>OY282520.1:29270000-30520000 GCA_958296335.1 Urtica urens
CATTTTTTACAAGTTAAAGTTATGTTTTGACAAGTTAAAGTTATGTTTTGACAAGTTAAAGTACGTTTCAACAAGTTAAAATTACGTTTTCACAAGTTAAAATACATTTTTTACAAATTAAAGTTACGTTTTGACAATTTAAATTACTTTTAAACATGTTAAAATTACGTTTTGACAAGTTAGAGTATATTTTTTACCAGTAAAAGTTACGTTTTGAAAACTTAAAGTATGTTTTTTACAAGTTAAAGTTACGTTTTTTTAAGTTTAAGTACATCTCAACAAGTTAAAATTACGTTTTGACAAGTTCAAGTACAATTTTTACAAGTTAAAGTTACGTTTTGTCAAGTTAAATGATGTTTTTTACAAGTTAAAGTTACGTTTTTACAAGTTAAAGTATGTTTTTTACAAGTTCAAGTTACATTTTGACAACTTAAAGTACGTTTCAACAAGTTAAATTCACGATTTCAAAAGTTAATTACAATTCTACAAGTTAAACTACAGTTTTGATAAGTTAAAGTACGTTTCAACAAGTTAAAATTACGTTTTGACAATTTAAAATATATTTTTACAAGTTAAAGTCACGTTTTGACAAGTTAAAGTTACATTTTGACAAGTTAAAGTACATTTTTTACAAGTTAAAGTTACGTTTTGACAAGTGAAAGTGTGTTTTTTAAAAGTTAAAGTTACGTTATGAAAAGTTAAAGTACGTTTCAACAAGTGTCAATTACGTTTTTACAAGTTAAAGTTATGTTTTGACAAGTTAAAGTACGTTTCAACAAGTTAAAATTACGATTTGATAAGTTAAAGTAAATTTTTTACAAGTTAAATTACGTTTTGACAAGTTAAAGTATGTTTGTTACAAGTTCAAGGTACCTTTTGACAAGTTAAAGTATGTTTCAACAAGTTTCAATTACGTTTTTATAAGATAAAGGTTACGTTTTGACAAGTTAAAGTTTCGTTTTGACAAGTTTATGTTACATTTTGACAAGTTAAAGTACATTTTTTACAAGTTAAAGTTACGTTTTGAAAATTTAAAGTACGTTTCAACAAGTTAAAGTTACGTTTTGAAAAGTTAAAGTACGTTTCAACAAGTGTTAATTACGTTTTGACAAGTTAAAATACATTTTTTACAATTTAAAGTTATGTTTTGAAAAGTTAAAGTACGTTTCAACAAGTTAAAATTACGATTTGATAAGTAAAAGTACATTTTTGACAAGTTAAAGTTACGTTTAAAAAAGTTAAAGTATTTTTGTTACAAGTTAAAGTTACGTTCTGACAAGTTAAAGTATGTTTCTTACAAGTTAAAGTTACGTCTTGACAAGTTAAAGTATGTTTTTTACAGGTTAAAGTTACGTTTTAACAAGTTAAAGTATGTTTCTTACAAGTTAAAGTTACGTTTTGACAAGTTAAAGTATGTTTTTTACAAGTTCAAGTTACGTTTTGACAAGTTCAAGTTACGTTTTGACAAGTTAAAGTTACGTTTTGACAAGTTAAATTACATTTTTACAAGTTACACTACAGTTTTGACAAGTTAAAGTACGTTTCAACAAGTTAAAATTACATTTTGACAATTTAAAATACATTTTTTACAAGTTAAAGTTACGTTTTGAAAAGTTAACGTACGCTGTTTTACAAGTTATATTACGTTTTGAAAAGTTAAAGTATGTTTCTTACAAGTTAAAGTTACCTTTTGACAAGTTAAAGTACGTTTCAACAAGTTTCAGTTACGTTTTTATAAGATAAAGTGCATGTTTTACAACTTTAAGTTACGTTTTGACAAGTTAAAGTTACGTTTCGACAAGTTAATGTTACATTTTGACAAGTTAAAGTACATTTTTTACAGATTAAAGTTACGTTTTGACAAGTTAAAGTGTGTTTTTTATAAGTTAAAGTTACGTTTTGACAAGTTAAAGTGCGTTTCAACAAGTGTTAATTACGTTTTTCCAAGTTAAAGTACATTTTTTACAAGTTAAATTTATGTTTTGACAAGTTAAAGTACGTTTCAACAAGTTAAAATTACGTTTTCACAAGTTAAAATACATTTTTTACAAATTAAAGTTACGTTTTGACAATTTAAATTACTTTTCAACATGTTAAAATTACGTTTTGACAAGTTAGAGTATATTTTTTAGCAGTAAAAGTTACGTTTTGAAAACTTAAAGTATGTTTTTTACAAGTTAAAGTTACGTTTTTTTAAGTTTAAGTACATCTCAACAAGTTAAAATTACGTTTTGACAAGTTAAAGTACAATTTTTACAAGTTAAAGTTACGTTTTGTCAAGTTAAATGATGTTTTTTACAAGTTAAAGTTATGTTTTTACAAGTTAAAGTATGTTTTTTACAAGTTCAAGTTACATTTTGACAACTTAAAGTACGTTTCAACAAGTTAAATTCACGATTTCAAAAGTTAATTACAATTCTACAAGTTAAACTACAGTTTTGATAAGTTAAAGTACGTTTCAACAAGTTAAAATTACGTTTTGACAATTTAAAATATATTTTTACAAGTTAAAGTCACGTTTTGACAGGTTAAAGTTACATTTTGACAAGTTAAAGTACATTTTTTACAAGTTAAAGTTACGTTTTGAAAAGTTAAAGTGTGTTTTTTAAAAGTTAAAGTTACGTTATGAAAAGTTAAAGTACGTTTCAACAAGAGTCAATTACGTTTTTACAAGTTAAAGTTATGTTTTGACAAGTTAAAGTACGTTTCAACAAGTTAAAATTACGATTTGATAAGTTAAAGTAAATTTTTTACAAGTTAAATTACGTTTTGACAAGTTAAAGTATGTTTGTTACAAGTTCAAGGTACCTTTTGACAAGTTAAAGTACGTTTCAACAAGTTTAAATTACGTTGTTATAAGATAAAGGTTACGTTTTGACAAGTTAAAGTTTCGTTTTGACAAGTTTATGTTTCATTTTGACAAGTTAAAGTTACGTTTTGAAAATTTAAAGTACGTTTGAACAAGTTAAAGTTACGTTTTGAAAAGTTAAAGTACGTTTCAACAAGTGTCAATTACGTTTTGACAAATTAAAATACATTTTTTACAATTTAAAGTTATGTTTTGAAAAGTTAAAGTACGTTTCAACAAGTTAAAATTACGATTTGATAAGTTAAAGTACATTTTTGACAAGTTAAAGTTACGTTTAGAATGGTTAAAGTATTTTTTTTACAAGTTAAAGTTACGTTTTGACAAGTTAAAGTATATTTTTTACAAGTTAAAGTTACGTTCTGACAAGTTAAAGTATGTTTCTTACAAGTTAAAGTTACATTTTGACAAGTTAAAGTATGTTTTTTACAGGTTAAAGTTACGTTGTAACAAGTTAAAGTATGTTTCTTACAAGTTAAAGTTACGTTTTGACAAGTTAAAGTACATTTTTTACAAATTAAAGTTACGTTTTGACAAGTTAAAGTGTTTTTTATATATGTTAAAGTTACGTTTTGACAATTTAAATGTCGTTTCAACAAGTTTAAAGTTATGGATTGACAAGTTAAAGTACATTTTTAACAAGTTAAAGTATGTTTCTTACAAGTTAAAGTTACGTTTTGACAAGTTAAAGTACGTTTGAACAATTTAAAATTACGTTTTCACAAGTTAAAGTACATTTTCTAAAAGTTAAAGTTAAGTGTTGAAAAGTTAGAGTACGTTTTAACATGTTAAAATTACGTTATGACAAGTTAGAGTATATTTTTTACCAGTTAAAGTTACGTTTTGAAAACTTAAACTATGTTTTTCACAAGTTAAAGTTACGTTTTTCCAAGTTAAAGTATAATTTTTACAAGTTAAGTTGACGTTTTGACAAGTTAAAGTACAATTTTTACAAGTTAAAGTGACGTTTTGTCAAATTAATTATGGTTTTTACAAGTTAAACGTACGTTTTGACAAGTTAAAGTATAGTTTTTACAAGTTAAAGTTACACGCTGACAAGTTAAATTTACGATTTCACAAGTTAATTACATTTTTAGAAGTTAAAGTTACGTTTTGTCAACTTAAATTATGGTTTTTAAAACTTATAGTTACATTTTGACAAGTTAAAGTACATTTTTTACAAGTTAAAGTTACATTTTGACAAGTTAAAGTGCGTTTCAACAAGTTCAAAGTAAGTTTTGACAAGTAATAGTACAATTTTTACAATTTAAAGTACATTTTTTACAAGTTAAAGTTACGTTTTGACAAGTTAAAGTACGTTTCAAGAAGTTCAAATTACGTTTTGACAAGTTAAAGTATGTTTCAACAGGTTAAAATTACGTTTTGACAAGTAAAAGTACATTATTTACAAGTTAAAGTTACGTTTTTATATGTTAAACTATGTTTTTTACAAGTTAAAGTTACGTCTTGACAAGTTAAAGTGCGTTTCAACAAGTTCAAAGTACGTTTTGACAAGTACTAGTACATTTTTTGCAAGTTAAAGTTACGTTTTGACAAGTTAAAGTACATTTCAACAAGTTAAAACTACTTTTTGACAAGTTAAAGTACATTTTTCACAAATTAAAGTTACGTTTTGACAAGTTAAACTATGTTTTATACAACTTAAAGTTACTTTTTGACAAGTTAAAGTACGTTTCAACAAGTTAACATTACGATTTGACAAGTTAAAGTACATTTTTTACAAGTTAAAGTTATGTTTTGACAAGTTAAAGTACGTTTCAACAAGTTAAAATTACGTTTTGACAAGTTCAAGTACCTTTCAACAAGATAAAATTACGTTTTGACAGGTAAACGTACATTTTTTACAAGTTAAAGTTAAGTTTTGACATGTTAACCTAGGCTTTTTACAAGTTAAAGTTACGTTTTGACAAGTTAAAGTGCGTTTCAACAAGTTCAAAGTACGTTTTGACAAGTAATAGTACATTTTTTACAAGTTAAAGCTACGTTTTGACAAGTTAAACTCTGTATTATACAAGTTAAAGTTACGTTTTGACAAGTTAAAGTACGTTTCAACAAGTTAAAATTAATTTATGACAAGTTCAAATAAATTTTTTACAAATTAAATTTACGTTTTGACAAGTTAAACTATGTTTTTACAAGTTAAAGTTACGTTTTGACAAGTTAAAGTACGTTTCAAGAAGTTCAAATTACGTTTTGACAAGTTAAAGTATGTTTCAACAGGTTAAAATTACGTTTTGACAAGTAAAAGTACATTATTTACAAGTTAAAGTTACGTTTTTATATGTTAAACTATGTTTTTTACAAGTTAAAGTTACGTCTTGACAAGTTAAAGTGCGTTTCAACAAGTTCAAAGTACGTTTTGACAAGTACTAGTACATTTTTTGCATGTTAAAGTTACGTTTTGACAAGTTAAAGTACATTTCAACAAGTTAAAACTACTTTTTGACAAGTTAAAGTACATTTTTCACAAATTAAAGTTACGTTTTGACAAGTTAAACTATGTTTTATACAACTTAAAGTTACTTTTTGACAAGTTAAAGTACGTTTCAACAAGTTAACATTACGATTTGACAAGTTAAAGTACATTTTTTACAAGTTAAAGTTATGTTTTGACAAGTTAAAGTACGTTTCAACAAGTTCAAATTACGTTTTGACAAGTTAAAGTACCTTTCAACAAGATAAAATTACGTTTTGACAGGTAAACGTACATTTTTTACAAGTTAAAGTTAAGTTTTGACATGTTAACCTAGGCTTTTTACAAGTTAAAGTTACGTTTTGACAAGTTAAAGTGCGTTTCAACAAGTTCAAAGTACGTTTTGACAAGTAATAGTACATTTTTTACAAGTTAAAGCTACGTTTTGACAAGTTAAACTCTGTATTATACAAGTTAAAGTTACGTTTTGACAAGTTAAAGTACGTTTCAACAAGTTAAAATTAATTTATGACAAGTTCAAATAAATTTTTTACAAATTAAATTTACGTTTTGACAAGTTAAACTATGTTTTTACAACTTAAAGTTACTTTTTGACAAGTTAAAGTACGTTTCAACAAGTTAACATTACGATTTGACAAGTTAAATTACATTTTTTACAAGTTAAAGTTACATTTTGACAAGTTAAAGTACGTTTCAACAAGTTCAAATTACGTTTTGACAAGTAATAGTACATTTTTTACAAGTTAAAATACATTTTTTACATGTTAAAGTTACATTTTGACAAGTTAAAGTACGTTTCAACAAGTTCAAATTACGTTTTGACAAGTGAAAATACCTTTCAACAAGATAAAATTATGTTTTGACAATTAAAAGTACATTTTTTACAAGTTAAAGTTACGTTTTGACATGTTAAACTATGTTTTTTACAAGTTAAAGTTACGTTTTGAGAAGTTAAAATGCGTTTCAACAAGTTCAAAGTACGTTTTGACAAGTAATACTACATTTTTTACAAGTTAAAGTACATTTTTTACTAGTTAAAGTTACGTTTTGACAAGTTAAAGTACGTTTCAACAAGTTCAAACTACGTTTTGACAAGTTAAAGTACCTTTCAACAAGATAGAATTACATTTTGACAAGTAAAAGTACATTTTTTACAAGTTAAAGTTACGTTTTGACATGTTAAACTATGTTTTTTACAAGTTAAAGTTACGTTTTGACAAGTTAAAGTGCGTTTCAACAAGTTCAAAGTAAGTTTTGACAAGTAATAGTACAATTTTTACAATTTAAAGTACATTTTTTACAAGTTAAAGTTACGTTTTGACAAGTTAAAGTACGTTTCAACAAGTTCAAATTAGGTTTTGACAAGTTAAAGTATGTTTCAACAGGTTAAAATTACGTTTTGACAAGTAAAAGTACATTTTTTACAAGTTAAAGTTACGTTTTTATATGTTAAACTATGTTTTTTACAAGTTAAAGTTACGTCTTGACAAGTTAAAGTGCGTTTCAACAAGTTTAAAGTTACGGATTGACAAGTTAAAGTACATTTTTTACAAGTTAAAGTAAGTTTCCTACAAGTTAAAGTGACAAGTTAAAGTACGTTTCAACAAGTTAAAACTACGTTTTCACAAGTTAAAGTACATTTTTTACAAGTTAAAGTTACTTTTTGACAAGTTAAAGTAGTTTTCAACATGTTAAAATTACGTTTTGACAAGTTAGAGTATATTTTTTACCAGTTAAAGTTACGTTTTGAAAACTTAAAGTATGTTTTTTACAAGTCAAAGTTACGTTTTTCCAAGTTAAATTACATCTCAACAAGTTAAAATTACGTTTTAACAAGTTAAAGTACAATTTTTACAAGTTAAAGTTACGTTTTGTCAAGTTAAATGATGTTTTTTACAAGTTAAAGTTACGTTTTGACACGTTAAATTATGTTTTATACAAGTTCAAGTTACATTTTGACAAGTCAAAGTACGTTTCAACAAGTTAAATTTACGATTCCACAAGTTAATTACATTTTTACAAGTTAAAATTACGTTTTGACAATTTAAAATACAGTTTTTACAAGTTAAAGTTACGTTTTGACAAGTTAAAGTATATTTTTACAAGTTAAATTACGTTTTGACAAGTTAAAGTATGTTTCTTACAAGTTAAAGTTACCTTTTGACAAGTTAAAGTAAGTTTCAACAAGTTTAAATTACGTTTTTATAAGATAAAGTGCATATTTTACAAGTTTAATTTACGTTACAAGTTAAAGTTATGTTTTGACAAGTTAAAGTACGTTTCAACAAGTTAAAATCACGATTTGATAAGTTAAAGTACATTTTTCACATGTTAAAGTTACGTTTTGACAAGTTAAAGTATGGTTTTTACAAGTTAAATTAACGTTTTGACAAGTTAAAGTATGTTTTTTACAAGTAAAAGTTATGTTTTGACAAGTTAAAGTGTGTTTTTTACAAGTTAAAGTTACGTTTTGAAAAGTTAAAGTACGTTTCAACAAGTGTCAATTACGTTTTGACAAGTTAAAGTACATTTTTTACAAGTTAAAGTTATGTTTTAACAAGTTAAAGTACGTTTCAACAAGTTAAAATCACGATTTGATAAGTTAAAGTACATTTTTCACATGTTAAAGTTACGTTTTGACAAGTTAAAGTATGGTTTTTACAAGTTAAATTAACGTTTTGACAAGTTAAAGTATGTTTTTTTCAAGTAAAAGTTATGTTTTGACAAGTTAAAGTATGTTTCTTACAAGTTAAAGTTACGTTTTGACAAGTTAAAGTACGTTTCAACAAGTTTAAATTACGTTTCAACAAGTTAAAGTGCATGTTTTACAAGTTTAAGTTACGTTTTGACAAGTTAAGGTTACGTTTCAACAAGTTAAAGTTACATTTTGACAAGTTAAAGTACATTTTTCACAAATTAAAGTTACGTTTTGACAAGTTAAAGTGTTTTTTATATAAGTTAAAGTTAATTTTTGACGAGTTAAAATATGTTTTTTACAAGTTAAATTACGTTTTGACAAGTTCAAGTATGTTTCTTACAAGTTAAAGTTACCTTTTGACAAGTTAAAGTACGTTTCAACAAGTTTAAATTACGTTTTTATAAGATAAAGTGCATGTTTTACGAGTTTAATTTACGTTATGAGAAGTTAAAGTTACGTTTCAACAAGTCAAAGTTACATTTTGACAAGTTAAAGTACATTTTTTACAAGTTATAGTTACGTTTTGACAAGTTAAAGTGTGTTTTTTACAAGTTAAAGTTACGTTTTGAAAAGTTAAAATACGTTTCAACAAGTGTCAATTACGTTTTGACAAGTTAAAGTACATTTTTTACAAGTTAAAGTTATGTTTTGACAAGTTAAAGTACGTTTCAACAAGTTAAAATCACGTTTCAACAAGTTAAAGTTACGTGTTGTCAAGTTAAAGTTATGTTTTGACAAGTTAAAGTACGTTTCAACAAGTAAAAATTACGTTTTGACAAGTTAAAGTACATTTTTTACAAGTTAAAGTTACGTTTTGACAAGATAAAGTATGGTTTTTACAAGTTAAAGTTACGTTTTGACAAGTTAAAGTATGTTTTTTACAAGTAAAAGTTACGTTTTGACAAGTTAAAGTATGTTTCTTACAAGTTAAAGTTACGTTTTGACAAGTTAAACTACGTTTCAACAAGTTTAAATTACGTTTCAACAAGTTAAAGTGCATGTTTTACAAGTTTAAGTTACGTTTTGACAAGTTAAAGTTACGTTTCAACAAGTTAAAGTTACATTTTGACAAGTTAAAGTACATTTTTTACAAATTAAAGTTACGTTTTTACAAGTTCAAATGTTTTTTATATAAGTTAAACTTACGTTTTGACAAGTTAAAGTATGTTTTTTACAAGTTAAATTACGTATTGACAAGTTAAAGTATGTTTCTTACAAGTTAAAGTTACGTTTTGAAAAGTTAAAGTACGTTTCAATAAGTTTAATTTACGTTTTTATAAGATAAAGTGCAGGTTTTACAAGTTTAATTTACGTTATGAGAAGTTAAACTTACGTTTCAACAAGTCAAAGTTACATTTTGACAAGTTAAAGTACATTTTTTACAAGTTATAGTTACGTTTTGACAAGTGAAAGTGTGTTTTTTACAAGTTAAAGTTACGTTTAGAAAAGTTAAAGTACGTTTCAACAAGTGTCAATCACGTTTTGACAAGTTCAAGTACATTTTTTACAAGTTAAAGTTATGTTTTGACAAGTTAAAGTACGTTTCAACAAGTGTGAATTATGTTTTGACAAGTTAAAGTACGTTTCAACAACTTAAAATCACGATTAGATAAGTTAAAGTACATTTTTCACAAGTTAAAGTTACGTTTTGACAAGTTGAAGTATGATTTTTACAAGTTAAAGTTACGTTTTGACACGTTAAAGTATGTTTTTTACAAGTAAAAGTTACGTTTTGACAAGGTAAAGTATGTTTTGACAAGTTAAAGTATGTTTCTTACAAGTTAAAGTTACGTTTTGACAAGTTAAACTACGTTTCAACAAGTTTAAATTACGTTTCAACAAGTTAAAGTGCATGTTTTACAAGTTTAAGTTACGTTTTGACAAGTTAAAGTTACGTTTCAACAAGTTAAAGTTACATTTTCACAAGTTAAAGTACATTTTTTACAAATTAAAGTTACGTTTTTCCAAGTTAAAGTACATTTCAACAAGTTAAAATTACGTTTTGACAAGTTAAAGTACAATTTTTACAAGTTAAAGTTACGTTTTATCAAGTTAAATGATGTTTTTTACAAGTTCAAGTTACATTTTGACAAGTTAAAGTACGTTTCAACAAGTTAAATTTACGATTTCACAAGGTAATTACATTTTTACAAGTTAAAATTACGTTTTGACAATTTAAAATACATTTTTTACAAGTTAAAGTTACGTTTTGACAAGTTAAAGTATCTTTCTTACAAGTTAAAGTTACGTTTTGACAAGTTAAAGTACGTTTCAACAAGTTTAAATTACGTATGACAAGTAAAGTACATTTTTTACAAATTTAAGTTACGTTTTGACAAGTTAAAGAGTTTTTTATATAAGTTAAAGTTATGTTTTGACAATTTAAAGTACTATTTTTACAAGTAAAAGTGTTTTTTATATAAGTTAAAGTTACGTTTTTCCAAGTTAAAGTACAATTTTTACAAGTTAAAGTTATGTTTTGTCAAGTTAATTATAGTTTTATAAGATAAAGATACGTTTTGACAAGTTAAAGTATTTTTTTACAAGTTAAAGTTACATTCTGACAAGTTAGAGTACGTTTCAACAAGTTAAATTTACGATTTCACAAGTTGATTACATTTTTACAAGTTAAAGTTACGTTTTGTCAAGTTAAATTATTGTTTTTACAAGTTATAGTTACATTTTAACAACTTAAAGTACATTTTTTACAAATTAAAGTTACGTTTTGAGATGTTAAAGTGTTTTTTGTATAAGTTAAAGTTACGTTTTGGCAATTTAAAGTACGTTTCAACAAGTTTAAAGTTACGGATTGACAAGTTAAAGTACATTTTTTACAAGTTAAAGTATGTTCCTTACAAGTTAAGTTACGCTTTGACAAGTTAAAGTACGTTTCAACAAGTTTAAATTACGTTTCAACCAGTTAAAGTGCATGTTTTACAAGTTAAAGTACGTTTCAACAAGTTTAAATTACGTTTCAACAAGTTAAAGTACATTTTTTACAAATTAAAGTTACGTTTTGACAAGTTAAAGTGTTTTTTATATAAGTTAAAGTTACGTTTTGACAATTTAAAGTTCGTTTCAAGAAGTTTAAATTTACGGATTGACAAGTTAAAGTACATTTTTTACAAGTTAAAGTATGTTTCTTACAAGTTAAAGTTACGTTTTGACAAGTTAAAGTACGTTTCTTACAAGTTAAAGTTACTTTTTCTAAAAGTTAAAGTTACGTTTTGAAAACTTAAAGTATGTTTTTCACAAGTTAAAGTTACGTTTTTCCAAGTTAAAATACATTTCAAGAAGTTAAAATTACGTTTTGACAAGTTAAAGTACAATTTTTACAAGTTAAAGTTACGTTTTGTCAAATTTATTATGGTTTTTACAAGTTAAAGGTACGTTTTGACAAGTTAAAGTATATTTTCTACAAGTTAAAGTTAAACTCTGACAAGTTAAAGTACGTTTCAACAAGTTAAATTTACGATTTCACAAGTTAATTACATTTTTACAAGTTAAACTTACGTTTTGTCAACTTAAAGTATGGTTTTAACAAGTTTTAGTTACATTTTGACAAGTTAAAGTAAATTTTTTACAAATTAAAGTTACGTTTTGAGAAGTTAAAGTGTTTTTTGTATAAGTTAAATTTACGTTTTGACAAATTAAAGTACTTTTCAACAAGTTTAAAGTTACGGATTGACAAGTTAAAGTACATTTTTTACAAGTTAAAGTATGTTTCTTACAAGTTAAAGTTACTTTTTGACAAAGTTAAAGTACGTTTCAACAAGTTAAAATTACGTTTCCACAAGTTAAAGTATATTTTTTACAAGTTAAAGTTACGTTTTGACAAGTTCAAGTACGTTTCAACATGTTAAAATTACGTTTTGACAAGTTAGAGTATATTTTTTAACAGTTAAAGTTAAGTTTTGAAAACTTAAAGTATGTTTTTTACAAGTTAAAGTTACGTTTTTCCAAGTTAAAGTACATTTCAACAAGTTAAAATTACGTTTTGACAAGTTAAAGTACAATTTTTACAAGTTAAAGTTACGTTTTATCAAGTTAAATGATGTTTTTTACAAGTTCAAGTTACATTTTGACAAGTTAAAGTACGTTTCAACAAGTTAAATTTACGATTTCACAAGGTAATTACATTTTTACAAGTTAAAATTACGTTTTGACAATTTAAAATACATTTTTTACAAGTTAAAGTTACGTTCTGACAAGTTAAAGTATGTTTCTTACAAGTTAAAGTTACATTTTGACAAGTTAAAGTACATTTTTTACAAATTTAAGTTACGTTTTGACAAGTTAAAGAGTTTTTTATATAAGTTAAAGTTACGTTTTGACAATTTAAAGTACTATTTTTACAAGTAAAAGTGTTTTTTATATAAGTTAAAGTTACGTTTTTTCAAGTTAAAGTACAATTTTTACAAGTTAAAGTTATGTTTTGTCAAGTTAATTATGGTTTTACAAGATAAAGATATGTTTTGACAAGTTAAAGTATTTTTTTTACAAGTTAAAGTTACATTCTGACAAGTTAAAGTACGTTTCAACAAGTTAAATTTACGATTTCACAAGTTGATTACATCTTTACAAGTTAAAGTTACGTTTTGTCAAGTTAAATTATTGATTTTACAAGTTATAGTTACATTTTAACAACTTAAAGTACATTTTTACAAATTAAAGTTACGTTTTGAGATGTTAAAGTGTTTTTTGTATAAGTTAAAGTTACGTTTTGGCAATTTAAAGTACGTTTCAACAAGTTTAAAGTTACGGATTGACAAGTTAAAGTATGTTCCTTACAAGTTAAAGTTACGCTTTGACAAGTTAAAGTACGTTTCAACAAGTTAAAATTACGTTTTCACAAGTTAAAGTACATATTTTACAAGTCAAAGTTACGTTTTGACAAGTTAAAGTACTTTTCAACATGTTAAAATTACGTTTTGACAAGTTAGAGTATATTTTTTACCAGTTAAAGTTACGATTTGAAAACTTTAAGTATGTTTTTTACAAGTTAAAGTTACGTTGTTCCAAGTTAAAATACATCTCAACTAGTTAAAATTACGTTTTAACAATTTAAAGTACAATTTTTACAAGTTAAAGTAACGTTTAGTCAAGTTAAATGATGTTTTTACAAGTTAAAGTTACGTTCTGACAAGTTAAAGTATCTTTTTTCAAAGTTCAAGTTACATTTTGACAAGTTAAAGTACGTTTCAACAAGTTAAATTTACGATTTCACAAGTTTATTACATTTTTACAAGTTAAAATTACGTTTTGACAATTTAAAATACATTTTTTACAAGTTAAAGTTACGTTTTGACAAGTTAAAGTATGTTTTTTACAAGTTAAATTACGTTTTGACAAATTAAAGTATGTTTCTTACAAGTTAAAGTTACCTTTTGACAAGTTAAAGTACATTTCAACAAGTTTAAATTACGTTTTTATAAGATAAAGTGCATGTTTTAGAAGTTTAAGTTACGTTTTGACAAGTTAAAGTTACGTTTCAACAAGTTCAAGTTACGTTTTGATAAGTTAAAGTACAATTTCTACAAGTTAAAGTTATGTTTTCTCAAGTTAAATGATGTTTTTTACAAGTTAAAGTTACGTTTTGACAAGTTAAGGTATGTTTTTTACAACTTCAAGTTACATTTTGACAAGTTAAAGTGCGTTTCAAGAAGTTAAATTTACGATTTCACAAGTTAATTACATTTTTACAAGTTAAAATTACGTTTTGACAATTTAAAATACATTTTTCACAAGTTAAAGTTACGTTTTGACAAGTTAAAGTATGTTTCTTACAAGTTAAAGTTACGTTTTGACAAGTTAAAGTACGTTTCAACTAGTTTAAATTACGTTTTTACAAATTAAAGTGCATGTTTTACAAGTTGAAATTACGTTTTGACAAGTTAAAGTTACGTTTCAACAAGTTAAAGTTACATATGACAAGTTAAAGTACATTTTTTACAAATTAAAGTTACGTTTTGACAAGTTAAAGTATGTTTTTTACAAGTTAAATTACGTTTTGACAAATTAAAGTATGTTTCTTACAAGTTAAAGTTACCTTTTGACAAGTTAAAGTACATTTCAACAAGTTTAAATTACGTTTTTATAAGATAAAGTGCATGTTTTAGAAGTTTAAGTTACGTTTTGACAAAGTTAAAGTTACGTTTCAACAAGTTCAAGTTACATTTTGACAAGTTAAAGTACATTTTTTACAAGTTAAAGTTACGTTTTGACAAGTTAAAGTGTGTTTTTTACAAGTTAAAGTTACGTTATGAAAAGTTAAAGTACGTTTCAACAAGTGTCAATTACGTTATGACAATTTAAAGTATTTTTTTTACAAGTTAAAGTTATATTTTGACAAGTTAAAGTACGTTTCAACAAGTTAAAATTACGATTTGATAAGCTAAAGTAAATATTTTACAAGTTAAAGTTACGTTTGAACAAGTTCAAGTTACGTTTTGACAAGTTCAAGTACGTTTCAACTTGTTAAAATTACGTTTTGACAAGTTAGAGTATATTTTTTAACAGTTTAAGTTAAGTTTTGAAAACTTAAAGTATGTTTTTTACAAGTTAAAGTTACGTTTTTCTAAGTTAAAGTACATTTCAATAAGTTAAAATTACGTTTTGACAAGTTAAAGTAAAATTTTTACAAGTTAAAGTTATGTTTTCTCAAGTTAAATGATGTTTTTTACAAGTTAAAGTTACGTTTTGACAAGTTAAGGTATGTTTTTTACAACTTCAAGTTACATTTTGACAAGTTAAAGTACGTTTCAAGAAGTTAAATTTACGATTTCACAAGTTAATTACATTTTTACAAGTTAAAATTACGTTTTGACAATTTAAAATACATTTTTCACAAGTTAAAGTTACGTTTTGACAAGTTAAAGTATGTTTCTTACAAGTTAAAGTTACGTTTTGACAAGTTAAAGTACGTTTTTTACAAGTTAATCTTACGGTTTGACTAGATAAAGTATGTTTCTTAAAAGTTAAAGTTACCTTTGACAAGTTAAAGTACGTTTCAACAAGTTTAAAGTACTTTTTTATAAGTTAAAGTGCATGTTTTACAAGTTTAAGTTACGTTTTGACAAGTTAAAGTTACATTTCATCAAGTTAAAGTTACATTTTGACAAGTTAAAGTACATTTTTTACAAGTGAAAGTTACGTTTTGAAAACTTAAACTGTTTTTTGTTTAAGTTAAAGTTACTTTTTGAAATTATAAAGTACGTTTCAACAAGTTTAAATTACGTTTTAACAAGTTAAAGTGCATGTTTTACAAGTTTAAGTTACGTTTTGACAAGTTAAAGTTATATTTCAACAAGTTAAAGTTACATTTTGACAAGTTAAACTACATTTTTTACAAATTATAGTTACGTTTTGACAAGTTAAAGTGTTTTTTGTACAATTTAAAGTTACGATTTGAAAATTTAATGTACGTTTCAACAAGTTTAAAGTTACGGATTGACAACTTAAAGTACATTTTTACAAGTTAAAGTATGTTTCTTACGAGTTAAAGTTACGTTTTTACAAGTTAAAGTATGTTTCAACAAGTTAAAATTACGTTTTTACAAGTTAAAGTGCATGTTTTACAAGTTTAACTTACGTTTTGACAAGTTAAAGTTATGTTTCATCAAGTTAAAAATACGTTTTTACAAGTTAAAGTGCATGTTTTACAAGTTTAACTTACGTTTTGACAAGTTAAAGTTATGTTTCAACAAGTTAAAGTACATTTAATACAAATTAAAGTTACGTTCTGACAAGTTAAAGTGTTTTTTGTACAAGTTAAAGTTACGTTTTGACAATTTAAAGTACGTTTCAACAAGTTTAAAGTTACGGATTGACAAGTTAAAGTACATTTTTTACAAGCAAAAGTGTATTTCTCACAAGTTAAAGTTATGTTTTGACAAGTTAAATTACGTTTCAACAAGTTAAAATTACGTTTTGACAAATTAAAATATGTTTTCTACAAGTTAAAGTTACGTTTTGACAAGTTAATGTATGATTTTTACAAATTAAAGTTACGTTTTGACAAGTTAAAGTATGTCTGTTACAAGTTAAAGTTACAAGTTAAAGTTACGTTTTGACAAGTTACGTAACTTTAACTTGTTGAAACGTAACTTTAACTTGTCAAAACGTAACTTAAACTTGTAAAACATGCACTTTAACTTTTAAAAACGTAATTTAAACTTGTTGAAACGTACTTTAACTTGTCAAAACGTAACTTTAACTTGTAAAAACCATAATAAATTTGACAAAACGTAACTTTAACTTGTAAAAATTGTACTTTAACTTGTCAAAACGTAATTTTAACTTCTTGAAATGTATTTTAACTTGGAAAAACGTAACTTTAACTTGTGAAAAACATACTTTAAGTTTTCAAAACGTAACTTTAACTGGTAAAAAATATACTCTAACTTGTCATAACGTAATTTTAACATGTTGAAACGTACTTTAACTTTTAGAAAATGTACTTTAACTTGTGAAAATGTAATTTTAAATTGTAGAAACGTACTTTAACTTGTCAAAACGTAACTTTAACTTGTAAGAAACATACTTTAACTTGTAAAAAATGTACTTTAACTTGTCAATCCGTAAATTTAAACTTGTTGAAACGAACTTTAAATTGTCAAAACGTAACTTTAACTTATATAAAAAACACTTTAACTTGTCAAAACGTAACTTTAATTTGTAAAAAATGTACTTTAACTTGTCAAAATGTAACTTTAACTTGTTGAAACGTAACTTTAACTTGTCAAAACGTAACTTAAACTTGTAAAACATGCACTTTAACTTGTTGAAACGTAATTTAAACTTGTTGAAACGTACTTTAACTTGTCAAAACGTAACTTTAACTTGTAAGAAACATACTTTAAGTTGTCAAAACGTAACTTTTACTTGTAAAAAACATACTTTAACTTGTCAAACGTAACTTTAACTTTTAAAAACCATACTTTATCTTGTCAAAACGTAATTTTAACTTGTGAAAAATGTACTTTAACTTATCAAATCAAGATTCTAACTTGTTGAAACGTACTTTAACTTGTGAAAACATAACTTTAACTTGTAAAAAATGTACTTTAATTGTCAAAACGTAATTGACACTTGTTGAAACGTACTTTAACTTTTCAAAACGTAACTTTAACTTGTAAAAAACACACTTTAACTTGTTAAAACGTAACTATTACTTGTAAAAAATGTACTTTAACTTGTCAAAATGTAACTTTGACTTGTTGAAACGTAAGTTTAACTTCTCATAACGTAAATTAAACTTGTAAAACATGCACTTTATCTTATAAAAACGTAATTTAAACTTGTTGAAACGTACTTTAACTGGTCAAAAGGTAACTTTAACTTGTAAGAAACATACTTTAACTTGTCAAAACGTAATTTAACTTGTAAAAAACATACTTTAACTTGTCAAAACGTAACTTTAACTTATATAAAAAACACTTTAACTTGTCAAAACGTAACTTTAATTTGTAAAAAATGTACTTTAACTTGTCAAAATGTAACTTTAACTTGTTGAAACGTAACTTTAACTTGTCAAAACGTAACTTAAACTTGTAAAACATGCACTTTAACTTGTTGAAACGTAATTTAAACTTGTTGAAACGTACTTTAACTTGTCAAAACGTAACTTTCACTTGTAAGAAACATACTTTAACTTGTCAAAACATAAATTTTACTTGTAAAAAACATACTTTAACTTGTCAAAACGTTAATTTAACTTGTAAAAACCATACTTTAACTTGTCAAAACGTAACTTTAACATGTGAAAAATGTACTTTAACTTATCAAATCGTGATTTTAACTTGTTGAAACGTATTTTAACTTGTCAAAACATAACTTTAACTTGTAAAAAATGTACTTTAACTTGTCAAAAGGTAATTGACACTTGTTGAAACGTACTTTAACTTTTCAAAACGTAACTTTAACTTGTAAAAAACACACTTTAACTTGTCAATACGTAACTTTAACTTGTAAATAATGTACTTTAACTTGTCAAAATGTAACTTTGACTTGTTGAAACGTAACTTTAACTTCTCATAACGTAAATTAAACTTGTAAAACATGCACTTTATCTTATAAAAACGTAATTTAAACTTGTTGAAACGTACTTTAACTTGTCAAAAGGTAACTTTAACTTGTAAGAAACATACTTTAACTTGTCAAAACGTGATTTAACTTGTAAAAAACATACTTTAACTTGTCAAAACGTAACTTTAACTTGTAAAAACTGTATTTTAAATTGTCAAAACGTAATTTTAACTTGTAAAAATGTAATTAACTTGTGAAATCGTAAATTTAACTTGTTGAAACGTACTTTCACTTGTCAAAATGTAACTTGAACTTGTATAAAACATACTTTAATTTGTCAAAACGTAACTTTAACTTGTAAAAAACATCATTTAACTTGACAAAACGTAACTTTAACTTGTAAAAATTGTACTTTAACTTGTTAAAACGTAATTTTAGCTTGTTGAGATGTAATTGAACTTGGAAAAACGTAACTTTAACTTGTAAAAAACATACTTTAAGTTTTCAAAACGTAACTTTAACTGGTAAAAAATATACTCTAACTTGTCAAAACGTAATTTTAACATGTTCAAAACTACTTTAATTTGTCAAAACGTAACTTTAACTTGTAAAAAATGTACTTTAACTTGTGAAAACGTAATTTTAACTTGTTGAAACGTACTTTAACATGTCACTTTAACTTGTAGGAAACATACTTTAACTTGTAAAAAATGTACTTTAACTTGTCAATCCGTAACTTTAAACTTGTTGAAACGTACTTTAAATTTTCAAAACGTAACTTTAACTTATACAAAAAACACTTTAACTTCTAAAAACGTAACTTTAATTTGTAAAAAATGTACTTTAACTTGTCAAAATGTAACTATAAGTTGTAAAAACCATAATTTAAGTTGACAAAACGTAACTTTAAATTGTAAAAATGTAATTAACTTGTGAAATTGTAAATTTAACTTGTTGAAACGTACTTTAACTTGTCAGCGTGTAACTTTAACTTGTAAAAACTATACTTTAACTTGTCAAAACATACGTTTAACTTGTAAAAACCATAATTAATTTGACAAAACGTCAGTTTAACTTGTAAAAATTGTACTTTAACTTGTCAAAACGTAATTTTAACTTGTTGAAATGTATTTTAACTTGGAAAACGTAACTTTAACTTGTGAAACACATAGTTTAAGTTTTCAAAACGTAACTTTAACTGGTAAAAAATATACTCTAACTTGTCATAACGTAATTTTAACATGTTGAAACGTACTCTAACTTTTCAACACTTAACTTTAACTTTTAGAAAATGTACTTTAACTTGTGAAAACGTAATTTTAAATTGTTGAAACGTACTTTAACTTGTCAAAACGTAACTTTAACTTGTAAGAAACATACTTTACCTTGTTAAAAATGTACTTTAACTTGTCAATCCATAACTTTAAACTTGTTGAAACGACATTTAAATTGTCAAAACGTAACTTTAACTTATATAAAAAACACTTTAACTTGTCAAAATGTAACTTTAATTTGTAAAAAATGTACTTTAACTTGTCAAAATGTAACTTTAACTTGTTGAAACGTACCTTTAACTTGTCAAAACGTAACTTAAACTTGTAAAACATGCACTTTAACTTGTTGAAACGTATTTTAAACTTGTTGAAACGTACTTTAACTTGTCAAAACGTAACTTTAACTTGTAAGAAACATACTTTAACTTGTCAAAACGTAACTTTTACTTGTAAAAAACATACTTTAACGTGTCAAAACGTAACTTTAACTTGTAAAAATCATACTTTAACTTGTCAAAACGTAACTTTAACTTGTGAAAAATGTACTTTAACTTATCAAATCGGTATTTTAACTTGTTGAAACGTACTTTAACTTTTCAAAACATAACTTTAACTTGTAAAAAACACACTTTAACTTGTCAAAACGTAACTATAACTTGTAAAAAATGTACTTTAACTTGTCAAAATGTAACTTTGACTTGTTGAAACGTAACTTTAACTTCTCATAACGTAAATTTAACTTGTAAAACATGCACTTTATCTTATAAAAACGTAATTTAAACTTGTTGAAACGTACTTTAACTAGTCAGTAACTTTAACTTCTAAAAAACATACTTTAACTTGTCAAAACGTAACTTAAACTTGTAAAATATGCACTTTAACTTATAAAAACGTAATTTAAACTTGTTGAAACGTACTTTAACTTGACAAAAAATAACTTTAACTTGTAATAAACATACTTTAACTTTTCAAAACGTAACTTTCACTTATAAAAAATGTACTTTAACTTGTCAAAATGTAACTTTAACTTGTTGAAATGTAACTTTAACTTTTCAAAACGTAACTTAAACTTGTAAAACATGCACTCTAACTTATAAAAACGTAATTTAAACTTGTTGAAACGTACTTTAACTTGACAAAAAATTACATTAACTTGTAAGAAACATACTTTAACTTCTCAAAACCTAACTTTAACTTGTAATAAACATACTTTAACTTGTCAAAACGTAACTTTAACTTGTCAAAACTGTACTTTAACTTGTAAAAATGTAATTAACTTGTTGAAACGTACTTTAAGTTGTCAAAATGTAACTTGAACTTGTAAAAAACATACTTTAACTTGTAAAAACGTAACTTTAACTTGTAAAAACGTAACTTTAACTTGTAAAAACCATAATTTAACTTGACAAAACGTAACTTTAACTTGTAAAAATTGTACTTGAACTTATAAAAACGTAATTTTAACATGTTGAAACGTACTTTAACTTGTCAAAACGTAACTTCAACTTGTAAGAAACATACTTTAACTTGTAAAAAATGTACTTTAACTTGTCAATCTATAACTTTAAACTTGTTGAAACGTACTTTAACTTGTCAAAACGTAACTTTAACTTGTAAAAAATGTACTTTATCTTGTCAAATCCTAATTTTAACTTGTTGAAACGTACTTTAACTTGTCAAAACATAACTTTAACTTGTAAAAAATGTACTTTAACTTGTCAAAATGTAACTTTACCTTGTTGAAACATAATTTTAACTTGTCAAAACGTAACTTACACTTGTAAACCATGCACTTTAACTTAAAAAAACGTAATTTAAACTTGTTGAAACGTACCTTAACTTGTCAAAACGTACCTTTAACCTGTAAGAAACATATTTTAACTTGTCAAAACGTAACTTTAACTTGAAAAAAACATACTTTAACTTGTCAAAACGTAACTTTAACTTGTAAAAAATGTATTTCAAATTGTCAAAACGTAATTTTAACTTCTTGAAACGTACTTTAACTTGTAAAAACATAAGTTTAACTTGTAAAAATGTAATTAACTTGTGAAATCGTAAATTTAACTTGTTTAAACGTACTTCAACTTGTCGGAATGTAACTTTAACTTGTAAAAAACATAGTTTAACTTGTCAAAACGTAAATTTAACTTGTAAAAAATATAATTTAACTTGACAAAACGTAACTTTAACTTGTAAAAATTGTACTTTAACTTGTCAAAACGTAATTTTAACTTGATGAAATGTACTTTAACTTGGAAAAACGTAACTTTAACTTGTAAAAAACATACTTTAAGTTTTCAAAACGTAATTTTAACATGTTGAAACATACTTTAACTTGTCAAAACGTAACTTTAACTTGTAAAAAATGTACTCCAACTTGTCAAAACGTAACTTTAACCTGTAAAAACATACTTTAACTTGTCAAAACGTAACTTTAACTTGTAAAATATGTACTTTAACTTGTGAAATCGTAATTTTAACTTGTTGAAACGTACTTTAACTTGTCAAAACATAACTTTAACTTGTAAAAAATATACTTTAACTTGTCAAAATGTAACTTTAACTTGTTGAAACATAATTTTAACTTGTCAAAACGTAACTTTAACTTGTAAAACATGCACTTTAACTTATAAAAACGTAATTTAAACTTGTTGAAACGTACTTTAACTTGTCAAAAGGTAACTTTAACTTCTAAAAAACATACTTTAACTTGTCAAAACGTAACTTTAACTTGTAAAAAACATACTTTAACTTGTCAAAACTTAACTTTAACTTGTAAAAAATGTACTTTATCTTGTCAAAACGTAACTTTAACTTGTAAAATATGTACTTTAACTTGTGAAATCGTAATTTTAACTTGTTGAAACGTACTTTAACTTGTCAAAACATAACTTTAACTTGTAAAAAATATACTTTAACTTGTCAAAATGTAACTTTAACTTGTTGAAACATAATTTTAACTTGTCAAAACGTAACTTAAACTTGTAAAACATGCACTTGAACTTATAAAAACGTAATTTAAAATTGTTGAAACGTACTTTAACTTGTCAAAAGGTAACTTTAACTTCTAAAAAACATACTTTAACTTGTCAAAACGTAACTTTAACTTGTAAAAAACATACTTTAACTTGTCAAAACGTAACTTTCACTTAAACAAAAAACACTTTAACTTGTCAAAACGTAATTTTAACTTGTTGAAATGTACTTTAACTTGAAAAAACATAACTTTAACTTGTAAAAAACATACTTTAAGTTTTCAAAACGTAATTTTAACATGTTGAAACATACTTTAACTTGTCAAACCGTAACTTTAACTTGTAAAAGATGTACTCTAAATTGTCAAAACGTAATTTTAACTTCTTGAAACGTACTTTCACTTGTCAAAACATAAGTTTAACTTGTGAAATCGTAAATTGAACTTGTTTAAACGTACTTCAACTTGTCGGAATGAAACTTTAACTTGTAAGAAACATATTTTAACTTGTCAAAACGTAACTTTAACTTGTAAAAAATATACTTTAACTTGTCAAAACGTA
The DNA here is from genome assembly GCA_958296335.1 of Urtica urens. Classification (NCBI taxonomy): domain Eukaryota; kingdom Viridiplantae; phylum Streptophyta; class Magnoliopsida; order Rosales; family Urticaceae; genus Urtica; species Urtica urens. The sequence continues at coordinate 29,292,859 of OY282520.1, forward strand.
AATTTAACTTGTAAAAATTGTACTTTAACTTGTCAAAACGTAATTTTAACTTGTTAAAATGTACTTTAACTTGAAAAAACATAACTTTAACTTGTAAAAAACATACTTTAAGTTTTCAAAACGTAATTTTAACATGTTGAAACATACTTTAACTTGTCAAACCGTAACTTTAACTTGTAAAAAATGTACTCTAAATTGTCAAAACGTAATTTTAACTTCTTGAAACGTACTTTCACTTGTCAAAACATAAGTTTAACTTGTGAAATCGTAAATTGAACTTGTTTAAACGTACTTCAACTTGTCGGAATGAAAATTTAACTTGTAAGAAACATATTTTAACTTGTCAAAACATAACTTTAACTTGTAAAAAATATACTTTAACTTGTCAAAACGTAAATTTAACTTGTAAAAAATGTATTTCAAATTGTCAAAACATAATTTTAACTTGTCAAAACATAAGTTTAACTTGTGAAATCGTAAATTGAACTTGTTTAAACGTACTTCAACTTGTCGGAATGTAACTTTAACTTGTAAAAAACATAGTTTAACTTGTCAAATCGTAAATTTAACTTGTAAAAAACATAATTTAACTTGACAAAACGTAACTTTAACTTGTAAAAATTGTACTTTAACTTGTCAAAACGTAATTTTAACTTGTTGAAATGTACTTTAACTTGAAAAAACGTAACTTTAACTTGTAAAAAACATACTTTAAGTTTTCAAAACGTAATTTTAACATGTTGAAACATACTTTAATTTGTCAAACCGTAACTTTAACTTGTAAAAAATGCACTCTAAATTGTCAAAACGTAATTTTAACTTCTTGAAACGTACTTTCACTTGTCAAAACATAAGTTTAACTTGTGAAATCGTAAATTGAACTTGTTTAAACGTACTTCAACTTGTCGGAATGAAACTTTAGCTTGTTAAAAACATAGTTTAACTTGTCAAAACGTAAATTTAACTTGTAAAAAACATAATTTAACTTGACAAAACGTAACTTTAACTTGTAAAAATTGTACTTTAACTTGTCAAAACGTAATTTTAACTTGTTGAAATGTACTTTAACTTGAAAAAACGTAACTTTAATTTGTAAAAATCATACTTTAAGTTTTCAAAACTTAATTTTAACATGTTGAAACATACTTTAACTTATCAAAACGTAACTTTAACTTGTAAAAAATGTACTCTAAATTATCAAAACGTAATTTTAACATGTTGAAACATACTTTAACTTGTCAAAACGTAACTTTAACTTGTAAAAAATGTACTTTAACTTTTGAAAACGTAACTTTAACTTGTTGAAACGTACTTTAACTTGTCAAAACGTAACTTTAACTTGTAAAAAATGTACTTTAACTTGTCAATCCGTAAGTTTAAACTTGTTGAAACGTACTTTATAATTTCAAAACGTAACTTTAACTTAAACAAAAAACACTTTAACTTGTCAAAACATAACTTTCACTTATAAAAAATGTACTTTAACTTGTCAAAATGTAACTTTAACTTCTAAAAAATGTACTTTAACTTTTGAAAACGTAACTTTAACTTGTTGAAACGTACTTTAACTTGTCAAAACGTAACTTTACTTGTAAGAAACATACTTTAACTTGTAAAAAATGTACTTTAACTTATCAATCCGTAAGGTTAAACTTGTTGAAGCGTACTTTATAATTTCAAAACGTAACTTTAACTTAAACAAAAAACACTTTAACTTGTCAAAACGTAACTTTCACTTATAAAAAATGTACTTTAACTTGTAAAAATGTAACTTTAACTTGTTGAAATGTAATTTTAACTTGTCATAACGTAACTTAAACTTGTAAAACATGCACTTTAACTTATAAAAACGTAATTGAAACTTGTTTAAACGTACTTTAACTTGTCAAAAGGTAACTTTAACTTCTAAAAAACATACTTTAACTTGTCAAAACGTAACTTTAACTTAAACAAAAAACACTTTAACTTGTCAAAACGTAACTTTCACTTATAAAAAATGTACTTTAACTTGTCAAAATGTAACTTTAACTTCTAAAAAATGTACTTTAACTTTTGAAAACGTAACTTTAACTTGTTGAAACGTACTTTAACTTGTCAAAACGTAACTTTACTTGTAAGAAACATACTTTAACTTGTAAAAAATGTACTTTAACTTATCAATCCGTAAGTTTAAACTTGTTGAAGCGTACTTTATAATTTCAAAATGTAACTTTAACTTAAACAAAAAACACTTTAACTTGTCAAAACGTAACTTTCACTTATAAAAAATGTACTTTAACTTGTAAAAATGTAACTTTAACTTGTTGAAATGTAATTTTAACTTGTCATAACGTAACTTAAACTTGTAAAACATGCACTTTAACTTATAAAAACGTAATTGAAACTTGTTGAAACGGACTTTAACTTGTCAAAAGGTAACTTTAACTTCTAAAAAACATACTTTAACTTGTCAAAACGTAACTTTAACTTGTAAAAAAAATACTTTAACTTGTCAAAACGTAACATTCACTTAAACAAAAAACACTTTAATTTGTCAAAACGTAACTTTCACTTATAAAAAATGTACTTTAACTTGTCAAAATGTAACTTTAACTTGTTAAAAATGTACTTTAACTTTTGAAAATGTAACTTTAACTTGTTGAAACGTACTTTAACTTGTCAAAACGTAACTTTACTTGTAAGAAACATACTTTAACTTGTAAAAAATGTACTTTAACTTTTCAATCCGTAAGTTTAAACATGTTGAAACGTACTTTATAATTTCAAAACGTAACTTTAACTTAAACAAAAAACTATTTAACTTGTCAAAACGTAACTTTCACTTATAAAAAATGTACTTTAACTTGTCAAAATGTAACTTTAACTTGTTGAAATGTAATTTTTACTTGTCATAACGTAACTTAAACTTGTAAAACATGCACTTTAACTTATAAAAACGTAACTGAAACTTGTTGAAACGTACTTTAACTTGTCAAAAAGTAACTTTAACTTGTAAGAAACATACTTTAACTTGTCAAAACGTAACTTTAACTTGTAAAAAACAAACTTTAACTTGTCAAAAAGTAACTTTAACTTGTAAAAAATGTATTTTAAATTGTCAAAACGTACTTTTAACTTGTTGAAACGTACTTTACCTTGTCCAAGCATAAGTTTAACTTGTAAAAATGTAAATAACTTGTGACATCGTAAATTTTACTCGTTAAAACGTACTTTAACTTGTAAAAAAGTAACTTTAACTTGTAAAAACCATAATTTAACTTGACAAAACGTAACTTTAACTTGTAAAAATTGTACTTTAACTTGTGAAAACATAATTTTAACTTGTTGAAACGTACTTTAACTTGTCAAAACGTAACTTCAACTTGTAAAAAACATACTTTCACTTGTAAAAAATGTAGTTTAACTTGTCAATCTGTAACTTTAAACTTGTTGAAACGTACTTTAACTTGTCAAAACGTAACTTTAACTTGAAAAAAACATACTTAACTTGTCAAAACGTAATTTTAACTTGTAAAAAATGTACTTTAACTTGTCAAATCATAATTTTAACTTGTTGAAACGTACTTTAACTTGTCAAACCATAACTTTAACTTGTAAAAAATATAATTTAACTTGACAAAACGTAACTTTAACTTGTAAAAATTGTACTTTAACTTGTCAAAACGTAATTTTAACTTGTTGAAATGTACTTTAAATTGAAAAAACGTAACTTTAACTTGTAAAAATCATACTTTAAGTTTTCAAAACGTAATTTTAACATGTTGAAACATACTTTAACTTATCAAAACGTAACTTTAACTTGTAAAAAATGTACTCTAAATTGTCACAATGTAACTTTAACTTGTTGAAACATAATTTTAACTTGTCAAAACGTAACTCAAACTTGTAAAACATGCACTTTAACTTATAAAAACGTAATTTAAACTTGTTGAAACGTACTTTAACTTGTCAAATGTACCTTTAACTTGTAAGAAACATATTTTAACTTGTCAAAATGTAACTTTAACTTGTTAAAAACATACTTTAACTTGTCAAAACGTAAATTTAACTTGTAAAAAATATATTTCAAATTGTCAAAACATAATTTTAACTTCTTGAAACGTACTTTAACTTGTCAAAACATAAGTTTAACTTGTGAAATCGTAAATTGAACTTGTTTAAACGTACTTCAACTTGTCGGAATGTAACTTTAACTTGTAAAAAACATAGTTTAACTTGTCAAATCGTAAATTTAACTTGTAAAAAACATAATTTAACTTGACAAAACGTAACTTTAACAAGTAAAAATTGTACTTTAACTTGTCAAAACGTAATTTTACCTTGTTGAAATGTACTTTAACTTGAAAAAACGTAACTTTAACTTGTAAAAAACATACTTTAAGTTTTCAAAACGTAATTTTAACATGTTGAAACATACTTTAACTTGTCAAACCGTAACTTTAACTTGTAAAAAATGTACTCTAAATTGTCAAAACGTAATTTTAACTTCTTGAAACGTACTTTCACTTGTCAAAACATAAGTTTAACTTGTGAAATCGTAAATTGAACTTGTTTAAACGTACTTCAACTTGTCGGAATGTAACTTTAACTTGTAAAAAACATAGTTTAACTTGTCAAAACGTAAATTTAACTTGTAAAAAACATAATTTAACTTGACAAAACGTAACTTTAACTTGTAAAAATTGTACTTTAACTTGTCAAAACGTAATTTTAACTTGTTGAAATGTACTTTAACTTGAAAAAACGTAACTTTAACTTGTAAAAATCATACTTTAAGTTTTCAAAACGTAATTTTAACATGTTGAAACATACTTTAACTTATCAAAACGTAACTTTAACTTGTTAAAAATGTACTCTAAATTGTCAAAACGTAATTTTAACATGTTGAAACATACTTTAACTTGTCAAAACGTAACTTTAACTTGTAAAAAATGTACTTTAACTTTTGAAAACGTAACTTTAACTTGTTGAAACGTACTTTAACTTGTCAAAACGTAACTTTAACTTGTAAAAAATGTACTTTAACTTGTCAATCCGTAAGTTTAAACTTGTTGAAACGTACTTTATAATTTCAAAACGTAACTTTAACTTAAACAAAAAACACTTTAACTTGTCAAAACGTAACTTTCACTTATAAAAAATGTACTTTAACTTGTCAAAATGTTACTTTAACTTCTAAAAAATGTACTTTAACTTTTGAAAAAGTAACTTTAACTTGTCGAAACGTACTTTAACTTGTCAAAACGTAACTTTACTTGTAAGAAACATACTTTAACTTGTAAAAAATTTACTTTAACTTATCAATCCGTAAGTTTAAACTTGTTGAAGCGTACTTTATAATTTCAAAACGTAACTTTAACTTAAACAAAAAACACTTTAACTTGTCAAAACGTAACTTTCACTTATAAAAAATGTATTTTAACTTCTAAAAATGTAACTTTAACTTGTTGAAATGTAATTCTAACTTGTCATAACGTAACTTAAACTTGTAAAACATGCACTTTAACTTATAAAAACGTAATTGAAACTTGTTGAAACGTACTTTAACTTGTCAAAAGGTAACTTTAACTTCTAAAAAACATACTTTAACTTGTCAAAACGTAACTTTAACTTGTAAAAAACATACTTTAACTTGTCAAAACGTAACTTTCACTTAAACAAAAAACACTTTAACTTGTCCAAACGTTACTTTCACTTATAAAAAATGTACTTTAACTTGTCAAAATGTAACTTTAACTTGTAAAAAATGTACTTTAACTTTTGAAAATGTAACTTTAACTTGTTGAAACGTACTTTAACTTGTCAAAACGTAACTTTACTTGTAAGAAACATACTTTAACTTGTAAAAAATGTACTTTAACTTTTGAAAACGTAACTTTAACTTGTTGAAACGTACTTTAACTTGTCAAAACGTAACTTTAACTTGTAAAAAATGTACTTTAACTTGTCAATCCGTAAGTTTAAACTTGTTGAACCGTACTTTATAATTTCAAAACGTAACTTTAACTTAAACAAAAAACACTTTAACTTGTCAAAACGTAACTTTCACTTATAAAAAATGTACTTTAACTTGTCAAAATGTTACTTTAACTTCTAAAAAATGTACTTTAACTTTTGAAAAAGTAACTTTAACTTGTCGAAACGTACTTTAACTTGTCAAAACGTAACTTTACTTGTAAGAAACATACTTCAACTTGTAAAAAATGTACTTTAACTTTTCAATCCGTAAGTTTAAACATGTTGAAACGCACTTTATAATTTCAAAACGAAACTTTATCTTAAACAAAAAACACTTTAACTTGTCAAAACGTAACTTTCACTTATAAAAAATGTACTTTAACTTGTCAAAATGTAACTTTAACTTGTTGAAATGTAATTTTTACTTGTCATAACGTAACTTAAACTTGTAAAACATGCAGTTTAACTTATAAAAACGTAACTGAAACTTGTTGAAACGTACTTTAACTTGTCAAAAAGTAACTTTAACTTGTAAGAAACATACTTTAACTTGTCAAAACGTAACTTTAACTTGTAAAAAACAAACTTTAACTTGTCAAAACGTAACTTTAACTTGTAAAAAATGTATTTTAAATTGTCAAAACGTACTTTTAACTTGTTGAAACGTACTTTCACTTGTAAAAAATGTACTTTAACTTGTCAATCTGTAACTTTAAACTTGTTGAAACGTACTTTAACTTGTCAAAACGTAATTTTAACTTGAAAAAAACATACTTAACTTGTCAAAACGTAACTTTAACTTGTAAAAAATATACTTTAACTTGTCAAATCGTAATTTTAACTTGTTGAAACGTATTTTAACTTGTCAAACCATAACTTTAACTTGTAAAAAATATAATTTAACTTGACAAAACGTAACTTTAACTTGTAAAAATTGTACTTTAACTTGTCAAAACGTAATTTTAACTTGTTGAAATGTACTTTAACTTGAAAAAACGAAACTTTAACTTGTAAAAAACATACTATAAGTTTTCAAAACGTAATTTTAACATGTTGAAACATACTTTAACTTGTCAAAACGTATTTTTAACTTGTAAATAATGTACTTTAACTTTAGAAAACGTAACTTTAACTTGTTGAAACGTACTTGAACTTGTCAAAACGTAACTTTAACTTGTAAAAATGTACTCTAAATTGTCAAAACGTAATTTTAACATGTTGAAACATACTTTAACTTGTCAAAACGTATTTTTAACTTGTAAATAATGTACTTTAACTTTAGAAAACGTAACTTTAACTTGTTGAAACGTACTTTAACTTGTCAAAACGTAACTTTAACTTGTAAAAAATGTACTTTAACTTGTCAATTCGTAAGTTTAAACTTGTTGAAACGTACTTTATAATTTCAAAACGTAACTTTAACTTAAACAAAAAACACTTTAACTTGTCAAAACGTAACTTTCACTTATAAAAAATGTACTTTAACTTGTCAAAATGTAACTTTAACTTGTAGAAATGTAATTTTAACTTTTCATAACGTAACTTAAACTTGTAAAACATGCACTTTAACTTATAAAAACGTAATTGAAACTTGTTGAAACGTACTTTAACTTGTCAAAAGGTAACTTTAACTTGTAAGAAACATATTTTAACTTGTCAAAACGTAACTTTTACTTGTAAAAAACATACTTTAACTTGTCAAAACGTTAATTTTAACTTGTTGAAACATACATTAAATTGTCAGAATGTAACTTTAACTTGTAAAAAATATACTTTAACTTGTCAAAATGTAACTTTAACTTGTAAAAACTATACTTTAACTTGACAAAACGTAACTTGAACTTGTAAAAATTGTACTTTAACTAGTCAAAACCTAATTTTAACTTGTTGAAATGTATTTTAACTTGGAAAAATGTAACTTTAACTTGTGAAAAACATACTTTAAATTTACAAAACGTAACTTTAAATGGTAAAAAATATACTCTAACTTGTCATAACGTAATTTTTACATGTTGAAATGAACTTTAACTTCTCAAAACGTAACTTGAACTTGTAAGAAACATACTTTAACTTGTAAAAAACGTACTTTAACTTGTCGATCCGTAACTTTAAACTTGTTGAAATGTACTATAACATGTCAAAACGTAACTTTAACTTATACAAAACACACTTTAACTTGTCAAAACGTAAATTTAATTTGTAAAAACTGTACTTTAACTTGTCAAAATGTAACTTTAACTTGTTGAAACGTAACTTTAACTTGTCAAAACGTAACTTAAACTTGTAAAACATGCACTTTACCTTGAAAAAACTTAATTTAAACTTGTTGAAACGTACTTTAACTTGTCAAAACGTAACTTTAATTTCTCAAAACGTAACTTTAACTTGAAAAAACTTAATTTAAACTTTATTGAAACGTACTTTAACTTGTCAAAACGTAACTTTAAATAGTCAAAATGTAACTTGAACTTGTCAAAACGTAACTTTAACTTGTAAAAAATGTAATTTAACTTTTGAAAACGTAACTTTATCTCGTTGAAACGTACTTTAACTTGTCAAAATGTAACTTTAACTTGTAAGAAACATACTTTAACTTGTAAAAAAATTTACTTTAACTTGTCAATCCGTAAGTTTCAACTTGTTGAAACGTCCTTTATAATTTCAAAACGTAACTTTAACTTAAACAAAAAATACTTTAACTTGTCAAGACGTAACTTTCACTTGGAAAAAATGTACTTTAACTTGTCAAAATGTAACTTTAACTTGTTGAAATGTAACTTTAACTTGTCAAAACGTAACTTAAACTTGTAAAACATGCACTTTAACTTATAAAAACGTAATTTAAAATTGTGGAAACGTTCTTTAACTTATCAAAAGGTAACTTTAACTTGTAAGAAACATAATCTAACTTGTCAAAACGTAACTTTAACTTGTAAAAAACATATTTTAACTTGTCAAAACGTAACTTTAACTTGTAAAAAATGTATTTTAAGTTGTCAAAACGTAATTTTAACTTGTTGAAACATACATTACCTTGTCAGAATGTAACTTAACTTGTAAAAAATATACTTTAACTTGTCAAAACGTATTTTTAACTTGTAAAAACTATAATTTAACTTGACAAAACGTAACTTGAACTTGTAAAAATTGTACTTTAACTAGTCAAAACCTAATTTTAACTTTTGAAATGTATTTTAACTTGGAAAAATGTAACATTAACTTGTGAAAAACATACTTTAAATTTTCAAAACGTAACTTTAACTGGTAAAAAATATAATCTAACTTGTCATAACGTAATTTTAACATGTTGAAATGAACTTTAACTTGTCAAAACGTAACTTTAACTTGTAAGAAACATACTTTAACTTGTAAAAAATGTACTTTAACTTGTCGATCCATAACTTTAAACTTGTTGAAATGTACTTTAACATGTCAAAACGTAACTTTAACTTATACAAAACACACTTTAACTTGTCAAACCGTAAATTTAATTTGTAAAAAATGTACTTTAACTTGTCAAAATGTAACTTTAACTTGTTGAAACGAAACTTTAACTTTCAAAACGTAACTTAAACTTGTAAAACATGCACTTTAACTTGAAAAAACTTAATTTAAACTTGTTGAAAAGTACATTAACTTGTCAAAACGTAACTTTAACTTGTCAAAACGTAACTTTAACTTGAAAAAACTTAATTTAAACTTGTTGAAACGTACTTTAAGTTGTCAAAACGTCACTTTAACTTGTCAAAACGTAACTTCAACTTGTCAAAACGTAACTTGAACTTGTCAAAACGTAACTTGAACTTGTCAAAACGTAACTTGAACTTGTAAAAAACATACTTTAACTTGTCAAAACGTAACTTTAACTTGTAAGAAACATACTTTAACTTGTAAAAAACATACTTTAACTTGTCAAAACGTAACTTTAACTTGTATGAAACATACTTTAACTTGTCAGAACGTAACTTTAACTTGTAAAAAACATACTTTAACTTTTCAAAACGTAACTTTAACTTGTAAAAAAAATACTTTAACTTTTCTAAACGTAACTTTAACTTGTCAAAAATGTACTTTAACTTATCAAAACGTAATTGACACTTGTTGAAACGTACTTTAACTTTTAAAAACGTAACTTTAACTTGTTGAAACGTACTTTAAATTTTCAAAACGTAACTTTAACTTGTAAAAAATGTACTTTAACTTGTCAAAATGTAACTTAAACTTGTCAAAACGAAACTTAAACTTGTAGAACATGCACTTTATCTTATAAAAACGTAATTTAAACTTGTTGAAACGTACTTTAACTTCTCAAAAGGTAACTTGAACTTGTAACAAACATACTTTAACTTGTCAAAACGTAATTTAACTTGTAAAAAACATACTTTAACTTGTCAAAACGTAACTTTAACTTGTAAAAAATTTACTTTAACTTATCAAATCGTAAATTTAACTTGTTGAAACGTACTTTAACTTGTCAAAACATAACTTTAACTTGTAAAAACGTAATTGACACTTGTTGAAACGTACTTTAACTTTTCATAACGTAACTTTAACTTTTAAAAAACCACTTTAACTTGTCAAAACGTAACTTTAACTTCTAAAAAATGTACTTTAACTTGTCAAAATGTAACTTTAACTTGTCAAAACGTAACTTTAACTTGTAAAAAATGTATTTTAAATTGTCAAAACGTAATTTTAACTTGTTGAAACGTACTTTAACTTATCAAAACTGTAGTTTAACTTGTTGAATTGTAATTAACTTTTGAAATCGTGAATTTAACTTGTTGAAACGTACTTTAAGTTGTCAAAATGTAACTTGAACTTCCAAAAAAACATACTTTAACTTTTCAAAACGTAACTTTAACTTGTAAAAAAAATACTTTAACTTTTCTAAACGTAACTTTAACTTGTCAAAAATGTACTTTAACTTATATAAACGTAATTGACACTTGTTGAAACGTACTTTAACTTTTAAAAACGTAACTTTAACTTGTTGAAACGTACTTTAAATTTTCAAAACGTAACTTTAACTTGTAAAAAATGTACTTTAACTTGTCAAAATGTAACTTAAACTTGTCAAAACGAAACTTAAACTTGTAGAACATGCACTTTATCTTATAAAAACGTAATTTAAACTTGTTGAAACGTACTTTAACTTCTCAAAAGGTAACTTGAACTTGTAACAAACATACTTTAACTTGTCAAAACGTAATTTAACTTGTAAAAAACATACTTTAACTTGTCAAAACGTAACTTTAACTTGTAAAAAATTTACTTTAACTTATCAAATCGTAAATTTAACTTGTTGAAACGTACTTTAACTTGTCAAAACATAACTTTAACTTGTAAAAACGTAATTGACACTTGTTGAAACGTACTTTAACTTTTCATAACGTAACTTTAACTTTTAAAAAACCACTTTAACTTGTCAAAACGTAACTTTAACTTCTAAAAAATGTACTTTAACTTGTCAAAATGTAACTTTAACTTGTCAAAACGTAACTTTAACTTGTAAAAAATGTATTTTAAATTGTCAAAACGTAATTTTAACTTGTTGAAACGTACTTTAACTTATCAAAACTGTAGTTTAACTTGTTGAATTGTAATTAACTTTTGAAATCGTGAATTTAACTTGTTGAAACGTACTTTAAGTTGTCAAAATGTAACTTGAACTTCCAAAAAAACATACTTTAACTTGTAAAAACGTAACTTTAACTTGTAAAAAACATCATTTAACTTGACAAAACGTAACTTTAATTTGTAAAAATTGTACTTCAACTTGTCAAAACGTAATTTTAACTTGTTGAAATGTACTTAAACTTAAAAAAACGTAACTTTAAGTTGTAAAAAACATACTTTAAGTTTTCAAAACGTAACTTTTACTGGTAAAAAATATACTCTAACTTGTCAAAACGTAATTTTAACATGCTGAAAAGTAATTTAAATTGTCAAAACGTAACTTTAATTTGTAAAAAATGTATTTCAATTTGTGAAAACGTAATTTTAACTTGTTGAAACGTACTTTAACTTGTCAAAACATAACTTTAACTTGTAAAAAATGTACTTTAACTTGGAAAAACGTAATTGACACTTGTTGAAACGCACTTTAACCTGTCAAAACGTAACTTTAACTTGTAAAAAACACACTTTAACTTGTCAAAACGTAACTTTAATTTGTAATAAATGTACTTTAACTTGTCAAAATGTAACTTTAACTTGTTGAAACGTAACTTTAACTTGTCAAAACGTAACTTAAACTTGTAAAACATGAAATTTATCTTATAAAAACGTAATTGAAACTTGTTGAAACGTACTTTAACTTGTCAAAAGGTAACTTGAACTTGTAAGAAACATACTTTAACTTGTAAAAACGTAATTTAACTTGTAAAAAAAACGTACGTTAACTTTTCAAAACGTAACTTTAACGTGTAACAAATGTATTTTAAATTGTCAAAATGTAATTTTAACTTGTTGAAACGTACTTTAACGTGTCAAAACTATAGTTTAACTTGTAAAAATGTAATTTAACTTGTCAAAACGTAACTTCAACTTGTAAAAAATGTACTTTAACATGTGAAAATGTAATTTTAACTTGTTGAAACGTACTTTAACTTGTCAAAACGTAATTTTAACTAGTACAAAACATACTTTAACTTGTCAAAACGTAATTTAACTTGACAAAACGTACTTTAAATTGTCACACGTAACTTTAACTTGTAAAAAACATACTTTAACCTGTAAAAAACATAATTTAACTTGACAAAGCGTAACTTTAACTTGCAAGGAATATACTTTAACTTGTCAAAGCGTAACTTTAACTTGTAAAAACCATACTATAACTTGTCAAAATGTAACTTTAACTTGTAAAACACATACTTTAACTTGTCAAAACTTAACTTTAACTTGTAAAAAATGTACTTTAACTTGTCAAATCGTAATTTTAACTTATTAAAATGTACTTTAACTCTTCCAAACATAACTTTAACTTTTAAAAAATGTACTTTAAGTTGTCAAAACGTAATTGAGACTTGTTGAAACGTACTTTAACCTGTCAAAACGTAACTCTAACTTGTAAAAAACACACTTTAACTTGTAAAAATGTAACTTTAACTTGTCAAAACATAACTTTAACTTGTAAAAATGTACTTAACTTGTGAAATCGTAAATTTAACTTGTTGAAACGTACTTTTACTTGTCAGAACGTAATTTTAACTTGTAAAAAACATACTTTAACATGTCAAAACGTAACTTTATCTTGTAAAAAACATAATTTAACTTGTCAATCCGTAACTTTAAACTTGTTGAAACGTACTTAAAACTGTCAAAACGTAACTTTAACTTATACAAAAAACACTTTAACTTGTCAAAATGTAACTTTAATTTGTAAAAAATTTGCTTTAACTTGTCAAAATGTAACTTTAACTTGTTGAAACATAATTTTAACTTGTCAAAACGTAACTTAAACTTGTAAAACATGCACTTTAACTTATAAAAACGTAATTTAAACTTCTTGAAACTTACTTTAACTTGTCAAAACGTACCTTTAACTTGTAAGAAACATATTTTAACTTGTCAAAACGTAACTTTAACTCGTAAAAAACATACTTTAACTTGTCAAAACGTACTTTAACTTGTCAAAACGTAACTTTAACTTGTAAAAAATGTACTTTAACTTGTCAAAACGTAACTTTAACTTGTAAAAAACATAATTTAACTTGTCAAAACGTAACTTTAACTTGTAAAAAACATAATTTAACTTGACAAAACGTAACTTTAACTTGTAGAAATGTACTTTAACTTGTCAAATCGTAATTTTAACTTCTTGAAACGTAATTTTACTTGTCAAAACATAACTTTAACTTGTAACAAATGTACTTTAACTTGTCAAAACGTAATTGAGACTTGTTGAGACGTACTTTAATTTGTCAAAACGTAACTTTAACTTGTAAAAAACACACTTTAACTTGTCAAAACGTAACTTTAACTTGTAAAAAATATATTTTAACTTGTCAAAACGTAATTTTAACTTGTTGAAACGTACTTTAATTTGTCAAAACATATCTTTAACTTGTAAAAATGTACTTAACTTTAGAAATCGTAAATTTAACTTGTTGAAACGTACTTTAACTTGTCAGAACGTAACTTTAACTGTTAAAAAACATTTTTTAACTTGTCAAAACGTAACTTTAACTTGTAAAAAACATAATTTAACTTGTCAAAACGTAACTTTAACTTGTAACAAATGTACTTTAACTTGTCAAATTGTAATTTTAACTTGATGAAACGTACTTTAACTTGTCAAAACATAACTTTAACTTGTAAAATATGTACTTTAACTTGTCAATCCGTAACTTTAAACTTGTTGAAACGTAATTAAAATTGTCAAAACGTAACTTTAACTTATACAAAAAACACTTTAACTTGTCAAAAAGTAACTTTAATTTGTAAAAAATTTACTTTAACTTTTCAAAAGTAATTTTAACATGGTGAAACGTACTTTAACTTGTCAAAACGTAACGTTAACTTGTAAAAAATGAACTTTAACTTGTGAAAATGTAATTTTAATTTGTTGAAACGTACTTTAACTTGGCAAAACGTAACTATAACTTGTAAGAAACATACTTTAACTTGTAAAAAATGTACTTTAACTTGTCAATCCGTAACTTTAAACTTGTTGAAACGTACTTTGAAATGTCAAAATGTAACTTTAATTTGTAAAAAATGTTCTTTAACATGTCAAAATGTAACTTTAAATTGTAAAAAATGTACTTTTACTTGTAAATTTATAATTTAAACTTGTTGAAAATGTACTTTAACTTGTCAAAACGTAACTTTAACTTGTAAAAAACATAATTTAACTTGACAAAACGTAACTTTAACTTGTAAAAATTGCACTTTAACTTGTCAAAACGTAATTTTAACTTGTTGAAAAATACTTTAACTTGGAAAAACGTAACTTTAACTTGTAAAAAACATACTTTAAGTTTTCAAAACATAATTTTAACTTGTAAAAAATATACTCTAACTTGTCAAAACTTAATTTTAACATGTTGAAACGTACTTTAGCTTGTCAAAACATAACTTTAATTTGTAAAAAATATACTTTAACTTGTGAAAACGTAATTTTAACTTGTTGAAACATACTTTAACTTGTCAACACATATCTTTAACTTGTAACAAACATACTTTAACTTGTAAAAATTGTACTTTAACTTGTCAATTTGTAACTTTAATCTTGTTGAAACGTACTTTAAATTGTTAAAACGTAAGTTTCACTTATACAAAAAACTCTTTAACATGTCAAAACGTAACTTTAATTTGTAAAAAATGTACTTTAACTTGTCAAAATGTAAATATAACTTGTTTAAACGTAAATTTATTTTGTCAAAACGTAACTTAAACTTGTAAAACATGCACTTTAACTTGTAAAAACGTAATTTAAACTTGTTGAAACCTACTTTAACTTGTCAATTCATAACTTTAACTTGTAAGAAACATACTTGAACATGTCATAGCGTAACTTTAACTTGTAAAATACATACTCTAGCTTGTCAAAACGTAACTTTTACTTGTAAAAAACATACTTTAACTTGTCAAAACGTAACTTTAACTTGTAAAAAATGTACTTTAACTTGTCAAAACGTAATTTTAACATGCTGAAACGTACTTTAACTTGTCAAAACGTAACTTTAATTTCTAAAAAATGTACTTTAACTTGTGAAAACGTCCTTTAATTTGTCAAAACATAACTTTAACTTCTAAGAAACATACTTTAACTTGTAAAAAATGTACTTTAACTTGTCAATCCGTAACTTTAAACTTGTTGAAATGTACTTTAAATTGTCAAAACGTAACTTTAACTGATACAAAAAACACTTTAACTTGTATAAAACGTAACTTTAACTTGTAAAAAATTTACTTGAACTTGTCAAAATGTAACTTTAACTTGTTGAAACATAATTTTAACTTGTCAAAACGTAACTTAAACTTGTAAAACATGCACTTTAACTTATAAAAACGTAATTTAAACTTGTTGAAACGTACATTAACTTGTCAAAACGTACCTTTAACTTGTAAGAAACATATTTTAACTTGTCAAAACGTAACTTTAACTTGTAAAAAACATACTTTAACCTGTCAAAACGTACATTAACTTGTCAAACCGTAATTTTAACTTGTAAAAAACATAATTTAACTTGACAAAGCGTAACTTTAACTTGTAAGAAATATACTTTAACTTGTCAAAGCGTAACTTTAACTTCTAAAAACCATACTATAACTTGTCAAAACGTAACTTTAACTTGTAAAAAACATACTTTAACTTGTTAAAACTTAACTTTAACTTGTAAAAAATGTACTTTAACTTGTCAAATCGTAATTTTAACTTATTGAAACGTACTTTAACTTGTCAAACATAACTTTAACTTGTAAAAAATGTACTTTAAGTTGTCAAAACGTAATTGAGACTTGTTGAAACGTACTTTAACCTGTCAAAACGTAACTTTAACTTGTAAAAAACACACTTTAACTTGTCAAAACGTAACTTTAACTTGTAAAAAATATATTTTAACTTGTCAAAACGTAATTTTAACTTGTTGAAATGTACTTTAACTTGTCAAAACATAACTTTAACTTGAAAAATGTACTTAACTTGTGAAATCATAAACTTAACTTATTGAAATGTACTTTAACTTGTCAGAACGTAACTTTAACTTGTAAAAAACATACTTTAATTTGTCAAAACATAACTTTAACTTGTAAAAAACATAATTTAACTTGTCAAAACGTAACTTTAATTTGTAAGAAATGTACTTTAACTTGTCAAATCGTAATTTTAACTTGTTGAAACGTACATTAACTTGTCAAAACATAACTTGAGCTTGTAAAAAATGTACTTTAACTTGTTAATCCGTAACTGTAAACTTTTTGAAATGTACTTAAAATTGTCAAAACGTAACTTTAATTTATACAAAAAACAGTTTAACTTTTTAAAACGTAACTTTAATTTGTAAAAAATTTACATTAACTTGTCAAAAGTAATTTTAACATGTTGAAACGTACTTTAACTTGTCAAAACGTAACTTCAACTTGTAAAAAATGTACTTTAACATGTGAAAATGTAATTTTAACTTGTTGAAACGTACTTTAACCTGTCAAAACGTAACTTTAACTTGTTAGAAACATACTTTAACTTGTAAAAAATGTACTTTAACTTGTCAATCCGTAACTCTAAACTTGTTGAAACGTACTTTAAATTTTCAAAACGTAACTTTAACTTAAACAAAAAACACTTTAATTTGTCAAAACGTAACTTTAACTTGTAAAAAATAAACTTTAACTGGTCAAAATATAATTTTAAGTTGTCACTAGGTAACTTAAACTTGTAAAACATGCACTTTAACTTATAAAAACGAAATTTAAACTTGCTGAAACGTACTTTAACTTGTCAAAAGGTAACCTTAACTTTTAAGGAACATACTTTAACTTGTCAAATTGTAACTTTAACTTGTAGGAAATGTACTTTAACTTGTCAAAACAAAACTTTAACTTGAAAAAAATTTATTTTAAATTGTCAAAATATAATTTTAACTTGTTGAAACGTACTTTAACTTGTCAAAACATAAGTTTAACTTGTAAAAATGTAATTATCTTGTGAAAACGTAAAATCAACTTGTTGAAAAGTACTTTAACTTGTACAAATGTAACTTTTACTTGTAAAAAACATACTTTAACTTGTCAAAACGAACTTTAACCTGTAAGAAATGTACTTTTACTTGTCAAATCGTAATTTTAACTTGTTGAAACGTACTTTAACTTGTCAAAACATAACTTTAACTTGTAAAAAATGTACTTTAACTTGTCAATCCGTAACTTTAAACTTGTTGAAACGTACTTAAAATTGTCAAAACAGTAACTTTAACTTATACAAAAAACACTTTAACTTGTCAAAATGTAACTTTAATTTGTAAAAAATTTACTTTAACTTGTCAAAATGTAACTTTAACTCGTTGAAACATAATTTTAACTTGTCAGAACGTAACTTAAACTTGTAAAACATGCACTTTAACTTATAAAAACGTAATTTAAACTTGTTGAAACGTACTTTAACTTGTCAAAACGTACCTTTAACTTGTAAGAAACATATTTAACTTGTCAAAACGTAACTTTAACTTGTAAAAAATGTACTTTAACTTGACAAAACGTAACTTTAACTTGTAAAAAATATACTTTAACTTGTCAAAACGTAACTTTAATTTGTAAAAAACATAATTTAACTTGACAAAGCGTAACTTTAACTTGTAAGAAATATACTTTAACTTGTAAAAACAATACTATAACTTGTCAAAACGTAATTTTAACTTGTAAAAAACATACTTTAACTTGTCAAAACTTAACTTTAACTTGTAAAAAATGTACTTTAACTTGTCAAATCGTAATTTTAACTTATTGAAACGTACTTTAAGTTGTCAAAGCATAACTTTAACTAGTAAAAAATGTACTTTAAGTTGTCAAAACGTAATTGAGACTTGTGGAAACGTACTTTAACCTGTCAAAACGTAACTTTAACTTGTAAAAAACATACTTTAAATTGTCAAAACTTAACTTTAACTTGTAAAAAATATACTTTAACTTGTAAAATCGTAATTTTAACTTATTGAAACGTACTTTAACTTGTCAAAGCATAACTTTAACTTGTAAAAAATGTACTTTAAGTTGTCAAAACGTAATTGAGACTTGTTGAAACGTACTTTAACCTGTCAAAACGTAACTTTAACTTGTAAAAAACATACTTTAACTTGTCAAAACTTAACTTTAACTTGTAAAAAATATACTTTAACTTGTAAAATCGTAATTTTAAACGTACTTTAACTTGTCAAAACATAACTTTAACTTGTAAAAAATGTACTTTAAGTTGTCAAAATGTAATTGAGACTTGTTGAAACGTAATTTAACCTGTCAAAAGGTAACTTAAACTTGTAAAAAATATACTTTAACTTATAAAAACGTAATTTAAACTTGTTGGAACGTCCTTTAACTTGTCAAAACGTATCTTTAATTTGTAAGAAACATATTTTAACTTGTTAAAACGTAACTTTAACTTGTAAAAAACATACTTTAACTTGTCAAAACGTACTTTAACTTTTCAAAACGTAACTTTAAGTTGTAAAAAATATACTTTAACTTGTCAAAACGTAACTTTAATTTGTAAAAAACATAATTTAACTGCACAAAGCGTAACTTTAACTTGTAAGAAATATACTTTAACTTGTCAAAGCGTAACTTTAACTTGTAAAAACCATACTATAACTTATCAAAACGTAACTTTAACTTGTAAAAAACATACTTTAACTTGTCAAAACTTAACTTTAACTTGTAAAAAATGTACTTTAAATTGTCAAATCGTAATTTTAACTTATTGAAACGTACTTTAACTTGTCAAACATAACTTTAACTTGTAAAAAATGTACTTTAAGTTGTCAAAACGTAATTGAGACTTGTTGAAACGTACTTTAACGTGTCAAAACGTAACTTTAACTTGTAAAAAACACAGTTTAACTTGTCAAAACGTAACTTTAACTTGTAAAAAATGTAATTTAACTTATCAAAACGTAACTTTAACTTGTAAAAAACATAATTTAACTTGACAAAACGTAACTTGAACTTGTAAAAATGTACTTTAAATTGTCAAATCGTAATTTTAACTTCTTGAAACGTACTTTAACTTGTCAAAACATAACTTTAACTTGTAAAAAATGTACGGTAACTTGTCAAAACGTAATTGAGACTTGTTGAAACGTATTTTAATTTGTCAAAACGTAACTTTAACTTGTAAAAAACACACTTTAACTTGTCAAAACGTAACTTTAACTTGTAAAAAATATATTTTAACTTGTCAAAACGTAATTTGAACTTGTTGAAACATACTTTAACTTGTCAAAACATAACTTTAACTTGTAAACATGTACTTAACTTTAGAAATCGTAAATTTAACTTGTTGAAACGTACTTTAACTTGTCAGAACGTAACTTTAACTTGTAAAAAACATACTTTAACTTGTCAAAACGTAACTTTAACTTGTAAAAAACATAATTTATCTTGTCAAAACGTAACTTTAACTTGTAAGAAATGTACTTTAACTTGTCAAATCGTAATTTTAACTTATTGAAACGTACTTTAACTTGTAAAAAAAGTACTTTAACTTGTCGATCCGAAACTTTAAACTTGTTGAAACGTACTTAATATTGTCAAAATGTCATTTTTAACTTGTTGAAACGTACTTTAACTTGTCAAAACATAAGTTTAACTTGTAAAAATGTAATTATCTTGTGAAATCGTAAAATTAACTTGTTGAAAAGTAATTTAACTTGTACAAATGTATGTTTAACTAGTAAAAAACATACTTTAACTTGTCAAACCATAACTTTAACTTGTAGAAAACATAATTTAACTTGACAAAACGTAACTTTAACTTGTAAAAATGTACTTTAACTTGTCAAATCGTAATTTTAACTTCTTGAAACGTACTTTAACTTTTCAAAACATAACTTTAACTTGTAAAAAATGTACTCTAACTTGTCAAAACGTAATTGAGACTTGTTGAAACGTACTTTAATTTGTCAAAACGTAATTTTAACTTGTTGAAACGTACTTCAACTTGTCAAAACATAACTTTAACTTGTAAAAATGTACTTAACATTAGAAATCGTAAATTTAACTTGTTGAAACTTACTTTAAGTTGTCAGAACGTAACTTTAACTTGTAAAAAACATACTTTAACTTGTCAAAACGTACTTTAACTTTTCAAAACGTAACTTTAACTTGTAAAAAATATACTTTAACTTGTCAAAACGTAACTTTAATTTGTAAAAAACATAATTTAACTTGACAAAGCGTAACTTTAACTTGTAAGAAATATACTTTAACTTGTCAAAGCGTAACTTTAACTTGTAAAAACCATACTATAACTTGTCAAAACGTAACTTTAACTTGTAAAAAACATACTTTAACTTGTCAAACCTTAACTTTAATTTTTAAAAAATGTACTTTAACTTGCCAAATCGTAATTTTAACTTTTTGAAACGTACTTTAACTTGTCAAAACACAACTTTAACTAGTAAAAAATGTACTTTAAGTTGTCAAAACGTAATTGAGACTTGTTGAAACGTACTTTAACCTATCAAAACGTAACTTTAACTTGTAAAAAACATACTTTAACTTGTAAAAAACATACTTTAACTTGTCAAATCGTAACTTTAACTTGTAGGAAATGTACTTTAACTTGTCAAAACAAAACTTTAACTTGTAAAAAATGTATTTTAAATTGTCAAAATGTAATTTTAACTTGTTGAAACGTACTTTAACTTGTCAAAACATAAGTTTAACTTGTAAAAATGTAATTATCTTGTGAAATCGTAAAATTAACTGGTTGAAAAGTAGTTTAACTTGTACAAATGTAACTTTAACTAGTAAAACATAACTTTAACTTGTAAAAAACATAATTTAACTTGACAAAACGTAACTTATTTGTAAAAATGTAATTTAACTTGTCAAATCGTAATTTTAACTTCTTGAAACGTACTTTTACTGTCAAAACATAATTTTAACTTGTAAAAAATGTACTTTAACTTGTCAAAACGTAACTTTAACTTGTAAAAAACACACTTTAACTTGTCAAAACGTAACTTTAACTTGTAAAAAATATATTTTAACTTGTCAAAACATAATTTTAACTTGTTGAAACGTACTTCAACTTGTCAAAACATAACTTTAACTTGTAAAAATGTACTTAACTTTAGAAATTGTAAATTTAACTTGTTGAAACGTACTTTAACTTGTCAGAACGTAACTTTAACTTGTAAAAAACATACTTTAACTTGTCAAAACGTAAGTTTAGCTTGTAAAAAACATAATTTAACTTGTCAAAACGTAACTTTAACTTGTAAGAAATGTACTTTAACTTGTCAAAACAAAACTTTAACATGTAAAAAATGTATTTTAAATTGTCAAAATGTAATTTTAACGTGTTGAAACGTACTTTAACTTGTCAAAACATAAGTTTAACTTATAAAAATGTAATTATCTTGTGAAATCGTAAAATTAACTTGTTGAAAAGTACTTTAACTTGTACAAATGTAACTTTAACTTGTAAAAAACATAATTTAACTTGTCAAAACGTAACTTTAACTTGTAAAAAACATAATTTAACTTGACAAAACGTAACTTTAACTTGTAAAAATGTACTTTAACTTGTCAAATCGTAATTTTAACTTCTTGAAACGTACTTTACCTTGTCAAAACATAACTTTAACTTGTAAAAAATGTACTTTAACTTGTCAAAACATAATTGAGACTTGTTGAAACGTACTTTAATTTGTCAAAACGTAACTTCAACTTGTAAAAAACACACTTTAACTTGTCAAAACGTAACTTTAAGTTGTAAAAAATATATTTTAACTTGTCAAAACGTAATTTTAACTTGTTGAAACGTACTTCAACTTGTCAAAACATAACTTTAACTTGTAAAAATGTAGTTAACTTTAGAAATCGTAAATTTAACTTGTTGAAACGTACTTTAACTTGTCAGAACGTAACTTTAACTTGTAAAAAACATACTTTAACTTGTCAAAACGTAACTTTAATTTGTAAAAAACATAATTAAACTTGACATAGCGTAACTTTAACTTCTAAGAAATATACTTTAACCTGTCAAAGAGTAACTTTAACTTGTAAAAACCATACTATAACTTGTCAAAACGTAACTTTAACTTGTAAAAAACATACTTTAACTTGTCAAAACTTAACTTTAACTTGTAAAAAAAGTACTTTAACTTGCCAAATCGTAATTTTAATTTTTTGAAACATACTTTAACTTGTCAAAACACAACTTTAACTTGTAAAAAATGTACTTTAAGTTGTCAAAACGTAATTGAGACTTGTTGAAACGTACTTTAACCTGTGAAAACGTAACTTTAACTTGTAAAAAACATACTTTAACATGTCAAAACGTAACTTTAACTTGTAAGAAATGTACTTTAACTTGTCAAAACAAAACTTTAACTTGTAAAACATGTATTTTAAATTGTCAAAATGTAATTTTAACTTGTTGAAACGTACTTTAACTTGTCAAAACATAAGTTTAACTTGTAAAAAAGTAATTATCTTGTGAAATCGTAAAATTAACTTGTTGAAAAGTACTTTAACTTGTACAAATGTAACTTTAAGTAGTAAAAAACATACTTTAACTTGTCAAAACGTAACTTTAACTTGTAAAAATGTACTTTAACTTGTCAAATCGTAATTTTAACTTCTTGAAACGTACTTTTACTGGCAAAACATAACTTTAACTTGTAAAAATGTAACTTTAACTTGTAAGAAACATACTTTAACTTGTCAAAACGTAACTTTATCTTGTAAAAAACATACTTTAACTTGTCAAAACATAAGTTTTAACTTTTAATAAACATCCTTTAACTTGTCAAAACATAACTTGAACTTGTAAAAAACATAATTTAACTTGACAAAACGTAACTTTAACTTGTAAAAATGTAATTTAACTTGTCAAATCGTAATTTTAACTTCTTGAAACGTACTTTTACTGTCAAAACATAATTTTAAGTTGTAAAAAATGTACTTTAACTTGTCAAAACGTAAATTTAACTTGTAAAAAACACACTTTAACTTGTCAAAACGTAACTTTAACTTGTAAAATATATATTTTAAGTTGTTGAAACGTACTTCAACTTGTCAAAACATAACTTTAACTTGTAAAAATGTACTTAACTTTAGAAATTGTAAATTTAACTTGTTGAAACGTACTTTAACTTGCCAGAACGTAACTTTAACTTGTAAAAAACATACTTTAACTTGTCAAAACGTAACTTTAGCTTTGTAAAAAACATAATTTAACTTGTCAAAACGTAACTTTAACTTGTAAGAAATGTACTTTAACTTGTCAAAACAAAACTTTAACTTGTAAAAAATGTATTTTAAATTGTCAAAATGTAATTTTAACGTGTTGAAACGTAATTTAACTTGTCAAAACATAAGTTTAACTTGTAAAAATGTAATGATCTTGTGAAATCGTAAAATTAACTTGTTGAAAAGTACTTTAACTTGTACAAATGGAACTTTAACTTGTAAAAAACATACTTTAACTTGTCAAAACGTAACTTTAACTTGTAAAAAACATAATTTAACTTGACAAAACGTAACTTTAACTTGTAAAAATGTACTTTAACTTGTCAAATCGTAATTTTAACTTCTTGAAACGTACTTTAACTTGTCAAAACATAACTTTAACTTGTAAAAAATGTACTTTAACTTGTCAAAACATAATTCAGACTTGTTGAAACGTACTTTAATTTCTCAAAACGTAACTTCAACTTGTAAAAAACACACTTTAACTTGTCAAAACGTAACTTTAAGTTGTAAAAAATATATTTAAACTTGTCAAAACGTAATTTTAACTTGTTGAAAGGTACTTCAACTTGTCAAAACATTACTTTAACTTGTAAAAATGTACTTAACTTTAGAAATCGTAAATTTAACTTGTTGAAACTTACTTTAACTTGTCAGAACGTAACTTTAACTTGTAAAAAACATAGTTTAACTTGTCAAAACGTACTTTAACTTGTCAAAACGTAACTTTAACTTGTAAAAAATATACTTTAACTTGTCATAACGTAACTTTAACTTGTCAGAACGTAACTTTAACTTGTCAGAACGTAACTTTAACTTGTAAAAAACATACTTTAACTTGTCAAAACGTAACTTTAGCTTGTAAAAAACATAATTTAACTTGTCAAAACTTAACTTTAACTTGTAAGAAATGTACTTTAACTTTTCAAATCGTAATTTTAACTTGTTGAAACGTACTTTAACTTGTCAAAACATAATTTTAACTTGTAAAAAATGTACTTTAACTTGTCAATCCGTAACTTTAAATTTGTTGAAACGTACTTAAAATTGTCAAAACGTAACTTTAACTTGTAAAAAATGTAAAATACACACTTTAACTAGTCAAAACGTAACTTTAATATGTAAAAAATGTATTTTAACTTGTCAAAACTTAATTTTAACTTGTTGAAACGTACTTTAACTTGTCAAAACATAAATTTAACTTGTAAAAATGTACTTTAACTTGTGAAATCGTAAATTTAACTTGTTGAAACGTACTTTAACTTGTCATAACGTAAATTTAACTTGTTAAAAACATAATTTAACATGAAAAAACGTAATTCTAACTTGTTGAAATGTATTTTAACTTGGAAAACATAATTTTAACATGTAAAAAACGTACTTTAACTTTATAAAACGTAACTTTAACTTGTTGAAATGTATTTTAACTTGTCAGAACGTAACTTTAACTTGTAAAAACATACTTTAACTTGTAAAAAATGTACTTTAACTTGTCAATCGGTAACTTTAAACTTCTTGAAACGTACTTAGAATTATCAAAACGTAACTTTAACTTGTACAAAAAACACTTTAACTTGTTAAAACGTAACTTTAATTTGTAAAAAACATAATTTAACTTGACAGAAAGTAACATTAACTTGTAAAAATTGTAATTTAACTTGTCAAAACATAATTTTAACTTGTTGAAATGTAACTTTAACTTGTGAAAATGTACTTTAACTTGTCAAAATGTAACTTTCACTTGTTGAAACATAACTTTAACTTGTCAAAACGTAAATTAAACTTGTAAAACATACACTTTAACCTGTAAAAACGTAATTTAAAGTTGTTGTAACGTACTTTAACTTGTCAAAATGTAACTTTAACTTCTAAGAAATGTACTTTAACTTGTCAATCCGTAACTTTAAACTTGTTGAAACGTACTTTAAATTGTCAAAACGTAACATTAACTTGTACAAAAACACTTTGAACTTGTCAAAACGTAACTTTAATTTGTAAGAAACACACTTTAACTTGTCAAAACGTAACTTTAACGTGTAAAAAACATACTTTAACTTGTCAAAACATAACTTTAACTTGTAAAAATGTAACTTTAACTTGTAAGAAACATACTTTAACTTGTCAAAACGTAACTTTATCTTGTAAAAAACATACTTTAACTTGTCAAAACATAACTTTTAACTTTTAATAAACATAATTTAACTTGTCAAAACGGAACTTTAATTGTAAAAAATGTATTTAAACTTGTCAAATCGTAATTTTAACTTGTTGAAACGTACTTTAACTTGTCAAAATGTAACTTTAACTTGTAAGAAACATACTTTAACTTGTAAAAAATGTACTTTAACTTGTCAAAACATAACTTTAACTTGTAAAAACCTACTTTAGCTTGACAAAACGTAACTTTGACTTGTTAAAATTGTACTTTAACTTGTTAAAATTGTACTTTAACTTGTCAGAACGTAAATTTAACTTGTTGAAACGTACTTTAACTTATCAAAACGTAACTTTAACTTGTTAAAAATGTACTTTAACTTGTCAAAACGTAATTTGCACTTGTTGAAACGTACTTTAACTTGTCAAAACGTAACTTTAACTTGTTAAAAATATAATTTAACTTGTCAAAACGTAACTGGCTCTTGTTGAAACGTACTTTAACTTGT
This sequence comes from Urtica urens, assembly GCA_958296335.1. Lineage (NCBI taxonomy): Eukaryota > Viridiplantae > Streptophyta > Magnoliopsida > Rosales > Urticaceae > Urtica > Urtica urens. The sequence continues at coordinate 29,319,399 of OY282520.1, forward strand.
CAAAACGTAACTATAACGAGTAAAAAACACACTTTAACTTGTCAAAACGTAACTCAAACTTGTAATAAATATATTTTAACTTGTCAAAACGTAATTTTAACTTGTTGAAACATACTTTAACTTGTCAAAACATAACTTTAACTTGTAAAAATGTACTTTAACTTGTAAAAATGTACTTTAACTTGTGAAATCGTAAATTTAACTTGTTGAATTATACTTTAACTTGTAAAAAATTGTACTTTAACTTGTCAATCCGTAACTTTAAACTTGTTGAAACGTACTTTAAATTGTCAAAACTTAACTTGAATTTGTAAAAAACATACTTTAACTTGTCAAAAGGTAACTTGAATTTGTAAAAAACATACTTTAACTTGTCAAAACGTAATTTTAACTTGTTGAAATGTACTTTAACTTGGAAAAACGTAACTTTAACTTGTAATAAATATACTCTAACTTGTCTAAACTTAATTTTAACATGTTGAAACGTACTTTAACTTTTCAAAACGTAACTTTAACTTGTAAACAAAGTACTTTAACTTGTGAAATAGTAACTTTAATTTGTCAATCCGTAACTTTAAACTTGTTGAAACGTACTTTAAATTGTCAAAACTTAACTTTAACGTGTACAAAAAACACTTTAACTTGTCAAAATGTAAGTTGAATTTGTAAAAAACATAATTTAACTTGAGAAAACGTAACTTTAACTTCTAAAAATTTTCTTTCAACTTGTCAAGACATAATTTTAACTTGTTGAAATGTACTTTAACTTGGAAAAACGTAACTTTAACTTGTAAAAAACATAATTTAACTTTTCAAAACGAAACTTTAATTGTTAAAAAATATACTCTAACTTGTCAAAACGTAACTATAACGTGTTGAAGCGTACTTTAATTTGTCAAAACGTAACTTGAACTTGTAAGAAACATACTTTAACTTATAAAAAATGTACTTTAACTTGTCAATTCATAAATTTAAACTTGTTGAAAGGTACTTTAAATTGTTAAAACGTAACTTTAACTTCTACAAAAAACAATTTAACTTGTCAAAACGTAACTTTAACTTGTGAAAAATGTACTTTAACTTGTCAAAATGTAACTTTCACTTGTTGAAACATAACTTTAACTTGTCAAAACGTAACTTAAACTTGTAAAACATGCACTTTAACTTGTAAAAACGTGATTTAAACTTGTTGTAACGTACTTTAACTTGTCAAAATGTAACTTTAACATGTAAGAAATGTACTTTAACTTGTCAATCCGTAACTTTAAACTTGTTGAAACGTACTTTAAATTGTCAAAACGTAACATTAACTTGTACAAAAAATACTTTAACTTGTCAAAACGTAACTTTAACTTGTAATAAACACACTTTAACTTGTCAAAATGTAACTTTAAATTGTAAAAAAACATACTTTAACTTGTCCAAACATAACTTTAACTTGTAAAAATGTAACTTTAAGTTGTAAGAAACATACTTTAACTTGTCAAAACATAACTTTATCTTGTAAAAAACATACTTTAACTTGTCAAAACATAACTTCAACTTTTAATAAACATAATTTAACTTGTCAAAACGGAACTTTAATTGTAAAAAATGTACTTTAACTTGTCAAATCGTAATTTTAACTTGTTGAAACGTACTTTAACTTGCCAAAACGTAACTTAAACTTGTGTAAAACATACTTTAACTTGTCAAAACATAACTTTAACTTGTAAAAAACCTACTTTAACTTTACAAAATGTAACTTTAACTTGTAAAAATTGTACTTTAACTTGTCAGAACGTAAATTTAACTTGTTGAAACGTACTTTCACTTGTCAAAACGTAACTTTAACTTGTAAAAAATGTACTTTAACTTGTGAAAACGTAATTGGCATTTGCTGAAACGTACTTTAACTTGTCAAAACGTAACTTTAACTTGTTAAAACTGTACTGTAACTTGTTAAAACGTAATTGGCACTTGTTGAAACGTACTTTAACTTGTCAAAACGTAACTATAACTTGTAAAAAACACACTTTAACTTGCCAAAACATAACTCAAACTTGTAAAAAATATATTTAAACTTGTCAAAACGTAATTTTAACTTGTTCAAACGTTCTTTAACATGTCAAAACATAACTTTAACTTGTAAAACGTACTCTAACTTGTTCAAATCATAAATTTAACTTGTTGAAACATACATTAACTTGATAAATATGTACTTTAACTTGTCAAAACGTAAATTTTAATTGCTTAAACGTAACTTTAACTTGTAAAAATTGTACTTTAACTCATCAAAACGTAATTTTAAGTCGTCGAAACGAACCTTAACTTGTCAAAACGTAACTTTAACTCCTAAAAAACATACTTTAACTTGTCAAAACGTAACTTCAACATGTAAAAAACATAATTTAACTTGACAAAAATAACTTTAACTTGTAAAAATTGTAATTTAACTTGTCAAAACGTAATTTAACTTGTTGAAACGTGCTTTCACTTGTCAAAACGTAACTTTAACTTGTAAAAAATGTACTTTAACTTGTCAAAACGTAATTGGCATTTGCTGAAACGTACTTTAACTTGTCAAAACGTAACTTTAACTTGTTAAAACTGTACTTTAACTTGTTAAAACGTAATTGGCACTTGTTGAAACGTACTTTAACTTGTCAAAACGTAACTATAACTTGTAAAAAACACACTTTAACTTGCCAAAACATAACTCAAACTTGTAAAAAATATATTTAAACTTGTCAAAACGTAATTTTAACTTGTTCAAACGTTCTTTAACATGTCAAAACATAACTTTAACTTGTAAAACGTACTCTAACTTGTTCAAATCATAAATTTAACTTGTTGAAACATACATTAACTTGATAAATATGTACTTTAACTTGTCAAAACGTAAATTTTAATTGCTTAAACGTAACTTTAACTTGTAAAAATTGTACTTTAACTCATCAAAACGTAATTTTAAGTCGTCGAAACGAACCTTAACTTGTCAAAACGTAACTTTAACTCCTAAAAAACATACTTTAACTTGTCAAAACGTAACTTCAACATGTAAAAAACATAATTTAACTTGACAAAAATAACTTTAACTTGTAAAAATTGTAATTTAACTTGTCAAAACGTAATTTAACTTGTTGAAATGTATTTTAACTTGGAAAAATGTAACTTTAACTTGTAAAAAACATACTTTAAGTTTTCAAAACGTAACTTTAACTGGTAAAAAATATACTCTAACTTGTCAAAACTTAATTTTAGGATGTTGAAACGTACTTTAACTTTTCAAAACGTAACTTTAACTTGTAAAAAATGTACTTTAACTTGTGAAAACGTAATTTTAACTTGTTGAAACGTACTTTTACTTGTCAAAACGTAACTTTAACTTTAAAGAAATATACTTTAACTTGTAAAAAATGTACTTTAACTTGTCAATCCGTAACTTTAAACTTGTTGAAACGTACTTTAAATTGTCAAAACGTAACATTAACTTGTACAAAAAACACTTTAACTTGTCAAAACGTAACTTTAACTTGTAATAAACACACTTTAACTTGTCAAAACGTAACTTTAACTTGTAAAAAACATACTTTAACTTGTCAAAACAAAACTCTAACTTGTAAAGACGTTACTTTAAATTTGTAAGAAATATACTTTAACTTGTCAAAACGTAATTTTATCTTGTAAAAAACATACTTTAACTTGTCAAAACATAACTTCAACTTTTAATAAACATAATTTAACTTGTCAAAACGGAACTTTAATTGTAAAAAATGTACTTTAACTTGTCAAATCGTAATTTTAACTTGTTGAAACGTACTTTAACTTGCCAAAACGTAGCTTAAACTTGTGTAAAACATACTTTAACTTGTCAAAACATAACTTTAACTTGTAAAAAACCTACTTTAACTTGACAAAACGTAACTTTAACTTGTAAAAATTGTACTTTAACTTGTCAGAACATTAATTTAACTTGTTGGAACGTACTTTCACTTGTCAAAACGTAACTTTAACTTCTAGAAAATGTACTTTAACTTGTCAAAACGTAATTGGCACTTGTTGAAACGTACTTTAACTTGTCAAAACGTAACTTTAACCTGTTAAAAATGTCCTTAAACTTGTTAAAACGTAATTGGCACTTGTTGAAACGCACTTTAACTTGTCAAAACGTAACTATAACTTGTAAAAAACACACTTTAACTTGCCAAAACATAACTCAAACTTGTAAAAAATATATTTAAACTTGTCAAAAAGTAATTTTAACTTGTTGAAACGTTCTTTAACATTTCAAAACATAACTTTAACTTATAAAAATGTACTCTAACTTGTTCAAATCATAAATTTAACTTGTTGAAACATACATTAACTTGATAAATATGTACTTTAACTTGTCAAAACGTAAATTAAAATTGCTTAAACGTAACTTTAAGTTGTAAAAATTGTACTTTAACTCATCAAAACGTAATTTTAAGTCGTTGAAACGAACCTTAACTTGTCAAAACGTAACTTTAACTCCTAAAAAACATACTTTAACTTGTCAAAACGTAACTTCAACATGTAAAAAACATAATTTAACATGACAAAAATAACTTTAACTTGTAAAAATTGTAATTTAACTAGTCAAAACGTAATTTTAACTTGTTGAAATGTATTTTAACTTGGAAAAATGTAACTTTAACTTGTAAAAAACATACTTTAAGTTTTCAAAACTTAACTTTAACTGGTAAAAAATATACTCTAACTTGTCAAAACTTAATTTTAGGATGTTGAAACGTACTGATGCGAACCAAGCCAACAATGTGACTCTGACCCTTGTCAATTTGTTGGATTGGATGCAGACCCTAGGATCCTTCGAGATCAGATTCGGTGAATCCGCGACCCGTAGCTTATGTGGAAGCTCGAACCTTAGAATGATGAAGACGCCACAAACGAGGACGGAAGATCGTTTGATAAGTCGGATTTGAACGCCACTAAGAATTTCCTAGATAAGTTCAGAATAGTTTCTTCAAGAAACAAAGAGAAATCTCTCACAAATTCATTCAAAAATAAGGATTGTGTTCAATCAGACCATTACAAACCTTATAAAACGTTTTCTTTGCTAAAGTAAAGAAAAAGAAACTGTAATGAAGTAAATACACACTTAATGAGAATTTAAACTTGACTTTAAATGAAATAAAACATGAAACTGATCACATGCTTTGTGAAATTCGTAATCTCCTTTGATGCTGCTTTAAATGGTGTCATAGATGGCCATTAAGTGCTTCATTTGATGTCATAAGCCTTCTCTAATCAGATATTGCTTGGAGAAGTAAGTACAGCTCCTTATTTGACTGAAAAGAGTGTATTTTGGCTCCTTGTTGTTGTGCGTCATGGACAACACTCTCCATCTCGGACTTGAGTTGTTTAGCTTGTGATCTTGTCATTGGACCTGGTTGATCTCGGAACGGGAAATTCTTTACTTGTTCAAGAGTTGAATCCTTCTTGACATGTTCTTTGTGTGGATCTGTCTCTATGTCCACATCACGTACTTTAACTTTTCAAAACGTACTTTTACTTGTCAAAACGCAACTTTAACTTAAAAGAAACATACTTTAACTTGTAAAAAATGTACTTTAACTTGTCAATCCGTAACTTTAAACTTGTTGAAACGTACTTTAAATTGTCAAAACGTAACATTAACTTGTACAAAAAACACTTTAACTTGTCAAAACGTAACTTTAACTTGTAAGAAACACACTTTAACTTGTCAAAACGTATCTTTAACTTGTCAAAACATAACTCTAACTTGTAAAAACGTTACTTTATATTTGTAAGAAATATACTTTAACTTGTCAAAACGTAACTATATCTTGTAAAAAATATACTTTAACTTGTCAAAACATAACTTTAACTTTTAATAAACATAATTTAACTTGTCAAAACGTAACTTTAATTGTAAAAAATGTAATTTAACTTGTCAAATCTTAATTTTAACTTGTTGAAACATACTTTAACTTGTCAAAACGTAACTTAAACTTGTAAAAAACATATTTTAACTTGTCAAAACATAACTTTAACTTGTAAAAATCCTACTTGAACTTGACAAAACGTAACTTTAACTTGTTAAAATTGTACTTTAACTTGTTAAGATTGTACTTTAACTTGTCAGAACGTAAATTTAACATGTTGAAACGTACTTTAACTTGTCAAAACGTAACTTTAACTTGTAAAAAATGTACTTTAACTTGTCAAAACGTAATTGGCACTTGTTGAAGTGTACTTTAACTTGTCAAACCGTAACTTTAACTTGTTAAAAATGTACTTTAACCTGTCAAAACGTAATTGGCACTTGTTGAAACGTACTTTAACTTGTCAAAACGTAACTATAACTTGTAAAAAACACACTTTAACTTGTTAAAACGTAACTCAAACTTGTAAAAAATATATTTTAACTTGTCAAAACGTAATTTTAACTTGTTGAAACGTACTTTAACATGTAAAAATATAACTTTAACTTGTAAAAATGTACTTTAACTTGTTCCAATCGTAAATTTAACTTGTTGAAACATATTTGAACTTGATAAAAATGTACTTTAACTTGTGAAAACGTAAATTTAAATTTCTTAAACGTAACTTTAACTTGTAAAGAATGTACTTTAAGTCATCAAAACGTAATTTTAATTGTTGAAACGTACTTTAACTTGTCAAAACGTAACTTTAACTCGTAAAAAACATACTTTAACTTGTCCAAACGTAACTTTAACTTGTAAAAAACATAATTTAACTTGACAAACCGTAACTTTAACTTGTAAAAATTGTACTTTAACTAGTCAAAACGTAATTTTAACTTGTTGAAATGTACTTTAACTTGTCAAAACGTAACTTTAACTTGTAAAAAACATACTTTAAGTTTTCAAACGTAACTTTAACTGGTAAAAAATATACTCTAACTTGTCAAAACTTAATTTTAACATGTTGAAACGTATTTTAACTTTTCAAAACGTAATATTAACTTTTAAAAAAAGTACTTTAACTTGTGAAAACGTAATTTTAACTTGTTGAAACGTACTTTTACTTGTCAAAACGTAACTTTAACTTGTAAGAAACATACTTTAACTTGTAAAAAATGTACTTTAACTAGTCAATCCGTAACTTTAAACTTTTTGAAACGTACTTTAAATTGTCAAAATGTAACTTTAACTTGTACAAAAAACACTTTAACTTGTCAAAACGTAAATTTAACTTGTAAAAAATGTACTTTAACTTGTCCAAATGTAACATTAACTTGTTGAAACGTAACTTTAACTTGTCAAAACGTAACTTAAACTTGTAAAACATGCACTTTAACTTTTAAAAACGTAATTTAAACTTGTTGAAACGTAGTTTAACTTGTCAAAACGTAACTTTAGCCTGTAAGAAACATACTTTAACTTGTCAAAACGTAACTTTAATTTGAAAAAAACATAATTTTAACTTGTAAAAAATGTACTTTAACTTGTCAAATCGTAATTTTAACTTCTTGAAACGTACTTTAACTTGTCAAAACGTCACTTTAACTCGTAAAAAGCATACTTTAACTTGTCAAAACATAACTTTATCTTGTAAATAACCTACTTTAACTCGTCAAAACGTAACTTTAAATTGTTAAAATTGTACTTTAACTTGTCAAAACATAATTTTAACTTGTTGAAATGTACTTTAACTTGGAAAAAACGTAATTTTAACATGTAAAAAACGTACTTTCACTTTTCAAAACGTAACTTTAACTTGTAAAAAATATACTTACACTTTTCATAACGTAACTTTAACTTGTAAAAAATATACTCTAACTTGTCAAAACGTAATTTTAACATGTTGAAACGTATTTTAACATGTCAAAACGTAACATTAACTTGTAAAAAATGTACTCTAACTTGTCAATCCGTAACTTTAAACTTTTTGAAACGTACGTTAACTTGTCAAAATGTAACTTAAACTTGTAAAAAACATATATTCACTTGTCAAAATAACTTTAACTTGTAAAAATTGTACATTTTCTTGTCAAAACATAATTTTAACACGTTGAGACGTACATTAACTTATCAAAACATAACTTTAACTTGTAAGAAACATACTTTATCTTGTCAAAACGTAATTTTAACTTGATGAAATGGACTTTAACTTGTCAAAATGTAACTTTAACTTGTAAGAAACATATTTTAACTTGTAAAAGATGTACTTTAACTTGTCAATCCGTAATTTTAAACTTGTTGAAACGTACTTTCACATCTCAAAATGTAACTTTAACTTGTAAGAAACATACTTTAACTTGTAAAAAATGTACTTTAAGTTGTCAAAATGTAACTTAAACTTGTTGAAACGTAACTTAAACTTGTAAAAAAGATAATTTAACTTGACAAAACGTAACTTTAACTTGTAAAAATTGTAATTTTACTTATCAAAACGTAATTTTAACTTGTTAAAATATACTTTAACTTGGAAAAACGTAACTTTAACTTGTAAAAAACATACTTTAATTTGTCAAAACGTAACTTTAACTTGTAAAAAAATACTTTAATTTGTCAAAACGTAACTTTAACTTCTAAAATATGTACTTTAACTTGTCATATCGTAATTATAACTTATTGAAACGTACTTCAACTTGTCACAAGATAACTTTAACTTCTACATAAAACACTTTAACTTGTCAAAACGTAACATTAACTTGTAAAAAATGTACTTTAACTTGTCAATCTGTAATTTAAACTTTTTGAAACGTACTTTAACTTGTCAAAATGTAACTTAAACTTGTAAAAAACATACTTTCACTTGTCAAAAATAACTTTAACTTGTAAAAAATCTACTTTAGCTTGACAAAACGTAACTTTAACATGTTAAAATTGTTCTTTAACTTTTTAAAATTGTACTTTAACTTGTCAGAACGTAAATTTAACTTGTTGAAACGTACTTTAGATTGTCAAAATATAACTTTAACTTGTAAAAAATGTACTTTAACCTATCAAAACTTAATTGGCACTTGTTGAAACGTACTTTAACTTGTGAAAACGTAACTATAACTTGTAAAAAACACACTTTAACTTGCCAAAAAGTAACTCAAACTGGTAAAAAATATATTTTAACTTGTCAAAACGTAATTTTAACTTGTCAAAACGTACTTTAACATGTCAAAACATAACTTTAACTTGTAAAGATGTACTTTAACTCATCAAAACGTAATTTTAACTCGTTGAAACGAACTTTACCTTGTCAAAACGTAACTTTAACTCGTAAAAAACATAATTTAACTAGACAAAATGTAAGTTTAACTTGTAAAAATTGTACTTTAACTTGTCAAAACGTAATTGGCACTTGTTGAAGTGTACTTTAACTTGTCAAAACATAACTTTATCTTGTTAAAAATGTACTTTAACTTGTCAAAACATAACTTTAACTTGTAAAAAATATACTCTACCTCGTCAAAACTTAATTTCAACTTGTAAGAAACATACTTTAACTTGTCAAATCGTAATTTGAACTTGTTGAAACGTACTTTAACTTGTCAAAACGTGACTTAAACTTGTACAAAACATATTTTAACTAGTAAAATCACACTATAACTTTTAAAAACGTAACTTTAACTTGTAAAAAAAATACTCTAACTTGTCAAAACGTAATTTTAACATGTTGAAACGTATTTTAAATTTTCAAAACGTAACTTTAACTTGTAAGAAACATACCTTAACTTGTAAAAAATTTACTTTAACTTGGCAATCCGTAACTTTAAACTTTTTGAAACGTAACTTAAATTGTCAAAACGGAACTTTAACTTGTCAAAACGTAACTTGAAGTTGTAAAAAATGTACTTTAACTTCTCAGAACGTAACTTTAACTTGTAAAAAACATACATTAACTTGTCAAAACGTAACTTTAACTTGTAAGAAACATACTTTAACTTGTCAAAACGTAACTTTAACTTGTAAAAAACATACTTTAACTTGTCAAAACGTAACTTTAACTTGTAAAAAACATACTTTAACTTGTCACAAGATAACTTTAACTTCTACATAAAACACTTTAACTTGTCAAAACGTAACTTTAACTTGTCAAAACATAACTTTAACTTGTCAAAAACATACTTTAACTTGTCAAAATGTACCTTTAACTTTTTAAAAATATAATTTAACTTAACAAAACATAACTTTAACTTGTCAAAACGTAATTTTATATTGTTGAAATGTACTTTAACTTTTCAAAACGTCACTTTAACTTGTAAAAATTGTACATTTTCTTGTCAAAACATAATTTTAACACGTTGAAACGTACTTTAACTTGTCAAAACATAACTTTAACTTGTAAGAAACATACTTTAACTTGTCAAAATGTAATTTGAACTTGTTGAAATGGACTTTAACTTGTCAAAATGTAACTTTAACTTGTAAGAAACATATTTTAACTTGTAAAGGATGTACTTTAACTTGTCAAAATGTAACTTTAACTTGTTGAAACGTAACTTAAACTTGTAAAAAAGATAATTTAACTTGACAAAACGTAACTTTAACTTGTAAAAATTGTACTTTTACTTATCAAAACGTAATTTTAACTTGTTGAAATGTACTTTAACTTGGAAAAACGTAACTTTAACTTGTAAAAAACATACATTAACTTGTCAAAACGTAACTTTAACTTGTAAAAAACATACTTTAACTTGCAAAAAACGTATCTTTAACTTGTAAGAAACATACTTTAACTTGTCAAAATGTAACTTTAACTTGTTAAAAACATACTTTAACTTGTTAAAAACATACTTTAACTTGTCAAAACGTAACTTTAGCTTGTAAAAAAAATACTTTAATTTGTCAAAACGTAACTTTAACTTGTAAAATATGTACTTTAACTTGTCAAATCGTAATTATAACTTGTTGACACGTACTTCAACTTGTCAAAACGTAACTCTAACTTGTAAAAAACATACTTTAACTTGTCACAAGATAACTTTAACTTCTACATAAAACACTTTAACTTGTCAAAACGTAACTTTAACTTGTGAAATATGTACTTTAACTTGTCAGAACGTAGCTTTAACTTATAAAAAACATAATTTAACTAGTCAAAACATAACTTTAACTTGTAAAAAACATACTTTAACTTGTCAAAACGTAACTTTAACTTGTCAAAACGTATCTTTAACTTGTAAAAAACATACTTTAACTTGTCAAAATGTAACTTTAACTTCTTAAAAAAATACTTTAACTTGTCAAAACGTAACTTAAACTTGTAAAAAAAATACTTTAATTTGTCAAAACGTAACTTTAACTTGTAAAATATGTACTTTAACTTGTCAAATCGTAATTATAACTTGTTGAAACGTACTTAAACTTATCAAAACGTAACTCTAACTTGTAAAAAACATACTTTAACTTGTTACAAGTTAACTTTAACTTCTACATAAAACACTTTAACTTGTCAAAACGTAACTTTAACTTGTAAAATATGTACTGTAACTTGTCAGAACGTAGCTTTAACTTGTAAAAAACATTATTTAACTTGTCAAAACGTAACTTTAACTTGTAAAAAACATACTTTAACTTGTCAAAACGTAACTTTAACTTGTAAGAAACGTACTTTAACTTGTCAAAACGTAACTTTAACTTGTAAAAAATTTACTTTAACTTGTTAAATCGTAATTTTAACTTGTTGAAACGTACTTTAACTTGTCAAAACGTAACTTTAACTTGTAAAAAACATATTTTAACTAGTAAAATCATACTTTAACTTTTGAAAACGTAACTTTTACTTGTAAAAATATTACTCTAACTTGTCAAAACGTAATTTTAACATGTTGAAACGTATTTTAAATTTTCAAAACGTAACTTTAACTTGTAAGAAACATACCTTAACTTGTAAAAAATTTACTTTAACTTGGCAATCCGTAACTTTAAACTTTTTGAAACGTAATTTAAATTGTCAAAACGGAACTTTAACTTGTACATAAAGCACTTTAACTTGTCAAAACGTAACTTGAAGTTGTAAAAAATGTACTTTAACTTCTCTGAACGTAACTTTAACTTGTAAAAAACATACTTTAACTTGTCAAAACGTAACTTTATCTTGTAAGAAACATACTTTAACTTGTCAAAACGTAACTTTAACTACTAAAAAACATACTTTAACTTGTCAAAACGTAACTTTAACTTGTAAAAAACATACTTTAACTTGTCAAAACGTAACTTTAACTTGTAAAATATGTACTTTAACTTGTCAAATCGTAATTATAACTTGTTGAAACGTACTTCAACTTGTCAAAACGTAACTCTAACTTGTAAAAAACATACTTTAACTTGTTACAAGATAACTTTAACTTCTACATAAAACACTTTAACTTGTCAAAACGTAACTTTAACTTGTAAAATATGTACTTTAACTTGTCAGAACGTAGCTTTAACTTATAAAAAACATAATTTAACTAGTCAAAACATAACTTTAACTTGTAAAAAACATACTTTAACTTGTCAAAACGTAACTTTAACTTGTCAAAACGTATCTTTAACTTGTCAAAACGTAACTTTAACTTGTAAGAAACGTACTTTAACTTGTCAAAACGTAACTTTAACTTGTAAAAAATTTACTTTAACTTGTTAAATCGTAATTTTAACTTGTTGAAACGTACTTTAACTTGTCAAAACGTAACTTTAACTAGTAAAAAACATATTTTAACTAGTAAAATCATACTTTAACTTTTGAAAACGTAACTTTTACTTGTAAAAATATTACTCTAACTTGTCAAAACGTAATTTTAACATGTTGAAACGTATTTTAAATTTTCAAAACGTAACTTTAACTTGTATGAAACATACCTTAACTTGTAAAAAAAATTTACTTTAACTTGGCAATCCGTAACTTTAAACTTTTTGAAACGTAATTTAAATTGTCAAAACGGAACTTTAACTTGTACATAAAGCACTTTAACTTGTCAAAACGTAACTTGAAGTTGTAAAAAATGTACTTTAACTTCTCTGAACGTAACTTTAACTTGTAAAAAACATACTTTAACTTGTCAAAACGTAACTTTATCTTGTAAGAAACATACTTTAACTTGTCAAAACGTAACTTTAACTAGTAAAAAACATACTTTAACTTGTCAAAACGTAACTTTAACTTGTAAAAAACATACTTTAACTTGTCAAAACGTAACTTTAACTTGTAAAATATGTACTTTAAAGTGTGAAATCGTAATTTTAACTTGTTGAAACGTACTTCAACTTGTCAAAACGTAACTCTAACTTGTCAAAATCATACTTTAACTTGTCAAAACGTAACTTTAACTTGTAAAAAAAATACTTTAATTTGTCAAAACGTAACGTTAACTTCTAAAATATGTACTTTAACTTGTCATATCGTAATTATAACTTATTGAAACGTACTTCAACTTGTCAAAACGTAACTCTAACTTGTAAATTACATACTTTAACTTGTCACAAGATAACTTTAACTTCTACATAAAACACTTTAACTTGTCAAAACGTAACTTTAACTTGTAAAATATGTACTTTAACTTGTCAAAATGTAACTTTAACTTGTTGAAACGTAACTTAAACTTGTAAAAAAGATAATTTAACTTGACAAAACGTAACTTGAACTTGTTAAAATTGTACTTTAACTTATCAAAACATAATTTTAACTTGTTGAAATGTACTTTAACTTGGAAAAACGTAACTTTAACTTGTAAAAAACATACTTTAACTTGTCAAAACGTAACTTTAACTTGTAAAAAAATATTTTAATTTGTCAAAACGTAACTTTAACTTCTAAAATATGTACTTTAACTTGTCATATCGTAATTTTATGATGTTGAAATGTACTTTAACTTGTAAAAAAGTTAATTTAACTTGACAAAACGTAACTTTAACTAGTAAAAATTGTACTTTTACTTGACAAAACGTAATTTTATGATGTTGAAATGTACTGTAACTTTTCAAAACGTAACTTTAACTTGTAAAAATTGTACTTTTACTTGTCAAAACTTAATTTTAACAAGTTGAAACGTACTTTAACTTGTCAAAGCATAACTTTAACTTGTAAGAAACATACTTTAACTTCTCAAAACGTAATTTTAACTTGTTGAAACGGACTTTAACTTGTCGAAATGTAACTTGAACTTGTAAGAAACATACTTTAACTTGTAAAAGATGTACTTTAACTTGTCAATCCGTAATTTTAAACTTGTTGAAACGTACTTTAACTTTACAAAATTTAGCTTTAACTTGAAAGAAACATACTTTAACTTGTAAAAAATGTACTTTAACTTTTCAAAACGTAACTTTAACTTGTAAAAATTGTACTTTTACTTGTCAAAACGTAATTTTAACAAGTTGAAACGTACTTTAACTTGTCAAAATGTAACTTTAACTTGTAAAAAACATACTTTAACTTGTCAAAACGTACTTTAACTTGTCAAAACATACTTTAACTTGTAAAAACGTACTTTAACTTGTCAAAACGTAACTTCAACTTGTAAAAAACTTACTTTAACCTGTCAAAACGTAACTTTAACTTGTAAGAAACATACTTTAACTTGTCAAAACGTAACTTTAACTTGTAAAAAATATACTCTAACTTTTGAAAACGTAATTTTGACATGTTGAAACGTATTTTAAATTGTCAAAACGTACCTTTAACTTGTCAAAACGTACCTTTAACTTTTTAAAAAGATAATTTAACTTGACAAAACGTAACTTTAACTTGTAAAAATTGTACTTTATCTTGTCAAAACGTAATTTTATCTTGTTGAAATGTACTTTAAGTTTTCAAAACGTAACTTTAACTTGTAAAAATTGTACATTTTCTTGTCAAAACATAATTTTAACACGTTGAAACGTACTTTAACTTGTCAAAACATAACGTTAACTTGTAAGAAACATACTTTAACTTGTCGAAACGTAATTTTAACTTGATGAAATGGACTTTAACTTGTCAAAATGTAACTTTAACTTGTAAGAAACATATTTTAACTTGTAAAAGATGTACTTTAACTTGTCAATCCGTAATTTTAAACTTGTTGAAACGTACTTTCACTTCTCAAAATGTAACTTTAACTTGTAAGAAACATACTTTAACTTGTAAAAAATGTACTTTAACTTGTCAAAATGTAACTTTAACTTGTTGAAACGTAACTTAAACTTGTAAAAAAGATAATTTAACTTGACAAAACGTAAGTTTAACTTGTAAAAATTGTACTTTTACTTATCAAAACGTAATTTTAACTTGTTGAAATGTACTTTAACTTGGAAAAACGTAACTTTAACTTGTAAAAAACATACTTTAACTTGTCAAAACGTAACATTAACTTGTAAAAAAATACTTTAATTTGTCAAAACGTAACTTTAACTTCTAAAATATGTACTTTAACTTGTCATATCGTAATTATAACTTATTGAAACGTACTTCAACTTGTCAAAACGTAACTCTAACTTGTAAAAAACATACTTTAACTTGTCACAAGATAACTTTAACTTCTACATAAAACACTTTAACTTGTCAAAACGTAACTTTAACTTGTAAGATATGTACTTTAACTTGTCAAAATGTAACTTTAACTTGTTGAAACGTAACTTAAACTTGTAAAAAAGATAATTTAACTTGACAAAACGTAACTTGAACTTGTAAAAATTGTACTTTAACTTATCAAAACATAATTTTAACTTGTTGAAATGTACTTTAACTTGGAAAAACGTAACTTTAACTTGTAAAAAACATACTTTAACTTGTCACAAGATAACTTTAACTTCTACATCAAACACTTTAACTTGTCAAAACGTTACTTTAACTTGTAAAATATGTACTTTAACTTGTCAAAATATAACTTTAACTTGTTGAAACGTAACTTAAACTTGTAAAAAAGATAATTTAACTTGACAAAACGTAACTTGAACTTGTAAAAATTGTACTTTAACTTATCAAAACATAATTTTAACTTGATGAAATGTACTTTAACTTTGAAAAACGTAACTTTAACTTGTAAAAAACATACTTTAACTTTCAAAACGTAACTTTAGCTTGTAAGCAACATACTTTAACTTGTCAAAACATAACATTAACTTGTAAAAAATATACTCTATCTTTTGAAAACGTAATTTTAACATGTTGAAACGTATTTTAACTTATCAAAACGTACCTTTAACTTGTCAAAACGTACCTTTAACTTTTTAAAAAGATAATTTAACTTGACAAAACGTAACTTTAACTTGTAAAAATTGTACTTTAACTTGTCAAAATGTAATTTTATTTTGTTGAAATGTACTTTAACTTTTCAAAACGTAACTTTAACTTGTAAAAATTGTACATTTTCTTGTCAAAACATAATTTTAACACGTTGAAACGTACTTTAACTTGTCAAAACATAACTTTAACTTGTAAGAAACATACTTTAACTTGTCAAAACGTAATTTTAACTTGATGAAATGGACTTTAACTTGTCAAAATGTAACTTTAACTTGTAAGAAACATATTTTAACTTGTAAAAGATGTACTTTAACTTGTCAATCCGTAATTTTAAACTTGTTGAAACGTACTTTCATTTCTCAAAATGTAACTTTAACTTGTAAGAGACGTACTTTAACTTGTAAAAAATGTACTTTAACTTGTCAAAATGTAACTTTAACTTGTTGAAACGTAACTTAAACTTGTAAAAAAGAGAATTTAACTTGACAAAACGTAACATTAACTTGTAAAAATTGTAATTTTACTTATCAAAACGTAATTTTAACTTGTCAAAACGTACCTTTAACTTTTTAAAAAGATAATTTAACTTGTCAAAACGTAACTTTAACTTGTAAGAAACATACTTTAACTTGTAATAAATGTACTTTTAAGTTGTCAATCCGTAACTTTATTTTGAAACGTACTTTAAATTGTCAAAACGTAACTTTAACATGTACATAAAAACTTTAACTTGTTAGAACGTAACTTTAACTTGTAAAAAACATACTTTAACTTGTCAAAACGTAACTTTAACTTGTAAGAAAAGTACTTTAACTTGTCAAAACGTAACTTTAACTTGTCAAAAATTTACTTTAACTTGTC
Organism: Urtica urens; assembly: GCA_958296335.1. Classification (NCBI taxonomy): domain Eukaryota; kingdom Viridiplantae; phylum Streptophyta; class Magnoliopsida; order Rosales; family Urticaceae; genus Urtica; species Urtica urens. The sequence goes on from OY282520.1 coordinate 29,336,418, forward strand.
AAATCGTAATTTTAACTTGTTTAAACGTAATTTAACTTGTCAAAACGTAACTTTAACTTGTAAAAAACAAATTTTAACTAGTAAAATCATACTTTAACTTTTAAAAAAGTAACTTTAAGTTGTAAAAAAATACTTTAACTTGTCAAAACGTAATTTTAACATGTTGAAAAATACTTTAAATTTTCAAAATGTAACTTTAACTTGTCAAAACGTACCATTAACTTTTTAAAAAGATAATTTAACTTGTCAAAACGTAACTTTAACTTGTAAGAAACATACTTTAACTTGTAATAAATGTACTTTTAAGTTGTCAATCCGTAACTTTATTTTGAAACGTACTTTAAATTGTCAAAACGTAACTTTAACATGTACATAAAAACTTTAACTTGTTAGAACGTAACTTTAACTTGTAAAAAACATACTTTAACTTGTCAAAACGTAACTTTAACTTGTAAAAAACATACTTTAACTTGTCAAAACGTAACTTTAACTTGTAAGAAAAGTACTTTAACTTGTCAAAACGTAACTTTAACTTGTCAAAAATTTACTTTAACTTGTCAAATCGTAATTTTAACTTGTTTAAACGTACTTTAACTTGTCAAAACGTAACTTTAACTTGTAAAAAACATATTTTAACTAGTAAAATCATACTTTAACTTTTAAAAAAGTAACTTTAAGTTGTAAAAAAATACTTTAACTTGTCAAAAGGTAATTTTAACATGTTGAAACGTATTTTAAATTTTCAAAACGTAACTTTAACTTGTAAGAAACACACCTTAACTTGTAAAAAATTTACTTTAACTTAGCAATCCGTAACTTTAAACTTTTTGAAACGTACTTTAAATTGTTAAAACGGAACTTTAACTTGTACATAAAACACTTTAACATGTCAAAACGTAACTTTAAGTTGTAAAAAATGTACTTTAACTTCTCAGAACGTAACTTTAACTTGTAAAAAACATACTTTAACTTGTCAAAACGTAACTTTAACTTGTAAGAAACATACTTTAACTTGTCAAAACGTAACTTTAACTTGTAAAAAACATAATTTAACTTGTGAAAACGTAACTTTAACTTGTAAAAAACATACTTTAACTTGTCAAAACGTTACTTTAACTTGTAAAAAATGTACTTTAACTTCTCATATCGTAATTTTAACTTGTTAAAACGTACTTGAACTTGTCAAAACGTAACTTTAACTTGTAAAAAACATACTTTAACTTGTCAAAACGTAACTTTAACTTGTAAAAAACATACTTTAACTTGTCAAAACGTAACTTTAACTTGTAAGAAAAGTACTTTAACTTGTCAAAACGTAACTTTATCTTAATGAAATGTACTTTAACTTGTCAAAATGTAACTTTAACTTGTTGAAACGTAACTTTAACTTGTCAAAACGCAAATTTAACTTGTAAAAAAGATAATTTAACTTGACAAAACGTAACTTTAACCTGTAAAAATTGTACTTTTACTTGTCAAAACGTAATTTTATGAAGTTAAAATGTACTTTAAGTTTTCAAAACGTAACTTTAACTTGTAAAAATTGTACTTTTACTTGTCAAAACATAATTTTAACTTGTAAGAAACATACTTTAACTTCTCAAAACGTAATTTTAACTTGTTGAAACATACTTTAACTTGTCAAAATGTAACTTTAACTTGTAAGAAACATACGTTAACTTGTAAAAGATGTACTTTAACTTGTCAATCCATAATTTTAAACTTGTTGAAACGTACTTTAACTTGTAAAAAATGTACTTTAACTTGTGAAAACATAACTTTTACTTGTAAGAAACATACTTTAACTTCTCAAAACGTAATTTTAACTTGTTGAAACATACGTTAACTTGTCAAAATGTAACTTTAACTTGTAAGAAACATACTTTAACTTGTAAAAGATGTACTTTAACTTGTCAATCCATAATTTTAAACTTGTTGAAACGTACTTTAACTTGTAAAAAATGTACTTTAACTTGTGAAAATGTAACTTTAACTTGTTGTACGTAATTTTAACTTGTCAAAACGTAACTTAAACTTGTAAAAAAGATAATTGAACTTGACAAAACGTAACTTTAACTTGTAAAAATTGTACTTTTACTTGTCAAAAGGTAATTTTAACTTGTTGAAATGTACTTTAACTTGGAAAAACGTAACTTTAACTTGTAAAAAACATACTTTAACTTTTCAAAACGTAACTTTAACTTGTAAAAATTGTACTTTTACTTGTCAAAACGTAATTTTAACAAGTTGAAACGTACTTTAACTTGTTAAAACGTAACTTTAACTTGTAAAAAACATACTTTAACTTGTCAAAACGTACTTTAACTTGTCAAAACATACTTTAACTTGTAAAAACGTACTTTAACTTGTCATAACGTAACTTTAACTTGTAAAAAACATACTTTAACTTGTCAAAATGTAACTTTAACTTGTTAGAAACATACTTTAACTTGTCAAAACGTAACTTTAACTTGTAAAAAATATACTCTAACTTGTGAAAACGTAATTTTAACATGTTGAAACGTATTTTAACTTGTCAAAACGTAACTTTAACTTGTAAGAAACATACTTTAACTTGTAATAAATGTACTTTTAAGTTGTCAATCCGTAACTTTAAACTTTTTTAAACGTACTTTAACTTCTCAAAACGTAACTTTAACATGTACATAAAACACTTTAACTTGTCAAAACGTAACTATAACTTGTACATAAAACACTTTAACTTGTCAAAATGTAACTTTAACTTGTAAAATATTTACTTTAACTTGTCGAATCGTAATTATAACTTGTTGAAACGTACTTCAACTTGTCAAAACGTAAATCTAACTTGTAAAAAACATAATTTAACTTGTCACAAGATAATTTAACTTCTACATAAAACACTTTAACTTGTCAAAACGTAACTTTAACTTGTAAAAAAAATACTTTAATTTGTCAAAACGTAACTTTAACTTGTAAAATATTTACTTTAACTTGTCGAATCGTAATTATAACTTGTTGAAACGTACTTCAACTTGTCAAAACGTAACTCTAACTTATAAAAAAAATACTTTAATTTGTCAAAACGTAACTTTAACTTGTAAAATATGTACTTTAACTTGTCGAATCGTAATTATAACTTGTTGAAACGTACTTTAACTTGTCACAAGATAACTTTAACTTCTACATAAAACACTTTAACTTGTCAAAACGTAACTTTAACTTGTAAAATATGTACTTTATCTTGTCAGAACGAAGGTTTAACTTGTAAAAAAACATAATTTAACTTGTCAAAACGTAACTTTAACTTATAAAAAACATACTTTAACTTGTCAAAACGTAACTTTAACTTGTAAGAAACTTACTTTAACTTGTCAAAACGTAACTTTAACTTGTAAAAAATTTACTTTAACTTGTCAAATCGTAATTTTAACTTGTTGAAACGTATTTTAACTTGTCAAAACGTAACTTTAACATGTAAAAAACATATTTTAACTTGTAAAATCATACTTTAACTTTTAAAAACGTAAGTTTAACTTGTAAAAAAAATACTCTAACTTGTCAAAATGTAATTTTAACATGTTGAAACGTATTTTAAATTTTCAAAACATAACTTTAACTTGTAAGAAACATACCTTAACTTGTAAAAAATTTACTTTAACTTGGCAATCCGTAACTTTAACTTTTTGAAACGTACTTTAAATTGTCAAAACGGAACTTTAACTTGTACATAAAACACTTTAACTTGTCAAAACGTAACTTTAAGTTGTAAAATATGTACTTTAACTTCTCAGAACGTAACTTTAACTTGTAAAAAACATACTTTAACTTGTCAAAACGTAACTTTAACTTGTAAGAAACAGTCTTTAACTTGTCAAAACGTAAATTTATCTTGTAAAAAACATACTTTAACTTATCAAAACGTAACTTTAACTTGTAAAAAACATACTTTAAATTGTCAAAACGTAACTTTAACTTGTAAAAAACATATTTTAACTAGTAAAATCATACTTTAGCTTTTAAAACCGTAACTTTAACTTGTAAAAAAAATACTCGAACTTGTAAAAACGTAATTTTAACATGTTGAAACGTATTTTAAATTTTCAAAACGTAACTTTAACTTGTAAGATACATACCTTAACTTGTAAAAAATTTACTTTAACTTGGTAATCTGTAACTTTAAACTTTTTGAAACGTACTTTAAATTGTCAAAACGGAACTTTAACTTGTACATAAAACACTTTAACTTGTCAAAACATAACTTTAAGTTGTAAAAAATGTACTTTAACTTCTCAGAACGTAACTTTAACTTGTAAAAAACATACTTTAACTTGTCAAAATGTAACTTTAACTTGTAAGAAACATACTTTAACTTGTCAAAACGTAACTTTAACTTGTAAAAAACATACTTTAACTTGTAAAAAACATACTTTAACTTGTCAAAACGTAACTTTAACTTGTAAAAAATATACTTTAACTTGTCAAAACGTAACTTTAACTTGTAAAAAATGTACTTTAACTTGTCATATCGTAATTTTAACTTTTTGAAACGTACTTCAACTTGTCAAAACGTAACTTTAACTTGTCAAAAACATACTTTAACTTATTAAAACGTAACTTTAACTTGTAAAAAACATACTTTAACTTGTCAAAATGTAACTTTAACTTGTAAGAAACATACTTTAACTTGTCAAAACGTAACTTTAACTTGTAAGAAACATACTTTAACTTGTCAAAACGTAACTTTAACTTGTAAAAATTGTACTTTTAGTTGTCAGAATGTTTTTTATCTTGTTGAAATTTACTTTAACTTGGTAAAAACGTAACTTTAACTTGTAAAAAACATATTTTAACTTTTAAAAAACATACTTTAACTTGTCATATCTTAATTTTAACTTTTTGAAACGTACTTCAACTTGTCAAAACGTAACTTTAACTTGTCAAAAACATACTTTAACTTATTAAAAAGATAATTTAACTTGACAAAACATAACTTTAACTTGTAAAAATTGTACTTTAACTTCTCAAATCGTAATTTTATCTTGTTGAAATGTACTTTAACTTGTCAAAATGTAACTTTAACTTGTTGAAACGTAACTTTAACTTGTCAAAACGCAACTTTAAGTTGTAAAAAAGATAATTTAACTTGACAAAACGTAACTTTACTTGTAAAAATTGTACTTTTACTTGTCAAAACGTAATTTTATGATGTTGAAATGTACTTTAACTTTTCAAAACGTAACTTTAACTTGTAAAAATTGTACTTTTACTTGTCAAAACATAATTTTAACAAGTTGAAACGTATTTTAACTTGTCAAAACATAACTTTAACTTGTAAGAAACATACTTTACCTTCTTAAAACGTAATTTTAACTTGTTGAAACGGACTTTAACTTGTCAAAATGTAACTTTAGTTTGTAAGAAACATACTTAAACTTGTAAAAGATGTACTTTAACTTGTCAATCCGTAATTTTAAACTTGTTGAAACGTACTTTAACTTGTCAAAATGTAACTTTAACTTGTTGAACGTAACTTAAACTTGTAAAAACGTAACTTAAACTTGTAAAAAAGATAATTTAACTTGACAAAACGTAACTTTAACTTGTAAAAATTGTACTCTTACTTGTCAAAACGTAATTTTAACTTGTTGAAATATACTTTAACTTGGAAAAACGTAACTTTAACTTGTAAAAAACATACTTTAACTTTTCAAAACGTATATTTAACTTGTAAAAATTGTACTTTTACTTGTCAAAACGTAATTTTAACAAGTTGAAACGTAATTTTAACTTGTTGAAACGTACTTTAACTTGTCAAAACGTAACTTTAACTTGTAACAAACATACTTTAACTTGTCAAAACGTACTTTCACTTCTCAAAACATACTTTCACTTGTAAAAACGTACTTTAACTTGTCAAAACGTAAATTTAACTTGTAAAAAACATACTTTAATTTGTCAAAACGTAACTTTAACTTGTAAGAAACATACTTTAACTTCTCAAAACGTAGTTTTAACTAGTTGAAGCGGACTTTAACTTGTCAAAATCTAACTTTAACTTGTAAGAAACATACTTAAACTTGTAAAAGATGTACTTTAACTTGTCAATCCGTAATTTTAAACTTGTTGAAACGTACTTTAACTTGTCAAAATGTAACTTTAACTTGTTGAACGTAACTTAAACTTGTAAAAACGTAACTTAAACTTGTAAAAAAGATAATTTAACTTGACAAAACGTAACTTTAACTTGTAAAAATTGTACTCTTACTTGTCAAAACGTAATTTTAACTTGTTGAAATATACTTTAACTTGGAAAAACGTAACTTTAACTTGTAAAAAACATACTTTAACTTTTCAAAACGTATATTTAACTTGTAAAAATTGTACTTTTACTTGTCAAAACGTAATTTTAAGAAGTTGAAACGTAATTTTAACTTGTTGAAACGTACTTTAACTTGTCAAAACGTAACTTTAACTTGTAACAAACATACTTTAACTTGTCAAAACGTACTTTCACTTCTCAAAACATACTTTCACTTGTAAAAACGTACTTTAACTTGTCAAAACGTAAATTTAACTTGTAAAAAACATACTTTAATTTGTCAAAACGTAACTTTAACTTGTAAGAAACATACTTTAACTTCTCAAAACGTAGTTTTAACTAGTTGAAGCGGACTTTAACTTGTCAAAATCTAACTTTAACTTGTAAGAAACATACTTTAACTTGTAAAAGATGTACTTTAACTTGTCAATCCGTAATTTTAAACTTGTTGAAACGTACTTTAACTTGTCAAAATGTAACTTTAACTTGTTGAACGTAACTTAAACTTGTAAAAACGTAACTTAAACTTGTAAAAAAGATAATTTAACTTGACAAAACGTAACTTTAACTTGTAAAAATTGTACTCTTACTTGTCAAAACGTAATTTTAACTTGTTGAAATATACTTTAACTTGGAAAAACGTAACTTTAACTTGTAAAAAACATACTTTAACTTTTCAAAACGTATATTTAACTTGTAAAAATTGTACTTTTACTTGTCAAAACGTAATTTTAACAAGTTGAAACGTAATTTTAACTTGTTGAAACGTACTTTAACTTGTCAAAACGTAACTTTAACTTGTAACAAACATACTTTAACTTGTCAAAACGTACTTTCACTTCTCAAAACATACTTTCACTTGTAAAAACGTATTTTAACTTGTCAAAACGTAAATTTAACTTGTAAAAAACATACTTTAATTTGTCAAAACGTAACTTTAACTTGTAAGAAACATACTTTAACTTGTCAAAACGTAACTTTAACTTGTAAGAAACATACTTTAACTTGTCAAAACGTAAATTAATTTGTAAAAAACAAACTTTAATTTGTGAAAACATAATTTTAACTTGTAAAAAATGTATTTTAACTTGTCAAATCGTAATTTTAACGTGGTGAAACGTACTTTAAATTGTCAAAACGTAACTTTAACTTGTAAAAAATGTACTTTAACTTATCAAATCATAATTTTAACTTGTTGAAACGTACTACAACTTGTCAAATCGTAATTTAACTTGTCAAAAACATACTTTAGCTTGTCAAAACGTAACTTTAACTTGTAAAAAAGATAATTTAACTTCACAAAACGTAACTTTAACTTGTAAAAATTATACTTTTACTTGTCAAAATGTAATTTAATCTTGTTGAAATGTATTTTAACTTTTCAAAATGTAACTTTAACTTGTAAAAATTGTAATTTTACTTGTCAAAACATAATTTTAACAAGTTGAAACGTTCTTTAACTTGTCAAAACATAACTTTAACTTGTAAGAAACTTACTTTAACTTGTCAAAAAGTAATTTTAACTTGTTGAAACGGACTTTAACTTGTTGAAACGGACTTTAACTTGTCAAAATGTAAATTTAACTTGTAAGAAACATACTTTAACTTGTAAAATATGTACTTTAACTTGTCAATACGTCATTTTAAACTTGTTGATGCGTACATTAACTTGTCAAAATGTAACTTTAACTTGTAAGAAACATACTTTAACTTATAAAAAATGAACTTTAACCCTTCAAAATGTAACTTTAACTTGTTGAAACGTAACTTTAACTTGTCAAAATGTAACTTAAACTTGTAAAAAAGATAATTTACCTTGACAAAATGTAACTTTAACCTGTAAAAATTATACTTTTACTTATCAAAACGTAATTTTAACTTGTTGAAATGTACTTTAACTTGGAAAAACCTAACTTTAACTTGTAAAAAACATACTTTACCTTGTCAAAACGCAACTTTAACTTGTAAAAAAGATAATTTAACTTCACAAAACGTAACTTTAACTTGTCAAAATTGTACTTTTACCTGACAAACGTAATTTTATGATGTTGAAATGTACTTTAACTTGTCAAAACGTAACATTAATTTGTAAAAATTGTACTTTTACTTGTCAAAACATAATTTTAACAAGTTGAGACGTACTTTACATTTTCAAAACATAACTTTAACTTGTAAGAAACATAATTTAAGTTCTAAAAACGTAATTTTAACTTGTTGAAACGGACTTTAACTTGTCAAAATGTAACTTTAACTTGTAAGAAACATACTTTAACTTGTCAAAACGTAACATGAAATTCTAAAAAACAAACTTTAACTTGTCAAAACGTAACTTTAACTTGTAAGAAACATACTTTAACTTCTAAAAGATGTACTTTAACTTGTCAATCCGTAAGTTTAAACTTGTTGAAACGTACTTTAACTTGTCAAAATGTAACTTTAACTTGTAAAAAACATACTTTAACTTGTAAAAAATGTACTTTAACTTGTCAAAATGTACTTTAACTTGTTAGAACATAACTTTAATTTGTAAAAAACATACTTTAACTTCCAAAAACGTATCTTTAACTTGTAAGAAACATACTTTAACTTTTCAAAATGTAACTTTAACTTGTTAAAAACATACTTTAACTTGTCAAAACGTAACTTAACTTGTAAAAAAAATACTTTAATTTGTCAAAACGTAACTTTAACTTTTCAAAACGTAACTTTAACTTGTCAAATCGTATTTATAACTTGTTGAAACGTACATCAACTTGTCAAAACGTAACTCTAACTTGTAAAAAACATACTTTAACTTGTTACAAGATAACTTTAACTACTACATAAAACACTTTAACTTGTCAAAACGTAACTTTAACTTGTAAAATATATACTTTAACTTGTCAGAACGTAGCTTTAACTTGTAAAAAACATAATTTAACTTGTCAAAACGTAACTTTAACTTGTAAAAAACATACTTTAACTTCTCAAAATGTAACTTTAACTTGTAAGAAACGTACTTTAACTTGTCAAAACGTAACTTTAACTTGAAAAAAATTTACTTTAACTTGTCAAATCGTAATTTTAACTTGTTGAAACGTAGTTTAACTTGTCAAAACCTAACTTTAACTTGTAAAAAACATATTTTAACTAGTAAAATCATACTTTAACTTTTAAAAACGTAACTTTAACTTGTAAAAAAAATACTCTAAGTTGTCAAAACGTAATTTTAACATGTTGAAACGTATTTTAAATTTTCAAAACGTAACTTTAACTTGTAGGAAACATACCTTAACTTGTAAAAAATTTACTTTAACTTGGCAATCTGTAACTTTAAACTTTTTGAAACTTAATTTAAATTGTCAAAACGGAACTTTAACTTGTCAATAAAACACTTTAACTTGTCAAAACGTAACTTTAAGTTGTAAAAAATGTACTTTAACTTCTCAGAACGTAACTTTAAATTGTAAAAAACATACTTTAACTTGTCAAAACGTAACTGTAACTTGTAAAAAACATACTTTAACTTGTCAAAACGTAACTTTAACTTGTAAAAAACATACTTTAACTTATCAAAATGTAACTTTAACTTGTAAAAAATGTACTTTAACTTGTCATATCGTAATTTTAACTTGTTGAAACGTACTTCAACATGTCAAAACGTAACTTTAACTTGTAAAATATGTACTTTAACTTGTCATATCGTAATTTTAACTTGTTGAAACGTACTTCAATTTGTCAAAACGTAACTTTAACTTGTCAAAAACATACTTTAACTTGTGAAAACGTAACTTTAACTTGTAAGAAACATACTTTAACTTCTCAAAACGTAATTTTAACTTGTTGAAGCGGACTTTAACTTGTCAAAATGTAACTTTAACTTGTAAGAAACATACTTTAACTTGTAAAAGATGTACTTTAACTTGTCAATCCGTAATTTTAAACTTGTTGAAACGTACTTTAACTTGTCAAAATGTAACTTTAACTTGTTGAACGTAACTTAAACTTGTCAAAACGTAACTTAAACTTGTAAAGAAGATAATTTAACTTGACAAAACGTAACTTTAACTTGTAAAAATTGTACTTTTACTTGTCAAAATGTAATTTTAACTTGTTGAAATATACTTTAACTTGGAAAAACGTAACTTTAACTTGTAAAAAACATACTTTAACTTTTCAAAACGTAAATTTAACTTGTAAAAATTGTACTTTTACTTGTCAAAACGTAATTTTAACAAGTTGAAACGTAATTTTAACTTGTTGAAACGGAATTTAACTTGTCAAAATGTAAATTTAACTTGTAAGAAACATACTTTAACTTGTCAAAACGTAACTTGAAATTCTAAAAAACACACTTTAACTTGTCAAAACGTAACTTTAACTTGTAAGAAACATACTTTAACTTCTAAAAGATGTACTTTAACTTGTCAATCCGTAAGTTTAAACTTGTTGAAACGTACTTTAACTTGTCAAAATGTAACTTTAACTTGTAAGAAACATACTTTAACTTGTTGAAACGTACTTTAACTTGTCAAAATGTAACTTTAACTTGTAAGAAACATACTTTAACTTGTAAAAAATGTACTTTAACTTGTCAAAATGTAACTTTAACTTGTTGAACGTAACTTTAACTTGTCAAAACGTAATTTAAACTTGTATAAAAGATAATTTAACTTGACAAAACGTAACTTTAACTTGTCAAAATTGTACTTTTACTTGTCAAAATGTAATTTTAACTTGTTGAAATGTACTTTAACTTGGAAAAACGTAAATTTAACTTGTAAAAAACATACTTTAACTTTTCAAAACGTAACTTTAATTTGTAAGAATTATACTTTAACTTGTCAAAACGTAACTTTAACTTGTAAAAGACATACTTTAACTTGTCATAACATAACTTTAACTTGTAAGAAACATACTTTAACTTGTCAAAACGTAACTTCAATTTGTAAAAAACACACTTTAACTTGTCAAAACGTAATTTTAACTTGTAAAAAATGTATTTTAACTTGTCAAAACGTAATTTTAACTTCTTGAAATGTACTTTAAATTATCAAAACGTAACTTTAATTTGTAAAAAATGTACTTTAACTTGTCAAAACGTAATTTTAACTTGTTGAAACGGACTTTAACTTGTCAAAATGGTACTTCAACTTGTAAGAATCATACTTTAACTTGTAAAAGATGTACTTTAACTTGTCAATACGTAATTTTAAACTTGTAAGAAACATACTTTAACTTGTCAAAACGTAATTTTGACTTGTTGAAACGGACTTTAACTTGTCAAAATGGTACTTTAACTTGTAAGAAACATACTTTAACTTGTAAAAGATGTACTTTAACTTGTCAATACGTAATTTTAAACTTGCTGAAGCGTGCTTTAACTTGTCAAAATGTAACTTTAACTTGTGAAAAACATACTTTAACTTGTCAAAACATAACTTTAACTTGTAAAAAACCCACTTTGACTTGACAAAACGTAACTTTAAATTGTTAAAAGGTAACATTAACTTGTTAAAATGTAACATTAACTTGTAAAAAACGTACTTTAACTTTTGAAAACGTAACTTTAACTTGTAAAAAACATACTTCAACTTTTCAAAACATAACTTTAACTTGGAAGAAACACACATTAACTTGTCAAAACATAACTTTAACTTGTAAAAAACATACTTTAACTTGTTAAATCGTAACATTAACTTGTAAAAAATGTACTTTAACTTGTCAAATCGTAATTTTAACTTGTAAAAAAGATAATTAAACTTGACCAAATGTTACTTTAACTTGTAAAAATTGTACTTTTATTGTCAAAACGTAATTTTAACTTGTTGAAACGTACTTTTACTTGTAAGAACGTAACTTTAACTTGTAAAAAAGATAATTTAATTTGACAAAACGTAATTTTAACATGTTGAAACGTATTTTAAATTTTCAAAACGTAACTTTAACTTGTAGGAAACATACCTTAACTTGTAAAAAATTTACTTTAACTTGGCAATCTGTAACTTTAAACTTTTTGAAACTTAATTTAAATTGTCAAAACGGAACTTTAACTTGTCAATAAAACACTTTAACTTGTCAAAACGTAACTTTAAGTTGTAAAAAATGTAGTTTAACTTCTCAGAACGTAGCTTTAAATTGTAAAAAATATACTTTAACTTGTCAAAACGTAACTGTAACTTGTAAAAAACATACTTTAACTTGTCAAAACGTAACTTTAACTTGTAAAAAACATACTTTAACTTATCAAAATGTAACTTTAACTTGTAAAAAATGTACTTTAACTTGTCATATCGTAATTTTAACTTGTTGAAACGTACTTCAACATGTCAAAACGTAACTTTAACTTGTAAAATATGTACTTTAACTTGTCATATCGTAATTTTAACTTGTTGAAACGTACTTCAATTTGTCAAAACGTAACTTTAACTTGTCAAAAACATACTTTAACTTGTGAAAACGTAACTTTAACTTGTAAGAAACATACTTTAACTTCTCAAAACGTAATTTTAACTTGTTGAAGCGGACTTTAACTTGTCAAAATGTAACTTTAACTTGTAAGAAACATACTTTAACTTGTAAAAGATGTACTTTAACTTGTCGATCCGTAATTTTAAACTTGTTGAAACGTACTTTAACTTGCCAAAATGTAACTTTAACTTGTTGAACGTAACTTAAACTTGTCAAAACGTAACTTAAACTTGTAAAAAAGATAATTTAACTTGACAAAACGTAACTTTAACTTGTAAAAATTGTACTTTTACTTGTCAAAACGTAATTTTAACTTGTTGAAATATACTTTAACTTGGAAAAACGTAACTTTAACTTGTAAAAAACATAATTTAACTTTTCAAAACGTAAATTTAACTTGTAAAAATTGTACTTTTACTTGTCAAAACGTAATTTTAACAAGTTGAAACGTAATTTTAACTTGTTGAAACGGACTTTAACTTGTCGAAATTTAACTTTAACTTGTAAGAAACATACTTTAACTTGTCAAAACGTAACTTGAAATTCTAAAAAACACACTTTAACTTGTCAAAACGTAACTATAACTTGTAAGAAACATACTTTAACTTCTAAAAGATGTACTTTAACTTGTCAATCCGTAAGTTTAAACTTGTTGAAACGTACTTTAACTTGTCAAAATGTAACTTTAACTTGTAAGAAACATACTTTATCTTGTAAAAAATGTACTTTAACTTGTCAAAATGTAACTTTAACTTGTTGAACGTAACTTTAACTTGTCAAAACGTAATTTAAACTTGTATAAAAGATAATTTAACTTGACAAAACGTAACTTTAACTTGTCAAAATTGTACTTTTACTTGTCAAAATGTAATTTTAACTTGTTGAAATGTACTTTAACTTGGAAAAACGTAAATTTAACTTGTAAAAAACATACTTTAACTTTTCAAAATGTAACTTTAATTTGTAAGAAATATACTTTAACTTGTCAAAACGTAACTTTAACTTGTAAAAGATATACTTTAACTTGTCATAACATAACTTTAACTTGTAAGAAACATACTTTAACTTGTCAAAACGTAACTTCAATTTGTAAAAAACACACTTTAACTTGTCAAAACGTAATTTTAACTTGTAAAAAATGTATTTTAACTTGTCAAAACGTAATTTTAACTTCTTGAAATGTACTTTAAATTATCAAAACGTAACTTTAATTTGTAAAAAATGTACTTTAACTTGTCAAATCGTAATTTTAACTTGTTGAAACGTACTTCAACTTGTCAAAACGTAATTTTAACTTGTTGAAACGGACTTTAACTTGTCAAAATGGTACTTCAACTTGTAAGAAACATACTTTAACTTGTAAAAGATGTACTTTAACTTGTCAATACGTAATTTTAAACTTGTAAGAAACATACTTTAACTTGTCAAAACGTAATTTTGACTTGTTGAAACGGACTTTAACTTGTCAAAATGGTACTTTAATTTGTAAGAAACATACTTTAACTTGTGAAAGATGTACTTTAACTTGTCAATACGTAATTTTAAACTTGCTGAAGCGTGCTTTAACTTGTCAAAATGTAACTTTAACTTGTGAAAAATATACTTTAACTTGTCAAAACATAACTTTAACTTGTAAAAAACCCACTTTAACTTGACAAAACGTAACTTTAACTTGTTAAAAGGTAACATTAACTTGTTAAAACGTAACATTAACTTGTAAAAAATGTACTTTAACTTTTGAAAACGTAACTTTAACTTGTAAAAAACATATTTCAACTTTTCAAAACATAACTTTAACTTGGAAGAAACACACATTAACTTGTCAAAACATAACTTTAACTTGTAAAAAACATACTTTAACTTGTTAAATCGTAACATTAACTTGTAAAAAACGTACTTTAACTTGTCAAATCGTAATTTTAACTTGTAAAAAAGATAATTAAACTTGACCAAATGTTACTTTAACTTGTAAAAATTGTACTTTTATTGTCAAAACGTAATTTTAACTTGTTGAAACGTACTTTTACTTGTAAGAACGTAACTTTAACTTGTAAAAAAGATAATTTAATTTGACAAAACGTAACTTTAACTTGTAAAAAAATGTACTTTAACTTGTCAAAATATAACTTAAACTTGTGAAAAACATACTTTAACTTGTCAAAACATAACTTTAACTTGTAAAAAACCCACTTTAACTTGACAAAACGTAACTTTAACTTGTTAAAATTGTACTTTAACTTGTTAAAACGTAACACTAACTTGTAAAAAACGTACTTTAACTTTTGAAAACGTAACTTTAACTTGTAACAAATATACTTCAACTTTTCAAAACATAACTTTAACTTGGAAGAAACATACTTTAACTTGTCAAAACATAACTTTAACTTGTAAAAAACATACTTTAACTTGTTAAAACGTAACATTAACTTGTAAAAAACGTACTTTAACTTGTCAAATCGTAATTTTAACTTGTAAAAAAGATAATTAAACTTGACCAAATGTAACTTTAACTTGTAAAAATTGTACTTTTATTGTCAAAACGTAATTTTAACTTGTTAAAATGTACTTCAACTTGGTAAAACGTAACTTTAACTTGTAAAAAACATAGTTTAACTTTTCAAAACGTAACTTTAACATGTAAAAAACGTACTTTAACTTGTTAAAATTGTACTTTATCTTGTCAAAACGTAATTTTAACTTGTTGAAATGTACTATAACTTGGAAAAACGTAATTTTAACATGTAAAAAACATACTTTAACTTTATAAAACATAACTTTAACTTGTAAAAAATATACTCTAACTTGTCAAAACGAAATTCTAACTTGTTAAAACGTACTTTAACTTGTCAAAACGTAATTTTAACTTGTAAAAAATGTACTTTAACTTGTCAAAATGTAATTTTAACTTGTTGAAACGAACTTTAACTTGTCAAAATGTAAATTTAACTTGTAGGAAACATACTTAAACTTGTATAAAATGTACTTTATCTTGTCAAATTGTAATTTTAACTTGTTGAAACATACTTCAATGTTAAAACGTAACTTGAACTTGTAAAAAACATACTTTAACTTGTCAAAACGTAACACTAACTTGTAAAAAACATACTTTAACTTGTCAAAACGTAACTTTAACTTGTAAAACATGTACTTTAACTTGTCAAAATGTAATTTTAACTTGTTGAAACGAACTTTAACTTGTCAAAATGTAACTTTAACTTGTAAGAAACATACTTTAACTTGTAAAATATGTAGTTTAACTTGTCAATCCGTAACTTTAACCTTGTTGAATTATACGTTTAACTTGTAAAAACGTAACTTTAACTTGTACAGAAAACACTTTAACTTGTCAAAACGTTACATTAACTTTTAAATATATACTTTAACTTGTCAAAATGTAACTTTAACTTGTTGAAACATAACTTTAACTTGTCAAAATGTAACTTAAACTTGTCAAACATGCACTTTAACTTGTAAACACGCAATTTTAACTTGTTGAAACGCAATTGAACTTTGTCAAAACAAAACTTTAACTTGTAAAAAACATACTTTAACTTGTCAAAACATAACTTTAACTTGTAAAAAACCTACTTTAACTTGACAAAACGGAACTTTATTTTGTTAAAATTGTACGTTAACTAGTTAAAATTGTACTTTAAATTGTCAAAATGTAGTTTTAACTTGTTGAAATGTACTTTAACTTTGAAAAACCTAATTTTTACATGTAAAAAACATACTTTAACTTTATAAAACATAACTTTAACTTGTAAAAAATATACTCTAATTTGTTAATACGAAATTCTAACTTGTTGAAACGTACTTTAACTTGTCAAAATGTAACTTTAACTTGTAAAAAATGTACTTTAACTTGTCAAAATGTAATTTTAACTTGTTGAAACGAACTTTAACTTGTCAACACGTAACTTTAACTTGTAAAAAATGTACTTTAACTTGTCAAAATGTAATTTTAACTTGTTGAAACGAACTTTAACTTGTCAAAATGTATATTTAACTTGTAGGATACATATTTTAACTTGTATAAAATGTACTTTAACTTTTCAATCCGTAACTTTAAACTTATTGAAACGTACTTTAACTTGTAAGAAACATACTTTAACTTCTAAAAAATGTACTTTAACTTGTTAATCCGTAACTTTAACCTTGTTGAAATGTACGTTTAACTTGTAAAAACGTAACTTTAACTTGTACAAAAAACACTTTTACCTGTCAAAACGTAACTTTAACTTGTAAATATATACTTTAACTTGTCAAAATGTAACTTTAACTTCTTGAAACATAACTTTAACTTGTCAAAACGTAAGTTAAACTTGTCAAAACGTAACTTTAACTTGTAAAAACGTAACTTGAACTTGTAAAAAAAATACTTTAGCTTGTCAAAACATAACTTTAACTTGTAAAAAACGTACTTTAACTTGACAAAACTGAACTTTACCTTGTTAAAATTGTACTTTAACTTGTCCAAATGTAATTTTAATTTGTTGAAATGTAATTTAACTTTATAAAACGTAACTTTAACTTGTAAAAAATATACTCTAACTTGTCAAAACAAAATTCTAACTTGTTGAAATGTAACTTTAACTTGTAAAAAACATACTTTAACTTTTCGAAACGTAACTATAACTTCTAAGAAACATAATTTTACTTGTAAAAACATACTTTAACTTGTCAAAACGTAACTTTAACTTGTAAAAAACATACTTTAACTTGATAAAACGTAACTTTAACTTGTTAAAAACATACTTTATCTTGTCAAAACGTAACTTTAAATTGTAAAAACATACTTTAACTTGTCAAATCGTAATTTTAACTTGTAAAATTGTACTTTTACTTGTCAAAACGTAATTTTAACTTGTTAGAATGTACTTAAACTTGGTAAAACGTAACTTTAACTTGTGAAAAACATAGTTTAACTTTTCAAAATGTAACTTTAACTTGTAAAAAACGTACTTTAACTTGTTAAAATTGTAATTTAACTTGTCAAAACGTAATTTTAACTTTATGAAATGTACTTTAACTTGGAAAAACGTAATTTTAACATGTAAAAAACATACTCTTAACTTTATAAAACATAACTTTAACTTGTAAAAAATATACTCTAACTAGTCAAAATGAAATTCTAACTTGTTGAAACTTACTTTAACTTTTCAAATCGTAATTTTAACTTGTTGAAACGTACTACAACTTATCAAATCGTAATTTAACTTGTCAAAAACATACTTTAGCTTGTCAAAACGTAACTTTAACTTGTAAAAAAGATAATTTAACTTGACAAAACGTAACTTTAACTTGTAAAAATTATACTTTTACTTATCAAAATGTAATTTAATCTGGTTGAAATGTATTTTAACTTTTCAAAATGTAACTTTAACTTGTAAAAATTGTAATTTTACTTGTCAAAACATAATTTTAACAAGTTGAAACGTTCTTTAACTTGTCAAAACATAACTTTAACTTGTAAGAAACTTACTTTAACTTGTCAAAACGTAATTTTAACTTGTTGAAACGGACTTTAACTTGTTGAAACGGACTTTAACTTGTCAAAATGTAAATTTAACTTGTAAGAAACATACTTTAACTTGTAAAATATGTACTTTAACTTGTCAATACGTCATTTTAAACTTGTTGATGCGTACTTTAACTTGTCAAAATGTAACTTTAACTTGTAAGAAACGTACTTTAACTTATAAAAAATGAACTTTAACTTGTCAAAATGTAACTTTAACTTGTTGAAACGTAACTTTAACTTGTCAAAATGTAACTTAAACTTGTAAAAAAGATAATTTACCTTGACAAAATGTAACTTTAACCTGTAAAAATTATACTTTTACTTATCAAAACGTAATTTTGACTTGTTGAAATGTACTTTAACTTGGAAAAACCTAACTTTAACTTGTAAAAAACATACTTTACCTTGTCAAAACGCAACTTTAACTTGTAAAAAAGATAATTTAACTTCACAAAACGTAACTTTAACTTGTAAAAATTGTACTTTTACCTGTCAAACCTAATTTTATGATGTTGAAATGTACTTTAACTTGTCAAAACGTAACATTAATTTGTAAAAATTGTACTTTTACTTGTCAAAACATAATTTTAACAAGTTGAGACGTACTTTAACTTTTCAAAACATAACTTTAACTTGTAAGAAACATAATTTAACTTCTAAAAACGTAATTTTAACTTGTTGAAACGGACTTTAACTTGTCAAAATGTAACTTTAACTTGTAAGAAACATACTTTAACTTGTCAAAACGTAACTTGAAATTCTAAAAAACACACTTTAACTTGTCAAAACGTAACTTTAACTTGTACGAAACATACTTTAACTTCTAAAAGATGTACTTTAACTTGTCAATCCGTAAGTTTAAACTTGTTGAAACGTACTTTAACTTGTCAAAATGTAACTTTAACTTGTAAGAAACATACTTTAACTTGTAAAAAATGTACTTTAACTTGTCAAAATGTAACTTTAACTTGTTGAACGTAACTTTAACTTGTCAAAACGTAATTTAAACTTGTATAAAAGATAATTTAACTTGACAAAACGTAACTTTAACTTGTCAAAATTGTACTTTTACTTGTTAAAATGTAATTTTAACTTATTGAAATGTACTTTACCTTGGAAAAACGTACATTTAACTTGTAAATATATACTTTAACTTGTCAAAATGTAACTTTAACTTCTTGAAACATAACTTTAACTTGTCAAAACGTAAGTTAAACTTGTCAAAACGTAACTTTAACTTGTAAAAACGTAACTTTAACTTGTAAAAAAAATACTTTAGCTTGTCAAAACATAACTTTAACTTGTAAAAAACGTACTTTAACTTGACAAAACTGAACTTTACCTTGTTAAAATTGTACTTTAACTTGTCCAAATGTAATTTTAACTTGTTGAAATGTAATTAAACTTTATAAAACGTAACTTTAACTTGTAAAAAATATACTCTAACTTGTCAAAACAAAATTCTAACTTGTTGAAATGTAACTTTAACTTGTAAAAAACATACTTTAACTTTTCGAAACGTAACTTTAACTTCTAAGAAACATAATTTTACTTGTAAAAACATACTTTAACTTGTCAAAACGTAACTTTAACTTGTAAAAAACATACTTTAACTTGATAAAACGTAACTTTAACTTGTTAAAAACATACTTTATCTTGTCAAAACGTAACTTTAAATTGTAAAAAACATACTTTAACTTGTCAAATCGTAATTTTAACTTATAAAAAAGATAATTAAACTTGACAAAACGTAACTTTAACTTGTAAAATTGTACTTTTACTTGTCAAAACGTAATTTTAACTTGTTAAAATGTACTTAAACTTGGTAAAACGTAACTTTAACTTGTGAAAAACATAGTTTAACTTTTCAAAATGTAACTTTAACTTGTAAAAAACGTACTTTAACTTGTTAAAATTGTAATTTAACTTGTCAAAACGTAATTTTAACTTTATGAAATGTACTTTAACTTGGAAAAACGTAATTTTAACATGTAAAAAACATACTCTTAACTTTATAAAACATAACTTTAACTTGTAAAAAATATACTCTAACTAGTCAAAATGAAATTCTAACTTGTTGAAACTTACTTTAACTTTTCAAATCGTAATTTTAACTTGTTGAAACGTACTACAACTTATCAAATCGTAATTTAACTTGTCAAAAACATACTTTAGCTTGTCAAAACGTAACTTTAACTTGTAAAAAAGATAATTTAACTTGACAAAACGTAACTTTAACTTGTAAAAATTATACTTTTACTTGTCAAAATGTAATTTAATCTTGTTGAAATGTATTTTAACTTTTCAAAATGTAACTTTAACTTGTAAAAATTGTAATTTTACTTGTCAAAACATAATTTTAACAAGTTGAAACGTTCTTTAACTTGTCAAAACATAACTTTAACTTGTAAGAAACTTACTTTAACTTGTCAAAACGTAATTTTAACTTGTTGAAACGGACTTTAACTTGTTGAAACGGACTTTAACTTGTCAAAATGTAAATTTAACTTGTAAGAAACATACTTTAACTTGTAAAATATGTACTTTAACTTGTCAATACGTCATTTTAAACTTGTTGATGCGTACTTTAACTTGTCAAAATGTAACTTTAACTTGTAAGAAACGTACTTTAACTTATAAAAAATGAACTTTAACTTGTCAAAATGTAACTTTAACTTGTTGAAACGTAACTTTAACTTGTCAAAATGTAACTTAAACTTGTAAAAAAGATAATTTACCTTGACAAAATGTAACTTTAACCTGTAAAAATTATACTTTTACTTATCAAAACGTAATTTTGACTTGTTGAAATGTACTTTAACTTGGAAAAACCTAACTTTAACTTGTAAAAAACATACTTTACCTTGTCAAAACGCAACTTTAACTTGTAAAAAAGATAATTTAACTTCACAAAACATAACTTTAACTTGTAAAAATTGTACTTTTACCTGTCAAACGTAATTTTATGATGTTGAAATGTACTTTAACTTGTCAAAACGTAACATTAATTTGTAAAAATTGTACTTTTACCTGTCAAAACATAATTTTAACAAGTTGAGACGTACTTTAACTTTTCAAAACATAACTTTAACTTGTAAGAAACATAATTTAACTTCTAAAAACGTAATTTTAACTTGTTGAAACGGACTTTAACTTGTCAAAATGTAACTTTAACTTGTAAGAAACATACTTTAACTTGTCAAAACGTAACTTGAAATTCTAAAAAACACACTTTAACTTGTCAAAACGTAACTTTAACTTGTACGAAACATACTTTAACTTCTAAAAGATGTACTTTAACTTGTCAATCCGTAAGTTTAAACTTGTTGAAACGTACTTTAACTTGTCAAAATGTAACTTTAACTTGTAAGAAACATACTTTAACTTGTAAAAAATGTACTTTAACTTGTCAAAATGTAACTTTAACTTGTTGAACGTAACTTTAACTTGTCAAAACGTAATTTAAACTTGTATAAAAGATAATTTAACTTGACAAAACGTAACTTTAACTTGTCAAAATTGTACTTTTACTTGTCAAAATGTAATTTTAACTTGTTGAAATGTACTTTAACTTGGAAAAACGTAACTTCAATTTGTAAAAAACACACTTTAACTTGTCAAAACGTAATTTTAACTTGTAAAAATGTATTTTAACTTGTCAAAACGTTATTTTAACTTCTTGAAATGTACTTTAAATTATCAAAACGTAACTTTAATTTGTAAAAAATGTACTTTAACTTGTCAAATCGTAATTTTAACTTGTTGAAACGTACTTCAACTTGTCAAAACGTAATTTTAACTTGTTGAAACGGACTTTAACTTGTCAAAATGGTACTTCAACTTGTAAGAAACATACTTTAAATTGTAAAAGATGTAATTTAACTTGTCAATACGTAATTTTAAACTTGTAAGAAACATACTTTAACTTGTCAAAACGTAATTTTGACTTGTTGAAACGGACTTTAACTTGTCAAAATGGTACTTTAACTTGTAAGAAACATACTTTAACTTGTAAAAGATGTACTTTAACTTGTCAATACGTAATTTTAAACTTGCTGAACCGTTCTTTAACTTGTCAAAATGTAACTTTAACTTGTAAGAAACATACTTTAACTTGTAAAAAATGTACTTTAACTTGTCAAAATGTAACTTAAACTTGTAGAAAAGATAATTTAACTTGACAAAACGTAACTTTAACTTGTAAAAATTGTACTTTTACTTATCAAAATGTAATTTTACCTTGTTGAAATGTACTTTAACTTGGAAAAACGTAACTTTAACTTGTGAAAAACATACTTTACCTTGTCAAAACGCAACTTTAACTTGTAAAAAAGTTTTTTAACTTGACAAAACGTAACTTTAACTTGTAAAAATTGTACTTTTACTTGACAAACGTAATTTTATGATGGTGAAATGTACTTTAACTTTTCAAAACGTAACATTAATTTGTAAAAATTGTACTTTTACTTGTCAAAACATAATTTTAACAAGTTGCGACGTACTTTAACTTGTCAAAACATAACTTTAACTTGTAAGAAACATACTTTTACTTCTCAAAACGTAATTTTAACTTGTTGAAATGGACTTTAACTTGTCAAAATGTAACTTTAACTTGTAAGAAACATACTTTAACTTGTAAAAGATGTACTTTAACTTGTCAATCCGTAAGTTTAAACTTGTTGAAACGTAGTTTAACTTGTCAAAATGTAACTTTAACTTGTAAGAAACATACTTTAACTTGTAAAAAATGTACTTTAACTTGTCAAAATATAACTTTAACTTGTTGAACGTAACTTTAACTTGTCAAAACGTAATTTAAACTTGTTTCAAAGATAATTTAACTTTACAAAACGTAACTTTAACTTGTAAAAATTGTACTTTTACTTGACAAACGTAATTTTATGATGGTGAAATGTACTTTAACTTTTCAAAACGTAACATTAATTTGTAAAAATTGTACTTTTACTTGTCAAAACATAATTTTAACAAGTTGAGACGTACTTTAACTTGTCAAAACATAACTTTAAGTTGTAAGAAACATACTTTTACTTCTCAAAACGTAATTTTAATTTGTTGAAACGGACTTTAACTTGTCAAAATGTAACTTTAACTTGTAAGAAACATACTTTAACTTGTAAAAAATGTACTTTAACTTGTCAATACGTAATTTTAAACTTGGTGAAGCGTGCTTTAACTTGTCAAAATGTAACTTTAACTAGTAAGAAACATACTTTAACTTGTCAAAATGTAACTTTAACTTGTTGAAACGTAACTTTAACTTGTCAAAATGTAACTTAAACTTGTAAAAAAGATAATTTAACTTGACAAAACGTAACTTTAACTTGTAAAAATTGTACTTTTACTTATCAAAACGTAATTTTACCTTGTTGAAATCTACTTTAACTTTGAAAAACGTAACTTTAACTTGTAAAAAACATACTTTACCTTGTCAAAACGCAACTTTAACTTGTAAAAAAGATAATTTAACTTGACAATACGTAACTTTAACTTGTAAAACTTGTACTTTTACTTGACAAACGTAATTTTATGATGTTGAAATATACTTTAACTTTTCAAAACGTAACATTAATTTATAAAAACAGTAATTTTACTTGTACGAAACGTACTTTAACTTGTAAAAGATGTACTTTAACTTGTCAAATCGTAATTTTAACTTGTAAGAAACATACTTTAACTTGTCAAAACGTAATTTTAACTTGTTGAAACGGAATTTAACTTGTCAAAATGGTACTTTCACTTGTAAGAAACATACTTTAACTTGTAAAAGATGTACTTTTACTTGTCAAAATGTAACTTTAACTTCTTGAAACGGACTTTAACTTGTCAAAATGTAACTTTAACTTGTAAGAAACATACTTTAACTTGTAAAAAATGTACTTTAACTTGTCAAAATGTAACTTTAACTTGTTGAAACGTAACTTTAACTTGTCAAAACGTAACTTAAACTTGTAAAAAAGATAATTTAACTTGACAAAACGTAACTTTAACTTGTAAAAATTGTACTTTTACTTGTCAAAATGTAATTTTAACTTGTTGAAATGTACTTTAACTTGGAAAAACGTAACTTTAACATATAAAAAACATACTTTAACTTTTCAAACCGTAACTTTAACTTGTAGAAATTGTACGTTTACTTCTCAAAACGTAATTTTAACAAGTTGAAACATACTTTAACTTGTCAAAACGTACTTTAACTTGTCAAAACATACTTTAACTTGTCAAAACGTAACTTTAACTTGTAAGAAACATACTTTAACTTGTCAAAACGTAACTTTAACTTGTAAAAAACATACTTTAACTTGTCAAAACGTAACTTTAACTTGTAAAAAAGATAATTTAACTTGACAAAACGTAACTTTAACTTGTAAAAATTGTACTTTTAGTTGTCAGAATGTTTTTTTATCTTGTTGAAATTTACTTTAACTTGGTAAAAACGTAACTTTAACTTGTACAAACATACTTAAACTTTTAAAAACGTATCTTTAATTTGTAAAAATTGTACTTTTACTTGTCAAAACGTAATTTTAACAAGTTGAAACTTAATTTAACTTGTCAAAACGTAACTTTAACTTGTAAAAAATGTACTTTAACTTGTCAAAACGTAATTTTGATTTGTTGAAACGGACTTTAACTTGTCAAAATGTAACTTTAACTTGTAGGAAACATACTTGAATTTGTAAAAAGTGTACTTTAACTTGTCAATCATTAAGTTTAAACTTGTTGAAACGTACTTTAACTTGTCAAAATGTAACTTTAACTTGTAAGAAACATATTTTAACTTGTATAAAAATTACATTAACTTGTCAATCCATAACTTTAAACTGGTTGAGACGTACTTTAACTTGTAAAAACGTATATTTAACTTGTACAAAACACACTTTAACTTGTCAAAACGTAACTTTAACTTGTAAAACTGTACTTTAACTTGTCAAAATGTAACTTTAGCTTGTTGAAACGAAACTTTAACTTGTCAAAACATAACTTAAACTTGTAAAACATGCACTTTAACTTGTAAAAACGTAATTTTAACTTGTTGAAACGTAATTTAACTTGTCAAAACGTACTTCTCAAAACATAACTTTAACTTGTAAAAACCCTACTTTAACTTGAAAAAACGTAACTTTTACTTGTCAAAATTTAATTTTAACTTGTTGAAATGTACTTAAACTTGGAAAAACGTAATTTTAACATCTAAAAAATATACTCTAACTTGTCAAAACCTAACTTTAACTTGTAACAAATGTATTTTAACTTTTCAAAACGTAATTGACACTTGTTGAAACGTACTTTAACTTGTCAACACGTAACTTTAACTTGTAAAAAACAAACTTTAACTTGTCAAAACGTAACTTTAACTTGTATAAAATGTATTTTAACTTGTCATAACGTAATTTTAACTTCTTGAAACGTACTTTAAGTTGTCAAAACGTAACTTTAACTTGTAAAAAATGTATTTTGACATGTCAAAACGTAATTTTAACTTGTTGAAACGTATTTTAACTTGTTAAAACATAACTTTAATTTGTAAAAATGTACTTTAACTTGTCACATCGTAATTTTAACTTCTTGAAACGTAATTTAACTTGTCAGAACGTAACTTTAACTGTTAAATAACAAACTTTAACTTGTCAAAATATAACTTTAACTGTTAAAAAAGATAATTAAACTTGACAAAACGTAACTTTAACTTGTAAAAAATGTACTTTAACTTGTCAAATCGTAATTTTAACTTGTTGAAACGTACTTTAACTTGTCAAAACGTAAGTTTAACTTGTAAAAACATACTTTAACTTGTAAAAACATAACTTTAAAATGTAAAAAATCTACTTTAACTTGATAAATAACTTTAACTTGTTAAAATCGTACTTTAACTTGTTAAAATTGTACTTTAACTTGTCAAAACGTAATTTTAACTTGATGAAATATACTTTAACTTGGAAAAACGTAATTTTAACATGTAAAAAACGTACTTAAATTTTCAAAACGTAATTTTAACTTGTAAAAAAGATAAGTTCACTTGACAAAACGTAACTTTAACTTGTAAAAATTGTACTTTAACTTGTCAAAACGTAACTTTAACTTGTAAAAAAGATAATTTCACTTGACAAAACGTAACTTCAACTTGTAAAAATTGTACTTTTACTTGTCAAAACGTAATTTTAACTTGGCGAAATGTACTTTAACTTGGAAAAACGTAACTTTAACTTGTAAAAAACTTACTTTAACTTTTCAAAACGTAACTTTAACTTGTAAAAATTGTACTTTTCCTTGTCAACACGTAATCTTAACAAGTTGAAACGTACTTTTTACTTGTCAAAATGTAACTTTAACTTGTAAAAAATGTACTTTAACTTGTCAAAACGTAATTTTAACTTGTTGAAACGGACTTTAACTTGTCAAAATGTAACTTTAACTTGTACGAAACATACTGTAACTTGTAAAAATTGTACTTTAACTTGTCAATTCGTAACTTTAAACTTGTTGAAACGTACTTTAACTTGTCAAAATATAACTTTAACTTGTAAGAAACATACTTTAACTTGTATAAAATGTACTTTAACTTGTCAAAACGTAACTTTAACTTGTAAAAAATGTGTTTTTGCTTGTCAAAACGTAATTTTAACTTGTTGAAACGTATTTTAACATGTTAAAACATAACTTTAACTTGTAAAAATGTACTTTAACTTGTCAAATCGTAATTTTAACTTCTTGAAACGTAATTTAATTTTTCAAAATGTAACTTTAACTTGTAAAAATTGTACTTTTCCTTGTCAAAAGGTAATCTTAACAAGTTGAAACGTACTTTTTACTTGTCAAAATGTAACTTTAACTTGTAAAAAATGTACTTTAACTTGTCAAAACGTAATTTTAACTAGTTGAAACGAACTTTAACTTGTCAAAATGTAACTTTAACTTGTACGAAACATACTTTAACTTGTAAAAAATGTACTTTAACTTGTCAATTCGTAACTTTAAACTTGTTGAAACGTACTTTAACTTGTCAAAATATAACTTTAACTTGTAAGAAACATACTTTAACTTGTAAAAAATGTACTTTAACTTGTCAATCCGTAACTTTAAACTTGTTGAAACGTACTTTAACTTGGAAAAACGTAACTTTAACTTGTACAAAAAACACTTTAACTTGTCAAAACGAAACTTTAACTTGTAAAATTGTACTTTAACTTCTCAAAACATAACTTTAACATGTAAAAACCCTACTTTAATTTAAAAAAAACGTAACTTTAACTTGTCAAAATTTAATTTTAACTTGATGAAATGTACTTTAACTTGGAAAAACGTAATTTTAACATGTAAAAACGTACTTTATCTTTATAAAACGTAACTTTAACTTCTAAAAAATATACTCTAACTTGTCAAAACGTGACTTTAACTTGTAACAAATGTATTTTAACTTTTTAAAACGTAATTGATACTTGTTGAAACGTACTTTAACTTGTCAACACGTAACTTTAACTTGTAAAAAACACACTTTAACTTGTCAAAACGTAACTTTAACTTGTATAAAATGTATTTTAACATGTCAAAACGTAATTTTAACTTCTTGAAACGTACTTTAACTTGTCAAACCGTAATTCTAACTTGTAAAAAATGTATTTTGACATGTCAAAACGTAATTTTAACTTGTTGAAACGTATTTTAACTTGTTAAAACATATCTTTAATTTGTAAAAATGTACTTTAACTTGTCAAATCGTAATTTTAACTTCTTTAAACGTAATTTAACCTGTCAGAACGTAACTTTAACAGTTAAAAAACATACTTTAACTTGTCAGAATATAACTTTAACTGTTAAAAAAGATAATTTAACTTGACAAAACGTAACGTTAACTTGTAAAAAATTTACTTTAACTTGTCAAATCGTAATTTTAACTTGTTGAAACGTACTTTAACTTGTCAAAACGTAAGTTTAACTTGTAGAAAACATACTTTAACTTGTGAAATCATAACTTTAAAATGTAAAAAATCTACTTTAACTTGATAAAATGTAACTTTAACTTGTTAAAATCGTACGTTAACTTGTTAAAATTGTACTTTAACTTGTCAAAAAGTAATTTTAACTTGTTGAAATATACTTTAATTTGGAAAAACGTAATTTTAACATTTAAAAAACGTACTTTAACTTTTCAAAACGTAACTTTAACTTGTAAAAATTGTACTTTTACTTGTCAAAACGTAATTTAAACAAGTTGAAACGTACAGTAACTTGTCAAAATGTAACTTTAACTTGTAAAAAATGTAATTTAACTTGTCAAAACGTAATTTTAACTTGTTGAAACAGACTTTAACTTTTCAAAATGTAACTTTAAGTTGTAAAAAAGATAATTTAACTTGACAAAACGTAACTTCAACTTTTAAAAATTGTACTTTTACTTGTCAAAACGTAATTTTAACTTGTTGAAATGTACTTTAACTTGGAAAAACGTAACTTTGACTTGTAAAAAACTTACATTAACTTTTCAAAACGTAACTTTAACTTGTAAAAATTGTACTTTTACTTATCAAAACGTAATTTTAACAAGTTGAAACGTACTTTAACTTGTCAAAATGTAACTTTAACTTGTACGAAACATACTGTAACTTGTAAAAATTGTACTTTAACTTGTCAATTCGTAACTTTAAACTTGTTGAAACGTACTTTAACTTGTCAAAATATAACTTTAACTTGTAAGAAACATACTTTAACTTGTATAAAATGTACTTTAACTTGTCAAAACGTAACTTTAACTTGTAAAAAATGTGTTTTTGCTTGTCAAAACGTAATTTTAACTTGTTGAAACGTATTTTAACATGTTAAAACATAACTTTAACTTGTAAAAATGTACTTTAACTTGTCAAATCGTAATTTTAACTTCTTGAAACGTAATTTAATTTTTCAAAATGTAACTTTAACTTGTAAAAATTGTACTTTTCCTTGTCAAAAGGTAATCTTAACAAGTTGAAACGTACTTTTTACTTGTCAAAATGTAACTTTAACTTGTAAAAAATGTACTTTAACTTGTCAAAACGTAATTTTAACTAGTTGAAACGAACTTTAACTTGTCAAAATGTAACTTTAACTTGTACGAAACATACTTTAACTTGTAAAAAATGTACTTTAACTTGTCAATTCGTAACTTTAAACTTGTTGAAACGTACTTTAACTTGTCAAAATATAACTTTAACTTGTAAGAAACATACTTTAACTTGTAAAAAATGTACTTTAACTTGTCAATCCGTAACTTTAAACTTGTTGAAACGTACTTTAACTTGGAAAAACGTAACTTTAACTTGTACAAAAAACACTTTAACTTGTCAAAACGAAACTTTAACTTGTAAAATTGTACTTTAACTTCTCAAAACATAACTTTAACATGTAAAAACCCTACTTTAATTTAAAAAAACGTAACTTTAACTTGTCAAAATTTAATTTTAACTTGATGAAATGTACTTTAACTTGGAAAAACGTAATTTTAACATGTAAAAACGTACTTTATCTTTATAAAACGTAACTTTAACTTCTAAAAAATATACTCTAACTTGTCAAAACGTGACTTTAACTTGTAACAAATGTATTTTAACTTTTTAAAACGTAATTGATACTTGTTGAAACGTACTTTAACTTGTCAACACGTAACTTTAACTTGTAAAAAACACACTTTAACTTGTCAAAACGTAACTTTAACTTGTATAAAATGTATTTTAACATGTCAAAACGTAATTTTAACTTCTTGAAACGTACTTTAACTTGTCAAACCGTAATTCTAACTTGTAAAAAATGTATTTTGACATGTCAAAACGTAATTTTAACTTGTTGAAACGTATTTTAACTTGTTAAAACATATCTTTAATTTGTAAAAATGTACTTTAACTTGTCAAATCGTAATTTTAACTTCTTTAAACGTAATTTAACCTGTCAGAACGTAACTTTAACAGTTAAAAAACATACTTTAACTTGTCAGAATATAACTTTAACTGTTAAAAAAGATAATTTAACTTGACAAAACGTAACGTTAACTTGTAAAAAATTTACTTTAACTTGTCAAATCGTAATTTTAACTTGTTGAAACGTACTTTAACTTGTCAAAACGTAAGTTTAACTTGTAGAAAACATACTTTAACTTGTGAAATCATAACTTTAAAATGTAAAAAATCTACTTTAACTTGATAAAATGTAACTTTAACTTGTTAAAATCGTACGTTAACTTGTTAAAATTGTACTTTAACTTGTCAAAAAGTAATTTTAACTTGTTGAAATATACTTTAATTTGGAAAAACGTAATTTTAACATTTAAAAAACGTACTTTAACTTTTCAAAACGTAACTTTAACTTGTAAAAATTGTACTTTTACTTGTCAAAACGTAATTTAAACAAGTTGAAACGTACAGTAACTTGTCAAAATGTAACTTTAACTTGTAAAAAATGTAATTTAACTTGTCAAAACGTAATTTTAACTTGTTGCAACAGACTTTAACTTTTCAAAATGTAACTTTAACTTGTAAAAAAGATAATTTAACTTGACAAAACGTAACTTCAACTTTTAAAAATTGTACTTTTACTTGTCAAAACGTAATTTTAACTTGTTGAAATGTACTTTAACTTGGAAAAACGTAACTTTGACTTGTAAAAAACTTACATTAACTTTTCAAAACGTAACTTTAACTTGTAAAAATTGTACTTTTACTTATCAAAACGTAATTTTAACAAGTTGAAACGTACTTTAACTTGTCAAAATGTAACTTTAACTTGTAGAAAATGTACTTTAACTTGTGAAAACGTAATTTTAACTTGTTGAAACAGACTTTAACTTGTCAAAATGTAACTTTAACTTGTACGAAACATACTTTAACTTGTAAAAAATGTACTTTAACTTGTCAATCCGTAACTTTAAACTTGTTGAAACGTACTTTAACTTGTCAAAATGTAACTTTAACTTGTAAGAAACATACTTTGACTTGTAAAAAATGTACTTTAACTTGTCAATCCGTAACTTTAAACTTGTTGAAACGTACTTTAACTTGTAAAAACGTAATTTTAACTTGTACAAAAAACACTTTAACTTGTCAAGACGTTACTTTAACTTGTAAAATTGTACTTTAAGTTGTCAAAATGTAACGTTAACTTGTTGAAATGTAACTTTAACTTGTCAATACGTAACTTAAACTTGTAAAACATGCACTTTAACTTGTAAAAACGTAATTTTAACTTGTTGAAACATAATTTAACTTGTAAAAACGAAACTTTAACTTGTAAAATTGTACTTTAACTTCTCAAAACATAACTTTAACTTGTAAAAACCCTACTATAATTTAAAAAAACGAAACTTTAACTTGTCAAATTTTAATTTTAACTTGGAAAAACGTAATTTTAACATGTAAAAACGTACTTTATCTTTATAAAAACGTAACTTTAACTTCTAAAAAATATACTCCAACTTGTCAAAACGTAACTTTAACTTGTAACAAATGTATTTTAACTTTTCAAAACGTAATTGACACTTGTTAAAAAGTAGTTTAACTTGTCAACACGTAACTTTAACTTCTAAAAAACACACTTTAACTTGTCAAAACGTAACTTTATTTTGTAAAAAATGTATTTTAACATGTCAAAACATAATTTTAACTTGTAAAAAATGTGTTTTTCCTTGTAAAAACGTAATTTTAACTTGTTGAAACGTATTTTAACTTGTTAAAACATAAATTTGACTTGTAAACATGTACTTTAACTTGTCAAAATCGTAATTTTAACTTCTTGAAACGTAATTTAACTTGTCAGAACGTAACTGTAACTGCTAAAAAACATACTTTAACTTGTCAAAATATAACTTTAACTGTTAAAAAAGATAATTTAACTTGACAAAACGTAACTTTAACTTGTAAAAAATGTACTTTAACTTGTCAAATCGTAATTTTAACTTAATGAAACGTACTTTAACTTGTAAAAACGTAAGTTTAACTTGTAGAAAACATACTTTAACTTGTAAAAACATAACTTTAAAATGTAAAAAATCTACTTTAACTTGATAAAACGTAACTTTAACTTGTTAAAATCGTACTTTAACTTGTTAAAATTGTACTTTAACTTGTCAAAACGTAATTTTAACTTGTTGAAATATACTTTAACTTGGAAAAAGGTAATTTTATCATGTAAAAAATGTTCTTTAACTTTTCAAAACGTAATTTTAACTTGTAAAAAAGATAATTTCACTTGACAAAACGTAACTTTAACTTGTAAAAATTGTACTTTAACTTGTCAAAACGTAATTTTAACTTGTTGAAATGTACATTAACTTCGAAAAATGTGACTTTAACTTGTAAAAAACTTACTTTAACTTTTCAAAACGTAACTTTAACTTGTAAAAATTGTACTTTTACTTGTCAAAACGTAATTTTAACAAGTTGAAACGTACTTTAACTTGTCAAAATATAACTTTAACTTGTAAAACACGTACTTTAACTGGTCAAAACGTAATTTTAACTTGTTGAAACGGACTTTAACTTGTCAAAATGTAACTTTAACTTGTATGAAACATAATTTAACTTGTAAAAAATGTACTTTAACTTGTCAATCCGTAACTTTAAACTTGTTAAAACGTACTTAAGCTTGTCAAAATGTAACTTTAACTTGTAAGAAACATACTTTAACTTGTAAAAAATGTACTTTAACTTGTCAATCCGTAACTTTAAACTTGCTGAAACGTACTTTAACTTGTAAAAACGTAATTTTAACTTGTACAAAAAACACTTTAACTTGTCAAAACGTAACTTTAACTTGTAAAATTGTACTTTAACTTCTCAAAATGTAACTTTAACTTGTTGAAACATAACTTTAACTTGTAAAAACGTAACTTAAACTTGTAAAACATGCACTTTAACTTGTAAAAACGTAATTTTAACTTGTTGAAACATAATTTAACTTGTCAAAACGTAACTTTAACTTTTAAAAAACCTACTTTAACTTGAAAAAACGTAACTTTAACATGTTAAAATTGGGCTTTAATTTGTCAAAACGTAATTTTAACTTGTGTAAATATACTTTAACTTGGAAAAACGTAATTTTAACATTTAAAAAACATAGTTTAACTTTATAAAACGTAACTTTAACTTGTAAGAAATATACTCTAACTTGTCAAAACATTACTTTAACTTGTAAAAAACACACTTTAACTTGTCAAAACGTAACTTAAACTTGTAAAAAATGTACTTTAACTTGTCAAAACGTAATTTTAACATGTTAACACGTATTTTAACTTGTCAAAACGTAACTTTAACTTGTAAGAAACATACTTTAACTTGTAAAAAATGTACTTTAATTTGTCAATCCGTAACTTTAATTTTGTTGAAACGTACTTTAAATTGCCAAAACGTAACTTTAACTTCTACATAAAACACTTTAACTTGTAAAAACGTAACTTTAACTTGTAAAAAATGTATTTTAACATGTCAAAACGTAATTTTAACTTTTTGAAACGTACTTTAACTTGTAAAAACGTAACTTTATCTTGTAAAAAATGTGTTTTTGCTTGTCAAAACGTAATTTTAACTTGTCAAAACATAACTTCAACTTGTAAAAATGTACTTTAACTTGTCAAATCGTAATTTTAACTTGTTGAAATGTACTTTAACTTGTCAGAACGTAACTTTAACTGTTAAAAAACATAATTTAACTTGTCAAAATGTAACTTTAACTGTTAAAAAAGATAATTTAACTTGACAAAACATAACTTTAACTTGTAAAAAATATACTTTAACTTGTCAAATCGTAATTTTAACTTGTTGAAATGTACATTAACTTGTCAAAACGTAACTTTAACTTGTAAAAAATACACTTTAACTTGTCAAAACGTAACTTTAACTTATAAAAAATGTATTTTAACTTGTCAAAACGTAATTTTAACTTGTTGAAACGTACTTTAAGTTGTCAAAACATAACTTTAACTTGTAAAAATTTACTCTAACATGTCAAATCGTAATTTAACTTGTTGGAACGTACTTTAACTTGTAAGAACGTAACTTTCACTTGAAAAAAGATAATTTCATTTGACAAAACGTAACTTTAACTTGTAAAAAAATGTACTTTAACTTATCAAAATATAACTTAAACTTGTGAAAAACATACTTTAACTTGTCAAAACATAACTTTAACTTGTAAAAAACCCACTTTAACTTGACAAAACGTAACTTTAACTTGTCAAAACGTAATTTGAACTTGGAAAAATGTAATTTTAACATGTAAAACACGTACTTTAACTTTTTAAAACGTAACTTTAACTTGTAAAAAACATACTTTAACTTTTCAAAACATAACTTTGACTTGTAAGAAACATACTTTAACTTGTACAAACATAATTTAACTTGTCAAAACATAACTTTAACAAATAAAAAAAATACTTTAACGTGTTAAAACGTAACATTAACTTGTAAAAATCGTACTTTAAGTTGTCAAATCGTAAAAAAGATAATTAAACTTGACAAAATGTAACTTTAACTTGTAAAAATTGTACTTTTATTGTCAAAACGTAATTTTAACTTGTTAAAATGTACTTAAACTTAGTAAAACGTAACTTTAACTTTTAAAAAACATAGTTTTACTTTTCAAAACGTAACTTTAACATGTAAAACACGTACTTTCACTTGTTAAAATTGTACTTTAACCTGTCAAAACGTAATTTTAACTGGTTGAAATGTACTTTAACTTGGAAAAACGTAATTTTAACATGTAAAAAACATACTTTAACTTTATAAAACATAACTTTAACTTGTAAAAAATATACTTTAACTTTTCAAAACGAAATTCTAAGTTGTTGAAACGTACTTTAACTTGTCAATAAGTAATTTTAACTTGTAAAAAATGTACTTTAACTTGTCAAAATGTAATTTTAACTTGTTGAAACGAACTTTAACTTGTCAAAATGTAAATTTAACTTGTAGGAAACATACTTAAACTTGTATAAAATTTACTTTAACTTGTCAAATTGTAATTTTAACTTGTTGAAATATACTTCAACTTGTTAAAACGTAACTTGAACTTGTAAAAAACATACTTTAACTTGTCAAAACGTAACATTAACTTGTAAAAAACATACTTTAACTTGTCAAAACGTAACTTTAACTTGTAAAACATGTACTTTAACTTGTCAAAATTTAATTTTAACTTGTTGAAACGAACTTTAACTTGTCAAAATGTAACTTTAACTTGTAAGAAACATACTTTAACTTGTAAAATATGTATTTTAACTTGTCAATCCGTAACTTTAACCTTGTTGAAATATACGTTTAACTTGTAAAAACGTAACTTTAACTTGTACAAAAAACACTTTAACTTATCAAAACGTTACATTAACTTTTAAATATATACTTAAACTTGTCAAAATGTAACTTTAACTTGTCAAAATGTAACTTAAACTTGTCAAACCTGCACTTTAACTTGTAAACACGCAATTTTAATTTGTTGAAACGCAATTGAACTTGTCAAAACATAACTTTAACTTGTAAAAAACATACTTTAACTTGTCAAAACATAACTTTATTTTGTAAAAAACCTACTTTAACTTGAAAAAACGGAACTTTACTTTGTTAAAATTGTACTTTAACTTGTTAAAATTGTACTTTAAATTGTCAAAACGTACTTTTAATTTGTCGAAATGTACTTTAACTTTGAAAAACCTAATTTTTACATGTAAGAAACATACTTTAACTTTATAAAACATAACTTTAACTTGTAAAAAATATGCTCTAACTTGTTAAAACGAAATTCTAACTTGTTGAAACGTATTATAACTTGTCAAAATGTAAATTTAACTTGTAAAAAATGTACTTTAACTTGTCAAAACGTAATTTTAACATGTTAACACATATTTTAACTTGTCAAAACCTAACTTTAACTTGTAAGAAACCTACCTTAACTTGTAAAATATGTATTTTAACTTGTCAATCCGTAACTTTATCCTTGTTGAAATATACGTTTAACTTGTAAAAACGTAACATTAACTTGTACAAAAAACACTTTAACTTGTCAAAACGTTACTTTAACTTTTAAATATATACTTTAACTTGTCAAAATGTAACTTTAACTTGTTGAAACATAACTTTAACTTGTCAAAACGTAACTTAAACTTGTAAAACATGCACCTTAACTTGTAAAAACGTAATTTTAACTTGTTGAAACATTAACTTGTCAAAACGTAACGTTAACTTGTAAAAAACATAGTTTAACTTGTCAAAACATAACTTTAACTTGTAAAAATTGTACTTTTACTTGTCAAAACGTAATTTTAACTTGTTGAAATGGACTTTAACTTATCAAAATGTAACTTTAACTTGTAGGAAACATACTTTAACTTTTAAAATATATACTTTAACTTGTCAATCCGTAACTTTAAACTTGTTGAAACGTACTTTAACTTGTCAAAATGTAACTTTAACTTGTGAGAAACATACTTTAACTTGTAAAAAATGTATTTTAACTTGTCAATCCGTAACTTTAAACTTGTTGAAACGTAACTTTAACTTGTAAAAACGTAACTTTAACTTGTACAAAAAACACTTTAACTTGGCAAAACGTAACATTAACTTGTAAAATTATACTTTAACTTGTCAAAATGTAACTTTAACTTGTTGAAACGTAACTTTAACTTGTCAAAACGAAACTTAAACTTGTAAAACATGCACTTTAATTTGTAAAAATGTAATTTTAACTTGTTGAAACGTAATTTTACTTGTCAAAACGTAACTTTAACTGGTAAAAAACATACTTTAACTTGTCAAAACATAACTTTAACTAGTAAAAAACCTACTTTAACTTGACAAAAGGGAACTTTAACTTGTTAAAATTTTACTTTAAGTTGTCAAAACGTAATTTTAACTTGTTGAAATGTACTTTAACTTAGAAAAACGTAATTTTAACATGTTAAAAACATACTTTAACTTTATAAAACGTAACTTTAACTTGTAAGAAATATACTCTAACTTGTCAAAACGAGATTCTAACTTGTTGAAACGTACTTTTACTTGTCAAAATGTAACTTTAACTTGTAAAAAACATACTTTAACTTGTCAAAACGTAACTTTAACTTGTAAAAAACATACTTTAACTTGTCAAAATGTACCTTTAACTTGTAAAAAGTTTATTTTAAGTTGTCAAATCGTAATTTTAACTTGTTGAAACGTAATTTAACTTGTCAAAACGTAACTTTACCTTGTAAAATACATACTTTAACTTGTCAAAACGTAACTTTAACTTGTATGAAACATAATTTAACTTGTCCAAACGTAACTTTAAATTGTATAAAATATACTTTAACTTGTCAAAACGTAACATTAACTTGTAAAAAATTTATTTTAACTTGTGATATCGTAATTTCAACTTGTTGAAACGTACTTTAACTTGTCAAAAGGTAACTTTAACTTGTAAAAAACATATTTTAACTTTTCAAAACATAACTTTAACTTGTAAAAATCATATTATAACTTTTCAAAACAAACTTTTAACTTGTAAAAAATATACTCTAACTTGTCAAAACGTAATTTTAACATGTTGAAACGTACTTTAACTTGTCATAACGTAACTTTAACTTGTAAGAAACATACTTTAACTTGTCAAAACGTAACTTTAACTTGTAAAAAATATACTCTAAGTTGTCAAAACGAAATTCTAACTTGTTGAAATGTAATTTAACTTGTCAAAACGTAATTTTAACTTGTTAAAAATGTACTTTAACTTTTCAAAACGTAATTGGCACTTGTTGAAACGTACTTTAACTTGTCAAAACGTAACTTTAACTTATAAAAAATGTATTTTAACTTGTCAAAACGTAATTTTAACTTGTTGAAACATACTTTAAGTTGTCAAAACATAACTTTAACTTGTAAAAATTTACTCTAACTTGTCAAATCGTAATTTTAAATTGTTGAAACGTACTTTAACTTGTAAGAACGTAACTTTCACTTGTAAAAAAGATAATTTAATTTGACAAAACGTAACTTTAACTTGTAAAAAAAATGTACTTTAACATGTCAAAATATAACTTAAACTTGTGAAAAACATACTTTAACTTGTCAAAACATAACTTTAACTTGTAAAAAACCCACTTTAACTTGACAAAACGTAACTTTAACTTGTTAAAACGTAACATTAACTTGTTAAAACGTAACATTAACTTGTAAAAAACGTACTTTAACTTTTGAAAACGTAACTTTAACTTGTAAAAAACATACTTCAACTTTTCAAAACATAACTTTAACTTGTAAAAACATACTTTAACTTGTTAAAACGTAACATTAACTTGTAAAAAACGTACTTTAACTTGTCAAATCGTAATTTTAACTTGTAAAAAAGATAATTAAACTTGACCAAATGTTACTTTAACTTGTAAAAATTGTACTTTTATTGTCAAAACGTAATTTTAACTTGTTGAAACGTACTTTAACTTGTAAGAACGTAACTTTCACTTGTAAAAAAGATAATTTAATTTGACAAAACGTAACTTTAACTTGTAAAAAAATGTAGTTTAACTTGTCAAAATATAACTTAAACTTGTGAAAAACATACTTTAACTTGTCAAAACATAACTTTAACTTGTAAAAAACCCACTTTAACTTGACAAAACGTAACTTTAACTTGTTAAAATTGTACTTTAACTTGTTAAAACGTAACATTAACTTGTAAAAAACGTACTTTAACTTTTGAAAACGTAACTTTAACTTGTAACAAACATACTTCAACTTTTCAAAACATAACTTTAACTTGGAAGAAACATACTTTAACTTGTCAAAACATAAATTTAACTTGTAAAAGACATACTTTAACTTGTTAAAACGTAACATTAACTTGTAAAAAACGTACTTTAACTTGTCAAATCGTAATTTTAACTTGTAAAAAAGATAATTAAACTTGACCAAATGTAACTTTAACTTGTAAAAATTGTACTTTTATTGTCAAAACGTAATTTTAACTTGTTAAAATGTACTTAAACTTGGTAAAACGTAACTTTAACTTGTAAAAAACCTACTTTAACTTCACAAAACGGAACTTTATTTTGTTAAAATTGTACTTTAACTTGTTAAAATTGTACTTTAAATTGTAAAAATGTAGTTTTAACTTGTTGAAATGTACTTTAACTTTGAAAAACGTAATTTTTACATGTAAAAAACATACTTTAAGTTTATAAAACATAACTTTAACTTGTAAAAAATATACTCTAACTTGTCAAAACGAAATTCAAAGTTGTTGAAACGTACTTTAACTTGTCAAAACGTAATTTTAACTTGTAAAAAATGTACTTTAACTTGTTAAAATGTAATTTTAACTTGTTGAAACGAACTTTAACTTGTCAAAATGTAAATTTAACTTGTAGGAAACATACTTAAACTTGTATAAAATGTACTTTATCTTGTCAAATTGTAATTTTAACTTGTTGAAACATACTTCAACTTGTTAAAACGTAACTTAAACTTGTAAAAAACATAATTTAACTTGTCAAAACGTAACACTAACTT
This sequence comes from Urtica urens, assembly GCA_958296335.1. NCBI lineage: Eukaryota > Viridiplantae > Streptophyta > Magnoliopsida > Rosales > Urticaceae > Urtica > Urtica urens. Next base: position 29,376,211 of record OY282520.1, read on the forward strand.
GTAAAAAACATACTTTAACTTGTCAAAACGTAACTTTAACTTGTAAAACATGTACTTTAACTTGTCAAAATGTAATTTTAACTTGTTGAAACGAACTTTAACTTGTCAAAATGTAACTTTAACTTGTAAGAAACATACTTTAACTTGTAACATTTTTAGTTTAACTTGTCAATCTGTAACTTTAACCTTGTTGAATTATACGTTTAACTTGTAAAAACGTAACTTTAACTTGTACAGAAAACACTTTAACTTGTCAAAACGTTACATTAACTTTTAAATATATACTTTAACTTGTCAAAATGTAACTTTAACTTGTTGAAACATAACTTTAACTTGTCAAAATGTAACTTAAACTTGTCAAACATGCACTTTAATTTGTAAACACGCAATTTTAACTTGTTGAAACGCAATTGAACTTGTCAAAAAAAAACTTTAACTTGTAAAAAACCTACTTTAACTTGACAAAACGGAACTTTATTTTGTTAAAATTGTACTTTAACTTGTTAAAATTGTACTTTAAATTGTCAAAATGTAGTTTTAACTTGTTGAAATGTACTTTAACTTTGAAAAACCTAATTTTTACATGTAAAAAACATACTTTAACTTTATAAAACATAACTTTAACTTGTAAAAAATATACTCTAACTTGTTAATACGAAATTCTAACTTGTTGAAACGTACTTTAACTTGTCAAAATGTAACTTTAACTTGTAAAAAATGTACTTTAACTTGTCAAAATGTAATTTTAATTTGTTGAAAAGAACTTTAACTTGCCAACACGTAACTTTAACTTGTAAAAAATGTACTTTAACTTGTAAAATATGTATTTTAACTTGTCAATCCGTAACTTTATCCTTGTTGAAATATACGTTTAACTTGTAAAAACGTAACATTAACTTGTACAAAAAACACTTTAACTTGTCAAAACGTTACTTTAACTTTTAAATATATACTTTAACTTGTCAAAATGTAACTTTAACTAGTTGAAACATAACTTTAACTTGTCAAAACGTAACTTTAACTTGTAAAACATGCACCTTAACTTGTAAAAACGTAATTTTAACTTGTTGAAACATAATTTAACTTGTCAAAACGTAACGTTAACTTGTAAAAAACATACTTTAACTTGTCAAAACATAACTTTAACTTGTAAGAAACATACTTTCACTTGTCAAAACGTAACTTTAACTTGTAAAAAACATACTTTAACTTGTCAAAACGTAACTTTAACTTGTAAAAAACATACTTTCAGTTGTTAAAACGTAACTTTAACTTGTAAAAAACATACTTTAACTTGTCAAATCGTAATTTTAACTTGTAAAAAACATACTTTAACTTGTCAAAACGTACCTATAACTTGTAAAAAACGTACTTTAACTTGTCAAAACGTAACTTTAACTTGTAAAAATTGTACTTTTACTTGTCAAAACGTAATTTTAACTTGTTGAAATGGACTTTAACTTATCAGAATGTAACTTTAACTTGTAGGAAACATACTTTAACTTTTAAAAAATGTACTTTAACTTGTCAATCCGTAACTTTAAAATTGTTGAAACGTACTTTAACTTGTCAAAATGTAACTTTAACTTGTGAGAAACATACTTTAACTTGTAAAAAATGTATTTTAACTTGTCAATCCGTAACTTTAAACTTGTTGAAACGTAACTTTAACTTGTAAAAACGTAACTTTAACTTGTACAAAAAACACTTTAACTTGGCAAAACGTAACATTAACTTGTAAAATTATACTTTAACTTGTCAAAATGTAACTTTAACTTGTTGAAACGTAACTTTAACTTGTCAAAACGTAACTTAAACTTGTAAAACATGCACTTTAATTTGTAAAAATGTAATTTTAACTTGTTGAAACGTAATTTCACTTGTCAAAACGTAACTTCAACTGGTAAAAAACATACTTTAACTTGTCAAAACATAACTTTAACTAGTAAAAAACCTACTTTAACTTGACAAAACGGAACTTTAACTTGTTAAAATTGTACTTTAAGTTGTCAAAACGTAATTTTAACTTGTTGAAATGTACTTTAACTTAGAAAAACGTAATTTTAACATGTTAAAAACATACTTTAACTTTATAAAACGTAACTTTACCTTGTAAAAAATATACTCTAACTTGTCAAAACGAAATTCTAACTTGTTGAAACGTACTTTAACTTGTCAAAATGTAACTTTAACTTGTAAAAAACATACTTTAACTTGTCAAAACGTAACTTTAACTTGTAAAAAACATACTTTAACTTGTCAAAATGTACCTTTAACTTGTAAAAAGTTTATTTTAAGTTGTCAAATCGTAATTTTAACTTGTTGAAACGTAATTTAACTTGTCAAAACGTAACTTTACCTTGTAAAATACATACTTTAACTTGTCAAAACGTAACTTTAACTTGTATGAAACATAATTTAACTTGTCCAAACGTAACTTTAAATTGTATAAAATATACTTTAACTTGTCAAAACGTAACATTAACTTGTAAAAAATTTATTTTAACTTGTCATATCGTAATTTCAACTTGTTGAAACGTACTTTAACTTGTCACAACGTAACTTTAACTTGTAAAAAACATATTTTAACTTTTCAAAACATAACTTTAACTTGTAAAAATCATATTATAACTTTTCAAAACAAACTTTTAACTTGTAAAAAATATACTCTAACTTGTCAAAACGTAATTTTAACATGTTGAAACGTACTTTAACTTGTCATAACGTAACTTTAACTTGTAAGAAACATACTTTAACTTGTCAAAACGTAACTTTAACTTGTAAAAAATATACTCTAAGTTGTCAAAACAAAATTCTAACTTGATGAAATGTAATTTAACTTGTCAAAACGTAACTTTAACTTGTTAAAAATGTACTTTAACTTTTCAAAACGTAATTGGCACTTGTTGAAACGTACTTTAACTTGTCAAAACGTAACTTTAACTTGTAAAAAATACACTTTAACTTGTCAAAACGTAACTTTAACTTATAAAAAATGTATTTTAACTTGTCAAAACGTAATTTTAACTTGTTGAAACGTACTTTAAGTTGTCAAAACATAACTTTAACTTGTAAAAATTTACTCTAACTTGTCAAATCGTAATTTTAAATTGTTGAAACGTACTTTAACTTGTAAGAACGTAACTTTCACTTGTAAAAAAGATAATTTAATTTGACAAAACGTAACTTTAACTTGTAAAAAAAATGTACTTTAACTTGTCAAAATATAACTTAAACTTGTGAAAAACATACTTTAACTTGTCAAAACATAACTTTAACTTGTAAAAAACCCACTTTAACTTGACAAAACGTAACTTTAACTTGTTAAAAGGTAACATTAACTTGTTAAAACGTAACATTAACTTGTAAAAAACGTACTTTAACTTTTGAAAACGTAACTTTAACTTGTAAAAAACATACTTCAACTTTTCAAAACATAACTTTAACTTGGAAGAAACACACATTAACTTGTCAAAACATAACTTTAACTTGTAAAAAACATACTTTAACTTGTTAAAACGTAACATTAACTTGTAAAAAACGTACTTTAACTTGCCAAATCGTAATTTTAAGTTGTAAAAAATATAATTAAACTTGACCAAATGTTACTTTAACTTGTAAAAATTGTACTTTTATTGTCAAAACGTAATTTTAACTTGTTGAAACGTACTTTAACTTGTAAGAACGTAACTTTCACTTGTAAAAAAGATAATTTAATTTGACAAAACGTAACTTTAACTTGTAAAAAAATGTACTTTAACTTGTCAAAATATAACTTAAACTTGTGAAAAACATACTTTAACTTGTCAAAACATAACTTTAACTTGTAAAAAACCCACTTTAACTTGACAAAACGTAACTTTAACTTGTTAAAATTGTACTTTAACTTGTTAAAACGTAACATTAACTTGTTAAAAACGTACTTTAACTTTTGAAAACGTAACTTTAACTTGTAACAAACATACTTCAACTTTTCAAAACATAACTTTAACTTGGAAGAAACATATTTTAACTTGTCAAAACATAACTGTAACTTGTAAAAAACATACTTTAACTTGTTAAAACGTAACATTAACTTGTAAAAAACGTACCTTAACTTGTCAAATCGTAATTTTAACTTGTAAAAAAGATAATTAAACTTGACCAAATGTAACTTTAACTTGTAAAAATTGTATTTTTATTGTCAAAACGTAATTTTAACTTGTTAAAATGTAGTTAAACTTGGTAAAACGTAACTTTAACTTGTAAAAAACATAGTTTAACTTTTCAAAACGTAACTTTAACATGTAAAAAACGTACTTTAACTTGTTAAAATTGTACTTTAACTTGTCAAAACGTAATTTTAACTTGTTGAAATGTACTATAACTTGGAAAAACGTAATTTTCACATGTAAAAAACATACTTTAACTTTATAAAACATAACTTTAACTTGTAAAAAATATACTCTAACTTGTCAAAACGAAATTCTAACTTGTTGAAACGTACTTTAACTTGTCAAAACGTAATTTTAACTTGTAAAAAATTTACTTTAACTTGTCAAAATGTAATTTTAACTTGTTGAAACGAACTTTAACTTGTCAAAATGTAAATTTAACTTGTAGGAAACATACTTAAACTTGTATAAAATGTACTTTATCTTGTCAAATTGTAATTTTAACTTGTTGAAACATACTTCAACTTGTTAAAACGTAACTTGAACTTGTAAAAAACATACTTTAACTTGTCAAAACGAACACTAACTTGTAAAAAACATACTTTAACTTGTCAAAACGTAACTTTAACTTGTAAAACATGTACTTTAACTTGTCAAAATGTAATTTTAACTTGTTGAAACGAACTTTAACTTGTCAAAATGTAACTTTAACTTGTAAGAAACATACTTTAACTTGTAAAATATGTAGTTTAACTTGTCAATCCGTAACTTTAACCTTGTTGAATTATACGTTTAACTTGTAAAAACGTAACTTTAACTTGTACAGAAAACACTCTAACTTGTCAAAACGTTACATTAACTTTTAAATATATACTTTAACTTGTCAAAATGTAACTTTAACTTGTTGAAACATAACTTTAACTTGTCAAAATGTAACTTAAACTTGTCAAACATGCACTTTAACTTGTAAACACGCAATTTTAACTTGATGAAACGCAATTGAACTTGTCAAAACAAAACTTTAACTTGTAAAAAACATACTTTAACTTGTCAAAACATAACTTTAACTTGTAAAAAACCTACTTTAACTTGACAAAACGGAACTTTATTTTGTTAAAATTGTACTTTAACTTGTTAAAATTGTACTTTAAATTGTAAAAATGTAGTTTTAACTTGTTGAAATGTACTTTAACTTTGAAAAACCTAATTTTTACATGTAAAAAACATACTTTAACTTTATAAAACATAACTTTAACTTGTAAAAAATATACTCTAACTTGTTAATACGAAATTCTAACTTGTTGAAACGTACTTTAACTTGTCAAAATGTAACTTTAACTTGTAAAAAATGTACTTTAACTTGTCAAAATGTAATTTTAACTTGTTGAAACGAACTTTAACTTGTCAAAACGTAACTTTAACTTGTAAAAAATGTACTTTAACTTGTCAAAATGTAATTTTAACTTGTTGAAACGAACTTTAACTTGTCAAAATGTATATTTAACTTGTAGGATACATATTTTAACTTGTATAAAACGTACTTTAACTTTTCAATCCGTAACTTTAAACTTATTGAAACGTACTTTAACTTGTCAAAATGTAACTTTAACTTGTAAGAAACATACTTTAACTTCTAAAAAATGTACTTTAACTTGTTAATCCGTAACTTTAACCTTGTTGAAATGTACGTTTAACTTGTAAAAACGTAACTTTAACTTGTACAAAAAACACTTTTACTTGTCAAAACGTAACTTTAACTTGTAAATATATACTTTAACTTGTCAAAATGTAACTTTAACTTCTTGAAACATAACTTTAACTTGTCAAAACGTAAGTTAAACTTGTCAAAACGTAACTTTAACTTGTAAAAACGTAACTTTAACTTGTAAAAAAAATACTTTAGCTTGTCAAAACATAACTTTAACTTGTAAAAAACGTACTTTAACTTGATAAAACGGAACTTTACCTTGTTAAAATTGTACTTTAACTTGTCCAAATGTAATTTTAACTTGTTGAAATGTACTTTAACTTTATAAAACGTAACTTTAACTTGTAAAAAATATACTCTAACTTGTCAAAACAAAATTCTAACTTGTTGAAATGTAACTTTAACTTGTAAAAAACATACTTTAACTTTTCAAAACGTAACTTTAACTGCTAAGAAACATAATTTTACTTGTAAAAACATACTTTAACTTGTCAAAACGTAACTTTAACTTGTCAAAAACATACTTTAACTTGTCAAAATGTACCTTTAACTTGTAAAAAGTTTATTTTAAGTTGTCAAATCGTAATTTTAACTTGTTGAAACGTAATTTAACTTGTCAAAACGTAACTTTACCTTGTAAAATACATACTTTAACTTGTCAAAACGTAACTTTAACTTGTATGAAACATAATTTAACTTGTCGAAACGTAACTTTAAATTGTATAAAATATACTTTAACTTGTCAAAACGTAACATTAACTTGTAAAAAATTTATTTTAACTTGTCATATCGTAATTTTAACTTGTAAAAAAGATAATTAAACTTGACAAAACGTAACTTTAACTTGTAAAATTGTACTTTTACTTGTCAAAACGTAATTTTAACTTGCTAAAATGTACTTAAACTTGGTAAAACGTAACTTTAACTTGTGAAAAATATGGTTTAACTTTTCAAAATGTAACTTTAACTTGTAAAAAACGTACTTTAACTTGTTAAAATTGTACTTTAACTTGTCAAAACGTAATTTTAACTTTATGAAATGTACTTTAACTTGTTAAAATTGTACTCTTAACTTAATAAAACATAACTTTAACTTGTAAAAAATATACTCTAACTTGTCAAAATGAAATTCTAACTTGTTGAAACTTACTTTAACTTTTCAAAACGTAATTTTAACTTGTAAAAAACGTACTTTAACTTGTCAAAATGTAAGTTTAACTTGTTGAAACGAACTTTAACTTGTCAAAATGTAAATTTAACTTGTAGGAAACATACTTAAACTTGTATAAAATGTACTTTAACTTGTAAAATCGTAATTTTAACTTGTTGAAACATACTTCAACTTGTTAAAACGTAACTTGAACTTGTAAAAAACATTTTTTAACTTGTCAAAACGTAACATTAACTTGTAAAACACATACTTTAACTTGTCAAAACGTAACTTTAACTTGTAAAAAATGTACTTTAACTTGTCAAAATGTAATTTTAACTTGTTGAAACGAACTTTAACATGTCAAAATGTAACTTTATCTTGTAAGAAACATACTTTAACTTGTAAAATATGTATTTTAACTTGTCAGTCCGTAACTTTATCCTTGTTGAAATATAGTTTTAACTTGTAAAAACGTAACATTAACTTGTACAAAAAACACTTTAAATTGTCAAAACGTTACTTTAACTTTTAAATATATACTTTAACTTGTCAAAATGTAACTTTAACTTGTTGAAACATAACTTTAACTTGTCAAAACGTAACTTAAACTTGTAAAACATGCACCTTAACTTTTAAAAACGATATATTTACTTGTTAAAACATAATTTAACTTGTCAAAACTTAACTTTAACTTGTAAAAAACATACTTTAACTTTTCAAAACATAACTTTAACTTGTAAAAAACCTACTTTAACTGTACAAAACGGAACTTTAACTTGTTAAAATTGTACTTTAAATTGTCAAAACGAACTTTTAACTTGTTGAAATGTACTTTAACTTTGAAAAACCTAATTTTAACATGTAAAAAACATACTTTAACTTTATAAAACGTAACTTTAACTTGTAAAAAATATACTCTAACTTGTTAAAACGAAATTCTAACTTGTTGAAATGTACTTTTACTTGTCAAAATGTAACTTTAACTTGTAAAAAATGTACTTTAACTTGTCAAAATGTAATTTTCACTTGTTGAAACAAACTTTAACTTGTCAAAATGTATATTTAACTTCTAGGTAACATACTTTAACTTGTATAAAATGTACTTTAACTTTTCAATCGGTAACTTTAAACTTATTGAAACGTACTTTAACTTGTCAAAATGTAACTTTAACTTGTAAAAAATGTACTTTAACTTGTCAAAATGTAATTTTAACTTGTTGAAACAAACTTTAACTTGTCAAAACGTAACTTTAACTTGTAAAAAACTTTACTTTAACTTGTCAAAATGTAATTTTAACTTGTTGAAACGAACTTTAACTTGTCAAAATGTATATTTAACTTGTAGGATACATACTTTAACTTGTATAAAATGTACTTTAACTTTTCAATCCGTAACTTTAAACTTATTGAAACGTACTTTAACTTGTCTAAATATAACTTTAACTTGTAAGAAACATACTTTAACTTCTAAAAAATGTACTTTAACTTGTTAATCCGTAACTTTAACCTTGTTGAAATGTACGTTTAACTTGTAAAAAACATAACTTTAACTTGTACAAAAAACACTTTAACTTGTCAAAACATAACTTTAACTTGTAAAGATATACTTTAACTTGTCAAAATGTACTTTAACTTTATAAAACGTAACTTTAACTTGTAAAAAATATACTTTAACTTGTCAAAACGAAATTCTAACTTGTTGAAACGTACTTTAATTTGTTAAAATGCAACTTTAACTTCTAAAAATCATACTATAACTTGTCAAAACGTAACTTTAACTTGTAAAAACGTAACTTTAACTTGTAAAAAAATACTTTAGCTTGTCAAAACATAACTTTAACTTGAAAAAAACGTACTTTAACTTGACAAAACGGAACTTTACCTTGTTAAAATTGTACTTTAACTTGTCCAAATGTAATTTTAACTTGTTGAAATGTACTTTAACTTTATAAAACGTAACTTTAACTTGTAAAAAATATACTCTAACTTGTCAAAACAAAATTCTAACTTGTTAAAATGTAACTTTAACTTGTAAAAAACATACTTTAACTTTTCAAAACGTAACTTTAACTTCTAAGAAACATAATTTTACTTGTAAAAACATACTTTAACTTGTCAAAACGTAACTTTAACTTGTAAAAAACATACTTTAACTTGTTAAAAACATACTTCATCTTGTCAAAACGTAACTTTAAATTGTAAAAAACATACTTTAACTTGTAAAATAAAAATTTTAACTTGTAAAAAAGATAATTAAACTTGACAAAACGTAACTTTAACTTGTAAAATTGTACTTTTACTTGTCAAAACGTAATTTTAACTTGTTAAAATGTACTTAAACTTGGTAAAACGTAACTTTAACTTGTGAAAAACATAGTTTAACTTTTCAAAATGTAACTTTAACTTGTAAAAAACGTACTTTAACTTGTTAAAATTGTACTTTAACTTGTCAAAACGTAATTTTAACTTTATGAAATGTACTTTAACTTGGAAAAACGTAATTTTAACATGTAAAAAACATACTCTTAACTTTATAAAACATAACTTTAACTTGTAAAAAATATACTCTAACTTGTCAAAATGAAATTCTAACTTGTTGAAACTTACTTTAACTTTTCAAAACGTAATTTTAACTTGTAAAAAACGTACTTTAACGTGTCAAAATGTAATTTTAACTTGTTGAAACGAACTTTAACTTGTCAAAATGTAAATTTAACTTGAAGGAAACATACTTAAACTTGTATAAAATGTACTTTAACTTGTAAAATCGTAATTTTAACTTGTTGAAACATACTTCAACTTGTTAAAACGTAACTTGAACTTGTAAAAAACATACTTTAACTTGTCGAAACGTAACATTAACTTGTAAAAAACATACTTTAACTTGTCAAAACGTAACTTTAACTTGTAAAAAATGTACTTTAACTTGTCAAAATGTAATTTTAACTTGTTGAAACGAACTTTAACATGTCAAAATGTAACTTTAACTTGTAAGAAACATACTTTAACTTGTAAAATATGTATTTTAACTTGTCAATCCGTAACTTTATCCTTGTTGAAATATACTTTTAACTTGTAAAAACGTAACATTAACTTGTACAAAAAACACTTTAAATTGTCAAAACGTTACTTTAACTTTTAAATATATACTTTAACTTGTCAAAATGTAACTTTAACTTGTTGAAACATAACTTTAACTTGTCAAAACGTAACTTAAACGTGTAAAACATGCACCTTAACTTTTAAAAACGTAATATTAACTTGTTAAAACATAATTTAACTTGTCAAAACTTAACTTTAACTTGTAAAAAACATACTTTAACTTTTCAAAACATAACTTTAACTTGTAAAAAACCTACTTTAACTTGACAAAACGGAACTTTAACTTGTTAAAATTGTACTTTAAATTGTCAAAACGTACTTTTAACTTGTTGAAATGTACTTTAACTTTGAAAAACCTAATTTTAACATGTAAAAAACATACTTTAACTTTATAAAACGTAACTTTAACTTGTAAAAAATATACTCTAACTTGTTAAAACGAAATTCTAACTTGTTGAAACGTACTTTTACTTGTCAAAATGTAACTTTAACTTGTAAAAAATGTACTTTAACTTGTCAAAATGTAATTTTCACTTGTTGAAACGAACTTTAACTTGTCAAAATGTATATTTAACTTCTAGGTAACATACTTTAACTTGTATAAAATGTACTTTAACTTTTCAATCGGTAACTTTAAACTTATTGAAACGTACTTTAACTTGTCAAAATGTAACTTTAACTTGTAAAAAATGTACTTTACCTTGTCAAAATGTAATTTTAACTTGTTGAAACAAACTTTAACTTGTCAAAACGTAACTTTAACTTGTAAAAAACTGTACTTTAACTTGTCAAAATGTAATTTTAACTTGTTGAAACGAACTTTAACTTGTCAAAATGTATATTTAACTTGTAGGATACATACTTTAACTTGTATAAAATGTACTTTAACTTTTCAATCCGTAACTTTAAACTTATTGAAACGTACTTTAACTTGTCTAAATATAACTTTAACTTGTAAGAAACATACTTTAACTTCTAAAAAATGTACTTTAACTTGTTAATCCGTAACTTTAACCTTGTTGAAATGTACGTTTAACTTGTAAAAACGTAACTTTAACTTGTACAAAAAACACTTTAACTTGTCAAAACATAACTTTAACTTGTAAATATATACTTTAACTTGCAAAATGTACTTTCACTTTATAAAACGTAACTTTAACTTGTAAAAAATATACTTTAACTTGTCAAAACGAAATTCTAACTTGTTGAAACGTACTTTAACTTGTCAAAATGTAACTTTAACTTCTAAAAATCATACTATAACTTGTCAAAACGTAACTTTAACTTCTAAAAAACATACATTAAGTTGTCAAATCGTAATTTTAACTTGTTGAAACGTACTTTAACTTGTCAAAACGTAACTTTAACATATAAAAAAATACTTTAACTTATCAAAACATAACTTTAACTTGTAAGAAACATAATTTAACTTTTCAAAACGTAACTTTAACTTGTAAAAAATGTACTTCAACTTGTCCAAACGTAATTTTAACATGTTGAAATGTATTTTAACTTGTCAAAACGTAACTTTAACATGTAAGAAACATACTTTAACTTCTAAAAAATGTACTTTAACTTGTCAATCCGTAACTTTAAACTTGTTGAAACGTACTTTAAATTTTCAAAACGTAACTTTACCTTGTACATAAAACACTTTAAGTTGTCAAAACGTAACTTTAACTTGTTGAAACGTAACTTTAACTTGTTAAAAAGTAACTTAAACTTGTAAAACATGCACTTTAACTTGTACGAGTTTAAGTTACGTTTTGACACGTTAAAGTTACGTTTCAACAAGTTAAAGGTACATTTTGACAAGTTAAAGTACATTTTTTACAAATTAAAGTTACGTTTTGACAAGTTAAAGTGTTTTTTGTATAAGTTAAAATTACGTTTTGACACTTTAAAGTACGTTTCAACAAGTTTAAAGTTACGAATTGACAAGTAAAAGTACATTTTTTACAGGTGAAAGTATGTTTCTTACAAGTTAAAGGTACGTTTTGACAAGTTAAAGTACGTTTCAACAAGTTAAAATTACGTTTTCACAAGTTAAAGTACATTTTTTACAGGTTAAAGTTATATTTTGACAAGTTAAAGTACGTTTCAACATCTTAAAATTAAGTTTTGACAAGTTAGAGTATATTTTTTTCAAGTTAAAGTTATGTTTTTCCAAGTTAAAGTACATTTCAACAAGTTAAAATTACGTTTTGACAAGTTAAAGTACAATTTTTACAAGTTATACTTACATTTTGACAAGTTAAAGTTTGTTTTTTACAAATTAAAGTTTCGTTTCAACAAGTTAAAGTTACGTTTTGAAAAGTTTAAGTACGTTTCAGCAAGTGTCAATTACGTTTTGACAAGTTAAAGTACGTTTCAACAAGTTAAAATACCGATTTGATAAGTGAAAGTACATTTTTTACAAGTTAAAATTACGTTTTGACAAGTTAAACTATGTTTCTTACAAGTTAAAGTTACGTTTTGACAAGTTAAAGTGCATGTTTTACAAGTTTAAGTTACGTTTTGACAAGTTAAAGTACGTTTCAACAAGTTTAAGTTACGATTTTACAAGTTAAAGTGCATGTTTTACAAGTTTAAGTTACGTTTTGACACGTTAAAGTTACGTTTCAGCAAGTTAACGTTACATTTTGACAAGTTAAAGTACATTTTTTACAAATTAAAGTTACGTTTTGACACTTTAAAGTACATTTCAACAAGTTTAAAGTTACGGATTGACAAGTTAAAGTACATTTTTTACAAGTTAAAATTTCGTTTTGACAAGTTAAAGTATGTTTTTTACAAGTTAAAGTTACGTTTTGACAAGTTAAAGTATGTTTTTTACAAGTTAAAGTTATGTTTTGACAAGTTAAAGTTACGTTTTGACAAGTTAAAGTACGTTTCAACAAGTTTAAATTATGTTTTTACAAGTTAAAGTGCACGTTTTACAAGTTTAAGTTACGTTTTGACAAGTTAAAGTTACGTTTCAACAAGTTAAAGTTACATTTTGACAAGTTAAAGTACATTTTCTACAAATTAAAGTTACGTTTTGACAAGTTAAAGTGTTTTTTGTATAAGTTAAAGTTACGTTTTGTCACTTTGAAGTACGTTTCAACAAGTTTAAAGTTACGGATTGACAAGTTAAAGTTACTTTTTCACAAGTTAAAGTGTGTTTTTTACAAGTTAAAGTTACGTTTTGAAAAGTTAAAGTACGTTTCAACAAGTGTCAATTACGTTTTGACAAGTTAAAGTACATTTTTTACATGTTAAAGTTATGTTTTGACAAGTTAAAGTACGTTTCAACAAGTTAAAATTACAATTTGACAAGTAAAAGTACATTTTTTACAAGTTAAAATTACGTTTTGAGAAGTTAAAGTATGTTTTTTACAAGTTAATGTTACGTTTTAACAAGTTAAAATATGTTTTTTGCAAGTTAAAGTTACGTTTTGACAAGTTAAAGTATGTTTCTTACAAGTTAAATTTACGTTTTGACAAGTTAAAGTACGTTTCAACAAGTTTAAATTATGTTTTTACAAGTTAAAGTGCATGTTTTACAAGTTTAAGTTACGTTTTGACAAGTTAATGTTACGTTTCAACAATTTAAAGTTACATTTTGACAAGTTAAAGTACATTTTTACAAATTAAAGTTACGTTTTGACAAGTTAAAGTGATTTTTGTATAAGTTAAAGTTACCTTTTGACAATTTAAAGTACGTTTCAACAAGATTAAAGTTACGGATTGACAAGTTAAAGTACATTTTTTTACAAGTTAAAGTATGTTTCTTACAAGTTAAAGTTACGTTTTGACAAGTTAAAGTACGTTTCAACAAGTTAAAATTACGTTTTCATAAGTTAAAGTACATTTTTTACAAGTTAAAGTTAAGTTTTGACAAGTTAAAGTACTTTTAACAATGTTAAAATTACGTTTTGACAAGTTAGAGTATACTTTTTACCAGTTAAAGTTATGTTTTGAAAACTTAAAGTATCTTTTTTACAAGTTAAAGTTACATTTTACAAAGTTAATGTACATCTGAACAAGTTAAAATTACTTTTTGACAAGTTAAAGTACAATTTTTTGAAGTTAAAGTTACATTATGTCAACTTAAATGATGTTTTTTACAAGTTAAAGTTACATTTTGACAAGTTAAAGTACGTTCCAACAAGTTAAATTTACGATTTCAAAAGTTAATTACATTTTTACAAGTTAAACTTATGTTTTAACAAATTCAAGTACGTTTCAACAAGTTAAAATTACGTTTTGACAATTTAAAATACATTTTTTACAAGTTAAAGTTACGTTTTGACAAGTTAAAGTGTGTTTTTTACAAGTTAAAGTTACATTTTTAAAAGTTGAAGTACGTTTCAACAAGTGTCAATTACGGATTGACAAGTTAAAGTACATTTTTTACATGTTAAATTATGTTTTTTACAAGTTAAAATTACGTTTTGACAAGTTAAAGTATGTTTTTTACAAGTTAAAGTATGTTTTTTGCAATTTCAAGTTACGTTTTGACAAGTTAAAGTATATTTCGTACAAGTTAAAGTTACGTTTGACAAGTTAAAGTACGTTTCAACAAGTCTAAATTACGTTTTTACAAGTTAAAGTGCATGTTTTACAAGTTTAAGTTACGTTTTGACAAGTTAAAGTTATGTTTCAACAAGTTAAAGTTGCGTTTTGACAAGTTAAAGTGATTTTTGTATAAGTTAAAGTTACGTTTTGACAATTTAAAATACGTTTGAACAAGATTAAAGTTACAGATTTACAAGTTAAAGTTACGTTTTGTCAAGTTAAATGATGTTTTTTACAAGTTAAAGTTACATTTTGACAAGTTAAAGTATATTTTTTACAAGTTCAAGTTACATTTTGACAAGTTAAAGTACGTTTCAACAAGTTAAATTTACGATTTCACAAGTTAATTACATTTTTACAAGTTAAACTTATGTTTTGACAAGTGAAAGTACGTTTCAACAAGTTAAAATTACGTTTTGACAATTTAAAATACATTTTTTACAAGTTAAAGTTACGTTTTGACAAGTTAAAGTATGTTTTTTACAAGTTAAATTACGTTTTGACAAGTTAAAGTATGTTTCTTACAAGTTATAGTTACCTTTTGACAAGTTAAAGTACGTTTCAAGAAGTTTAAATTACAATTTTATAAGATAACCTGCATGTTTTACAAGTTTAAGTTACGTTTTTTAAAAGTTAAAGTTACGTTTCAACAAGTTAAAGTTACATTTTGACAAGTTAAAGTACATTTTTTACAAGTTAAAGTTACGTTTTTGACAAGTTAAAGTGTGTTTTTTACAAGTTAAAGTTACGTTTTGAAAAGTTAAAGTACGTTTCAACAACTGTCAATTACGTTTTGACAAGTTAAAGTACATTCTTAACAAGTTATAGCTATGTTTTGACAAGTTTAAGTACGTTTCAACAAGTTAAAGTGCATGTTTTACAACTTTAAGTTACGTTTTGACAAGTTAAAGTTACGTTTCAACAAGTTAATGTTACGTTTTGACAAGTTAAAGTGGTATTTGTATAAGTTAAAGTTACGTTTTGACAATTTAAAGTACGTTTGAACAAGATTAAAGTTACGGATTGACAGGTTAAAGTACATTTTTCACAAGTTAAAGTATGTTTCTAACAAGTTAAAGTTACGTTTTGACAAGTTAAAGTACGTTTCAACAAGTTAAAATTACGTTTTCACAAGTTAAAGTCCATTTTTTACAAGTTAAAGTTACGTTTTGACAAGTTAAAGTACTTTTCAACATGTTAAAATTACGTGTTGACAAGTTAGAGTATATTTTTACTAGTTAAAGTTACGTTTTGAAAACTTAAAGTGTGTTTTTTACAAGTTAAAGTTACGTTTTTCAAAGTTAATAATCATCTCAACAAGTTAAAATTACATTTTGACAAGTTAAATACAATTTTTTCAGGTTAAAGTTACGTTATGTCAAGTTAAAGTATGTTTTTTACAAGTTCAAGTTAAATTTTGATAAGTTAAAGTATGTTTCACAAAGTTAAATTTACGATTTCACAAGTTAATTACATTTTTACAAGTTAAACATATGTTTTGACAAGTTAAAGTACGTTTCAACAAGTTAAAATAACGTTTTGACAATTTAAAATACATTTTTTACAAGTTAAAGTTACGTTTTGACAAGTTAAAATATGTGCTTTACAAGTTAAATTACGTTTTGACAAGTTAAAGTTACCTTTTGACAAGTTAAAGTACGTTTCATCAAGTTTAAATTACGTTTTTATAAGACAAAGTGCATGTTTTACAAGTTTATGTTACGTTTTGACAAGTTAAAGTTACGTTTCAACAAGTTAATGTTACATTTTGACAAGTTAAAGTACATTTTTTACAAGTTAAAGTTACGTTTTGACAAGTTAAAGTGTGTTTTTTACAAGTTAAAGTTACGTTTTGAAAAGTTAAAGTACGTTTCAACAAGTGTCAATTACGTTTTGACAAGTTAAAGTACATTTTTTACATGTTAAAGTTATGTATTGACAAGTTAAAGTACGTTTCAACAAGTTAAAATTACGATTTGACAAGTTAAAGTACATTTTTAACAAGTTAAAATTACGTTTTAACAAGTTAAAGTATGTTTTTTACAAGTTAAAGTTACGTTTTGACAAGTTAAAGTATGTTTTTTGCAATTTCAAGTTACGTTTTGACAAGTTAAATTATGTTTTTTCCAAGTTAAAGTTATGTTTTGACAAGTTAAAGTACGTTTCAACAAGTTTAAATTACGTTTTAACAAGTTAAAGTGCTTGTTTTACAAGTTTAAGTTACGTTATGACAAGTTAAAGTTATGTTTCGACAAGTTAAAGTTACATTTTGACAAGATAAAGTACATTTTTTACAAATTAAAGTTACGTTTTGAAAAGTTAAAGTGTTTTTTTGTATAAGTTAAAGTTACCTTTTGACAATTTAAAGTACGTTTCAACAAGTTTAAAGTTACAGATTGACAAGTTAAAGTACATTTTTTACAAGTTAAAGTATGTTTCTTACAAGTTAAAGTTACGTTTTGACAAGTTAAAGTACGTTTTAACAAGTTAAAATTACGTTTTCACAAGTTCAAGTACATTTTCTAAAAGTTAAAGTTACGTTTTGACAAGTTAAAGTACGTTTCAGCATGTTAAAATTACGTTATGACAAGTTAGAGTATATTTTTTACCAGTTAAAGTTACGTTTTGAAAACTTAAAATATGTTTTTCACAAGTTAAAGTTACTTTTTTCAAAGTTAAAATACATTTCAACAAGTTAAAATTACGTTTTGACAAGTGAAAGTACAATTTTTACAAGTTAAAGTTACGTTTTGCCAAGTTAAATTATGGTTTTTACAAGTTAAAGTTACGTTTTGACAAGTTAAAGTATGTTTTTTACAAGTTAAAGTTACGTTTTGACAAGTTAAAGTATGTTTCTTACCAGTTAAAGTTACGTTTTGACAAGTTAAAGTACGTTTCAACAAGTTAAAATTACGTTTTCACAAGTTAATGTACATTTTTTACAAGTTAAAGTTACGTTTGGACAAGTTAAAGTACTTTTCAACATGTTAAAATTTAGTTTTGACAAGTTAGACTATATTTTTTACCAGTTTAAGTTACGTTTTGAAAACTTAAAGTATGATTTTTACCAGTTAAAGTTACGTTTTTCCAAGTTAAAGTACATCTCAACAAGTTAAAATTACGTTTTGACAAGTTAAAGTACAATTTTTACAAGTTAAAGTTACGTTTTGTCAAGTTAAATGATGTTTTTTACAAGTTAAAGTTACATTTTGACAAGTTAAAGTATATTTTTTACAAGTTCAAGTTACATTTTGACAAGTTAAAGTACGTTTCAACAAGTTAAATTTACGATTTCACAAGTTAATTACATTTTTACAAGTTAAACTTATGTTTTGACAAGTGAAAGTACGTTTCAACAAGTTAAAATTACGTTTTGACAATTTAAAATACATTTTTTACAAGTTAAAGTTACGTTTTGACAAGTTAAAGTATGTTTTTTACAAGTTAAATTACGTTTTGACAAGTTAAAGTATGTTTCTTACAAGTTATAGTTACCTTTTGACAAGTTAAAGTACGTTTCAAGAAGTTTAAATTACAATTTTATAAGATAACCTGCATGTTTTACAAGTTTAAGTTACGTTTTTTAAAAGTTAAAGTTACGTTTCAACAAGTTAAAGTTACATTTTGACAAGTTAAAGTACATTTTTTACAAGTTAAAGTTACGTTTTTGACAAGTTAAAGTGTGTTTTTTACAAGTTAAAGTTACGTTTTGAAAAGTTAAAGTACGTTTCAACAACTGTCAATTACGTTTTGACAAGTTAAAGTACATTCTTAACAAGTTATAGCTATGTTTTGACAAGTTTAAGTACGTTTCAACAAGTTAAAGTGCATGTTTTACAACTTTAAGTTACGTTTTGACAAGTTAAAGTTACGTTTCAACAAGTTAATGTTACGTTTTGACAAGTTAAAGTGGTATTTGTATAAGTTAAAGTTACGTTTTGACAATTTAAAGTACGTTTGAACAAGATTAAAGTTACGGATTGACAGGTTAAAGTACATTTTTCACAAGTTAAAGTATGTTTCTAACAAGTTAAAGTTACGTTTTGACAAGTTAAAGTACGTTTCAACAAGTTAAAATTACGTTTTCACAAGTTAAAGTCCATTTTTTACAAGTTAAAGTTACGTTTTGACAAGTTAAAGTACTTTTCAACATGTTAAAATTACGTGTTGACAAGTTAGAGTATATTTTTACTAGTTAAAGTTACGTTTTGAAAACTTAAAGTGTGTTTTTTACAAGTTAAAGTTACGTTTTTCAAAGTTAATAATCATCTCAACAAGTTAAAATTACATTTTGACAAGTTAAATACAATTTTTTCAGGTTAAAGTTACGTTATGTCAAGTTAAAGTATGTTTTTTACAAGTTCAAGTTAAATTTTGATAAGTTAAAGTATGTTTCACAAAGTTAAATTTACGATTTCACAAGTTAATTACATTTTTACAAGTTAAACATATGTTTTGACAAGTTAAAGTACGTTTCAACAAGTTAAAATAACGTTTTGACAATTTAAAATACATTTTTTACAAGTTAAAGTTACGTTTTGACAAGTTAAAATATGTGCTTTACAAGTTAAATTACGTTTTGACAAGTTAAAGTTACCTTTTGACAAGTTAAAGTACGTTTCATCAAGTTTAAATTACGTTTTTATAAGACAAAGTGCATGTTTTACAAGTTTATGTTACGTTTTGACAAGTTAAAGTTACGTTTCAACAAGTTAATGTTACATTTTGACAAGTTAAAGTACATTTTTTACAAGTTAAAGTTACGTTTTGACAAGTTAAAGTTTGTTTTTTACAAGTTAAAGTTACGTTTTGAAAAGTTAAAGTACGTTTCAACAAGTGTCAATTACGTTTTGACAAGTTAAAGTACATTTTTTACATGTTAAAGTTATGTATTAACAAGTTAAAGTACGTTTCAACAAGTTAAAATTACGATTTGACAAGTTAAAGTACATTTTTAACAAGTTAAAATTACGTTTTAACAAGTTAAAGTATGTTTTTTACAAGTTAAAGTTACGTTTTGACAAGTTAAAGTATGTTTTTTGCAATTTCAATTTACGTTTTGACAAGTTAAATTATGTTTTTTCCAAGTTAAAGTTATGTTTTGACAAGTTAAAGTACGTTTCAACAAGTTTAAATTACGTTTTAACAAGTTAAAGTGCTTGTTTTACAAGTTTAAGTTACGTTATGACAAGTTAAAGTTATGTTTCGACAAGTTAAAGTTACATTTTGACAAGATAAAGTACATTTTTTACAAATTAAAGTTACGTTTTGAAAAGTTAAAGTGTTTTTTTGTATAAGTTAAAGTTACCTTTTGACAATTTAAAGTACGTTTCAACAAGTTTAAAGTTACAGATTGACAAGTTAAAGTACATTTTTTACAAGTTAAAGTATGTTTCTTACAAGTTAAAGTTACGTTTTGACAAGTTAAAGTACGTTTTAACAAGTTAAAATTACGTTTTCACAAGTTCAAGTACATTTTCTAAAAGTTAAAGTTACGTTTTGATAAGTTAAAGTACGTTTCAGCATGTTAAAATTACGTTATGACAAGTTAGAGTATATTTTTTACCAGTTAAAGTTACGTTTTGAAAACTTAAAATATGTTTTTCACAAGTTAAAGTTACTTTTTTCAAAGTTAAAATACATTTCAACAAGTTAAAATTACGTTTTGACAAGTGAAAGTACAATTTTTACAAGTTAAAGTTACGTTTTGCCAAGTTAAATTATGGTTTTTACAAGTTAAAGTTACGTTTTGACAAGTTAAAGTATGTTTTTTACAAGTTAAAGTTACGTTTTGACAAGTTAAAGTATGTTTCTTACCAGTTAAAGTTACGTTTTGACAAGTTAAAGTACGTTTCAACAAGTTAAAATTACGTTTTCACAAGTTAATGTACATTTTTTACAAGTTAAAGTTACGTTTGGACAAGTTAAAGTACTTTTCAACATGTTAAAATTTAGTTTTGACAAGTTAGACTATATTTTTTACCAGTTTAAGTTACGTTTTGAAAACTTAAAGTATGATTTTTACCAGTTAAAGTTACGTTTTTCCAAGTTAAAGTACATCTCAACAAGTTAAAATTACGTTTTGACAAGTTAAAGTACAATTTTTACAAGTTAAAGTTACGTTTTGTCAAGTTAAATGATGTTTTTTACAAGTTAAAGTTACATTTTGACAAGTTAAAGTATATTTTTTACAAGTTCAAGTTACATTTTGACAAGTTAAAGTACGTTTCAACAAGTTAAATTTACGATTTCACAAGTTAATTACATTTTTACAAGTTAAACTTATGTTTTGACAAGTGAAAGTACGTTTCAACAAGTTAAAATTACGTTTTGACAATTTAAAATACATTTTTTACAAGTTAAAGTTACGTTTTGACAAGTTAGAGTATGTTTTTTACAAGTTAAATTACGTTTTGACAAGTTAAAGTATGTTTCTTACAAGTTAAAGTTACCTTTTGACAAGTTAAAGTACGTTTCAAGAAGTTTAAATTACAATTTTATAAGATAAACTGCATGTTTTACAAGTTTAAGTTACGTTTTTTAAAAGTTAAAGTTACGTTTCAACAAGTTAAAGGTACATTTTGACAAGTTAAAGTACATTTTTTACAAGTTAAAGTTACGTTTTTGACAAGTTAAAGTGTGTTTTTTACAAGTTAAAGTTACGTTTTGAAAAGTTAAAGTACGTTTCAACAAATGTCAATTACGTTTTGACAAGTTAAATTACATTCTTAACAAGTTATAGTTATGTTTTGACAAGTTTAAGTACGTTTCAACAAGTTAATGTGCATGTTTTACAAGTTTAAGTTACGTTTTGACAAGTTAAAGTTACATTTCAACAAGTTAAAGTTACGTTTTGACAAGTTAAAGTGATATTTGTATAAGTTAAAGTTACGTTTTGACAATTCAAAGTACGTTTGAACAAGATTAAAGTTGCGGATTGACAAGTTAAAAGTACATTTTTTACAAGTTAAAGGATGTTTCTTACAAGTTAAAGTTACGGTTCGACAAGTTAAAGTACGTTTCAACAAGTTAAAATTACGTTTTCACAAGTTAAAGTCCATTTTTTACAAGTTAAAGTTACGTTTTGACAAGTTAAAGTACTTTTCAACATGTTAAAATTACGGTTTTACAAGTTAGAGTATATTTTTACCAGTTAAAGTTACGTTTTGAAAACTTAAAGTGTGTTTTTTACAAGTTAAAGTTACGTTTTTCAAAGTTAATAAACATCTCAACAAGTTAAAATTACGTTTTGACAAGTTAAATACAATTTTTTCAAGTTAAAGTTACGTTATGTTAAGTTAAATGATGTTTTTTACAAGTTAAAAGTTTCGTTTTGACAAGTTAAAGTATGTTTTTTACAAGTTCAAGTTACATTTTGATAAGTTAAAGTACGTTTCACCAAGTTAAATTTACAATTTCACAAGTTAATTACATTTTTACAAGTTAAACATATGTTTTGACAAGTTAAAGTACGTTTCAACAAGTTAAAATAACGTTTTGACAATTTAAAATACATTTTTTACAAGTTAAAGTTACGTTTTGACAAGTTAAAATATGTTTTTTACAAGTTAAATTACGTTTTGACAAGTTAAAGTTACCTTTTGACAAGTTAAAGTACGTTTCAACAAGTTTAAATTACGTTTTTATAAGAAAAAGTGCATGTTTTACAAGTTCATGTTACGTTTTGACAAGTTAAAGTTACGTTTCAACAAGTTAATGTTACATTTTGACAAGTTAAAGTACATTTTTTACAAGTTAAAGTTACGTTTTGACAAGTTAAAGTGTGTTTTTTACAAGTTAAAGTACGTTTTGACATGTTAAAATATGTTTTTTACAAGTTAAATTACGTTTTGACAAGTTAAAGTTACCTTTTGACAAGTTAAAGTACGTTTCAACAAGTTTAAATTACGTTTTTATAAGAAAAAGTGCATGTTTTACAAGTTCATGTTACGTTTTGACAAGTTAAAGTTACGTTTCAACAAGTTAATGTTACATTTTGACAAGTTAAAGTACATTTTTTACAAGTTAAAGTTACGTTTTGACAAGTTAAAGTGTGTTTTTTACAAGTTAAAGTTACGTTTTGAAAAGTTAAAGTACGTTTCAACAAGTGTCAATTACGTTTTGACAAGTTAAAGTACATTTTTTACATGTTAAAGTTATGTTTTGACAAGTTAAAGTATGTTTCAACAAGTTAAAATTACGATTTGACAAGTGAAAGTACATTTTTAACAAGTTAAAATTACGTTTTGACAAGTTAAAGTTACGTTTTAACAAGTTAAAGTTACGTTTTAACAAGTTAAAGTATGTTTTTTGCAATTTCAAGTTACGTTTTGACAAGTTAAATTATGTTTCTTACAAGTTAAAGTTATGTTTTGACAAGTTAAAGTACGTTTCAACAAGTTTAAATTACGTTTTTACAAGTTAAAGTGCATGTTTTACAAGTTTAAGTTACGTTATGACAAGTTAAAGTTATGTTTCGACAAGTTAAAGTTACATTTTGACAAGATAAAGTACATTTTTTACAAATTAAAGTTACGTTTTGAAAAGTTAAAGTGTTTTTTTGTATAAGTTAAAGTTACCTTTTGACAATTTAAAGTACGTTTCAACAAGTTTAAAGTTACGGATTGACAAGTTAAAGTACATTTTTTACAAGTTAAAGTATGTTTCTTACAAGTTAAAGTTACGTTTTGACAAGTTAAAGTACGTTTCAACAATTTAAAATTTCGTTTTCACAAGTTCAAGTACATTTTCTAAAAGTTAAAGTTACGTTTTGACAAATTAAAGTACGTTTCAACATGTTAAAATTACGTTATGAAAAGTTAGAGTATATTTATTAGCAGTAAAATTTACGTTTTGAAAACTTAAAGTATGATTTTTACAAGTTAAAGTTACGTTTTTCCAAGTTAAAGTACATTTGAACAAGTTAAAATTACGTTTTCACAAGTTAAAGTACAATTTTTACAAGTTAAAGTTACGTTTTACAAGTTAAATTATGTTTTTTACAAGTTAAAAAGTTACATTTTGACAAGTTAAACTATGTTTTTTACAAGTTAAAGTTACATTCCGACAAGTTGAAGTACGTTCAAACAAGGTAAATTTACGATTTCACAAGTTAATTACATTTTTACAAGTTAAACTTATGTTTTGAAAAGTTAAAGTACGTTTCAACAAGTTAAAATTATGTTTTGACAATTTAAAATACATTTTTTACAAGTTAAAGTTACGTTTTGACAAGTTAAAGTATGTTTTTTACAAGATAAAGTTACGTTTTGACAAGTTAAAATATGTTTCTTACAAGTTAAAGGTTTGTTTTGACAAGTTAAAGTACTTTTCAACAAGTTTAAATTACATTTTTACCAATTAAAGTGCATGTTTACAAGTTTTAGTTACGTTTTTACAAGTTAAAGTTACGTTTCAACAAGTTAAAGTTACATTTTGAAAAGTTAAAGTACATTTTTTACAAATTAAAGTTACGTTTTGACAAGTTAAAGTGTTTTTTATATAAGTTAAATTTACGTTTTGACAATTTAAAGTACGTTTCAACAAGTTTAAAGTTATGGATTGACAAGTTAAATTACATTTTTTACAAGTTAAAGTATGTTTCTTACAAGTTAAAGTTACTTTTTGACAAGTTGAAGTACATTTCAACAAGTTAAAATTACGTTTTCACAAGTTAATGTACATTTTCTAAAAGTTAAAGTTACGTTATGACAAGTTAAAGTACGTTTCAACATGTTAAAATTACGTTATGACAAGTTAGAGTATATTTTTTACCAGTTAAAGTTACGTTTTGAAAACTTAAAATATGTTTTTCACAAGTTAAAGTTACTTTTTTCCAAGTTAAAACACATCTCAACAAGTTAAAATTACGTTTTGACAAGTTAAAGTACAATTTTTACAAGTTAAAGTTACGTTTTGTCAAGTTAAATGATGTTTTTTACAAGTTAAAGTTATATTTTTACAAGTTAAAGTATATTTTTTACAAGTTCAAGTTACATTTTGACAAGTTAAAGTACGTTTCAACAAGTTAAATTTACGATTTCACAAGTTAATTACATTTTTACAAGTTAAACTTATGTTTTGACAAGTGAAAGTACGTTTCAACAAGTTAAAATTACGTTTTGACAATTTAAAATACATTTTTTACAAGTTAAAGTTACGTGTTGACAAGTTAAAGTATGTTTTTTACAAGTTAAATTACGTTTTGACAAGTTAAAGTATGTTTCTTACAAGTTAAAGTTACCTTTTGACAAGTTAAAGTTCGTTTCAAGAAGTTTAAATTACAATTTTATAAGATAAACTGCATGTTTTACAAGTTTAAGTTACGTTTTTTAAAAGTTAAAGTTACGTTTCAACAACTTAAAGTTACGTTTAAACAAGCTAAAGTTACATTTTGACAACTTCAAGTACATTTTTTACAAGTTAAAGTTACCTTTTTGACAAGTTAAAGTGTGTTTTTTACAAGTTAAAGTTACGTTTTGAAAAGTTAAAGTATGTTTCAACAAATTAAAATTACGTTTTGACAATTTAAAATACATTTTTTACAAGTTAAAGTTACGTTTTGACAAGTTAAAGTATGTTTTTTACAAGTTAAAGTTACGTTTTGACAAGTTAAAATATGTTTCTTACAAGTTAAAGGTACGTTTTGACAAGTTAAAGTACGTTTCAACAAGTTTAAATTACGTTTTTACAAGTTAAAGTGCATGTTTTACAAGTTTAAGTTACGTTTAAACAAGTTAAAGTTACATTTTGACAAGTTAAAGTACATTTTTTACAAATTAAAGTTACGTTTTATCAAGTTAGAGTGTTTTTTGTATATGTTAAAGTTACGTTTTGACAATTTAAAGTACGTTTCAACAAGTTTAAAGTTACGGATTGACAAGTTAAAGTACATTTTTTACAAGTTAAAGTATGTTTCTTACAAGTAAAAGTTACGTTTTGACAAGTTAAAGTACGTTTCAACAAGTTAAAATTACATTTTCACAAGTTCAAGTACATTTTCTAAAAGTTAAAGTTACGTTTTGACAAGTTAAAGTACGTTTCAACATGTTAAAATTACGTTATGACAAGTTAGAGTATATTTTTTACCAGTAAAATTTACGTTTTGAAAACTTAAAGTATGTTTTTTACGAGTTAAAGTTAGGTTTTTCCAAGTTAAAGTACATTTGAACAAGTTAAAATTACGTTTTGACAAGTTAAAGTACAATTTTTACAAGTTAAAGTTACGTTTTTTACAAGTTAAAAAGTTACGTTTTGACAAGTTAAACTATGTTTTTTACAAGTTAAAGTTACATATCGACAAGTTGAAGTACGTTCAAACAAGGTAAATTTACGATTTCACAAGTTAATTACATTTTTACAAGTTAAACTTATGTTTTGAAAAGTTAAAGTACGTTTCAACAAATTAAAATTACGTTTTGACAATTTAAAATACTTTTTTTACAAGTTAAAGTTACGTTTTGACAAGTTAAAGTATGTTTTTTACAAGTTAAAGTTACGTTTTGACAAGTTAAAATATGTCTCTTACAAGTTAAAGGTACGTTTTGACAAGTTAAAGTACGTTTCAACAAGTTTAA
Organism: Urtica urens; assembly: GCA_958296335.1. Lineage (NCBI taxonomy): Eukaryota > Viridiplantae > Streptophyta > Magnoliopsida > Rosales > Urticaceae > Urtica > Urtica urens. The sequence continues at coordinate 29,402,464 of OY282520.1, forward strand.
ATTTCATTTTTACCAGTTAAAGTGCATGTTTACAAGTTTTAGTTACGTTTTTACAAGTTAAAGTTACGTTTCAACAAGTTAAAGTTACATTTTGAAAAGTTAAAGTACATTTTTTACAAATTAAAGTTACGTTTTGACAAGTTAAAGTGTAATTTGTATAAGTTAAATTTACGTTTTGACAATTTAAAGTACGTTTCAACAAATTTAAAGTTATGGATTGACAAGTTAAATTACATTTTTACAAGTTAAAGTATGTTTCTTACAAGTTAAAGTTACTTTTTGACAAGTTAAAGTACATTTTCTAAAAGTTAAAGTTACGTTATGACAAGTTAAAGTACGTTTCAACATGTTAAAATTACGTTATGACAAGTTAGAGTATATTTTTCTACCAGTTAAAGTTACGTTTTGAAAACTTAAAATATGTTTTTCACAAGTTAAAGTTACTTTTTTCCAAGTTAAAATACATCTCAACAAGTTAAAATTACGTTTTGACAAGTTAAAGTACAATTTTTACAAGTTAAAGTTACGTTTTGTCAAGTTAAATGATGTTTTTTACAAGTTAAAGTTATATTTTTACAAGTTAAAGTATATTTTTTACAAGTTCAAGTTACATTTTGACAAGTTAAAGTACGTTTCAACGTTAAATTTACGATTTCACAAGTTAATTACATTTTTACAAGTTAAACTTATGTTTTGACAAGTGAAAGTACGTTTCAACAAGTTAAAATTACATTTTGACAAGTTAAAGTATGTTTCTTACAAGTTAAAGTTACCTTTTGACAAGTTAAAGTTCGTTTCAAGAAGTTTAAATTACAATTTTATAAGATAAACAGCATGTTTTACAACTTTAAGTTACGTTTTTTAAAAGTTAAAGTTACGTTTCAACAAGTTAAAGTTACGTTTCAACATGCTAAAGTTACATTTTGACAACTTAAAGTACATTTTTTACAAGTTAAAGTTACGTTTTTGACAAGTTAAAGTGTGTTTTTTACAAGTTAAAGTTACGTTTTGAAAAGTTAAAGTACGTTTCAACAACTGTCAATTACGTTTTGACAAGTTAAAGTACATTTTTTACAAGTTATAGTTATGTTTTGACAAGTTTAAGTACGTTTCAACAAGTTAAAATTACGATTTGATAAGTTAAAGTACATATTTTACAAGTAAAAATTACGTTTTGACAAGTTAAAGTTACGTTTTGACAAGTTAAAGTATGTTTTTAACAAGTTAAAGTTACGTTTTGACAAGTTAAAGTATGTTTTGACAAGTTAAAGTATGTTTCTTCCAAGTTAAAGTTACGTTTTGACAAGTTAAATTACGTTTCAACAAGTTTAAATTATGTTTTTACAAGTTAAAGTGCATGTTTTACAAGTTTAAGTTACGTTTTGACAAGTTAAACTTACGTTTCAACAAGTTAAAGTTACATTTTGACAAGTTAAAGTACATTTTTTACAAATTAAAGTTACGTTTTGACAAGTTAAAGTGTTTTTTGTATAAGTTAAAGTTACGTTTTTACAAATTAATGTACGTTTCAAGAAGTTTAAAGTTACGGATTGACAAGTTAAAGTATATTTTTTACAAGTTAAAGTATGTTTCTTACAAGTAAAAGTTACGTTTTGACAAGTTAAAGTACGTTTCAACAAGTTAAAATAGATTTCAACAAGTTAAAATTATGTTTTGACAAGTTAAAGTATAATTTTTTTACAAGTTAAAGTTATGTTTTGTCAAGTTAAATTATGGTTTTTACAAACTAAAGTTACGGATTGACAAGTTAAAGTATATTTTTTACAAGTTAAAGTATGTTTCTTACAAGTAAAAGTTACGTTTTGACAAGTTAAAGTACGTTTGAACAAGTTAAAATACATTTCAACTAGTTAAAATTACGTTTTGACAAGTTAAAGTATAATTTTTTTACAAGTTAAAGTTATGTTTTGTCAAGTTAAATTATGGTTTTTACAAACTAAAGTTACGTTTTGAAAACTTAAAGTATGTTTTTTACAAGTTAAAGTTACGTTTTTCCAAGTTAAAGTACATTTCAACAAGTTAAAATTACGTTTTGACAAGTTAAAGTACAATTTATACAAGTTAAAGTTACGTTTTGTCAAGTTAAATTATGTTTTTTACAAGTTAAAGTTACGTTTTGAAGAGTTAAACTATGTTTTTTACAAGTTAAAGTTACATTCCGACAAGTTGAAGTACGTTTAAACAAGGTAAATTTACGATTTCACAAGTTAATTACATTTTTACAGGTTAAACTTATGTTTTGACAAGTTAAAGTACGTTTCAACAAGTTAAAATTATGTTTTGACAATTTAAAATACATTTTTTACAAGTTAAAGTTACGTTTTGACAAGTTAAAGTATGTTTTTTACAAGTTAAAGTTACGTTTTGACAAGTTAAAATATGTTTCTTACAAGTTAAAGGTACGTTTTGACAAGTTAAAGTACGTTTCAACAAGTTTAAATTACGTTTTTACAAGTTAAAGTGCATGTTTTACAAGTTTAAGTTACGTTTTTACAAGTTAAAGTTACGTTTCAACAAGTTAAAGTTACGTTTTGACAAATTAAAGTGTTTTTTGTATAAGTTAAAGTTACGTTTTGACAATTTAAAGTACTTTTCAACAAGTTTAAAGTTACGGATTGACAAGTTAAAGTACATTTTTTACAAGTTAAAGTATGTTTCTTACAAGTTAAAGTTACGTTTTGAAATGTTAAAGTACGTTTCAACAAGTTAAAATTACGTTTTCACAAGTTAAAGTACATTTTCTACAAGTTAAAGTTACGTTATGACAAGTTAAAGTACGTTTCAACATATTAAAATTACGTTATGACAAGTTAGAGTATATTTTTTACCAGTTCAAGTTACGTTTTGAAAACTTAAAGTATGTTTTTCACAAATTAAAGTTACGTTTTTCCAAGTTAAAATACATTTCAACAAGTTAAAATTACGTTTTGACAAGTGAAAGTACAATATTTACAAGTTAAAGTTACTTTTTTACAAGTTAACTTATGTTTTGACAAGTTAAAGTACGCTTCAACAAGTTAAAATTACGTTTTGACAATTTAGAATACATTTTTTACAAGATAAAGTTACGTTTTGACAAGTTAAAGTCTGTTTTTTACAAGTTATAGTTACGTTTTGACAAGTTAAACTATATTTCTTACAAGTTAAAGTTACGTTTTGACAAGTTAAAGAACGTTTAAACAAGTTTAAATTACGTATTTACAAGTTAAAGTGCATGTTTTAGAAGTTTAAGTTACGTTTTGACAAGTTAAAGGTACGTTTCAAGAAGTTAAAGTTACATTTTGACAAGTTAAAGTACATTTTTTACAAATTAAAGTTATGTTTTGAAAAGTTGAAGTGTTTTTTGTATAAGTTAAAGTTACCTTTTGACAAGTTAAAGTACGTTTCTTACATGTTAAAATTATGATTTGACAGTTTAAAATACATTTTTTACAAGTTAAAGTTACGTTTTGACAAGTTAAAGTATGTTTTTTACAAGTTAAAGTTACGTTTTGACAAGTTAAACTATATTTCTTACAAGTTAAAGGTACGTTTTGACAAGTTAAAGTACGTTTCAACAAGTTTAAATTACGTTTTTACAAGTTAAAGTGCATGTTTTAAAAGTTTAAGTTACGTTTTGACAAGTTAAAGGTACGTTTCAACTAGTTAAAGTTACATTTTGACAAGTTAAAGTACATTTTTTACAAGTTAAAGTTACGTTTTGAAAAGTTGAAGTGTTTTTTGTATAAGTTAAAGTTACGTTTTGACAATTTAAAGTACTTTTAAACAAGTTTAAAGTTACGGATTGACAAGTTAAAGTACATTTTTTACAAGTTAAAGTATGTTTCTTACAAGTTAAAGTTACGTTTTGAAATGTTAAAGTACGTTTCAACAAGTTAAAATTACGTTTTCACAAGTTAAAGTACATTTTCTAAAAGTTAAAGTTACGTTATGACAAGTTAAAGTACGTTTCAACATATTAAAATTACGTTATGACAAGTTAGAGTATATTTTTTACCAGTTCAAGTTACGTTTTGAAAACTTAATGTATGTTTTTCACAAATTAAAGTTACGTTTTTCCAAGTTAAATTACATTTCAACAAGTTAAAATTACGTTTTGACAAGTGAAAGTACAATTTTTACAAGTTAAAGTTACATTTTTACACGTTAAACTTATGTTTTGACAAGTTAAAGTACGCTTCAACAAGTTAAAATTACGTTTTGACAATTTAGAATACATTTTTTACAAGTTGAAGTTACGTTTTGACAAGTTAAAGTATGTTTTTTACAAGTTAAAGTTACGTTTTGACAAGTTAAAGTATATTTCATACAAGTTAAAGTTACGTTTTGACAAGTTAAAGAATGTTTCAACAAGTTTAAATTACGTATTTACAAGTTAAAGTGCATGTTTTACAAGTTTAAGTTACGTTTTGACAAGTTAAAGGTACGTTTCAACAAGTTAAAGTTACATTTTGACAAGTTAAAGTACATTTTTTACAAATTAAAGTTACGTTTTGTCAAATTAAAGTGTTTTTTGTATAAGTTAAAGTTACGTTTTGACAATTTAAAGTACATTTCAACAAGTTTAAAGTTACGGATTGACAAGTTAAAGTACATTTTTTACAAGTTAAAGTATCTTTCTTACAAGTTAAAGTTACGTTTTGAAATGTTAAAGTACGTTTCAACAAGTTCAAATTACGTTTTCACAAGTTAAAGTACATTTGCTAAAAGTTAAAGTTACGTTATGATAAGTTAAAGTACGTTTCAACATATTAAAATTACGTTATGACAAGTTAGAGTATATTTTTTACCAGTTCAAGTTACGTTTTGAAAACTTAAAGTATGTTTTTCACAAATTAAAGTTACTTTTTTCCAAGTTAAAATACATTTCAACAGGTTAAAATTATGTTTTGACAAGTGAAAGTAAATTTTTTACAAGTTAAAGATACATTTTTACAAGTTAAACTTATGTTTTGACAAGTTAAAGTACACTTCAACAAGTTAAAATTACGTTTTGACAATTTAGAATACATTTTTTACAAGTTAAAGTTACGTTTTGACAAGTTAAAGTATGTTTTTTACAAGTTAAATTTACGTTTTGACAAGTTAAAGTATATTTCTTACAAGTCAAAGTTACTTTTTGACAAGTTAAAGAATGTTTCAACAAGTTTAAATTACGTATTTACAAGTTAAAGTGCATGTTTTACAAGTTTAAGTTACGTTTTGACAAGTTAAAGGTACGTTTCAACTAGTTAAAGTTACATTTTGACAAGTTAAAGTACATTTTTTACAAATTAAAGTTATGTTTTGAAAAGTTGAAGTGTTTTTTGTATAAGTTAAAGTTACGTTTTGACAATTTAAAGTACTTTTCAACAAGTTTAAAGTTACGGATTGACAAGTTAAAGTACATTTTTTACAAGTTAAAGTATGTTTCTTACAAGTTAAAGTTACGTTTTGAAATGTTAAAGTACGTTTCAACAAGTTAAAATTACGTTTTCACAAGTTAAAGTACATTTTCTAAAAGTTAAAGTTACGTTATGACAAGTTAAAGTACGTTTCAACATATTAAAATTACGTTATGACAAGTTAAAGTATATTTTTTACCAGTTAAAGTTACGTTTTGAAAACTTAAAGTATGATTTTCACAAATTAAAGTTACGTTTTTCCAAGTCAAAATACATTTCAACAAGTTAAAATTACGTTTTGACAGGTGAAAGTACAATTTTTACAAGTTAAAGTTACATCTTTACAAGTTAAACTTATGTTTTGACAAGTTAAAGTACGCTTCAACAAGTTAAAATTACGTTTTGACAATTTAGAATACATTTTTTTACAAGTTAAAGATACGTTTTGACAAGTTAAAGTATGTTTTTTACAAGTTAAAGTTACGTTTTGACAAGTTAAAATATGTTTCTTACAAGTTAAAGTTACGTTTTGACAAGTTAAAGTATATTTCTTACAAGTTAAAGTTACGTTTTGACAAGTTAAAGAACGTTTCAACAAGTTTAAATTACGTATTTACAAGTTAATATGCATGTTTTACAAGTTTAAGTTACGTTTTGACAAGTTAAAGGTACGTTTCAACAAGTTAAAGTTACATTTTGACAAGTTAAAGTACATTTTTTACAAATTAAAGTTATGTTTTGAAAAGTTGAAGTGTTTTTTGTATAAGTTAAAGTTACCTTTTGACAATTTAAAGTACGTTTCAACAAGTTTAAAGTTACGGATTGACAAGTTAAAGTACATTTTTTACAAGTTAAAGTATGCTTCTTACCAGTTAAAGTTACGTTTTGACATGTTAAAGTACGTTTCAACAAGTTAAAATTACGTTTTCACAAGTTAAAGTACATTTTCTAAAAGTTAAAGTTACGTATTGACAAGATAAAGTACGTTTCAACATGTTAAAATTACATTATGACAAGTTAGAGTATATTTTTTACTTGTTAAAGTTACGTTTTGAAAACTTAAAGTATGTTTTTTACAAGTTATAGTTACGTTTTTCCAAGTTAAAGTACATTTCAACAAGTTAAAATTACGTTTTGACAAGTTAAAGTACAATTTATACAAGTTAAAGTTACGTTTTGTCAAGTTAAATTATGTTTTTTACAAGTTAAAGTTACGTTTTGACAAGTTAAACTAAGTTTTTTACAAGTTAAAGTTACATTCCGACAAGTTGTAGTACGTTTAAACAAGGTAAATTTACGATTTCACAAGTTAATTACATTTTTACAGGTTAAACTTATGTTTTGACAAGTTAAAGTACGTTTCAACAAGTTAAAATTATGTTTTGACAATTTAAAATACATTTTTTACAAGTTAAAGTTACGTTTTGACAAGTTAAAGTATGTTTTTTACAAGTTAAAGTTACGTTTTGACAAGTTAAAATATGTTTCTTACAAGTTAAAGGTACGTTTTGACAAGTTAAAGTACGTTTCAACAAGTTTAAATTACGTTTTTACAAGTTAAAGTGCATGTTTTACAAGTTTAAGTTACGTTTTTACAAGTTAAAGTTACGTTTCAACAAGTTAAAGTTACATTTTGACAAGTTAAAGTAAATTTTTTACAAATTAAAGTTACGTTTTGACAAATTAAAGTGTTTTTTGTATAAGTTAAAGTTACGTTTTGACAATTTAAAGTACGTTTCAACAAGTTTAAAGTTAGGGATTGACAAGTTAAAGTACATTTTTTGCAAGTTAAAGTATGTTTCTTACAAGTTAAAGTTACGTTTTGAAATGTTAAAGTACGTTTCAACAAGGTAAAATTACGTTTTCACAAGTTAAAGTACATTTTCTAAAAGTTAAAGTTACGTTATGAAAAGTTAAAGTACGTTTCAACATATTAAAATTACGTTATGACAAGTTAGAGTATATTTTTTACCAGTTAAAGTTACGTTTTGAAAACTTAAAGTATGTTTTTCACAAATGAAAGTTTCGTTTTTCCAAGTTAAAATACATTTCAACAAGTTAAAATTACGTTTTGACAAGTTAAATTACAATTTTTACAAGTTAAAGTTACGTTATGTCAAGTTAAATTATGGATTTTACAAGTTAAAGTTACGTTTTGACAAGTTAAAGTATGTTTATTACAACTTAAAGTTACGCATTGACAAGTTAAAGTATGTTTCTTACAAGTTAAAGTTACGTATTGACAAGTTAAAGTACGTTTCAACAAGTTAAAATTACGTTTTCACAATTTAAAGTACATTGTCTAAAAGTTAAATTTACGTTATGATAAGTTAAAGTACGTTTCAACATGTTAAAATTACGTTATGACAAGTTAGAGTATATTTTTTACCAGTTAAAGTTACGTTTTGAAAACTTAAAGTATGTTTTTTATAAGTTAAAGTTACGTTTTTCCAAGTTAAAGTACATCTCAACAAGTTAAAATTACGTTTTGACAAGTTAAAGTACAATTTATACAAGTTAAAGTTACGTTTTCTCAAGTTAAATGATGTTTTTTACAAGTAAAAGTTACGTTTTGACAACTTAAAGTATGTTTTTTACAAGTTAAAGTTACGTTTCAACAAGTTAAAGTTACATTTTGACAAGTTAAAGTACATTTTTGACAAATTAAAGTTACGTTTTGACAAGTTAAAGTGTTTTTTGTATAAGTTAAAGTTACGTTTTGACAATTTAAAGTACGTTTCAACAACTTTAAAGTAACGGATTGACAAGTTAAAGTATATTTTTGACAAGTTCAAGTATGTTATTTACAAGTTAAAGTTACGTTTTGACAAGTTAAAGTACGTTTCAACAAGTTAAAATTACGTCTTCACAAGTTAAAGTACATTTTCTAAAAGTTAAAGTTACGTTATGACAAGTTAAAGTACGTTTCAACATGTTAAAATTACGTTATGACAAGTTAGAGTATATTTTTTACCAATTATAGTTACGTTTTGAAAACTTAAAGTATGTTCTTCACAAGTTAAAGTTACGTTTTTCCAAGTTAAAATACATTTCAACAAGTTAAAATTACGTTTTGACAAGTTAAAGTAGAATTTTTACAAGTTAAAGTTAGGTTTTGTCAAGTTAAATTATGGTTTTTATAAGCTAAAGTTACGTTTTGACAAGTTAAACTATGTTTTTTACAAGTTAAAGTTACATTCCGACAAGTTGAAGTACGTTTAAACAAGGTAAATTTACGATTTCACAAGTTAATTACATTTTTACAAGTTAAACTTATGTTTTGACAAGTTAAAGTACGTTTCAACAAGTTAAAATTACGTTTTGACAATTTAAAATACATTTTTTACAAGTTAAAGTTACGTTTTGACAAGTTAAAGTATGTTTTTTACAAGTTAAAGTTACGTTTTGACAAGTTAAAATATGTTTCTTACAAGTTAAAGGTACGTTTTGACAAGTTAAAGTACGTTTCAACAAGTTTAAATTACGTTTTTACAAGTTAAAGTGCATGTTTTACAAGTTTAAGTTACTGTTTGACAAGTTAAAGTTACGTTTCAACAAGTTAAAGTTACATTTTGACAAGTAAAAGTACATTTTTTTACAAATTAAAGTTACGTTTTGACAAGTTAAAGTGTTTTTTGTATAAGTTAAAGTTACGTTTTGACAATTTAAAGTACATTTCAACAAGTTTAAAGTTACGGATTGACAAGTTAAAGTACATTTTTTACAAGTTAAAGTATGTTTCTTACAAGTTAAAGTTACGTTTTGACAAGTTAAAGTACGTTTCAACAAGTTAAAATTACGTTTTCACAAGTTAAAGTGCATTTTCTAAAAGTGAAAGTTACGTTATGACAAGTTAAAGTACGTTTCAACATGTTAAAATTACGTTATGACAAGTTAGAGTATATTTTTTACCAATTATAGTTACGTTTTGAAAACTTAAAGTATGTTCTTCACAAGTTAAAGTTACGTTTTTCCAAGTTAAAATACATTTCAACAAGTTAAAATTACGTTTTGCCAAGTTAAAGTAGAATTTTTACAAGTTAAAGTTACGTTTTGTCAAGTTAAACTTATGTTTTGACAAGTTAAAGTTACGTTTTGACAAGTTAAACTATGTTTTTTACAAGTTAAAGTTCCATTCTGAGAAGTGATGTACGTTTAAAAAAGGTAAATTTACGATTTCACAAGTTAATTACATTTTTACAAGTTAAACTTATGTTTTGACAAGTTAAAGTACGTTTCAACAAGTTAAAATTACATTTTGACAATTTAAAATAAATTTTTTACAAGTTAAATTACGTTTTGACAAGTTAAAGTATATTTTTTACAAGTTAAAGTTACGTTTTGACAAGTTAAAATACGTTTTGACAAGTTAAAGTACGTTTTGACAAGTTAAAGTACGTTTCAACAAGTTTAAATTACGTTTTGACAAGTTAAAGTGCATGTTTTACAAGTTTAACGTACGTTTTGACAAGTTAAAGTTACGTTTCAACAAGTTAAAGTTACATTTTGACAAGTTAAAGTACATTTTTTACAAATTAAAGTTAAGTTTTGTCAAGTTAAAGTGTTTTTTATATAAGTTAAAATTACGTTTTGACAATTTAAAGTACGTTTCAACAAGTTTAAAGTTACGGATTGACAAGTGAAAGTACATTTTTTACAAGTTAAAGTATGTTTCTTACAAGTTAAAGTTACGTTTTGACAAGTTAAAGTACGTTTCAACATGTTAAAATTACGTTATGACAAGTTAGAGTATGTTTTTTACCAGTTAAAGTTACGTTTTGAAAACTTAAAGTATGTTTTTCACAAGTTAAAGTTACGTTTTTCCAAGTTAAAATACATTTCAACAAGTTAAAAATACGATTTGACAAGTTAAAGTAGAATTTTTACAAGTTAAAGTTACGTTTTGTCAAGTTAAATGATGGTTTTTACAAGTTAAAGTTACGTTTTGACAAGTTAAACTATGTTTTTTACAAGTTAAAGTTACATTCCGACAAGTTGAAGTACGTTTAAACAAGGTAAATTTTCGATTTCACAAGTTAATTACATTTTTAAAAGTTAAACTTATATTTTGACAAGTTGAAGTACGTTTCAACAAGTTAAAATTACGTTTTGACAATTTAAAATACATTTTTTACAAGTTAAAGTTACGTTTTGACAAGTTAAAGTATGTTTTTTACAAGTTAAAGTTACGTTTTTACAAGTTAAAATATGTTTCTTACAAGTTAAAGGTACGTTTTGACAAGTTAAAGTACGTTTCAACAAGTTTAAATTACGTTTTTACAAGTTAAAGTGCATGTTTTACAAGTTTAAGTTACGTTTTGACAAATTAAAGTTACGTTTCAACAAGTTAAAGTTACATTTTGACAAGTTAAAGTACATTTTTTACAAATTAAAGTTACGTTTTGACAAGTTAAAGTGTTTTTTGAATAAGTGAAAGTTACGTTTTGACAATTTAAAGTACGTTTCAACAAGTTTAATGTTACGGATTGACAAGTTAAAGTACATTTTTTACAAGTTAAAGTATGTTTCTTACAAGTTAAAGTTACGTTTTTCCAAGTTAAAGTACGTTTCAACAAGTTAAAATTACGTTTTCACAAGTTAAAGTGCATTTTCTAAAAGTGAAAGTTACGTTATGACAAGTTAAAGTACGTTTCAACATGTTAAAATTACGTTATGACAAGTTAGAGTATATTTTTTACCAATTATAGTTACGTTTTGAAAACTTAAAGTATGTTCTTCACAAGTTAAAGTTACGTTTTTCCAAGTTAAAATACATTTCAACAAGTTAAAATTACGTTTTGCCAAGTTAAAGTAGAATTTTTACAAGTTAAAGTTACGTTTTGTCAAGTTAAACTTATGTTTTGACAAGTTAAAGTTACGTTTTGACAAGTTAAACTATGTTTTTTACAAGTTAAAGTTACATTCTGAGAAGTGATGTACGTTTAAAAAAGGTAAATTTACGATTTCACAAGTTAATTACATTTTTACAAGTTAAACTTATGTTTTGACAAGTTAAAGTACGTTTCAACAAGTTAAAATTACATTTTGACAATTTAAAATAAATTTTTTTCAAGTTAAATTACGTTTTGACAAGTTAAAGTATATTTTTTACAAGTTAAAGTTACGTTTTGACAAGTTAAAATACGTTTTGACAAGTTAAAGTACGTTTTGACAAGTTAAAGTACGTTTCAACAAGTTTAAATTACGTTTTGACAAGTTAAAGTGCATGTTTTACAAGTTTAACGTACGTTTTGACAAGTTAAAGTTACGTTTCAACAAGTTAAAGTTACATTTTGACAAGTTAAAGTACATTTTTTACAAATTAAAGTTAAGTTTTGTCAAGTTAAAGTGTTTTTTATATAAGTTAAAATTACGTTTTGACAATTTAAAGTACGTTTCAACAAGTTTAAAGTTACGGATTGACAAGTGAAAGTACATTTTTTACAAGTTAAAGTATGTTTCTTACAAGTTAAAGTTACGTTTTGACAAGTTAAAGTACGTTTCAACATGTTAAAATTACGTTATGACAAGTTAGAGTATGTTTTTTACCAGTTAAAGTTACGTTTTGAAAACTTAAAGTATGTTTTTCACAAGTTAAAGTTACGTTTTTCCAAGTTAAAATACATTTCAACAAGTTAAAAATACGATTTGACAAGTTAAAGTAGAATTTTTACAAGTTAAAGTTACGTTTTGTCAAGTTAAATGATGGTTTTTACAAGTTAAAGTTACGTTTTGACAAGTTAAACTATGTTTTTTACAAGTTAAAGTTACATTCCGACAAGTTGAAGTACGTTTAAACAAGGTAAATTTTCGATTTCACAAGTTAATTACATTTTTAAAAGTTAAACTTATATTTTGACAAGTTGAAGTACGTTTCAACAAGTTAAAATTACGTTTTGACAATTTAAAATACATTTTTTACAAGTTAAAGTTACGTTTTGACAAGTTAAAGTATGTTTTTTACAAGTTAAAGTTACGTTTTCACAAGTTAAAATATGTTTCTTACAAGTTAAAGGTACGTTTTGACAAGTTAAAGTACGTTTCAACAAGTTTAAATTACGTTTTTACAAGTTAAAGTGCATGTTTTACAAGTTTAAGTTACGTTTTGACAAATTAAAGTTACGTTTCAACAAGTTAAAGTTACATTTTGACAAGTTAAAGTACATTTTTTACAAATTAAAGTTACGTTTTGACAAGTTAAAGTGTTTTTTGAATAAGTGAAAGTTACGTTTTGACAATTTAAAGTACGTTTCAACAAGTTTAATGTTACGGATTGACAAGTTAAAGTACATTTTTTACAAGTTAAAGTATTTTTCTTACAAGTTAAAGTTACGTTTTGACAGGTTAAAGTACGTTTCAACAACTTAAAATTACGTTTTCACAATTTAAGTACATTTTCTAAAAGTTAAAGTTACGTTATGACAAGTTAAAGTACGTTTAAACATGTTAAAATTACGTTATGACAAGTTAGAGTATATTTTTTACCAGTTAAAGTTACGTTTTGAAAACTTAAAGTATGTTCTTCACAAGTTAAAGTTACGTTTTTCCAAGTTAAAATTACGTTTTGACAAGTTAAAGTAGAATTTTTACAAGTTAAAGTTACGTTTTGTCAAGTTAAATTATGGTTTTTACAAGTTAAAGTTACGTTTTAACAAGTTAAACTATGTTTTTTTCAAGTTGAAGTACGTTTAAAGAAGGTAAATTTACGATTTCACAAGTTAATTACATTTTTACAAGTTAAACTTATATTTTGACAAGTTAAAGTACGTTTCAACAAGTTAAGATTACGTTTTGACATTTTAAAATACATTTTTTACAAGTTAAAGGTACGTTTTGACAAGTTAAAGTATGTTTTTTACAAGTTAAAGATACGTTTTGAAAAGTTAGAATATGTTTCTTACAAGTTAAAGGTACTTTTTGACAAATTAAAGTACGTTTCAACAAGTTTAAATTACGTTTTTACGAGTTAAAGTTCATGTTTTACAAGTTTAAGTTACGTTTTTACAAGTTAAAGTTACGTTTCAACAAGTTAAAGTTACATTTTGACAAGTTAAAGTACATTTTTTACAAATTAAAGTTACGTTTTGACAAGTTAAAGTGTTTTTTGTATAAGTTAAAGTTACGTTTTGACAATTTAAAGTACGTTTCAACAAGTATAAAGTTACGGATTGACTAGTTAAAGTACATTTTTTACAAGTTAAAGTTACGTTTTAACAAGTTAAAGTACGTTTCAACAAGTTAAAATTACGTTTTCACAAGTTAAAGTACATTTTCTAAAAGTTAAAGTTACGTTATGACAAGTTAAAGTACGGTTCAACATGTTAAAATTACGTTATGACAAGTTAGAGTATATTTTTTACCAGTTAAAGTTACGTTTTGAAAACTTAAAGTATGTTTTTCACAAGTTAAAGTTACGTTTTTCCAGGTTAAAGTACAGTTCAACAAGTTAAAATTACGTTTTGACAAGTTAAAGTAGAATTTTTACAAGTTAAAGTTACGTTTTTTCAAGTTAAGTTATGGTTTTTACAAGTTAAAGTTACGTTTTGACAAGTTAAACTATGTTTTTTACAAGTTAAAGTTACATTCCGACAAGTTGAAGTACGTTTAAACAAGGTAAATTAACGATTTCACAAGTTAATTACATTTTTACAAGTTAAACTTATGTTTTGACAAGTTAAAGTACGTTTCAACAAGCTAAAATAACGTTTTGATAATTTAAAATACATTTTTAACAAGTTAAAGTTACGTTTTGACAAGTTAAAGTATGTTTTTTACAAGTTAAAGTTACGTTTTGACAAGTTAAAATATGTTTCTTACAAGTTAAAGGTACTTTTTGACAAGTTAAAGTACGTTTCAACAAGTTTAAATTACGTTTTTACAAGTTAAAGTGCATGTTTTACAAGTTTAAGTTACGTTTTGACAAGTTAAAGTTACGTTTCAACAAGTTAAAGTTACATTTTGACAAGTTAAAGTACATTTTTTACAAATTAAAGTTACGTTTTGACAAGTTAAAGTGTTTTTTGTATAAGTTAAAGTTACGTTTTGACAATTTAAAGTACGTTTCAACAAGTTTAAAGTTACGGATTGACAAGTTAAAGTACATTTTTTACAAGTTAAAGTATGTTTCTTACAACTTAAAGTTACGTTTTGACAAGTTAAAGTACGTTTCAACAAGTTAAAATTACGTTTTCACAAGTTAAAGTACATTTTCTAAAAGTTAAAGTTACGTTATGACAAGTTAAACTACGTTTCAACATGTTAAAATTACGTTATGACAAGTTAGAGTATATTTTTTACAAGTTAAAGTTACGTTTTGAAAACTTAAAGTATGTTTTTCACAAGTTAAAGTTACGTTTTTCCAAGTTAAAATACATTTCAACAAGTTAAAATTACGTTTTGACAAGTTAAAGTAGAATTTTTACAAGTTAAAGTTACGTTTTGTCAAGTTAAATTATGGTTTTTACAAGTTAAAGTTACGTTTTGACAAGTTAAACTATGTTTTTTACAAGTTAAAGTTACATTCCGACAAGTAGAAGTACGTTTAAACAAGGTAAATTTACGGTTTCACAAGTTAATTACATTTTTAAAAGTTAAACTTATATTTTGACAAGTTAAAGTACGTTTCAACAAGTTAAAATTACGTTTTGACAATTTAAAATACATTTTTTACAAGTTAAATTTACGTTTTGACAAGTTAAAGTATGTTTTTTTCAAGTTAAAGTTACGTTTTTACAAGTTAAAATATGTTTCTTACAAGTTAAAGGTACTTTTTGACCAATTAAACTAAGTTTCAACAAGTTTTAATTACGTTTTTACAAGTTAAGGTGCATGTTTTACAAGTTTAAGTTACGTTTTGACAAGTTAAAGTTACGTTTCAACAAGTTAAAGTTACGTTTCAACAAGTTAAAGTTACATTTTGACAAGTTAAAGTACAGTTTATACAAATTAAAATTACGTTTTGACAAGTTAAAGTGTTTTTTGTATAAGTTAAAGTTACGTTTTGACAATTTAAAGTACGTTTCAACAAGTTTAAAGTTACGGATTGACAAGTTAAAGTACATTTTTTACAAGTTAAAGTATGTTTCTTACAAGTTAAAGTTACGTTTTGACAAGTTAAAGTACGTTTCAACAAGTTAAAATTACGTTTTCACAAGTTAAAGTACATTTTCTAAAAGTTAAAGTTACGTTATGACAAGTTAAAGTACGTTTCAGCATGTTAAAATTACGTTATGACAGGTTAGAGTATATTTTTTACCAGTTAAAGTTACGTTTGAAAACTTAAAGTATGTTGTTCACAAGTTAAAGTTACATTTTTCCAAGTTAAAATTCATTTCAACAAGTTAAAATTACGTTTTGACAAGTTAAAGTAGAATTTTTACAAGTTAAAGTTACGTTTTGTCAAGTTAAATTATAGTTTTTACAAGTTAAAGTTACGTTTTAACAAGTTAAACTATGTTTTTTACAAGTTAAAGTTACATTCCGACAAGTTGAAGTACGTTTAAACAAGGTAAATTTACGATTTCACAAGTTAATTAAATTTTTACAAGTTAAACTTATATTTTGACAAGTTAAAATTACGTTTTGGCAATTTAAAATACATTTTTTACAAGTTAAAGTATGTTTTTTACAAGTTAAAGTTACGTTTTGACAAGTTAAAATATGTTTCTTACAAGTTAAAGGTACTTTTTGACAAGTTAAAGTACGTTTCAACAAGTTTAAATTACGTTTTTACGAGTTAAAGTGCATGTTTTACAAGTTTAAGTTACGTTTTGACAAGTTAAAGTTACGTTTCAACAAGTTAAAGTTACATTTTGACAAGTTAAAGTACATTTTTCACAAATTAAAGTTACGTTTTGACAAGTTAAAGTGTTTTTTGTATAAGTTAAAGTTACGTTTTGACAATTTAAAGTACGTTACAAGAAGTTTAAAGTTACAGATTGACAAGTTAAAGTACATTTCTTACAAGTTAAAGTATGTTTCTTACAAGTTAAAGTTACGTTTTGACAAGTTAAACTACGTTTCCACAAGTTAAAATTACGTTTTCACAAGTTAAAGTACATTTTCTAAAAGTTAAAATTACGTTATGAATAGTTAAAGTACGTTTCAACATGTTAAAATTACGTTATGACAAGTTAGAGTATAATTTTTACCAGATAAAGTTACGTTTTGAAAACTTAAAGTATGTTTTTCACAAGTTAAAGTTACATTTTTCCAAGTTAAAATTCATTTCAACAAGTTAAAATTACGTTTTGACAAGTTAAAGTAGAATTTTTACAAGTTAAAGTTACGTTTTGTCAAGTTATATTATAGTTTTTACAAGTTAAAGTTACGTTTTAACAAGTTAAACTATGTTTTTTACAAGTTTTAGTTACATTCCAACAAGTTGAAGTACGTTTAAACAAGGTTACGATTTCACAAGTTAATTACATTTTTACAAGTTAAACTTATATTTTGACAAGTTAAAGTACGTTTCAAAAAGTTAAAATTACGTTTTGACAATTTAAAATACATTTTTAACAAGTTAAAGTTACGTTTTGACAAGTTAAAGTATGTTTTTTACAAGTTAAAGTTACGTTTTGACAAGTTAAAATATGTTTCTTACAAGTTAAAGGTACTTTTTGACAAGTTAAAGTACGTTTCAACAAGTTTAAATTACGTTTTTACAAGTTAAAGTGCATGTTTTACAAGTTTAAGTTACGTTTTGACAAGTTAAAGTTACGTTTCAACAAGTTAAAGTTACATTTTGACAAGTTAAAGTACATTTTTTACCAATTAAAGTTACGTTTGACAAGTTAAAGAATGTTTTTTACAAGTTAAAGTTAGGTTTTGACAAGTTAAAATATCTTTCTTACAAGTTAACGGTACTTTTTGACAAGTTAAAGTACGTTTCAACAAGTTTTAAATACGTTTTTACAAGTTAAAGTGTATGTTTTACAAGTTTAAGTTACGTTTTGACAAGTTAAAGTTACGTTTCAACAAGTTAAAGTTACATTTTGACAAGTTAAAGTACATTTTTTACAAATTAAAGTTACGTTTTGACAAGTTAAAGTGTTTTTTGTATAAGTTAAAGTTACGTTTTGACAATTTAAAGTACGTTTCAACAAGTTTAAAGTTACGGATTGACAAGTTAAAGTACATTTTTTACAAGTTAAAGTATGTTTCTTACAAGTTAAAGTTACGTTTTGACAAGTTAAAGTACGTTTCAACAAGTTAAAATTACGTTTTCACAATTAAAGTACATTTTCTAAAAGTTAAAGTTACGTTATGACAAGTTAGAGTACGTTTCACCATGTTAAAATTACGTTATGACAAGTTAGAGTATATTTTTTACATGTTAAAGTTACGTTTTGAAAACTTAAAGTATGTTTTTCACAAGTTAAAATTACGTTTTTCAAGTTAAAATACATTTCAACAAGTTAAAATTACGTTTTGACAAGTTAAAGTTGAATTTTTACAAGTTAAAGTTACGTTTTGTCAAGTTAAATTATGGTTTTTACAAGTTAAAGTTACATTTTGACAAGGTAAACTATGTTTTTTACATGTTAAAGTTACATTCCGACAAGTTGAAGTACGTTTAAACAAGGTAAATTTACGATTTCACAAGTTAATTACATTTTTAAAAGTTGAGCTTATATTTTGACAAGTTAAAGTACGTTTTAATAAGTTAAAATTACGTTTTGGCAATTTAAAATACATTTTTTACAAGTTAAAGTATGTTTTTTACAAGTTAAAGTTACGTTTTGACAAGTTAAAATATGTTTCTTACAAGTTAAAGGTACTTTTTGACAAGTTAAAGTACGTTTCAACAAGTTTTATTTACGTTTTTACAAGTTAAAGTGCATGTTTTAGAAGTTTAAGTTACGTTTTGACAAGTTAAAGTTACGTTTCAACAAGTTAAAGTTACATTTTGACAAGTTAAAGTACATTTTTTACAAATTAAAGTTACGTTTTGACAAGTTAAAGTGTTTTTTGTATAAGTTAAAGCTACGTTTTGACAATTTAAAGTACGTTTCAACAAGTTTAAAGTTACGGATTGACAAGTTAAAGTACATTTTTTACAAGTTAAAGTATGTATTTTACAAGTTAAAGTTACATTTTGACATGTTAAAGTACGTTTCAACAAGTTAAAATTACGTTTTCACAATTAAAGTACATTTACTAAAAGTTAAAGTTATGTTATGACAAGTTAAAGTACGTTTCAACATGTTAAATTTACGTTATGACAAGTTAGAGTATATTTTTTACCAGTTAAACTTACGTTTTGAAAACTTAAAGTATGTTTTTCACAAGTTAAAGTTACGTTTTTCCAAGTTCAAATTCATTTCAACAAGTTAAAATTACGTTTTGACAAGTTAAAGTAGAATTTTTGCAAGTTAAAGTTACATTTTGTCAAGTTAAATTATTGGTTTTACAAGTTAAAGTTACGTTTTAACAAGTTAAACTATGTTTTTTACAAGTTAAAGTTACATTCCGACAAGTTGAAGTACGTTTAAATAAGGTATATTTACGATTTCACAAGTTAATTACATTTTTACAAGTTAAACTTATATTTTGACAAGTTAAATTACGTTTCAACAAGTTAAAATTACGTTTTGACAATTTAAAATACATTTTTTACAACTTAAAGTTACGTTTTGACAAGTTAAAGTATGTTTTTTACAAGTTAAAGATACGTTTTGACAAGTTAAAGGTACTTTTTGACAAGTTAAAGTACGTTTCAACAAGTTTTATTTACGTTTTTACTAGTTAAAGTGCATGTTTTAGAAGTTTAAGTTACGTTTTGACAAGTTAAAGTTACGTTTCAACAAGTTAAAGTTACATTTTGACAAGTTAAAGTACATTTTTTACAAATTAAAGTTACGTTTTGACAAGTTAAAGTGTTTTTTGTATAAGTTAAAGTTACGTTTTGACAATTTAAAGTACGTTTCAACAAGTTTAAAGTTACGGATTGACAAGTTAAAGTACATTTTTTACAAGTTAAAATATGTTTCCTACAACTTAAAGTTACGTTTTGACAAGTTAAAGTATGTTTCAACAAGTTTAAAGTTACGGATTGACAAGTTAAAGTACATTTTTTACAAGTTAAAGTATGTTTCTTACAAGTTAAAGTTACGGTTTTACAAGTTCAAGTACCTTTCAACAAGTTAAAATTATGTTTTCACAAGTTAAAGTACATTTTCTAAAAGTTAAAGTTCCGTTATGACAAGTTAAAGTACGTTTCAACATGTTAAAATTATGTTCTGACAAGTTAGAGTATATTTTTTACCAGTTAAAGTTACGTTTTGAAAACTTAAAGTATGTTTTTTACAAGTTAAAGTTATGTTTTTCCAAGTTAAAGTTATGTTTTTCGAATTTAAAGTACATCTCAACAAGTTAAAATTACGTTTTGACAAGTTAAAGTACAATGTTTACAAGTTAAAGTTACGTTTTGTCAAGTTAAATGATGTTTTTTACAAGTTAAAGTTACGTTTTGACAAGTTAAAGTATGTTTTTTACAAGTTAAAGTTACGTTTTGACAAGTTAAAATTCATTTCAACAAGTTAAAGTAGAATTTTTACAAGTTAAAGTTACGTTTTGTCAAGTTAAATTATGGTTTTTACAAGTTAAAGTTACGTTTTAACAAGTTAAACTATGTTTTTTTCAAGTTAAAGTTACATTTCGACAAGTTGAAGTACGTTTAAACAAGGTAAATTTACGATTTCACAAGTTAATTACATTTTTACAAGTTAAACTTATATTTTGACAAGTTAAAGTACGTTTCAACAAGTTAAAATTACGTTTTGACAATTTAAAATACATTTTTTACAAGTTAAAGGTACGTTTTGACAAGTTAAAGTATGTTTTTTACAAGTTAAAGATACGTTTTGACAAGTTAGAATATGTTTCTTACAAGTTAAAGGTACTTTTTGACAAGTTAAAGTACGTTTCTACAAGTTTAAATTACGTTTTTACGAATTAAAGTGCATGTTTTACAAGTTTAAGTTACGTTTTGACAGGTTAAAGTTACGTTTCAACAAGTTAAAGTACATTATTTACAAATTAAAGTTACGTTTTAACAAGTTAAAGTGTTTTTTGTATAAGTTAAAGTTACGTTTTGACAATTTAAAGTACGTTTCAACAAGTATAAAGTTACGGATTGACAAGTTAAAGTACATTTTTAACAAGCTAAAGTATGTTTCTTCCAAGTTAAAGTTACGTTTTGACAAGTTAAAGTACGTTTCAACAAGTTAAAATTACATTTTCACAAGTTAAAGTACATTTTCTAAAAGTTAAAGTTACATTATGACAAGTTAAAGTACGTTTCAACATGTTAAAATTACGTTATGACAAGTTAGAGTATATTTTTTACCAGTTAAAGTTGCGTTTTGAAAACTTAAAGTATGTTTTTCACAATTTAAAGTTACGTTTTTCCAAGTTAAAGTATATTTCAACAAGTTAAAATTACGTTTTGACAAGTTAAAGTAGAATTTTTACAAGTTAAAGTTACGTTTTGTCCAGTTAAATTATGGTTTTTACAAGTTAAAGTTACGTTTTGACAAGTTAAACTATGTTTTTTACAAGTTAAAGTTACATTCCGACAAGTTGAAGTACGTTTAAACAAGGTAAATTTACGATTTCACAAGTTAATTACATTTTTACAAGTTAAACTTATGTTTTGACAAGTTAAATTACGTTTCAACAAGCTAAAATAACGTTTTAACAATTTAAAATACATTTTTTACAAGTTAAAGTGACGTTTCGACAGGTTACAGTATGTTTTTTACAAGTTAAAGTTACGTTTTGACATGTTAAAATATGTTTCTTACAAGTTAAAGGTACTTTTTGACAAGTTAAAGTACGTTTCAACAAGTTTAAATTACGTTTTTACATGTTAAAGTGCATGTTATACAAGTTTAAGTTACGTTTTGACAAGTTAAAGTTACGTTTCAACAAGTTAAAGTTACATTTTGACAAGTTAAAGTACATTTTTTACAAATTAAAGTTACGTTTTGACAAGTTAAAGTGTTTTTTGTATAAGTTAAAGTTACATTTTGACAATTTAAAGTACGTTTCAACAAGTTTAGAGTTACGGATTGACAAGTTAAAGTATATTTTTTACAAGTTAAAGTATGTTTCTTCAAAGTTAAAGTTACGTTTTGACTAGTTCAAGTACGTTTCAACAAGTTAAAATTATGTTTTCACAAGTAAAAGTACATTTTCTAAAAGTTAAAGTTACGTTATGAAAAGTTAAAGTACGTTTCAACATGTTAAAATTATGTTCTGACAAGTTAGAGTATATTTTTTACCATTTAAAGTTACGTTTTGAAAACTTAAAGTATGTTTTTTACAAGTTAAAGTTATGTTTTTCTAAGTTAAAGTTATGTTTTTCGAATTTAAAGTACATCTCAACAAGTTAAAATTACGTTTTGACAAGTTAAAGTACAATGTTTACAAGTTAAAGTTACGTTTTGTCAAGTTAAATGATGTTTTTTACAAGTTAAAGTTACGTTTTCACAAGTTAAAGTATGTTTTTTACAAGTTCAACTTACGTTTTGACAAGTTAAAGTATGTTTCTTACATGTTAAAGTTACGTTTTGACAAGTTAAAGTACGTTTCAACAAGTTAAAATTACGTTTTCACAATTAAAGTACATTTTCTAAAAGTTAAAGTTACGTTATGACAAGTTATAGTACGTTTCAACATGTTAAAATTACGTTATTACAAGTTAGAGTATATTTTTTACAAGTTAAATTTACGTTTTGAAAACTTAAATTATGTTTTTCACAAGTTAAAGTTACGTTTTTCCAAGTTAAAATTCATTTCAACAAGTTAAAATTACGTTTTGACAAGTTAAAGTAGAATTTTTACAAGTTAAAGTTACGTTTTATCAAGTTAAATTATGGATTTTACAAGTTAAAGTTACGTTTTAACAAGTTAAACTATGTTTTTTTCAAGTTAAAGTTACATTTCGACAAGTTGAAGTACGTTTAAACAAGGTAAATTTACGATTTCACAAGTTAATTACATTTTTACAAGTTAAACTTATATTTTGACAAGTTAAAGTACGTTTCAACAAGTTAAAATTACGTTTTGACAATTTAAAATACATTTTTTACAAGTTAAAGGTACGTTTTGACAAGTTAAAGTATGTTTTTTACAAGTTAAAGATACGTTTTGACAAGTTAGAATATGTTTCTTACAAGTTAAAGGTACTTTTTGACAAGTTAAAGTACGTTTCTACAAGTTTAAATTACGTTTTTACGAATTAAAGTGCATGTTTTACAAGTTTAAGTTACGTTTTGACAAGTTAAAGTTACGTTTCAACAAGTTAAAGTACATTATTTACAAATTAAAGTTACGTTTTGACAAGTTAAAGTGTTTTTTGTATAAGTTAAAGTTACGTTTTGACAATTTAAAGTACGTTTCAACAAGTATAAAGTTACGGATTGACAAGTTAAAGTACATTTTTTACAAGTTAAAGTATGTTTCTTACAAGTTAAAGTTACGTTTTGACAAGTTAAAGTACGTTTCAACAAGTTAAAATTACATTTTCACAAGTTAAAGTACATTTTCTAAAAGTTAAAGTTACATTATGACAAGTTAAAGTACGTTTCAACATGTTAAAATTACGTTATGACAAGTTAGAGTATATTTTTTACCAGTTAAAGTTGCGTTTTGAAAACTTAAAGTATGTTTTTCACAATTTAAAGTTACGTTTTTCCAAGTTAAAGTACATTTCAACAAGTTAAAATTATGGTTTGTCAAGTTAAATTATGGTTTTTACAAGTTAAAAATACGTTTTGACAAGTTAAACTATATTTTTTACAAGTTAAAGTTACATTCCGACAAGTTGAAGTACGTTTAAACAAGGTAAATTTACGATTTCACAAGTTAATTACATTTTTACAAGTTAAACTTATGTTTTGACAAGTTAAATTACGTTTCAACAAGCTAAAATAACGTTTTAACAATTTAAAATACATTTTTTACAAGTTAAAGTGACGTTTTGACAGGTTACAGTATGTTTTTTACAAGTTAAAGTTACGTTTTGACATGTTAAAATATGTTTCTTACAAGTTAAAGGTACTTTTTGACAAGTTAAAGTACGTTTCAACAAGTTTAAATTACGTTTTTACATGTTAAAGTGCATGTTATACAAGTTTAAGTTACGTTTTGACAAGTTAAAGTTACGTTTCAACAAGTTAAAGTTACATTTTGACAAGTTAAAGTACATTTTTTACAAATTAAAGTTACGTTTTGACAAGTTAAAGTGTTTTTTGTATAAGTTAAAGTTACGTTTTGACAATTTAAAGTACGTTTCAACAAATTTAGAGTTACGGATTGACAAGTTAAAGTATATTTTTTACAAGTTAAAGTATGTTTCTTACAAGTTAAAATTACGTTTTGACTAGTTCAAGTACGTTTCAACAAGTTAAAATTATGTTTTCACAAGTTAAAGTACATTTTCTAAAAGTTAAAGTTACATTATGAATAGTTAAAGTACGTTTCAACATGTTAAAATTATGTTCTGACAAGTTAGAGTATATTTTTTACCATTTAAAGTTACGTTTTGAAAACTTAAAGTATGTTTTTTACAAGTTAAAGTTATGTTTTTCCAAATTAAAGTTATGTTTTTCCAATTTAAAGTACATCTCAACAAGTTAAAATTACGTTTAGACAAGTTAAAGTACAATGGTTACAAGTTAAAGTTACGTTTTGTCAAGTTAAATGATGTTTTTTACAAGTTAAAGTTACGTTTTGACAAGTTAAAGTATGTTTTTTACATGTTAAAGTTACGTTTTGACAAGTTAAAGTATGTTTCTTACAAGTTAAAGTTACGTTTTGACAAGTTAAAGTACGTTTCAACAAGTTAAAATTACGTTTTCACAATTAAAGTACATTTCTAAAAGTTAAAGTTACGTTATGACAAGTTAAAGTACGTTTCAACATGTTAAAATTACGTTATTACAAATTAGAGTATACTTTTGACAAGTTAAAGTTACGTTTTGAAAACTTAAAGTATGTTTTTCATAAGTTAAAGTTACGTTTTTCCAAGTTAAAATTCATTTCAACAAGTTAAAATTACGTTTTGACAAGTTAAAGTTACGTTTTTTCAAGTTAAATTATGGTTTTTACAAGTTAAAGTTACGTTTTAACAAGTTAAACTATGTTTTTTTCAAGTTAAAGTTACATTCCGACAAGTTGAAGTACGTTTAAACAAGCTAAATTTATGATTTCACAAGTTAATTACATTTTTACAAGTTAAACTTATATTTTGACAAGTTAAAGTACGTTTCAACAAGTTAAAATTACGTTTTGACAATTTAAAATACATTTTTTACAAGTTAAAGGTACGTTTTGACAAGTTAAAGTATGTTTTTTACAAGTTAAAGATACGTTTTGACAAGTTAGAATATGTTTCTTACAAGTTAAAGGTACTTTTTGACAAGTTAAAGTACATTTCAACAAGTTTAAATTACGTTTTTACGAGTTAAAGTGCATGTTTTACAAGTTAAAGTTACGTTTTGACAAGTTAAAGTTACGTTTCAACAAGTTAAAGTTGCATTTTGACAAGTTAAAGTATATTTTTTACAAATTAAAGTTACGTTTTGACAAGTTAAAGTGTTTTTTGTATAAGTTAAAGTTACGTTTTGACAATTTAAAGTACGTTTCAACAAGTTTAAAGTTACGGATTGACAAGTTAAAGTACATTTTTTACAAGTTAAAGTATGTTTCTTACAAGTTAAAGTTACGTTTTGAAATGTTAAAGTACGTTTCAACAAGTTAAAATTACGTTTTCACAATTAAAGTACATTTCTAAAAGTTAAAGTTACGTTATGACAAGTTAAAGTACGTTTCAACATGTTAAAATTAAGATATGACAAGTTAGAGTATATTTTTTACCAGTTAAAGTTACGTTTTGAAAACTTAAAGTATGTTTTTCACAAGTTAAAGTTACGTTTTTCCAAGTTAAAATACATTTCAACAAGTTAAAATTACGTTTTGACAAGTTAAACTAGAATTTTTACAAGTTAAAGTTACGTTTTGTCAAGTTAAATTATCGTTTTTACAAGTTAAAGTTACGTTTTTACAAGTTAAACTATGTTTTTTACAAGTTAAAGTTACATTTCGACCAGTTGAAGTACGTTTAAACAAGGTAAATTTACGATTTCACAAGTTTATGTTACGTTTTGACAAGTTAAAGTTACGTTTCAACAAGCTAAAATAACGTTTTGACAATTTAAAATACATTTTTTACAAGTTAAAGTGACGTTTTGACAAGTTAAAGTATGTTTTTTACAAGTTAAAGTTACGTTTTGACATGTTAAAATATGTTTCTTACAAGTTAAAGGTACTTTTTGACAAGTTAAAGTACGTTTCAACAAGTTTAAATTACGTTTTTACAAGTTAAAGTGCATGTTTTACAAGTTTAAGTTACGCTTTGACAAGTTAAAGTTACGTTTCAACAAGTTAAAGTTACATTTTGACAAATTAAAGTACATTTTTTACAAATTCAAGTTACGTTTTGACAAGTTAAAGTGTTTTTTGTATAAGTTAAACTTACGTTTTGACAATTTAAAGTACGTTTCAACAAGTTTAAAGTTACGGATTGACAAGTTAAAGTACATTTTTTACAAACTAAAGTATGTTTCTTACAAGTTAAAGTTATATTTTTACAAGTTCAAGTACGTTTCAACAAGTATAAATTACGTTTCAACAAGTTAAACTTATGTTTTGACAAGTTAAAGTACGTTTCAACAAGCTAATATAACGTTTTGACAATTTAAAATACATTTTTTACAAGTTAAAGTGACGTTTTGACAAGTTAATGTATGTTTTTGACAAGTTAAAGTTACGTTTTTACATGCTAAAATATGTTTCTTACAAGTTAAAGGTACTTTTTTGACAAGTTAAAGTACGTTTCAACAAGTTTAAATTACGTTTTTTCAAGTTAAAGTGCATGTTTTACAAGTTTAAGTTACGTTTTGACAAGTTAAAGTTACGTTTCAACAAGTTAAAGTTACATTTTGACAACTTAAAGTACATTTTTTACAAATTAAAGTTACGTTTTGACAAGTTAAAGTGTTTTTTGTATAAGTTAAAGTTACGTTTTGACAATTTAAAGTACGTTTCAACAAGTGTAAAGTTACGGATTGACAAGTTAAAGTACATTTTTTACAAGTTAAAGTATGTTTCTTACAAGTTAAAGTTACGTTTTGACAAGTTAAAGTACGTTTCAACAAGTTAAAATTACGTTTTCACAATTAAAGTACATTTTCTAAAAGTTAAAGTTACGTTATGACAAGTTAAAGTACGTTTCAACATGTTAAAATTACGTTATGACAAGTTAGAGTATATTTTTTACCAGTTAAAGTTACGTTTTGAAAACTTAAAGTATGTTTTTCACAAGTTAAAGTTACGTTTTTCCAAGTTAAAGTACATTTCAACAAGTTAAAATTACGTTTTGACAAGTTAAAGTAGAATTTTTACAAGTTAAAGTTACGTTTTGTCAAGTTAAATTATGGTTTTTAGAAGTTAAAGTTACGTTTTGACAAGTTAAACTATGTTTTTTAAAAGTTAAAGTTACATTCCGACAAGTTGAAGTACGTTTAAACAAGGTAAATTTACGATTTCACAAGTTAATTACATTTTTACAAGTTACACTTATGTTTTGACAAGTTAAAGTACGTTTCAACATGCTAAAATAACGTTTTGACAATTTAAAATACATTTTTTACAAGTTAAAGTGACGTTTTGACAAGTTAAAGTATGTTTTTTACAAGTTAAAGTTACGTTTTGACATGTTAAAATATGTTTCTTACAAGTTAAAGGTACTTTTTGACAAGTTAAAGTACGTTTCAACAAGTTTAAATTACGTTTTTACATGTTAAAGTGCATGTTTTACAAGTTTAAGTTACGTTTTGACAAGTTAAAGTTACGTTTCAACAAGTTAAAGTTACATTTTGACAAGTTAAAGTACATTTTTTACAAATTAAAGTTACGTTTTGACAAGTTAAAATGTTTTTTGTATAAGTTAAAGTTACGTTTTGACAATTTAAAGTACGTTTCAACAAGTATAAAGTTACGGATTGACAAGTTAAAGTACATTTTTTACAAGTTAAAGTATGTTTCTTACAAGTTAAACTTACGTTTTGACAAGTTAAAGTACGTTTCAACAAGTTAAAATTACGTTTTCACAATTAAAGTACATTTTCTAAAAGTTAAAGTTACGTTATGACAAGTTAAAGTACGTTTCAACATGTTAAAATTAAGTTATGACAAGTTAGAGTAAATTTTTTACCAGTTAAAGTTACTTTTTGAAAACTTAAAGTATGTTTTTCACAAGTTAAAGTTACGTTTTTCCAAGTTAAAATACATTTCAACAAGTTAAAATTACGTTTTGACAAGTTAAAGTAGAATTTTTACAAGTTAAAGTTACGTTTTGTCAAGTTAAATTATGGTTTTTACAAGTTAAAGTTACGTTTTTACAAGTTAAACTATGTTTTTTACAAGTTAAAGTTACATTTCGACCAGTTGAAGTACGTTTAAACAAGGTAAATTTACGATTTCACAAGTTTAAGTTACGTTTTGACAAGTTAAAGTTACGTTTCAACAAGCTAAAATAACGTTTTGACAATTTAAAATACATTTTTTACAAGTTAAAGTGACGTTTTGACAAGTTAAAGTATGTTTTTTACAAGTTAAAGTTACGTTTTGACATGTTAAAATATGTTTCTTACAAGTTAAAGGTACTTTTTGACAAGTTAAAGTACGTTTCAACAAGTTTGAATTACGTTTTTACATGTTAAAGTGCATGTTTTACAAGTTTAAGTTACGTTTTGACAAGTTAAAGTTACGTTTCAACAAGTTAAAGTTACATTTTGACAAGTTAAAGTACATTTTTTACAAATTAAAGTTACGTTTTGACAAGTTAAAATGTTTTTTGTATAAGTTAAAGTTACGTTTTGACAATTTAAAGTACGTTTCAACAAGTATAAAGTTACGGATTGACAAGTTAAAGTACATTTTTTACAAGTTAAAGTATGTTTCTTACAAGTTAAACTTACGTTTTGACAAGTTAAAGTACGTTTCAACAAGTTAAAATTACGTTTTCACAATTAAAGTACATTTTCTAAAAGTTAAAGTTACGTTATGACAAGTTAAAGTACGTTTCAACATGTTAAAATTAAGTTATGACAAGTTAGAGTAAATTTTTTACCAGTTAAAGTTACTTTTTGAAAACTTAAAGTATGTTTTTCACAAGTTAAAGTTACGTTTTTCCAAGTTAAAATACATTTCAACAAGTTAAAATTACGTTTTGACAAGTTAAAGTAGAATTTTTACAAGTTAAAGTTACGTTTTGTCAAGTTAAATTATGGTTTTTACAAGTTAAAGTTACGTTTTTACAAGTTAAACTATGTTTTTTACAAGTTAAAGTTACATTTCGACCAGTTGAAGTACGTTTAAACAAGGTAAATTTACGATTTCACAAGTTTAAGTTACGTTTTGACAAGTTAAAGTTACGTTTCAACAAGCTAAAATAACGTTTTGACAATTTAAAATACATTTTTTACAAGTTAAAGTGACGTTTTGACAAGTTAAAGTATGTTTTTTACAAGTTAAAGTTACGTTTTGACATGTTAAAATATGTTTCTTACAAGTTAAAGGTACTTTTTGACAAGTTAAAGTACGTTTCAACAAGTTTAAATTATGTTTTTACAAGTTAAAGTGCATGTTTTACAAGTTTAAGTTACGTTTTGACAAGTTAAAGTTACGTTTCAACAAGTTAAAGTTACATTTGGACAACTTAAAGTACATTTTTTTCAAATTAAAGTTACGTTTTGACAAGTTAAAGTGTTTTTTGTATAAGTTAAAGTTACGTTTTGACAATTTAAAGTACGTTTGAACAAGTGTAAAGTTACGGATTGACAAGTTAAAGTACATTTTTTACAAGTTAAAGTATGTTTCTTACAAGTTAAAGTTACGTTTTGACAAGTTAAAGTACGTTTCAACAAGTTAAAATTACGTTTTCACAATTAAAGTACATTTTCTAAAAGTTAAGGTTACGTTATGACAAGTTAAAGTACGTTTCAACATGTTAAAATTAAGTTATGACAAGTTAGAGTATATTTTTTACCAGTTAAAGTTACGTTTTGAGAACTTAAAGTATGTTTTTCACAAGTTAAAGTTACGTTTTTCCAAGTTAAAATACATTTCAACAAGTTAAAATTACGTTTTGACAAGTTAAAGTAGAATTTTTACAAGTTAATGTTACGTTTTGGCAAGTTAAATTATGGTTTTTACAAGTTAAAGTTACGTTTTTACAAGTTAAACTATGTTTTTTACAAGTTAAAGTTACATTTCGACCAGTTAAAGTACGTTTAAACAAGGTAAATTTACGATTTCACAAGTTTAAGTGACGTTTTGACAAGTTAAAGTTACGTTTCAACAAGCTAAAATAACGATTTGACAATTTAAAATACATTTTTTACAAGTTAAAGTGACGTTTTGACAAGTTAAAGTATGTTTTTTACAAGTTAAAGTTACGTTTTGACATGTTAAAATATGTTTCTTACAAGTTAAAGGTACTTTTTGACAAGTTAAAGTACGTTTAAACAAGTTTAAATTACGTTTTTACAAGTTAAAGTGCAAGTTTTACAAGTTTAAGTTACGTTTTGACAAGTTAAAGTTACGTTTCAACAAGTTAAAGTTACATTTTGACAACTTAAAGTACATTTTTTACAAATTAAAGTTACGTTTTGACAAGTTAAAGTGTTTTTTGTATAAGTTAAAGTTACGTTTTGACAATTTAAAGTACGTTTCAACAAGTTTAAAGTTACGGATTGACAAGTTAAAGTACATTTTTTACAAACTAAAGTATGTTTCTTACAAGTTAAAGTTACGTTTTGACAAGTTCAATTACGTTTCAACAAGTATAAATTACGTTTCAACAAGTTAAACTTATGTTTTGACAAGTTAACGTACGTTTCAACAAGCTAAAATAACGTTTTGACAATTTAAAATACATTTTTTACAAGTTAAAGTGACGTTTTGACAAGTTAAAGTATGTTTTTTACAAGTTAAAGTTACGTTTTGACATGTTAAAATATGTTTCTTACAAGTTAAAGGTACTTTTTTGACAAGTTAAAGTACGTTTCAACAAGTTTAAATTACGTTTTTACAAGTTAAAGTGCATGTTTTACAAGTTTAAGTTACGTTTTGACAAGTTAAAGTTACGTTTCAACAAGTTAAAGTTACATTTTGACAAGTTAAAGTACATTTTTTACAAATTAAAGTTACGTTTTGACAAGTTAAAGTGTTTTTTGTATAAGTTAAAGTTACGTTTTGACAATTTAAAGTACGTTTCAACAAGTGTAAAGTTACGGATTGACAAGTTAAAGTACATTTTTTACAAGTTAAAGTATGTTTCTTACAAGTTAAAGTTACGTTTTGACAAGTTCAAGTACGTTTCAACAAGTTAAAATTATGTTTTCAGAAGTTAAAGTACATTTTCTAAAAGTTAAAGTTACGTTATGACAAGTTAAAGTACGTTTCAACATGTTAAAATTATGTTATGACAAGTTAGAGTATATTTTTTACCAGTTAAAATTACGTTTTGAAAACTTAAAGTATGTTTTTTACAAGTTAAAGTTATGTTTTTCCAAGTTAAAGTTATGTTTTTCCAATTTAAAGTACATCTCAACAAGTTAAAATTACGGTTTGACAAGTTAAAGTACAATGTTTACAAGTTAAAGTTACGTTTTGTCAAGTTAAATGATGTTTTTTATAAGTTAAAGTTTCGTTTTGACAAGTTAAAGTATGTTTTTTACAAGTTCAAGTTACGTTTTGACAAGTTAAAGTATGTTTCTTACAAGTTAAAGTTACGTTTTGACAAGTTAAAGTACGTTTCAACAAGTTAAAATTACGTTTTCACAAGTTAAAGTACATTTTCTAAAAGTTAAAGTTACGTTATGACAAGTTAAAGTACGTTTCAACATGTTAAAATTACGTTATTACAAGTTAGAGTATATTTTTTACAAGTTAAAGTTACGTTTTGAAAACTTAAAGTATGTTTTTCACAAGTTAAAGTTACGTTTTTCCAAGTTAAAATTCATTTCAACAAGTTAAATTAACGTTTTGACAAGTTAAAGTAGAATTTTTAGAAGTTAAAGTTACGTTTTGTCAAGTTAAATTATGGTTTTTACAAGTTAAAGTTACGTTTTAACAAGTTAAACTATGTTTTTTACAAGTTAAAGTTACATTCCGACAAGTTGAAGTACGTTTAGACAAGGTAAATTTACGATTTCACAAGTTAATTACAATTTTACAAGTTAAACTTATATTTTGACAAGTTAAAGTACGTTTCAACAAGTTAAAATTACGTTTTGACAATTTAAAATACATTTTTTACAAGTTAAAGTTACGTTTTGACAAGTTAAAGTATGTTTTTTACAAGTTAAAGATACGTTTTGACAAGTTAAAATATGTTACTTACAAGTTAAAGGTACTTTTTGACAAGTTAAAGTACGTTTCAACAAGTTTAAATTACGTTTTTACAAGTTAAAGTGCATGTTTTACAAGTTTAAGTTACGTTTTGACAAGTTAAAGTTACGTTTCAACAAGTTAAAGTTACATTTTGACAAGTTAAAGTACATATTTTACAAATTAAAGTTACGTTTGACAAGTTAAAGTGTTTTTTGTATAAGTTAAAGTTATGTTTTGACAATTTAAATTACGTTTCAACAAGTTTAAAGTTACGGATTGACAAATTAAAGTACATTTTTTACAAGTTAAAGTATGTTTCATACAAGTTAAAGTTACGTTTTTACAAGTTCAAGTACGTTTCAACAAGTTAAAATTATGTTTTCACAAGTTAAAGTACATTTTTTGAAAAGTTAAAGTTACGTTATGACAAGTTAAAGTACGTTTCAACATGTTAAAATTATGTTATGACAAGTTAGAGTATATTTTTTACCAGTTAAAGTTACGTTTTGAAAACTTAAAGTATTTCTTTTACAAGTTAAAGTTATGTTTTTCCAAGTTAAAGTTATGTTTTTCCAATTTAAAGTACATCTCAACAAGTTAAAATTACGTTTTGACAAGTTAAAGTACAATGTTTACAAGTTAAAGTTACGTTTTGTCAAGTCAAATGATGTTTTTTACAAGTTAAAGTTACGTTTTGACAAGTTAAAGTATGTTTTCTACAAGTTCAAGTTACGTTTTGACAAGTTAAAGTATGTTTCTTACATGTTAAAGTTACGTTTTGACAAGTTAAAGTTCATTTTCTAAAAGTTAAAGTTACGTTATGACAAGTTAAAGTACGTTTCAACATGTTAAAATTATGTTCTGACAAGTTAGAATATATTTTTTACCAGTTAAAGTTACGTTTTGAAAACTTAAAGTATGTTTTTTACAAGTTAAAATTATGTTTTTCCAAGTTAAAGTTATGGTTTTCCAATTTAAAGTACATCTCAACAAGTTAAAATTACGTTTTGACAAGTTAAAGTACAATGTTTACAAGTTAAAGTTACGTTTTGTCAAGTTAAATGATGTTTTTTATAAGTTACACTTACGTTTTGACAAGTTAAAGTATGTTTTTTACAAGTTCAAGTTACGTTTTGACAAGTTAAAGTATGTTTCTTACAAGTTAAAGTTACGTTTTGACAAGTTAAAGTATGTTTCGTACAAGTTAAAGGTACGTTTTGAGAAGTTAAAGGACGTTTCAACAAGTTAAAATTACGTTTTCACAAGTTAAAGTACATTTTCTAAAAGTTAAAGTTACGTTATGACAAGTTAAAGTACGTTTCAACATGTTAAAATTACGTTATTACAAATTAGAGTATATTTTTTACAAGTTAAAGTTACGCTTTGAAAACTTAAAGTATGTTTTTCACAAGTTAAAGTTACGTTTTTCCAAGTTAAAATACATTTCAACAAGTTAAAATTACGTTTTGACAAGTTAAAGTAGAATTTTTACAAGTTAAAGTTACGTTTTGTCAAGTTAAATTATGGTTTTTACAAGTTAAAGTTACGTTTTAACAAGTTAAACTATGTTTTTTACAAGTTAAAGTTACATTCCGACAAGTTGAAGTACGTTTAGACAAGGTAAATTTACGATTTCACAAGTTAATTACATTTTTACAAGTTAAACTTATATTTTGACAAGTTAAAGTACGTTTCAACAAGTTAAAATTACGTTTTGAAAATTTAAAATACATTTTTTACAAGTTAAAGTTACGTTTTGACAAGTTAAAATATGTTTTTTACAAGTTAAAGATACGTTTTGACAAGTTAAAATATGTTACTTACAAGTTAAAGGTACTTTTTGACAAGTTAAAGTACGTTTCAACAAGTTTAAATTACGTTTTTACAAGTTAAAGTGCATGTTTTACAAGTTTAAGTTACGTTTTGACAAGTTAAAGTTACGTTTCAACAAGTTAAAGTTACATTTTGACAAGTTAAAGTACATATTTTACAAATTAAAGTTACGTTTGACAAGTTAAAGTGTTTTTTGTATAAGTTAAAGTTATGTTTTGACAATTTAAATTACGTTTCAACAAGTTTAAAGTTACGGATTGACAAATTAAAGTACATTTTTTACAAGTTAAAGTATGTTTCATACAAGTTAAAGTTACGTTTTTACAAGTTCAAGTACGTTTCAACAAGTTAAAATTATGTTTTCACAAGTTAAAGTACATTTTTTGAAAAGTTAAAGTTACGTTATGACAAGTTAAAGTACGTTTCAACATGTTAAAATTATGTTATGACAAGTTAGAGTATATTTTTTACCAGTTAAAGTTACGTTTTGAAAACTTAAAGTATGTCTTTTACAAGTTAAAGTTATGTTTTTCCAAGTTAAAGTTATGTTTTTCCAATTTAAAGTACATCTCAACAAGTTAAAATTACGTTTTGACAAGTTAAAGTACAATGTTTACAAGTTAAAGTTACGTTTTGTCAAGTTAAATGATGTTTTTTACAAGTTAAAGTTACGTTTTGACAAGTTAAAGTATGTTTTTTACAAGTTCAAGTTACGTTTTGACAAGTTAAAGTATGTTTCTTACATGTTAAAGTTACGTTTTGACAAGTTAAAGTACGTTTCAACAAGTTAAAATTACGTTTTCACAATTAAAGTACATTTTCTAAAAGTTAAAGTTACGTTATGACAAGTTAAAGTACGTTTCAACATGTTAAAATTACGTTATTACAAGTTAGAGTATATTTTTTACAAGTTAAAGTTACGTTTTGAAAACTTAAAGTATGTTTTTCACAAGTTAAAGTTACGTTTTTCCAAGTTAAAATTCATTTCAACAAGTTAAAATTACGTTTTGACAAGTTAAAGTAGAATTTTTACAAGTTAAAATTACGTTTTATCAAGTTAAATTATGGATTTTACAAGTTAAAGTTACGTTTTAACAAGTTAAACTATATTTTTTTCAAGTTAAAGTTACATTTCGACAAGTTGAAGTACGTTTAAACAAGGTAAATTTACGATTTCACAAGTTAATTACATTTTTACAAGTTAAACTTATATTTTGACAAGTTAAAGTACGTTTCAACAAGTTAAAATTACGTTTTGACAATTTAAAATACATTTTTTACAAGTTAAAGGTACGTTTTGACAAGTTAAAGTATGTTTTTTACAATTAAAGATACGTTTTGACAAGTTAGAATATGTTTCTTACAAGTTAAAGGTACTTTTTGACAAGTTAAAGTACGTTTCTACAAGTTTAAATTACGTTTTTACGAGTTAAAGTGCATGTTTTACAAGTTTAAGTTACGTTTTGACAAGTTAACGTTACGTTTCATCAAGTTAAAGTTACATTTTGACAAGTTAAAGTACATTTTTTACAAATTAAAGTTACGTTTTGACAAGTTAAAGTGTTTTTTGTATAAGTTAAAGTTACGTTTTGACAATTTAAAGTACGTTTCAACAAGTATAAAGTTACGGATTGACAAGTTAAAGTACATTTTTTACATGTTAAAGTATGTTTCTTACAAGTTAAAGTTACGTTTTTACAAGTTAAAGTACGTTTCAACAAGTTAAAATTATGTTTTCACAAGTTAAAGTACATTTTCTAAAAGTTAAAGTTACGTTATGACAAGTTAAAGTACGTTTCAACATCTTAAAATTACGTTATGACAAGTTAGAGTATATTTTTTAGCAGTTAAAGTTACGTTTTGAAAACTTAAAGTATGTTTTTCACAATTTAAAGTTACGTTTTTCCAAGTTAAAGTACATTTCAACAAGTTAAAATTACGTTTTTACAAGTTAAAGTAGAATTTTTACAAGTTAAAGTTACGTTTTGTCAAGTTAAATTATGATTTTTACAAGTTAAAGTTACATTCCGACAAGTTGAAGTACGTTTAAACAAGTTAAATTTACGATTTCACAAGTTAATTACATTTTTAAAAGTTAAACTTATATTTTGACAAGTTAAAGTACGTTTCAACAAGTTAAAATTACGTTTTGACAATTTAAAATACATTTTTTACAAGTTAAAGGTACGTTTTGACAAGTTAAAGTATGTTTTTTACAAGTTAAAGTTACATTTTGACAAATTAAAATATGTTTCTTACAAGTTAAAGGTACTTTTTGACAAGTTAAAGTACGTTTCAACAAGTTTAAATTACGTTTTTACAAGTTAAAGTGCATGTTTTACAAGTTTAAGTTACGTTTTGACAAGTTAAAGTTATGTTTCAACAAGTTAAAGTTACATTTTGACAAGTTAAAGTACATTTTTTACAAATTAAAGTTACGTTTTGACAAGTTAAAGTGTTTTTTGTATAAGTTAAAGTTACATTTTGACAATTTAAAGTACGTTTCAACAAGTTTAAAGTTATGGATTGACAAGTTAAAGTTTATTTTTACAAGTTAAAGTATGTTTCTTACAAGTTAAAGTTACGTTTTGACTAGTTCAAGTACGTTTCAACAAGTTAAAATTATGTTTTCACAAGTTAAAGTACATTTTCTAAAAGTTAAAGTTACGTTATGAAAAGTTAAAGTACGTTTCAACACGTTAAAATTATGTTCGGACAAGTTAGAGTATATTTTTTACCAGTTAAAGTTACGTTTTGAAAACTTAAAGTATGTTTTTTACAAGTTAAAGTTATATTTTTCCAAGTTAAAGTTATGTTTTTCCAATTTAAAGTACATCTCAACAAGTTAAAATTACGTTTTGACAAGTTAAAGGTTAATGTTTTCAAGTTAAAGTTACGTTTTGTCAAGTTAAATGATGTTTTTTAAAAGTTAAAGTTACGTTTTGACAAGTTAAAGTATGTTTTTTACAAGTTCAAGTTATGTTTTGACAAGTTAAAGTATGTTTCTTACAAGTTAAAGTTACGTTTTGACAAGTTAAAGTACGTTTCAACAAGTTAAAATTACGTTTTCACAAGTTAAAGTACATTTTCTAAAAGTTAAAGTTACGTTATGAAAAGTTAAAGTACGTTTCAACATGTTAAAATTACGTTATTACAAGTTAGAGTATATTTTTTACAAGTTAAAGTTACGTTTTGAAAACTTAAAGTATGTTTTTCACAAGTTAAAGTTACGTTTTTCCAAGTTAAAATTCATTTCAACAAGTTAAAATTACGTTTTGACAAGTTAAAGTAGAATTTTTACAAGTTAAAGTTACGTTTTTTCAAGTTAAATTATGGTTTTTACAAGTTAAAGTTACGTTTTAACAAGTTAAACTATGTTTTTTTCAAGTTAAAGTTACATTCCGACAAGTTGAAGTACGTTTAAACAAGGTAAATTTACGATTTCACAAGTTAATTACATTTTTACAGGTTAAACTTATATTTTGAGAAGTTAAAGTACGTTTCAATATGTTAAAATTACGTTTTGACAATTTAAAATACATTTTTTACAAGTTAAAGGTACGTTTTGACAAGTTAAAGTATGTTTTTTACAAGTTCAAGTTACATTTTGACAAGTTAAAGTATGTTTCTTACAAGTTAAAATTACGTTTTGAGAAGTTAAAGTACGTTTCAACAAGTTAAAATTACGTTTTCACAAGTTAAAGTACATTTTCTAAAAGTTCAAGTTACGTTATGACAAGTTAAAGTACGTTTCAACATGTTAAAATTACGTTATTACAAGTTAGAGTATATTTTTTACAAGTTAAAGTTACGTTTTGAAAACTTAAAGTATGTTTTTTACAAGTTAAAGTTATGTTTTTCCAAGTTAAAGTTATGTTTTTCCAATTTAAAGTACATCTCAACAAGTTAAAATTACGTTTTGACAAGTTAAAGTACAATGTTTACAAGTTAAAGTTACGTTTTGTCAAGTTAAATGATGTTTTTTACAAGTTAAAGTTACGTTTTGACAAGTTAAAGTATCTTTTTTACAAGTTCAAGTTACGTTTTTACAAGTTAAAGTATGTTTTTTACAAGTTCAAGTTACGTTTTGACAAGTTAAAGTATGTTTCTTACAAGTTAAAGTTACGTTTTGAGAAGTTAAAGTACGTTTCAACAAGTTAAAAATACGTTTTCACAAGTTAAAGTACATTTTCTAAATGTTAAAGTTACGTTATGATAAGTTAAAGTACGTTTCAACATGTTAAAATTACGTTATTACAAGTTAGAGTATATTTTTTACAAGTTAAAGTTACGTTTTGAAAACTTAAAGTATGTTTTTCACAAATTAAAGTTACGTTTTTCCAAGTTAAAATTCATTTCAACAAGTTAAAATTACGTTTTGACAAGTTAAAGTAGAATTTTTACAAGTTAAAGTTACGTTTTTTCAAGTTAAATTATGGTTTTTACAAGTTAAAGTTACGTTTTAACAAGTTAAACTATGGTTTTTTCAAGTTAAAGTTACATTCCGACAAGTTGAAGTATGTTTAAACAAGGTAAATTTACGATTTCGCAAGTTAATTAAATTTTTACAAGTTAAACTTATATTCTGACAAGTTAAAGTACGTTTCAACAAGTTAAAATTACGTTTTGACAATTTAAAATACATTTTTTACAAGTTAGAGGTACGTTTTGACAAGTTAAAGTATGTTTCTTACAAGTTAAAGATACGTTTTGACAAGTTAGAATATGTTTCTTACAAGTTAAAGGTACTTTTTGACAAGTTAAAGTACGTTTGAACAAGTTTAAATTACGTTTTTACGAGTTAAAGTGCATGTTTTACAAGTTTAAGTTACGTTTTGACAAGTTAAAGTTACGTTTCAACAAGTTAAAGTTACATTTTGACAAGTTAAAGTACATTTTTTACAAATTTAAGTTACGTTTTGACAAGTTAAAGTGTTTTTTGTATAAGTTAAAGTTACGTTTTGACAATTTAAAGTACGTTTCAACAAGTATAAAGTTACGGATTGACAAGTTAAAGTACATTTTTTACAAGTTAAAGTATGTTTCTTACAAGTTAAAGTTACGTTTTGACAAGTTAAAGTATGTTTTTTACAAGTTAAAGTTACGTTTTGACAAGTTAAAGTACATTTTCTACAAGTTAAAGTTACATTCTGACAAGTTAAAGTACGTTTCAACAAGTTAAATTTACGATTTCACAAGTTAATTACATTTTTACAAGTTAAACTTATGTTTTGACAAGTTAAAGTACGTTTCAACAAGTTAAAATTACGTTTTGACAATTTAAAATACATTTTTTACAAGTTAAAGGTACGTTTTGACAAGTTAAAGTATGTTTTTAATAAGTTAAAGATACGTTTTGACAAGTTAGAATATGTTTCTTACAAGTTAAAGGTACTTTTTGACAAGTTAAAGTACGTTTCAACAAGTTTAAATTACGTTTTTACATGTTAAAGTGCATGTTTTACAAGTTTAAGTTACGTTTTGACAAGTTAAAGTTACGTTTCAACAAGTTAAAGTTACATTTTGACAAGTTAAAGTACATTTTTTACAAATTAAAGTTACGTTTTGACAAGTTAAAGTGTTTTTTGTATAAGTTAAAGTTACGTTTTGACAATTTAAAGTACGTTTCAACAAGTATAAAGTTACGGATTGACAAGTTAAAGTATATTTTTTACAAGTTAAAGTATGTTTCTTATAAGTTAAAGTTACGTTTTGACAAGTTAAAGTATGTTTTTTACAAGTTAAAGTTACGTTTTGACAATTTAAAGTACATTTTCTACAAGTTAAAGTTACATTCTGACAAGTTAAAGTACGTTTCAACAAGTTAAATTTACGATTTCACAAGTTAATTACATTTTTACAAGTTAAACTTATGTTTTGACAAGTTAAAGTACGTTTCAACAAGTTAAAATTATGTTTTGACAATTTAAAATACATTTTTTACAAGTTAAAGGTACGTTTTGACAAGTTAAAGTATGTTTTTTACAAGTTAAAGATACGTTTTGACAAGTTAGAATATGTTTCTTACAAGTTAAAGGTACTTTTTGACAAGTTAAAGTACGTTTCAACAAGTTTAAATCACTAGTAGAAAAACTTGTTCCCACAACCCTTAATAAGGGGTGTGGAATTTTCCCACAACCCTTAATAACGGTTGTGGGAGCCTGAGTTGTGGAATTTCCCACAACCCTTAAACTTCCGGTGTGGAATGTTCATATTTCCCACACCGAATGTCTATGGGTTGTGGGAAATTCAACAACCAATCAATTATCGGTTGTAAAAAATTTTTTACTTTTGAAAACTTATCGCCGCGGCGACTCTTTACGGCGCCGCGGCCCCAAGTCCCACAACGGATGTTGGGATCCGTTGTGGGACTCCGGTGCCGCGGCGCCGTAAAGGGTCGCCGCGGCCCGGTCTCGCCGCGGCCCCACCAATCTGTGCCGCGGCACCGGAGTCCCACAACGGATCCCAACATCCGTTGTGGGCCGCGGCGCCGCGGCGCCTATTATGGGACACCTGGTGCCGCGGCTTGGACATTCAGTGCCGCGGCGCAGCTCCCACAACGGATGTTTGAATCCGTTGTGGGACTTGGGGCCGCGGCTCCAAACATATGTCGCCGCGGCGCCGTTGTCCGAAGAGTGCATCTCTTCATTATTATTGGATTAAACCCAAAATATCATATAATTACCTGCATAATACATGCATAATCAATCTAAAAACATACTATACATCCAAAATCATCATAATCATTCAAAATCATCTAAAAAATATACATTCAATATCACAAAATGTAACTAATCATCACATTCAATGAATGTTTGTACATAGTTAATCCACTCTTCTCTTACTCTCTCTATATCCAAAGGTGTATACGTGTTTTTGTTTTCTAATCTACTTATACCTCCTACAACTATTTCTCGCATATAACATAAAACAAAATATCCACATTCCGTGTTACCGCTTTGTCTTGGCGCGGCCATTGACCTTATGTATGTTGATTGTCCGTGGCCAATAGCGCCTTTGTTTTCAAGTTTGAAATTTGAAAACACCCTACAAAACAAATAGTATGAGTATCTTTTATAACAAATATTCAATATATAAGTAAAAAAACTTACCTTTTTATCAACAAAACCAAGTCTTGTGAAATTTGTTTATTCAACGGGTCAAAAAACATAGCACAATCCTTCCATAAGTCAATGACAACAAGCATCCAATGAAAGTTTCGATTGTAGGGCATGAAAACTAGTTGCCCAACTGTGCATCCTCGCACCGCGTTGCCAACCTCTTTGACTCGTGTCGACAAATGGTAATCTTCGTCATTTGTAGACATGTGAGAAGCTAACGCGGCGTTTACAAAGACAATTTTTTTTTTCAACTTTGACATCGATGCGCGTATACAACTACATTCCAAATTATTCAAATAGTTAAAACACTCAATATTCAATCATCAATATTAAAAGAAAATCATGAAAGAAACACTTACTCCATGTAAAGAGATATGCTTGACGCCCCAATTTCCGAAAATTGTAAAAATTCGGAAATATCATCAAATCCCAACATAATCGGTATAGCAGAGATTGTTGGACAAACGTTGACTTGAATAACGTTTCCTTGTGCTAACATCATTTTGTTGGCATATTGAGCGAGCAATTTAAACTTGGGATTTATTACCTTGTAACCATTTAAACTTTGAATTAATTATCTTATAACTAACTTGAACAATCAATACATAATAATGAGTAGGTTAAAATATATTACCTTGTAATTAATTCTCCTATTATCGTCGGGAGTAGGTTGACTCGTAGATTCGAGTTTGGGAGGGCCGCGACTCTCTTTTGCCGTAGTCTCAGTTTCTATTAATCGTCGCGGCCACGAGACAAAACCTCCCATTGCATCTTCTACGGTTAGAGCTTCTTCGGTGGGAATCGGTAATTTGGCTTTCTTAACCAAAACGCCAGAAACGCTCACACGTGCATTTCCTTCTTCTAAACTTGAGAAGTGAATTACGCCCTCGTTCAAATATACTCGCCCATTTGCAACATGGATTGTGTTTCCTTCCACGATATCGTCAATGTAGAGAAAACATTCGACACTTTCATTCGAACACGGTGTCACCGGTGTGGTTGGATTCAATGAGCAACTAGCCCGAACACTAGTTAGTTTTTCCACAATAATTGGATCGACTTTCGAAGGTTTATGTATATCGTCATGTCCTATGAAAATCACCAATTTAATACCGAAAAAATAAGCAAACTTTTGAAGTAAATAAATAAGCATGAATAAAGCATGAATAAAGATTACCTAAAGAGACGACCTCTTCGACGACTTCTTGAATCTTAGTCTTCCCTTCAATATTAACGCCACTTGCATTAATATTATCTTCAACTAGATCAACACTCGCTTCTCCAACACTTGTACCACCACGACCATTAACTGCTTTCAAGATATCATTTTTAAACTCCATCAACTCGAGCCGCATTTCGAGCCGCATCTTGTTAAGTTCTTCATTTGGAGTCGGAGGAACAAAATACTTGAAACGCTTGGCAACATGTTTGGATTGACCGCAAACATATTTCTTTGCTCCCATGGCTTCTTGCAAGATACTTTTTCCCGTTTCCGGGATAAAAGTACCTTCGATTGCTTGTTGAGATAATTTTTGCTACATATTATAATAATTTGTAAATAAAAATATTAAAAATATAACTTACATTATTTAAAATCTTACAATTGATTCTCCCATTAGTCGATCTTTGTCATTCTTGAACTCTTTTCCGTCTATCCCGTCTTTCTTACGCGAGTCAATCCATAATTCTTCTAACGTTGCCCATTGCCCGGTTTCGTCGTGCTATCAATTAACAAGTAATCATATTAATCATATATTAAATGTTAAAACCGAATACAAAATAAATAAATGAAAAAACTCAACCTTTTGTTGATCTAGTTTTCGATATCCATCTCGGCCACATCGAGATTTGTATTCCACTTTAGCGGAATTAGTTTTCCCTTGCTCCGACGTTTGCTTGAAAGTTGCGCTTCGTCTATACTCAACAAACTTCACCCAATCTTCTTCGGTGATACTCGTGTAAAATTTTAAAACACAACTTGGTCTTTTTAACGAGCTTGGTTCATTGATTTTGTCTTTGAGAAAATCGTGATATAACTCATGACGAAATAGTTTTGCGGCTTCACCTACTCTCATGAGGCAATCGTGCTTATGTTCTATTGGAATCGAAAATCCTTCACATATTTCGTTCCAAATCCTCTCTTTTAATTGATCGTTCTCTTTTAATCTCCAATCACGAGTCGAAAGTGGAACATATTCTCTAGCTAATACGCCAAAGTAACTCAACAACACATCACCTTCCTTACCCTTTGGTTGCCCTTTGGAATCTAACTCTATCGTGATTTTTCTACCAAGACTTCTAATTTTATTAACACGACTCATAAGGGTGTTTCTTCTCTTTCCTTTCTCATCGGGATTTAATGCTAATAGTCGTCTTGGTTTCTTTTTAATATTGTCGCTAGAAGTAGTAGTAGTTGTAGTCGACATTGAATCTATAAACACAATTCAAAATACAATTTCAAACACAAAATATATATCA
Source organism: Urtica urens (assembly GCA_958296335.1). Lineage (NCBI taxonomy): Eukaryota > Viridiplantae > Streptophyta > Magnoliopsida > Rosales > Urticaceae > Urtica > Urtica urens. Next base: position 29,445,767 of record OY282520.1, read on the forward strand.
ATGCGTCTAAACTAATTATTCATTCCAAACACAAAATAAATGTCAACCTAAACCATTCCAAACACAAAATATATTTGAATGTGAATCTAAACTAGTTACCAATTTCAAACCAAAAATAGTAGTAAAAAAACTAACCGTTGAGGGACGAGGTGAATTAACCAGGAGAGGGAGACGACAAAATGAAGATGGAGGGTGGAGTGAAGGAGTGAGAGAGGGAGGGCGGAGTGAGAGAGTGAGGAGTGAGGAGTGAGGGAGAGGGAGGGAGGAGTGAGAGAGTGAGGGGGGTTGGAGGGCGGAGTGAGAGAGTGAGGAGGGAGGGAGAGGGAGGGCGGAGTGAGAGAGTGAGTAGGGATGGAGAGGGAGGGCGGAGCGAGAGTGAGGGAGTGAGGGAGTGAGGAGGGATGGAGGAAGAGGGAGGGCGGAGTGAGGAGTGAGAGGGTAAGGGAGTGAGTGAGTAACGGAGTGAGGGAATGAAGGACGGAGTGAGAGAGTGAGTGGCCGGAGTTTTGAGTCGCCGGAGGTTTTGAGTCGCCGGAGAATAGAAGCTTGAGAGAAAATGAGTTTGAGTTTTGAGAGATATTGAGTTTTGAGAGAAAATGAGAGTCAAAATGAAGAATGAAGAAGAAGAAGTCGAAAGTTAGTTTTGGGCGAAATTTGGGCGGGGTTATGAAAAAGTTAAAGTTTTCCCGAAATTTTAACATCCCACAACCCTTACACTAAGGGTTGTGGGATCCGCGCCGCGGCGACGGATACCAGTGCCGCGACGCCGCTGAACCCAGAAAGCCGCGCCGCGGCACGGGTATCTGTCGCCGCGGCGCTTATGACTTCCCGAGAGCTCCAACTCTCGGGTGCTCTCGGAAAGTCACAGTCGCCCCGGCGACAGCTACCCGTGCCGCGGCGCGGCTGAACCCAGAAACCAGGGCCGCGGCCCGGGTAGAAGTCGCCGCGGCGCCTTTGACTTCCCGAGAGCTCCAACTCTTGGGAAGTCACCTGCGCCGCGGCGACGTCTATCGGTGCCGCGGCGCTTGTTTCCACAACCCTTCATAGAAGGGTTGTGGGAGCTGCGCCGCGGCGATGAGTTACGGGGCCGCGGCGCAGACGACCTGAAGTGCGTTTAAATGCATTTTAAATCGTTTTTTGCACTTAAATCTCTCAAAACTTCAGTCGAAAAACACTAGAAACAAGATTTCGACCCATTCTGTGTCATTATCGTTCACAACTCACAACTATATACATCTAATTCTTGTAAGTTCCTCTTTACTTGTTACAAAGTTGAATATTTTTGGATTGTTTATTTCAAATCTGATATTTCATGTTATAATTAGGGTTTTTTTTTAAGATGGTGAGGCAATGGATGTGGGAGAATAGGTTAAACGAGATATATCAAAATGGTGTAAATGAGTTTTGTGAATTCGTTAAAGATAATGTCGGTGATGTGGAATCAATTCGTTGTCCTTGTGTGAAATGTGGAAATCATAGACATTTTTCTCTTCGTATTGTTCGAACTCATTTGTTGGTTTACGGAATAATGACTTCTTACCAAATATGGTATTATCATGGTGAAGAATTCCGTCCTACGATTAACAATAGAAATGATGATCTTCAAGATGATGACTTTGATGATATGTGCGGGATGATGAATGATTTGGAGAATAATTTTGTGGAACGGCCGGAATTGTTTGAGTCGATGATGAATGATGCGGAGACACCATTGTATGAAGGGTGTACAAGTTATTCGAAGTTGTCATTTTTAGTTACTTTATTTCATTTGAAAGCGTCGGGTGGGTGGACAAACACTAGTTTTACTCTATTGTTGGAAACACTCAAAGAAGCATTCCCAAAAGACAATAAAGTTCCGTAAAGTATGTATGAGGCTAAGAAAACTTTGGGCACATTGGGTATGAAGTACGAGAAATTTCATGCGTGCCCAAATGATTGTGTTTTATATAGAAATGAGTATGAAGATCTAGATGAATGTCCGAGGTGCAAAGAATCAAGATGGAAAAAAGGTAAATTGCCACGTGACGGGGTCAAAGGAGTTCCAATCAAGGTATACGTACATAATAATTACTTGTTTTACAAATGATTATGTTTTTTATATTATTATTTTATATGTTTTTCAGGCATTATGGTACATACCACCAATGCCACGGTTCTGACGAATGTTTAATACTGCCAAGCACGCAAAGAACATGGTTTGGCACTCAGAAAAACGTATCGATGATGGTATGTTACGGCATCCTGCGGATGCTTTACAGTGGAAGTCATTTGATTTGGAGTATAAAGATTTCAGTGTTGAACCTCGGAATTTGCGTCTTGGTTTAGCATCTGATGGCATGAACCCTTTCAGCATGATGAGTAGTAAATATAGTGTCTGGCCGGTTATTCTTGTGAACTACAATCTCCCTCCAAAGTTGTGTATGAAGAGAAAATTCTTGATGTTAACGCTTCTGATTTCAGGACCGAGTCAACCAGGAAATGATATTGATGTTTATTTGGCACCATTGATCGATGATTTGAAGATGTTATGGGAGACAGGGATTGAGGTCAACGATGGTTACCGCGGCGATTCATTCTACTTGAGAGCAATGTTGATGTGGACTATAAACGACTTTCCAGCGTATGGAAATTTGTCAGGATACTCTGCGAAATGCTCAATTGGTTGTCCAGTTTGCATGAAAGAAACATCTTCCATTCGTTTGAAGCATGGTAAGAAAACTGTTTTTCTTGGTCATAGAAGATTTTTACCGAGAGATCACTCGTATAGAAGGTTGAAACAGGCATTTGATGGAAATACAGAAGAACGACCCCCTCCTAGAATATTGTCTGGTGAAGATGTCTTCGAAATGGTTAAAAATGTTAATGAAGTGCTCGGTAAAAGGAAGCGGCGTGCTAGTACTAAAGAGTCGTTCCAAGAGAATCCTTGGAAAAAGAAATCAATTTTCTACGACCTTCCGTATTGGAAAACATTATATGTTCGGAATTGTCTGGATGTTATGCATATTGAGAAAAATGTATGTGAATCTTTCATCGGTACGCTACTTGATGATCCAAATAAATCGAAAGACGGAATAAAATCTCGAATGGATCTCAAGGAAATGAATATAAGAAGCGTTTTGCATGTCGACGAGCAGAATGGAAAAAAAACAAAAATACCACCGGCAAAGTATACTCTATCTCGGGAGGAGAAAAAAAAATTGTGTAAGTGGTTTGAATCTATCAAAGTCCCGGATGGTCATTCTTCAAACTATAAAAGGTTCGTATCTTTAAAAGATCTCAAACTTATTGGAATGAAGACTCACGATTGTCATGTGTTACTACAACAAATGTTACCGCTTGCTTTGCGGGGCATTTTGTCAAAAGATGTGAGGTTCGCAATTTCCAAAATATGTGTATTCTTCAATTCGATATGTTCAAAGGTCATTGATCCAACTCGGTTAGAGGCGATGCAATCGGAAGTTGTGAAAACTATGTGCTTGTTGGAAATGATATTCCCACCATCATTTTTTGATATCATGGTTCATCTAATTGTTCACTTGGTACGTGAAGTGAAATTATGTGGACCTGTGTTTTTACGGTGGATGTATCCAATCGAGCGTTACATGAAAGTGTTGAAGAGTTATGTGAAGAACTACAATCGACCAGAAGGGAGTATCGTTGAAAATTATATAGCTGAGGAGGCTGTTGAGTTTTGCTCTGAATATTTAACTAAAGCAGATGAAATTGGATTACCGAAGGACAAAGGGTTTGAGTCAAAAGCACTATCTACAGGTACGTCAATTTGAGACATTTTATATATATATAGATCAAAGCTAAGTAATTTAATTCTTGTTTAGTTAATGTAGAAGTATATTATCTATAGGTACATATTCTAGCGTCAACCGGAAAGAATGGGAACAAGCCTCGCTACATGTTCTGCACAACGTTTCTGACGTAACCCCGTTCGTGGATATTCATTTGAATGAGCTGAGAGTTAAAGATCCAAAGAAAGCTAGAAATGAAAAATGGTTGCAAGAAGAGCACAACCGTTTATTTCAGATATGGCTTGGAAAACGACTATTTGAAGAGGCGGGTCATTCAACTACATTGAGTAAACTATCATCAGGACCTTCGAGCATGGTTACAAGGTACACTACTTGGTCTGTTAATGGTTTTACATTTTACACAAAAGAGAGAGACGACAAGCATCCGGTTCAAAATAGCGGTGTAACACTATTGGCCGAAGCATTACATGTTTCGTCGGCCAAAGATAAGAATCCCAAAAAAGGTTTCATGAACTATTATGGATACATTGAAGACATATGGGAGCTTGATTATTGCGGATTACGGGTGACATTATTCAAGTGCAAATGGGCTGACAATAATCACGTTAAAGTTGACAATGACGGAGTTACTGTTGTCGACTTCAGGAGGATCGGTTACGAGAATGGTTCATTCATGCTCGCTTCACAAGCGAGTCAAGTCTTTTATGTTACAGATCCAATCAATCCAGAGTTGTCATTAGTAGTTCATATGAAAGCGCGAAATATTCAAGAAGAAGAAGACGAAGATTTGACTAGTATACCGCCATTCACATCCGGATTACCACCGATCGACAAAGAGATGGATGACTTCGACGATGACGATGTTTCTCATTTACTTCGAACTGACATAGCTCCAACTTTTGTTTGATTGAGTTGTATTTATGATTTGAATTTGAGTAAAACAAAGTTTTAAATAGGTTTTGACAAAGTTTTACTATAAATTACGAGACTTGAGATTTTAAGAATTAATATGTTTGTTTTATTGATGTTTATTTAAAATATTGTTTGTTTGTATGAATTACGATAGTAAGGAACTAAGGTATGCAGACATTAAATTGTTTCTTTGTAAAACAAAGTTTTTGATAGGTTTTAACGAAGTTTTACTATAAATTTAACACGGCGCCGCGGCCCTATATCCCATAGCCGCGGCACCAGGTCCCACAACGGATGTATATCCGTTGTGGGAACATCGGCGCCGCGGCAACAGTTTGAGTCGCCGCGGCGTCGGAGACTTACAGAGTCATTATAGACTCTGTAAGTCATAGGCGCCGCGGCGACGCCTACCTGGGCCGCGGCGCCAATGACTTACAGAGTCTATAATGACTCTGTAAGTCGTTGGCGCCGCGGCGACGCCTATCAGGGCTGCGGCGCCAACGACTTACAGAGTCTATATAGACTCTGTAAGTCGCCGACGCCGCGGCGACTCAAACTGGTGCCGCGGCGCCAACGACTTACAGAGTCTATAATGACTCTATAAGTCACCGACGCCGCGGCGACTCCTACTTGGGCCGCGGCGCCGATGTTCCCACAACGGATATACATCCGTTGTGGGACCTGGTGCCGCGGCTATGGGATATAGGGCCGCGGCGCCTTGTTAAATTTATAGTAAAACTTCGTTAAAACCTATCAAAAACTTTGTTTTACAAAGAAACAATTTAATGTCTGCATACTTTAGTTCCTTACTATCGTAATTCATACAAACAAACAATATTTTAAATAAACATCAATAAAACAAACATATTAATTCTTAAAATCTCAAGTCTCGTAATTTAAACAAAGAAACAAACATAATTTAAATAAAAAAAGAAACATAATTCAAACTAATAATTCAAACTGAGTCTTTAAAATGAATAAAAAAGCATAAGCTAGTTGTTGTTGTCGTTGTCGTTGTCGCGTCGTGGTGGTGCTCCTGGAGGACGTGGGAATTCGGACGGCCATTCTGGGGCTGAATGTGGTAAGTACTCGTACTGGGGGTACGGAGGAAATCGCCACGCTATCTGGTTGTTTATGTCCAACCGACCGATGACATCGTTGAACGCCTCGTATGACATGGCGTTGTACTCCCCTTGCTGTTGTTGGTAATGTTGAAAATTTTGATTCTCGGCAACGAGGTAGTGGTTGGTGTGAGCGATATACTCTAGCATCGGATCTCGCACCGGAGGTGCGGGTAGCTCAAGTACCGTCGCTCTACGCGGTCGTGGCGGTGGTGCCTCCTCCTCCTCTTCAGCTTCCTCGTCCTCATCCGCCGCCGCCTCCTCCTCTCGAATCTTGTACCGATCGATGATTGACTTCGTGATTGGCCCCATTGGACCTTTGATCGTGTCCTGCCTCCCAATTCTCACGCCCGCTCTCATACAAAGGCCAGTGATGATCGACGGATACGGTAGACCGGTCTTCTTAGCCTTGTAATCAACACTCCTCATCCGACTCGAGATGAATCGACCAATGTTTATCTTGAGTCCCTTCACGATGCAGTACAATATTTGTATGCGACCCTCGTCGAGGCTGGAAAAATGCGTGATCGGGAATATGCGAGCGCACACAAAGTAAACCCATACTTTGGCAATCCTACAAAAACAAAATTCAAAGCACAATTATATTTCAATTCATTTCAAATTATAAAAAAAATCGTTAAATAATTACGTACTTTGTGAGTTGATCACGATGCAAGACCTCTCTTCCCTTCTCCGTCGTCCAACCTTGGTTCGGGAGGCACAATAAACTCGCCATCTCTGCCTTATCCGCATGACGTACATATTGAATGTATTCCTCCGTCTCGAAAGGAATGTTAGGAGTTTGAAGATAAGCGTTGATCTCCTCGGTACTCATGTTTACCTTCACTCCGCGAACCGTGACGATGTTATTAATTGCATCCGGTAGGTTCGCGTAAAATTCCTTCACGATGGTGATATTGCCATCGCACGACGGAGGACTGCAAAATTCTCCCCAACCATAGGCGTCGATGAAGTTGTGGATTTGTTGGCCAATGTCGAATCCATCCCGGGGGACACTAAATCCCCTCTCCTGGATTACGGAGCGCTTAACGAGCAACTCGTAGCGATCCTCGGCTTGTTGAGACGTGAATATCACCGACTCGTAATGTTCTTCTTCTTCACTTTCCGACGATGAAGAAGACTCCACAATTTTTCGGGAACGCTTTGAAGTTGCGACCTTAGCTTTGCCCTTGGCGGCACGAGTAAATTTCGGAGGCATTTTAACCTAATATAAACATAAACAGAAACACAATAAAACTTATTTCAACATAAACGCAAACTATCAACCTACAATTTCAACATTAACAAAAATTATAAACATAATTTCAACATAATCTACAATTTCAACATAAACGTAAACACAAACACAATTTTAACATTTACAATTTCAACATAAAAACATAAACATAAACACAATTTCAACAATTTCAACAATATTTTCAAAATAAACATAAACACAATTTCAACATTTTCAACAATAATTTCAACATATAAACGCAATTTCAACATAACCATAATTTTGGATTCTATTCACAATAACAACAAATTCGGATTCAATTCACAAACATCTAAACCTAAACTCAAACAAACCTACAAATCTAAACCAAAACAAATCTATAAATCTAAACATAAACGAGAGGGACGGATTCTATTCACAATAGCAACAAATTCGGATTCAATTCACAAACATCTAAACCTAAACTCAAACAAACCTACAAATCTAAACCAAAACAAATTTATAAATCTATACTTAAACAAATCTAACAATTATCTACACCTAAAAAAATTAAAATTCATCAAAACCTAAACATGGAAGAGGATGGATTTACCTTGGAAATGTGGAAGAGGAAGTGAGACCGGCGGCGACGTGAAGGCGCGGGAGAGAGGCGGCGAGGTGAAGGCGCGGGAGAAGGCGGCGACGTGAAGGCACGGGAGGGAGCGGCGACGTGAAGGCACGGGAGGGAGCGGCGACGTGAAGGCGCGGGAGCGGCGACGTCAAGGGGAAGGAGGGGCGATGAGGAATCGGGACAGACTCGGCCGAAATTGGTTTTGGGAGAGAAATGGATTTTGGGTAAAGTGAAAAAACCCTAAAAATTCGAATTTATACACAGATTTCGCCGCCGGCGCCGCGGCGCCATGCAAATTTTTTTGCCCAGATCGTGTCTGGGCAGCGGCGCCGCGACACCACATGACGTCGCCGCGGCGCCGCCTCCCACACCGGATCTATATAACCGGTGTGGGAGGCGGCGCCGCGGCGACGTCATGTGGTGCCGCGGCGCCGCTGCCCAGACACGACCTTTTCCCACACCGGATCATTGTATTCGTTGTGGGACGTCGCGCCGCGGCCCTATTTTCCGTCGCCGCGGCACTTCTCCCACAACGGATCTTTTAAGGGTTGTGGGACCTTTTATATCAATTATAATTAAACAACTCTTAGAACAATGGTTGTAGAATAAGCTAGTTTGCACAACCGATAATTATAAAGGTTGTGGAATACCTGAAATCAAACTTTTCCCACAACCCTTAATTGTAAGGGTTGTGGGATCTCGAAGTCCACAACCCTTAGTAATAAGGGTTGTGGAAAGTCCGTTGTGGGATCCAACATTTGTACTAGTGAATTACGTTTTTACATGTTAAAGTGCATGTTTTACAAGTTTAAGTTACGTTTTGACAAGTTAAAGTTACGTTTCAACAAGTTAAAGTTACATTTTGACACGTGAAAGTACATTTTTTACAAATTAAAGTTACGTTTTGACAAGTTAAAGTGTTTTTTGTATAAGTTAAAGTTACGTTTTGACAATTTAAAGTACGTTTCAACAAGTATAAAGTTACGGATTGACAAGTTAAAGTACATTTTTTACAAGTTAAAGTATGTTTCTTTCAAGTTAAAGTTACGTTTTAACAAGTTAAAGTACGTTTCAACAAGTTAAAATTACGTTTTCACAAGTTAAAAATACATTTTCTAAAAGTTAAAGTTACGTTATGACAAGTTAAAGTACGTTTCAACATGTTAAAATTACGTTATGACAGGTTAGAGTATATTTTTTACCAGTTAAAGTTACGGTTTGAAAACTTAAAGTATGTTTTTCACAAGTTAAAGTTACGTTTTTCCAAGTTAAAGTACATTTCAACAAGTTAAAATTACGTTTTGACAATTTAAAATACATTTTTTACAAGTTAAAAGTACGTTTTGACAAGTTAAAGTATGTTTTTTACAAGTTAAAGATACGTTTTGACAAGTTAGAATATGTTTCTTACAAGTTGAAGGTACTTTTTGACAAGTTAAAGTACGTTTCAACAAGTTTAAATTAAGTTTTTACAATTTAAAGTGCATGTTTTACAAGTTTAAGTTACGTTTTGACAAGTTAAAGTTACGTTTCAACAAGTTAAAGTTATATTTTAACAAGTTAAAGTACATTTTTTACAAATTAAAGTTACGTATTGACAAGTTAAAGTGTTTTTTGTATAAGTTAAAGTTACGTTTTGATAATTTAAAGTACGTTTCAACAAGTATAAAGTTACGGATTGACAAGTTAAAGTACATTTTTTACAAGTTAAAGTATGTTTCTTAGAAGTTAAAGTTACGTTTTGACAAGTTAAAGTACATTTTCTAAAAGTTAAAGTTATGTTATGACAAGTTAAAGTACGTTTCAACATGTTAAAATTACGTTATGACAAGTTATAGTATATTTTTTACCAGTTAAAGTTACGTTTTGAAAACTTAAAGTATGTTTTTTACAAGTTAAAGTTATGTTTTTCCAAGTTAAAGTTATGTTTTTCCAATTTAAAGTACATCTCAACAAGTTAAAATTACGTTTTGACAAGTTAAAGTACAATGTTTACAAGTTAAAGTTACGTTTTGTCAACTTAAATGATGTTTTTGACAAGTTAAAGTTACGTTTTGACAAGTTAAAGTATGTTTTTTACAAGTTCAAGTTACGTTTTGACAAGTTAAAAGTACATTTATTACAAGTTAAAGTTACGTTTTGACAAGTTAAAGTACGTTTCAACAAGTTAAAATTCCGTTTTCACAAGATAAAGGACATTTTCTAAAAGTTAAAGTTACGTTATGACAAGTTAGAGTACGTTTCAACATGTTAAAATTACGTTATGACAAGTTAGAGTATAATTTTTACCAGTTAAAGTTACGTTTTGAACACTTAAAGTATGTTTTTTACAAGTTAAAGTTATGTTTTTCCAAGTTAAAGTTATGTTTTTCCAATTTAAAGTACATCTCAACAAGTTAAAATTACGTTTTGACAAGTTAAAGTACAATGTTTACAAGTTAAAGTTACGTTTTGTCAAGTTAAATGATGTTTTTGACAAGTTAAAGTTACGTTTTGACAAGTTAAAGTACGTTTCAACAAGTTCAAATTCCGTTTTCACAAGATAAAGTACATTTTCTAAAAGTTAAAGTTACGTTATGACAAGTTAGAGTACGTTTCAACATGTTAAAATTACGTTATGACAAGTTAGAGTATATTTTTTACCAGTTAAAGTTACGTTTTGAAAACTTAAAGTATGTATTTCACAAGTTAAAGTTACATTTTTCCAAGTTAAAATACATTTCATCAAGTTAAAAATACGTTTTGACAAGTTAAAGTACAATTTTTACAAGTTAAAGTTACGTTTTGTCAAGTTAAATTATGGTTTTTACAAGTTAAAGTTACGTTTTGACAAGTTAAACTATGTTTTTTACAAGTTAAAGTTACATTCCGACAAGTTAAAGTACATTTCAACAACTTAAAATTACGTTTTGACAATTTAAAATACATTTTTTACAAGTTAAAGTTACGTTTTGACAAGTTAAAGTATGTTTTTTACAAGTTAAACTTATGTTTTGACAAGTTAAAGTATGTTACAACAAGTTAAAATTACGTTTTGACAACTTAAAATACATTTTTTACAAGTTAAACTTACGTTTTAACAAGTTAAAGTATGTTTTTTACAAGTTAAAGTTACGTTTTGACAAGTTATAGTATGTTTCAACAAGTTTAAATTACTTTTTACAAGTTAAAGTGCATGTTTTACAAGTTTAAATTACGTTTTGACAAGTTAAAGTGTTTTTTGTACAAGTTAAAGTTAGGTTTTGACAATTTAAAGTAGGTTTTAACAAGTTTAATGTTACAGATTGACAAGTTAAAGTATATTTCTTACAAGTTAAAGTTACGTTTTGACAAGTTAAAGTTACGTTTTGACAAGTTAAAGTGTTTTTTTACAAGTTAAAGTTACATTTTGACAAGTTAAAATACATTTTTTACAAGTTAAAGTTACGTATTGACAAGTTAAAGTATGTTTTTTACAAGTTAAAGGTACGTTTTGACAAGTTAAAATAAAGCTTTGACAAATTAGAGTATATTTCAACAAATTAAAATTACATTTTGACAAATTAAAGTACAATTTTAACAAGTTAAAGTACAATTTTAACAAGTTAAAGTTACGTTATGTCAAGTTAAAGTACGTTTCAACTAGTTAAAATTACGATTTAACAAGTTAAAGTACAGTATTTACATGTTGAAGTTACGTTTTGATAAGTTAAAGTACATTTTCGAAAAGTTAAAGTTACGTTATGACAAGTTAAAGTACGTTTCAACATGTTAAAATTATGTTATGACAAGTTAGAGTATATATTTTACCAGTTAAAGTTACGTTTTGAAAACTTAAAGTATGTTTTTTACAAGTTAAAGTTACGTTTTTCCAAGTTAAAGTACATTTCAACAAGTTAAAATTACGTTTTGACAAGTTAAAGTATAATTTTTACAAGTTAAAGTTACCTTTTGTGACGTTAAATTATGTTTTTTACAAGTTAAAGTTACGATTTGACTAGTTAAAGTATGTTTTTTACAAGTTAAGGTTACATTCTGACAAGTTAAAGTACGTTTCAACAAGTTAAATGTACGAATTCACAAGTTAATTAAATTTTTACAAGTTAAACTTATGTTTTGACAAGTTTAAGTACGTTTCAACAAGTTAAAATTACGTTTTGACAAGTTAAAATACATTTTTTACAAGTTAAAGTTACGTTTTGACAAGTTTAGTATGTGTCTTACAAGTTGAAGTTACCTTTTCACAAGTTAAAGTACGTTTCAACAATTTTAAATTACGTTTTTACAAGTTAAAGTACTTTTTTTACAAGTTAAGGTTACGTTTTGACAAGTTAAAGTTACGTTTTGACAAGTTAAAGTACGTTTCAACAAGTTTAAATTACGTTTTTACAAGTTAAAGTGCATGTTTTACAAGTTTAAGTTACGTTTTGACAAGTTAAAGTGAATGTTTTACACGTTTAAGTTACGTTTTGATAAGTTAAAGTTACGTTTCAAGAAGTTAAAGTTACATTTAGACAAGTTAAAGTACATATTTTACAAGTTAAAGTTACGTTTTGACAAGTTAAAGTGTTTTTTCTTTAAGTTACTTACGTTTTGACAATTTAAAGTTCGTTTCAACAAATTTATAGTTACGGATTGACAAGTTAAAGTACATTTTTTACAATTTAAAGTATGTTTCTTACAAGTTAAAGTTAAGTTTTGACAAGTTAAAGTACGTTTTGACATGTTAAAGTACGTTTTCACAAGTTAAAGTACGTTTTCACAAGTTAAAGTACGTTTCAACAAGTTAAAGTTACGTTTTGTCAAGTTAAATTATGATTTTTACAAGTTAAAGTTATGTTTTGACAAGTTAAAGTATGTTTTTTACAAGTTAAAGTTACGTTCTGACAAGTTAACTTACGTTTCAACAAGTTAAATTTAAGATTTCACAAGTTAAGTACATTTTTACAATTTAAACTTATGATTTAACAAGTTAAAGTTACGTTTTGACAAGTTAAAGTATGGTTTTTACAAGTTAAAGGTACGTTTTGACAAGTTAAAGTACGTTTCAACAAGTTAAAATTATATTTGACAAGTTAAAGTACGTTTCAACAAGTTAAAATTACTATTTAATAAGTTAAAGTACATTTTTTACAATTTAATGTTACGTTTTAACACGTTAATTATGTTTTTTACAAGTTAAAGTTACGTTTTGACACGTTAAAGTATGTTTTTTACAAGTTAAAGTTACGTTTTGACAAGTTAAAGTATGTTTCTTACAAGTTAAAATTACGTTTTGACAATTTAAAGTACGTTTCAACAAGTTTAAATTACGTTTTTACAAGTTCAAGTGCATGTTTTCCAAGCTTAAGTTACGTTTTGCAAAGTTAAAGTTATGTTTCAACAAGTTAAAGTTACATTTTATCAAGTTAAAGTACATTTTTTACAAGTTAAAGTTACGCTTTGACAAGTTAAAGTGTTTTTTGTACAAATTTAAATTACGTTTTTACAAGTTAAAGTGCATGTTTTACAAGTTTAAGTAACGTTTTGACAAGTTAAAGTTATGTTTCAACAAGTTAAAGTTACGGTTTGACAAGTTAAAGTATGTTTTTTACAAGTTAAAGTTATGTTTTGACAATTTAAAGTATGTTTCTTACCAGTTAAAGTTACGTTTTGACAAGTTAAAGTACGTTTCAACAAGTTTAAATTACTTTTTACAAGTTAAAGTGCATGTTTTACAAGTTTAAGTTACGTTTTGACAAGTTAAAGTACGTTTTAACAAGTTTGAAGTTACAGATTGACAAGTTAAAGTATATTTCTTACAAGTTAAAGTTACGTTTTGACAAGTTAAAGTTACGTTTGGACAAGTTAAAGTTTTTTTTGTACAAGTTAAAGTTAGGTTTTGTCAATTTAAAGTACGTTTCAACAAGTTTAAAATTACGTTTTGACAAGTTAAAGTACATCTTTTACAAGTTAAAGTTTCGTTTTGACAAGTTAAACTACGTTTCAACATGTTAAAATTACGTTTTGACAAGTTGAAGTGCATTTCAACAATTTGTCAATTATGTTTTGACAGGTTAAAGTACATTTTTTACAAGTTAAAGTTACGTTTTGACAAGTTAAAGTATGTTTCAACAAGTTAAAATTAAGTTTTGACAAATTAGAGTATATTTTTTACAAGTTAAAGTTTAAGTATGTTTTTTACATGTAAAAATTATGTTTTTCCTAGTTAAAATACATTTCAACAAATTAAAATTACGTTTTGACAAGTTAAAGTTACGTTATGTCAAGTTAAAGTACGTTTCAACAAGTTAAAATTACGATTTAACAAGTTAAAGTACATTTTTTACATTTTGAAGTTACGTTTTGATAAGTTAAAATAAGTTTCAACATGTTAAAATTATGGTTTGACAGGTTAGAGTATATTTTTTACCAGTTAAAGTTACGTTTTGAAAACTTAAAGTATGTTTTTTACAAGTTAAAGTTACGTTTTTCCAAGTTAAAGTACATTTCAACAAGTTAAAATTACGTTTTGTGACGTTAAATTATGTTTTTTACAAGTTAAAGTTACGATTTGACAAGTTAAAGTTACATTCTGACAAGTTAAAGTACGTTTCAACAAGTTAAATGTACGAATTCACAAGTTAATTACATTTTTACAAGTTAAACTTATGTTTTGACAAGTTAAAGTACGTTTCAACAAGTTAAAATTACGTTTTGACAAGTTAAAATACATTTTTTACAAGTTAAAGTTACGTTTTGACAAGTGAAAGTAGTTTTTTTACAAGTTAAAGTTACGTTTTGACAAGTCAAAGTACGTTTCAACAAGTTAAAATTACTTTTTACAAGTTAAAGTGCATGTTTGACAAGTTTAAGTTACGTTTTGACAAGTTAAAGTGTTTTTTGTACAAGATAAAGTTAGGTTTTGACAATTTAAAGTAAGTTTTAACAAGTTTAATGTTACAGATTGACAAGTTAAAGTATATTTCTTACAAGTTAAAGTTATGTTTTGACAAGTTAAAGTTACGTTTTGACAAGTTAAAGTGTTTTTTGTACAAGTTAAAGTTAGGTTTTGACAATTTAAAGTACGTTTCAACAAGTTTAAAATTACGTTTTGACAAGTTAAAGTACATCTTTTACAAGTTAAAGTTTCGTTTTGACAAGTTAAACTACGTTTCAACATGTTAAAATTACGTTTTGACAAGGTGAAGTACATTTCAACAATTTGTCAATTATGTTTTGACAGGTTAAAGTACATTTTTTACAAGTTAAAGTTACGTTTTGACAATTTAAAATACATTTTTTACAAGTTAAAGTTACGTTTTGACAAGTTAAAGTATATTTTTTACAAGTTAAAGTTACGTTTTGACAATTTAGAGTTTATTTTTACAAGTTAAAGTTACGTTTTATAAAATTAAAGTACATTTTTTTACATGTTAAAATTACGTTTTTCAAAGTTAAGATACATTTCAATAAGTTAAAATTACGTTTTGACAAGTTAAAGTACAATTTTAACAAGTTAAAGTACAATTTTAACAAGTTAAAGTACAATTTTAACAAGTTAAAATTATGTTTAATCAAGTTAAAGTAGGTTTTTTACAAGTTAAAGTTATGTTTTGACAAGTTAAAGTATGTTTTTTACAAGTAAAAGTTACGTTTTGACAAGTTAAATTGAATTTCAACAAGTTATAATTACGATTTGACAAGTTAAAGTACATTTATTACAAGTTAAAGTTACGTTTTAACAAGTAAAAGTTACGTTTTGACAAGTTAAAGTTACGTTATGATAAGTTAAAGTATGTTTTTTACAAGTTAAAGTTACGTTATGACAAGTTAAAATATGTTTCTTACAAGTTAAAGTTACGTTTTGACAAGTTAAAGTTACGTTTCTACAAGTTTAAATTACGTTTGTACAAGTTAAAGTGCATGTTTTACAAGTTTAAGTTACGTTTTGACAAGTTAAATTACATTTTTTTACAAGTTAACGTTACGTTTTAACAAGTTAAAGTTCCGTTTTGACAAGTTAAAGTATGTTTTTTACAAGTTAAAGTAAGGTTTTGACAAGTTAAAATACATTTTTTACATGTTAAAGTTACGTTTTGACAAGTTAAAGTATGTTTTTTACAAGTTAAAGGTACGTTTTGACAAGTTAAAATATGTTTCTTACAAGTTGAAGGTACGTTTTGACAAGTTAAAGTACGTTTCAACAAATTTAAATTACGTTTTTACAAGTTAAAGTGCATGTTTTACAAGTTTAAGTTATAATTTGACATGTTAAAGTTTTGTTTCAACAAGTTCAAGTTACATTTTGGCAAATTAAAGTACATTTTTTACAAATTAAAGTGTTTTTTGTATAGGTTTAAGTTACTTTTCGACAATTTAAAGTACGTTTCAACAAGTTTAAAGTTACGGATTTCAAGTTAAAGTACATTTTTTACAAGTTAAAGTATGTTTCTTACAAGTTAAAGGTACGTTTTGACAAGTTAAAGTACGTTTCGAAAAGTTTAAAGTTACGGATTGACAAGTTAAAGTACATCTTTTACAAGTTAAAGTTACGTTTTGACAAGTTGAAGTAAGTTTCAACATGTTAAAATTAAGTTTTGACAAGTTAGAGTATATTTTTTACCAGTTAAAGTTAAGTTTTGTAAACTTAAAGTATGTTTTTTACAAGATAAAGTTACGTTTTTTCAAGTTAAAGTACATTTCAACAAGTTAAAATTACGTTTTGACAAGTTAAAGTAAAATTTTTACAACTTAAAATTACGTTTTGTCAATATAAATTATGTTACAAGTTAAAATTACATTTTGACAAGTTAAAGTATGTTTTTTACAAGTTAAAGTTACATTCAGACAAGTTAAAGTACGTTTCAACAAGTTAAAGTTACGTTTTGTCAAGTTAAATTATCTTTTTTACAAGTTAAAGTTACGTTTTGACAAGTTAAAGTATGTTTTTTACAACTTAAAGTTACGTTCTGACAAGTTAAATTACGTTTCAACAAGTTAAATTTACGATTTCACAATTAAGTACATTTTTACAAGTTAAACTTTTGTTTTGCAAGTTAAAGTTACGTTTTGACAAGTTAAAGTATGTTTTTTTACAAGTTAAAGGTACATTTTGACAAGTTAAAGTACATTTCAACAAGTTAAAGGTACATTTTGACAAGTTAAAGTACATTTCAACAAGTTAAAATTACGATTTGGGAAGTTAAAGTACATTTTTTACAAGTTAAAGTTACGTTTTGACAATTTAAAATACATTTTTTACAAGTTAAAGTTACGTTTTGACAAGTTAAAGTATATTTTTTACAAGTTAAAGTTACGTTTTGACAATTTAGAGTTTATTTTTACAAGTTAAAGTTACGTTTTATAAAATTAAAGTACATTTTTTTACATGTTAAAATTACGTTTTTCAAAGTTAAGATACATTTCAATAAGTTAAAATTACGTTTTGACAAGTTAAAGTACAATTTTAACAAGTTAAAGTACAATTTTAACAAGTTAAAGTACAATTTTAACAAGTTAAAATTATGTTTAATCAAGTTAAAGTAGGTTTTTTACAAGTTAAAGTTATGTTTTGACAAGTTAAAGTATGTTTTTTACAAGTAAAAGTTACGTTTTGACAAGTTAAATTGAATTTCAACAAGTTATAATTACGATTTGACAAGTTAAAGTACATTTATTACAAGTTAAAGTTACGTTTTAACAAGTAAAAGTTACGTTTTGACAAGTTAAAGTTACGTTATGATAAGTTAAAGTATGTTTTTTACAAGTTAAAGTTACGTTATGACAAGTTAAAATATGTTTCTTACAAGTTAAAGTTACGTTTTGACAAGTTAAAGTTACGTTTCTACAAGTTTAAATTACGTTTGTACAAGTTAAAGTGCATGTTTTACAAGTTTAAGTTACGTTTTGACAAGTTAAATTACATTTTTTTACAAGTTAACGTTACGTTTTAACAAGTTAAAGTTCCGTTTTGACAAGTTAAAGTATGTTTTTTACAAGTTAAAGTTAGGTTTTGACAAGTTAAAATACATTTTTTACATGTTAAAGTTACGTTTTGACAAGTTAAAGTATGTTTTTTACAAGTTAAAGGTACGTTTTGACAAGTTAAAATATGTTTCTTACAAGTTGAAGGTACGTTTTGACAAGTTAAAGTACGTTTCAACAAATTTAAATTACGTTTTTACAAGTTAAAGTGCATGTTTTACAAGTTTAAGTTATAATTTGACATGTTAAAGTTTTGTTTCAACAAGTTCAAGTTACATTTTGGCAAATTAAAGTACATTTTTTACAAATTAAAGTGTTTTTTGTATAAGTTTAAGTTACGTTTCGACAATTTAAAGTACGTTTCAACAAGTTTAAAGTTACGGATTTCAAGTTAAAGTACATTTTTTACAAGTTAAAGTATGTTTCTTACAAGTTAAAGGTACGTTTTGACAAGTTAAAGTACGTTTCGAAAAGTTTAAAGTTACGGATTGACAAGTTAAAGTACATCTTTTACAAGTTAAAGTTACGTTTTGACAAGTTGAAGTAAGTTTCAACATGTTAAAATTAAGTTTTGACAAGTTAGAGTATATTTTTTACCAGTTAAAGTTAAGTTTTGTAAACTTAAAGTATGTTTTTTACAAGATAAAGTTACGTTTTTTCAAGTTAAAGTACATTTCAACAAGTTAAAATTACGTTTTGACAAGTTAAAGTAAAATTTTTACAACTTAAAGTTACGTTTTGTCAATATAAATTATGTTACAAGTTAAAATTACATTTTGACAAGTTAAAGTATGTTTTTTACAAGTTAAAGTTACATTCAGACAAGTTAAAGTACGTTTCAACAAGTTAAAGTTACGTTTTGTCAAGTTAAATTATCTTTTTTACAAGTTAAAGTTACGTTTTGACAAGTTAAAGTATGTTTTTTACAACTTAAACTTACGTTCTGACAAGTTAAATTACGTTTCAACAAGTTAAATTTACGATTTCACAAGTTAAGTACATTTTTACAAGTTAAACTTATGTTTTGCAAGTTAAAGTTACGTTTTGACAAGTTAAAGTATGTTTTTTTACAAGTTAAAGGTACATTTTGACAAGTTAAAGTACATTTCAACAAGTTAAAGGTACATTTTGACAAGTTAAAGTACATTTCAACAGGTTAAAATTACGATTTGGCAAGTTAAAGTACATTTTTTACAAGTTAAAGTTACGTTTTGACTAGTTAAAATATGTTTTTTAAAAGTTAAAGTTACTTTTTGATAAGTTAAAATAAGTTTCTTACAAGTTAAAGTACGTTTCTGTTGGAATTTATTTAACAACTAAACAATATTAATTATAATACACATCCTATGTGGCGGAAAATTATAATTAGATCTAATATATTAAAACTAATTTTAATATATTTAACAACCTAAGGCATTAAAATTTATTAAGTAATTATAAACAATTTATAATTCACAAGCTCAATCAAATAACAATAAATTATATAACATTTATATAATTATTTAATTGAGAAAGACTTACGTAAATAGTTGTAAACAACTATGACGTTGCTAGCTAACTCCGGAATGCCACGTCACGCCCAAATCCCGAGAAAAGGCTCGTCGGAATGCTCAGCAGCGTCCTCGCCGGAATGGAAGCTGTCGCCGGATTGCACAGCCCCTGGAAGCCTCGCCGGACTGGGATTTCTCGCCTGACAGGGAGCCTGCCGGAATGGGTGACCTCGCCGGACTGGGAACCTCGCCAGACTGGAGTCTGTCGCCGCACAGGGACCTGCCTGACAGGGACCTCGCCGGATTGGGAGACTCGCCGGACTGGGACTTCTCGCCGGACTGGAGATCACTGGGACCCCTCGCCTGATGACCTCGCCGGATTGCCCTCGTCGGAATGCCCTCGCCGGATTGCCCTCGCCGGATTGGATCTCCTTGCATGACAGACAGACTCGCCGGATTGGATCTGCCTCGCCGGATTGCCTCTGCCTCGCCGGATTGGATCCGCCTGACTGGTAGCCCTCGCCGGATTGGATCTGGGTCGCCGGAATGGACTCCTGGGAGCTGGGAGGTCGCCGGAATGCACCAAAAACGACCTAGGGTGTTTTGTGATGGCTAAAACCTTTTTAAAACAATTTTAAAAATTCTAAAACAGTTTTCTAAATTATTCAAACACCACAAGTGATGAATCAACAATATTACACAAGGAAAATATTGAGATCAAGAGTGTGGGCTCTTAAGAACAATTAGGAATCAAAGATGAAAAGGGGGAAAACAATTTTCTCTCTTTTGTTTAGGGTTTTGGCCGAGAATTGCACAAGGGGGAAGGGAGAGAGAGTTGCCGAAAATCACTTAGGGTTAGGCTTGGGTGATTAGGGTTTTCTTAGCTTATTTATACAGGTTATAAATGGGCTTAAGCTGGGTCAAACCCATGACCCTATTCACTTAAGGAATCCGGCCAAAACACTCTCTCCTTACTCGTCCATGTCTTTGATTTTTGTTCCTAAATTTATTTGATTTAATTTCTAAAATTAATTTAGAACTCTCATTATTATTTAATGACACTTCATTAAATATATTTCGTAGTTATCGAATAAGTACGAATTGAGAAATAATTTGTTTTCTTCTTTTAACATATTTAATCACTCGAGAATGTCATCATCAATATGATGTTATCTTGTGATTCAATAAACAAAATAAATAACTATTTATTTATCGAGTTTCAAGAAAACAACTTTCCCAATATAAATCACTATTTATATTTAATGAGTAAATCAACTTTTCAAGTTCTTTTAATCTCTTCCAAGTGTCTATCATTGAGACCTCATGGACCCACATGAACGAAGCTTTAGAATAAAGTACGGACACAAAAGTTCACAAACTTTTTCCGACTTTTAATTCTTAATATTGATCGATTCCACTAAAGGACCAATATTGATAATCTCTCTGTTCATGTGCGTATCTTTTATGTTTGATATGAAGAAACAATTTCTCATACGATCCACAGAGTATATTACGATGTTACCCTTCATGTGTATCAGTAACTGAGAGGAATGTAAAATTACTGTTTTACCCCTCGAGTTATTGTTTCACTAACTCCTTTGTTATTTGAGAATGAGAAAAACATAGAGTGAGATGTCTGTACATGTCACATGTTTTAATCAAAGAATGAACTCATTCAATGAATACCTGGCCAGGTTTATTCATTCACACTCTCATAACAAAGCATAGTGTGATACTAATGCATTTGCATTGTTGTTACATGAATTCCATATCTGTCAATCATGTAACCCAACATTGCATCCTTGTGACACCAACAGTCGGGTCAGATGCAACTAAAATTTAGTCATTGCCCATTGACGAATCAAATGTCACAAAGTGCAATGTCAATTACATATTCACTTCAGGATTAAGGTAAGTATCATAATACTCCTTTAGTTGTGAACTTGAAGTTTCGAGTGTGTAAACAGTTTTGTCTCGAGCTTCTAAGTGTCACTGGTCTTGTTCAGTATCTTCTATAAAGTACTCAGTATGAATCATAGAGTCACAACTCTCTATATCACAAGATGAGATATCATGATTCATGCTAACAATCAATAATAAGATACGTTTGCTCTATCGATCTTTAGATTGCGAACAAATGGTTTCAAACTTGTCATAAGGGGTTATCTTGTCAAGTCTGTACTTAACACCATTTTCGTTGATGACAGTTTCAGAGCATAGCTTAAACATAACTAAACACAGTCTTATAAAGAATGAACATTTATTAATATCAATGTTTCAACAAAATATAAATACATAAAGTATCTTAATGTCTAATATCTCCTTTGTGGGCACCAATCCCAACAAACTCCCACTTGACTCAAAGGAGATGCGAATGGTCCTTCAGTCCCAATCCTTCTAGGTGTCCCTCGAAGACTTTACTCGTTAAAGGCTTCGTGAAGGGATCAGCAAGGTTGTCTAACGTTGAGATCTTCATGACTTCTGCATCCCCTCTGTGAACGATGTCTCGAACGAGGTGATACTTGCGTTCTATGTGTTTAGAGCGCTTGTGACTTCTTGGCTCCTTACAATTAGCGACAGCCCCACTGTTATCACAATAAAGTGTAATAGGCTCGCTTGCACTTGGAACAACTTCCAAGTATATAAGGAATTTCCTTAGCCACACAGCCTCCTTTGCAGCTTCACAAGCTGCCACATACTCGGCTTCCATGGTCGAGTCAGCAACACAAGATTGCTTGATACTCCTCCAAACCACGGATCCACCATTCAGGGTGAACACAGACCCTGATGTGGACTTCCTGGAATCCTTGTCCGCCTGAAAATCGGAGTCGGTGTAACCCGTCATATTTAGGTCACCACCTGAATATGCAAGCATGTAGTTTCTCGTTCTCCGAAGATACTTGAGAACATGCTTGACAGCAACCCAGTGCTCGGGTCCAGGGTTCGACTGGAATCTGCTCACTACGCCTACTGCATAGCATATGTCTGGTCTCGTGCAAAGCATAGCATACATGAGACTTCCTACGGCTGAAGCGTAAGGAATGTGTCTCATGTCCTCAACTTCTTGAGGTGTCTTGGGAGACTGCTCGTTTGAGAGATGCACTCCATGTCCGAAAGGTAGCTGTCCTTTCTTGGAGTCTAGCATACTGAAGCGATCCATGATCTTATCAATATAAGATGCTTGGGAGAGTGCTAGCTTACGGTTCTTTCGATCTCTAAATATCTGAATACTTAGAATGTAAGCTGCCTCTCCTAGATCCTTCATCTCAAACTGCTTTGATAGCCAGACTTTAACCTCTGACAACTTTCCTACATCATTCCCAATGAGTAGTATGTCGTCAACATAAAGGACTAAGAAAACCACTTTGCCATCGTTTATCATCTTATAAACGCATGGCTCATCTACAGACTGATCAAAGCCGTAGCTCTTTACAGTCTCGTCGAATCTAATATTCCACGACCTAGATGCTTGCTTGAGTCCATAAATGGACTTGAGCAATTCACAAACCTTGCCCTGTTGGCCTTTCTCCATGAACTCGTCTGGTTGAGCCATATATATGCGCTCATCAAGATTGCCATTCAGAAATGCAGTCTTGACATCCATTTGCCAGATTTCATAATCTAGGGCTGCGGCAATGGATAAGAGAGTTCGGATGGATTTTAGCATTGCGACTGGCGAGAAGGTATCCTCATAGTCGATACCTTCTTTCTGTGTGTACCCCTTCGCCACAAGTCGTGCTTTAAATGTCTCGACATTTCCATCCGGTCCTCTCTTCTTCTTATAGATCCATTTACAGCCTACAGGCTTGATGCCTTCAGGCAGATCTACAAGTTTCCAGACCTCGTTGACATACATCGAATGCATTTCAACGTTCATGGCTTCTTGCCATAGGTTTGCCTCGGAACTCTGCATTGCATGGGAAAATCATACGGGATCATCTTCTTCATTGTTTGCAACAGCAGTAAAAGATTCTCCGATACCTATGTATCGAACAGGTTGTCTCACAACTCTGTTGCTACGACGAAGCGCAGGAGTCTCTGATTCAGAGCTTGGTTCTCCCACTGTTGGAATAGGACCCGTCCTATCTTGTGAAGTACTAGTTGCTTCACCCAACAGTTCCTTTAGCACAAGTCTGCTTCTCGGTACCGTATTCTTCATATAATCTGCTTCCAAAAACCTAGCGTTCGTGCTAACGAACGTTTTCTGGTCAGCAGCATTATAGAAGATGTACCCTTTTGTTTCTTTTGAATATCCCACGAACAGGCATACTTCTGAACGACTAGCCAACTTGCTAGTCTTTTGTCTCAGCACATGTGCTGGACAACCCCAGATGCGAGTATGGTGTAAAACAGATTTTCTACCACTCCATCTTTCATAGGGTGTGCCAGGTACCGTTTTAGATGGAACCTGGTTCAGAATGTAAGCTGCTGTTTCAAGGGCATATCCCCAGAACGAATTAGGAAGCGATGAGTAACTCATCATCGATCTCACCATATCTAGCAAAGTTCGATTCCTTCTCTCTGACACACCGTTTTGCTGCGGAGTGCCAGGTGCTATAAGCTGAGAATGAATGCCTTCTTCTCTAAGAAAGTCTTCGAATTCTCCAGACAAGTACTCGCCCCCTCGATCTGATCGAAGGGTTTTGATCTGTTTCTCCGTTTGCTTTTCAACTAAAGCCTTATACTGTTTGAACATTTCAAAAGTATCTGACTTATGTCGCATAAGGTAGATTTGACCAAATCTAGAGTAGTCATCAGTGAAGGTTACAAAATATTCGTAACCTCCTCTTGCCTGGATGTTAATTGGACCACATACATCACTATGTATCAGTTCCAATACTTGCGTGGGCCTAAGACCCTTTGTTGAGAAAGGTCTCTTGGTCATCTTGCCTTCAAGACAGGATTCACATGTGGGAAGGCTTCCCACGTGTAGAGATTTCAAAGGACCATCCTTTGTTAGTCTCTTGATCCTATCTAGGCCTATATGTCCAAGACGCAGGTGCCATAGATATGTGTCGTCAGTTTCATCAGTATGAAACGTCTTACGCTTCCTAAGTGAATCACCATTCACTTCGGTGTCCAAGATTGTCGGCTCAGCAGGATATAAGTAATATATTGAATCCACACGTTGAGCTTTAGTAATAAAACAATCATCAATAAAAATTTCAATACCATTATTGATCTTAAAATTGAAACCTTGTTCTTCTAAACGACCAAATGAAATCAAATTCTTGCAAAAATCCGGAACATAGTAAACATTATTCAATAATAAAGTTTCATTTCCAAACTTGAGTTTCATGGTCCCGACAGATCTTGCTCCGACCTTCGTTCCATCACCCCAGTTGAATCCGAACTCTCCGTCACCTAAGCTCCTGGTTTTCCTAAAACCATTCAAATTACACACAACGTGGTCAGATGCCCCGCAATCAAGAATCCAGGGCGATGCCTTGTTTGTAGTATAACAAGCTTGAGTAACAAAGATCTTACCTTTCCCCTTGACACTCTTGAGGTAGGTAGGGCAGTTCCTACGCCAGTGGCCAGCCTCTCCGATATGGTGACATTTGTGCTCAGACTTGTCCACCTTTGCGATGCCTTTGCCCTTAGCATCCACAGCCTTCTTGTAAGGCTTCTTGGAACCCGCTCGGTTGGCGTTTTTGGGACTCTTCATCATTCTCTTAGAACCAGAGGTCGAGGCTCTGTGTTCAGCAACATTGAGCTCTCCCGACTTCTTCTTGTTCTTAGGGAGAAGTCCCTCGGCAGTCTGCAACTCCTTCATAAGCTCAGTCACAGTGTAATTGAGCTTGTTCATGGAGTAGTTCAGACGGAAGCTATCAAAAGATTCCGTAAGAGTCTCCAAGATCATGTCAATCTTGGTTTCTCCGTCAATCTTCGAACCAAGAATTTCCATATCGTTCAGGTGACCCATGATCAATAGCATGTGTTCCCGTACGGAAGCTCCTTGCTTCATCCTACAGTTCATGAAACTGCGGATAGCTTGCTGCCTCGCCTGACGCCCATGACATCCAAACATCTCATGGAGATTGAAGAGGATTTCATATGCAGTGGCGATGTCTCTATGAGATTGTTGCAACACATTGCTCATCGATGCTAAAATGTAGCAACGAGCAATCTCATCAGATCTCATCCACGCATCGAAGGCGTCCTTGTCTTCCTTGCTCGAGTCAGCACTCGGTTCAGGAGGACATGGGGTCGTGAGAACGTACTTGTGCTTTTCCACCGTCAGTACGATGTCGAGGTTACGTTTCCAGTCAACGTAATTCTCACCCTCGAGTTTATTCGAACTTAAAATCGTTTGTAGTGGGTTAAAAGACATTTTGCTGAAAACATTGATAAAATAAATGACTTTAGTATGTGCTATATTTTCGAATTATATGCATGCATGAACAATCCTAATATGGTGAGGAAAGCGTTAAAATAATTCATGGTATTGTGAACAACAATAGTTAATTACTTTTCCTATGGGGAAACCGTAATTAACCTCCTTTCACAGTCGTGACACATCACTATTTAGTTCGAACCATCCAAGAAGTCACAACTTCTAGTTCTTACTAATTACCATAAATTTTGGTCACTTATTTTTAATGCAGAGCCTCTATGTGAGGATTACTTTAAAACATAAGTCTAAGTGTATAACCGACACGTGGGCCCTCAATCAAGTTGCCTTGAAGACGGTTCACCTATGTGGAGACCCCGTTTCAAAATTTCTCTTTTAGGCTTAGTTCTTTAACAATGAGATTAATTAAATACTTCCGAAGTACTCCCATTGAAGGGAGGGCCACTATGTGTGACTCTTAGTTCATCACATATTTAATTAATTTCATTCGTGTCGGGGACCTTGGGTTGCTTCAACGACAAACAACCCTCCCACTTAGTTTTTGCAAATGAATCATATTCATTTATAACAGTTTATAATTATTTCATAACTTTTATTAATTATAAACTACATGAACAATTTCATTTTCAATGATGTTGGCGTTCTATCCTATGTGACATGTGAGTGCTCTATGCAATGAGATCAATAAATTTAAATATCAAATATGAAAAATTATTTAACTTATCAATAGGCCCATTTCTATTATACAACTCTTGTAAATAAATGAAATAAAACATTTTAAATTTCATCTTCTAATGATGCGTCATCGGATGTCTCGGGTTAGCCCCCACACGTTCTCCAACGTGCGGCCAATCCCGAGGTGCTGCCTTCTTGCTCCTTCGTCGTCGAATTACAATAAAAAATTACAATTTTACATGTCCTCTCAAATTGAGGCTCACAATTTTAAATAAATTAAAATCCGGGACGATAACCGGAATAAAAACATCCTAGGGCCATATTGAATAAGGATCCATTCATTCACAAGCGCACACACAAAAACATTCATAATGTATTCATACAAAAACGCCAACACCAACTAGTGAAAAAAATTTCCAAACTAGTCATTACATCTAAATTTTAATGCCTTTTACTAGCTCTGATACCATTTGTTGGAATTTATTTAACAATTAAACAATATTAATTATAATACACATCCTATGTGGCGGAAAATTATAATTAGATCTAATATATTAAAACTAATTTTAATATATTTAACAACCTAAGGCACTAAAATTTATTAAGTAATTATAAACAATTTATAATTCACAAGCTCAATCAAATAACAATAAATTATATAACATTTATATAATTATTTAATTGAGAAAGACTTACGTAAATAGTTGTAAACAACTATGACGTTGCTAGCTAACTCCGGAATGCCACGTCACGCCCAAATCCCGAGAAAAGGCTCGTCGGAATGCTCAGCAGCGTCCTCGCCGGAATGGAAGCTGTCGCCGGATTGCACAGCCCCTGGAAGCCTCGCCGGACTGGGATTTCTCGCCTGACAGGGAGCCTGCCGGAATGGGTGACCTCGCCGGACTGGGAACCTCGCCGGACTGGAGTCTGTCGCCGCACAGGGACCTGCCTGACAGGGACCTCGCCGGACTAGGACTTCTCGCCGGACTGGAGATCACTGGGACCCCTCGCCTGATGACCTCGCCGGATTGCCCTCGTCGGAATGCCCTCGCCGGATTGCCCTCGCCGGATTGGATCTCCTCGCCTGACAGACAGACTCGCCGGATTGGATCTGCCTCGCCGGATTGCCTCCGCCTCGCCGGATTGGATCCGCCTGACTGGTAGCCCTCGCCGGATTGGATCTGGGTCGCCGGAATGGACTCCTGGGAGCTGGGAGGTCGCCGGAATGCACCAAAAACGACCTAGGGTGTTTTGTGATGGCTAAAACCTTTTTAAAACAATTTTAAAAATTCCAAAACAGTTTTCTAAATTATTCAAACACCACAAGTGATGAATCAACAATATTACACAAGGAAAATATTGAGATCAAGAGTGTGGGCTCTTAAGAATAATTAGGAATCAAAGATGAAAAGGGGGAAAACAATTTTCTCTCTTTTGTTTAGGGTTTTGGCCGAGAATTGCACAAGGGGGAAGGGAGAGAGAGTTGCCGAAAATCACTTAGGGTTAGGCTTGGGTGATTAGGGTTTTCTTAGCTTATTTATACAGGTTATAAATGGGCTTAAGCTGGGTCAAACCCATGACCCTATTCACTTAAGGAATCCGGCCAAAACACTCTCTCCTTACTCGTCCATGTCTTTGATTTTTGTTCCTAAATTTATTTGATTTAATTTCTAAAATTAATTTAGAACTCTCATTATTATTTAATGACACTTCATTAAATATATTTCGTAGTTATCGAATAAGTACGAATTGAGAAATAATTTGTTTTCTTCTTTTAACATATTTAATCACTCGAGAATGTCATCATCAATATGATGTTATCTTGTGATTCAATAAACAAAATAAATAACTATTTATTTATCGAGTTTCAAGAAAACAACTTTCCCAATATAAATCACTATTTATATTTAATGAGTAAATCAACTTTTCAAGTTCTTTTAATCTCTTCCAAGTGTCTATCATTGAGACCTCATGGACCCACATGAACGAAGCTTTAGAATAAAGTACGGACACAAAAGTTCACAAACTTTTTCCGACTTTTAATTCTTAATATTGATCGATTCCACTAAAGGACCAATATTGATAATCTCTCTGTTCATGTGCGTATCTTTTATGTTTGATATGAAGAAACAATTTCTCATACGATCCACAGAGTATATTACGATGTTACCCTTCATGTGTATTAGTAACTGAGAGGAATGTAAAATTACTGTTTTACCCCTCGAGTTATTGTTTCACTAACTCCTTTGTTATTTGTGAATGAGAAAAACATAGAGTGAGATGTCTGTACATGTCACATGTTTTAATCAAAGAATGAACTCATTCAATGAATACCTGGCCAGGTTTATTCATTCACACTCTCATAACAAAGCATAGTGTGATACTAATGCATTTGCATTGTTGTTACATGAATTCCATATCTGTCAATCATGTAACCCAACATTGCATCCTTGTGACACCAACAGTCGGGTCAGATGCAACTAAAATTTAGTCATTGCCCATTGACGAATCAAATGTCACAAAGTGCAATGTCAATTACATATTCACTTCAGGATTAAGGTAAGTATCATAATACTCCTTTAGTTGTGAACTTGAAGTTTCGAGTGTGTAAACAGTTTTGTCTCGAGCTTCTAAGTGTCACTGGTCTTGTTCAGTATCTTCTATAAAGTACTCAGTATGAATCATAGAGTCACAACTCTCTATATCACAAGATGAGATATCATGATTCATGCTAACAATCAATAATAAGATATGTTTGCTCTATCGATCTTTAGATTGCGAACAAATGGTTTCAAACTTGTCATAAGGGGTTATCTTGTCAAGTCTGTACTTAACACCATTTTCGTTGATGACAGTTTCAGAGCATAGCTTAAACATAACTAAACACAGTCTTATAAAGAATGAACATTTATTAATATCAATGTTTCAACAAAATATAAATACATAAAGTATCTTAATGTCTAATATCTCCTTTGTGGGCACCAATCCCAACAAACTCCCACTTGACTCAAAGGAGATGCGAATGGTCCTTCAGTCCCAATCCTTCTAGGTGTCCCTCGAAGACTTTACTCGTTAAAGGCTTCGTGAAGGGATCAGCAAGGTTGTCTAACGTTGAGATCTTCATGACTTCTGCATCCCCTCTGTGAACGATGTCTCGAACGAGGTGATACTTGCGTTCTATGTGTTTAGAGCGCTTGTGACTTCTTGGCTCCTTACAATTAGCGACAGCCCCACTGTTATCACAATAAAGTGTAATAGGCTCGCTTGCACTTGGAACAACTTCCAAGTATATAAGGAATTTCCTTAGCCACACAGCCTCCTTTGCAGCTTCACAAGCTGCCACATACTCGGCTTCCATGGTCGAGTCAGCAACACAAGATTGCTTGATACTCTCCAAACCACGGATCCACCATTCAGGGTGAACACAGACCCTGATGTGGACTTCCTGGAATCCTTGTCCGCCTGAAAATCGAAGTCGGTGTAACCCGTCATATTTAGGTCACCACCTGAATATGCAAGCATGTAGTTTCTCGTTCTCCGAAGATACTTGAGAACATGCTTGACAGCAACCCAGTGCTCGGGTCCAGGGTTCGACTGGAATCTGCTCACTACGCCTACTGCATAGCATATGTCTGGTCTCGTGCAAAGCATAGCATATGTCTGGTTTTGACAACTTAGAGTATATTTTTTACCAGTTAAAGTTACGTTTTGAAAACTTAAAGTATATTTTTTACAAGTTAAAGTTACGTTTTTCCAAGTTAAAGTACATTTCAACAAGTTAAAATTATGTTTTGACAAGTTAAAGTACAATTTTTACAAGTTAAAGTTACGTTTTGTGAAGTTAAGTTATGTTTTTTACAAGTTAAATTTACGTTTTGACAAGGTGAAGTATGTTTTTTACAATTTTAAGTTACATTTTGACACGTTGAAGTACATTTGTACAAGTTAAATTTACGATTTCACAAGTTACTTACATTTTTAGAAGTTAAACTAATGTTTTGACAAGTTAAAGTACGTTTCAACAAGTGAAAATTACGTTTTGACAAGTTAAAATACATTTTTTACAAGTTAAAGTTAAGTTTTGACAAGTGAAAGTAGTTTTTTTAGAAGTTAAAGATACGTTTTGACAAGTTAAAGTACGTTTCAACAAGTTTAAATTACGGTTTTACAAGTTAAAGTGCATGTTTAACAAGTTTACGTTACGTTTTAACAAGTTAAAGTGAATGTTTTACAAGTTTAAGTTACGTTTTGACAAATTACATTTCAACTAGTTTAAAGTTTCGGATTGACAAGTTAAAGTACATTTTTTACAAGTTAAAGTTATGTTTTGACAAGTGAAATTAGTTTTTTTACAAGTTAAAGTTACGTTTTGACAAGTTAAAGTACGTTTCAACAAGTTGAGAATACATTTTTACAAGTTAAGGTGCATGTTTAACAAGTTTAAGTTACGTTTTGACTAGTTAAAGTGATTGTTTTACAAGTTTAAGTTACGTTTTGACAAGTTAAAGTTACGTTTCAACAAGTTAAAGTTACGTTTCAACAAGGTAAAGTTACATTTTGACAAGTTAAAGTACATTTTTTACAAGTTAAAATTACGTTTTTACAAGTTAAAATGCATTTTTTACAAGTTTAAGTTACGTTTTGACTAGTTAAAGTTATGTTCCAACAAGTTAAAGTTACATTTTGACAAGTTAAAGTACATTTTTTACAAGTTAAAGTTACGTTTTAACAAGTTAAAGTACGTTTCAGCAACTTAAAATTACATTTTGAGAAGTTAAAGTACATTTTTTACATGTTAAAATTACGTTTTGACAAGTTAAAGTACATTTCAACATGTTAAATATACGTTTTGACAAGGTGAAGTACATATCAACATTTGTCAATTACGTTTTGACAAGTTAAAATACATTTTTTACAAGTTAAAGTTACGTTTCGACAAGTTAAATTATGTTTCAACAAGTTAAAATTACGTTTTGACAAATTAGAGTATATTTTTTACAAGTTAAAGTTACGTTTAATAAAGTTAAAGTACGTTTTTTACATGTTAAAATTACGTTTCTATTAGTTAAAATACATTTCAACAAATTAAAATTATGTTTTTGAAAAGTTAAAGTACAATTTTAACAAGTTAAAGTTACGTTATGTCAAGTTAAAGTAGGTTTTTTACAAGTTAAAGTTATATTTTGACAAGTTACACTACATTTATTACAAGTTAAAGTATGTTTCTTACAAGTTAAAGTTACGTTTTGACAAGTTAAAGTACGTTTCAAGAAGTTAAACTTACGTTTTCACAAGTGAAAGTACATTTTTTACATGTTAAAGTTACGTTTTGATAAGTTCAAATACGTTTACACATGTTAAAATTACGTTTTGACAACTTAGAGTATATTTTTTACCAGTTAAAGTTACGTTTTGAAAACTTAAAGTATATTTTTTACAAGTTAAAGTTACGTTTTTCCAAGTTAAAGTACATTTCAACAAGTTAAAATTATGTTTTGACAAGTTAAAGTACAATTTTTACAAGTTAAAGTTACGTTTTGTGAAGTTAAGTTATGTTTTTTACAAGTTAAATTTACGTTTTGACAAGGTGAAGTATGTTTTTTTTACAAGTTTAAGTTACATTTTGACACGTTGAAGTACATTTGTACAAGTTAAATTTACGATTTCACAAGTTACTTACATTTTTAGAAGTTAAACTAATGTTTTGACAAGTTAAAGTACGTTTCAACAAGTGAAAATTACGTTTTGACAAGTTAAAATACATTTTTTACAAGTTAAAGTTAAGTTTTGACAAGTGAAAGTAGTTTTTTTAGAAGTTAAAGATACGTTTTGACAAGTTAAAGTACGTTTCAACAAGTTTAAATTACGGTTTTACAAGTTAAAGTGCATGTTTAACAAGTTTAAGTTACGTTTTAACAAGTTAAAGTGAATGTTTTACAAGTTTAAGTTACGTTTTGACAAGATAAAGTTACGTTTCAACAAGTTAAAATTACATTTCGACAAGTTAAAGTTTATTTTTTACAAATTAAAGTTACGTTTTGGCAAGTTAAAGTATTATTTGTATAAGTTAAACTTACGTTTTGACAATTTAAAGTACTTTTCAACAAGTTTAAAGTTACGGATTGACAAGTTAAAGTACATTTTTTACAAGTTAAAGTATGTTTCTTACAAGTTAAAGTTACGTTTTGACAAGTTAAAGTATGTTTTTTACAAGTTAAAGTTACGTTTTGACAAGTTAAAGTACATTTTCTACAAGTTAAAGTTACATTCTGACAAGTTAAAGTACGTTTCAAAAGTTAAATTTACGATTTCACAAGTTAATTACATTTTTACAAGTTAAACTTATGTTTTGACAAGTTAAAGTACGTTTCAACAAGTTAAAATTACATTTTTACAAGTTAAAATACATTTTTTACAAGTTAAAGTTACGTTTTGACAAGTGAAAGTATGTTGTTTACAAGTTAAAGTTACGTTTTGACAAGTTAAAGAACGTTTCAACAAGTTTAAATTACATTTTTACAAGTTAAAGTGCATGTTTAACAAGTTAAAGTTACGTTTTGACAAGTTAAAGTTACGTTTCAACAAGTTATAGATACATTTTGACAAGTTAAAATACATTTTTTAAAAATTAAAGTTACGTTTTGACAAGTTTAAGTGTTTTTTGTATAAGTTAAAGTTACGTTTTGACAATTTAAAGTACGTTTCAACAAGTTTAAAGTTACCGATTGACAAGTTACAGTACATTTATTACAAGTTAAAGTATGACTTTTACAATTTAATGTTACGTTTTAACACGTAAATTATGTTTTTTACGAGTTAAAGTTACGTTTTGACAAGTTAAAGTGTGTTTTTTACAAGTTAAAGTTACGTTTTGACAAGTTAAAGTATGTTTCTTACAAGTTAAAATTACGTTTTGACAGGTTAAAGTACGTTTCAACATGTTTAAATTACGTTTTTACAAGTTAAAGTGCATGTTTTACAAGTTTAAGTTACGTTTTGACAAGTAAAAGTAAAGTTTCAACAAGTTAAAGTTACATTTTGACAAGGTAAAGTACATTTTTTACAAGTTAAAGTTACGTTTTGACAAGTTAAACTGTTTTTTGTACAAGTTAGTTACGTTTTGACAGTTTTAAGTACGTTTCAACAAGTTTAAAGTTATGGATTGACAAGTTAAAGTACATTTTTTACAAGTTAAAGTATGTTTTTTACAAGTTAAAGTTATTTTTTGCCAAGTTAAAGTACGTTTGAGAACCTTAAAATTACGTTTTGACAAGTTAAAGTACCTTTTTTACAAGTTAAAGTTACGTTTTGATAAGTTAAAATACGTGGCAACATGTTAAAATTACGTTTTGACAAGTTAAAGTACGATTTTAAAAGTTACATTTTGACAAGTTAAAGTACATTTTTTACAAGTTAAAGTTACGTTTTGACAAGTTAAAGTGTTTTTTGTATAAGTTAAAGTTCTGTTTTGACAATTTAAAGTAAGTTTCAACAAGTTTAAAGTTTCGGAATTACAAGTTAAAGTACATTTTTTACAAGTTAAAGTATGTTTCGTACAAGTTAAAGTTATGTTATGACAATTTAAAGTACGATTCAACTAGTTAAAATTACGTTTTGACAAGTTAAAGTATGTTTTCTACAAGTTAAAGTTACGTTTTGACAAGTTAAAGTACATTTTTTACAAGTTAAAGTTATGTTTTGACAAGTTAGAGTATACTTTTTACAAGTTAAAGTTACGTTTTGTCAAGTTAAATTATGTTTTCTTACAAATTAAAGTTACGTTTTGACAAGTTAATGTATGTTTTTTACAAGTTAAAGTTACGTTCTGACAACTTAAAGTACGTTTAAACAAGTTAAAATTACGTTTTGACAAGTTAAAGTACATTTTTTACAAGTTAAAGTTAAGTTTTGACAAGTTAAAGTACGTTTCAACAAGTTAAAATTAAGATTTGACAAGTTAAAGTACATTTTTTACAAGTTAAATATATGTTTTGACAAGTTAAAATACGTTTCAAAAAGTTAAAATTACATTTTGACAAGTTAAAGTATATTTTTTACAAGTTAAAGTGTGTTTTTTAAAAGTTAAAGTTACGTTTTGACAAGTTAAAGTGTGTTTTTTACAAGTTAAAGTTACGTTTTTACAAGTTAAAGTGCATGTTTTACAAGTTTAAGTTACGTTTTGACAAGTTAAAGTTACATTTTCACAAGTTAAAGTACATTTTTTACAAGTTAAAGTTTCGTTTTGACAGGTTAAAGTGTGTTTTTTACAAGTTAAAGTTTGGTTTTGACAAGTTACAGTAAGTTTCAACAAGTTTAAATTACGTTTTTACAAGTTAAAGTAAATTTTTTAGAAGTTCAAGTTATGTTTTGACAAGTTAAAGTTACGTTTTGACAAGTTAGAGTTACGTTTTGACAAGTTAAAGTGTTTTATGTACAAGTTAAAGTTACGTTTTGACAATTTAAAGTGTTTTTTGTACAAGTTAAAGTTACATTTTGACAATTTAAAGTACGTTTCAACAAGTTTAAAGTTACGGATTGACAAGTTAAAGTACATTTTTTACAAGTTAAAGTATGTTTCTTACAAGTTAAAGTTACGTTTTGACAATTTAAAGTACGTTTCAGCAATTTAAAATTACGTTTTGACAACTTAAAGTACATTTTTTACAAGATAAAGTTAAATTTTGACAAGTTAAAGTACGTTTCAACAAGTTAAAATTAATATTTGACAAGTTAAAGTACTCTTTTTACAAGTTAATATATGTTTTGACAATTTAATGTACGTTTCAACAAGTTAAAATTACGATTTGACAAATTAAAGTACATTTTTACAAGTTAAAGTTATGTTTTGACAAGTTTAAATTACGTTTTTACAAGTTAAAGTACATATTTTACAAGTTAAAGTTACGTTTTGACAAGTTAAAGTTTGTTTTTTACAAGTTAAAAGTACGTTTTGACAAGTTAAAGTACGTTTCAACAAGTTTTAATTACGTTTTTACAAGTTAAAGTGCATGTTTTACAAGTTTAAGTTACGATTTGACAAGTTAAAGTTACGTTTCAACAAGTTAAAGTTACATTTTGAAAAGTTAAAGTACATTTTTTACAAGTTAAAGTTACGTTTTGACAAGTTAAAGTGTGTTTTTTACAAGTTAAAGTTTGGTTTTGACAAGTTAAAGTAAGTTTCAACAAGTTTAAATTACGTTTTTAAAAGTTAAAGTAAATTTTTTAAAAGTACAAGTTATGTTTTGACAAGTTAAAGTTATGTTTTGACAAGTTAAAGTTACGTTTTGACAAGTTAAAATGTTTTATGTACAAGTTAAAGTTACGTTTTGACAATTAAAAGTGTTTTTTGTACAAGTTAAAGTTACATTTTGACAATTTAAAGTACGTTTAAACGAGTTTAAAGTTACGGATAGACAAGTGAAAGTACATTTGTTACAAGTTAAAGTATGTTTCTTACAGGTTAAAGTACGTTTTGACAAGTTAAAGTACGTTTCAGCATTTTAAAATTACGTTTTGACAAGTTAAAATACATTTTTTACAAGTTAAAGTTATGTTTTGACAAGTTCAAGTACGTTTCAACAAGTTAAAATTAAGATTTGACAAGTTAAAGTACATTTTTTACAAGTTAAATATATGTTTTGACAATTTAAAGTACGTTTCAACAAGTTAAAATTACGATTTGACAAATTAAAGTACATTTTTACAAGTTAAAGTTTTGTTTTGACAAGTTAAAGTACGTTTCAACAAGTTTAAATTACGTTTTAGAAGTTAAAGTACATATTTTACAAGTTAAAGTTACGTTTTGACAAGTTAAAGTGTGTTTTTTACAAGTTAAAGTTACGTTTTGACAAGTTAAAGTACGTTTCAACAAGTTTAAATTACATTTTTACAAGATAAAGTCCATGTTTTACAAGTTTAAGTTACGTTTTTACAAGTTAAAGTTATTTTTCAACAAGTTAATGTTACGTTTTGACAAGTTAAAGTATGTTTTTTACAAGTTAAAGTTATGTTTTGACAATTTAAAGTATGTTTCTTACAAGTTAAACTTACATTTTGACAAGTTCAAGTACGTTTCAAAAAGTTTAAATTACGTTTTTACAAGTTAAAGTACATATTTTACAATGTTAAGTTACGTTTTGACAAGTTAAAGTTATGTTCCAACAAGTTAAAGTTACATTTTGACAAGTTAAAGTACATTTTTTACAAGTTAAAGTTACGTTTTGACAGGTTAAAGTGTGTTTTTTACAAGTTAAATTTTGGTTTTGACAAGTTAAAGTAAGTTTCAACAAGTTTAAATTACGTTTTTACAAGTTAAAGTAAATTTTTTAGAAGTTCAAGTTATGTTTTGACAAGTTAAAGTTACGTTTTGACAAGTTAAAGTTACGTTTTGACAAGTTAAAGTGTTTTATGTACAAGTTAAAGTTACGTTTTGACAATTTAAAGTGTTTTTTGTACAAGTTAAAGTTACATTTCGACGATTTAAAGTACGTTTCAACAAGTTTAAAGTTACGGATTGACAAGTTAAAGTACATTTTTTACAAGTTAAAGTATATTTCTTACAAGTTAAAGTTACGTTTTGAAGTTAAAGTACGTTTCACCAATTTAAAATTACGTTTTGACAACTTAAACTACATTTTTTACAAGTTAAAGTTAAATTTTGACAAGTTAAAGTACGTTTCTACAAATTTAAATTACGTTTTTACAAGTTAAAGTACATATTTTACAAGTTAAAGTTACGTTTTGACAAGTTAAAGTTTTTTTTTACAAGTTAAAAGTACGTTTTGACAAGTTAAAGTACGTTTCAACAAGTTTTAATTACGTTTTTACAAGTTAAAGTGCATGTTTTACAAGTTAAAGTTACGTTTCAACAAGTTAAAGTTACATTTTGACAAGTTAAAGTACATTTTTTACAAGTTAAAGTTACGTTCTCACATGTTAAAGTGTATTTTGTACAAGTTAAAGTTACGTTGTGACAATTTAAAGTACCTTTCAACAAGTTAAAATTATGATTTGACAAGTTAAAGTACATTTTTTACAAGTTTAATATATGTTTTGACAAGTTAAAATACGTTTCAAAAAGTTAAAATTACGTTTTGACAAGTTAAAGTACATTTTTTACAAGTTAAAGTTACGTTTTGACAAGTTAAAGTGTGTTTTTTACAAGTTAAAGTTACGTTTTGACAAGTTAAAGTGTGTTTTTTACAAGTTAAAGTTACGTTTTTACAAGTTAAAGTGCATGTTTTACAAGTATAAGTTACGTTTTGACAAGTTAAAGTTACGTTACAACAAGTTAAAGTTACATTTTGACAAGTTAAAGTATATTTTATACAAGTTAAAGTTGCGTTTTGACAAGGTAAAGTGTGTTTTTTACAAGTTAAAGTTTGGTTTTGACAAGTTAAAGTAAGTTTCAACAAGTTTAAATTACGTTTTTACAAGTTAAAGTAAATTTTTTAGAAGTTCAAGTTATGTTTTGACAAGTTAAAGTTACGTTTTGACAAGTTAAAGTTACGTTTTGACAAGTTAAAGTGTTTTATGTACAAGTTAAAGTTACGTTTTGACAATTAAAAGTGTTTTTTGTACAAGTTAAAGTTACATTTTGACAATTTAAAGTACGTTTCAACAAGTTTAAAGTTACGAATTGACAAGTTAAAGTACATTTTTTACAAGTTAAATTATGTTTCTTACAAGTTAAAGTACGTTTTGACAAGTAAAAGTAAGTTTCAGCAATTTAAAATTACGTTTTGAAAAGTTAAAGTACATTTTTTACAAGTTAAAGTTAAGTTTTGACAAGTTAAAGTACGTTTCAACAAGTTAAAATTAAGATTTGACAAGTTAAAGTACACTTTTTACAAGTTAAATATATGTTTTGACAAGTTAAAATACGTTTCAAAAAGTTAAAATTACGTTTTGACAAGTTAAAGTACATATTTTACAAGTTAAAGTGTGTTTTTTACAATTTAAAGTTACGTTTTGTCAAGTTAAAGTGTGTTTTTACAAGTTAAAGTTACGGTTTTACAAGGTAAAGTGCATGTTTTACAAGTTTAAGTTACGTTTTGACAAGTTAAAGTTACGTTTCAACAAGTTAAAGTTACATTTTGACAAGTTAAAGTACATTTTTTACAAGTTAAAGTTACGTTTTGACAGGTTAAAGTGTGTTTTTTACAAGTTAAAGTTTGATTTTGACAAGTTAAAGTAAGTTACAACAAGTTTAAATTACGTTTTTACAAGTTAAAGTAAATTTTTTAGAAGTTTAAGTTAAGTTTTGACAAGTTAAAGTTACGTTTTGACAAGTTAGAGTTACGTTTTGACAAGTTAAAGTGTTTTATGTACAAGTTCAAGTTACGTTTTGACAATTTAAAGTGTTTTTTGTATAAGTTAAAGTTACATTTTGACAATTTAAAGTACGTTTCAACAAGTTTAAAGTTACGGATTGACAAGTTAAAGTACATTTTTTACAAGTTAAAGTATGTTTCTTACAAGTTAAAGTTACGTTTTGACAAGTTAAAGTACGTTTCAGGAATTTAAAATTACGTTTGACAACTTAAAGTACATTTTTTACAAGTTAAAGTTAAATTTTGACAACTTAAAGTACGTTTCAACAAGTTAAAATAAATATTTGACAAGTTAAAGTACATTTTTTACAAGTTAAATATATGTTTTGACAATTTAATGTACGTTTCAACAAGTTAAAATTACGATTTGACAAATTAAAGTACATTTTTACAAGTTAAAGTTATGTTTTGACAAGTTAAAGTATGTTTCAACAAGTTTAAATTACGTTTTTACAAGTTAAAGTACATATTTTACAAGTTAAAGTTACGTTTTGACAAGTTAAAGTTTGTTTTTTACAAGTTAAAAGTACGTTTTGACATGTTAAAGTACGTTTCAACAAGTTTTAATTACGTTTTTACAAGTTAAAGTGCATGTTTTACAAGTTTAAGTTACGTTTTGACAAGTTAAAGTTACGTTTCAACAAGTTAAAGTTACATTTTGACAAGTTAAAGTACATTTTTTACAAGTTAAAGTTACGTTTTGACAAGTTAAAGTGTGTTTTTTACAAGTTAAAGTTTGGTTTTGACAAGTTAAAGTAAGTTTAAACAATTTTAAATTACGTTTTTAAAAGTTAAAGTAAATTTTTTATAAGTTCAAGTTATGTTTTGACAAGTTAAAGTTACGTTTTGACAAGTTAAAGTTACGTTTTGACAAGTTAAAGTGCATGTTTTACAATTATAAGTTACGTTTTGAAAAGTTAAAGTTACGTTACAACAAGTTAAAGTTACATTTTGACAAGTTAAAGTATATTTTATACAAGTTAAAGTTACGTTTTGACAAGGTAAAGTGTGTTTTTTACAAGTTAAAGTTTGGTTTTGACAAGTTAAAGTAAGTTTCAACAAGTTTAAATTACGTTTTTACAAGTTAAAGTAAATTTTTTAGAAGTTCAAGTTACGTTTTGACAAGTTAAAGTTACGTTTTGACAAGTTAAAGTTACGTTTTGACAAGTTAAAATGTTTTATGTACAAGTTAAAGTTACGTTTTGACAATTAAAAGTGTTTTTTGTACAAGTTAAAGTTACATTTTGACAATTTAAAGTACGTTTCAACAAGTTTAAAGTTACGGATTGACAAGTGAAAGTACATTTTTTACAAGTTAAAGTATGTTTCTTACAGGTTAAAGTACGTTTTGACAAGTTAAAGTACGTTTCAGCAATTTAAAATTAGGTTTTTACAAGTTAAAGTACATTTTTTACAAGTTAAAGTTATGTTTTGACAAGTTAAAGTACGTTTCAACAAGTTAAAATTAAGATTTGACAAGTTAAAGTACATTTTTTACAAGTTAAATATATGTTTTGACAATTTAAAGTACGTTTCAACAAGTTCAAATTACGATTTGACAAATTAAAGTACATTTTTACAAGTTAAAGTTTTGTTTTGACAAGTTAAAGTGTGTTTCAACAAGTTTAAATTACGTTTTAGAAGTTAAAGTACATATTTTACAAGTTAAAGTTACGTTTTGACAAGTTAAAGTGTGTTTTTTACAAGTTAAAGTTACGTTTTGATAAGTTAAAGTACGTTTCAACAAGTTTAAATTACAATTTTACAAGATAAAGTGCATGTTTTACAAGTTTAAGTTACGTTTTTACAAGTTAAAGTTATTTTTCAACAAGTTAATGTTACGTTTTGACAAGTTAAAGTTTGAGTTTTACAAGTTAAAGTTATGTTTTGACAATTTAAAGTATGTTTCTTACAAGTTAAACTTACATTTTGACAAGTTAAAGTACGTTTCAAAAAGTTTAAATTACGTTTTTACAAGTTAAAGTGCATATTTTACAATGTTAAGTTACGTTTTGACAAGTTAAAGTTATGTTCCAACAAGTTAAAGTTATATTTTGACAAGTTAAAGTACATTTTTTACAAGTTAAAGTTACAGTTTGACAAGTTAATGTGTTTTATGTACAAGTTAAAGTTACATTTTGATAATTTAAAGTACATTTTAACAAGTTTAAAGTTACGGATTGACAAGTTAAAGTACATTTTTACAAGTTAAAGTATGTTTCTTACAAGATAAAGTTACGTTTTGACAAGTTAAAGTACGTTTCAACAAGTTTAAATTACATTTTACAAGTGAAAGTACATTTTTTAGAAGTTCAAGTTATGTTTTTACAAGTTCAAGTTACATTTCGACAACTTAAATTAACATTTTGACAAGTTAAAGTGTTTTGTGTACAACTTAAAGTTATGTTTTAACAATTTAAAGTGTTTTTTGTACAACTTAAAGTTATATTTTGACAATTTAAAGTACGTTTCAACAAGTTAAAATTACGATTTATCAAATTAAAGTACATTTTTACAAGTTAAAGTTATGTTTGGACAAGTTAAAGTACGTTTCAACAAGTTTAAATTACGTTTTTACAAGTTAATGTACATATTTTACAAGTTAAAGTTACGTTTTGACAAGTTAAAGTGTGTTTTTTACAAGTGAAAGTTACGTTTTGACAAGTTAAAGTACGTTTCAACAAGTTTTAATTACGTTTTTACAAGCTAAAGTGCATGTTTTACAAATTTAAGTTACGTTTTGACAAGTTAAAGTTATTTTTAAACAAGTTAATGTTACGTTTTGACAAGTTAAAGTATGTTTTTTACAAGTTAAAGTTATGTTTTGACAATTTAAAGTATGTTTCTTACAAGTTAAACTTACATTTTGGCAAGTTAAAGTAAGTTTCAACAAGTTTAAATTACGTTTTTACAATTTAAAGTGCATGTTTTACAATGTTAAGTTACGTTTTGACAAGTTAATGTTATGTTTCAACAAGTTAAAGTTATATTTTGACAAGTTAAAGTACATTTTTTACAAGTTTAAATTACAGTTTGACAAGTTAAAGTGTTTTAGGTACAAGTTAAAGTTACATTTTAACAATTTAGAGTACATTTTAACAAGTTTAAAGTTATGGATTGACAAGTTAAAGTACATTTTTTAAAAGTTAAAGTATGCTTTTTAAAAGATAAAGTTACGTTTTGACAAGTTAAAGTACGTTTCAACAAGTTTAAATTACGTTTTAAAAGTTAAAGTACATTTTTTAGAAGTTCAAATTATGTTTTTACAAGTTAAAGTTACATTTCGACAACTTAAAGTTAAGTTTTGACAAGTTAAAGTGTTTTTTGTACAACTTAAAGTTACGTTTTGACAATTTAAAGTGTTTTTAGTACAACCTAAAGTTATATTTTAACAATTTAAAGTACGTTTCAACAAGTTAAAATTACGATTTGACAAATTAAAGTACATTTGTACAAGTTAAAGTTATGTTTCTTACAAGATAAAGTTACGTTTTGACAAGTTAAAGTACGTTTCAGCAATTTAAAATTACGTTTTGACAAGTTAAAGTACATTTTTTACAAGTTAAAGTTAAGTTTTGACAAGTTAAACTACGTTTCAACAAGTTAAAATTAAGATTTGACAAGTTAAAGTACATTTTTTACAAGTTAAATATATGTTTTGACAAGTTAAAATACGTTTCAAAAAGTTAAAATTACGTTTTGACAAGTTAAAGTACATTTTAAAAAAGTTAAAGTGTGTTTTTTACAAGTTAAAGTTACGTTTTGAAAAGTTAAAGTACGTTTCAACATATTTAAATTACATTTTTACAAGTTAAAGTGCATGTTTTACAAGTTTAAGTTACGTTTTGACAAGTTAAAGTTATTTTTCAACAAGTTAATGTTACGTTTGGACAAGTTAAAGTACGTTTCAACAAGTTTAAATTATGTTTTTACAAGTTAAAGTGCATGCTTTACAATGTTAAGTTACGTTTTGACAAGTTAAAGTTAAGGTTTAACAAGTTAAAGTTACATTTTGACAAGTTAAAGTACATTTTTTACAAGTTAAAGTTACAGTTTGACAAGTTAAAATGTTTTATGTACAAGTTAAAGTTACATTTTGACAATTTAAATTACATTTTAACAAGTTTAAAGTTACGGATTGACAAGTTAAAGTACATTTTTTACAAGTTAAAGTATGTTTCTTACAAGATAAAGTTACGTGTTGACAAGTTAAAGTACGTTTCAACAAGTTTAAATTACATTTTACAAGTGAAAGTACATTTTTTAGAAGTTCAAGTTATGTTTTTACAAGTTAAAGTTACATTTCGACAACTTAAAGTTACGTTTTGACAAGTTAAAGTGTTTTGTGTACAACTTAAAGTTAAGTTTTGACAATTTAAAGTGTTTTTTGTACAACTTAAAGTTATATTTTGACAATTTAAAGTACGTTTCAACAAGTTAAAATTACGATTTGACAAATTAAAGTACATTCGTACAAGTTAAAGTTATGGTTTGACAAGTTAAAGTACGTTTCAACAACTTTAAATTACGTTTTTACAAGTTAAAGTACATATTTTACAAGTTAAAGTTACGTTTTGACAAGTTAAAGTGTGTTTTTTACAAGTGAAAGTTACGTTTTGACAAGTTAAAGTACGTTTCAAAGAGTTTTAATTACGTTTTTACAAGCTAAAGTGCATGTTTTACAAATTTAAGTTACGTTTTGACAAGTTAAAGTTATTTTTAAACAAGTTAATGTTACGTTTTGACAAGTTAAAGTATGTTTTTTACAAGTTAAAGTTATGTTTTGAAAATTTAAAGTATGTTTCTTACAAGTTAAACTTACATTTTGACAAGGTAAAGTAAGTTTCAACAAGTTTAAATTACGTTTTTACAATTTAAAGTGCATGTTTTACAATGTTAAGTTACGTTTTGACAAGTTAAAGTTATGTTTCAACAAGTTAAAGTTATATTTTGACAAGTTAAAGTACATTTTTTACATGTTTAAGTTACAGTTTGACAAGTTAAAGTGTTTTATGTACAAGTTAAAGTTACATTTTAACAATTTAAAGTACATTTTAACAAGTTTACAGTTACTAATTACCTAGTTAAAGTACATTTTTTACAAGTTAAAGTATGTTTTTTACAAGATAAAGTTACGTTTTGACAAGTTAAAGTACGTTTCAACAAGTTTAAATTACGTTTTAAAAGTTAAAGTACATTTTTTAGAAGTTAAAGTTATATTTTTACAAGTTAAAGTTACATTTTGACAACTTAAAGTTAAGTTTTGATAAGTTAAAGTGTTTTTTGTACAACTTAAAGTTACGTTTTGACAGGTTAAAGTGTGTTTTTAACAAGTTAAAGTTTGGTTTTGACAAGTTAAAGTAAGTTTCAACAAGTTTAAATTACGTTTTTACAAGTTAAAGTAAATTTTTTAGAAGTTTAAGTTAAGTTTTCACAAGTTAGAGTTACGTTTTGACAAGTTAGAGTTACGTTTTGACAAGTTAAAGTGTTTTATGTAGAAGTTCAAATTACGTTTTGACTATTTAAAGTGTTTTTTGTATAAGTTAAAGTTACATTTTGACAATTTAAAGTACGTTTCAACAAGTTTAAAGTTACGGATTGACAAGTTAAAGTACATTTGTTACAAGTTAAAGTATGTTTCTTACAAGTTAAAGTTACGTTTTGACAAGTTAAAGTACGTTTCAGCAATTTAAAATTATGTTTTGACAACTTAAAGTACATTTTTTACAAGTTAAAGTTAATATTTGACAAGTTAAAGTACGTTTCAACAAGTTAAAATAAAGATTTGACAAGTTAAAGTACAATTTTTACAAGTTAAATATATGTTTGGACAATTTAAAGTACGTTTCAACAAGTTCAAATTACGATTTGAAAAATTAAAGTACATTTTTACAAGTTAAAGTTTTGTTTTGACAAGTTAAAGTGTGTTTTAACAAGTTTAAATTACGTTTTAGAAGTTAAAGTACATATTTTACAAGTTAAAGTTACGTTTTGACAAGTTAAAGTGTGTTTATTACAAGTTAAAGTTACGTTTTGATAAGTTAAAGTACGTTTCAACAAGTTTAAATTACATTTTTACAAGATAAAGTGCATGTTTTACAAGTTTAAGTTACGTTTTTACAAGTTAAAGTTATTTTTCAACAAGTTAATGTTACGTTTTGACAAGTTAAAGTATGTT
Source organism: Urtica urens (assembly GCA_958296335.1). Taxonomy (NCBI): domain Eukaryota; kingdom Viridiplantae; phylum Streptophyta; class Magnoliopsida; order Rosales; family Urticaceae; genus Urtica; species Urtica urens. The sequence continues at coordinate 29,490,386 of OY282520.1, forward strand.
TATTACAAGTTAAAGTTATGTTTTGACAATTTAAAGTATGTTTCTTACAAGTTAAACTTACATTTTGACAAGTTCAAGTACGTTTCAAAAAGTTTAAATTACGTTTTTTACAAGTTAAAGTGCATATTTTACAATGTTAAGTTACGTTTTGACAAGTTAAAGTTATGTTCCAACAAGTTAAAGTTACATTTTGACAAGTTAAAGTACATTTTTTACAAGTTAAAGTTACAGTTTGACAAGTTAATGTGTTTTATGTACAAGTTAAAGTTACATTTTGACAATTTAAAGTACATTTTAACAAGTTTGAAGTTACGGATAGACAAGTTAAAGTACATTTTTACAAGTTAAAGTATGTTTCTTACAAGATAAAGTTACGTTTTGACAAGTTAAAGTACGTTTCAACAAGTTTAAATTACATTTTACAAGTGAAAGTACATTTTTAGAAGTTCAAGTTATGTTTTTACAAGTTCAAGTTACATTTCGACAACTTAAATTAACATTTTGACAAGTCAAAGTGTTTTGTGTACAACTTAAAGTTATGTTTTGACAATTTAAAGTGTTTTTTGTACAACTTAAAGTTATATTTTGACAATTTAAAGTACGTTTCAACAAGTTAAAATTATGATTTGACAAATTAAAGTACATTTTTACAAGTTAAAGTTATGTTTGGACAAGTTAAAGTACGTTTCAACAAGTTTAAATTACGTTTTTACAAGTTAATGTACATATTTTACAAGTTAAAGTTACGTTTTGACAAGTTAAAGTGTGTTTTTTACAAGTGAAAGTTACGTTTTGACAAGTTAAAGTACGTTTCAACAAGTTTTAATTACGTTTTTACAAGCTAAAGTGCATGTTTTACAAATTGAAGTTACGTTTTGACAAGTTAAAGTTATTTTTAAACAAGTTAATGTTACGTTTTGACAAGTTAAGGTATGATTTTTACAAGTTAAAGTTATGTTTTGACAATTTAAAGTATGTTTCTTACAAGTTAAACTTACATTTTGACAAGTTAAAGTACGTTTCAACAAGTTTAAATTACATTTTACAAGTGAAAGTACATTTTTTAGAAGTTCAAGTTATGTTTTTAGAAGTTAAAGTTACATTTCGACAACTTAAAGTTACGTTTTGACAAGTTAAAGTGTTTTGTTTACAAATTAAAGTTATGTTTTGACAATTTAAAGTGTTTTTAGTACAACTTAAAGTTATATTTTAACAATTTAAAGTACGTTTCAACAAGTTAAAATTACGATTTGACAAATTAAAGTACATTTGTACAAGTTAAAGTTATGGTTTGACAAGTTAAAGTACGTTTCAACAACTTTAAATTACGTTTTTACAAGTTAAAGTACATATTTTACAAGTTAAAGTTACGTTTTGACAAGTTAAAGTGTGTTTTTTACAAGTGAAAGTTACGTTTTGACAAGTTAAAGTACGTTTCAAAGAGTTTTAATTACGTTTTTACAAGCTAAAGTGCATGTTTTACAAATTTAAGTTACGTTTTGACAAGTTAAAGTTATTTTTAAACAAGTTAATGTTACGTTTTGACAAGTTAAAGTATGTTTTTTACAGGTTAAAGTTATGTTTTGACAATTTAAAGTATGTTTCTTACAAGTTAAACTTACATTTTGACAAGTTCAAGTAAGTTTCAACAAGTTTAAATTACGTTTTTCCAAGTCAAAGTGCATGTTTTACAATGTTAAGTTACGTTTTGACAAGTTAAAGTTATGTTTCAACAAGTTAAAGTTACATTTTGTCAAGTTAAAGTGTGTTTTTTACAAGTTAAAGTTACGTTTTGACAAGTTAAAGTGCGTTTCAACATGTTTAAATTACATTTTTACAAGTTAAAGTGCATGTTTTACAAGTTTAAGTTACGTTTTGACAAGTTAAAGTTATTTTTCAACAAGTTAATGTTACGTTTTGACAAGTTTAAGTATGTTTTTTACAAGTTAAAGTTATGTTTTGACAATTTAAAGTATGTTTCGTACAAGTTAATCTTACATTTTGACAAGTTATAGTACGTTTCAAAAAGTTTAAATTACGTTTTTACAAGTCAAAGTGCATGTTTTACAATGTTAAGTTTCGTTTTGACAAGTTAAAGTTATGTTTCAACAAGTTAAAGTTACATTTTGTCAAGTTAAAGTGTGTTTTTTACAAGTTAAAGTTACGTTTTGACAAGTTAAAGTGCGTTTCAACATGTTTAAATTACATTTTTACAAGTTAAAGTGCATGTTTTACAAGTTTAAGTTACGTTTTGACAAGTTAAAGTTATTTTTCAACAAGTTAATGTTACGTTTTGACAAGTTTAAGTATGTTTTTTACAAGTTAAAGTTATGTTTTGAAAATTTAAAGTATGTTTCGTAAAAGTTAATCTTACATTTTGAAAAGTTAAAGTACGTTTCAACAAGTTTAAATTACTTTTTTACAAGTCAAAGTGCATGTTTTACAATGTTAAGTTACGTTTTGACAAGTTAAAGTTATGTTTCAACAAGTTAAAGTTACATTTTGACAAGTTAAAATATTTTTTTTACAAGTTAAAGTTACAGTTTGACAAGTTAAAATGTTTTATGTACAAGTTAAAGTTACATTTTGACAATTTAAAGTACATTTTAACCAATTTAAAGTTACGGATTGACAAGTTAAAGTACATTTTTTACAAGTTAAAGTATGTTCTTTACAAGATAAAGTTACTTTTTGACAAGTTAAAGTACGTTTCAACAAGTTTAAATTACGTTTTACAAGTTAAAGTAAATTTTTTAGTAGTTCAAGTTATGTTTTTACAAGTTAAAGTTCCATTTCGACAACTTAAAGTTACGTTTTGACAAGTTAAAGTGTTTTTTGTACAACTTAAAGTTATGTTTTGACAATTTAAAGTGTTTTTTGTACAAGTAAAAGTTAAGTTTTGATAATTAAAAGTGTTTTTTGTATAAGTTAAAGTTACATTTTGACAATTTAAAGTACGTTTCAACAAGTTTAAAGTTACGGATTGACAAGTTAAAGTACATTTTTTACAAGTTAAAGTATGTTTCTTACAAGTTAAAGTTACGTTTTGACAAGTTTAAGTACGTTTCAGCAATTTAAAATTACGTTTTGATAACTTAAAGTACATTTTTTACAACTTAAAGTTAAGTTTTGACAAGGTAAAGTACGTTTCAACAAGTTAAAATTAAGATTTGACAAGTTAAAGTACATTTTTTACAAGTTAAATATATGTTTTGACAAGTTAAAATACGTTTCAAAAAGTTAAAATTACGTTTTGACAAGTTAAAGTACATTTTTTACAAGTTAAAGTGTGTTTTTTACAAGTTAAAGTTACGTTTTGACAAGTTAAAGTGCGTTTCAACATGTTTAAATTACATTTTTACAAGTTAAAGTGCATGTTTTACAAGTTTAAGTTACGTTTTGACAAGTTAAAGTTATTTTTCAACAAGTTAATGTTACGTTTTGACAAGTTTAAGTATGTTTTTTACAAGTTAAAGTTATGTTTTGACAATTTAAAGTATGATTCGTACAAGTTAATATTACATTTTGACAAGTTAAAGTACGTTTCAACAAGTTTATATTACGTTTTTACAAGTCAAAGTGCATGTTTTACAATGTTAAGTTACGTTTTGACAAGTTAAAGTTATGTTTCAACAAGTTAAAGTTACATTTTGTCAAGTTAAAGTGTGTTTTTTACAAGTTAAAGTTACGTTTTGACAAGTTAAAGTGCGTTTCAACATGTTTAAATTACATTTTTACAAGTTAAAGTGCATGTTTTACAAGTTTAAGTTACGTTTTGACAAGTTAAAGTTATTTTTCAACAAGTTAATGTTACGTTTTGACAAGTTTATGTATGTTTTTTACAAGTTAAAGTTATGTTTTCACAATTTAAAGTATGTTTCGTACAAGTTAATCTTACATTTTGACAAGTTAAAGTACGTTTCAACAATTTTAAATTACGTTTTTACAAGTCAAAGTGCATGTTTTACAATGTTAAGTTACGTTTTGACAAGTTAAAGTTATGTTTCAACAAATTGAAGTTACATTTTGACAAGTTAAAATACATTTTTTACAAGTTAAAGGTACAGTTTGACAAGTTAAAATGTTTTATGTACAAGTTAAAGTTACATTTTGACAATTTAAAGTACATTTTAACAAGTTTAAAGTTACGGATTGACAAGTTAAAGTACATTTTTTACAAGTTAAAGTATGTTCTTTTCAAGATAAAGTTACGTTTTGACAAGTTAAAGTACGTTTCAACAAGTTTAAATTACGTTTTACAAGTTAAAGTAAATTTTTTAGTAGTTCAAGTTATGTTTTTACAAGTTAAAGTTCCATTTCGACAACTTAAAGTTACGTTTTGACAAGTTAAAGTGTTTTTTGTACAACTTAAAGTTATGTTTTGACAATTTAAAGTGTTTTTTATACGAGTTAAAGATAAATTTTGACAATTTAAAGTACGTTTCAACAAGTTAAAATTACGATTTAACAAATTAAACTACATTTTTACAAGTTAAAGTTATGTTTTGACAAGTTAAAGTACGTTTCAAAAAGTTTAAATTACGTTTTTACAAGTTAAAGTACATATTTTACAAGTTAAAGTTACGTTTTGACAAGTTAAAGTGTGTTTTTTACAAGTGAAAGTTATGTTTTGACAAGTTAAAGTACGTTTCAACAAGTTTTAATTACGTTTTTACAAGCTATAGTGCATGTTTTACAAATTTAAGTTACGTTTTGACAAGTTAAAGTTATTTTTTAACAAGTTAATGTTACGTTTTGACAAGTTAAAGTATGTTTTTTACAAGTTAAAGTTATGTTTTGACAATTTAAAGTATGTTTCTTACAAGTTAAACTTACATTTTGACAAGTTAAAGTAAGTTTCAACAAATTTAAATTACGTTTTTAGAATTTAAAGTACATGTTTTACAATGTTAAGTTATGTTTTGACAAGTTAAAGTTATGTTTCAACAAGTTAAAGTTACATTTTGACAAGTTAAAGTACATTTTTTACAAGTTAAAGTTACAGTTTGACAAGTTAAAGTGTTTTATGTACAAGTTAAAGTTACATTTAGACAATGTAAAGTACATTTTAACAAGTTTAAAGTTACGGATTGACAAGTTAAAGTACATTTTTTATAAGTTAAAGTATGTTTCTTACAAGATAAAGTTACGTTTTGACAAGTTAGTACGTTTCAACAAGTTTAAATTACGTTTTACAAGTTAAAGTACATTTTTTAGAAGTTCAAGTTATGTTTTGACAAGTTAAAGTTACATTTCGACAACTTAAAGTTACGTTTTGACAAGTTAAAGTGATTTGTGTACAACTTAAAGTTATGTTTTGACAATTTAAAGTGTTTTTTGTACAAGTTAAAGTTACATTTTGACAATTTAAAGTACGTTACAACAAGTTAAAATTACGATTTGACAAATTAAAGTACATTTTTACAAGTTAAAATTATGTTTTGACAAGTTAAAATACGTTTCAACAAGTTTAAATTACGTTTTTACAAGTTAAAGTACATAATTTACAAGTTAAAGTTACGTTTTGACATGTTAAAGTTTGTTTTTTACAAGTTAAAGTTATGTTTTGACAAGTTAAATTACGTTAACAAGTTTAAATTACATTTTTACAATCTAAAGTGCATGTTTTACAAATTTATGTTATGTTTTGACAAGTTAAAGTTATTTTTCAACAAGTTACAGTTACGTTTTGACAAGTTAAAGTATGTTTTCTACAAGTTAAAGTTATGTTTTGACAATTTAAAGTATGTTTCTTACAAGTTAAACTTACATTTTGACAAGTTAAAGTACGTTTCAACAAGTTTAAGTTACATTTTACAAGTGAAAGTACATTTTTTAGAAGTTCAAGTTATGTTTTTACAAGTTAAAGTTACATTTCGACAACTTAAAGTTACGTTTTGACAAGTTAAAGTGTTTTGTATACAACTTAAAGTTATGTTTTGACAATTTAAAGTGTTTTTTGTACAAGTTAAAGTTACATTTTGACAATTTAAAGTACATTTTAACAAGTTTAAAGTTCCGGATTGACAAGTTAAAATACTTTTTATACAAGTTAAAGTATGTTTCTTACAAGATAAAGTTACGTTTTGCCAAGTTAAAGTACGTTTCAACAAGTTTAAAGTACTTTTTTTACAAGCTAAAGTGCATGTTTTACAAATTTATGTTATGTTTTGACAAGTTAAAGTTATTTTTCAACAAGTTACTGTTACGTTTTGACAAGTTAAAGTATGTTTTCTACAAGTTAAAGTTATGTTTTGACAATTTAAAGTATGTTTCTTACAAGTTCAACTTACATTTTGAAAAGTTAAAGTACGTTTCAACAAGTTTAAATTACGTTTTTACAAGTTAAAGTGCATGTTTTACAAGTTTAAGTTACGTTTTGACAAGTTATAGTTTTGTTTCAACAAGTTAAAGTTACATTTTGACAAGTTAAAGTACATTTTTTACAAATTAAAGTTACATTTTGACAAGTTAAAGTGTTTTTTGTACAAGTTAAAGATACATTTTGACAATTAAAGTAGATTTTAACAAGTTTAAAGTTACGGATTGACAAGTTAAAGTACATTTTGTACAAGTTAAAGTATGTTTCTTACAAGATGAAGTTACGTTTTGACAAGTTAACGTACGTTTCAACAAGTTTAAATTACTTTTTTTACAAGCTAAAGTGCATGTTTTACAAATTTAAGTTACGTTTTGACAAGTTAAAGTTATTTTTCAACAAGTTAATGTTACGTTTTGACAAGTTAAAGTATGTTTTTTACAAGTTAAAGTTATGTTTTGACAATTTAAAGTATGTTTCTTACAAGTTAAACTTACATTTTGACAAGTTTAAGTATGTTACAACAAATTTAAATTACGTTTTTACAATTTAAAGTACATGTTTTACAATGTTAAGTTACGTTTTGACAAGTTAAATTTATGTTTCAACAAGTTAAAGTTACATTTTGACAAGTTAAAGTACATTATTTACAAGTTAAAGTTACAATTTGACAAGTTAAAGTGTTTTATGTACAAGTTAAAGTTACATTTTGACAATTTAAAGTACGTTTCAACAAGTTAAAATTATGATTTGACAAATTAAAGTACATTTTTACAAGTTAAAGTTATGTTTTGACAAGTTAAAATACGTTTCAACAAGTTTAAATTTCGTTTTTACAAGTTAAAGTACATATTTTACAAGTTAAAGTTATGTTTTGACATGTTAAAGTTTGTTATTTACAAGTTAAAGTTATGTTTTGACATGTTAAATTTGTTTTTTACAAGTTAAAGTTATGTTTTGACAAGTTAAATTACGTTTCAACAAGTTTAAATTACGTTTTTACAAGCTAAAGTGCATGTTTTACAAATTTAAGTTATGTCTTGACAAGTTAAAGTTTTTTTTCAACAAGTTAATGTTACGTTTTGAAAAGTTAAAGTATGTTTTCTACAAGTTAAAGTTATGTTTTGACAATTTAAAGTATGTTTCTTACAAGTTAAACTTATATTTTGAAAAGTTAAAGTACGTTTCTACAAGTTTAAACTACATTTTTACAAGTTAAAGTGCATGTTTTACAAGTTTAAGTTATGTTTTGACAAGTTAAAATTATGTTTCAACAAGTTAAAGTTATATTTTGACAAGTTAAAGTACATTTTTTACAAGTTAAAGTTACATTTTGACTAGTTAAAGTGTTTTTTGTACAAGTTAAAGTTACATTTTGACAATTTAAAGTACATTTTAACAAGTTTAAAGTTACGGATTGACAAGTTAAAGTACATTTTTTTACAAGTTAAAGTATGCTTCTTACAAGATAAAGTTACGTTTTGACAAGTTAAAGTACGTATCAACAAGTTTAAATTACAGTTTACAAGTTAAAGTACATTTTTTAGAAGTTCAAGTTATGTTTTGACAAGTTAAAGTTACATTTCGACAACTTAAAGTTACGTTTTGACAAGTTAAAGTGCTTTTTGTACAACTTAAACTTATGTTTTGACAATTTAAAGTGTTTTTTGTAGAAGTTAAAGTTACATTTTGACAATTTAAAGTACGTTTCAACAAGTTTAAATTACGTTTTTACAAGTTAAAGTACATGTTTTACAAGTTAAAGTCACATTTTGAGAAGTTAAAGTACGTTTCAGCAATTTAAAATTACGTTTTGACAAGTTAAAGTACATTTTTTACAAGTTAAAGTACGTTTCAACAAGTTAAAATTAAGATTTGACAAGTTAAAGTACATTTTTTACAAGTTAAATATATGTTTTGACAAGTTAAAATACGTATCAAAAAGTTAAAATTACGTTTTGACAAGTTAAAGTACATTTTTTACAAGTTAAAGTTACGTTTTGACAAGTTAAAGTGTGTTTTTTACAAGTTAAAGTTACGTTTTGACAAGTTAAAGTACGTTTCAACAAGTTTTAATTACGTTTTTACAAGTTAAAGTGAATGTTTTACAAGTTTAAGTTACGTTTTGACAAGTTAAAGTTACGTTTCAACAAGTTAAAGTTACATCTTGACAAGTTAAAGTACATTTTTTACAAGTTAAAGTTACGTTTTGACAAGTTAAAGTGTTTTTTGTACAAGTTAAAGTTACGTTGGGACAATTTAAAGTACGTTTTAACAAGTTAAAATTACGATTTGACACGTTAAAGTACATTTTTTACAAGTTTAAGTTATGTTTTGACAAGTTAAAGTATGTTTCAAAAAGTTAGAATTACATTTTGACAAGTTAAAGTACATTTTTTACAAGTTAAAGTTACGTTTTGACAAGTTAAAGTGTGTTTTTTACAAGTTAAAGTTAGGTTTTGACAAGTTAAAGTAAGTTTCAACAAATTTAAATTACGTTTTTACAAGTTAAAGTAAATTTTTTAGAAGTTCAAGTTATGTTTTGACAAGTTAAAGTTACGTTTTGACAGGTTAAAGTTACGTTTTGACAAGTTAAAGTGTTTTTTGTACAAGTTAGAGTTACGTTTTGTCAATTTAAAGTGTTATTTGTACAAGGTAAAGTTACATTTTGACAATTTAAAGTACGTTTCAACAAGTTTAAAGTTACGGATTGACAACTTAAAGTACATTTTTTACAAGTTAAAGTATGTTTCTTACAAGTTAAAGTTACGTTTTGAGAAGTTAAAGTACGTTTCAGCAATTTAAAATTATGTTTTGACAAGTTAAAGTACATTTTTTACAAGTTAAAGTTAAGTTTTGACAAGTTAAAGTACGTTTCAACAAGTTAAAATTAAGATTTTACAAGTTAAAGTACATTTTTTACAAGTTAAATATATGTTTTGACAAGTTAAAATACGTTTCAAAAAGTTAAAATTACGTTTTAACAAGTTAAAGTACATTTTTTACAAATTAAATTTTGTTTTTTACAAGTTAAAGTTACGGTTTGACAAGTTAAAGTACGTTTCAACAAGTTTAAATTACATTTTTACAAGTTAAAGTACATGTTTTACAAGTTTAAGTTACGTTTTAACAAGTTAAAGTTACGTTTCAACAAGTTAAAGTTACATTTTGACAAGTTAAAGTACATTTTTTACAAGTTAAAGTTAGGTTTTGACAAGTTAAAGTGTTTTTTGTACAAGTTAAAGTTACGTTGTGATAATTTAAAGTACGTTTCAACAAGTTAAAATTACAATTTGACACGTTAAAGTACATTTTTTACAAGTTTATGTTATGTTTTGACAAGTTAAAGTATGTTTCAAAAAGTTAAAATTACATTTTGACAAGTTAAAGTACATTTTTTACAAGTTAAAGTTACATTTTAACAAGTTAAAATGTGTTTTTTACAAGTTAAAGTTAGGTTTTGACAAGTTAAAGTAAGTTTCAACAAGTTTAAATTACGTTTTTACAAGTTAAAGTAAATTTTTTACAAGTTCAATTTATGTTTTGACAAGTTAAAGTTACGTTTTGACAAGTTAAAGTTACGTTTTGACAAGTTAAAGTGTTTTTTGTACAAGTTAGAGTTATGTTTTGACAATTTAAAGTGTTTTTTGTACAAGGTAAAGTTACATTTTGACAATTTAAAGTAGGTTTCAACAAGTTTAAAGTTACGGATTGACAACTTAAAGTACATTTTTTACAAGTTAAAGTATGTTTCTTACAAGTTAAAGTTACGTTTTGACAAGTTAAAGTAGGTTTCCGCAATTTAGAATTATATTTTTACAAGTTAAAGTACATTTTTTACAAGTTAAAGTTAAGTTTTGACAAGTTAATGTACGTTTCAACAAGTTAAAATTAAGATTTGACAAGTTAAAGTACATTTTCTACAAGTTAAATATATGTTTTGACAAGTTAAAATACGTTTCAAAAAGTTAAAATTACGTTTTGACAAGTTAAAGTACATTTTTTACAAGTTAAATTTTGTTTTTTACAAGTTAAAGTTACGTTTTGACAAGTTAAAGTACGTTTCAACAAGTTTAAATTACATTTTTACAAGTTAAAGTGCATGTTTTACAAGTTTAAGTTATGTTTTGACAAGTTAAAGTTACGTTTCAACAAGTTAAAGTTACAATTTGACAAGTTAAAGTACATTTTTTACAAGTTAAAGTTACGTTTTGACAAGTTAAAGTGTTATTTGTACAAGTTAGAGTTACGTTTGAACAAGTTAAAATTACGATTTGACTCGTTAAAGTACTTTTTTTACAAGTTAAAGTTATGTTTTGACAAGTTAAAGTAAGTTTCAAAAAGTTAAAATTAGGATTTGACAAGATAAAGTACCTTTTTACAGGTTAAATTTATATTTTGACAAGTTAAAGTACGTTTCAACAAGTTTAAATTACGTTTTTACAAGTTAAAGAACATATTTTACAAGTTAAAGTTACGTTTTGACATGTTAAAGTTTGTTTTTAACAAGTTAAAGTTACGTTTTGGCAAGTTAAAGTACGTTTCAACAAGTTTAAATTACGTTTTTACAAGTTAAAGTGCATGTTTTACAAGTTTAAGTTACGTTTTTACAAGTTAAAGTTATGTTTCAACAAGTTAAAGTTACATTTTGACAAGTTAAAGTACATTTTTTACAAGTTAAAGTTACATTTTGACAAGTTAAAGTGTTTTTATGTACAAGTTAAAGTTACATTTTGACAATTTAAAGTACATTTTAACAAGTTTAAAGTTACGGATTGACAAGTTAAAGTACATTTTTTTATAAGTTAAAGTATGTTTCTTACAAGATAAAGTTACGTTTTGACAAGTTAAAGTACATTTCAACAAGTTTAAATTACATTTTACAAGTTAAAGTACATTTTTTAGAAGTTCAAGTTATGTTTTGACAAGTTAAAGTTACATTTCGACAACTTAAAGTTACGTTTTGACAAGTTAAAGTGATTTGTGTACAACTTAAAGTTATGTTTTGACAATTTAAAGTGTTTTTTGTACAAGTTAAAGTTACATTTTGACAATTTAAAGTACGTTTCAACAAGTTAAAATTACGATTTGACAAATTAAAGTACATTTTTACAAGTTAAAGTTATGTTTTGACAAGTTAAAATACGTTTCAACAAGTTTAAATTACGTTTTTACAAGTTAAAGTACATATTTTACAAGTTAAAGTTACGTTTTGACATTTTAAAGTTTGTTTTTTACAAGTTAAAGTTATGTTTTGACAAGTTAAATTACGTTAACAAGTTTAAATTACGTTTTTACAAGCTAAAGTGCATGTTTTACAAATTTATGTTATGTTTTGACAAGTTAAAGTTATTTTTCAACAAGTTACAGTTACGTTTTGACAAGTTAAAGTATGTTCTCTACAAGTTAAAGTTATGTTTTGACAATTTAAAGTATGTTTCTTACATGTTAAACTTACATTTTGAAAAGTTAAAGTACGTTTCAACAAGTTAAAATTACGTTTTTAAAAGTTAAAGTGCAAGTTTTACAAGTTTAAGTTACGTTTTAACAAGTTATAGTTATGTTTCAACAAGTTAAAGTTACATTTTGACAAGTCAAAGTACATTTTTTACAAGTTAAAGTTACATTTTGACAAGTTAAAGTGTTTTTTGTACAAGTTAAAGTTACATTTTGACAATTTAAAGTACATTTTAACAAGTTTAAAGTTACGGATTGACAAGTTAAAGTACATTTTGTACAAGTTAAAGTATGTTTCTTACAAGATAAAGTTACGTTTTGACAAGTTAAAGTACGTTTCAACAAGTTTAAATTACTTTTTTTACAAGCTAAAGCGCATGTTTTACAAATTTATGTTATGTTTTGACAAGTTAAAGTTATTTTTCAACAAGTTACTGTTACGATTTGACAGGTTAAAGTATGTTTTCTACAAGTTAAAGTTATGTTTTGACAATTTAAAGTATGTTTCTTACAAGTTAAACTTACATTTTGCAAAGTTAAAGTACGTTTCAACAAGTTTAAGTTACGTTTTTACAAGTTAAAGTGCATGTTTTACAAGTTTAAGTTACGTTTTGACAAGTTATAGTTATGTTTCAACAAGTTAAAGTACATTTTTTACAAGTTAAAGTTACATTTTGACAAGTGAAAGTGTTTTTTGTACAAGTTATAGTTACATTTTGACAATTTAAAGTACATTTTAACAAGTTTAAAGTTACGGATTGACAAGTTAAAGTACATTTTGTAAAAGTTAAAGTATGTTTCTTACAAGATAAAGTTACGTTTTGACAAGTTAAAGTACGTTTCAACAAGTTTAAAGTACTTTTTTTACAAGCTAAAGTGCATGTTTTACATATTTATGTTATGTTTTGACAAGTTAAAGTTATTTTTCAACAAGTTAATGTTACGTTTTGACAAGTTAAAGTATGTTTTGTACAAGTTAAAGTTATGTTTTGACAATTTAAAGTATGTTTCTTACAAGTTAAACTTACATTTTGACAAGTTGAAGTAAGTTTCAACAAATTTAAATTACGTTTTTACAATTTAAAGTACATGTTTTACAATGTTAAGTTACGTTTTGACAAGTTAAAGTTATGTTTCAACAAGTTAAAGTTACATTTTGACAAGTTAAAGTACATTTTTTACAAATTAAAGTTACATTTTGACAAGTTAAAGTGTTTTTTGTACAAGTTAAAGTTACATTTTGACAATTTCAAGTACATTTTAACAAGTTTAAAGTTACGGATTGACAAGTTAAAGTACATTTTGTACAAGTTAAAGTATGTTTCTTACAAGATGAAGTTACGTTTTGACAAGTTAACGTACGCTTCAACAAGTTTAAATTACTTTTTTTACAAGCTAAAGTGCATGTTTTACAAATTTAAGTTACGTTTTGACAAGTTAAAGTTATTTTTCAACAAGTTAATGTTACGTTTTGACAAGTTAAAGTATGTTTTTTACAAGTTAAAGTTATGTTTTGACAATTTAAAGTATGTTTCTTACAAGTTAAACTTACATTTTAACAAGTTGAAGTAAGTTTCAACAAATTTAAATTACGTTTTTACAATTTAAAGTACATGTTTTACAATGTTAAGTTACGTTTTGACAAGTTAAAGTTATGTTTCAACAAGTTAAAGTTACATTTTGACAAGTTAAAGTACATTTTTTACAAGTTAAAGTTACAATTTGACAAGTTAAAGTGTTTTATGTACAAGTTAAAGTTACATTTTGACAATTTAAAGTATGTTTCAACAAGTTAAAATTATGATTTGACAACTTAAAGTACATTTTTACAAGTTAAAGTTATGTTTTGACAAGTTAAAATACGTTTCAACAAGTTTAAATTTCGTTTTTACAAGTTTAAGTACATATTTTACAAGTTAAAGTTATGTTTTGACATGTTAAAGTTTGTTTTTTACAAGTTAAAGTTATGTTTTGACAAGTTAAATTACGTTTCAACAACTTTAAATTACGTTTTTACAAGCTAAAGTGCATGTTTTACAAATTTAAGTTATGTCTTGACAAGTTAAAGTTTTTTTTCAACAAGTTAATGTTACGTTTTGAAAAGTTAAAGTATGTTTTCTACAAGTTAAAGTTATGTTTTGACAATTTAAAGTATGTTTCTTACAAGTTAAACTTACATTTTGAAAAGTTAAAGTACGTTTCTACAAGTTTAAATTACATTTTTACAAGTTAAAGTGCATGTTTTATAAGTTTAAGTTATGTTTTGACAAGTTAAAATTATGTTTCAACAAGTTAAAGTTACATTTTGACAAGTTAAAGTACATTTTTACAAGTTAAAGTTACATTTTGACTAGTTAAAGTGTTTTTTGTACAAGTTAAAGTTACATTTTGACAATTTAAAGTACATTTGAACAAGTTTAAAGTTACATTTTGACAAGTTAAAGTACATTTTTTACAAGTTAAAGTTACATTTTAACAAGTTAAAATGTGTTTTTTACAAGTTAAAGTTAGGTTTTGACAAGTTAAAGTAAGTTTCAACAAGTTTAAATTACGTTTTTACAAGTTAAAGTAAATTTTTTACAAGTTCAATTTATGTTTTGACAAGTTAAAGTTACGTTTTGACAAGTTAAAGTTACGTTTTGACAAGTTAAAGTGTTTTTTGTACAAGTTAGAGTTATGTTTTGACAATTTAAAGTGTTTTTTGTACAAGGTAAAGTTACATTTTGACAATTTAAAGTAGGTTTCAACAAGTTTAAAGTTACGGATTGACAACTTAAAGTACATTTTTTACAAGTTAAAGTATGTTTCTTACAAGTTAAAGTTACGTTTTGACAAGTTAAAGTACGTTTCCGCAATTTAGAATTATATTTTTACAAGTTAAAGTACATTTTTTACAAGTTAAAGTTAAGTTTTGACAAGTTAATGTACGTTTCAACAAGTTAAAATTAAGATTTGACAAGTTAAAGTACATTTTCTACAAGTTAAATATATGTTTTGACAAGTTAAAATACGTTTCAAAAAGTTAAAATTACGTTTTGACAAGTTAAAGTACATTTTTTACAAGTTAAATTTTGTTTTTTACAAGTTAAAGTTACGTTTTGACAAGTTAAAGTACGTTTCAACAAGTTTAAATTACATTTTTACAAGTTAAAGTGCATGTTTTACAAGTTTAAGTTATGTTTTGACAAGTTAAAGTTACGTTTCAACAAGTTAAAGTTACAATTTGACAAGTTAAAGTACATTTTTTACAAGTTAAAGTTACGTTTTGACAAGTTAAAGTGTTATTTGTACAAGTTAGAGTTACGTTTGAACAAGTTAAAATTACGATTTGACACGTTAAAGTACTTTTTTTACAAGTTAAAGTTATGTTTTGACAAGTTAAAGTAAGTTTCAAAAAGTTAAAATTAGGATTTGACAAGATAAAGTACCTTTTTACAGGTTAAATTTATATTTTGACAAGTTAAAGTACGTTTCAACAAGTTTAAATTACGTTTTTACAAGTTAAAGAACATATTTTACAAGTTAAAGTTACGTTTTGACATGTTAAAGTTTGTTTTTAACAAGTTAAAGTTACGTTTTGGCAAGTTAAAGTACGTTTCAACAAGTTTAAATTACGTTTTTACAAGTTAAAGTGCATGTTTTACAAGTTTAAGTTACGTTTTTACAAGTTAAAGTTATGTTTCAACAAGTTAAAGTTACATTTTGACAAGTTAAAGTACATTTTTTACAAGTTAAAGTTACATTTTGACAAGTTAAAGTGTTTTTATGTACAAGTTAAAGTTACATTATGACAATTTAAAGTACATTTTAACAAGTTTAAAGTTACGGATTGACAAGTTAAAGTACATTTTTTTATAAGTTAAAGTATGTTTCTTACAAGATAAAGTTACGTTTTGACAAGTTAAAGTACATTTCAACAAGTTTAAATTACATTTTACAAGTTAAAGTACATTTTTTAGAAGTTCAAGTTATGTTTTGACAAGTTAAAGTTACATTTCGACAACTTAAAGTTACGTTTTGACAAGTTAAAGTGATTTGTGTACAACTTAAAGTTATGTTTTGACAATTTAAAGTGTTTTTTGTACAAGTTAAAGTTACATTTTGACAATTTAAAGTACGTTTCAACAAGTTAAAATTACGATTTGACAAATTAAAGTACATTTTTACAAGTTAAAGTTATGTTTTGACAAGTTAAAATACGTTTCAACAAGTTTAAATTACGTTTTTACAAGTTAAAGTACATATTTTACAAGTTAAAGTTACGTTTTGACATTTTAAAGTTTGTTTTTTACAAGTTAAAGTTATGTTTTGACAAGTTAAATTACGTTAACAAGTTTAAATTACGTTTTTACAAGCTAAAGTGCATGTTTTACAAATTTATGTTATGTTTTGACAAGTTAAAGTTATTTTTCAACAAGTTACAGTTACGTTTTGACAAGTTAAAGTATGTTCTCTACAAGTTAAAGTTATGTTTTGACAATTTAAAGTATGTTTCTTACATGTTAAACTTACATTTTGAAAAGTTAAAGTACGTTTCAACAAGTTAAAATTACGTTTTTAAAAGTTAAAGTGCAAGTTTTACAAGTTTAAGTTACGTTTTAACAAGTTATAGTTATGTTTCAACAAGTTAAAGTTACATTTTGACAAGTCAAAGTACATTTTTTACAAGTTAAAGTTACATTTTGACAAGTTAAAGTGTTTTTTGTACAAGTTAAAGTTACATTTTGACAATTTAAAGTACATTTTAACAAGTTTAAAGTTACGGATTGACAAGTTAAAGTACATTTTTTACAAGTTAAAGTATGCTTCTTACAAGATAAAGTTACGTTTTGACAAGTTAAAGTACATTTCAACAAGTTTAAATTACATTTTACAAGTTAAAGTACATTTTTTAGAAGTTCAAGTTATGTTTTGACAAGTTAAAGTTACATTTCGACAACTTAAAGTTACGTTTTGACAAGTTAAAGTGATTTGTGTACAACTTAAAGTTATGTTTTGACAATTTAAAGTGTTTTTTGTACAAGTTAAAGTTACATTTTGACAATTTAAAGTACGTTTCAACAAGTTAAAATTACGATTTGACAAATTAAAGTACATTTTTACAAGTTAAAGTTATGTTTTGACAAGTTAAAATACGTTTCAACAAGTTTAAATTACGTTTTTACAAGTTAAAGTACATATTTTACAAGTTAAAGTTACGTTTTGACAATTTAAAGTTTGTTTTTTACAACTTAAAGTTATGTTTTGACAAGTTAAATTACGTTAACAAGTTTAAATTACGTTTTTACAAGCTAAAGTGCATGTTTTACAAATTTATGTTATGTTTTGACAAGTTAAAGTTATTTTTCAACAAGTTACAGTTACGTTTTGACAAGTTAAAGTATGTTCTCTACAAGTTAAAGTTATGTTTTGACAATTTAAAGTATGTTTCTTACATGTTAAACTTACATTTTGAAAAGTTAAAGTACGTTTCAACAAGTTAAAATTACGTTTTTAAAAGTTAAAGTGCAAGTTTTACAAGTTTAAGTTACGTTTTAACAAGTTATAGTTATGTTTCAACAAGTTAAAGTTACATTTTGACAAGTCAAAGTACATTTTTTACAAGTTAAAGTTACATTTTGACAAGTTAAAGTGTTTTTTGTACAAGTTAAAGTTACATTTTGACAATTTAAAGTACATTTTAACAAGTTTAAAGTTACGGATTGACAAGTTAAAGTACATTTTGTACAAGTTAAAGTATGTTTCTTACAAGATAAAGTTACGTTTTGACAAGTTAAAGTACGTTTCAACAAGTTTAAATTACTTTTTTTACAAGCTAAAGCGCATGTTTTACAAATTTATGTTATGTTTTGACAAGTTAAAGTTATTTTTCAACAAGTTACTGTTACGATTTGACAGGTTAAAGTATGTTTTCTACAAGTTAAAGTTATGTTTTGACAATTTAAAGTATGTTTCTTACAAGTTAAACTTACATTTTGCAAAGTTAAAGTACGTTTCAACAAGTTTAAGTTACGTTTTTACAAGTTAAAGTGCATGTTTTACAAGTTTAAGTTACGTTTTGACAAGTTATAGTTATGTTTCAACAAGTTAAAGTACATTTTTTACAAGTTAAAGTTACATTTTGACAAGTGAAAGTGTTTTTTGTACAAGTTATAGTTACATTTTGACAATTTAAAGTACATTTTAACAAGTTTAAAGTTACGGATTGACAAGTTAAAGTACATTTTGTAAAAGTTAAAGTATGTTTCTTACAAGATAAAGTTACGTTTTGACAAGTTAAAGTACGTTTCAACAAGTTTAAAGTACTTTTTTTACAAGCTAAAGTGCATGTTTTACATATTTATGTTATGTTTTGACAAGTTAAAGTTATTTTTCAACAAGTTAATGTTACGTTTTGACAAGTTAAAGTATGTTTTGTACAAGTTAAAGTTATGTTTTGACAATTTAAAGTATGTTTCTTACAAGTTAAACTTACATTTTGACAAGTTGAAGTAAGTTTCAACAAATTTAAATTACGTTTTTACAATTTAAAGTACATGTTTTACAATGTTAAGTTACGTTTTGACAAGTTAAAGTTATGTTTCAACAAGTTAAAGTTACATTTTGACAAGTTAAAGTACATTTTTTACAAATTAAAGTTACATTTTGACAAGTTAAAGTGTTTTTTGTACAAGTTAAAGTTACATTTTGACAATTTCAAGTACATTTTAACAAGTTTAAAGTTACGGATTGACAAGTTAAAGTACATTTTGTACAAGTTAAAGTATGTTTCTTACAAGATGAAGTTACGTTTTGACAAGTTAACGTACGCTTCAACAAGTTTAAATTACTTTTTTTACAAGCTAAAGTGCATGTTTTACAAATTTAAGTTACGTTTTGACAAGTTAAAGTTATTTTTCAACAAGTTAATGTTACGTTTTGACAAGTTAAAGTATGTTTTTTACAAGTTAAAGTTATGTTTTGACAATTTAAAGTATGTTTCTTACAAGTTAAACTTACATTTTAACAAGTTGAAGTAAGTTTCAACAAATTTAAATTACGTTTTTACAATTTAAAGTACATGTTTTACAATGTTAAGTTACGTTTTGACAAGTTAAAGTTATGTTTCAACAAGTTAAAGTTACATTTTGACAAGTTAAAGTACATTTTTTACAAGTTAAAGTTACAATTTGACAAGTTAAAGTGTTTTATGTACAAGTTAAAGTTACATTTTGACAATTTAAAGTACGTTTCAACAAGTTAAAATTATGATTTGACAACTTAAAGTACATTTTTACAAGTTAAAGTTATGTTTTGACAAGTTAAAATACGTTTCAACAAGTTTAAATTTCGTTTTTACAAGTTTAAGTACATATTTTACAAGTTAAAGTTATGTTTTGACATGTTAAAGTTTGTTTTTTACAAGTTAAAGTTATGTTTTGACAAGTTAAATTACGTTTCAACAACTTTAAATTACGTTTTTACAAGCTAAAGTGCATGTTTTACAAATTTAAGTTATGTCTTGACAAGTTAAAGTTTTTTTTCAACAAGTTAATGTTACGTTTTGAAAAGTTAAAGTATGTTTTCTACAAGTTAAAGTTATGTTTTGACAATTTAAAGTATGTTTCTTACAAGTTAAACTTACATTTTGAAAAGTTAAAGTACGTTTCTACAAGTTTAAATTACATTTTTACAAGTTAAAGTGCATGTTTTATAAGTTTAAGTTATGTTTTGACAAGTTAAAATTATGTTTCAACAAGTTAAAGTTACATTTTGACAAGTTAAAGTACATTTTTACAAGTTAAAGTTACATTTTGACTAGTTAAAGTGTTTTTTGTACAAGTTAAAGTTACATTTTGACAATTTAAAGTACATTTGAACAAGTTTAAAGTTACATTTTGACAAGTTAAAGTACATTTTTTACAAGTTAAAGTTACATTTTAACAAGTTAAAATGTGTTTTTTACAAGTTAAAGTTAGGTTTTGACAAGTTAAAGTAAGTTTCAACAAGTTTAAATTACGTTTTTACAAGTTAAAGTAAATTTTTTACAAGTTCAATTTATGTTTTGACAAGTTAAAGTTACGTTTTGACAAGTTAACGTTACGTTTTGACAAGTTAAAGTGTTTTTTGTACAAGTTAGAGTTACGTTTTGACAATTTAAAGTGTTTTTTGTACAAGGAAAAGTTACATTTTGACAATTTAAAGTACGTTTCAACAAGTTTAAAGTTACGGATTGACAACTTAAAGTACATTTTTTACAAGTTAAAGTATGTTTTTTACAAGTTAAAGTTATGTTTTGACAAGTTAAAGTACGTTTCCGCAATTTAAAATTATATTTTGACAAGTTAAAGTACATTTTTTACAAGTTAAAGTTATGTTTTGACAAGTTAATGTATGTTTCAACAAGTTAAAATTAAGATTTGACAAGTTAAAGTACATTTTTTACAAGTTAAATATATGTTTTGACAATTTAAAATACGTTTCAAAAAGTTAAAATTACGTTTTGACAAGTTAAAGTACATTATTTACAAGTTAAATTTTGTTTTTTACAAGTGAAAGTTACGTTTTGACAAGTTAAAGTACGTTTCAACAAGTTTAAATTACATTTTTACAAGTTAAAGTGCATGTTTTACAAGTTTAAGTTACGTTTTGACAAGGTAAAGTTACGTTTCAAAAAGTTAAAGTTACATTTTGACAAGTTAAAGTACATTTTTTACAAGTTAAAGTTACGTTTTGACAAGTTAAAATTACGATTTGACACGTTAAAGTACTTTTTTTACAAGTTAAAGTTATGTTTTGACAAGTTAAAGTAAGTTTCAAAAAGTTAAAATTACGATTTGACAAGATAAAGTACCTTTTTACAAGTTAAATTTATATTTTGATAAGTTAAAGTACGTTTCAACAAGTTTAAATTACGTTTTTACAAGTTAAAGAACATATTTTACAAGTTAAACTTACGTTTTGACATGTTAAAGTTTGTTTTCAACAAGTTAAAGTTACGTTTTGGCAAGTTAAAGTACGTTTCAACAAGTTTAAATTACGTTTTTACAAGTTAAAGTGCATGTTTTACAAGTTTAAGTTACGTTTTTACAAGTTAAAGTTATGTTTCAACAAGTTAAAGTTACATTTTGACAAGTTAAAGTACATTTTTTACAAGTTAAAGTTACATTTTGACAAGTTAAAGTGTTTTTTGTACAAGTTAAATTTACATGTTGACAATTTAAAGTACATTTCAACAAGTTTAAAGTTACGGATTGACAAGTGAAAGTACATTTTTTACAAGTTAACGTATGTTTCTTACAAGTTAAAATTATGTTTTGACAAGTTAAAGTACGTTTCAGCAATTTAAAATTACGTTTTGACAAGTTAAAGTACATTTTTTACAAGTTAAAGTTAAGTTTTGAGAAGTTAAAGTACGTTTCAACAAGTTAAAATTAAGATTTGACAAGTTAAAGTACATTTTTTACAAGTTAAATATATGTTTTGACAAGTTAAAATACGTTTCAAAAAGTTAAAATTACGTTTTGACAAGTTAAAGCACATTTTTTACAAGTTAAAGTGTGTTTTTTACAAGTTAAAGTTACGTTTTGACAAGTTAAAGTACGTTTGAACAAGTTAAAGTTACATTTTGACAAGTTAAAGTATATTTTTTACAAGTGAAAGTTACATTTTGACAAGTTAAAGTGTTTGTTGTACAAGTTAAAGTTACGTTTGAACAAGTTAAAATTGTGATTTGACAAGTTAAAGTACCTTTTTACAAGTTAAATTTATATTTTGACAAGTTAAAGTACGTTTCAACAATTTTAAATTACGTTTTTACAAGTTAAAGTACATATTTTACAAGTTAAAGTACATTTTTTACAAGTTAAAGTGTGTTTTTTACAAGTTAAAGTTACGTTTTGACAAGTTAAAGTACGTTTCAACAAGTTTTAATTACGTTTTTACAAGTTAAAGTGCATGTTTTACAAGTTTAAGTTACGTTTTGACAAGTTAAAGTTACGTTTTGACAAGTTAAAGTACGTTTCAACAAGTTTTAATTACGTTTTTACAAGTTAAAGTGCATGTTTTACAAGTTTAAGTTACATTTTGACAAGTTAAATTTTGTTTTTTACAAGTGAAAGTTACGTTTTGACAAGTTAAAGTACGTTCCAACAAGTTTAAATTACATTTTTACAAGTTAAAGTGCATGTTTTACAAGTTTAAGTTACGTTTTGACAAGGTAAAGTTACGTTTCAACAAGTTAAAGTTACATTTTGACAAGTTAAAGTATATTTTTTACAAGTGAAAGTTACATTTTGACAAGTTAAAGTGTTTTTTGTACAAGTTAAAGTTACGTTTGAACAAGTTAAAATTGCGATTTGACAAGTTAAAGTACCCTTTTACAAGTTAAATTTATATTTTGACAAGTTAAAGTATGTTTAAACAAGTTTAAATTATGTTTTTACAAGTTAAAGTACATATTTTACAAGTTAAAGTACATTTTTTACAAGTTAAAGTGTGTTTTTTACAAGTTAAAGTTACGTTTTGACAAGTTAAAGTACGTTTCAACAAGTTTTAATTACGTTTTTACAAGTTAAAGTGCATGTTTTACAAGTTTAAGTTACGTTTTGACAAGTTAAAGTTACGTTTTGACAAGTTAAAGTACGTTTCAACAAGCTTTAATTACGTTTTTACAAGTTAAAGTGCATGTTTTACAAGTTTAAGTTACATTTTGACAAGTTAAACTACATTTTTTACAAGTTAAAGTTACGTTTTGACAAGTTAAGGTGTTTTTTGTACAAGTTAAAGTTACGTTGTGACAATTCAAAGTACGTTTCAACAAGTTAAAATTACGATTTGACACGTTAAAGTACATTTTTTACAAGTTTAAGTTATGTTTTGACAAGTTTAAGTACGTTTCAAAAAGTTAAAATTACATTTTGACAAGTTAAGGTACATTTTTTACAAGTTAAAGTTACGTTTTGACAAGTTAAAGTGTGTTTTTTACAAGTTAAAGTTAGGTCTTGACAAGTTAAAGTAAGTTTCAACAAGTTTAAATTACGTTTTTACAAGTTAAAGTAAATTTTTTAGAAGTTCAAGTTATGTTTTGACAAGTTAAAGTTATGTTTTGACAAGTTAAAGTTACGTTTTGCCAAGTTAAACTGTTTTTTGTACAAGTTAACTTTACGTTTTGACAATTTAAAGTGTTTTTTGTACAAGTTAAAGTTTCATTTTGACAATTTAAAGTACGTTTCAACTAGTTAAAATTATGATATGACACGTTAAAGTACATTTTTTACAAGTTTAAGTTATGTTTTGACAAGTTAAAGTACGTTTTTGACAAGTTAAAGTTACGTTTTGACAAGTTAAAGTCTGTTTTTTACAAGTTAAAGTTAGGGTTTGACAAGTTAAAGTACATTTCAACAAGTTTAAATTACGTTTTTACAAGTTACAGTACATTTTTAGAAGTTAAAGTTACATTTCGACAACTTAAAGTGTTTTTTGTACAAGTGAAAGTTACATTTTGTCAATTTAAAGTACGTTTCATAAAGTCTCGATTTGACAAATTAAAGTACATTTTTACAAGTTAAAGTTATGTTTTGACAAGTTATAGTACGTTTCAACAAGTTAAATTTACATTTTTACAAGTTCAAGTACATATTTTACAAGTTAAAGTTACGTTTTGACATGTTAAAGTGTGTTTTTTACAACTTTAAGTTACGTTTTGACAAGTTAAAGTTATGTTTCAACAAGTTAAAGTTACATTATGACAAGTTAAAGTACATTTTTTACAAGTAAAAGTTACATTTTGACAAGTTAAAGTGTTTTTTGTACAAGGTAAAGTTACATTTTGACAATTTAAAGTACATTTCAACAAGTTTAAAGTTACGAATTGACAAGTTAAAGTACATTTTTTACAAGTTAAAGTACGTTTCAGCAACTTAAAATTACGTTTTGACAAGTTAAAGTACAATTTTTAAAAGTTAAAGTTACGTTTTGACAAGTTAAAGTACGTTTCAACAAGTTAAAATTACGATTTGACAAGTTAAAGTACATTTTTTACAAGTTAAAGTTATGTTTTGACAAGTTAAAATACGTTTCAAAAAGTTAAAATTACGTTTTGACAAGTTATAGTACGTTTTTTACAATTTAAATTTACGTTTTGACAAGTTAAAGTGTGTTTTTTACATGTTAAAGTTACGTTTTGACAAGGTAAAGTACGTTTAAATTACGTTTTTAAAACTTAAAGTGCATGTTTTACAAGTTTAAGTTACGTTTTGACAAGTTAAAGTTACGTTTCAACAAGTTTAAGTTACATTCTGACAAGTTAAAGTACGTTTCAACAAGTTAAATTTACGATTTCACAAGTTAATTACATTTTTACAAGTTAAACTTATGTTTTGACAAGTTAAAGTACGTTTCAACAAGTTAAAATTACGTTTTGACAATTTAAAATACATTTTTTACAAGTTAAAGGTACGTTTTGACAAGTTAAAGTATGTTTTTAACAAGTTAAAGATACGTTTTGACAAGTTAGAATATGTTTCTTACAAGTTAAAGGTACTTTTTGACAAGTTAAAGTACGTTTCAACAAGTTTAAATTACGTTTTTACATGTTAAAGTGCATGTTTTACAAGTTTAAGTTACGTTTTGACAAGTTAAAGTTACGTTTCAACAAGTTAAAGTTACATTTTGACAAGTTAAAGTACATTTTTTACAAGTTAAAGATACGTTTTGACAAGTTAAAGTGTTTTTTCTACAAGTTAAAGATACGTTTTGACAATTTAAAGTACGTTTCAACAAGTTAAAATTACGATTTGACACGTTAAAGTACATTTTTTACAAGTTTAGTTATGTTTTGACAAGTTAAAGTACGTTTCAAATAGTTAAAATTACGTGTTGACAGGTTAAAGTACAGTTTTTACAAGTTAAAGTTATGTTTTGAGAAGTTAAAGTGTGTTTTTTACAAGTTAAAGTTAGGGTTTGACAAGTTAAAGTAAGTTTCAACAAGTGTGAATTACGTTTTTACAAGTTAAAGTGCATGTTATACAAGTATAAGTTATGTTTTGACAAGTTAAAGTACGTTTCAACAAGTTTTAATTACGTTTTTACAAGTTAAAGTGCATGTTTTACAAGTTTAAGTTACGTTTTGACAAATTAAAGTTCCGTTTCAACAAGTTAAAGTTACATTTTGACAAGTTAAAGTACATTTTTGACAAGTTAAAGTTAAGTTTTGACAAGTTAAAGTGTTTTTTGTACAAGTTAAAGTTACGTTGTGACAATATAAAGTATGTTTCAACAAGTTAAAATTACGATTTGACACGTTAAAGTACATTTTTTACAAGATTAAGTTATGTTTTGACAAGTTAAAGTACGTTTCAAAAAATTAAAATTACGTTTTGACAAGTTAAAGTACATTTTTAAAAGTTAAAGTTACATTTTGACAAGTTAAAGTGTGTTTTTTACAAGTTAAAGTTAGGTTTTGGCAAGTTAAAGTACATTTCAACAAGTTAAACTTACATTTTTACAAGTTAAAGTACATATTTTACAAGTTAAAGTTACGTTTTGACATGTTAAAGTGTGTTTTTTACAAGTTTAAGTTACGTTTTGACAAGTTAAAGTTATATTTAGACAAATTAAAGTTACATTATGACAAGTTAAATTACATTTTTTACAAGAAAAAGTTACATTTTGACAAGTTAAAATGTTTTTTGTACAAGTTAAAGTTACATTTTGACAATTTAAAGTACATTTCAACAAGTTTAAAGTTACGGATTGACAAGTTAAAGTACATTTTTTACAAGTAAAAGTCTGTTTCTTACAAGTAAAAGTTACGTTTTGACAAGTTAAAGTACGTTTCAGCAACTTAAAATTATGTTTTGACAAATTAAAGTACGTTTATTACAATTTAAATTTACGTTTTGACAAGTTAAAGTTTGTTTCTTACATGTTAAATTACGTTTTGACAAATAAAGTACTTTTCAACAAGTTTAAATTACGTTTTCAAAAGTTAAAATGCATGTTTTACAAGTTTAAGTTACGTTTTGACAAGTTAAAGTTACGTTTCAACAAGTTAAAGTTACATTTTGACAAGTTAAAGTACATTTTTTACAAGTTAAAGTTACGTTTTGACAAGTTAAATTACGTTTAATCAAGTTAAAATTACAATTTGACAAGTTAAAGTACATTTTTTACAAGTTAAAGTTACGTTTTGACAAGTTAAAGTATGTTTTTTACATGTGAAAGTTAGTTTAGACTAGTTAAAGTATGTTTCTTACAAGTTAAAGTTACGTTTTGACAAGTTAAAGTACGGTTCAACAAGTTTAAATTACGTTTTTACATGTTAAAGTGCATGTTTTACAAGTTTAAGTTACGTTTTGACAAGTTAAAGTTACATTTTGACATGTTAAAGTACAGTTTTTACAAGTTAAATTTACGTTTCGACAAGTTAAAATATTTTTTGTATAAGTTAAAGTTACGTTTTGACAATTTAAAGTACGTTTCAACAAGTTTAAAGTTACGGATAGACAAGCTAAAGTACATTTTTTACAAGTTAAAGTATGTTTCTTACAAGTTTAAATTACGTTTTAACAAGTTAAAGTACGTTTCAACAAGTTAAATTTACGTTTTGACAAGTTAAAGTACATTTTTTACTAGTTAAAGTTACGTTTTGAAAAGTTAAAGTTACATTTTTTACAAGTTAAAGTTACATTTTTCGAAGTTAAAGTACATTTCAACAAGTTAAAATTACGTTTTGACAAGTTAAAGTACAATTTTTACAAGTTAAAGTTACGTTTTGTCAAGTTGAATTATGTTTTTTACAAGTTAAAGTTATGTTTTGTCAAGTTAAACTATGTTTTTTACAAGTTAAAGTTTCGTTCAGACAAGTTAAAGTACGTTTCAACAAGTTATATTTATGTTTTGACAAGTTAAATTACATTTTTTACAAGTTAAAGTACGTTTCATCAAGTTAATATTACGATTTGACAAGTTAAAGTACATTTTTTACCAGTTAAATTTACGTTTTGATAAGTTAAAGTACATTTTTTTCAAGTTAAAGTTATGTTTTGACAAGTTTAAGTACATTTAATCAAGTTAAAATTACAATATGACAAGTTAAAGTACAATTTTTACAAGTTAAAGTTACGTTTTGTCAAGTTGAATTATGTTTTTTACAAGTTAAAGTTATGTTTACTCAAGATAAAGTATGTTTTTTACAAGTTAAAGTTACGTTTTTCCAAGTTAAAGTACATTTCAACAAGTTGAAACTACGTTTATACAAGTTAAAGTAATTTTTACAAGTTAAAGTTACGTTTTGTCAAGTTAAAGTACGTTTTGTCAAGTTAAAGTACGTTTTTTAAAAGTTAAAGTTACGTTTGGACAAGTTAATGTATGTTTTTTCCAAGTTAAAGTTACATCTTGACAACTTAAAGTACGTTTCAACAAGTTAAAATTACGTTTTGACAAGTTAAAGTACATTTTTGACAAGTTAAAGTTACGTTTTGACAACTCAAAGTGTGTTTTTTACAAGTTAAAGTTACGTTTTGACGAGATAAGGTACGTTTCAACAAGTTTAAATTACGTTTTTACGAGTTAAAGTGTCTGTTTAACAACTTTAAGTTACGTTTTAACAAGTTAAAGTTACGTTTCAACAAGTCAAAGTAACATTTTGACAAGTTAGAGTAGATTTTTTACAAGTTAAAGTTAAGTTTTGACAAGTTAAAGTGTTTTTTACACAAGTTAAATTACGTTTCAACAAGTTTAAAGTTACGGATTGACAAGTTAAAGTACTTTTTGTACAAGTTAAAGCATGTTTCAACTAGTTCAAATAAGGTTTTGACAAGTTAAAGTTCATTGTTACAAGTTAAAGTTAAGTTTTGACAAGTTAAAGTATGTTTACAAGTTAAAGTAAATATTTTACAAGTCAAAGTTACGGTTTTTACAAGTTAAACTTTCGTTTTGACAAGTTAAATTTACATTTCGACAACTTAAAGTTACGTTTTGCGAGTTAAAGTACATTTTTTACAAGTTAAAGTTACGTTTTTATAAGATGATGTTACGTTTCAACAATATAAAGCTACGTTTTGACAAGTTAAAATATGTTTTTTACAAGCTAAAGTTACGTTTTTCCAAGTTAAAGTACATTTCAACAAGTTTAAGTTACGTTTTGTTAAGTTAAAGTATGTTATTTACAAGTTAAAGTTACTATTTGACAAGTTAAAGTATAATTTTTACAAGTTTAAGTTACGTTTTGTTAAGTTAAAGTATGTTTTTTACACGTTAAAATTACGTTTAGACAAGTTAAAGTACATGTTTTATAAGTTAAATTTACGTTTTGACAAGTTAAATTGTGTTTTTTACAAGTTCAAATTACGTTTTGACAATTTAAAGTACGTTTTAACAAGTTAAAGTGCATGTTTTACAAGTTTAAGTTACGTTTTGGAAAGTTAAAGTTACGTTTCAGCAAGTTAAAGTACATTTTTTACAATTAAAGTTACATTTTGACAACGTAAAATGTGCTTTTTACAAGTTAAATTTACGGTTTGACAAGTTAAAGTATGTTTCAACTAGTTGAAATTACGTTTTGACATGTTAAAGTACATTTTTACAAGTTAAAGTTAAGTTTTGACAAGTTAAGGTATGTTTTTCACAAGTTAAAGTACCTTTTTTACAAGTTAAAGTTGCATTTTTTACAAGTTTAAGTTTCACTTTGACAAGTTAAAGTTACATTTTGACAAGTCTAAGTACATTTTTTACAAGTTAAAGTTACGTTTTGACTAGTTAAAGTACATTTTTTACAAGTTAAAGTTACGTTTTGACAAGTTAAAGTGTTTTTTATACAAGTTAAAGTACGTTTCAACAAGTTTAAAGTTACGGATTGACAATTTAAAGTACTTTTTTTACAAGTTAATGTATGTTTCTTACAAGTTAAAGTTACGTTTTAACAAGTTAAAGTACGTTTCAACAAGTTAAAATTACGATTTGACAAGTTAAAGTACATTTTTTACAAGTTAAAGTTACGTTTTGACAAGTTAAAGTATTTTTTTACAAGGTAAAGTTACGTTTTGACAAGTTAAACTGTGTTTTTTACAAGTTAAAGTTGTGATTTGACAAGTTTTCAACTAGTTGAAATTACGTTTTGACAAGTTAAAGTACCTTTTCTACAAGTTAAAGTTGTGTTTTTTACAAGTTAAAGTTACGTTTTGACTAGTTAAAGTGCGTTCTTTACAAGTTAGAGTTATGTTTTGACAAGTTAAAGTACGTTTGAACAAGTTTAAATTACGTTTTGACAAGCTAAAGTACATTTTTTACAAGTTAAAGTTACATTTTGACGAGTTAAAATGTGTTTTTTACCTTTCAAATTACGTTTTAAATGTTAAAGTGCGTGTTTTACAAGTTTAAGTTATGTTTTTCGAAGTTAAAGTACATTTCAACAAGTTAAAATAACGTTTTGACAAGTTAAAGGACAATTTTTACAAGTTAAAGTTAAGGTTTGTCAAGTTAAATTATGTTATTTACAAGTTAAAGTTACGTTTTGACAAGTTTTTACAAGTTAAAGTTACGTTCTTACAAGTTAAAGTACGTTTGAACAAGTTAAAATTACGATTTAACAAGATAAAGGACATTTTTACAAGTTAAAGTTATGTTTTGACAAGTTAAAGTACGTTTCAACTAGTTAAAATTACGTTTTAGTAAGTTAAAATACATTTTTTACAAGTTTAAGTTACGTTTTGACAAGCTAAAGTGTGTTTTTCACAAGTTAAAGTTACATTTTGACAAGTTAAAGTACGTTTTTTACATGTTAAAATTACGTTTTTCAAAGTTAAAGTACATAGCAACAAGTTAAAATGACGTTTTGACTAGTTAAAGTACAATTTTAACAACTTAAAATTACATTTTGTCAAGTTAATGTAGGTTTTTTACAAGTTAAAGTATGTTTTTTTACAAGTTAAAGTTACGTTTTGAAAAGTTAAAGTACGTTTCAACAAGTTAAAATTACGATTTTACAAGTTAACGTACATTTTTTACAAGTTAAAGTTACGTTTTGACAAGTTAAAGTGTGTTTTTTACAAATTAAAGTTACGTTTTGACATGTTAAAGTACATGTTTACAAGTTAAAGTTAAAGTTAAAGTTCGTTTCAAGAAGTTAAAATTACGTTTTGACAAGTTAAAATACATTTTTTACAAGCTAAAGTTAAATTTTGACAACTTAAAGTGTGTTTTTTACAAGTTAAAGTTATGTTTTAACAAGTTATAGTACGTTTCAACAAGTTTAAATTACATTTTTACAAGTTAAACTTATGTTTTGAGAAGTTAAAGTTATGTTTTGACAAGTTAAAGTGTTTTTTGGACAAGTTAAAGTTACTATTTGACAATTTAAAGTGTTTTTTGTAGAAGTTAAAGTTACGTTTTGACAATTTAAAGTACGTTTCAACAAGGTAAAATTACGTTTTGTCAAGTTAAAGTATGTTTTTAACAATTTAAAGTTACGTTCTGACAAGTTAAAATACGTTTCAACAAGTTAAATTTACGTTTTGACAAGTTGAAGTACATTTTTTACAAGTTAAAGTTATGTCTTGACAAGTTAAAGTACGTTTCAACAAGTTAAAATTACGATTGACAAGTTAAAGTACATTTTTTACAAGTTAAAGTTACGTTTTGACAAGTTAAAGTACATTTTTTACAAGTTAAAGTTACATTTTGTCAAGTTAATGTATGTTTTTTACAAGTTAAAGTACGTGTTGACAAGTTAAAGTACGTTTCAACAAGTTAAATTTACGTTTTGACACTAGGAGAAAAAAGGTCTTTAGAAGCGGCAAAAGTCGCTTCTAAAGGCCAAAAAGTCGCTTCTAATTTGGCTTTAGAAGCGACATTAGAAGCAACATTGTCGCTTCTAATGTTTCGCCTCTAAAGCCGAGTCGCTTCTAAAGTGGCTTCTAATGTTTTGAAGCGACGAAATTAGAAGCGACTAGTCGCTTCTATAGTCGCTTCTAATGTTTTAAAAACCTCAAAAAATAGCCTACGAAAATATGGCTATTTGGGCATTAGAAGCGACATTAGAAGCGACTCGCTTCTAATGCCCAAACAGCCAAAAAAATATATTTTCTAGATTTTTGGTATATTAATTAAAAACATTTACTTAATAAATTAAAATTATTATTAAATATTTTTATTAATTGACAAATCTAACTAAAAAATGATTTCAATAGAGTTAAAATATATTAACAAACTTATTAAAAACATTATCAATACTTATTAAAACATATTAACAAAATGTATAATCAAAACTAAGAAATTGAAAAACTAAAAAATTAACTACATATTAACCAACCTCTAACAAAAAAACTAAACCAAACCAAATAAACTACAAAACGTTACTAATTTACCGGTTTATGTTGCAATCGACGGAGAGATGCGGTGATTGATACGAGACTCCGACGACCTAAAAATTAACAGTTTGAAAAATAATTTCAAAACAAAATAATCAAATTACAAAAATAAACAAACAAAACTAACTATTGAAACGAAAATTAAACTAACTAAAACATATTAACAAACAAATTAACGTCGTCAAAATTATCAAACTAAATTCATAATTACGTCAATGAACAACAATTAAGTTAATAAATTAACAAATTAATTAAGTTAAAACTTCACATATTATCTAAAGGAATATAACATTTGAGATTGCTAATTACCAATTAATTATACAAATTAACTAAGTTAGTAACTAATTTTACTAATTCAATTTACATACTTAAATAAATAAATAAATTAATTCACAACCAAAACATACCGATTGCAATGACGGGGAGAGGGCCGGAGGAGAGCTCGCCGGTAGACGACGGGGCGGAGATCGGAGTAACACAAACTGATATGAAGAATGAATATTTAACTTTATATAATGTCTCAGCAAAATCAAATACAAAATATCTATAATATCTATAATGTCTTAATCTCTAGTTACATATAATTAACGTCATATATTCTGAAACACATTTACCTGGAACGAAAAAAAGGAAATTAAAAAAAATAACTCACCCTTAGAGATGAGCGACGCAGGCAGCAATCAAAGTCTTGGTCGGGGGCACGGCGGAGAAAATGGGGGCTGCGAATGAGGCTGCAAATGAGGCTGCAAACGAGGCTACAAAAAACGTAAAAATGATAACCACTAAGAGAATAACATAAAAGATAGATAAAAGAGAAATTACCGGAGAGACACCGACGGAGGTTGGTTAGAGGGGCGGAGGTCGGCCGGAGGATGGAAGAAGATGATGGGTGGAGGGGAGGTGGGGAGGAGGGGAGCGGCAGAGGAGGGTAGGGCGGAGGAAGCGGAGGGTAGAGAAAGGGGAGGGCGGAAGAAGGAGGGGAGGGTGGAGGAGAAGGAAGGAGGGAGGGCAGAGGGGAAGGAGGGAGGGCGACGGGCAAAGAAGGCGGCAGAGTAGATGACAGAGGAGGGGAGGACGGAGGGAAGCGCCGGAGGGGAGGGATGGGGCGGAGGCGGAGGGGCTCGGCCAGAGGAGGGGGTGGGGAGTCGGAGATGAGAGATTTTTTTGGAGGAAGGGTGAAATGAGGGAGAAGGGAAGAGGGACGGGTGTTTTAAAGCCCTAGGGGCATTAGAAGCGACATTAGAAGCGACTAGTCGCTTCTAATGTCCTTCAAAACCAAAACGACGATGTTTTGGTAAGTGGGGGCATTAGAAGCGACAAGTCGCTTCTAATGTCGCTTCTAATGTCTCTGTAGGTGAAATTTTGGCGGAAGGGTTTTGGAGCCAAATAATTTGGGCATTAGAAGCGACATTAGAAGCGACTAGTCGCTTCTAATGCCCAATTTTCCATACTTAGTGAAATTTCGGCGGAAGGGTTTTGGAGCCAAATAATTTGGGCATTAGAAGCGACATTAGAAGCAACTAGTCGCTTCTAATGCCCAATTTTCCATACTTAGTGAAATTTTGGCGGAAGAGTTTTGGAGCCAAATAATTTGGGCATTAGAAGCGACTAGTCGCTTCTAATGCCCAAACATACTAAAATATTTGGCGCGGAGAGTGCGAGCCAATAATTTTGGTCTTTAGAAGCGACTTGTCGACTCGGACAATTAGAAGCGACTAGTCGCTTCTAAATGAAAAAAATTTCATTTTTCAGAAAAATTCGGGGTGTTTATGTTAGAAGCGACTAGTCGCTTCTAATGCCAAAATGTCGCTTCTAATTAGAAGCGACTAGTCGCTTCTAATTTCCCCTGTCGCTTCTAATTTCCCTGTCGCTTCTAAAGGTATCTTTTGTAGTAGTGTGACAAGTTAAAGTACATTTTTAACAAGTTAAAGTTATGTTTTGACAAGTTAAAGTACGTTTCAACAAGTTAAAATTACGATTTGACAAGTTAAAGTACATTTTTTACAAGTTAAAGTTACGTTTTAACAAGTTTTCAACTAGTTGAAATTACGTTTTGACAAGTTAAAGTACCTTTTTTACAAGTTAAAGTTGCATTTTTTACAAGTTTAAGTTTCGTTTGACAAGTTAAAGTTACATTTTGACAACTTAAAACTACGTTTTGACAAGTTAAAGTACATTTTCTACAAGTTAAAGTTACGTTTTTATAAGTTAAAATTACGTTTCAACAATATAAAGCTACGTTTTGACAAGTTAAAATATGTTTTTTACAAGTTAAAGTTACGTTTTTCCAAGTGAAAGTATATTTCAACAAGATAAATTACGTTTTGTCAAGTTAAAGTTTGTTTTTTACTAGTTAAAGTTACGTTTTGATAAGTTAAAGTATGTTTCTTACAAGTTAAAGTTACGTTTTGACAAGTTAAAGTACGTTTCAAGAAGTTAAATTACGATTTGACAAGTTAAAATACATTTTAAACAAGTTAAAGTTATGTTTTGACAAGTTAAAGTACGTTTCAACAAGTTAAAATTACGATTTGACAAGTTAAAGTACATTTTTTACAAGTTAAAGTTACGTTTTGACAAGTTAAAGTATTATTTATACAAGTTAAAGTTACGTTTTGACAAGTTAAAGTATAGTTTTTACAAGTTAAAGTTACGTTTTGACAAGTTAAATTGTGTTTTTTACAAGTTAAAGTTGCGATTTGACAAGTTAAAGTACGTTTCGACAAGTTTAAATTACGTTTTTAAAAGTTAAAGTGCATGTTTTACAAGTTAAAGTTACGTTTTTGACAAATTAAAGTTACGTTTCAACTAGTTAAAGTTACATTTTGACAAGTTAAAGTATATTTTTTACTAGTTAAAGTTACGTTCTGACAAGTTAAAGTGTTTATTTTACAAGTTAAAGTTACCTTTCGACAAGTTAAAGTATGTTTCAATAAGTTTAAATTAAGTATTTATAAGTTAAAGTACATTTTTTACAATTTAAAGTTACATTTTGATAAGTTAATGTAAGTTTCATCAAGTTAAAGTTACGTTTTGTCAAGTTAAAGTCATGTTTTGACAAGTTAAAGTATATTGTTTACAAGTTAAAGTTACATTATGACAAGTTAAAGTGTGTTTTTTACAAGTTAAAGTGACCTTTTGACAAGTTAAAGTACGTTTCAATAACTTTAAATTAAGTATATATAAGTTAAAGTACATTTTTTATAATTTAAAATTACATTTTGATAAGTTAAAGTAAGTTTCAAAAAGTTAAAATTATGTTTTGACAAGTTAAAGTACATTTTTTACAAGTTAAAGTTACATTTTGTCAAGTTAAAGTATGTTTTTTACAAGTTAAAGTTACGTTTTGACAAGTTAAAGTACATTTTTTACAAGTTAAAGTTACATTTTGTCAAGTTAATGTATGTTTTTTACAAGTTAAAGTACGTGTTGAAAAGTTAAAGTACGTTTCAACAAGTTAAATTTACGTTTTGACAAGTTAAAGTACATTTTTAACAAGTTAAATTTATGTTTTGACAAGTTAAAGTACGTTTCAACAAGTTAAAATTACGATTTGACAAGTTAAAGTACATTTTTTACAAGTTAAAGTTACGTTTTAACAAGTTTTCAACTAGTTGAAATTACGTTTTGACAAGTTAAAGTACCTTTTTTACAAGTTAAAGTTGCGTTTTTTACAAGTTTAAGTTTCGTTTGACAAGTTAAAGTTACATTTTGACAACTTAAAACTATGTTTTGACAAGTTAAAGTACATTTTCTACAAGTTAAAGTTACGTTTTTATAAGTTAAAATTACGTTTCAACAATATAAAGCTACGTTTTGACAAGTTAAAATATGTTTTTTACAAGTTAAAGTTACGTTTTTCCAAGTGAAAGTATATTTCAACAAGATAAATTACGTTTTGTCAAGTTAAAGTTTGTTTTTTACTAGTTAAAGTTACGTTTTGATAAGTTAAAGTATGTTTCTTACAAGTTAAAGTTACGTTTTGACAAGTTAAAGTACGTTTCAAGAAGTTAAAATTACGATTTGACAAGTTAAAATACATTTTAAACAAGTTAAAGTTATGTTTTGACAAGTTAAAGTCCGTTTCAACAAGTTAAAATTACGATTTGACAAGTTAAAGTACATTTTTTACAAGTTAAAGTTACGTTTTGACAAGTTAAAGTATTATTTATACAAATTAAAGTTACGTTTTGACAAGTTAAAGTATAGTTTTTACAAGTTAAAGTTACGTTTTGACAAGTTAAATTGTGTTTTTTACAAGTTAAAGTTGCGATTTGACAAGTTAAAGTACGTTTCGACAAGTTTAAATTACGTTTTTAAAAGTTAAAGTGCATGTTTAACAAGTTAAAGTTACGTTTTTGACAAATTAAAGTTACGTTTCAACTAGTTAAAGTTACATTTTGACAAGTTAAAGTATATTTTTTACTAGTTAAAGTTACGTTCTGACAAGTTAAAGTGTTTATTTTACAAGTTAAAGTTACCTTTCGACAAGTTAAAGTATGTTTCAATAAGTTTAAATTAAGTATTTATAAGTTAAAGTACATTTTTTACAATTTAAAGTTACATTTTGATAAGTTAATGTAAGTTTCATCAAGTTAAAGTTACGTTTTGTCAAGTTAAAGTCATGTTTTGACAAGTTATAGTATATTGTTTACAAGTTAAAGTTACATTATGACAAGTTAAAGTGTGTTTTTTACAAGTTAAAGTGACCTTTTGACAAGTTAAAGTACGTTTCAATAACTTTAAATTAAGTATATATAAGTTAAAGTACATTTTTTATAATTTAAAATTACATTTTGATAAGTTAAAGTAAGTGTCAAAAAGTTAAAATTATGTTTTGACAAGTTAAAGTACATTTTTTACAAGTTAAAGTTACATTTTGTCAAGTTAAAGTATGTTTTTTACAAGTTAAAGTTACGTTTTGACAAGTTAAAGTACATTTTTTACAAGTTAAAGTTACATTTTGTCAAGTTAATGTATGTTTTTTACAAGTTAAAGTACGTGTTGAAAAGTTAAAGTACGTTTCAACAAGTTAAATTTACGTTTTGACAAGTTAAAGTACATTTTTAACAAGTTAAAGTTATGTTTTGACAAGTTAAAGTACGTTTCAACAAGTTAAAATTACGATTTGACAAGTTAAAGTACATTTTTTACAAGTAAAAGTTACGTTTTAACAAGTTTTCAACTAGTTGAAATTACGTTTTGACAAGTTAAAGTACCTTTTTTACAAGTTAAAGTTGCGTTTTTTACAAGTTTAAGTTTCGTTTGACAAGTTAAAGTTACATTTTGACAACTTAAAACTATGTTTTGACAAGTTAAAGTACATTTTTTACAAGTTAAAGTTACGTTTTTATAAGTTAAAATTACGTTTCAACAATATAAAGCTACGTTTTGACAAGTTAAAATATGTTTTTTACAAGTTAAAGTTACGTTTTTCCAAGTGAAAGTATATTTCAACAAGATAAATTACGTTTTGTCAAGTTAAAGTTTGTTTTTTACTAGTTAATGTTACGTTTTAATAAGTTAAAGTATGTTTCTTACAAGTTAAAGTTACGCTTTGACAAGTTAAAGTACGTTTCAACAAGTTAAAATTACGATTTGACAAGTTAAAATACATTTTTAACAAGTTAAAGTTATGTTTTGACAAGTTAAAGTACGTTTCAACAAGTTAAAATTACGATTTGACAAGTTAAAGTACATTTTTTACAAGTTAAAGTTACGTTTTGACAAGTTAAAGTATTATTTATACAAGTTAAAGTTACGTTTTGACAAGTTAAAGTATAGTTTTTACAAGTTAAAGTTACGTTTTGACAAGTTAAATTGTGTTTTTTACAAGTTAAAGTTGCGATTTGACAAGTTAAAGTACGTTTCGACAAGTTTAAATTACGTTTTTAAAAGTTAAAGTGCATGTTTAACAAGTTTAAGTTACGTTTTTGACAAATTAAAGTTACGTTTCAACTAGTTAAAGTTACATTTTGACAAGTTAAAGTATATTCTTTACTAGTTAAAGTTACGTTCTGACAAGTTAAAGTGTTTATTTTACAAGTTAAAGTTACCTTTCGACAAGTTAAAGTATGTTTCAATAAGTTTAAATTAAGTATTTATAAGTTAAAGTACATTTTTTACAATTTAAAGTTACATTTTGATAAGTTAATGTAAGTTTCATCAAGTTAAAGTTACGTTTTGTCAAGTTAAAGTCATGTTTTGACAAGTTAAAGTATATTGTTTACAAGTTAAAGTTACATTATGACAAGTTAAAGTGTGTTTTTTACAAGTTAAAGTGACCTTTTGACAAGTTAAAGTACGTTTCAATAACTTTAAATTAAGTATATATAAGTTAAAGTACATTTTTTATAATTTAAAATTACATTTTGATAAGTTAAAGTAAGTGTCAAAAAGTTAAAATTATGTTTTGACAAGTTAAAGTACATTTTTTACAAGTTAAAGTTACATTTTGTCAAGTTAAAGTATGTTTTTTACAAGTTAAAGTTACGTTTTGACAAGTTAAAGTACATTTTTTACAAGTTAAAGTTACATTTTGTCAAGTTAATGTATGTTTTTTACAAGTTAAAGTACGTGTTGAAAAGTTAAAGTACGTTTCAACAAGTTAAATTTACGTTTTGACAAGTTAAAGTACATTTTTAACAAGTTAAAGTTATGTTTTGACAAGTTAAAGTACGTTTCAACAAATTAAAATTACGATTTGACAAGTTAAAGTACATTTTTTACAAGTAAAAGTTACGTTTTAACAAGTTTTCAACTAGTTGAAATTACGTTTTGACAAGTTAAAGTACCTTTTTTACAAGTTAAAGTTGCGTTTTTTACAAGTTTAAGTTTCGTTTGACAAGTTAAAGTTACATTTTGACAACTTAAAACTATGTTTTGACAAGTTAAAGTACATTTTTTACAAGTTAAAGTTACGTTTTTATAAGTTAAAATTACGTTTCAACAATATAAAGCTACGTTTTGACAAGTTAAAATATGTTTTTTACAAGTTAAAGTTACGTTTTTCCAAGTGAAAGTATATTTCAACAAGATAAATTACGTTTTGTCAAGTTAAAGTTTGTTTTTTACTAGTTAATGTTACGTTTTAATAAGTTAAAGTATGTTTCTTACAAGTTAAAGTTACGCTTTGACAAGTTAAAGTACGTTTCAACAAGTTAAAATTACGATTTGACAAGTTAAAATACATTTTTAACAAGTTAAAGTTATGTTTTGACAAGTTAAAGTACGTTTCAACAAGTTAAAATTACGATTTGACAAGTTAAAGTACATTTTTTACAAGTTAAAGTTACGTTTTGACAAGTTAAAGTATTATTTATACAAGTTAAAGTTACGTTTTGACAAGTTAAAGTATAGTTTTTACAAGTTAAAGTTACGTTTTGACAAGTTAAATTGTGTTTTTTACAAGTTAAAGTTGCGATTTGACAAGTTAAAGTACGTTTCGACAAGTTTAAATTACGTTTTTAAAAGTTAAAGTGCATGTTTTACAAGTTTAAGTTACGTTTTTGACAAATTAAAGTTACGTTTCAACTAGTTAAAGTTACATTTTGACAAGTTAAAGTATATTCTT
This sequence comes from Urtica urens, assembly GCA_958296335.1. Classification (NCBI taxonomy): domain Eukaryota; kingdom Viridiplantae; phylum Streptophyta; class Magnoliopsida; order Rosales; family Urticaceae; genus Urtica; species Urtica urens. Next base: position 29,529,084 of record OY282520.1, read on the forward strand.
TACTAGTTAAAGTTACGTTCTGACAAGTTAAAGTGTTTATTTTACAAGTTAAAGTTACCTTTCGACAAGTTAAAGTACGTTTCAATAAGTTTAAATTAAGTATTTATAAGTTAAAGTACATTTTTTACAATTTAAAGTTACATTTTGATAAGTTAATGTAAGTTTCATCAAGTTAAAGTTACGTTTTGTCAAGTTAAAGTCATGTTTTGACAAGTTAAAGTATATTGTTTACAAGTTAAAGTTACATTATGACAAGTTAAAGTGTGTTTTTTACAAGTTAAAGTGACCTTTTGACAAGTTAAAGTACGTTTCAATAAGTTTAAATTAAGTATATATAAGTTAAAGTACATTTTTTATAATTTAAAATTACATTTTGATAAGTTAAAGTAAGTTTCAACAAGTTAAAATTTTGTTTTGACAAGTTAAAGTACATTTTTTACAAGTTAAAGTTACATTTTGTCAAGTTAAAGTATGTTTTTTACAAGTTAAAGTTACGTTTTGACAAGTCAAAGTACATTTTTTACAAGTTAAAGTTACATTTTGTCAAGTTAATGTATGTTTTTTACAAGTTAAAGTACGTGTTGAAAAGTTAAAGTACGTTTCAACAAGTTAAATTTACGTTTTGACAAGTTAAAGTACATTTTTAACAAGTTAAAGTTATGTTTTGACAAGTTAAAGTACGTTTCAACAAATTAAAATTACGATTTGACAAGTTAAAGTACATTTTTTACAAGTTAAAGTTACGTTTTAACAAGTTTTCAACTAGTTGAAATTACGTTTTGACAAGTTAAAGTTCCTTTTTTACAAGTTAAAGTTGCGCTTTTTACAAGTTTAAGTTTCGTTTGACAAGTTAAAGTTACATTTTGACGACTTAAAACTACGTTCTGACAAGTTAAAGTATATTTTTTACAAGTTAAAGTTACGTTTTTATAAGTTAAAATTACGTTTCAACAATATAAAGCTACGTTTTGACAAGTTAAAATATGTTTTTTACAAGTTAAAGTTACGTTTTTCCAAGTGAAAGTATATTTCAACAAGGTAAATTATGTTTTGTCAAGTTAAAGTTTGTTTTTTACTAGTTACAGTTACATTTTGATAAGTTAAAGTATGTTTCTTACAAGTTAAAGTTACGTTTTGACAAGTTAAAGTACGTTTCAACAAGTTAAAATTATGATTTGACAAGTTAAAGTACATTTTTTACAAGTTAAAGTTATGTTTTGACAAGTTAAAGTATAGTTTTTACAAGTTAAAGTTACGTTTTGACAAGTTAAATTGTGTTTTTTATAAGTTAAAGTTGCGATTTGACAAGTTAAAGTATGTTTCGACAAGTTTAAATTACGTTTTTAAAAGGTAAAGTGCATGTTTTACAAGTTAAAGTTATGTTTTGACAAATTAAAGTTACGTTTCAACTAGTTAAAGTTACATTTTGACAAGTTAAAGTATATTTTTTACTAGTTAAAGTTACGTTATGACAAATTAAAGTGTTTATTTTACAAGTTAAAGTTACCTTTTGACAAGTTAAAGTACGTTTCAGTAAGTTTAAATTAAGTATTTATAAGTTAAAGTACATTTTTTACAATTTAAAGTTACATTTTGATAAGTTAATGTAAGTTTCAACAAGTTAAAGTTATGTTTTGTCAAGTTAAAGTCATGTTTTCACAAGGTAAAGTATATTTTTTACAAGTTAAAGTTATATTATGACAAGTTAAAGTGTGTTATTTACAAGTTAAAGTGACCTTTTAACAAGTTAAATTACATTTCAATAAGTTTCAATTATGTATATATAAGTTAAAGTACATTTTTTATAATTTAAAATTACATTTTGATAAGTTAAAGTAAGTTTCAACAGGTTAAAATTATGTTTTGACAAGTTAAAGTACATTTTTTACAAGTTAAAGTTACATTTTGTCAAGTTAAAGTATGTTTTTTACAAGTTAAAGTATGTGTTGACAAGTTAAAGTACGTTTCAACAAGTTAAATTTACGTTTTGACAAGTTAAAGTACATTTTTAACAAGTTAAAGTTATGTTTTGACAAGTTAAAGTACGTTTCAACAAGTTAACATTACGATTTGACAAGTTAAAGTACATTTTTTACAAGTTAAAGTTACGTTTTGACAAGTTAAATAATTTTTTTTACAAGTTAAAGTTACGTTTTGACAAGTTAAAGTATAGTTTTTACAAGTTAAAGTTACGTTTTGACAAGTTAAATTGTGTTTTTTACAAGTTAAAGTTGCGATTTGACAAGTTAAAGTACGTTTCGACAAGTTTAAATTACGTGTTTAAAAGTTAAAGTGCATGTTTTACAAGTTAAAGTTACGTTTTGACAAATTAAAGTTACGTTTAAACTACTTAAAGTTACATTTTGACAAGTTAAAGTATATTTTTTACTAGTTAAAGTTACGTTATGACAAGTTAAAGTGTTTATTTTACAAGTTAAAGTGACATTTTGACAAGTTAAAGTACGTTTCAATAAGTTTAAATTAAGTATATATAAGTTAAAGTCCATTTTTTATAATTTAAAATTACATTTTGATAAGTTAAAGTAAGTTTCAACAAGTTAAAATTACGTTTTGACAAGTTAAAGTACATTTTTAGAAGTTACTGTTACATTTTGTCAAGTTAAAGTATGTTTTTTACAAGTTAAAGTACGTGTTGACAAGTTAAAGTACGTTTCAACAAGTTAAATTTACGTTTTGACAAGTTAAAGTACATTTTTAACAAGTTAAAGTTATGTTTTGACAAGTTAAAGTACGTTTGAACAAGTTAAAATTACGATTTGATAAGTTAAAGTACATTTTTTATAAGTTAAAGTTACGTTTTAACAAGTTTTCAACTAGTTGAAATTACGTTTTGACAAGTTAAAGTACCTTTTTTACAAGTTAAAGTTGCATTTTTTACAAGTTTAAGTTTCGCTTTGACAAGTTAAAGTTACATTTTGACAACTTAAAACTACGTTTTGACAAGTTAAAGTACATTTTTTAGAAGTTAAAGTTACGTTTTTATAAGTTAAAATTACGTTTCAACAATATAAAGCTACGTTTTGACAAGTTAAAATATGTTTTTTACAAGTTAAAGTTACGTTTTTCCAAGTGAAAGTATATTTCAACAAGATAAATTACGTTTTGTCAAGTTATAGTTTGTGTTTTACTAGTTAAAGTTACGTTTTGATAAGTTAAAGTATGTTTCTTACAAGTTAAAGTTACGTTTTGACAAATTAAAGTACGTTTCAACAAGTTAAAATTACGATTTGACAAGTTAAAGTACATTTTTAACAAGTTAAAGTTATGTTTTGACAAGTTAAAGTACGTTTCAACAAGTTAAAATTACGATTTGACAAGTTAAAGTACATTTTTTACAAGTTAAAATTACGTTTTGACAAGTTAAAGTATTATTTTTACAAGTTAAAGTTACGTTTTGACAAGTTAAAGTATAGTTTTGACAAGTTTAAGTTACGTTTTGACAAGTTAAATTGTGTTTTTTACAAGTTAAAGTTGCGATTTGACAAGTTAAAGTACGTTTCGACAAGTTTAAATTACGTTTTTAAAAGTTAAAGTGCATGTTTTACAAGTTAAAGTTACATTTTGACAAATTAAAGTTACGTTTCAACTACTTAAAGTTACATTTTGACAAGTTAAAGTATATTTTTTACTAGTTAAAGTTACGTTATGACAAGTTAAAGTGTTTATTTTACAAGTTAAAGTTACCTTTTGACAAGTTAAAGTACGTTTCAATAAGTTTAAATGAAGTATTTATAAGTTAAAGTACATTTTTTACATTTTAAAGTTACATTTTGATAAGTTAATGTAAGTTTCAACAAGTTATAGTTACGTTTTGTCAAGTTAAAGTCATGTTTTGACAAGTTAAAGTATACTTTTTACAAGTTAAAGTTACATATGACTAGTTAAAGTGTGTTTTTTACAAGTTAAAGTGACATTTTGACAAGTTAAAGTACGTTTCAATAAGTTTAAATTAAGTATATATAAGTTAAAGTCCATTTTTTATAATTTAAAATTACATTTTGATAAGTTAAAGTAAGTTTCAACAAGTTAAAATTACGTTTTGACAAGTTAAAGTACATTTTTAGAAGTTACTGTTACATTTTGTCAAGTTAAAGTATGTTTTTTACAAGTTAAAGTACGTGTTGACAAGTTAAAGTACGTTTCAACAAGTTAAATTTACGTTTTGACAAGTTAAAGTACATTTTTAACAAGTTAAAGTTATGTTTTGACAAGTTAAAGTACATTTGAACAAGTTAAAATTACGATTTGATAAGTTAAAGTACATTTTTTACAAGTTAAAGTTACGTTTTAACAAGTTTTCAACTAGTTGAAATTACGTTTTGACAAGTTAAAGTACCTTTTTTACAAGTTAAAGTTGCATTTTTTACAAGTTTAAGTTTCGCTTTGACAAGTTAAAGTTACATTTTGACAACTTAAAACTACGTTTTGACAAGTTAAAGTACATTTTTTAGAAGTTACAGTTACGTTTTTATAAGTTAAAATTACGTTTCAACAATATAAAGCTACGTTTTGACAAGTTAAAATATGTTTTTTACAAGTTAAAGTTACGTTTTTCCAAGTGAAAGTATATTTCAACAAGATAAATTACGTTTTGTCAAGTTAAAGTTTGTGTTTTACTAGTTAAAGTTACGTTTTGATAAGTTAAAGTATGTTTCTTACAAGTTAATGTTACGTTTTGACAAATTAAAGTACGTTTCAACAAGTTAAAATTACGATTTGACAAGTTAAAGTACATTTTTAACAAGTTAAAGTTATGTTTTGACAAGTTAAAGTACGTTTCAACAAGTTAAAATTACGATTTGACAAGTTAAAGTACATTTTTTACAAGTTAAAGTTACGTTTTGACAAGTTAAAGTATTATTTTTACAAGTTAAAGTTACGTTTTGACAAGTTAAAGTATAGTTTTGACAAGTTTAAGTTACGTTTTGACAAGTTAAATTGTGTTTTTTACAAGTTAAAGTTGCGATTTGACAAGTTAAAGTACGTTTCGACAAGTTTAAATTACGTTTTTAAAAGTTAAAGTGCATGTTTTACAAGTTAAAGTTACGTTTTGACAAATTAAAGTTACGTTTCAACTACTTAAAGTTACATTTTGACAAGTTAAAGTATATTTTTTACTAGTTAAAGTTACGTTATGACAAGTTAAAGTGTTTATTTTACAAGTTAAAGTTACCTTTTGACAAGTTAAAGTACGTTTCAATAAGTTTAAATGAAGTATTTATAAGTTAAAGTACATTTTTTACATTTTAAAGTTACATTTTGATAAGTTAATGTAAGTTTCAACAAGTTATAGTTACGTTTTGTCAAGTTAAAGTCATGTTTTGACAAGTTAAAGTATACTTTTTACAAGTTAAAGTTACATATGACAAGTTAAAGTGTGTTTTTTACAAGTTAAAGTGACATTTTGACAAGTTAAAGTACGTTTCAATAAGTTTAAATTAAGTATATATAAGTTAAAGTCCATTTTTTATAATTTAAAATTACATTTTGATAAGTTAAAGTAAGTTTCAACAAGTTAAAATTACGTTTTGACAAGTTAAAGTACATTTTTAGAAGTTACTGTTACATTTTGTCAAGTTAAAGTATGTTTTTTACAAGTTAAAGTACGTGTTGACAAGTTAAAGTACGTTTCAACAAGTTAAATTTACGTTTTGACAAGTTAAAGTACATTTTTAACAAGTTAAAGTTATGTTTTGACAAGTTAAAGTACATTTGAACAAGTTAAAATTACGATTTGATAAGTTAAAGTACATTTTTTACAAGTTAAAGTTACGTTTTAACAAGTTTTCAACTAGTTGAAATTACGTTTTGACAAGTTAAAGTACCTTTTTTACAAGTTAAAGTTGCATTTTTTACAAGTTTAAGTTTCGCTTTGACAAGTTAAAGTTACATTTTGACAACTTAAAACTACGTTTTGACAAGTTAAAGTACATTTTTTAGAAGTTACAGTTACGTTTTTATAAGTTAAAATTACGTTTCAACAATATAAAGCTACGTTTTGACAAGTTAAAATATGTTTTTTACAAGTTAAAGTTACGTTTTTCCAAGTGAAAGTATATTTCAACAAGATAAATTACGTTTTGTCAAGTTAAAGTTTGTGTTTTACTAGTTAAAGTTACGTTTTGATAAGTTAAAGTATGTTTCTTACAAGTTAATGTTACGTTTTGACAAATTAAAGTACGTTTCAACAAGTTAAAATTACGATTTGACAAGTTAAAGTACATTTTTAACAAGTTAAAGTTATGTTTTGACAAGTTAAAGTACGTTTCAACAAGTTAAAATTACGATTTGACAAGTTAAAGTACATTTTTTACAAGTTAAAGTTACGTTTTGACAAGTTAAAGTATTATTTTTACAAGTTAAAGTTACGTTTTGACAAGTTAAAGTATAGTTTTGACAAGTTTAAGTTACGTTTTGACAAGTTAAATTGTGTTTTTTACAAGTTAAAGTTGCGATTTGACAAGTTAAAGTACGTTTCGACAAGTTTAAATTACGTTTTTAAAAGTTAAAGTGCATGTTTTACAAGTTAAAGTTACGTTTTGACAAATTAAAGTTACGTTTCAACTAATTAAAGTTACATTTTGACAAGTTAAATTATATTTTTTACTAGTTAAAGTTACGTTATGACAAGTTAAAGTGTTTATTTTACAAGTTAAAGTTATCTTTTGACAAGTTAAAGTACGTTTCAATAAGTTTAAATTAAGTATTTATAAGTTAAAGTACATTTTTTACAATTTAAAGTTACATTTTGATAAGTTAATGTAAGTTTCAACAAGTTAAAGTTACGTTTTGTCAAGTTAAAGTCATGTTTTGACAAGTTAAAGTATATTTTTGACAAGTTAAAGTTACATTATGACAAGTTAAAGTGTGTTTTTTACAAGTTAAAGTGACCTTTTGACAAGTTAAAGTACATTTCAATAAGTTTCAATTAAGTATATATAAGTTAAAGTACATTTTTTATAATTTAAAATTACATTTTGATAAGTTAAAGTAAGTTTCAACAAGTTAAAATTATGTTTTGACAAGTTAAAGTACATTTTTTACAAGTTAAAGTTACATTTTGTCAAGTTAAAGTATGTTTTTTACAAGTTAAAGTATGTGTTGACAAGTTAAATTACGTTTCAACAAGTTAAATTTATGTTTTGACAAGTTAAAGTACATTTTTAACAAGTTAAAGTTATGTTTTGACAAGTTAAAGTACGTTTCAACAAGTTAAAATTACGATTTGACAAGTTAAAGTACATTTTTTACAAGTTAAAGTTACGTTTTAACAAGTTTTCAACTAGTTGAAATTACATTTTGACAAGTTAAAGTACCCTTTTTACAAGTTAAAGTTGCGTTTTTTACAAGTTTAAGTTTCGCTTTGAAAAGTTAAAGTTACATTTTGAAAACTTAAAACTACGTTTTGACAAGTTAAAGTACATTTTTTACAAGTTAAAGTTACGTTTTTAAAAGTTAAAATTACGTTTCAACAATATAAAGCTACGTTTTGACAAGTTAAAATATGTTTTTTACAAGTTAAAGTTACGTTTTTCCAAGTGAAAGTATATTTCAACAAGATAAATTACGTTTTGTCAAGTTAAAGTTTGTGTTTTACTAGTTAAAGTTACGTTTTGATAAGTTAAAGTATGTTTCTTACAAGTTAAAGTTACGTTTTGACAAATTAAAGTACGTTTCAACAAGTTAAAATTACGATTTGACAAGTTAAAGTACAGTTTTAACAAGTTAAAGTTATGTTTTGACAAGTTAAAGTACGTTTCAACAAGTTAAAATTACGATTTGACAAGTTAAAGTACATATTTTACAAGTTAAAGTTACGTTTTGACAAGTTAAAGTATTATTTATACAAGTTAAAGTTACGTTTTGAAAAGTTAAAGTATAGTTTTTACAAGTTAAAGTTACGTTTTGACAAGTTAAAGTATAGTTTTTACAAGTTAAAGTTACGTTTTGACAAGTTAAATTGTGTTTTTTACAAGTTAAAGTTGCGATTTGACAAGTTAAAGTACGTTTCGACAAGTTTAAATTACGTTTTTAAAAGTTAATGTGCATGTTTTACAAGTTAAAGTTACGTTTTGACAAATTAAAGTTACGTTTCAACTAGTTAAAGTTACATTTTGACAAGTTAAAGTATATTTTTTACTAGTTAAAGTTACGTTATGACAAGTTAAAGTGTTTATTTTACAAGTTAAAGTTACCTTTTGACAAGTTAAAGTACGTTTCAATAAGTTTAAATTAAGTATTTATAAGTTAAAGTACATTTTTTACAATTTAAAGTTACATTTTGATAAGTTAATGTAAGTTTCAACAAGTTAAAGTTACGGTTTGTCAAGTTAAAGTCATGTTTTGACAAGTTAAAGTATATTTTTTACAAGTTAAAGTTACATTATGACAAGTTAAAGTGTGTTTTTTACAAGTTAAATTACGTTTCAATAAGTTTCAATTAAGTATATATAAGTTAAAGTACATTTTTTATAAGTTAAAATTACGTTTTGACAAGTTAAAGTACATTTTTTACAAGTTAAAGTTACATTTTGTCAAGTTAAAGTATGTTCTTTACAAGTTAAAGTACGTGTTGACAAGTTAAAGTACGTTTCAACAAGTTAAATTTACGTTTTGACAAGTTAAAGTACATTTTTAACAAGTTAAAGTTATGTTTTGACAAGTTAAAGTACGTTTCAACAAGTTAAAATTACGATTTGACAAGTTAAAGTACATTTTTTACAACTTAAAGTTAGGTTTGACAAGTTAAAGTATTATTTGTACAAGTTAAAGTTACGTTTTGACAAGTTAAAGTACAGTATATACAAGTTAAAGTTACGTTTTGACAAGTTAAACTGTGTTTTTTACAAGTTAAAGTTGCGATTTGACAAGTCAAAGTACGTTTCAACAAGTTTAAATTTCGATTTTAAAAGTTAAAGTGCATGTTTTACAAGTTAAAGCTACGTTTTGACAAATTAAAGTTACGTTTCTACTAGTTAAAGTTACATTTTGAGAAGTTAAAGTATATTTTTTACTAGTTAAAGTTACCTTATGACAAGTTAAAGTGTTTATTTTACAAGTTAAAGTTACCTTTTGACAACTTAAAGTACATTTCAATAAGTTTAATTAAGTACTTATAAGTTAAAGTACATTTTTTATAATTTAAAGTTACATTTTCATAAGTTACGTTCTGACAAGTTAAAGTACGTTTCAACAAGTTAAATTTACGTTTTGACAAGTTAAAGTTATGTTTTGACAAGTTAAAGTACGTTTCAACAAGTTAAAATTACGATTTGACAAGTTAAAGTACATTTTTTACAAGTTAAAGTTACGTTTTGACAAGTTAAAGTATTATTTTTACAACTTAAAGCTACGTTTTGACAAGTTAAAGTACAGTTTTTACAAGTTAAAGTTACGTTTTGAAAAGTTAAAGTACGTTTCAACAAGTTTAAAGTTACGGATTGACAAGTTAAATTACATTTTCTACAACTTAAAGTTACATTTTGGTGAAAGTGTGTTTTTTATAAGTTAAAGTTACGTTTTCGGTAAAGTGTGTTTTTTACAAGTTAAAGTTACGTTTTTCCAACTTAAAGTAGGTTTTTTAAAAGTTAAAGTTACGTTTTGACAACTTAAAGTACGTTTCAACAAGTTAAAATTACGATTTGACAAGTTAACGTACATATTTTACAAGTAAAAGTTACGTTTTGACAAGTTAAAGTGTGTTTTTTACAAGTTAAAGTTACGTTTTGACAAGTTAAAGTACGTTTCAACAAGTTTAAATTACGTTTTGACAAGTTAAAGTACATTTTTTTACAGGTTAAAGTTACGTTTTGACGAGTTAAAATGTGTTTTTTACTTGTTAAAGTTACGTTTTGACAAGTTAAAGTACGTTTCAACAAGTTTAAATTACGTTTTTACAAGTTAAAGTGCATGTTTTACTAGTTTAAGTTACGTTTTGACAAGTTAAAGTTACGTTTCAACAAGTTAAAGTTACATTTTGAAAAGTTAAGGTTACATTTTGACAAGTTAAAATACATTTTTCAAGTTAAAGTTACGTTTTGACAAGTTAAAGTGTTTTTTGTACAAGTTAAAGTTACGTTTCAACTAGTTAAAATTACGTTTTGACAAGTGAAAGTACATTTTTGACAAGTTAAACTTACGTTTTGAGAAGTTAAAGTACGTTTCAACATGTTAAAATTACGTTTTGACAAGATAAAATATGTTTTTTACAAGTTGAAGTTACGTTGTCAAAAGTTAAATTATGTTTTTTACAAGTTAAAGTTAAGTTTTTCCAAGTTAAAGTACATTTCAAGAAGTTAAAATAACGTTTTGACAAGTTAAAGGACAATTTTTACAAGTTTAAGTTACAATTTGTCAAGTTAAATTATGTTTTTTACAAGTTAAAGTTACGTTTTGACAAGTTAAAGTATGTTTTTTACAAGTTAAAGTTACGTTCTGACAAGTTAAAGTACGTTTCAACAAGTTAAAATTACGATTTAACAAGTTAAAGGACATTTTTACAAGTTAAAATTATGTTTTGATAAGTTAAAGTACGTTTCAACTAGTTAAAATTACGTTTTAGTAAGTTAAATACATTTTTTTACAAGTTTAAGTTACGTTTTGACAAGTTAAAGTGTTTTTTTCACAAGTTAAAGTTACTTTTTGTCAAGTTAAAGTTCGTTTCACTAAGTGTAAATTACGTTTTGATAAGTTAAAGTACATTTTTTACAAGTTAAACTTACGTTTTGACAAGTTAAAGTACGTTTCAAGAAGTTAAAATTACGTTTTGACAACTTAGAGTTTATTCTTTACATGTTAAAGTTACGTTTTAAAAATTTAAAGTACGTTTTTTACATGTTAAAATTACGTTTTTCCAAGTTAAAGTATATTTCAACAAGTTAAAATTACGTTTTGACCAGTTAAAGTACAATTTTAACAAGTTGAAGTTACGTTTTGTCAAGTTAAAGTAGGTTTTTTACAAGTTAAATTATATTTTGACAAGTTAAAGTATGTTTTTTACAAGTTAAAGTTACGTTTTGACAAGTTAAAGTACGTTTCAACAAGTTAAGATTACGATTTTACAAGTTATAATATATTTTTTACAAGTTAAACTTACGTTTTGACAAGTTAAAGTGTGTTTTTTACAAATTAAAGTTACGTTTTGACAAGTTAAAGTATTTATCAACATGTTTAAAGTTACGGATTGAGAAGTTAAATTACATTTTTTACAAGTTAAAGTTACGTTTTGACAAGTTAAAGTGTGTTCTTTACGAGTTAAAGTACGTTTCAATAAGTGTCAATTACGTTTTGACAAGTTAAAGTTACGTTTTGACAAGGTAAAGTACGTTTCAACAAGTTAAAATTACGTTTTGACAACTTAGAGTATATTCTTTACTTGTTAAATTTACGTTTTAAAAAGTTAAAGTACGTTTTTTATGTAGGGATTGGTGCCCACAAATGAGATATTAGACATTGAGATACTTTGTGTATTTATATTTTGCTGAAACATTGATATTAATAAATGTTCATTATTTTGAAGATTATGTTTAGTTATACTCTGAAACTGTCATCAACGAAAAGGGTGTTAAGTACGAGCAAATCAATTATTCTTGTTCATTTAATCTCTTCCAAGTATCTATCATTGAGACCTCATGGACCCATATGAACGAAGCTTTAGAATAAAGATCGGACTCAAAAATTCACAAACTTTTTCCGTCTTTTATTTCTTAATATTACGTTTTGACAAGTTAAAGTACGTTTGAACTAGTTAAAATTACGTTTTGACAAGTTAAAGTACATTTTTGACAAGTTAAAGTTACGTTTTGACAAGTTAAAGTAAGTTTGAACATGTTAAAATTACGTTTTGACAAGATAAAGTATATTTTTTACAAGTTGAAGTTACGTTGTCAAAAGTTAAATTATGTTTTTCACAAGTTAAAGTTACATTTTTCCAAGTTCAAGTACATTTCAAGAAGTTAAAATAACGTTTTGACAAGTTAAAGGACAATTTTTACAAGTTTAAGTTACGGTTTGTCAAGTTAAATTATGTTTTTTACAAGTTAAAGTTACGTTTTGACAAGTTAAAGTATGTTTTTTACAAGTTAAAGTTACGTTCTGACAAGTTAAAGTACGTTTCAACAAGTTAAAATTACGATTTAACAAGTTAAAGGACATAGAGTGAGATGTCTTTACATGTCACATGTTTTAATCAAAGAATGTTCTTATTCGATGAATACCAGGCCAGGTTTATTCATTCACACTCTCAAAACAAAGCATAGTGCGATACTAATGCATTTCTATTGTTTCAACATGAATTCCATATATGTTAATCATATAACCCAGTATCACATCTTTATGACACCAACCATCGGGTCAGATGAAACTAAAACTTAGTCATTTCCCATTGACAAATCAAATGTCATAAAGGGTAATATCAATTATATATTTACTTCAAGATTAAGGTAAGTACCAAAGTACCCCTCGTATGTGATCTTGAAGCTTCGAGTTTTTAAAACGGTTTTTGTTGGATTGGTGCCCACAAAGGAGATATTACACATTGAGATACTTTATGTATTTATATTTTGCTGAAACATTGATATTAATAAATGTTCATTCTTTTGAAGATTGTGTTTAGTTATGTTTAAGCTATGATCTGAAACTGTCATCAACGAAAAGGGTGTGAAGTACAGACTTGACAAGATAACCTCTTGTGACGCGTTTGAAACATTTATTCGCAATCTAAAGATCGATAGAGAAATCGAGTCTTATTATTGATTGCTAGGATGAATCATGATATCTCATCTTGTGATATAGAGAGTTGTGACTCTATGATTCATACTTCGTATCTTATAGAAGATACTGAACAAGACCTGTGACACTTAGAAACTCGAGACAAAACTGTTTACACACTCGAGGCTTCAAGTTCACAACAGAAGGAGTATTATGATACTTACCTTAATCTTGAAGTGAATATGTAATTGACATTGCACTTTGTGACATTTGATTCGTCAATGGGCAATGACTAAGTTTTAGTTGCATCTGACCCAATTGTTGGTGTCACAAGGATGTGATGATGGGTTACATGATTCACAGATATGGAATTCATGTAATAACAATGCAAATGCATTAGTATCACACTATGCTTCGTTATGAGAGTGTGAATGAATAAACCTGGCCAGGTATTTATTGAATGAGTTCATTCTTTGATTAAAACATGTGACATGTAAAGACATCTCACTTTATGTTTTTCTCATTCACAAATAACAAAGGAGCTAGTGAAATAATAACTCGAGGGGTAAAACAGTAATCGTACATTCCCCTCAATTACCGATACACATGAAGGGTAATATCGTAATATACTTCGTGGATCGTGTGAGAAAGTGTTTCATCACATCAAACATAAAAGATACGCACATGAACAAAGAGATTGTCAATATTGGTCCTTTAGTGGAATCGACCAATATTAAGAATTAAAAGACGGAAAAAGTTTGTGAACTTTTGTGTCCGATCTTTATTCTAAAGCTTCGTTCATGTGAGTCCATGAGGTCTCAATGATAGACACTTGGAAGAGATTAAAAGAATTGTAAAAGTTGATTTACTCATTAAGTATAAATTGTGATTTATACTGAGAAAGTTATTTTCTTGAAACTCAATAAATAACTAGTTATTTATTTTATTCATTGAATCACAAAATGTTATCATATTGATGATGACATTCTCGAGTGATTAAATATCTTAGAAGAAGAAAATAAATTATTTCTCATTTCGTACTTATTCGATAACTATGAAATATATTTAATGATGTGTCATTAAATAATAATAAGAGTTCTAAATTAATTTTAGAAATTAAATCAAATATGTTTAGGAATAAAATTCAAAGATGTGGACGAGTAAGGGGAGAGGGTTTTTGGCCGAATTCCCTAAGTGAATAGGGTCATGGGTTTGACCCAGCTTAAGCCCATTTATAACATGTATAAATAAGGCTAAACAAACCCTAATAAAAAAAACCCTAACCCTTGTTAATTTTCGGCTAACACCCTCTCTCTCCCCTTGTGTGTTTCTCGGCCGAAATCCCCAACAAAGAAAAGAAAAATTGTTTTTCCATTCTTTCATCTTTGATTCCTAATTGTTCTTAAGAGACCACACTCATAATCTCAATAATTTCCTAGTGTATTATTGTTGATTCATTACTTGTGGTGTTTGGAATGATTTTGTGAATTGTTTTAAGGTTTTTAAACTGTTTCAAAAGCTTTAATCCAGCCAAAAACGTCCCTAGGGTGATATGGGCTCATTCCGGCGAGTTCCCCAGCCTCCAGAGATCCAGTCTGGCGAAGGCTCCCTGTCAGGCGAGCTCCAATCCGGCGAGGTGATCCAATCCGGCGAGGCGCTCAAGTCCGGCGAAAGGATCTCCTGTCAGGCGAGTCCAATCCGGCGAGGTACTCCAGTTCGGCGAGGCGAATCCGGCGAGGGCAATCCGGCGAGGGCAATCCGGCGAGGCTATCTGGCGAGGCGTCCCAGAGATCTCCAATCCAACGAGGCTTCCCAGTCCGGCGAGGTGCCCAGTCCGGCGATGCTCCCCAGTCCGGCGAGCTCCCTGTCAGGCGAAAAATCCCAATCCGGCGAGGCTCCACGCAAGCACCCATTCTGGCGACCATCACCCAGTCCGGCGAAGACATTCCCCGGCAGTCCAGCGAGGATTTTTTCTCCGTTTTGAACGTGGCGTGGCATTCCGACGATAGCTAGCAACGTCGAGATTGTTTACAACCTTTAATGTGAGTATTTTCTCAATTAAATAATTAAATATAAATTATATAATTGTTATATAAATTATTAGTTTAATTTATTTTGATTGAACATGTGAATTATAAATTGTTTATAATTGTTTGATAAATTTTAATGCCTTAGGTTGTTAAATATATTAAAATTAGTTATAATATATTAGATCTAATTATAATTTTCCGCCACATAGAATGTGTATTATAATTAATATTGTTTAATCGTTAAATAAATTCCATCATTTTACATATTAAAATTACGTTTTTTACAAGTTAAAGTTAAGTTTTGACAAGTTAAAGTATGTTTTTACAAGTTAAAGAACGTTTTTTACAAGTTAAAGTTACGATTTTTACAAGTTAGAGTTTCGTTTTGACAAGTTAAAGTTACATTTCGACAACTTAAAGTTACGTTTTGACAAGTTAAAGTACATTTTTTACAAGTTAAAGTTACGTTTTTATAAGTTGATGTTACGTGTCAACAATATAAAGCTACGTTTTGACAAGTTAAAATATGTTTTTTACGAGTTACAGTTACGTTTTTCCAAGTTAAAGTACATTTCAACAAGTTAAAATTACGTTTTGACAAGTTAAAGTTCAATTTTTTAAAGTTTAAGTTACGTTTTGTCAAGTTAAAGTATGTTTTTTACAAGTTAAAATTACGATTTGACAAGTTAAAGTACATTTTTTACAAGTTAAAGTACGTTTCAACAAGTTAAAATTACGTTTTCAGAAGTTAAAGTACATTTTTCACAAGTTAAAGTTACATTTTGACATGTCAAAGTACGTTTCAACAAGTTTAAATTACGTTTTTACGAGTTGAAGTGCCTGTTTTACAAATTTAAGTTACGTTTTGACAAGTTAAAATTACGTATTAACAAGTAAAAGTAACATTTTGACAAGGTAAAGTACATTTTTTACAAGTTAAAGTTATGTTTTGACAAGTTAAACTGTTTTTTATACAAGTTAAAGTACGTTTCAACAAGATTAAAGTTACGGATTGACAAGTTAAAGTACTATTTTTACAAGTTAAAGTATGTTTCTTACAAATTAAAGTTACGTTTTAACAAGTTAAAGTACGTTTCAACAAGTTAAAATTACGATTTGACAAGTTAAAGTACATTTTTTACTCAATAAAGTTATGTTTTGACAAGTTAAAGTATGTTTCAACAAGTTAAAGTTACGTTTTGACAAGTTAAAGTATTTATTTTACAAGTTAAAGTTACGTTTTAGCAAGTTAAAGTACAGTTTTTACAAGTTAAAGTTACGTTTTGACAACTTAAACTGTGTTTTTTACAAGTTAAAGTTGCGATTTAACAAGTTTTCAACTAGTTGAAATTACGTTTTGACAAGTTAAAGTACATTTTTACAAGTTAAAGTTAAGTTTTGACAAGTTAAAGTATGTTTTTTACAAGTTAAAGTTAAATTTTGACAAGTTAAAGTGTGTTTTTTACAAGGTCAAGTTAACTTTGGACAAGTTAAAGTACGTTTCAACAAGTTTGAATTACGTTTTAACAAGTTAAAGTGCATGTTTTACAAGTTTAAGTTACGTTTTGGCAAGTTAAAGTTACGTTTCAGCAAGTAAAAATTACGTTTTGTCAAGTTAAAGTATATTTTTTACAAATTAAAGTACTCTTTTAACAAGTTAAAGTAAGTTTCTTACAAGTTAAAGTTACGTTTTGACAAATTAAAGTACATTTCAACAAGTTAAAGTTACGTTTTTCCAAGTTAAAGTACATTTCAACAAGTTAAAATAACGTTTTGACAAGTTAAAGTACATTTTTTACAATTTAAAGTTACGGTTTGTCAAGTTAAATTATGTTTTTTACAAGTTAAAGTTACGTTTTGAAAAGTTAAAGTATGTTTCTTACAAGTTAAAGTTACGTTTTGACAAGTTAAAGTACGTTTCAAGAAGTTAAAATTACGATTTAACAAGTTAAAGTACATTTTTACAAGTTAAAGTTATGTTTTGACAATATAAAGTTTGTTTTTCACAAGTTAAAGTTACGTTTTGACATGTTAAAGTACGTTTCATTAAGTGTCAATTACGTTTTGACAAGTTAGAGTATATTTTTTACAAGTTAAAGTTACGTTTTAAAAAGTTAAAGTACGTTTTTTACATGTGAAAATTACGTTTTTCCAAGTTAAAGTACATTTCAACAAATTAAAATTACGTTTTGAAAAGTTAAAATACAATTTTAAAAAGTTAAACTAGGTTTTTTCCAAGTTAAAGTTATGTTTTGACAAGTTAAAGAATGTTTTTACAAGTTAAAGTTACGTTTTGACAAGTTAAATTACGTTTCAACAAGTATAAATTACGTTTTTACAAGTTAAATTGCATGTTTTACAAGTTTAAGTTACGTTTTGACAAGTTAAAGTTACGTTTCAACAAGTTAAAGTGACATTTTGACAAGTTATAATACTTTTTTTACAAGTTAAAATTACGTTTTGACAAGTTAAAGTGTTTTTTGTACAAGTTAAAGTTACGTTTTGACAAGTTAAAGTATGTTTCAACAAGTTTAAAGTTACGGATTGACAAGTTAAAGTACTCTTTTAACAAGTTAAAGTATGTTTCTTACAAGTTAAAGTTACGTTTTGAAAAATTAAAGTACTTTTCCACAAGTTAAAATTACGTTTTGACAAGTTAAAGTACATTTTTTACAATTTAAAGTTACGTTTTGACAAGTTAAAGTACGTTTCAACATGTTACAATTACATTTTGACAAGTTAAAATATATCTTTTACAAGTTAAAGTTACGTTTTGAAAATTTAAAGTATGTTTTTTACAAGTTAAAGTTACGTTTTCCCAAGTTAAAGTACGTTTCAACAAGTGTCAATTACGTTTTGACAAGTTAAAGTACATTTTTTACAAGTTAAAGTTACGTTTTAAAATATTAAAGTACGTTTTTTACATGTTAAAATTAATTCTTTCCAAGTTAAAGTACATTTCAACAAGTTAAAATTACATTTTGACAGGTTAAAGTACAATTTAAACAAGTTAAAGTTATGTTTTGTCAATTAAAGTCGGTTTTTTAAAAGTTCAAGTTATGTTTTGACAAGTTAAAAGATATTTTTTACAAGTTAAAATTACGATTTGGCATGTCAAAGTGCATTTTTTACAAGTAAAAGTTACGTTTTGACAAGTTAAATTATGTTTTTTACAAGTTAAGTTACGTTTTGACTAGTTAAATTATGTTTTTTACAAGTAAAAGTTACGTTTTGACAAGTTAAAGTGTTTTTTGTAAAAGTTAAAGTTACGTTTTGACAATTTAAAGTACGTTTCAACAAGTTTAAAGTTACGGATTGACAAGTTAAAGTACATTTTTTACAAGTTAAGGTATGTTTCTTACAAATTTAAGTTACGTTTTAACAAGTTATAGTAGATTCCAACAAGTTAAAATTACGATTTGACAAGTTAATGTACATTCTTTAAAATTTAAATATATATGTTTTGAGAGGTTAAAGTACGTTTCAAGAAGTTAAAATTACGTTTTGACCACTTAAAGTATATTTTTTACAAGTTAAAGTTACGTTTTGACAAGTTAAAGTATATTTTTTACAAGTTAAAATTACGATTTGACAAGTTAAAGTGCATTTTATACAAGTTAAAGTTACGTTTTGAAAAGTTAAAGTATGTTTTTTACAAGTTAAAGTTACGTTTTGACCAGTTAAATTATGTTTTTTACAAGTTAAAGTTACGTTTTGACAAGTTAAAGTATATTCCAAGAAGTTAAAATTACGAGTTGAGAAGTTAAAGTACATTTTTTACAAGGTAAAGTTATATTTTAACAACTTAAAGTACGTTTCAACAAGTTAAAATTACGTTTTGACAAGTTAAAGTACATTTTTTACAAGTTAAAGTTACGTTTTGTCAAGATAAAGTATGTTTTTTACAAGTTAAATTTACGTTATGACAAGTTAAAGTATGTTTCAACAAGTTAAAATTACGATTTAACAAGTTAAAGTACAGTTTTACAAGTTAAAGTTATGTTTTGACAAGTTAAAGTACGTTTCAACTAGTTAAAATTACATTTTGACAAGTTAAAATACATTTTTTACAAGTTAAAATTACGTTTTGACAAGTTAGAGTGTGTTTTTTACAAGTTAAAGTTACGTTTTGTCAAGTTAAAGTACGTTTCAACAAGTGTCAATTACATTTTGACAAGTTAAAGTACATTTTTTACAAGTTAAACTTACGTTTTGTCAAGTTAAAGTACGTTCAAAAATTTAAAATTACGTTTTGACAATTTAGAGTATATTTTTTACAAGTTAAAGTTGCATTTTAAAAAGTTAAAGTACCTTTTTTTCATGTTAAAATTAATTCTTTCCAAGTTCAAGTACATTTCAACAAGTTAAAATTACATTTTGACAAGTTAAAGTAACGTTTTATCAAGTTAAAGTAGGTTTTTTACAAGTTAAAGTTATGTTTTGACAAGATAAAGTATGTTTTTACAAGTTAAAGTTACGTTTTGACGATTAAAGTTATGTTTTGTCAAGATAAAGTATGTTTTTTACAAGTTAAAATTACGATTTGACAAGTTAAAGTGCATTTTTTACAAGTTAAAGTTACGTTTTGACAAGTTAAAATATGGTTTTTACAAGTTAAAGTGACGTTTTGACAAGTTAAAGTATGTTTCTTACAAGTTAAAGTTACGTTTTAACAAGTTATAGTATGTTTCAACAACTTAAAATTACGATTTAACAAGTTAAAGTACATTTTTACAAGTTAAAGTTATGTTTTGACAAGTTAAAGTACGTTTCAACTAGTTAAAATTATATTTTGACAAGTTAAAATACATTTTTTACAAGTTAAAGTTACGTTTTGACAAGTTAAAGTGTGTTTTTCACAAGTTAAAGTTGCGTTTTGACAAGTTAAAGTACGTTTAAACAAATGTCAATTACGTTTTGACAAGTTGAAGTAGATTTTTTACAAATTAAAATTACGTTTTGACAATTTAGAGTATATTTTTTACAAGTTAAAGTTATATTTTAAAAAGTTAAAGTACGTTTTTTACATGTTAAAATTAATTCTTTCCAAGTTTAAGTACATTTCAACAAGTTAAAATTACATTTTGACAAGTTAAAGTACAATTTTAACAAGTTAAAGTTACGTCTTGTCAAGTTAAAGTAGGTTTTTTACAAGTTAAATTTATGTTTTGACAAGTTAAAAGATATTTTTTACAAGTTAAAATTACGTTTTGACAAGTTAAATTATATTTTTTACAGGTTAAAGTATATTTTTTACAAGTTAAAGTTACGTTTTGACAACTTAAAGTATATTTTTTTACAAGTTAAAATTACGATTTGGCAAGTCAAAGTGCATTTTTTACAAGTTAAAGTTACGTTTTGACAAGTTAAAGTATGTGTTTACAAGTTAATGTTACGTTTTGACAAGTTAAAATATATTTTTTTCAAGTTAAAATTACGATTTGACAAGATAAAGTGCATTTTTTACAAGTTAAAGTTACGTTTTGACAAGTTAAAGTATATTTTTTACAAGTTAAAATAACGATTTCGCAAGTCAAAGTGCATTTTTTATAAGTAAAAGTTACGTTTAGACAAGTTAAAGTATGTTTGTTACAAGTTAAAGTTACGTTTTGACAAGTTAAATTATGTTTTTTACAAGTAAAAGATACGTTTTGACAAGTTAAAGTGTTTTTTGTATAAGTTAAAGTTACGTTTTGAAAATTTAAAGTACGTTTGAACAAGTTTAAAGTTACGGATTGACAAGTTAAAGTACATTTTTTACAAGTTAAAGTAAGTTTCTTACAAGTTAAAGTTACATTTTAACAAGTTATAGTAGATTCCAACAAGTTAAAATTACGATTTGACAAGTTAACGTACATTTTTTACGAGTTAAAAATATGTTTTGAGAAGTTAAAGTACGTTTCAACAAGTTAATATTACGTTTGAACAAGTTAATATTACGTTTTGACAAGTTAAAGTATACTTTTTACAAGTTAAAGTTACGTTTTGACAAGTTAAAGTATATATTTTACAAGTTAAGTTTACCATTTGACAAGTTTAAGTACATTTTTTACAAGTTAAAGTTACGTTTTGACAAGTTAAAGTATGTTTTTTACAAGTTAAAATTACATTTTAATAAGTTTTAGTGCATTTTTTACAAGTTAAAGTTACGTTTTGACAAGTTAAATTATGTTTTTTACAAGTTAAAGTTACGTTTTGACAAGTTAAAGTATGTTTCTTACAAGTTAAAGTTACGTTTTAACAAGTTATAGTATGTTTCAACAAGTTAAAATTACGATTTAACAAGTTAAAGTACATTTTTACAAGTTAAAGTTATGTTTTAATAAGTTAAAGTATGTTTGAACTAGTTAAAATTACATTTTGACAAGATAAAATACATTTTTGACAAGTTAAAGTTACGTTTTGACAAGTTAAAGTGTGTTTTTTACAAGTTAAAGTTACGTTTTGACAAGTTAAAGTATGTTACAACAAGTTTCAATTACGTTTTGACAAGTTAAAGTACATTTTTTACAAGTTAAAGTTACGTTTTGACAAGTTAAAGTACGTTTCAAAAATTTCAAATTACGTTTTGACAATTTAGAGTATATTTTTTACAAGTTAAAGTTACGTTTTAAAAAGTTAAAGTACGTTTTTATATGTTAAAATTAATTCTTTCCAAGTTAAAGTACATTTCAACAAGTTCAAATTACATTTTGACCAGTTAAAGTACAATTTTTACAAGTTAAAGTTACGTTTTGACAAGTTAAAGTATGTTTTTACAAGTTAAAGTTACGTTTTGACAAGTTAAATTATGGTTTTTACAAGTTAAATTTATGTTTGGACAAGTTAAAGTATGTTTCTTACAAGTAAAAGTTAGGTTTTAACAAGTTATAGTACGTTCCAACAAGTTAAAATTACTATTTGACAAGTTAAAGTACATTTTTTACAAGTTAAAATTATGTTTTGATAAGTTAAAGTACGTTTCAACAAGTTAAAGTACATTTTTTACATGTTAAAGTTAGGTTTTGACAAGTTAAAGTATATTTTTTACAAGTTAAAATTACGATTTAACAAGTTAAAGTGCATTTTTTACAAGTGAAAGTTACGTTTTGACAAGTTAAAGTATATTTTTTACAAGTTAAAATTACGATTGACAAGTTAAAGTATGTTTCTTACAAGTTAAAGTTACGTTTTTACAACTTATAGTACATTCCAACAAGTTAAAATTACGATTTGACAAGTTAAAGTACATTTTTTACAAGTTAAAGTTATGTTTTGACAAGTTAAAGTACGTTTCAACAACTTAAAATTACGTTTTGACAGGTTAAAGTACATTTTTTACAAGTTAAAGTTACGTTTTGACAAGTTAAAGTTTGGTTTTTACAAGTTAAACTTACGTTTCGTCAAGTTAAAGTATATTTCTTAGAAGTTAAAGATACGTTTTGAAAACTTCAAGTACGTTTCAACAAGTTAAAATTACGATTTGACAAGTTAAAATACATTTTTTAGAAGTTAAAGTTATGTTTTGACAAGTTAAAGTACGTTTCAACAAGTTAAAGTTACGTTTTGACAAGTTAATTTACATTTTTTACAAGTTAAAGTTACGTTTTGACTAGTTAAAGTACGTTTCAACAATTGTGAATTACTTTTTGACAAGTTAAAGTACATTTTTTACAAGTTAAAGTTACGTTTTGACAAGTTAAAGTGTGTTTTTTACAAGTTAAAGTTACGTTTTGACAAGTTAAAGTACGTTTAAACAAGTATAAATTACGTTTCAACAACTTAAAGTTACATTTTGTCAACTTCAAGTATGTTTCTTACAAGTTAAAGTTACGTTTTAACAAGTTATAATACGTTTCAACAAGTTAAAATTACGTTTTGACAACTTAAAGTACATTTTTTACAAGTTAAAGTTATGTTTTAATATGTAAAAGTGTGGTTTTTACAAGTTAAAATAACGTTTTGACAAGTTAAAGTATATTTTGACAAGTTAAAGTTACGTTTTGACAGGTTAAAGTACGTTTCAAAAATTTAAAATTACGTTTTGACAAGTTAGAGTATATTTTTTACAAGTTCAAGTTACGTTTTGACAAGTTAAAGTACGTTTCAAAAATTTAAAATTACGGTTTCTTAAGTTAAAATAGGTTTATTACAAGTTAAAGTTATGTTTTGACAAGTTAAAGTATGTTTTGACAAGTTAAATTACGTTTCAACAAGTTAAAATTACGATTTGACAAGTTAAAGTGCATTTTTTACAAGTTAAAGTTACGTTTTGACAAGTTAAAATATGGTTTTTACAAGTTAAAGTGACGTTTTGACAAGTTAAAGTATGTTTCTTACAAGTTAAAGTTACGTTTTAACAAATTATAGTATGTTTCAAGAAGTTAAAATTACGATTTAACAAGTTAAAGTACATTTTTACAAGTTAAAGTTATGTTTTGACAAATTAAAGTACGTTTCAACTAGTTAAAATACATTTTTTACAAGTTAAAGTTATGTTTGGACAAGTTAAAGTATGTTTTTACAAGTTAAAGTTAAGTTTTGTTAAGTTAAAGTATATTTTTTACAAGTTAAAATTACAATTTGACAAGTTAAAGTGCATTTTTTACAAGTAAAAGTTACGTTTTGAGAAGTTAAATTATGTTTTTTTCAAGTTAAAGTTACATTTTGACAAGTTAAAGTATGTTTTTTACAAGTTAAAATTACATTTTAATAAGTTTTAGTGCATTTTTTACAAGTTAAAGTTACGTTTTGACAAGTTAAATTATGTTTTTTACAAGTTAAAGTTACGTTTTGACAAGTTAAAGTATGTTTCTTACAAGTTAAAGTTACGTTTTAACAAGTTATAGTATGTTTCAACAAGTTAAAATTACGATTTAACAAGTTAAAGTACATTTTACAAGTTAAAGTTATGTTTTAACAAGTTAAAGTATGTTTGAACTAGTTAAAATTACATTTTGACAAGTTAAAATACATTTTTGACAAGTTAAAGTTACGTTTTGACAAGTTAAAGTGTGTTTTTTACAAGTTAAAGTTACGTTTTGACAAGTTAAAGTATGTTACAACAAGTTTCAATTACGTTTTGACAAGTTAAAGTACATTTTTTACAAGTTAAAGTTACGTTTTGACAAGTTAAAGTACGTTTCAAAAATTTCAAATTACGTTTTGACAATTTAGAGTATATTTTTTACAAGTTAAAGTTACGTTTTAAAAAGTTAAAGTACGTTTTTATATGTTAAAATTAATTCTTTCCAAGTTAAAGTACATTTCAACAAGTTCAAATTACATTTTGACCAGTTAAAGTACAATTTTTACAAGTTAAAGTTACGTTTTGACAAGTTAAAGTATATTTTTACAAGTTAAAGTTACGTTTTGACAAGTTAAATTATGGTTTTTACAAGTTAAATTTCTGTTTGGACAAGTTAAAGTATATTTCTTACAAGTAAAAGTTAGGTTTTAACAAGTTATAGTACGTTCCAACAAGTTAAAATTACTATTTGACAAGTTAAAGTACAATTTTTACAAGTTAAAATTATGTTTTGACAAGTTAAAGTACGTTTCAACAAGTTAAAATTACGTTTTGACAAGTTAAAGTACATTTTTTACATGTTAAAGTTAGGTTTTGACAAGTTAAAGTATATTTTTTACAAGTTAAAATTACGATTTAACAAGTTAAAGTGCATTTTTTACAAGTGAAAGTTACGTTTTGACAAGTTAAAGTATATTTTTTACAAGTTAAAATTACGATTGACAAGTTAAAGTATGTTTCTTACAAGTTAAAGTTACGTTTTTACAACTTATAGTACATTCCAACAAGTTAAAATTACGATTTGACAAGTTAAAGTACATTTTTTACAAGTTAAAGTTATGTTTAGACAAGTTAAAGTACGTTTCAACAACTTAAAGTTACGTTTTGACAAGTTAAAGTTTGTTTTTTACAAGTTAAACTTACGTTTCGTCAAGTTAAAGTATATTTCTTAGAAGTTAAAGATACGTTTTGAAAACTTCAAGTATGTTTCAACAAGTTAAAATTATGATTTGACAAGTTAAAATACATTTTTTAGAAGTTAAAGTTATGTTTTGACAAGTTAAAGTACGTTTCAACAAGTTAAAGTTACGTTTTGACAAGTTAATTTACATTTTTTACAAGTTAAAGTTACGTTTTGACTAGTTAAAGTACGTTTCAACAATTGTGAATTACTTTTTGACAAGTTAAAGTACATTTTTTACAAGTTAAAGTTACGTTTTGACAAGTTAAAGTGTGTTTTTTACAAGTTAAAGTTACGTTTTGACATGTTAAAGTACGTTTAAACAAGTATAAATTACGTTTCAACAACTTAAAGTTACATTTTGTCAACTTCAAGTATGTTTCTTACAAGTTAAAGTTACGTTTTAACAAGTTATAATACGTTTCAACAAGTTAAAATTACGTTTTGACAACTTAAAGTACATTTTTTACAAGTTAAAGTTATGTTTTAATAAGTAAAAGTGTGGTTTTTACAAGTTAAAATAACGTTTTGACAAGTTAAAGTATTTTTTGACAAGTTAAAGTTACGTTTTGACAGGTTAAAGTACGTTTCAAAAATTTAAAATTACGTTTTGACAAGTTAGAGTATATTTTTTACAAGTTCAAGTTACGTTTTGACAAGTTAAAGTACGTTTCAAAAATTTAAAATTACGGTTTCTTAAGTTAAAATAGGTTTTTTACAAGTTAAAGTTATGTTTTGACAAGTTAAAGTATGTTTTGACAAGTTAAATTACGTTTCAACAAGTTAAAATTACGATTTGACAAGTTAAAGTACATTTTTTACAAGTTAAAGTTACGTTTTTACAAGTTAAAGCATATTTTTTACAAGTTAAAATTACGATTTGACAAGTTAATTTACATTTTTTACAAGTTAAAAATTACGTTTTGACAAGTTAAAGTACGTTTCTACAAGTGTCAATTACTTTTTGACAAGTTAAAGTACATTTTTTACAAATTAAAGTTACGTTTTGACAAGTTAAAGTGTGTTTTTTACAAGTTAAAGTTACGTTTGGACAAGTTAAAGTACGTTTCAACAAGTATAAATTACGTTTCAACAAGTTAAAGTTACGTTTTGTCAAGTTAAAGTATGTTTCTTACAAGTTAAAGTTACGTTTTAACAAGTAATAGTACGTTCCAACAAGTTAAAATTATGATTTGACAAGTTAACGTACATTTTTTACAAGTTAAAGTTATGTTTTGACAAGTTAAAGTACGTTTCAACAAGTTAAAATTACGTTTTGATAAGTTAAAGTACATTTTTTACAAGTTAGAGTTACGTTTTGACAAGTTAAAGTTTGATTTTTACAAGTTAAAGTTACGTTTTGTCAAGTTAAAGTATGTTTTTTACAAGTTAAAGTTACATTTTGTCAAGTTAAAGTTACGTTTTTGACAAGTTAAAGTGCATGTTTTACAAGTTAAAGTTATGTTTTGAGAAGTTAAAGTACGTTTCATCAAGTTAAAATTACGTTTTGACAAGTTAAAGTAAATTTTTTACAAGTTAAAGTTATGTTTTGATAAGTAAAAGTGTGTTTTTTACAAGTTAAAATAATGTTTTGACAAGTTAAAGTATTTTTTTACAAGTTAAAGTTACGTTTTGACAAGTTAAAGTACTTTTCAAAACTTTAAATTACGTTTTGACAAGTTAGAGTATATTTTTTACAAGTTCAAGTTACGTTTTGACAAGTTAAAGTACGTTTCAAAAATTTAAAATTACGTTTTGTCAAGTTGAAATAGGTTTTTTACAAGTTAAAGTTATGTTTTGACAAGTTAAAGTATGTTTTTATAAATTAAAGTTACGTTTTGACAAGTTAAATTACGTTTCAACAAGTTAAAATTACGATTTAACAAGTTAAAGTACATTTTTTACAAGTTAAAGCATATTTTTTACAAGTTAAAATTAAGATTTGACAAGTTAATGTATTTTTTTACAAGTTAAAGTTACGTTTTAACTGGTTATAGTAACTTCCAACAACTTAAAATTACAATTTGACAAGTTAAAGTACATTTTTTACAAGTTAAAGTTATGTTTTGACAAGTTAAAGTACATTTCAACAAGTTAAAAATATGTTTTGACAAGTTAAAGTACATTTTTTACAAGTTAAAGTTACGTTTTGACAAGGTAAAGTTTGTTTTTGACAACTTAAAGTTACATTTTGACAAGTTAAAGTACTTTTCAACAAGTATAAATTACGTTTCAACAAGTTAAAGTTACGTGTTGTCAAGTTAAAGTTATGTTTTGACAAGTTAAAGTACGTTTCAACAAGTTAAAATTACGTTTTGACAAGTTAAAGTACATTTTTTACAAGTTAAAGTTACGTTTTGACAAGTTTAAGTTTGTTTTTTACAAGTTAAAGTTAAGTTTTGTCAAGTTAAAGTATGTTTCTAACAAGTTAAAGTTACGTTTTGACAAGTTAAAGTACGTTTCAACAAGTTAAAATTACGTTTGGACAAGTAAAAGTACATTTTTGAAAAGTTAAAGTTATGTTTTGACAATTTAAAGTACGTTTTAACAAGTTAAAATTACGTTTTAACAAGTAAAAGTACATTTTTTACAAGTTAAAGTTACTTTTTGACAAGTTAAAGTTTGTTTTTTACAAGTTAAAGTTACGTTTTGACAAGTTAAAATACGTTTCAACAAGTGTTAATTACGTTTTGACAAGTTAAAGTACATTTTTTACAAGTTAAAGTTACGTTTTGACAAGTTAAAGTTACGTTTCAAATGGTTAAAGTTACATTTTCACTAGTTAAAGTACGTTTTTTACAAGTTAAAATTTCGTTTTGATAAGTTAAAGTGTTTTTGGTACAAGTTAAAGTTACGTTTTGAGAAGTTAAAGTACGTTTCAACAAGTTTAAAGTTACGGACTGACAAGTTAAAGTACTTTTTTACAAGTAAAAGTATGAATCTTACAAGTTAAAGTTACGTTTTGACAAGTTTAAGTACGTTTCAACAAGTTAAAATTACATTTTGACAAGGTAAAGTACATTTTTAACAAGTAAAAGTTACGTTATGACAAGTTAAAGTACGTTTCAAAAATTTAAAATTACATTTTGACAAGTTATAGTATATTTTTAACAAGTTAAAGTTACGTTTTAAAAAGTTAAAGTACGTTTTTTACATGTTAAAATTAATTCTTTCCAAGTTAAAGTACATTTCAAAAAGTTAAAATTACATTTTCACAAGTTAAAGTACAACTTAACAAGTTAAAGTTACGTTTTGTCTAGTTAGCGTAGGTATTTTACAAGTTAAAGTTATGTTTTGACAAGTTAAAGTATTTTTTACAAGTTAAAGTTACGTTTTGACAAGTAAAATTACGTTTCAACAAGTTAAAATTACGATTTGACAAGTTAAGGAACATTTTTTACAAGTTAAAGTTACGTTTTGACAAGTTAAAGCATATTTTTTACAAGTTAAAATTACGATTTGACAAGTTAATGTATGTTTTTTACAAGTTAAAGTTACGTTTTGACAAGTTAGTTTATGTTTTTTACAAGTTAAAGTTACGTTTTGACAAGTTAAAGTATGTTTCTTACAAGTTAAAGTTACGTTTTAACTGGTTATAGTACGTTCCAACAAGTTAAAATTACGATTTGACAAGTTAAAGTACATTTTTTACAAGTTAAAGTACGTTTCATAAAGTTAAATTACATTTTTAACAATAAAAGTTACGTTGTGACAAGTTAAAGTACGTTTCAAAAATTTAAAATTACATTTTGACAAGTTATAGTATATTTTTAACAAGTTAAAGTTACGTTTTAAAAAGTTAAAGTAAGTTTCTTACATGTTAAAATTAATTCTTTCCAAGTTAAAGTACATTTCACCAAGTTAAAATTACATTTTCACAAGTTAAAGTTACGTTTTGTCTAGTTAGCGTAGGTATTTTACAAGTTAAAGTTATGTTTTGACAAGTTAAAGTATGTTTTTACAAGTTAAAGTTACGTTTTGACAAGTTAAATTACGTTTCAACAAGTTAAAATTACGATTTGACAAGTTAAGGAACATTTTTTACAACTTAAAGTTACGTTTTGACAAGTTAAAGCATATTTTTTACAAGTTAAATTTACGATTTGACAAGTTAATGTATGTTTTTTACAAGTTAAAGTTACGTTTTGACAAGTTAGATTATGTTATTTACAAGTTAAAGTTACGTTTTGACAAGTTAAAGTATGTTTCTTACAAGTTAAAGTTACGTTTTAACTGGTTATAGTACGTTCCAACAAGTTAAAATTACGATTTCACAAGTTAAAGTACATTTTTTACAAGTTAAAGTTATGTTTTGACAAGTTAAAGTACGTTTCAACAAGTTAAAAATATGTTTTGACAAGTTAAAGTACATTTTTTACAAGTTAAAGTTACGTTTTGACAAGGTAAAGTTTGTTTTTGACAAGTTAAAGTTACGTTTTGACAAGTTAAAGTACGTTTCAACAAGTATAAATTACGTTTCAACAAGTTAAAGTTACATGTTGTCAAGTTAAGGTTATGTTTTGACAAGTTAAAGTATATTTCAACAAGTTAAAATTACGTTTTGACAAGTTAAAGTACATTTTTTATAAGTTAAAGTTACGTTTTGACAAGTTAAAGTTTGTCTTTTACAAGTTAAACTTACGTTTTGTCAAGTTAAAGTATGTTTCTTACAAGTTAAAGTTACGTTTTGACAAGTTAAAGTACGTTTCAACAAGTTAAAATTACGGTTGGACAAGTAAAAGTACATTTTTTACAAGTTAAAGTTATGTTTTGACAAGTTAAAGTACGTTTTAACAAGTTAAAGTACGTTATAACAAGTTAAAATTACGTTTTGACAAGTTAAAGTACATTTTTTACAAGTTAAAGTTACTTTTTGACAAGTAAAAGTTTGTTTTTTACAAGTTAAAGTTACGTTTTAACAAGTTAAAATACGTTTCAACAAGTGTTAATTACGTTTTGACAAGTTAAAGTACATTTTTTACAAGTTAAAGTGTGTTTTTTACAAGTTAAAGTTACGTTTTGACAAGTTAAAGTACATTTCAACAAGTATAAATTACGTTTCAACAACTTAAACTTACGTTTTGTCAAGTTAAAGTATATTTGTTACAAGTTAAAGTTACGTTTTAACAAGTTATAGTACGTTCCAACAAGTTAAAATTACGATTTGACAAGTTAAAGTATATTTTTTACAAGTTAAAGTTATATTTTGACAAGTTAAAGTACGTTTCAACAAGTTAAAATTACGTTTTGACAAGTTGAAGTACATGTTTTACAAGTTAAAGTTACGTTTTGACAAGCTAAAGTATGTTTTTTACAAGTTAAAGTTACGTTTTGACAAGTTAAAATACATTTCAACAAGTTTAAATTACGTTTTAACAAGTTAAAGTGCATGTTTTACAAGTTTAAGTTACGTTTTGCCAAGTTAAAGTTACGTTTCAACAAGTTAAAGTTACATTTGACTAGTTAAAGTACGTTTTTTACAAGTTAAAGCTACGTTTTAATAAGTTAAAGTGTTTTTGGTACAAGTTAAAGTTACGTTTGACAAGTTAAAGTACGTTTCAACAAGTTTAAAGTTACGGACTGACAAGTTAAAGTACTTTTTTACAAGTAAAAGTATGATTCTTACAAGTTAAAGTTACGTTTTGACAAGTTAAAGTACGTTTCAACAAGTTAAAATTACATTTTGACAAGTTAAAGTACATTTTTAACAAGTAAAAGTTACGTTGTGACAAGTTAAAGTACGTTTCAAAAATTTAAAATTACGTTTTGACAAGTTATAGTATATTTTTAACAAGTTAAAGTTACGTTTTAAGAAGTTAGAGTACGTTTCTTACATGTTAAAATTAATTCTTTCCAAGTTAAAGTACATTTCACCAAGTTAAAATTACATTTTCACAAGTTAAAGTACAACTTAACAAGTTAAAGTTACGTTTTGTCTAGTTAGCGTAGGTATTTTACAAGTTAAAATTATGTTTTGACAAGTTAAAGTATGTTTTTACAAGTTAAAGTTGCGTTTTGACAAGTTAAATTACGTTTCAACAAGTTAAAATTACTATTTGACAAGTTAAAGAACATTTTTTACAAGTTAAAGTTACGTTTTGACAAGTTAAAGCATATTTTTTAAAAGTTAAAATTACGATTTGACAAGTTAATGTATCTTTTTTAAAAGTTAAAATTACGTTTTTACAAGTTAAAGTTACGTTTTGACAAGTTATAGTACGTTCCAACAATTTAAAATTACGATTTAACAAGTTAAAGTACATTTTTTACAAGTTAAAGTTATGTTTTGACAAGTTAAAGTACGTTTCAACAAGTTAAAAATATGGTTTGACAAGTTAAAGTACATTTTTTACAAGTTAAAGTTACGTTTTGACAAGGTAAAGTTTGTTTTTGACAAGTTAAAGTTACGTTTTGACAAGTTAAAGTACGTTTCAACAAGTATAAATTACGTTTCAACAAGTTAAAGTTACATGTTGTCAAGTTAAAGTTATGTTTTGACAAGTTAAAGTACATTTCAACAAGTTAAAATTACGTTTTGACAAGTTAAAGTACATTTTTTACAAGTTAAAGTTACGTTTTGACAAGTTAAAGTTTGTTTTTTACAAGTTAAACTTAGTTTTTGTCAAGTTAAAGTATGTTTCTTACAAGTTAAAGTTACATTTTGACAAGTTAAAGTATGTTTCAACAAGTTAAAATTACGGTTGGACAAGTAAAAGTACATTTTTTACAAGTTAAAGTTATGTTTTGATAAGTTAAAGTACGTTTTAACAAGTTAAAATTACGATTTGACAAGTTAAAGTACATTTTTTAGAATTTAAAGTTACTTTTTGACAAGTTAAAGTTTATTTTTTACAAGTTAAAGTTACGTTTTAACAAGTTAAAATACGTTTCAACAAGTGTTAATTACGTTTTGACAAGTTAAAGTACATTTTTTACAAGTTAAAGTGTGCTTTTTACAAGTTAAGGTTACGTTTTGACAAGTTAAAGTACATTTTAACAAGTATACATTACGTTTCAACAAGTTAAACTTACGTTTTGTCAAGTTAAAGTATATTTGTTACAAGTTAAAGTTATGTTTTAACAAGTTATAGTACGTTCCAACAAGTTAAAATTACGATTTGACAAGTTAAAGTACATTTTTTACAAGTTAAAGTTATATTTTGACAAGTTAAAGTACATTTCAACAAGTTAAAATTACGTTTTGACAAGTTAAAGTACATTTTTTACAAGTTAAAGTTACGTTTTGACAAGTTAAAGTATGTTTTTTACAAGTTAAAGTTACGTTTTGACAAGTTAAAATACATTTCAACAAGTTTAAATTACGTTTTAACAAGTTAAAGTGCATGTTTTACAAGTTTAAGTTATGTTTTGACAAGTTAAAGTTACGTTTAAACAAGTTGAAGTTACATTTTGACTAGTTAAAGTACGTTTTTTACAAGTTAAAGTTACGTTTTGATAAGTTAAAGTGTTTTTGGTAGAAGTTAAAGTTACGTTTTGACAAGTTAAAGTACGTTTCAACAAGTTTAAAGTTACGGACTGACAAGTTAAAGTACTTTTTTACAAGTAAAAGTATGATTCTTACAAGTTAAAGTTACGTTTTGACAAGTTAAAGTACGTTTCAACAAGTTAAAATTACATTTTAACAAGTTAAAGTACATTTTTAACAATTCAAAGTTACGTTATGACAAGTTTAAGTATGTTTCAAAAATTTAAAATTACATTTTGACAAGTTATAGTATATTTTTAACAAGTTAAAGTTACATTTTAAAAAGTTAAAGTACGTTTCTTACATGTTAAAATTAATTCTTTCCAAGTTAAAGTACATTTCACCAAGTTAAAATTACATTTTCACAAGTTAAAGTACAACTTAACAAGTTAAAGTTACGTTTTGTCTAGTTAGCGTAGGTATTTTACAAGTTAAAGTTATGTTTTGACAAGTTAAAGAACATTTTTTACAAGTTAAAGTTACGTTTTGACAAGTTAAAGCATATTTTTTACAAGTTAAAATTACGATTTGACAAGTTAATGTATGTTTTTTACAAGTTAAAGTTACGTTTTTACAAGTTAAAGTTACGTTTTGACAAGTTATAGTACGTTCCAACAAGTTAAAATTATGATTTGACAAGTTAAAGTATATTTTTTACAAGTTAAAGTTATGTTTTGACAAGTTAAAGTACGTTTCAACAAGTTAAAAATATGTTTTGACAAGTTAAAGTACATTTTTTACAAGTTAAAGTTACGTTTTGACAAGGTAAAGTTTGTTTTTGACAAGTTAAAGATACGTTTTGACAAGTTAAAGTACGTTTCAACAAGTATAAATTACGTTTCAACAAGTTAAAGTTACATGTTGTCAAGTTAAAGTTAAGTTTTGACAAGTTAAAGTACATTTCAACAAGTTAAAATTACGTTTTGACAAGTTAAAGTACATTTTTTACAAGTTAAAGTTACGTTTTGACAAGTTAAAGTTTGTTTTTTACAAGTTAAAGTTACGTTTTAACAAGTTAAAATACGTTTCAACAAGTGTTAATTACGTTTTGACAAGTTAAAGTACATTTTTTACAAGTTAAAGTGTGTTTTTTACAAGTTAAAGTTACGTTTTGACAAGTTAAAGTACATTTCAACAAGTATACATTACGTTTCAACAAGTTAAACTTACGTTTTGTCAAGTTAAAGTATATTTGTTACAAGTTAAAGTTACGTTTTAACAAGTTATAGTACGTTCCAATAAGTTAAAATTACGATTTGACAAGTTAAAGTACATTTTTTACGAGTTAAAGTTATATTTTGACAAGTTAAAGTACGTTTCAACAAGTTAAGATTACGTTTTGATAAGTTAAAGTACATTTTTTACAAGTTAAAGTTACGTTTTGACAAGTTAAAGTATGTTTTTTACAAGTTAAAGTTATGTTTTGACAAGTTAAAATACATTTCAACAAGTTTAAATTACGTTTTAACAAGTTAAAGTGCATGTTTTACAAGTTTAAGTTAAGTTTTGACAAGTTAAAGTTACGTTTCAACAAGTTAAAGTTACATTTGACTAGTTAAAATACGTTTTATACAAGTTAAAGTTACGTTTTAATAAGTTAAAGTGTTTTTGGTACAAGTTAAAGTTATGTTTGACAAGTTAAAGTACGTTTCAACAAGTTTAAAGTTACGGACTGACAAGTTAAAGTACTTTTTTACAAGTAAAAGTATGATTCTTACAAGTTAAAGTTACGTTTTGACAAGTTAAAGTACGTTTCAACAAGTTAAAATTATATTTTGACAAGTTAAAGTACATTTTTAACAAGTAAAAGTTACGTTGTGACAAGTTAAAGTACGTTTCAAAAATTTAAAATTACGTTTTGACAAGTTATAGTATATTTTTAACAAGTTAAAGTTATGTTTTGACAAGTTAAAGTATGTTTTTACAAGTTAAAGTTACGTTTTGTCAAGTTAGAGTAGGTTTTTTACAAGTTAAAGTTACGTTTTGACAAGTTAAATTACGTTTCAACATGTTAAAATTACGATTTGACAAGTTAAGGAACATTTTTTACAAGTTAAAGTTACGTTTTGACAAGTTAAAACATATTTTTTATAAGTTAAAATTACTATTTGACAAGTTAATGTATCTTTTTTACAAGTTAAAGTTACGTTTTGACAAGTTAGATTATGTTTTTTACAAGTTAAAGTTACGTTTTGACAAGTTAAAGTATGTTTCTTACAAGTTAAAGTTACGTTTTAACTGGTTATAATACGTTCCAACAAGTTAAAATTACGATTTGACAAGTTAAAGTACATTTTTTACAAGTTAAAGTTATGTTTTGACAAGTTAAAGTATGTTTCAACAAGTTAAAAATATGTTTTGACAAGTTAAAGTACAATTTTGACAAGTTAAAGTTACGTTTTGACAAGGTAAATTTTGTTTTTGACAAGTTAAAGTTACGTTTTGACAAGTTAAAGTACGTTTCAACAAGTATAAATTACGTTTCAACAAGTTAAAGTTACGTGTTGTCAAGTTAAAGTTATGTTTTGACAAGTTAAAGTACGTTTCAACAAGTTAAAATAACGTTTTGAAAAGTTAAAGTACATTTTTTACAAGTTAAAGTTACGTTTTGACAAGTTAAAGTTTGTTTTTTACAAATTAAACTTACGTTTTGTCAAGTTAAAGTATGTTTCTTACAAGTTAAAGTTACGTTTTGACAAGTTAAAGTACGTTTCAACAAGTTAAAATTACGGTTGGACAAGTAAAAGTACATTTTTACAAGTTAAAGTTATGTTTTGACAAGTTAAAGTACGTTTTAACAAGTTAAAATTACGTTTTGACAAGTTAAAGTACATTTTTTACAAGTTAAAGTTACTTTTTGACAAGTTAAAGTTTGTTTTTTACAAGTTAAAGTTACGTTTTAACAAGTTGAAATACGTTTCAACAAGTGTTAATTATGTTTTGAGAAGTTAAAGTACATTTTTTACAAGTTAAAGTGTGTTTTTTACAAGTTAAAGTTACGTTTTGACAAGTTAAAGTACATTTCAACAAGTATAAATTACGTTTCAACAAGTTAAACTTACGTTTTGCAAGTTAAAGTATATTTGTTACAAGTTAAAGTTACGTTTTAACAAGTTATAGTACATTCCAACAAGTTAAAATTACGATTTGATAAGTTAAAGTACATTTTTTACATGTTAAAGTTATATTTTGACAAGTTCAAGTACGTTTCAACAAGTTAAAAATATGCTTTGACAAGTTAAAGTACATTTTTTACAAGTTAAAGTTACGTTTTGACAAGGTAAAGTTTGTTTTTGACAAGTTAAAGTTACGTTTTGACAAGTTAAAGTACGTTTCAACAAGTATGAATTACGTTTCAACAAGTTAAAGTTACGTGTTGTCAAGTTAAAGTTATGTTTTGACAAGTTAAAGTACGTTTCAACAAGTAAAAATTATGTTTTGACAAGTTAAAGTACATTTTTTACAAGTTAAAGTTACGTTTTGACAAGTTAATGTATGTTTTTTACAAGTTAAAGTTACGTTTTGACAAATTAAAATACATTTCAACAAGTTTAAATTATGTTTTAACAAGTTAAAGTGCATGTTTTACAAGTTTAAGTTACGTTTTGACAACTTAAAGTTACGTTTCAACAAGTTAAAGTTACATTTTGACTAGTTAAAGTACGTTTTTTACAAATTAAAGTTACGTTTTGATAAGTTAAAGTGTTTTTGGTACAAGTTAAAGTTACGTTTTGACAAGTTAAAGTACGTTTCAACAAGTTTAAAGTTACGGACTGACAAGTTAAAGTACTTTTTTACAAGTAACAGTATGATTCTTACAAGTTAAAGTTACGTTTTGAAAAGTTAAAGTACCTTTCAACAAGTTAAAATTACATTTTGACAAGTTAAAGTATATTTTTAACAAGTAACAGTTACGTTATGACAAGTTAAAGTACGTTTCAAAAATTTAAAATTACATTTTGACAAGTTATAGTATATTTTTAACAAGTTAAAGTTACGTTTTAAAAAGTTAAACTACGTTTTTTACGTGTTAAAATTAATTCTTTCCAAGTTAAAGTACATTTCACCAAGTTAAAATTACATTTTCACAAGTTAAAGTACAACTTAACAAGTTAAAGTTACGTTTTGTCTAGTTTGTGTAGGTAATTTACAAGTTAAAGTTATGTTTTGACAAGTTAAAGTATGTTTTTACAAGTTAAAGTTACGTTTTGACAAGTTAAATTACGTTTCAACAAGTTAAAATTTCGATTTGACAAGTTAAGGAACATTTTTTACAAGTTAAAGTTACGTTTTGACAAGTTAAAGCATATTTTTTACAAGTTAAAATTACGATTTGACAAGTTAATGTATGTTTTTTACAAGTTAAAGTTACGTTTTGACAAGTTAGATTATGTTTTTTACAAGTTAAAGTTACGTTTTGACAAGTTAAAGTATGTTTCTTACAAGTTAAAGTTACGTTTTAACTGGTTATAATACGTTCCAACAAGTTAAAATTACGATTTAACAAGTTAAAGTACATTTTTTACAAGTTAAAGTTATGTTTTGACAAGTTAAAGTATGTTTCAACAAGTTAAAAATATGTTTTGACAAGTTAAAGTACAATTTTGACAAGTTAAAGTTACGTTTTGACAAGGTAAATTTTGTTTTTGACAAGTTAAAGTTACGTTTTGACAAGTTAAAGTACGTTTCAACAAGTATAAATTACGTTTCAACAAGTTAAAGTTACGTGTTGTCAAGTTAAAGTTATGTTTTGACAAGTTAAAGTACGTTTCAACAAGTTAAAATAACGTTTTGACAAGTTAAAGTACATTTTTTACAAGTTAAAGTTACGTTTTGACAAGTTAAAGTTTGTTTTTTACAAATTAAACTTACGTTTTGTCAAGTTAAAGTATGTTTCTTACAAGTTAAAGTTACGTTTTGACAAGTTAAAGTACGTTTCAACAAGTTAAAATTACGGTTGGACAGGTAAAAGTACATTTTTTACAAGTTAAAGTTATGTTTTGACAAGTTAAAGTACGTTTTAACAAGTTAAAGTACGTTTTAACAAGTTAAAATTACGTTTTGACAAGTTAAAGTACATTTTTTTTACAAGTTAAAGTTACTTTTTGACAAGTTAAAGTTTGTTTTTACCAAGTTAAAGTTACGTTTTAACAAGTTGAAATACGTTTCAACAAGTGTTAATTATGTTTTGAGAAGTTAAAGTACATTTTTTACAAGTTAAAGTGTGTTTTTTACAAGTTAAAGTTACGTTTTGACAAGTTAAAGTACATTTCAACAAGTATAAATTACGTTTCAACAAGTTAAACTTACGTTTTGTCAAGTTAAAGTATATTTGTTACAAGTTAAAGTTACGTTTTAACAAGTTATAGTACATTCCAACAAGTTAAAATTACGATTTGACAAGTTAAAGTACATTTTTTACATGTTAAAGTTATATTTTGACAAGTTAAAGTACGTTTCAACAAGTTAAAATTACGTTTTGACAAGTTAAAGTACATTTTTTACAAGTTAAAGTTACGTTTTGACAAGTTAAAGTATGTTTTTTACAAGTTAAAGTTACGTTTTGACAAGTTAAAATACATTTCAACAAGTTTAAATTACGTTTTAACAAGTTAAAGTGCATGTTTTACAAGTTTAAGTTACGTTTTGACAAGTTAAAGTTACGTTTCAACAAGTTAAAGTTACATTTTGACTAGTTAAAGTACGTTTTTTACAAGTTAAAGTTACGTTTTGATAAGTTAAAGTGTTTTTGGTACAAGTTAAAGTACGTTTCAACAAGTTTAAAGTTACGGACTGAAAAGTTAAAGTAGTTTTTTACAAGTAAAAGTATGATTCTTACAAGTTAAAGTTACGTTTTGACAAGTTAAAGTACGTTTCAACAAGTTAAAATTACATTTTGACAAGTTAAAGTACATTTTTAACAAGTAAAAGTTACGTTGTGACAAGTTAAATTACGTTTCAAAAATTTAAAATTACGTTTTGACAAGTTATAGTATATTTTTAACAAGTTAAAGTTACGTTTTAAAATGTTAAAGTACGTTTTTAACATGTTAAAATTAATTCTTTCCAAGTTAAACTACATTTCACCAAGTTAAAATTACATTTTCACAAGTTAAAGTTACGTTTTGTCTAGTTAGCGTAGGTAATTTACAAGTTAAAGTTATGTTTTGACAAGTTAAAGTATGTTTTTACAAGTTAAAGTTACGTTTTGACAAGTTAAATTACGTTTCAACAAGTTAAAATTACGATTTGACAAGTTAAGGAACATTTTTTACAAGTTAAAGTTACGTTTTGACAAGTTAAAGCATATTTTTTAGAAGTTAAAATTACGATTTGACAAGTAAATGTATGTTTTTTACAAGTTAAAGTTACGTTTTGACAAGTTAGATTATGTTTTTTACAAGTTCAAGTTACGTTTTGACAAGTTAAAGTATGTTTCTTACAAGTTAAAGTTACGTTTTAACTGGTTATAGTACGTTCCAACAAGTTAAAATTACGATTTGACAAGTTAAAGTACATTTTTTACAAGTTAAAGTTATGTTTTGACAAGTTAAAGTACGTTTCAACAAGTTAAAAATATGTTTTGACATGTTAAAGTACATTTTTTACAAGTTAAAGTTACGTTTTGACAAGGTAAAGTTTGTTTTTGACAATTTAAAGTTACGTTTTGACAAGTTAAAGTACGTTTCAACAAGTATAAATTACGTTTCAACAAGTTAAAGTTACTTGTTGTCAAGTGAAAGTTACTTTTTGACAAGTTAAAGTACGTTTCAACAAGTTAAAATTACGTTTTGACAAGTTAAAGTACATTTTTTACAAGTTAAAGTTACGTTTTGACAAGGTAAAGTTTGTTTTTGACAAGTTAAAGTTACGTTTTGACAAGTTAAAGTACGTTTCAACAAGTATAAATTACGTTTCAACAAGTTAAAGTTACGTGTTGCCAAGTTAAAGTTATGTTTTGACAAGTTAAAGTACGTTTCAACAAGTTAAAATTACGTTTTGACAAGTTAAAGTACATTTCTTACAAGTTAAAGTTACGTTTTGACAAGTTAAAGTTTCTTTTTTACAAGTTAAAGTTACGTTTTGTCAAGTTAAATTATGTTTCTTACAAGTTAAAGTTACGTTTTGACAAGTTAAAGTACATTTCAACAAGTTAAAATTACGGTTGGACAAGTAAAATTACATTTTTTACAAGTTAAAGTTATGTTTTGACAAATTAAAGTACGTTTTAACAAGTTAAAGTACGTTTTAACAAGTTAAAATTACGTTTCGACAAGTTAAAGTACATTTTTTACAAGTTAAAGTTACGTTTTGACAAGTTAAAGTGCGTTTTGACAAGTTAAAATACATTTCAACAAGTTTAAATTACGTTTTAACAAGTTAAAGTGCATGTTTTACAATTTTAAGTTACGTTTTGACAAGTTAAAGTTACGTTTCAACAAGTTAAAATTACATTTTGACTAGTTAAAGTACGTTTTTTACAAGTTAAAGTTACGTTTTGATAAGTTAAAGTGTTTTTGGTACAAGTTAAAGTACGTTTCAACAAGTTTAAAGTTACGGACTGACAAGTTAAAGTACTTTTTTACAAGTAAAAGTATGATTCTTACAAGTTAAAGTTACGTTTTGACAAGTTAAAGTACGTTTCAGCAAGTTAAAATTACATTTTGACTAGGTAAAGTACATTTTTAACAAGTAAAAGTTGCGTTGTGACAAGTTAAAGTACGTTTCAAAAATTTAAAATTACGTTTTGACTAGTTATAGTATATTTTTAACAAGTTAAAGTGACGTTTTAAAAAGTTAAAATACGTTTTTTACATGTTAAAATTAATTCTTTCCAAGTTAAAGTACATTTCACCAAGTTAAAATTACATTTTCACAAGTTAAAGTTACGTTTTGTCTAGTTAGCGTAGGCATTTTACAAGTTAAAGTTATGTTTTGACAAATTATAGTATGTTTTTACAAGTTAAAGTTACGTTTTGACAAGTTAAATTACGTTTCAACAAGTTAAAATTACGATTTAACAAGTTAAGGAACATTTTTTACAAGTTAAAGTTACGTTTTGACAAGTTAAAGCATATTTTTTACAAGTTAAAATTACGATTTGACAAGTTAATGTATGTTTTTTACAAGTTAAAGTTACGTTTTGACAAGTTAGATTATGTTTTTTACAAGTTAAAGTTACGTTTTGACAAGTTAAAGTATGTTTCTTACAAGTTAAAGTTACGTTTTGACAAGTTAAAGTTTGTTTTTTACAAATTAAACTTACGTTTTGTCAAGTTAAAGTATGTTTCTTACAAGTTAAAGTTACGTTTTGACAAGTTAAAGTACATTTTTTACAAGTTAAAGTTATGTTTTGACAAGTTTAAGTACGTTTCAACAAGTTAAAAATATGTTTTGACATGTTAAAGTACATTTTTTACAAGTTAAAGTTACGTTTTGACAAGGTAAAGTTTGTTTTTGACAAGTTAAAGTTACGTTTTGACAAGTTAAAGTACGTTTCAACAAGTATAAATTACGTTTCAACAAGTTAAAGTTACTTGTTGTCAAGTGAAAGTTACTTTTTGACAAGTTAAAGTACGTTTCAACAAGTTAAAATTACGTTTTGACAAGTTAAAGTACATTTTTTACAAGTTAAAGTTACGTTTTG
Source organism: Urtica urens (assembly GCA_958296335.1). NCBI lineage: Eukaryota > Viridiplantae > Streptophyta > Magnoliopsida > Rosales > Urticaceae > Urtica > Urtica urens. Next base: position 29,569,944 of record OY282520.1, read on the forward strand.
ACAAGTTAAAGTATGTTTTTACAAGTTTAAGTTATGTTTTGACAAGTTAAAGTACGTTTCAAAATGTTAAAATACAAGTTAAAGTGTTTTGACAAGTTAAAGTACATTTTCTACAAGTTAAAGTTACGTTTTGACAAGTTAAAGTGTGTTTTTTACAAGTTAAAGTTAGGTTTTGACAAGTTAAAGTACATTTCAACAAGTTTAAATTACGTTTTTACAAGTTAAATTACATTTTTTAGAAGTTAAAGTTACATTTCGACAACTTAAAGTTACGTTTTGACAAGTTAAATTGTTTTTTGTAAAAGTTAAAGTTACGTTTTGACAATTTAAAGTGTTTTTTGTACAAGTTAAAGTATATTTTAACAAGTTACAGGTATGTTTTGACAAGTTAAAGTACGTTTTAACAAGTTAAAATTACGTTTTTACAAATTAAAGTACATGTTTTACAAGTTAAAGTTACGTTTTGACATGTTAAAGTGTGTTTTTTACAAGTTTAAATTAAGTTTTGACAAGTTAAAGTTTAGTTTCAACAAGTTAAAGTTAGATTTTGACAAGTTAAAGTACATATTTTACAAGTTAAAGTTACGTTTTGACAAGTTAAAGTTTGTTTTTTGTACAAGTTAAAATTACATTTTAACAATTTAAAGTACATTTCAACAAGTTTAAAGTTACGGATTGACAAGTTAATGTACATTTTTTACAAGTTAAGGTATGTTTCTTACAAGTTAAAGTTACGTTTTGACAAGTTCAAGTACGTTTCAGCAATTTAAAATTACGTCTTGACAAGTTAAAATAAATTTTTTACAAGTTAAAGTTATGTTTTGACAAGTTAAAGTACGTTTCAACAAGTTAAAATTAAGATTTGACAAGTTAAAGTACATTTTTTACAAGATAAATATATATTTTGACAAGTTAAAATATGTTTCAAAAAGTTAAAATTAAGTTTTCACAAGTTAAAGTACATTTTTTACAAGTTAAAATGTGTTTTTTACAAGTTAAAGTTACGTTTTGACAAGTTAAAGTACGTTTCAACAAGTTTTAATTAAGTTTTAAGTTACGTTTTGACAAGTTAAAGTTACATTCAACAAGTTAAAGTTACATTTTGACAAGTTAAAGTACATTTTTTACAAGTTAAAGTTACATTTTGACAAGTTAAAGTGTTTTTTGTATAAGTTAAAGTTACATTTTGACAATTTAAAGTACATTTTAACAAGTTTAAAGTTACGGATTGACAAGTTAAAGTACATTTTTTACAACTTAAAGTATGTTTCTTACAAGATAAACTTACGTTTTGACAAGTTAAAGTACGTTTCAACAAGTTAAAATTACGTTTTACATATTAAAGTACATTTTTTAGAAGTTCAAGTTATGTTTTCACAAGTTAAAGCTATATTTTGACAACTTAAAGTTACGTTTTGACAATTTCAAGAGTTTTTTGTACAAGTTAAAGTTACATTTTGACAATTTAAAGTACGTTTCAACAAGTTAAAATTACGATTTGACAAATTAAAGTACATTTTTACAACTTAAAGTTATGTTTTGACAAGTTAAAGTACGTTTCAACAAGTTTAAATTACGTTTTGACAAGTTAAAGTACATTTTTTACAAGTTAAATTTAAGTTTTGACCAGTTAAAGTACGTTTCAACAAGTTAAAATTAAGTTTTGACAAGTTATAGTGCATTATTTACAAGTTAAATATATGTTTTGACAAGTTAAAATACGTTTCAAAAAGTTAAAATTACGTTTTGACAAGTTAAAGTACATTTTCTACAAGTTAAAGTTACGTTTTGGCAAGTTAAAGTGCATGTTTTACTAGTGTAAGTTACGTTTTGACAAGTTAAAGTTACGTTTCAACAAGTTAAAGTTACATTTTGACAAGTTAAAGTACATTTTTTATAAGTTAAAGTTACGTTTTCACAAGTTAAAGTATGTTTCAACAAGTTTAAATTACGTTTTTACAAGTTAAAGTAAATTTTTTAGAAGTTCAAGTTATGTTTTGACAATTTAAATTACGTTTTGACAAGTTAAAGTTACATTTTGACAAGTTAAAGTGTTTTTTGTACAAGTTAAAGTTACGTTTTGACAAGTTAAAGTCTTTTTTGTCCAAGTTAAAGTTACGTTGTGACAATTTAAAGTACGTTTCAACAAGTTAAAATTACGATTTGACACATTAAAGTACATTTTTTACAAGTTTAAGTTATGTTTTGACAAGTTAAAGTACGTTTCAAAAAGTTAAAATTATATTTTGACAAGTTAAAGTACATTTTTACAAGTTAAAGTTTTGTTTTGACAAGTTAAAGTGTGTTTTTTACAAGTTAAAGTTAGGTTTTGACAAGTTAAAGTAAGTTTCAACAAGTTTAAATTACGGTTTTATAAGTTAAAGTAAATTTTTTAGAAGTTCAAGTTATGTTTTGACAAGTTAAAGTTACGTTTTGACAAGTTAAAGTTACATTTTGACAAGTTAAAGTACGTTTCAACAAGTTTAAAGTTACGGATTGACAAGTTAAAGTACATTTTTTACAAGTTAAAGTATGTTTCTTACAAGTTAAAGTTACGTTTTGACAAGTTAAAGTACGTTTCAGCAATTTAAAATTACGTTTTGACAAGTTAAAGTGTTTTTTGTACAAGTTGAAGTTACGTTTTGACAAGTTAAAGTGTTTTTTGTACAAGTTAAGTTACGTTTTGACAAGTTAAAGTACGTTTCAACAAGTTTAAATTACATTTTTACAAGTTAAAGTGCATGTTTTACAAGTTTAAGTTACGTTTTGACAAGTTAAAGTTACGTTTCAACAAGTTAAAGTTACATTTTGACAATTTAAAGTACATTTTTTACAAGTTAAAGTTACGTTTTGACAAGTTAAAGTGTTTTTTGTACAAGTTAAAGTTACGTTTGAACAAGTTAAAATTACGATTTGACACGTTAAAGTACTTTTTTTACAAGTTAAAGTTATATTTTGACAAGTTAAAGTACGTTTCAAAAGGTTAAAATTACGATTTGACAAGTTAAAGTACCTTTTTACTAGTTAAATTTATATTTTTACAAGTTAAAGTACGTTTTAACAAGTTCAATTTACGTTTTTACAAGTTAAAGTACATATTTTACAAGTTAAAGTACATTTTTAACAAGTTAAAGTGTGTTTTTTACAAGTTAAAGTTACGTTTTGACAAGTTAAAGTACGTTTCAACAAGTTTTAATTACGTTTTTACAAGTTTAAATGCATGTTTTACAAGTTTAAGTTACGTTTTGACAAGTTAAAGTTACGTTTCAACAAGTTAAAGTTACATTTTGACAAGTTAAAGTATATTTTTTACAAGTTAAAGTTACGTTTTGACAAGTTAAAGTGTTTTTTGTACAAGTTAAAGTTACGTTGTGACAATTTAAAGTACGTTTCAACAAGTTAAAATTACGGTTTGACACGTTAAAGTACATTTTTTACAAGTTAAAGTTACGTTTTGACATGTTAAAGTTTGTTTTTTACAAGTTAAAGTTACGTTTTGACAAGTTAATGTATGTTTCAACAAGTTTTAATTATGTTTTTACAAGTTAAAGTGGATGTTTTACAAGTTTAAGTTACATTTTGACATGTTAAAGTTACGTTTCAACAAGTTAAAGTTACATTTTGACAAATTAAAGTACATCTTTTACAAGTTAACGTTACGTTTTGACAAGTTAAAGTGTTTTTTGTACAAGTTAAAGTTACGTTGTGACAATTTAAAGTAAGTTTCAACAAGTTAATACTAAGATTTGAGACGTTAAAGTACATTTTTTACAAGTTTAAGTTATGTTTTGACAAGTTCAATTACGTTTAAAAAGTTAAAATTACATTTTGACAAGTTAAGGTACATTTTTTACAAGTTAAAGTTACTTTTTGATATGTTAAAGTGTGTTTTTTACAAGTTAAAGTTAGATTTTGACAAGTTAAAGTAAGTTTCAACAAGTTTAAATTACGTTTTTACAAGTTAAAGTAAATTATTTAGAATTCAAGTTATATTTTGACAAGTTAAAGTTACGTTTTGACAAGTTAAAGTGTTTTTTGTACAAGTTAAAGTTACGTTTTGACAATTTAAAGTGTTTTTTGTACAAGTTAAAGTTACACTTTGACAATTTAAAGTACGTTTCAACAAGTTAAAATTACGATTTGACACGTTAAAGTACATTTTAACAAGTTTAAGTTATGTTTTGACAAGTTAAAGTACGTTTCAAAAAGTTAAAATTATGTTTCGACAAGTTAAAGTACATTTTCTACAAGTTAAAGTTACATTTTGACAAGTTAAAGTGTGTTTTTTACAAGTTAAAGTTAGGTTTTGACAAGTTAAAGTACATTTCAACAAGTTTAAATTATGTTTTTACAAGTTAAAGTACATTTTTAAGAAGATAAAGTTACATTTCGACAACTTAAAGTTAATTTTTGACAAGTTAAAGTGTTTTTTGTAAAAGTTAAAGTTAAGTTTTGACAATTTAAAGTGTTTTTTGTATAAGTTAAAGTTACATTTTGACAATTTAAAGTACGTTTCATCATGCTAAAATTACGATTGGACAAGTTAAAGCACATTTTTACAAGTTACAGGTATGTTTTGACAAGTTAAAGTATGTTTCAACATGTTAAAATTACGTTTTTACAAGTTAAAGTACATATTTTACAAGTTAAAGTTACGTTTTGACATGTTAAAGTGCGTTTTTTACATGTTTAAGTTACGTTTTGACAAGTTAAAGTTATGTTTCAACAAGTTAAAGATAGATTTTGACAAGTTAAAGTACATATTTTACAAGTTAAAGTTACGTTTAGACAAGTTAAAGTTTGTTTTTTGTACAAGTTAGAGTTACATTTTGACAATTTAAAGTACATTTCAACAAGTTTAAAGTTACGGATTGACAAGTTAAAGTACATTTCTAGCAAGTTAAAGTATGTTTTTTACAAGTTAAATTTACGTTTTGACAAGTTAAAGTACGTTTCAGCAATTTAAAATTACGTTTTTACAAGTTAAAGTTAAGTTTTGACAAGTTAAAGTACATTTCAAAAAGTTAAGATTAAGATTTGACAAGTTAAAGTACTTTTTTTACAAGTTAAAATACGTTTCAAAAAGATAAAATTACGTTTTGACAAGTTAAAGTACATTTTTTACAAGTTAAAGTGTGTTTTTTACAAGTTAAAGTTATGTTTTGACAAGTTAAAGTACGTTTCAACAAGTTTTAATTACGTTTTTACAAGTTAAAGTGGATGTTTTACAAGTTTTAGTTACGTTTTGACATGTTAAAGTTACGTTTCAACAAGTTAAAGTTACATTTTGACAAGTTAAAGTACATTTTTTACAAGTTAAAGTTACGTTTTGACAAGTTAAAGTGTTTTTTGTACAAGTTAAAGTTACGTTGTGACAATTTAAAGTACGTTTCAACAAGTTAAAATTACATTTTGACAAGTTAAGGTACATTTTTTACAAGTTAAAGTTACATTTTGACAAGTTAAAATGTGTTTTTTACAAGTTAAAGTTAGGTTTTGACAAGTTAAAGTAAGTTTCAACAAGTTTAAATTAGGTTTTTACAAGTTAAAGTAAATTTTTTAGAAGTTCAAGTTATGGTTTCACAAGTTAAAGTTACGTTTTGACAAGTTAAAGTTACGTTTTGACAAGTGAAAGTGTTTTTTGTACAAGTTAAAGTTACGTTTTGACAATTTAAAGTGTTTTTTATACAAGTTAAAGTTACATTTTGACAATTTAAAGTACGTTTCAACAAGTAAAAATTACGATTTGACACGTTAAAGTACATTTTTTATAAGTTAAAGTATGTTTCTTACAAGTTAAAGTTACGTTTTGACAAGTTAAAGTACGTTTCAGCAATTTAAAATTACGTTTTGACAAGTTAAAGTGTTTTTTGTACAAGTTGAAGTTACGTTTTGACAAGTTAAAGTGTTTTTTGTACAAGTTAAGTTACGTTTTGACAAGTTAAAGTACGTTTCAACAAGTTTAAATTACATTTTTACAAGTTAAAGTGCATGTTTTACAAGTTTAAGTTACGTTTTGACAAGTTAAAGTTACGTTTCAACAAGTTAAAGTTACATTTTGACAATTTAAAGTACATTTTTTACAAGTTAAAGTTACGTTTTGACAAGTTAAAGTGTTTTTTGTACAAGTTAAAGTTACGTTTGAACAAGTTAAAATTACGATTTGACACGTTAAAGTACTTTTTTTACAAGTTAAAGTTATATTTTGACAAGTTAAAGTACGTTTCAAAAGGTTAAAATTACGATTTGACAAGTTAAAGTACCTTTTTACTAGTTAAATTTATATTTTTACAAGTTAAAGTACGTTTTAACAAGTTCAATTTACGTTTTTACAAGTTAAAGTACATATTTTACAAGTTAAAGTACATTTTTAACAAGTTAAAGTGTGTTTTTTACAAGTTAAAGTTACGTTTTGACAAGTTAAAGTACGTTTCAACAAGTTTTAATTACGTTTTTACAAGTTTAAATGCATGTTTTACAAGTTTAAGTTACGTTTTGACAAGTTAAAGTTACGTTTTGACAAGTTAAAGTGTTTTTTGTACAAGTTAAAGTTACGTTGTGACAATTTAAAGTACGTTTCAACAAGTTAAAATTACGGTTTGACACGTTAAAGTACATTTTTTACAAGTTAAAGTTACGTTTTGACATGTTAAAGTTTGTTTTTTACAAGTTAAAGTTACGTTTTGACAAGTTAATGTATGTTTCAACAAGTTTTAATTATGTTTTTACAAGTTAAAGTGGATGTTTTACAAGTTTAAGTTACATTTTGACATGTTAAAGTTACGTTTCAACAAGTTAAAGTTACATTTTGACAAATTAAAGTACATCTTTTACAAGTTAACGTTACGTTTTGACAAGTTAAAGTGTTTTTTGTACAAGTTAAAGTTACGTTGTGACAATTTAAAGTAAGTTTCAACAAGTTAATACTAAGATTTGAGACGTTAAAGTACATTTTTTACAAGTTTAAGTTATGTTTTGACAAGTTCAATTACGTTTAAAAAGTTAAAATTACATTTTGACAAGTTAAGGTACATTTTTTACAAGTTAAAGTTACTTTTTGATATGTTAAAGTGTGTTTTTTACAAGTTAAAGTTAGATTTTGACAAGTTAAAGTAAGTTTCAACAAGTTTAAATTACGTTTTTACAAGTTAAAGTAAATTATTTAGAATTCAAGTTATATTTTGACAAGTTAAAGTTACGTTTTGACAAGTTAAAGTGTTTTTTGTACAAGTTAAAGTTACGTTTTGACAATTTAAAGTGTTTTTTGTACAAGTTAAAGTTACACTTTGACAATTTAAAGTACGTTTCAACAAGTTAAAATTACGATTTGACACGTTAAAGTACATTTTAACAAGTTTAAGTTATGTTTTGACAAGTTAAAGTACGTTTCAAAAAGTTAAAATTATGTTTCGACAAGTTAAAGTACATTTTCTACAAGTTAAAGTTACATTTTGACAAGTTAAAGTGTGTTTTTTACAAGTTAAAGTTAGGTTTTGACAAGTTAAAGTACATTTCAACAAGTTTAAATTATGTTTTTACAAGTTAAAGTACATTTTTAAGAAGATAAAGTTACATTTCGACAACTTAAAGTTAAGTTTTGACAAGTTAAAGTGTTTTTTGTAAAAGTTAAAGTTAAGTTTTGACAATTTAAAGTGTTTTTTGTATAAGTTAAAGTTACATTTTGACAATTTAAAGTACGTTTCATCATGCTAAAATTACGATTGGACAAGTTAAAGCACATTTTTACAAGTTACAGGTATGTTTTGACAAGTTAAAGTATGTTTCAACATGTTAAAATTACGTTTTTACAAGTTAAAGTACATATTTTACAAGTTAAAGTTACGTTTTGACATGTTAAAGTGCGTTTTTTACATGTTTAAGTTACGTTTTGACAAGTTAAAGTTATGTTTCAACAAGTTAAAGATAGATTTTGACAAGTTAAAGTACATATTTTACAAGTTAAAGTTACGTTTAGACAAGTTAAAGTTTGTTTTTTGTACAAGTTAGAGTTACATTTTGACAATTTAAAGTACATTTCAACAAGTTTAAAGTTACGGATTGACAAGTTAAAGTACATTTCTAGCAAGTTAAAGTATGTTTTTTACAAGTTAAAGTTACGTTTTGACAAGTTAAAGTACGTTTCAGCAATTTAAAATTACGTTTTTACAAGTTAAAGTTAAGTTTTGACAAGTTAAAGTACATTTCAAAAAGTTAAGATTAAGATTTGACAAGTTAAAGTACTTTTTTTACAAGTTAAAATACGTTTCAAAAAGATAAAATTACGTTTTGACAAGTTAAAGTACATTTTTTACAAGTTAAAGTGTGTTTTTTACAAGTTAAAGTTATGTTTTGACAAGTTAAAGTACGTTTCAACAAGTTTTAATTACGTTTTTACAAGTTAAAGTGGATGTTTTACAAGTTTTAGTTACGTTTTGACATGTTAAAGTTACGTTTCAACAAGTTAAAGTTACATTTTGACAAGTTAAAGTACATTTTTTACAAGTTAAAGTTACGTTTTGACAAGTTAAAGTGTTTTTTGTACAAGTTAAAGTTACGTTGTGACAATTTAAAGTACGTTTCAACAAGTTAAAATTACATTTTGACAAGTTAAGGTACATTTTTTACAAGTTAAAGTTACATTTTGACAAGTTAAAATGTGTTTTTTACAAGTTAAAGTTAGGTTTTGACAAGTTAAAGTAAGTTTCAACAAGTTTAAATTAGGTTTTTACAAGTTAAAGTAAATTTTTTAGAAGTTCAAGTTATGGTTTCACAAGTTAAAGTTACGTTTTGACAAGTTAAAGTTACGTTTTGACAAGTGAAAGTGTTTTTTGTACAAGTTAAAGTTACGTTTTGACAATTTAAAGTGTTTTTTATACAAGTTAAAGTTACATTTTGACAATTTAAAGTACGTTTCAACAAGTAAAAATTACGATTTGACACGTTAAAGTACATTTTTTATAAGTTTAAGTTATGTTTTGACAAGTTAAAGTTACGTTTTGACAAGTTAAAGTGTTTTTTGTACAAGTTAAAGTTACGTTTTGACAATTTAAAGTGTTTTTTGTACAAGTTAAAGTTACACTTTGACAATTTAAAGTACGTTTCAACAAGTTAAAATTACGATTTGACACGTTAAAGTACATTTTTAGAAGTTTAAGTTATGTTTTGACAAGTTAAAGTACGTTTCAAAAAGTTAAAATTACGTTTCGACAAGTTAAAGTACATTTTCTACAAGTTAAAGTTACATTTTGACAAGTTAAAGTGTGTTTTTTACAAGTTAAAGTTAGGTTTTGACAAGTTAAAGTACATTTCAACAAGTTTAAATTATGTTTTTACAAGTTAAAGTACATTTTTTAGAAGATAAAGTTACATTTCGACAAGTTAAAGTTACGTTTTGACAAGTTAAAGTGTTTTTTGTAAAAGTTGAAGTTACGTTTTGACAATTTAAAGTGTTTTTTGTAAAAGTTAAAGTTACACTTTGACAATTTAAAGTACGTTTCATCATGCTAAAATTACGATTGGACAAGTTAAAGCACATTTTTACAAGTTACAGGTATGTTTTGACAAGTTAAAGTAAGTTTCAAAAGGTTAAAATTACGTTCTTACAAGTTAAAGTACATATTTTACAAGTTAAAGTTACGTTTTGACATGTTAAAGTGTGTTTTTTACATGTTTAAGTTACGTTTTGACAATTTAAAGTTAAGTTTCAACAAGTTAAAGTTAGATTTTACCAAGTTAAAGTACATATTTTACAAGTTAAAGTTACGTTTTGACAAGTTAAAGTTTGTTTTTTGTACAAGTTATAGTTACATTTTGACAATTTAAAGTACATTTCAACAAGTTTAAAGTTACGGATTGACAAGTTAAAGTACATTTTTTACAAGTTAAAGTATGTTTCTTACAAGTTAAAGTTACGTTTTGACAAGTTAAAGTACGTTTCAGCAATTTAAAATTACGTTTTTACAAGTTAAAGTTAAGTTTTGACAAGTTAAAGTACATTTCAACAAGTTAAAATTAAGATTTGACAAGTTAAAGTACTTTTTTTTTAAGTTAAAATACGTTTCAAAAAGTTAAAATTACGTTTTGACAAGTTAAAGTACATTTTTTACAAGTTAAAGTGTGTTTTTTACAAGTTAAAGTACATGTTTTACAAGTTTAAGTTACGTTTTGACAAGTTAAAGTTACGTTTCAACAAGTTAAAGTTACATTTTTACAAGTTAAAGTACATTTTTTACAAGTTAAAGTGTTTTTTGTACAAGTTAATGTTACGTTGTGACAATTTAAAGTACGTTTCAACAAGTTAAAATTACGATTTGACACGTTAAAGTACATTTTTTACAAGTTAAAGTTACGTTTTGACATGTTAAAGTTTGTTTTTTACAAGTTAAAGTTACGTTTTGACAAGTTAAAGTACGTTTCTACAAGTTTTAATTATGTTTTTACAAGTTAAAGTTGATGTTTTACAAGTTTAAGTTACATTTTGACATGTTAAAGTTTCAACAAGTTAAAGTTACATTTTGACAAGTTAAAGTTACGTTTTGACAAGTTAAAGTGTTTTTTGTACAAGTTAAAGTTACGTTGAGACAATTTAAAATACGTTTCAACAAGTTAATATTACGATTTGACACGTTTAATTTATGTTTTGACAAGTTAAAGTACGTTTCAAAAAGTTAAAATTATGTCTTGACAAGTTAAAGTACATTTTCTACTAGTTAAAGTTACGTTTTGACAAGTTAAAGTGCATTTTTTACAAGTAAAAGTTAGGTTTTGACAAGTTAAAGTACATTTCAACAAGTTTAAATTACGTTTTTACAAGTTAAAGTACATTTTTTAGAAGTTCAAGTTATGTGTTGACAAGTTAAAGTTACGTTTTGACAAGTTAAAGTACGTTTCAACAAGTTTTAATTACGTTTTTACAAGTTAAAGTGGATGTTTTACAAGTTTAAGTTACGTTTTCACATGTTAAAGTTACGTTTCAACATGTTAAAATTACATTTTGACAAGTTAAAGTACATTTTTTACAAGTTAAAGTATTTTTTGTACAAGTTAAAGTTACGTTGTGACAATTTAAAGTACGTTTCAACAAGTTAAACTTACGATTAGACACGTTAAAGTACATTTTTTACAAGTTTAAGTTATGTTTTCACAAGTTAAAGTACATTTTTTAGAAGTTAAAGTTACATTTCGACAACTTAAAGTTACGTTTTGACAAGTTAAAGTGTTTTTGGTAAAAGTTAAAGTTACGTTTTGACAATTTAAAGTGTTTTTTGTACAAGTTAAAGTTATATTTTGAAAATTTAAAATACGTTTCATTATGCTAAAATTACGATTTGACAAGTTAAAGTACATTTTTACAAGTTACAGGTATGTTTTGACAAGTTAAAGTACGTTTCAACAAGTTAAAATTACGTTTTCACAAGTTAAAGTACATATTTTATAAGTTAAAATTACATTTTGACATGTTAAACTGTGTTTTTTACAAGTTTAAGTTACGTTTTGACAAGTTAAAGTTAAGTTTCAACAAGTTTAAGTTAGATTTTGACAAGTTAAAGTACATATTTTACAAGTTAAAGTTACGTTTTGACAAGTTAAAGTTTGTTTTTTGTACAAGTTAAAGTTACATTTTGACAATTTAAAGTACATTTCAACAAGTTTAAAGTTACAGATTGACAAGTTAAAGTACATTTTTTACAAGTTAAAGTATGTTTCGTACAAGTTAAAGTTAAGTTTTGACAAGTTAAAGTACGTTTCAACAAGTTAAAATTACGATTTGACAAGTTAAAGTATATTTTTTACAAGTTAAAGTTCTGTTTTGACAAGTTAAAATACGTTTCAAAACGTTAAAATTACGTGTTGACAAGTTAAAGTACATTTTTGACAAGTTAAAGTGTGTTTTTTACAAGTTAAAGTTACGTTTTGAAAACTTGAAGTACGTTTCAACAAGTTTAAATTACGTTTTTACAAGTTAAAGTGCATGTTTTACAAGTTTAAGTTACGTTTTGACAAGTTAAAGTTACGTTTCAACAAATTAAAGTTACATTTTGACAAGTTAAAGTACATTTTTGACAAGTTAAAGTTACGTTTTGACAAGTTAAAGTGTTTTTGGTACAAGTTAAAGTTACGTTGTGACAATATAAAGTATGTTTCAACAAGTTAAAATTACGATTTGATACGTTAAAGTACAGTTTTTACAAGTTAAAGTACGTTTCAAAAAATTAAAATTACGTTTTGACAAGTTAAAGTACATTTTTTAGAAGTTAAAGTTACGTTTTGACAAGTTAAAGTATGTTTTTTACAAGTTAAAGTTAGGTTTTGACAAGTTAAAGTACATTTCAACAAGTTTAACTTACGTTTTTACAAGTTAAATTATATTTTTTAGAAGTTAAAGTTACATTTCGACAACTTAAAGTTACGTTGTGACAAGTTAAAGTGTTTTTTTGTAAAAGTTAAAGTTACATTTTGACAATTTAAAGTGTTTTTTATACAAGTTAACGTTACATTTTGACAATTTAAAGTATGTTTCATAAAGTCAAAATTACGATTGGACAAGTTAAAGTACATTTTTACAAGTTAAAGTTATGTTTTGACAAGTTATAGTACGTTTCAACAAGTTAAACTTACATTTTTACAAGTTAAAGTACATATTTGACAAGTTAAAATAACGTTTTGACATGTTAATGTGTATTTTTTACAAGTTTAAGTTACGTTTTGACAAGTTAAAGTTATGTTTCAACAAATTAAAGTTACATTATGACAAGTTAAATTACATTTTTTACAAGTAAAAGTTACATTTTGACAAGTTAAAGTGTTTTTTGTACAAGTTCAAGTTACATTTTGACAATTTTAAGTACATTTCAACAAGTTTAAAGTTGAGGATTGACAAGTTAAAGTACATTTTTTACAAGTTAAAGTATGTTTTTTACAAGTAAAAGTTACGTTTTCACAAGTTAAATACGTTTCAGCAACTTAAAACTACGTTTCGACAGGTTAAAGTACATTTTTTACAAGTTAGAGTTACGTTTTGACAAGTTAAAGTACGTTTCAACAAGTTAAAATTACGATTTGACAAGTTAAAGTACATTTTTTACAAGTTAAAGTTATGTTTTGACAAGTTAAAATACGTTTCAAATAGTTAAAATTACGTTTTGACAAGTTAAAGTACGTTTTTTACAATTTAAATTTACGTTTTGACAAGTTAAAGTGTGTTTTTTACATGTTAAAGCTACGTTTTGACAAGTTAAAGTACGTTTCAAGAAGTTTAAATTACGTTTTAAAACTTAAACTGCATGTTTTACAAGTTTAAGTTACGTTTTGACAAGTTAAAGTTACGTTTCAACAAGTTAAAGTTACATTTTGACAAGTTAAAGTACAGTTTTTACAAGTTAAAGTTACGTTTTGACAAGTTAAAGTGTTTTTTGTACAAGTTAAAGATACATTTTGACAAGTTAAAATACGTTTCAAATAGTTAAAATTACGATTTGACACGTTAAAGAACATTTTTTACAAGTTTAAGCTATGTTTTGACAAGTTAAAGTACGTTTCAAAAAGTTAAAATTACGTTTTGACAAGTTAAAGTACATTTTTTACAAGTTAAAGTTACGTTTTGACAAGTTAAAGTGTGTTTTTTACAAGTTAAAGTTAGGTTTTGACAAGTTAAAGTACGTTTCAACAAGTTTAAATTACTTTTTTACAAGTTAAAGTTCTTTTTTTTAGAAGTTAAAGTTATGTTTTGACAAGTTAAAGTTACATTTGACAACTTAAAGTTACGTTTTGACAAGTTAAAGTGTTTTTTGTACAAGTTAAAGTTACGTTTTGACAATTTAAAGTGTTTTTTGTACAAGTTAAAGTTACATTTTGACAATTTAAAATACGTTTCAACAAGTTAAAATTACGATTTGACAAGTTAAAGTAGATTTTTACAAGTTAAAGTTATGTTTTGACAAGTTAAAGTGTTGGGATTGGTTTCCACAAAGGAGATATTAGACATTGAGATAATTTATGTATTTATATTTTGCTGAAACGTTGATATTAATAAATGTTCATTCTTTTGAAGATTGTGTTTAGTTATGTTTAATCTATGCTCTGAAACTGTCTTCAACGAAAAGGGTGTTAAGTACAGATTTGACAAGATAACCCCTTGTGACAAGTTTGAAACATTTGTTCGCAATCTAAAGATCGATAGAGCAATCGAGTCTTAATATTGATTGTTAGGATGAATCATGATATCTCATCTTGTGATATAGAGAGTTGTGACTCTATGATTCATACTTGGTATCTTATAGAAGATATTGAACAAGACCTCTGACACTTAGAAACTCTAGACAAAATTGTTTACACACTCGAGGCCTCAAGTTCACAACTGAAGGAGTATTATGATACTTACCTTAATCCTGAAGTGAATATGTAATTGACATTGCACTTTGTGACATTTGATTCGTCAATGGACAATGACTAAGTTTTAGTTGCATCCGACGCGACTGTTGGTGTCACAAGAATATGATGTTGGGTTACATGATTTACAGATATGAAATTCATGTAATAACAATGAAAATACATTAGTATCACATTATGCTTTGTTATGAGAGTGTGAATGAATAAACTTGGCCAGGTATTCATTGAATGAGTTCATTCTTTGATTAAAACATGTGACATGCAAAGACATCTCACTTTATGTTTTTCTCATTCACAAATAACAAAGGAGTTAGTTAAATAATAACTCGAGGGGTAAAACAGTAATTTTACATTCCCCTCAGTTACTGATACACATGAAGGGTAATATCATAATATATTTTGTGGATCGTGTGAGAAAGTGTTTCATCACATCAAACATAAAAGATACGCACGACCAGAGAGATTGTCAATATTGGTCCTTTAGTGGAATCGACCAATATTAAGAATTAAAAGACGGAAAATGTTTGTGAACTTTTGTGTCCGATCTTTAATCTAAAGTTTCGTTCATGTGGGTCCATGAGGTCTCAATGATAGACACTTGGAAGAGATTAAAAGAACTGTAAAAGTTGATTTACTCAATACGTATAAATTGTGATTTATACTGAGAAAGTTATTTTCTTGAAACTCGATAAATAACCAGTTATTTATTTTGTTCATTGAATCACAAAATGTTATCATATTGATGATGACATTCTCGAGTGGTTAAATGTGTTAAAAGAAGCAAATAAATTATTTCTCATTTCGTACTTATTCGATAACTATGAAATATATTTAATGATGTGTCATTAAATAATAATGAGAGTTCTAAATTAATTTTAGAAATTAATCAAATATGTTTAGGAATAAAATCAAAGGATATGGACGAGTAAGGGGAGAGGGATTGGCCGAATTTCCTAATAGAATAGGGTCATGGGTTTGACCCAGCTTAAGCCCATTTATAACTGTATAAATAAGGGTAAACAAACCCTAATCACTTAACCCTAACCCTAGTTAATTTTTGGCCATTCTCTCTCTCTCCCCCTTCAGATACTCAGCCGAAATTCCCAACAAAGAAAAGAGAAATTGTTTTTCTAATCTTCCATCTTTGATTCCTAATTGTTCTTGAGAGCCCACACTCAATATCTCAATAATTTCCTTGTGTATTATTGTTGATTCATCACTTGTGGTGTTTGGATTAATTTTGTGAATTATTTAGAGGTTTTTAAATTGTTTTAAAAGCTTTCAGCCAGCCAAAAACGTCCCTAGGACGATCTGGGTGCATTTTAGCGACTTCCCAGCCTCCAGCGATCCAGTCCGGCGAAGGGGCTCCTGTCAGGCGAACTCTAATCCGGCAAGGTGATCCAATCTGGCGAGGCGCTCCAGTCCGGCGAAGGGACTCCTTCAGGCGAGTCCTATCCGGCGAGGTGCTCCAGTCCGGCGAGGCGAATCCGGCGAGGGCCATCCGGCGACGCTATCCGGCGAGGCGTCCCAGAGATCTCCAGTCCGGCAAGGCTTCCCAGTCCGGCGAGCGTACATTCCGATGGTCTTCCCTGTCAGGCGAGTCCCCGTGCGGCGACAGTCACCCATCCGGCGAGTGCCCAGTCCGGCGAGCTCCCTGTGCGGAGAAAAACTCCAGTCCGGCGAGGCTTCCTGCAGGCATCCATTCCGGCGACCCTCCCAAGTCCGGCGAAGACGTTCCCAGGCATCCCGGCGAGGATTTTTCTACCTTTTGAACGTGACGTGGCATTCCGACGATAGCTAGCAACGTCGAGAATGTTTACAACCTTTAATGTAAGTATTTTCTCAATTAAATAATTAAATATAAATTATATAAATGTTATATAAGTTGTTAGTTTAATTTATTTGATTGAGCATGTGAATTATAAATTGTTTATAATTGCTTAATAAATTTTATTGCCTTAGGTTGTTAATAATATCATTAAAGTGCAAGTTAAAGTGCAAGTTTTACAAGTTTAAGTTACGTTTGGACAAGTTAAAGTTACGTTTCAACAAGTTAAGGTTACATTTTGACAATTTAAAGTACATTTTTTACAAGTTAAAGTTACATTTTGACACCTTAAAGTGTTTTTTGTACAAGATAAAGTTACATTTTGACAAGTTAAAGTACATTTTTTACAAGTTAAAGTATGTTTCTTACAAGTTAATGTTACGGTTTTCCAAGTTAAAGTACATTTCAACAAGTTAAAATTACATTTTGAGAAGTTAAAGTACAATTTTTACAAGTTAAAGTTACGTTTTGTCAAGTTAAAATGTTTTTTACAAGTTAAAATTACGTTTTGTCAAGTTAAAGTATGTTTTTTACAAGTTAAAGTTACGTTCAGACAAGTTAAAGTACGTTTGAACAAGTTAAATTTACGTTTTGACAAGTTAAAGTACATTTTTTACAAGTTAAAGTTATGTTTTTACAAGTTAAAGTACGATTCATCAAGTTAAAATTACGATTTGACAAGTTAAAGTACATTTTTTACAAGTTAAAGTTACGTTTTGACAAGTTAAAGTATGTTTTTGACAAATTAAAGTTTGTTTTGACTAGTTAAAGTATGTTTCTTACAAGTTAAAGTTACGTTTTGACAAGTTAAAGTACGTTTCAACAAGTTTAAATTACGATTTTAGAAGTTAAAGTGCATGTTTTACAAGTTTAAGTTACGTTTTAACAAGTTAAAGTTACATTTTGACAAGTTAAATTACAGTTTTTACAAGTTAAATTTACATTTTGACAAGTTAAAATGTTTTTTGTATAAGTTAAAGTTACGTTTTGACAATTTAAAGTACGTTTCAACACGTTTAAAGTTACGGATTGACAAGTTAAAGTACATTTTTAACAAATTAAAGTATGTTTCTTACAAGTTTTACGTTTTGACAAGTTAAAGTACGTTTCAACAAGTTAAAATTACGTTTTGACAAGTTAAATTACAATTTGTACAAGTTAAAGTTACGTTTTGTCAAGTTAAATTATGTTTTTTACAAGTTAAAATTACGTTTTGTCAAGTTAAAGTATGTTTGTTACAAGTTAAAGTTTCATTCAGACAAGTTAAAGTACGTTTCAACAAGTTAAATTTACGTTTTGACAAGTTAAAGTACATTTTTTACAAGTTAAAGTTATGTTTTAACAAGTTAAAGTACGTTTCATCAATTTAAAATTACAATTTGACAAGTTAAAGTAGATTTTTTACAAGTTAAAGTTACGTTTTGACAAGTTAAAGTATGTTTTTTACAAGTTAAAGTTAGATTCGACTAGTTAAAGTATGTTTCTTACAAGTTAAAGTTACGTTTTGACAAGTTAAAGTACGTTTCAACAAGTTTAAATTACGTTTTTACAAATTAAAGTGCATGTTTTACAAGTTTAAGTTACGTTTTGACTAGTTAAAGTTACATTTTGAAAGTTAAAGTACAGTTTTTACAAGTTAAATTTACGTTTTCACAAGTTAAAGTACATTTTTTACAAGTCAAAGTTATGTTTTTACAAGTTAAAGTACGATTCATTAAGTTAAAATTACGATTTGACAAGTTAAAGTACGTTTTTTACAAGTTAAAATTACGTTTTGACAAGTTAAAGTATGTTTTTTACAAGTTAAAGTTAGTTTTGACTAGTTAAAGTATGGTTCTTACAAGTTAAAGTTACGTTTTGACAAGTTAAAGTACGTTTCAACAAGTTTAAATTACGTTTTTACAAGTTAAAGTGCATGTTTTACAAGTTTAAGTTACGTTTTAACAAGTTAAAGTTACATTTGAAAAGTTAAATTACAGGTTTTACAAGTTAAATTTACATTTTGACAAGTTAAAATCTTTTTTGTATAAGTTAAAGTTACGTTTTGACAATTTAAAGGACGTTTCAACAAGTCTAAAGTTGCGGATTGACAAGTTAAAGTACATTTTTAACAAGTTAAAGTAATTTTCTTACTAGTTTTACGTTTTGACAAGTTAAAATACATTTCAACAAGTTTAAATTACGTTTTGACAAGTTAGAGTACAATTTTTACAAGTTAAAGTTACGTTTTGTCAAGTTAAATTATATTTTTTACAAGTTAAAATTACGTTTTGTCAAGTTAAAGTATGTTTGTTACAAGTTAAAGTTTCATTCAGACAATTTAAAGTACGTTTCAACAAGTTAAATTTACGTTTTGACAAGTTAAAGTACATTTTTTACAAGTTAAAGTTATGTTTTGACAAGTTAAAGTACGTTTCATCAAGTTCAAATAACAATTTGACAAGTTAAAGTACATTTTTTTACAAGTTAATGTTACGTTTTGACAAGTTAAAGTATGTTTTTTACAAGTTAAAGTTAGTTTTGACTAGTTAAAGTATGTTTCTTACGAGTTAAAGTTACGTTTTGACAAGTTAAAGTACGTTTCAACAAGTTTAAATTACGTTTTTACAAGTTAAAGTGCATGTTTTACAAGTGTAAGTTACGTTTTGACAAGTTAAAGTTACATTTTGACAAGTTAAAGTATGTTTCTTACAAGTTTAAATTACGTTTTGACAAGTTAAAGTACGTTTCAACAAGTTAAAATTACGTTTTGACAAGTTAAAGTACGTTTCAACAAGTTAAAATTACGTTTTGACAAGTTAAAGTACATTTTTTTCAAATTAAAGTACGTTTCAACATGTTAAAATTTTGTTTTGACTAGTTAGAGTATATTTTTTACCAGTTAAAGTTACGTTTTGAAAATTTAAAGTATGTTTTTTACAAGTTAAAGTTACGTTTTTCCAAGTTAAAGGACATTTCAACAAGTTAAAATTACGTTTTGACAACTTAAAGTAAAATTTTAACAAGTTAAAGT
The DNA here is from genome assembly GCA_958296335.1 of Urtica urens. Classification (NCBI taxonomy): domain Eukaryota; kingdom Viridiplantae; phylum Streptophyta; class Magnoliopsida; order Rosales; family Urticaceae; genus Urtica; species Urtica urens. The sequence continues at coordinate 29,589,173 of OY282520.1, forward strand.
TCCGTTTTGTCAAGTTAAAGTAGGTTTTTTACTAGTTAAAGTTATGTTTTGACAAGTTAAAGTATGTTTTTTACCAGTTAAAGTTACGTTTTGACAAGTAAAATTACGTTTCAACAAGTTAAAATTACATTTTTACAAATTAAAGTGCATGTTTTACAAGTTTAAGTTACGTTTTGACAAGTTAAAGTTACGTTTCAACAAGTTAAAGTTACATTTTGACAAGTTAAAGTATAATTTTACAAGTTAATGTTACGTTTTGCCAAGTTAAAGTGTTTTTTCAAGTTAAAGTTACGTTTCAACAAGTTTAAAGTTACGGATTGACAAGTTAAAGTACACTTTTTACAAGTTAAAGTATGTTTCTTACAAGTTTAAATTACGTTTTGACAAGTTAAAGTACGTTTCAACAACTTTAAATTACGTTTTGACAAGTTAAAGAACAATTTTTACAAGTTAAAGTTACGTTTGGCAAGTTAAATTATGTTTTTTGTATATGTTAAAGTTACGTTTTGACAATTTAAAGGACGTTTCAACAAGTCTAAAGTTGTGGATTGACAAGTTAAAGTAATTTTCTTACTAGTTTTACGTTTTGACAAGTTAAAATACGTTTCAACAAGTTTAAATTACATTTTGACAACTTAAAGTACAATTTTTACAAGTTAAAGTTACGTTTTTTCAAGTTATATTATGTTTTTTACAAGTTAAAATTACGTTTTGTCTAGTTAAAGTTATGTTTTGACAAGTTAAAGTACGTTTCATCAAATTCAAATAACAATTTGACAAGTTAAAGTACATTTTTTACAAGTTAAAGTTACGTTTTAACAAGTTAAAGTATGTTTTTTACAAGTTAAAGTTAGTTTTGACTAGTTAAAGTATGTTTCTTACAAGTTAAAGTTACGTTTTGACAAGTTAAAGTACGTTTCAACAAGTTTGAATTACGTTTTTATAAGTTAAAGTGCATGTTTTACAAGTTTAAGTTACGTTTTGACAAGTTAAAGTTACATTTTGACAAGTTAAAGTACAGTTTTTACAAGTTAAATTTACGTTTTGACAAGTTAAAATGTTTTTTGTATAAGTTAAAGTTATGTTTTGATAATTTAAGTACGTTTCAACAAGTTTAAAGTTACGGATTGACAAGTTAAAGTACACTTTTTACAAGTTAAAGTATATTTCTTACAAGTTTAAATTACGTTTTGACAAGTTAAAGTACGTTTCAATAAGTTAAAATTACGTTTTGACAAGTTAAAGTACATTTTTTACAAATTAAAGTACGTTTCAACATGTTAAAATTTTGTTTTGACAAGTTAGAGTATATTTTTTACAAGTTAAAGTTACGTTTTGAAAATTTAAAGTATGTTTTTTACAAGTTAAAGTTACGTTTTTCCAAGTTAAAGGACATTTCAACAAGTTAAATTACGTTTTGACAAGTTAAAGTACAATTTTTACAAGTTAAAGTTATGTTTTGTCAAGTTGAATTAAGTTTTTTACAAGTTAAAGTTAGGTTTTGTCAAGTTAAAGTATGTTAATTACAAGTTAAAGTTACATTCAGACAAGTTAAAGTACGTTTCAACAAGTTAAATTTATGTTTTGACATGTTTAAGTACATTTTTTACAAGTTAAAGTACGTTTCATCAAGTTAATATTACGATTTGACAAGTTAAACTTACATTTTGAAAGTTAAAGTACAGTTTTTAAAAGTTAAATTTACGTTTTGAAAAGTTAAAGTACATTTTTTACAAGTTAAAGTTATGTTTGTAGAAGTTAAAGTACGATTCATCAAGTTAAAATTAAGATTTGACAAGTTAAAGTACATTTTTTACAAGTTAAAGTTACGTTTTGACAAGTTAAATTATGTTTTTTACAAGTTAAAGTTAGTTTTGACTAGTTAAAGTATGTTTCTTACAAGTTAAAGTTACGTTTTGACAAGTTAAAGTACGTTTCAACAAGTTCAAATTACGTTTTTACAAGTTAAAGTGCATGTTTTACAAGTTAAAGTTACGTTTTGACTAGTTAAAGTTACATTTTGACATGTTAAAGTACAGTTTTTACAAGTTAAATTTACGTTTCAACAAGTTAAAATGTTTTTTGTATAAGTTAAAGTTACGTTTTGACAATTTAAAGTACGTTTCAACAAGTTTAAAGTTACGGATTGACAAGCGAAAGTACACTTTTTACAAGTTAAAGTATTTTTCTTACAAGTTTAAATTACGTTTTGACAAGTTAAAGTACGTTTCAACAAGTTTAAATTACGTTTTGACAAGTTAAAGTACATTTTTTACAAATAAAAGTACGTTTCAACATGTTAAAATTTTGTTTTGACAAGTTAGAGTATATTTTTTACCAGTTAAAGTTACGTTTTGAAAATTTAAAGTATGTTTTTACAAGTTAAAGTTACGTTTTTCCAAGTTAAAGGACATTTCAACAAGTTAAATTACGTTTTGACAAGTTAAAGTACAATTTTTACAAGTTAAAGTTACGTTTTGTCAAGTTGAATTAGGTTTTTTACAAGTTAAAGTTAGGTTTTGTCAAGTTAAAGTATCTTTTTTACAAGTTAAAGTTACGTTCAGACAAGTTCAATTACGTTTCAACAAGTTAAATTTATGTTTTGACATGTTAAAGTACATTTTTTACAAGTTAAAGTACGTTTCATCAAGTTAATATTACGATTTGACAAGTTAAAGTTAAATTTTGAAAGTTAAAGTACAGTTTTTAAAAGTTAAATTTAGTTTTGAAAAGTTAAAGTACATTTTTTACAAGTTAAAGTTATGTTTTTAGAAGTTAAAGTACGATTCATCAAGTTAAAATTACGATTTGATAAGTTAAAGTACATTTTTTACAAGGTAAAGTTACGTTTTGACAAGTTAAATTATGTTTTTTACAAGTTAAAGTTAGTTTTGACTAGTTAAATTATGTTTCTTACAAGTTAAAGTTACGTTTTGACAAGTTAAAGTACGTTTCAACAAGTTTAAATTACGTTTTTACAAGTTAAAGTGCATGTTTTACAAGTTTAAGTTACGTTTTGACTAGTTAAAGTTACATTTTGACATGTTAAAGTACAGTTTTTACAAGTTAAATTTACGTTTCAACAAGTTAAAATGTTTTTTGTATACGTTAAAGTTACGTTTTGACAATTTAAAGTACGTTTCAACAAGTTTAAAGTTACGGATTGACAAGCGAAAGTACACTTTTTACAAGTTAAAGTATGTTTCTTACAAGTTTAAATTACGTTTTGACAAGTTAAAGTACGTTTCAACAAGTTTAAATTACGTTTTGACAAGTTAAAGTACATTTTTTACAAATAAAAGTACGTTTCAACATGTTAAAATTTTGTTTTGACAAGTTAGAGTATATTTTTTACCAGTTAAAGTTACGTTTTGAAAATTTAAAGTATGTTTTTTACAAGTTAAAGTTACGTTTTTCCAAGTTAAAGGACATTTCAACAAGTTAAATTACGTTTTGACAAGTTAAAGTACAATTTTTACAAGTTAAAGTTACGTTTTGTCAAGTTGAATTAGGTTTTTTACAAGTTAAAGTTAGGTTTTGTCAAGTTAAAGTATGTTTTTTACAAGTTAAAGTTACGTTCAGACAAGTTCAATTACGTTTCAACAAGTTAAATTTATGTTTTGACATGTTAAAGTACATTTTTTACAAGTTAAAGTACGTTTCATCAAGTTAATATTACGATTTGACAAGTTAAAGTTAAATTTTGAAAGTTAAAGTACAGTTTTTAAAAGTTAAATTTACGTTTTGAAAAGTTAAAGTACATTTTTTACAAGTTAAAGTTATGTTTTTAGAAGTTAAAGTACGATTCATCAAGTTAAAATTACGATTTGATAAGTTAAAGTACATTTTTTACAAGTTAAAGTTACGTTTTGACAAGTTAAATTATGTTTTTTACAAGTTAAAGTTAGTTTTGACTAGTTAAATTATGTTTCTTACAAGTTAAAGTTACGTTTTGACAAGTTAAAGTACGTTTCAACAAGTTTAAATTACGTTTTTACAAGTTAAAGTGCATGTTTTACAAGTTTAAGTTACGTTTTGACAAGTTAAAGTTACATTTTGACAAGTTAAAGTACAATTTTTACAAGTTAAATTTACGTTTTGACAAGTTAAAATGTTTTTTGTATAAGTTAAAGTTACGTTTTGACAATTTAAAGTACGTTTCAACAAGTTTAAAGTTAAGGATTGACAAGTTAAATTACACTTTTTACAAGTTAAATTATGTTTCTTACAAGTTTAAATTACGTTTTGACAAGTTAAAGTACGTTTCAACAAGTTAAAATTACGTTTTAAAAGTTAAAGTACATTTTTTACAAGTTAAAGTTATGTTTTTAGAAGTTAAATTACGATTCATCAAGTTAAAATTACGATTTGACAAGTTAAAGTACATTTTTTACAAGTTATAGTTACGTTTTGACAACTTAAATTATGTTTTTTACAAGTTAAAGTTAGTTTTGACTAGTTAAAGTATGTTTCTTACAAGTTAAAGTTACGTTTTGACAACTTAAAGTACGTTTCAACAACTTTAAATTACGTTTTTACAAGTTAAAGTGCATGTTTTACAAGTTTAAGTTACGTTTTGACTAGTTAAAGTTACATTTTGACATGGTAAAGTACAGTGTTTACAAGTTAGATTTACGTTTCGACAAGTTAAAATGTTTTTTGTATAAGTTAAAGTTACGTTTTGACAATTTAAAGTACGTTTCAACAAGTTTAAAGTTACGGATTGACAGGTTAAAGTACATTTTTTACAAGTTAAAGTATGTTTCTTACAAGTTTAAATTACGTTTTGACAAGTTAAAGTACGTTTAAACAAGTTAAATTTACGTTTTGACAAGTTAAAGTATGTTTTGACAAGTTAAAGTACGTTTCAACATGTTAAAATTTTGGTTTGACAAGTTAGAGAACATTTTTTACTACTTAAAGTTACGTTTTCAAAAGTTGAAGTATGTTTTTTACAAGTTAAAGTAACGTTTTTCCAAGTTAAAGTACATTTAAACAAGTTAAAATTACGTTTTGACAAGTTAAAGTACAATTTTTACAAGTTAAAGTTACGTTTTGTCAAGTTGAATTATGTTTTTTACAAGTTAAAGTTATGTTTTGTTAAGTTAAAGTATGTTTTTTACAAGTTAAAGTTACGTTCAGACAAGTTAAAGTACATTTCAACAATTTAAATTTACGTTTTGACAAGTTAAAGTACATTTTTTACAAGTTAAATTACGTTTCATCAAGTTAATATTACGATTTGACAAGTTAAAGTACATTTTTTACCAATTAAAGTTACGTTTTGACAAGTTAAAGTATGTTTTTTACAAGTTAAAGTTAGTTTTGACTAGTTAAAGTATGTTTCTTTCAAGTTAAAGTTACGTTTTGACAAGTTAAAGTACGTTTCAACAAGTTTAAATTACGTTTTTACAAGTTAAAGTGCATGTTTTACAAGTTTAAGTTACATTTTGACAAGTTAAAGTTACATTTTGAAAGTTAAAGTACAGTTTTTACAAGTTAAATTTACGTTTTGACAAGTTAAAGTACATTTTTTACAAGTTAAAGTTATGTTTTTACAAGTTAAAGTACGATTCATCAAGTTAAATTACGATTTGACAAATTAAAGTACATTTTTTACAAGTTAAAGTTACGTTTTGACAAGTTAAAGTATGTTTTTTACAAGTTAAAGTTAGTTTTGACAAGTTAAAGTACAGTTCTTACAAGTTAAAGTTACGTTTTGACAAGTTAAAGTACGTTTCAACAAGTTTAAATTACGTTTTTAGAAGTTAAAGTGCATGTTTTACAAGTTTAAGTTATGTTTTAACAAGTTAAAGTTACATTTTGAAAAGTTAATTACAGTTTTTACAAGTTAAATTTACGTTTTGACAAGCTAAAATGTTTTTTGTATAAGTTAAAGTTACGTTTTGACAATTTAAAGTACGTTTCAACAAGTCTAAAGTTGCGGATTGACAAGTTAAGGTACATTTTTAACAAGTTAAAGTATGTTTCTTACTAGTTTTACGTTTTGACAAGTTAAAATACGTTTCAACAAGTTTAAATTACGTTTTGACAACTTAAAGTAAAATATTTACAAGTTAAAGTTACGTTTTCTCAAGTTAAATTATGTTTTTTACAAGTTAAAATTACGTTTTGTCAACTTAAAGTATGTTTGTTACAAGTTAAAGTTTCATTCAGACAAGTTAAAGGACGTTTCAACAAGTTAAATTTACGTTTTGACAAGTTAAAGTACATTTTTTACAAGTTAAAGTTATGTTTTTACAAGTTAAAGTACGTTTCATCAAGTTAAAATAACAATTTGACAAGTTAAAGTACATTTTTTACAAGTTAAAGTTACGTTTTGACAAGTTAAAGTATGTTTTTTACAAGTTAAAGTTAGTTTTGACTAGTTAAAGTATGTTTCTTACAAGGTAAAGTTACGTTTTGACAAGTTAAAGTACGTTTCAACAAGTTAAATTTACGTTTTGACAAGTTAAAGTACACTTTTTACAAGTTAAAGTTATGTTTTGACAGGTTAAAGTACGTTTGAACAAGTTAAATTTACGTTTTGACAAGTTAAAGTACATTTTTTACAAGTTAAAGTTACGGTTTGACAAGTTAAAGGACATTTCAACATGTTAAAATTTTGTTTTGACAAGTTAGAGTACATTTTTTACTAGTTAAAGTTACGTTTTGAAAAGTTAAAGTATGTTTTTTACAAGTTAAATTTACGTTTTTCCAAGTTAAAGTATATTTCAACAAGTTAAAATTATGTTTTGACAAGTTAAAGTACAATTTTTACAAGTTAAAGTTACGTTTTGTCAAGTTGAATTATGGTTTTTACAAGTTAAAGTTATGTTTTGTCAAGTTAGAGTATGTTTTTTACAAGTTAAAGTTACGTTCAGACAAGTTAAAGTACGTGTCAACAAGTTAAATTTACGTTTTGACAAGTTAAAGTACATTTTTTACAAGTTAATATAAGTTTCATTAAGTTAATATTACGATTTAACATGTTAAAGTACATTTTTTACCATTTAAAGTTACGTTTTGACAAGTTAAAGTATGTTTTTTACAAGTTAAAGTTAGTTTTGACTAGTTAAAATATGTTTCTTAGAAGTTAAAGTTACGTTTTGACAAGTTAAAGTACGTTTCAACAAGTTAAATTTACGTTTTGACAAGTTAAAGTACACTTTTTACAAGTTAAAGTTATGTATTGACAGGTTAAAGTACGTTTGAACAAGATAAATTTACGTTTTGACAAGTTAAAGTACATTTTTTACAAGTTAAAGTTACGGTTTGACAAGTTAAAGGACGTTTCAACATGTTAAAATTTTGTTTTGACAAGTTAGAGTACATTTTTTACTAGTTAAAGTTACGTTTTGAAAAGTTAAAGTATGTTTTTTACAAGTTAAAGTTACGTTTTTCCAAGTTAAAGTATATTTCAACAAGTTAAAATTATGTTTTGACATGTTAAAGTACAATTTTTACAAGTTAAAGTTACGTTTTGTCAAGTTGAATTATGTTTTTTACAAGTTAAAGTTATGTTTTGTCAAGTTAAAGTATGTTTTTTACAAGTTAAAGTTACGTTCAGACAAGTTAAAGTACGTGTCAACAAGTTAAATTTACGTTTTGACAAGTTAAAGTACATTTTTTACAAGTTAATATAAGTTTCATTAAGTTTATATTACGATTTGACCAGTTAAAGTACATTTTTTACCATTTAAAGTTACGTTTTGACAAGTTAAAGTATGGTTTTTACAAGTTAAAGTTATGTTTTGTCAAGTTAGAGTATGTTTTTTACAAGTTAAAGTTACGTTCAGACAAGTTAAAGTACGTGTCAACAAGTTAAATTTACGTTTTGACAAGTTAAAGTACATTTTTTACAAGTTAATATAAGTTTCATTAAGTTAATATTACGATTTAACCTGTTAAAGTACATTTTTTACCATTTAAAGTTACGTTTTGACAAGTTAAAGTATGTTTTTTACAAGTTAAAGTTAGTTTTGAGTAGTTAAAGTATGTTTCTTAGAAGTTAAAGTTACGTTTTGACAAGTTAAAGTACGTTTCAACAAGTTAAATTTACGTTTTGACAAGTTAAAGTACATTTTTTACAAGTTAAAGTTATGTATTGACAGGTTAAAGTACGTTTGAACAAGATAAATTTACGTTTTGACAAGTTAAAGTACATTTTTTACAAGTTAAAGTTACGGTTTGACAAGTTAAAGGACGTTTCAACATGTTAAAATTTTGTTTTGACAAGTTAGAGTACATTTTTTACTAGTTAAAGTTACGTTTTGAAAAGTTAAAGTATGTTTTTTACAAGTTAAAGTTACGTTTTTCCAAGTTAAAGTATATTTCAACAAGTTAAAATTATGTTTTGACATGTTAAAGTACAATTTTTACAAGTTAAAGTTACGTTTTGTCAAGTTGAATTATGTTTTTTACAAGTTAAAGTTATGTTTTGTCAAGTTAAAGTATGTTTTTTACAAGTTAAAGTTACGTTCAGACAAGTTAAAGTACGTGTCAACAAGTTAAATTTACGTTTTGACAAGTTAAAGTACATTTTTTACAAGTTAATATAAGTTTCATTAAGTTTATATTACGATTTGACCAGTTAAAGTACATTTTTTACCATTTAAAGTTACGTTTTGACAAGTTAAAGTATGTTTTTTACAAGTTAAAGTTAGTTTTGACTAGTTAAAGTATGTTTCTTACAAGTTAAAGTTATGTTTTGACAAGTTAAAGTACGTTTCAACAAGTTTAAATTACGTTTTTACAAGTTAAAGTGCATGTTTTACAAGTTTAAGTTACGTTTTGACAAGTGAAAGTGTTTTTTGTATAAGTTAAAGTTACGTGTTGACAATTTAAAGTACGTTTCAACAAGTTTAAAATTACGAATTGACAAGTTAAAGTACATTATTTACATTTTAAATTATGTTTCTTAAAATTTTAAGTTACGTTTTGACAAGTTAAAGTATGTTTCAACAAGTTAAAATTATGTTTTCACAAGTTAAAGTACATTTTTTACAAGTTAAAGTTACGTTTTGACAAGTTAAAGTACATTTTAACAAGTTAAAGTTATGTTGTGACAAGTTAAAGTTCGTTTCAAAAAGTTAAAATTACGTTTTAACAAGTTAAAATACATTTTTTACAAGTTAAAGTTAAGTTTTGACAAGTTAAAGTGTGTTTTTTACAAGTTAAAATTACAATTTGACATGTTAAAGTACATTTTTTACAAGTTAAAGTTATGTTTTGACAAGTTAAAGTATTTTTTTTACAAGTTAAGGTTACGTTTTGACTAGTTAAAGTACAGTTTTTACAAGTTAAAGTTACGTTTTGACAAGTTAAACTAATTTTTTTACAAGTTAAAGTAACATATCGAGAAGTTAAAGTATGTTTCAACAAATTCGAATTACGCTTTGACAAGTTAAAGTACATTTTTACAAGTTAAAGTTAAGTTTTGACAAGTTAAAGTATGTTTTTACAAGTTAAAATACGTTTTTTACAAGTTAAAGTTACGTTTTTTACATGTTAGATTTTCGTTTTGACAAGTTCAAGTTACATTTCGACAACTTAAAGTTACGTTTTGACAAGTTAAAGTACATTTTTTACAACTTAAAGTTACATTTTTATAAGTTGATGTTACGTTTCAACAATATAAAGCTACGTTTTGACAAGTTAAAATATGTTTTTTACAAGCTAAAGTTACGTTTTTCCAAGTTAAAGTACATTTCAACAAGTTAAAATTACGTTTTGACAAGTTAAAGTACAAATTTGTACATGTTTAAGTTATGTTTTGTCAAGTTAAAGTATGTTTTTTACAAGATAAAGTTACGATTTTACGAGTTAAACTAAATTTTTTACAAGTTATAGTTATGTTTTGAGAAGTAACAGTACTTTTCAACAAGTTAAAATTACGTTTTGACTAGTTAAAGTACGTTTTTTACAAGTTAATGTTACGTTTTGACAAGTTAAAGTGTGTTTTATACAAGTTCAAGTTAACTTTGGACAAGTTAAAGTACGTTTCAACAAGTTTAAATTACGTTATAACAAGTTAAAGTGCATGTTTTACAAGTTTAAGTTGAGTTTTCGCAAGATAAAGTTACGTTTCAGCAAGTTAAAGTTACATTTTGACAAGTTAACGTACAGTTTTAAAAAGTTAAAATTACGTTTTGAAAAGGTAAAGTGTGTTTTTTAGAATCTAAAGTTAGTTTTGACTAGTTAAAGTATGTTTCTTACAAGTTAAAAATACGTTTTGAAAAGTTAAAGTACGTTTCAACAAGTTTAAATTACGATTTTACAAGTTAAAGTGCATGTTTTACAAGTTTAAGTTAAGTTTTGACAAGTTAAAGTTACATTTTGAGAAATTAAAGTACAGTTTTTACAAGTTAAATTTACGTTTTGACAAGTTAAAATGTTTTTGTATAAGTTAAAGTTACGTTTTGACAATTTAAAGTACATTTCAACAAGTTTAAAGTTACGTAGTGACAAGTTAAAGTGCTTTTTTTACAAGTTAAAGTATGTTTCATACAAATTTAAATTACGTTTTGACAAGTTAAAGTACGTTTCAACAAGTTAAAATTACATTTTGACAATTTAAAGTACATTTTTTACAAGTTAAAGTTACGTGTTGACAAGTTAAAGTACGTTTCAACATGTTAAAATTTTGTTTAGACAAGTTAGAGTATATTTTTTACCGGTTAAAGTTACGTTTTGACAAGTTAAAGTATGTTTTTTACAAGTTAAAGTTAGTTTTGACTAGTTAAAGTATGTTTCTTACGAGCTAAAGTTACGTTTTGACAAGTTAAAGTACAATTTTTACAAGTTAAAGTTACGTTTTGTCAAGTTGAATTATGTTTTTTACAAGTTAAAGTTATGTTTTGTCAAGTTAAAGTATGTTTTTTACAAGTTAAAGTTACGTTCAGACAAGTTAAAGTTACGTTTTTCCAAGTTAAAGTACATTTCAACACGTTAAAATTATGTTTATACAAGTTAAAGTACAATTTTTACAGGTTAAAGTTACGTTTTGTCAAGTTAAAGTACGTTTTAAAAAGTTAAAGTTACGTTTAGACAAGTTAAAGTATGTTTTTTACAAGTTAAAGTTACGTCTTGACAAGTTAAAATTACGTTTTGACATGTTAAAGTATATTTTTTACAAGTTAAAGTTACGTTTTGACAAGTTAAAGTGTGTTTTTTACAAGTTAAAGTTACGCTTTGACAAGTTAAAGTACGTTTCAACAAGTTTAAATTACGTTTTTACGAGTTAAAGTGTCTGTTTAACAAATTTAAGTTACGTTTTAACAAGTTAAAGTTACGTTTCAACAAGTTAAAGTAACATTTTGACAAGTTAGAGTAGATTTTTTACAAGTTAAAGTTACGTTTTGACAAGTTAAAGTGTTTTTTTATACAAGTTAAAGTACGTTTCAACAAGTTTAAAGTTACGGATTGACAAGTTAAAGTACTTTTTTTACAAGTTAAAGTATGTTTCTAACAAGTTAAAGTTACGTTTTGACTAGTTAAAGTATGGTTCAACAAATTAAAATTACGATTTGACAAGTTAAAGTACACTTTTTACAAGTTAAAGTTTTGTTTTGACAAGTTAAAGTATGTTTCAACTATTTCAAATTAGGTTTTGACAAGTTAAAGTTCATTGTTACAAGTTAAAGTTAAGTTTTGACAAGTTAAAGTATGTTTTTTACAAGTTAAAGTTAATTTTTTACAAGTCAAAGTTACATTTTTTACAAGTTAAACTTTCGTTTTGACAAGTTAAATTTAGATTTCGACAACTTAAAGTTACGTTTTGACAAGTTAGAGTAGATTTTTTACAAGTTAAAGTTACGTTTTGACAAGTTAAAGTGTTTTTTTACACAAGTTAAAGTACGTTTCAACATGTTTAAAGTTACGGATTGACAAGTTAAAGTACTTTTTTTACAAGTTAAAGTATGTTTCTAACAAGTTAAAGTTACGTTTTGACTAGTTAAAGTATGGTTCAACAAGTTAAAATTACGATTTGACAAGTTAAAGTACATTTCTTACAAGTTAAAGTTTTGTTTTGACAAGTTAAAGTATGTTTCAACTAGTTCAAATTAGGTTTTGACAAGTTAAAGTTCATTGTTACAAGTTAAAGTTAAGTTTTGACAAGTTAAAGTATGTTTTTTTAAGTTAAAGTAAATTTTTTACAAGTCAAAGTTACGTTTTTTACAAGTTAAAGTTTCGTTTTGACAAGTTAAATTTAGATTTCGACAACTTAAAGTTACGTTTTGACAAGTTAAAGTACATTATTTACAAATTAAAGTTACGTTTTTATAAGTTGAAGTTACGTTTCAACAATATAAAGCTACGTTTTGACAAGGTAAAATATGTTTTTTACAAGTTAAAGTTACGTTTTTCCAAGTTAGAGTACATTTCAACAAGTTAATATGACGTTTGGAGAAGTTAAAGTACAATTTTTACAAGTTTAAGTTACGTTTTGTTAAGTTAAAGTATGTTTTTTACAAGTTAAAGTTACGATTTGACAAGTTAAATTACAATTTTTACAAGTTTAATTTACGTTTTGATAAGTTAAAGTATGTTTTTTACAAGTTAAAATTACGTTTTGACAAGTTAAAATATGTGTTTTACAAGTTAAAGTTACGTTTTTCCAAGTTAAAGTACATTTTTTACAAGTTAAAGTTACGTTTTTATAAGTTAAAATTACGTTTCAACAATATAAAGCTATGTTTTGACAAGTTAAAATATGTTTTTTACAAGTTAAAGTTACGTTTTTCCAAGTGAAAGTATATTTCAACAAGATAAATTACGTTTTGTCAAGTTAAAGTTTGTTTTTTACTAGTTAAAGTTACGTTTTGATAAGTTAAAGTATGTTTCTTACAAGTTAAGGTTACGTTTTGAAAAGTTAAAGTTATGTTTTGACAAGTTAAAGTTCGTTTCAACAAATTAAAATTACGTTTTGACAAGTTAAAGTACATTTTTTACAAGTTAAACTTACGTTTTGACAAGTTAAATTGTGTTTTTTACAAGTTAAAGTTACGTTTTGACTAGTTAAAGTTACATTTTGAAAGTTAAATTACAGTTTTTACAAGTTAAATTTACGTTTTGACAAGTTAAAGTACATTTTTTACAAGTTAAAGTTATGTTTTTACAAGTTAAAATACGATTCATCAAGTTAAAATTACGATTTGACAAGTTAAAGTACATTTTTTACAAGTTAAAGTTACGTTTGGACAAGTTAAAGTATGTTTTTTATAAGTTAAAGTTAGTTTTGACTAGTCAAAGTATGTTTCTTACAAGTTAAAGTTATGTTTTGACAAGTTAAAGTACGTTTCAACAAGTTTAAATTACGTTTTTACAAGTTAAAGTGCATGGATTACAAGTTTAAGTTACATTTTAACAAGTTAAAGTTACATTTTGACAGGTTAAATTACAGTGTTTACAAGTTAAATTTACGTTTTGACAAGTTAAAATATTTTTTGTATAAGTTAAAATTACGTTTCACAATTGAAAGTACGTTTCAACAAGTTTAAAGTTACGGATTGACAAGTTAAAGTTCATTTTTAACAAGTTAAAGTATGTTTCTTACAAGTTTTACGTTTTGACAAGTTAAAGTACGTTTCAACAAGTTAAAATTACGTTCTGACAAGTTAAAGTACATTTTTTACAAGTTAAAGTTATGTTTTTACAAGTTAAAATACGATTCATCAAGTTAAAATTACGATTTGACAAGTTAAAGTACATTTTTTACAAGTTAAAGTTACGTTTGGACAAGTTAAAGTATGTTTTTTATAAGTTAAAGTTAGTTTTGACTAGTCAAAGTATGTTTCTTACAAGTTAAAGTTATGTTTTGACAAGTTAAAGTACGTTTCAACAAGTTTAAATTACGTTTTTACAAGTTAAAGTGCATGGATTACAAGTTTAAGTTACATTTTAACAAGTTAAAGTTACATTTTGACAGGTTAAATTACAGTGTTTACAAGTTAAATTTACGTTTTGACAAGTTAAAATGTTTTTTGTATAAGTTAAAATTACGTTTCACAATTGAAAGTACGTTTCAACAAGTTTAAAGTTACGGATTGACAAGTTAAAGTTCATTTTTAACAAGTTAAAGTATGTTTCTTACAAGTTTTACGTTTTGACAAGTTAAAGTACGTTTCAACAAGTTAAAATTACGTTCTGACAAGTTAAAGTACAATTTTTACAAGTTAAACATACGTTTTGTCAAGTTAAAATATGTTTTTTACAAGTTAAAATTACGTTTTGTCAAGTTAAACTATGTTTTTACAAGTTAAAGTTTCATTCAGACAAGTTAAAGTACGTATCAACAAGTTAAATTACGTTTTGACAAGTTAAATTACGTTCATAAAGTTAAAATTACAATTTGACAAGTTAAAGTACATTTTTTACAAGTTAAAGTTACGTTTTGACAAGTTAAAGTATGTCTTTTACAAGTTAAAGTTAGTTTTGACTAGTTAAAGTATGTTTTTTACAAGTTAAAGTTTTTTTTTTGACAAGTTAAAGTACGTTTCATCAAGTTAAAATTACAATTTGACAAGTTAAAGTACATTTTTTACAAGTTAAAGTTACGTTTTGACAAGTTAAAGTATGTTTTTTACAAGTTAAAGTTAGTTTTGACTAGTTAAAGTATGTTTCTTACAATTTAAAGTTACGTTTTGACAAGTTAAAGTACGTTTCAACAACTTTAAATTACGTTTTTACAAGTTAAAGTGCATGTTTTACAAGATTAAGTTACGTTTTGACAAGTTAAAGTTACATTTTGAAAAGTTAAAGTACAGTTTTTAGAAGTTAAATTTACGTTTTGACAAGTTAAAATGTTTTTTGTATAAGTTAAAGTTACGTTTTGATAATTTAAAGTACGTTTCAACAAGTTTAAAGTTACGGATTGAAAAGTTAAAGTACATTTTTTACAAGTTAAAGTATGTTTCTTACAAGTTTAAATTACGTTTTGAGAAGTTAAAGTACGTTTCGACAAGTTAAAATTACGTTTTGATAAGTTAAAGTACATTTTTTACAAGTTAAAGTTACGTTTTGACAAGTTAAAGTACGTTTCAACATGTTAAAATTTTATATGACAAGTTAGAGTATATTTTTTACCAGTTAAAGTTACGTTTTGAAAATTTAAAGTATGTTTTTTACAGGTTAAAGTTACGTTTTGATAAGTTAAAGTATGTTTCTTACAAGTTAAAGTTACGTTTTAACTAGTTAAAGTACGTTTCAACAAGTTAAAATTACCATTTGACAAGTTAAAGTACATTTTTTACAATTTAAAGTTATGTTTTGAAAAGTTAAAGTTCGTTTCAATAAATTAAAATTAAGTTTTAACAAGTTAAAGTACATTTTTTACAAGTTAAACTTACGTTTTGACAAGTTAAATTGTGTTTTTTACAAGTTAAAGTTACGTTTTGACAAGTTAATGTTACATTGTAAAAGTTAAAGTACAGTTTTTACAAGTTAAATTTACTTTGACAAGTTAAAGTACATTTTTTACAAGTTAAAGTTATGTTTTTACAAGTTAAAGTACGATTCATCAAGTTAAAATTACGATTTGACAAGTTAAAGTACATTTTTTACAAGTTAAAGTTACGTTTTGACAAGTTAAAGTATGTTTTTTACAAGTTAAAGTTAGTTTTGACTAGTTAAAGTATGTTTCTTACAAGTTAAAGTTACGTTTTGACAAGTTAAAGTACGTTTCAACAACTTTAAATTACGTTTTTACAAGTTAAAGTGCCGGTTTTACAAGTTTAAGTTACGTTTTAACAAGTTAAAGTTACATTTTGACAAGTTAAAATTACAGTGTTTACAAGTTAAATTTACATTTTGACAAGTTAAAATGTTTTTTGTATAAGTTAAAGTTACGTTTTGACAATTCAAAGTACGTTTCAACAAGTTTAAAGTTACGGATTAACAAGTTAGAGTACATTTTTAACAAGTTAAAGTATGTTTCTTACAAGTTTTACATTTTGACAAGTTAAAGTACGTTTCAACAAGTTAAAATTACGTTTTGACAAGTTAAAGTAAAATTTTTACAAGTTAAAGTTACGTTTTGTCAAGTTAAATTATGTTTTTTACAAGTTAAAATTACTTTTTCTCAAGTTAAAGTATGTTTTTACAAGTTAACGTTTCATTCAGACAAGTTAAAGTACGTTTCAATAAGTTAAATTTACGTTTTGACAAGTTAAAGTACATTTTTTACAAGTTAAAGTTATGTTATGACAAGTTAAAGTACGTTTCATGAAGTTAAAATTACAATTTGACAAGTTAAAGTACATTTTTTTACAAGTTAAAGTTACGTTTTGATAAGTTAAAGTATGTTTTTTACAAGTTATAAAAGTTAGTTTTGACTAGTTAAAGTATGTATTTTACAAGTTAAAGTTATGTTTTGACAAGTTAAAGTACGTTTCATCAAGTTAAAATTACAATTTGACAAGTTAAAGTACATTTTTTACAATTTAAAGTTACGGTTTGACAAGTTAAAGTATGTTTTTTACAAATTAAAGTTAGTTTTGACTAGTTAAAGTATGTTTCTTACAAGTTAAAGTTACGTTTTGACAAGTTAAAGTACGTTTCAACAAGTTTAAATTACGTTTTTATAAGTTAAAGTGCATGTTTTACAAGTTTAAGTTACGTTTTGACAAGTTAAAGTTACATTTTGACAAGTTAAACTACAGTTTTTACAAGTTAAATTTACGTTTTGACAAGTTTAAATGTTTTTTGTATAAGTTAAAGTTACGTTTTGACAATTTAAAGTACGTTTCAACAAGTTTAAAGTTACGGATTGAAAAGTTAAAGTACATTTTTTACAAGTTAAATTATGTTTCTTACAAGTTTAAATTACGTTTTGACAAGTTAAATTACATTTTTTACAAGTTAAAGTTACGTTTTGACAAGTTAAAGTACGTTTCAACATGTTAAAATTTTATTATGACAAGTTAGAGTATATATTTTACCAGTTAAAGTTACGTTTTGAAAATTTAAAGTATGTTTTTTCCAAGTTAAAGTTACTTTTTTACAAGTTAAAGTATGTTTCTTACAAGTTTAAATTACATTTTGACAAGTTAAAGTACGTTTCGACAAGTTAAAATTACGTTTTGACAAGTTAATGTACATTTTTGACAAGTTAAAGTTACGTTTTGACAAGTTAAAGTACGTTTCAACATGTTAAAATTTTATTATGACAAGTTAGAGTATATTTTTTACCAGTTAAAGTTACGTTTTGAAAATTTAAAGTATGTTTTTTCCAAGTTAAAGTTACATTTTTCCAAGTTAAAGTACATTTTAAAAAGTTAAAATTACGCTTTGAGAAGTTAAAGTACAATTTTTACAAGTTAAAGTTACGATTTGTCAAGTTGAATTATGTTTTTTACAAGTTAAAGTTATGTTTTGTCAAGTTAAAGTATGTTTGTTACAAGTTAAAGTTACGTTCAGACAAGTTAAAGTTACTTTTTTCCAAGCTAAAGTACATTTCAACAACTTAAAATTACGTTTATACAAGTTAAAGTACAATTTTTACAAGTTAAAGTTACGTTTTGTCAAGTTAAAGTACGTTGTTTAAAAGTTAAAGTTACATTTAGACAAGTTAAAGTACGTTTCAACAAGTTTAAATTACGTTTCTTTGAGATAAAGTGTCTGTTTAACAAATTTAAGTTACGTTTTAACAAGTTAAAGTTACGTTTCAACAAGTTAAAGTAACATTTTGATAAGTTAGAGTAGATTTTTTACAAGTTAAAGTTACGTTTTGACAAGTTAAAGTGTTTTTTTACAAGTTAAAGTACGTTTCAACAAGTTTAAAGTTACGGATTGACAAGTTAAAGTAGTTTTTTTACAAGTTAAAGTATGTTTCTAACAAGTTAAAGTTACGTTTTGACTAGTTAAAGTTACTTTTTTTCAAGTTAAAGTATGTTTCTTACAAGTTTAAATTACATTTTGACAAGTTAAAGTACGTTTCGACAAGTTAAAATTACGTTTTGACAAGTTAATGTACATTTTTGACAAGTTAAAGTTACGTTTTGACAAGTTAAAGTACGTTTCAACATGTTTAAATTTTATTATGACAAGTTAGAGTATATTTTTTACCAGTTAAAGTTACGTTTTGAAAATTTAAAGTATGTTTTTTCCAAGTTAAAGTTACATTTTTCCAAGTTAAAGTACATTTTAACAAGTTAAAATTACGTTTTAAGAAGTTAAAGTACAATTTTTACAAGTTAAAGTTACGATTTGTCAAGTTGAATTGTGTTTTTTACAAGTTAAAGTTATGTTTTGTCAAGTTAAAGTATGTTTTTTACAAGTTAAAGTTACGTTCAGACAAGTTAAAGTTACGTTTTTCCAAGTTAAAGTACATTTCAACAACTTAAATTTACGTTTATACAAGTTAAAGTACAGTTTTAACAAGTTAAAGTATGTTTTTTACAAGTTAAAGTAAATTTTTTACAAGTCAAAGTTACGTTTTTTACAAGTTAAAGTTTCATTTTGACAAGTTAAATTTAGATTTCGACAACTTAAAGTTACGTTTTGACAAATTAAAGTACATTATTTACAAGTTAAAGTTACGTTTTTATAAGTTGAAGTTACGTTTCAACAATATAAAGCTACGTTTTGACAAGGTAAAATATGTTTTTTAGAAGTTAAAGTTACGTTTTTTCCAAATTAAAGTACATTTGAACAAGTTAAAATTAGTTTGGACAAGTTAAAGTACAATTTTTACAAGTTTAAGTTACGTTTTGTTAAGTTAAAGTATGTTTTTTACAATTCAAAGTTACGATTTGACATGTTAAAGTACAATTTTTACAAGTTTAAGTTACGTTTCGTTAAGCTAAAGTATGTTTTTTACAAGTTAAAATTACGTTTTGACAAGTTAAAATATGTTTTTTACAAGTTAAAGTTACGTTTTTCCAAGTTAAAGTTACATTTTGACAACTTAAAACTACGTTTTGACAAGTTAAAGTATATTTTTTACAAGTTAAAGTTATAAATAAATTGTTATGAAGCGTATTTTGTATTCATTGTCAAGAAAAATGTTACACTTTACGGGTCATGGACCATGCATACAATGAATTTAAACTGCAAAAAATAATAAAACGGGTCGTCCATTAATTGAAGCCTACTGATAATATTGTCTCAAGTGCTCGGCATTCCATGGGTGGGTGAAGACGAGACCTTCGAGATTTTCCAGCTCGTAAGTGCCGTTATGAGTGGCTTGACGTATCCGATATGGACCTTCCCAGGTGGGTCCCAGAACTCCGGCTCCCGGGATTTGTGTGTTTTGGAAAACCCTCCTGAGAACAAGGCTTCCATTTGCGAATTTCCTTATTTTGATTCTCGAATTGTAGTACTTTTCCACTTTCCTCTTTTATTCAGTTAAACGTGACAACGCGCCCATCCTCTTTTCGTCGATGAGATCTAGTTCCATCCTCATTGCCTCGTCATTTCGGTTGCTGTCGTAATCGATAACCCGACAGGTGGGGATACTTGCCTCTAAAGGTATCACGGCCTCAACGCCGAATGCCAGTGCGAATGGGGTTTCGCCGGTAGCGTTTCGTGCCGTGGTTCTATATGCCCATAAGACTGCCGGTAACTCTTCCGCCCAAGCCCCTTTTTTTGCTTCTAGTTTTTTCTTCAAGTTTTCTTTGATTGTCTTGTTAACTGCTTCAACTTGACCATTAGCTTGAGGGTGTCGAGGCGATGAGTAGGTCTTGCGAATCCCCAATTGTTCACACAGCTCCCGAAGGCGTGCGTTGTCGAATTGTTTCCCGTTGTCGGTGACGATCGACTCGGGAACCCCAAAGCGACATATTATGTTCTTCCACATGAAACTCGTTGTGTTCGCCTCTGTGATCTTGGCGAGTGGTTCTGCTTCGACCCACTTTGTGAAGTAATCTATTGCGACGATTGCGAATTTGTATTGTCTCGGGGCCGTGGGCAATTCCCCGATGAGGTCGACCCCCCATTTGGTGAAAGGTCGGGGCACAATGATCGGGCACAAAGGTGCCGGAGGCTGTCTTGGAACATGTGCGAATCTCTAGCACTTGTTGCATTTCTTGGCCCACGAGTGAGCGTCCCTCTTCATGGTTGGCCAAAAATACCCCGCTCGGAGCAATTTCAAAGCCAATGACTGTCCAGCCGAATGATTTCCGCAAACCCCCTCGTGTACTTCATACAACGCTTTTTTCGCTTCATCTTCGGATAGGCACCGGAGGAGTGGCATGGAGTATCCTCGTTTGTAGAGCGTCTGCTCTCTCAACACGTATTTGGACGCCAGATTCTTCAATCTTCGGGCCTCTTCTTTTCCTTCGGGGGTCTCCCCCTCTTTGAGGTACTTTAGAAGCGGCGTCATCCATGTCGTTTGTGGTGCTTGTTCGATCATTCCCACATCATTCCTTGAGATGCACGGCCTCGTCAGCTTTTCTATTTGGACATCGTCGATCCCTCCTTCATATATCCCAGATGCAAAACGGGCCAGAGCATCGGCATGGAGCTTTTATCTCTGGGAATCTGGATTATCTCGAACCAACAGTTTTACAACCTTGGCGAAGTATGCCATCATGCTTGGCTCCTTGGCGCCGTATTCTCCTTTGACTTGGTTGACTACCAACTGCGAGTCGCAATGGATACGCAGATTTTTAGCGTCGAGTTTCTTCGCTAACTCCAAGCCTATGATTAGAGCTTCGTATTCGGCCTCGTTGTTCGAAGCATTGAACTCGAATCGCATGGCATACTTGATCTTTTCCCTATCGGGGTTCGTAAGTATGATGCCAGCGCTAGCGCCTTGGGCGTTCGACGCACCATCGACGTGCAGTTCCCATAGCGGGCCTTCTGGGATCATTGGCCTTTTCATGGCCAGGTTATTTCTTTTTTCTCCGAGGACTTCTGCATCGTCCCCTATCGGGGAGGATCCTATGAATTCGGCCACAAAGTCGGCGAGGGCTTGACCTTTGATGGCGGTTCTTGGTTGGAAATCTATACCATATTCCCCCAGCTCTTGAGACCATATGGCCATCCGGGAGGATGTGGCTTTCTGCAACGCCTTTTCCATGGGGTACTTTGTGCGCACGATGATGGGGTGAGACTGGAAGTATGGCCGAAGCTTCCTCGCGCTTGTGACCAAGGCCAACGCCATCTTTTCGATCTCTGGGTATCTGGTCTCGGCGTCGAGGAGCGCCTTGCTCGCGTAGTAGACTGGCCATTGAACTTTATTTTCCTCGCGCACCGATACCGTGCTTATCGCCCTTTCGGTCACTGCGAGGTATACGAACAACTTTTCCCCTTCGCTGGGTTTTGCCAAGAATGGCGCGGAACTGAAATAGGCTTTCAGCTCGCGGAAGGCCAGTTCGCATTCTTCCGTCCAAACAAATCCATTGACCTTTTTCAAGGCCTTGAAGAATGGTTGGCAACGGTCAGTCTCCTTTGACACAAAACGTGACAATGCTGCAACCCTACCTGTTAAGCTCTGCACCTCTTTGACTTTGGTAGGGGACTTCATGTTCAGAATTTCTTCAATCTTTTCGGGATTGGCCTCTATCCCCCTATTACTCACCATATAACCCAAGAATTTTCCGGATTCGACTCCGAAAGCTCATTTGTTTGGGTTAAGCTTCATTCTATAACGTCGCAAGATGAAAAACATAATCCTGAGATCTCCAAAATGATCGTCGGCCCTTAAATTCTTAACTAACATATCGTCGACGTAAACTTCCATTGTTTTCCCAATTTGGTCGGCAAACATGCGGTTCACCAATCGTTGGTACGTAGCCCCTGCATTCTTGAGACCAAAAGGCATGACCTTATAGCAGTATAGTCCCCGATCAGTGACGAAAGTGGTTTTAATCTGATCTGGACCATGCATGCGGATCTGATTGAAACCAGAATAAGCGTCCATGAAGCTTAACAGTTCATGACCTGCGTGGCGTCAACAAGTTGTTCGATTCTGGGCAATGTAAAACTGTCTTTTGGACAAGCTTTGTTGAGATCCTTGTAGTCGATGCAAATCCTCCATTTGCCGTTTGCTTTTTTCACCATAACCACGTTGGAGATCCATCTGGGATGTTCTGCCTCCCTTATGAATCCTGCCGCGAGAAATTTATCAACTTCCTCGCCAATGGCTTGGTACCTTTCCCCATTGAATGCTCTCCTGGGCTGTATTCGCCCAGTTATCGTTTGGTCGTCGTTCAAACGGTGAACCATGATCTCGGGGTCGATTCCAGGCATGTCGGCATGGGTCCATGCGAAAACATCCCTATATTCTCGGAGGAACGTCGTTAGTACGAGTTGCTTCTCGGGTGAGAGTTGTGCGCCTATTTTGACGACTTGATTGGGTTTTGATTCATCCAATACAACAGTCAAGAGGTCGCTCGTTGTTCCCACCTTCCGTCTTTCGACTTCATCCCTCTAATCCAACTCACCAAAGGTGCCATCGGCTTCTCCATCGCTTGACAAATCATTTTCGATTCGGGAGATGGCATTGACCATTTTTCCTTTTCCTTTCCCATCTACCCCTTGAATGTAACACATTCTGGCCATGGATTGATCCCCGGCCATGACGGCTATCCCCCCATCTGTTGGGAACTTTAGGATCAGATGATAGGTCGAGGTTATGGCCTTTAGTCGGTTGAGAGTTGGCCGACCGATTATGATGTTGTAAGCTGACGGCTGGTCGACCACAAGGAATGATACGATGTGAGTGGCCTCGAGCCCTCCCAGCGTCCCAAAAGTGACGGGGAGGTCGATGATACCCTCAGTCATCACTCTCTCGCCAAAGAATCCAAAGAGTGGGGTCGGCACCAGAATTGGTTTCAATCCGGTCAGCTTCATTCTATCTAAAGATGACTTGAAAATGATGTCAGCGGAACTCTCGTTATCGATGAGAATTCGACGGACAAGATTGTTCGCGATTGGGGCTGAAACCACTATTGCGTCGTTATGGGGGTGCATGATCCTTGTTGCTTCCTGTCCTGTGAAGAACATGGATTCGAACTCATTCGGAGGTGGAGTCACATAAGTGTGATTTACGTGATGCACCGCCGCCAAACGGGATGTTTCACGAGCGTACCGCTTCCTCTGGGCGCCCGAGTCTCTACATTCTGCACCACCCAAAATGGAACCCACGACATGCAACTGTGAATTATCTGGTTCTCGGGCTATCGCCTGATCGGTCACAGTGACCGTGGCGGGACCTTTCCTTTCTTGATGTCCTCGCTCGTTCCCCGTTGTCGTTGCACCCAGGGTTCGGAGCACGTACTCTTTCAACTTCCCGTCCTGTATGAGGGTCGCAATTTGCCTTTTGAGTTGGTAGCACTGCGAAGTTAGATGGCCGTGATCCTGGTGGTACTCGCAGAACTTGTTGCGATCTCGCTTTGCTGGATCTTTTGTTAGTGGAGCCGGACTACCCAATTTGTCGCGATGTAACGCCAATATTCGCTCTTGGGGGGTGTTCAGCGGGGTGAAGGCTGAGAACTTTCGAAAACCGTCGGGGCGTGGCGGTCTGACCCCTGAGAAGGATCGGTCGTCGAGACCTTGTTGTCTTCTATTCCTTCTCTTTTGAGGAGCAGAATATTCCTTTTTGTGGTCCCCTAGCCGGCGACTAGGCTGTCCATTGACCTTCCGACCGTCTCGGCCTTCCAGGTAGTCCTCCACTCCCATGAATGTGCGAGCACGCGTCATTAGCTCCGCCATGTCTCTTGGGACCTTTCCGACGATCGACTTCAGGAAGTCACTCGTGCGAATTCCTTCAGTGATCGCTGTGATCGCATCCCTGTCATCGAAGCCTTCGACTTTATGCGATTCTTCGGTGAAACGTGCGAGATACTGCCTTAATGTTTCATCCCTGCCTTGCCGGATTGACAAGAGATGAGTTTTGGATTTTTTCTGCATCACGAGAGTGGCGAAGCGAGCGAGGAAAGTTTCCTTCAGGGTTTTGAAGGAAAGAATGCTTCCCGGCTTCAAGCTTCAGAACCACTCAAATCCTGTTCCGGAAAGGGTCAAATTAAAGGCCTGACACAACGTCGCATCTGATTGCCCTTCCATTGACATCCACGTTTCGTAATGTTGGATGTGAAAATGAGGGTCTGTGCGCCCATCATATGGAGGAATGGAAGGCAATTTGAAATTTCCCCCACAAGATTGTGCCAAGATCTGGGCGGAGAAAGGGGAGTAGAATTCTTCGGCCCCTCCGTAAGGCCGTGGCTTTCCCGACTCTCTCATCTCGATTATTTGGTTTTGGAGGCTTTGGATCATCGTTACCATATCGAGCCCGTCGGCAGGGCTGGCCGCCGGAGCCAAGGGAGTCATATGGTGCCGCTCGTTCGACGCCTGATCGGCCGCGTTGGTTCTCGGGCGACCAAGTGTGACGGCCGGCAACACATCTCTCTGAGAGTTCAACCTCTGTCGGAGGTCTTCGCCCCTGGAGTTCCTCTGAGCTGTGAGATGTTCCCTGAGATCTACGTCGGGAATTCGACGAGGCGAATCCGGTCGGCGCCGAAACATCCTTCGAGTCCGTCGACTGTCCGCCCCTTCGTCACGCCGAGCGCTTCTATGCTCGAGCCGTGATCGCAATCGACCACCTCGAGAGTTTGAAGATGGTACGCCTTTGAATTGCGGACCTGGCGGTCGAATCAGCGGAGGTTGGTGTGAAGGTGGTCTTGCGTCCGCTTCCCGACCAGGACGAGGAGTTATCTCGTCCGTCCGAGATTCCCCCACGTATTCGGGGTCGGAACCATCCCAGAACGAACTTTTGTCAATGTCATATCCGAGGAGGTCGGCTATAAGTGTATTGTCCACTCCCGGTCGATCCAGAATTTCCGCAAGTCGTCTAGCTGTATCCTCTCAGAGAGCGACGTCGGGATCAGCCCTCGAGCTATGGGACCCGTTCTTGTTTTCACGAGGCTGACCGCCGAGTCGGTGGGAGAGGCTTCGAAGGCCATATCTGGCGTTCGTCGCCCGGGTGCCGGTAGATGCAACAGGAATCTGGCTCATCCTATCGGAGGTTGTTTGATGGGGAACAAGGCTGGCTTCGTTGTTTCCCCTCCTTCTAGCGCCAAAATGTTGTCGCTCGTTTTCGGACAACGATTTAGGAACCCAAAACGGTTCGACCCAAGGCCAGACCAAGTGATCGCGTTCGGGTTCTAGCGTGTCAGACTCGGTATCTCAAGTCGTCCCTTAGCTGTCAATGAGGTTCGTTCTATGCAGGTATCTGAAATGTGAAGAAATCAAATGAACTACAAAGGGGAAACAGAGGGGGTGCCTCTGTTTACCTCTCCGACGCTCAACATTAGTTTGATTGAGGTGGATAAAAAGGTTAGGAGTTTAGAGGTTTAAGGTTTGAGAGAAACGAGTGAAGTACGAGTTCAGCAGCGTTTCAATACTCAAGTCTTCGTTACCTTTCTCGGGAACCGTGTCCCCTATTTATAAGGTATGCCTTGGTGGCATGGAAGACCCCTTCCACCTAGGGAAAAGACTTTAGGCAACCTTTGCCCGGAGAAGAGGCGTCAACCGGCCCTCAGCCGATCACAGCGCCTTGGGCCTCCCCTTGGACGGGTGAAAGGGGAACCTTGGGCCTCCCCTTGGCCGGCGGAGCCTTCTTGGGCCTCCCTTTGGCCGAGGGAACTCCCTAGGACCTCCCCTTGGCCGGGTAAAGGGGGGCAGGGCCTTGGACCTCCCCTTGGCCAAGGGAATCCCTTGGGCCGGCCCTTGGACGGGCCTAGGGAACGCTTGAGCCTCCCTTTGGCCGAGGGAACCCCCCTGGATCTCCCCTTGGCCAGGTGAAGGGGGGAAAGATCCTTGGTCCTCCCTTTGGCCGAGGGAACCCCTTGGGCCGGCCCTTGGACGGGCCTAGGGTAGGCTTGCACCTCCCTTTGGCCGAGGGAACCCCCTGGGTCTCCCCTTGGCCGGGCAAAGGGGGGCAGGACCTTGGACCTCCCCTTGGCCGAGGGAATCCCTTGGGTCGGCCCTTGGACGGGCCTAGGGAAGGCTTGAGCCTCCCTTTGGTCGGGGGAAGGCCTTACTCGGCCCTTGGCCGAATGAACACGCCTAGCATGTTGGTTAGGGCGACCTCCCGCCCTTCTCGGTGTTTCCGTCGAACCGTCGTACCTTTTAGTGCCCACAACAGTTATGTTTTGATAAGTTAAAGTGTTTTTTGGACAAGTTAAAGTCTATTTTGTACAAGTTAAAGTTACGTTTTGACAATTTAAAGTACGCTTCAACAAGGAAAAATTACGTTTTGTCAAGTTAAAGTATGTTTTTTACAATTTAAAGTTACGTTCTGACAAGTTAAAGTACGTTTCAACAAGTTAAAATTACGATTTGACAAGTTAAAATACATTTTTTACAAGTTAAAGTTACGTTTTGACAAGTTAAAGTATTTTTTTTACAAGTTAAAGTTACGTTTTGACAAGTTAAAGTATAGATTTTACAAGTTAAAGTAACGTTTTGACAAGTTAAACTGTGTTTTTTACAAGTTAAAGTTGCGATTTGAGAAGTTAAAGTACGTTTCGACAAGTTTAAATTACGTTTTTAAAAGTTAAAGTGCATGTTTTACAAGTTAAAGTTACGTTTTGACAAATTAAAGTTACGTTTCTACTAGTTAAAGTCACATTTTGACAATTTAAAGTATATTTTTTACTAGTTAAAGTTACGTTATGACAAGTTAAAGTGTTTAATTTAGAAGTTAAAGTTACTTTTTGACAAGTTAAAGTACGTTTCAATAAATTTAAATTAAGTATTTATAAGTTAAAGTACATTTTTTACAATTTAAAGTTACATTTTGATAAGTTAATGTAAGTTTCAACAAGTTAAAGTTACGTTTTGTCAAGTTAAAGTTATGTTTTGACAAGTTAAACTATATTTTTTACAAGTTAAAGTTACATTATGACAAGTTAAATTGTGTTTTTTACAAGTTAAAGTTACCTTTTGGCAAGTTAAAGTACGTTTCAATTAGTTTAAATTAAGTATATATAAGTTAAAGTACATTTTTTATAATTTAAAGTTACATTTTGATAAGTTAATGTAAGTTTCAACAAGTTAAAGTTACGTTTTGTCAAGTTAAAGTTATGTTTTGACAAGTTAAAGTACATTTTTTACAAGTTAAAGTTACGTTTTGACAAGTTAAAGTATTTTTTTTACAAGTTAAAGTTACGTTTTGACAAGTTAAAGTATAGTTTTTACAAGTTAAAGTTACGTTTTGACATGTTAAACTGTGTTTTTTACAAGTTAAAGTTGCGATTTGACAAGTTAAAGTACGTTTCGACAAGTTTAAATTACGTTTTTAAAAGTTAAAGTGCATGTTTTACAAGTTAAAGTTACGTTTTGACAAATTAAAGTTACGTTTCAACTAGTTAAACTTACATTTTGCAAGTTAAAGTATATTTTTTACTAGTTAATGTTACGTTATGACAAGTTAAAGTGTTTATTTTACAAGTTAAAGTTATCTTTTGACAAGTTAAAGTACGTTTCAATAAGTTTAAATTAAGTATTTATAAGTTAAAGTACATTTTTTACAATTTAAAGTTACATTTTGATAAGTAAATGTAAGTTTCAAAAAGTTAAAGTTACGTTTTGTCAAGTTAAAGTTATGTTTTGACAAGTTAAAGTATATTTTTTACAAGTTAAAATTACATTTTGACAAGTTAAAATGTGTTTTTTACAAGTTAAATTGACATTTTGACAAGTTAAAGTACGTTTCAATAAGTTTAAATTATGTATATATAAGTTAAAGTACATTTTTTATAATTTAAAATTACATTTTGATAAGTTAAAGTAAGTTTCAACAAGTTAAAACTACGTTTTGACAAGTTAATGTACATTTTTTACAAGTTAAAGTTACGTTTTAACAAGTTAAAGTACAGATTTTACAAGTTAAAGTAACGTTTTGACAAGTTAAACTATGTTTTTTACAAGTTAAAGTTGCGATTTGAGAAGTTAAAGTACGTTTCGACAAGTTTAAATTACATTTTTAAAAGTTAAAGTGCATGTTTTACAAATTAAAGTTACGTTTTGACAAATTAAAGTTACGTTTCAACTAGTTAAAGTTACATTTTGACAACTTAAAGTATATTTTTTACTAGTTAACGTTACGTTATGACAAGTTAAAGTGTTTAATTTAGAAGTGAAAGTTACCTTTTGACAAGTTAAAGTACGTTTCAATAAGTTTAAATTAAGTATTTATAAGTTAAAATAATTTTTTTACAATTTAAAGTTACATTTTGATAAGTTAATGTAAGTTTCAACAAGTTAAAGTTACGTTTTGTCAAGTTAAAGTTATGTTTTGACAAGTTAAAGTATATTTTTTACAAGTTAAAGTTACATTATGACAAGTTAAATTGTGCTTTTTACAAGTTAAAGTTACATTTTGACAAGCTAAAGTACGTTTCAATTAGTTTAAATTAAGTATATATAAGTTAAAGTACATTTTTTATTCTTTAAAATTACATTTTGACAAGTTAAAATAAGTTTGAACAAGTTAAATTTCCGTTTTGACAAGTTAAAGTACATTTTTTACAAGTTAAAGTTACGTTTTGACAAGTTAAAGTATTTTTTTTTAAAGTTAAAGTTACGTTTTGACAAGTTAAAGTATAGTTTTTACAAGTTAAAGTTACGTTTTGACAAGTTAAACTGTGTTTTTTACAAGTTAAAGTTGCGATTTGACAAGTTAAAGTACGTTTCGACAAGTTTAAATTATGTTTTTAAAAGTTAAAGTGCATGTTTTACAAGTTAAAGTTACGTTTTGACAAATTAAAGTTACGTTTCAACTAGTTAAACTTACATTTTGCAAGTTAAAGTATATTTTTTATAAGTTAAAGTTACGTTATGACAAGTTAAAGTGTTTATTTTACAAGTTAAAGTTACCTTTTGACAAGTTAAAGTACGTTTCAATAAGTTTAAATTAAGTATTTATAAGTTAAAGTACATTTTTTACAATTTAAAGTTACATTTTGATAAGTAAATGTAAGTTTCAACAAGTTAAAGTTACGTTTTGTCAAGTTAAAGTTATGTTTTGACAAGTTAAAGTATATTTTTTACAAGTTAAAATTACATTATGACAAGTTAAAATGTGTTTTTTACACGTTAAATTGACCTTTTGACAAGTTAAAGTACGTTTCAATAAGTTTAAATTATGTATATAAAAGTTAAAGTACATTTTTTATAATTTAAAATTACATTTTGATAAGTTAAAGTTAGTTTCAACAAGTTAAAACTACGTTTTGACAAGTTAAAGTACATTTTTTACAAGTTAAAGTTACATTTTGTCAAGTTAAAGTATGTTTTTTACAAGTTAAAGTACGTTTTGACAAGTTAAAGTACGTTTCAACAAGTTAAATTTACGTTTTGACAAGTTAAAGTACACTTTTAACAAGTTAAAGTTATGTTTTTACAAGTTAAAGTACGTTTCACAAGTTAAAATTACGATTTGACAACCTAAAGTACATTTTTTACAAGTTAAAGTTACGTTTTGACAAGTTAAAGTATTATTTTTACAAGTTAAAGTTACGTTTTGACAACTTAAAGTACAGTTTTTTAAAGTTAAAGTTACGTTTTGACAAGTTAAACTGTGTTTTTTACAAGTTAAAGTTGCGATTTGACAAGTTAAAGTACGTTTCGACAAGTTTAAATTACGTTTTTAAAAGTTAAAGTGCATGTTTTACAAGTTAAAGTTACGTTTTGACAAATTAAAGTTACATTTCTACTAGTTAAAGTCACATTTTAACAATTTAAAGTATATTTTTTACTAGTTAAAGTTAAGTTATGACAAGTTAAAGTGTTTATTTTACCAGTTAAATTTACGTTTTGACAAGTTAAAGTACACTTTTAACAAGTTAAAGTTATGTTTTTACAAGTTAAAGTATTTTTTTTACAAGTTAAAGTTACGTTTTGACAAGTTAAAGTATAGTTTTTACAAGTTAAAGTTACGTTTTGACATGTTAAACTGTGTTTTTTACAAGTTAAAGTTGCGATTTGACAAGTTAAAGTACGTTTCGACAAGTTTAAATTACGTTTTTAAAAGTTAAAGTGCATGTTTTACAAGTTAAAGTTACGTTTTGACAAATTAAAGTTACGTTTCAACTAGTTAAACTTACATTTTGCAAGTTAAAGTATATTTTTTACTAGTTAATGTTACGTTATGACAAGTTAAACTGTTTATTTTACAAGTTAAAGTTACCTTTTGACAAGTTAAAGTACGTTTCAATAAGTTTAAATTAAGTATTTATAAGTTAAAGTACATTTTTTACAATTTAAAGTTACATTTTGATAAGTAAATGTAAGTTTCAAAAAGTTAAAGTTACGTTTTGTCAAGTTAAAGTTATGTTTTGACAAGTTAAAGTATATTTTTTACAAGTTAAAATTACATTTTGACAAGTTAAAATGTGTTTTTTACAAGTTAAATTGACCTTTTGACAAGTTAAAGTACGTTTCAATAAGTTTAAATTATGTATATATAAGTTAAAGTACATTTTTTATAATTTAAAATTACATTTTGATAAGTTAAAGTAAGTTTCAACAAGTTAAAACTACGTTTTGACAAGTTAATGTACATTTTTTACAAGTTAAAGTTACGTTTTAACAAGTTAAAGTACAGATTTTACAAGTTAAAGTAACGTTTTGACAAGTTAAACTATGTTTTTTACAAGTTAAAGTTGCGATTTGAGAAGTTAAAGTACGTTTCGACAAGTTTAAATTACATTTTTAAAAGTTAAAGTGCATGTTTTACAAGTTAAAGTTACGTTTTGACAAATTAAAGTTACGTTTCAACTAGTTAAAGTTACATTTTGACAACTTAAAGTATATTTTTTACTAGTTAACGTTACGTTATGACAAGTTAAAGTGTTTAATTTAGAAGTTAAAGTTACCTTTTGACAAGTTAAAGTACGTTTCAATAAGTTTAAATTAAGTATTTATAAGTTAAAATAATTTTTTTACAATTTAAAGTTACATTTTGATAAGTTAATGTAAGTTTCAACAAGTTAAAGTTACGTTTTGTCAAGTTAAAGTTATGTTTTGACAAGTTAAAGTATATTTTTTACAAGTTAAAGTTACATTATGACAAGTTAAATTGTGCTTTTTACAAGTTAAAGTTACATTTTGACAAGTTAAAGTACGTTTCAATTAGTTTAAATTAAGTATATATAAGTTAAAGTACATTTTTTATTCTTTAAAATTACATTTTGACAAGTTAAAATAAGTTTGAACAAGTTAAATTTCCGTTTTGACAAGTTAAAGTACATTTTTTACAAGTTAAAGTTACGTTTTGACAAGTTAAAGTATTTTTTTTTAAAGTTAAAGTTACGTTTTGACAAGTTAAAGTATAGTTTTTACAAGTTAAAGTTACGTTTTGACAAGTTAAACTGTGTTTTTTACAAGTTAAAGTTGCGATTTGACAAGTTAAAGTACGTTTCGACAAGTTTAAATTACGTTTTTAAAAGTTAAAGTGCATGTTTTACAAGTTAAAGTTACGTTTTGACAAATTAAAGTTACGTTTCAACTAGTTAAACTTACATTTTGCAAGTTAAAGTATATTTTTTATAAGTTAAAGTTACGTTATGACAAGTTAAAGTGTTTATTTTACAAGTTAAAGTTACCTTTTGACAAGTTAAAGTACGTTTCAATAAGTTTAAATTAAGTATTTATAAGTTAAAGTACATTTTTTACAATTTAAAGTTACATTTTGATAAGTAAATGTAAGTTTCAACAAGTTAAAGTTACGTTTTGTCAAGTTAAAGTTATGTTTTGACAAGTTAAAGTATATTTTTTACAAGTTAAAATTACATTATGACAAGTTAAAATGTGTTTTTTACACGTTAAATTGACCTTTTGACAAGTTAAAGTACGTTTCAATAAGTTTAAATTATGTATATAAAAGTTAAAGTACATTTTTTATAATTTAAAATTACATTTTGATAAGTTAAAGTTAGTTTCAACAAGTTAAAACTACGTTTTGACAAGTTAAAGTACATTTTTTACAAGTTAAAGTTACATTTTGTCAAGTTAAAGAATGTTTTTTACAAGTTAAAGTACCATTTTGACAAGATAAAGTTACGTTTCAACTAGTTAAAGTTACGTTTTGACAAGTTAAAGTACACTTTTAACAAGTTAAAGTTATGTTTTTACAAGTTAAAGTACGTTTCACAAGTTAAAATTACGATTTGACAACCTAAAGTACATTTTTTACAAGTTAAAGTTACGTTTTGACAAGTTAAAGTATTATTTTTACAAGTTAAAGTTACGTTTTGACAACTTAAAGTACAGTTTTTTAAAGTTAAAGTTACGTTTTGACAAGTTAAACTGTGTTTTTTACAAGTTAAAGTTGCGATTTGACAAGTTAAAGTACGTTTCGACAAGTTTAAATTACGTTTTTAAAAGTTAAAGTGCATGTTTTACAAGTTAAAGTTACGTTTTGACAAATTAAAGTTACATTTCTACTAGTTAAAGTCACATTTTGACAATTTAAAGTATATTTTTTACTAGTTAAAGTTAAGTTATGACAAGTTAAAGTGTTTATTTTACCAGTTAAATTTACGTTTTGACAAGTTAAAGTACACTTTTAACAAGTTAAAGTTATGTTTTTACAAGTTAAAGTACGTTTCAACAAGTTAAAATTACGATTTGACAAGTTAAAGTACATTTTTTACAAGTTAAAGTTACGTTTTGACAAGTTAAAGTATTATTTTTACAAGTTAAAGTTACGTTTTGACAACTTAAAGTACAGTTTTTACAAGTTAAAGTTACGTTTTGACAAGTTAAACTGTGTTTTTTACAAGTTAAAGTTGCGATTTGACAAGTTAAAGTACGTTTCGACAAATTTAAATTATGTTTTTAAAAGTTAAAGTGCATGTTTTACAAGTTAAAGTTACGTTTTGACAAATTAAAGTTACATTTCTACTAGTTAAAGTTACATTTTGACAATTTAAAGTATATTTTTTACTAGTTAAAGTTACGTTAAGACAAGTTAAAGTGTTTATTTTACAAGTTAAAGTTACCTTTTTACAAGTTAAAGTACGTTTCAATAAATTTAATTTCAGTATTTATAAGTTAAAGTACATTTTTTACAATTTAAAGTTACATTTTGATAAGTAAATGTAAGTTTCAACAAGTTAAAGTTACGTTTTGTCAAGTTAAAGTTATGTTTTGACAAGTTAAAGTATATTTTTTACAAGTTAAAGTTACATTATGACAAGTTAAATTGTGCTTTTTACAAGTTAAAGTTACATTTTGACAAGTTAAAGTACGTTTCAATTAGTTTAAATTAAGTATATATAAGTTAAAGTACATTTTTTATTCTTTAAAATTACATTTTGACAAGTTAAAATAAGTTTGAACAAGTTAAATTTCCGTTTTGACAAGTTAAAGTACATTTTTTACAAGTTAAAGTTACGTTTTGACAAGTTAAAGTATTTTTTTTTAAAGTTAAAGTTACGTTTTGACAAGTTAAAGTATAGTTTTTACAAGTTAAAGTTACGTTTTGACAAGTTAAACTGTGTTTTTTACAAGTTAAAGTTGCGATTTGACAAGTTAAAGTACGTTTCGACAAGTTTAAATTACGTTTTTAAAAGTTAAAGTGCATGTTTTACAAGTTAAAGTTACGTTTTGACAAATTAAAGTTACGTTTCAACTAGTTAAACTTACATTTTGCAAGTTAAAGTATATTTTTTATAAGTTAAAGTTACGTTATGACAAGTTAAAGTGTTTATTTTACAAGTTAAAGTTACCTTTTGACAAGTTAAAGTACGTTTCAATAAGTTTAAATTAAGTATTTATAAGTTAAAGTACATTTTTTACAATTTAAAGTTACATTTTGATAAGTAAATGTAAGTTTCAACAAGTTAAAGTTACGTTTTGTCAAGTTAAAGTTATGTTTTGACAAGTTAAAGTATATTTTTTACAAGTTAAAATTACATTATGACAAGTTAAAATGTGTTTTTTACACGTTAAATTGACCTTTTGACAAGTTAAAGTACGTTTCAATAAGTTTAAATTATGTATATAAAAGTTAAAGTACATTTTTTATAATTTAAAATTACATTTTGATAAGTTAAAGTTAGTTTCAACAAGTTAAAACTACGTTTTGACAAGTTAAAGTACATTTTTTACAAGTTAAAGTTACATTTTGTCAAGTTAAAGATTGTTTTTTACAAGTTAAAGTACCATTTTGACAAGTTAAAGTTACGTTTCAACTAGTTAAAGTTACGTTTTGACAAGTTAAAGTACACTTTTAACAAGTTAAAGTTATGTTTTTACAAGTTAAAGTACGTTTCACAAGTTAAAATTACGATTTGACAACCTAAAGTACATTTTTTACAAGTTAAAGTTACGTTTTGACAAGTTAAAGTATTATTTTTACAAGTTAAAGTTACGTTTTGACAACTTAAAGTACAGTTTTTTAAAGTTAAAGTTACGTTTTGACAAGTTAAACTGTGTTTTTTACAAGTTAAAGTTGCGATTTGACAAGTTAAAGTACGTTTCGACAAGTTTAAATTACGTTTTTAAAAGTTAAAGTGCATGTTTTACAAGTTAAAGTTACGTTTTGACAAATTAAAGTTACATTTCTACTAGTTAAAGTCACATTTTGACAATTTAAAGTATATTTTTTACTAGTTAAAGTTAAGTTATGACAAGTTAAAGTGTTTATTTTACCAGTTAAATTTACGTTTTGACAAGTTAAAGTACACTTTTAACAAGTTAAAGTTATGTTTTTACAAGTTAAAGTACGTTTCAACAAGTTAAAATTACGATTTGACAAGTTAAAGTACATTTTTTACAAGTTAAAGTTACGTTTTGACAAGTTAAAGTATTATTTTTACAAGTTAAAGTTACGTTTTGACAACTTAAAGTACAGTTTTTACAAGTTAAAGTTACGTTTTGACAAGTTAAACTGTGTTTTTTACAAGTTAAAGTTGCGATTTGACAAGTTAAAGTACGTTTCGACAAATTTAAATTATGTTTTTAAAAGTTAAAGTGCATGTTTTACAAGTTAAAGTTACGTTTTGACAAATTAAAGTTACATTTCTACTAGTTAAAGTTACATTTTGACAATTTAAAGTATATTTTTTACTAGTTAAAGTTACGTTAAGACAAGTTAAAGTGTTTATTTTACAAGTTAAAGTTACCTTTTTACAGGTTAAAGTACGTTTCAATAAATTTAATTTCAGTATTTATAAGTTAAAGTACATTTTTTACAATTTAAAGTTACATTTTGATAAGTAAATGTAAGTTTCAACAAGTTAAAGTTACGTTTTGTCAAGTTAAAGTTATGTTTTGACAAGTTAAAGTATATTTTTTACAAGTTAAAGTTACATTATGACAAGTTAAATTGTGCTTTTTACAAGTTAAAGTTACATTTTGACAAGTTAAAGTACGTTTCAATTAGTTTAAATTAAGTATATATAAGTTAAAGTACATTTTTTATTCTTTAAAATTACATTTTGACAAGTTAAAATAAGTTTGAACAAGTTAAATTTCCGTTTTGACAAGTTAAAGTACATTTTTTACAAGTTAAAGTTACGTTTTGTACAAGTTAAAGTTACGTTTTGACAAGTTAAAGTACATTTCAACAAGTATACATTACGTTTCAACAAGTTAAACTTACGTTTTGTCAAGTTAAAGTATATTTGTTACAAGTTAAAGTTACGTTTTAACAAGTTATAGTACGTTCCAATAAGTTAAAATTACGATTTGACAAGTTAAAGTACATTTTTTACGAGTTAAAGTTATATTTTGACAAGTTAAAGTACGTTTCAACAAGTTAAGATTACGTTTTGATAAGTTAAAGTACAGTTTTTACAAGTTAAAGTTACGTTTTGACAAGTTAAACTGTGTTTTTTACAAGTTAAAGTTGCGATTTGACAAGTTAAAGTACGTTTCGACAAATTTAAATTATGTTTTTAAAAGTTAAAGTGCATGTTTTACAAGTTAAAGTTACGTTTTGACAAATTAAAGTTACATTTCTACTAGTTAAAGTTACATTTTGACAATTTAAAGTATATTTTTTACTAGTTAAAGTTACGTTAAGACAAGTTAAAGTGTTTATTTTACAAGTTAAAGTTACCTTTTTACAAGTTAAAGTACGTTTCAATAAATTTAATTTCAGTATTTATAAGTTAAAGTACATTTTTTACAATTTAAAGTTACATTTTGATAAGTAAATGTAAGTTTCAACAAGTTAAAGTTACGTTTTGTCAAGTTAAAGTTATGTTTTGACAAGTTAAAGTATATTTTTTACAAGTTAAAATTACATTATGACAAGTTAAAATGTGTTTTTTACAAGTTAAATTGACCTTTTGACAAGTTAAAGTACGTTTCAATAAGTTTAAATTAAGTATATATACGTTAAAGTACATATTTTATAATTTAAAATAACATTTTGATAAGTTAAAGCAAGTTTCAACAAGTTAAAACTACGTTTTGACAAGTTAAAGTACATTTTTTACATGTTAGAGTTACATTTTGTCAAGTTAAAGTATGTTTTTACAAGTTAAAGTACGTTTTGACAAGTTAAAGTACGTTTCAACAAGTTAAATTTACGTTTTGACAAGTTAAAGTACACTTTTAACAAGTTAAAGTTATGTTTTTACAAGTTAAAGTACGTTTCAACAAGTTAAAATTACGATTTGACAAGTTAAAATACATTTTTTACAAGTTAAAGTTACGTTTTGACAAGTTAAAGTATTATTTTAACAAGTTAAAGTTACGTTTTGACAACTTAAAGTACAGTTTTTTAAAGTTAAAGTTACGTTTTGACATGTTAAACTGTGTTTTTTACAAGTTAAAGTTGCGATTTGACAAGTTAAAGTACGTTTCGACAAATTTAAATTACATTTTTAAAAGTTAAAGTGCATGTTTTACAACTTAAAGTTACGTTTTGACAAATTAAAGTTACATTTCTACTAGTTAAAGTTACATTTTGACAATTTAAAGTATATTTTTTACTAGTTAAAGTTACGTTATGACAAGTTAAAGTGTTTATTTTACAAGTTAAAGTTACCTTTTGACAAGTTAAAGTACATTTCAATAAGTTTAATTAAGTATTTATAAGTTAAAGTACATTTTTTACAATTTAAACTTACATTTTGATAAGTTAATGTAAGTTTCAACAAGTTAAGGTACATTTTGTCAAGTTAAAGTTTTGTTTTGACAAGTTAAAGTACGTTTCAACAAGTTAAAATTACGATTTGACAAGTTAAAGTAGATTTTTTACAAGTTAAAGTTACGTTTTGACAAGTTAAAGTATTATTTTTACAAGTTAAAGTTACGTTTTGACAAGTTAAAGTACAGTTTTTACAAGTTAAAGTTGCGATTTGAGAAGTTAAAGTACGTTTCAACAAGTTAAAATTACGTTTTTCAAGGTTAAAGTGCATGTTTTACAAGTTAAAGTTACGTTTTGACAAATTAAAGTTACGTTTCAACTAGTTAAAGTTACATTTTGACAATTTAAAGTATATTTTTTACTAGTTAAAGTTACGTTATGACAAGTTAAAGTGTTTATTTGACAATTTAAAGTTACCTTTTTGACAAGTTAAAGTACATTTCAATAAGTTTAATTAAGTATTTATAAGTTAAAGTACATTTTTTACAATTTAAAGTTACATTTTGATAAGCTAATGTAAGTATCAACAAGTTAAAGTACATTTTGTCAAGTTAAAGTATATTTTTTACAAGTTAAAGTTACGTTCTGACAAGTTAAAGTACGTTTCAAAAAGTTAAATTTACGTTTTGACAAGTTAAAGTACATTTTTATCAAGTTAAAGTTATGGTTTGACAAGTTAAAGTACGTTCTAACAAGTTAAAATTACGATTTGACAAGTTAAAGTACAGTTTTTTACAAGTTAAAGTTACGTTTTGACAAGTTAAAGTATTATTTTTACAAGTTAAAGTTACGTTTTAACAAGTTAAAGTACAGATTTTACAAGTTAAAATAACGTTTTGACAAGTTAAACTATGTTTTTTACAAGTTAAAGTTGCGATTTGAGAAGTTAAAGTACGTTTCGACAAGTTTAAATTACATTTTTAAAAGTTAAAGTGCATGTTTTATAAGTTAAAGTTACGTTTTGACAAATTAAAGTTACGTTTCAACTAGTTAAAGTTACATTTTAACAAGTTAAAGTATACTTTTTACTAGTTAAAGTTACGTTATGACAAGTTAAAGTGTTTATTTTACAAGTTAAAATTACCTTTTCACAAGTTCAAGTACGTTTCAATAAGTTTAAATTAAGTATTTATAAGTTAAAGTACATTTTTTACAATTTAAAGTTACATTTTGATAAGTTAATGTACGTTTCAACAAGTTAAAGTTACGTTTTGTCAAGTTAAAGTTATGTTTTGACAAGTTAAAGTATATTTTTTACAAGTTAAAGTTACATTATGACAAGTTAAGGTGTGTTTTTTACAAGTTAAAGTTACCTTTTGACAAGTTAAAGTACGTTTCAATAAGTTTAAATTAAGTATATATAAGTTAAAGTACATTTTTTATAATTTAAAATTACATTTTGACAAGTTAAAGTAAGTTTCAACAAGTTAAAATTACGTTTTGACAAGTTAAAGTACATTTTTTACAAGTTAAAGTTACATTTTGTCAAGTTAAAGTATGTTTTTTACAAGTTAAAGTTATGTTCTGACAAGTTAAAATACGTTTCCACAAGTTAAATTTACGTTTTGACAAGTTAAAGTACATTTTTAACAAGTTAAAGTTATGTTTTGACAAGTTAAAGTACGTTTTAACAAGTTAAAATTACGATTTGACAAGTTAAAGTACATTTTTTACAAGTTAAAGTTACGTTTTGACAATTTAAAGTATTATTTATAAAAGTTAAAGTTAAGTTTTAACAAGTTAAAGTACAGTTTTTACAAGTTAAAGTAACGTTCTGACAAGTTAAAATACGTTTCCACAATTTAAATTTAAGTTTTGACAAGTTAAAGTACATTTTTACAAGTTAAAGTTAAGATTTGACAAGTTAAAGTATGTTTTTTAATGTTAAAGTACGTTTTTTACAAGTTAAAGTTACGTTTTTTACAAGTTACAATATTATTTTGACAAGTTAAAGTTACATTTCGAAAACTTAAAGTTACGTTTTGAGAAGTTAAAATATGTTTTTTACAAGTTAAAGTTACGTTTTTCCAAGTTAAAGTACATTTCAACAAGTTAGAATTACGTTTTGACAAGGTAAAGTACAATTTTTACAAGTTTAAGTTATATTTGTCAAGTTAAAGTATGTTTTTTACAAGTTAAAGTATATTTTTTACAAGTTAAAGTTATGTTTTGACAAGTTAAAGTATGTTTCATACAAGTTAAAGTTGCGTTTTGAGAAGTTCAAGTACGTTTCAACAAGTTAAAATTACGATTTGACAAGTTAAAGTACATTTTTTACAAGTTAAAGTTATGTTTGACCAAGTTAAAGTACGTTTCAACAAGTTAAAATTATGTTTTGACAAGTTAAAGTACATTTTTTACAAATTAAAGTTACATTTTGACAAGTTAAATTGTATTTTTTACAAGTTAAAGTTACGTTTTGACAAGTTAAAGTACGTTTCAACAAGTTTAAATTACTTTTTTACGAGTTAAAGTGCCTGTTTTACAAATTTAAGTTACGTTTTGACAAGTGAAAACAACGATGCAACAAGTAAAAGTAACATTTTGACAAGTTTAAGTACATTTTTTACAAGTTAAAGTTACGTTTTGACAAGTTAAAATATGTTTTTTACAAGTAAAAGTTACGTTTTGATAAGTTAAAGTATGTTTCTTCCAAGTAAAAGTTACGTTTTGACAAGTTAATGTACGTTTCAACAAGTTAAAAGTACGTATTGACAAGTTAAAGTACATTTTTTACAAGTTAAAGTTATGTTCTGAGAAGTTAAAGTTCGTTTCAACAAATTAAAATTACGTTTTGACAAGTTAAAGTACATTTTTTACAAGTTATAGTTACGTTTTGACAAGTTAAATTGTGTTTTTTACAAGTTAAAGTTACGTTTTGGCAAGTTAAAGTATGTTTTAACAAGTTTAAAGTTACGGATTGACAAGTTAAATTACATTTTTTACAAGTTAAAGTTACATTTTGGTGAAAGTGTGTTTTTTACAAGTTAAAGTTACGTTTTGGTGAAAGTGTGTTTTTTTAAAGTTAAAGTTACGTTTTTCCAAGTTAAAGGACAATTTTTACAAGTTTAATTTACGGTTTGTCAAGTTAAATTATATTTTTTACAAGTTAAAGTTACGTTTTGACAAGTTAAAGTATGTTTTAACAAGTTTAAAGTTACGGATTGACAAGTTAAATTACATTTTTTACAAGTTAAAGTTACATTTTGGTGAAAGTGTGTTTTTTACAAGTTAAAGTTACGTTTTGGTGAAAGTGTGTTTTTTTAAAGTTAAAGTTACGTTTTTCCAAGTTAAAGGACAATTTTTACAAGTTTAATTTACGGTTTGTCAAGTTAAATTATATTTTTTACAAGTTAAAGTTACGTTTTGACAAGTTAAAGTATGTTTTTTATAAGTTAAAGTTACGTTCTGACAAGTTAAAGTACGTTACAGTAAGTTAAAATTACGATTTAACAAGTTAAAGGACATTTTTACAAGTTAAAGTTAAGTTTTGATAAGTTAAAGTACGTTTCAACTAGTTAAAATTACGTTTTAGTAAGTTAAAATACATTTTTTACAAGTTTAAGATACGTTTTGACAAGTTAATATGTTTTTTTCACAAGTTAAACTTACGTTTTGACAAGTTAAAGTTCGTTTTACTAAGTTTCAAATACGTTTTGACAAGTTAAAGTACATTTTTTACAAGTTAAAGTTACGTTTTGACAAGTTAAAGTACGTGTCAACAAGTTAAAATTACGTTTTAACAATTTAGAGTTAATTCTTTACATGTTAAAGTTACGTGTTAAAAATTTAAAGTACGTTTTTTACATGTTAAAATTACGTTTTTCGAAGTTAAAGTATATTTCAACAAGTTAAAATTACGTTTTGACAAGTTAAAGTACAATTTTAACAAGTTGAAGTTACGTTTTGTCAAGTTAAAGTAGGTTTTTTACAAGTTAAAGTTACGTTTTGACAAGTTAAAATTACGATTTTACAAGTTAAAGTACATTTTTTACAAGTTAAAGTTACGTTTTGACAAGTTAAAGTGTGTTTTTTACAAATTAAAGTTACGTTTTGACAAGTTAAAGTATTTTTCAACATGTTTAAAGTTACGGATTGAGAAGTTAAATTACATTTTTTACAAGTTAAAGTTACGTTTTGACAAGTTAAAGTGTGTTCGTTACGAGTTAAAGTTACGTTTTGACAAGTTAAAGTACGTTTCAATATGTGTCAATTACGTTTTGACAAGTTAAAGTACATTTTTTACAATTTAAAGTTACGTTTTGACAAGTTAAAGTACGTTTTAAAAAGTTAAAATTACGTTTTGACAACTTAGAGTATATTCTTTACTTGTTAAAGTTACGTTTTAAAAATTTAAAGTACGTTTTTTATGTTGGGATTGGTGCCCACAAAGGAGATATTAGACATTGAGATACTTTCTGTATTTATATTTTGCTGAAACATTGATATTAATAAATGTTCATTCTTTTGAAGATTGTGTTTAATTATGTTTAAGCTATGCTCTAAAACTCTCATCAACGAAAAGGGTGTTAAGTACGAGCAAATCAATTATTCTTGTTCATTTAATCTCTTCCAAGTGTCTATCATTGAGACCTCATGGACCCATATGAACGAAGCTTTAGAATAAAGATCGGACTAAAAAATTCACAAACTTTTTCCGTCTTTTAATTCTTAATATTAGTCGATTCCACTACAGGACTGATACTGACACTCTCTTGTTCGTATGCGTATCTTTTTTGTTTGATGTGACAGAACAATTTTTCACACGATCCACAGAGTAGTTTACGATATTACCCTTCATGTGTATCACTAACTAAGGGGAATATAAAATTACCGTTTTACCCCTTGAGTTATTATTTCACTAACGTCTTTGTTATTTGTGAATGACAAAAACATAGAGTGAGATGTCTTTACATGTCACATGTTTTAATCAAAGAATGTTCTTATTCGATGAATACCAGGCCAGGTTTATTCATTCACACTCTCAAAACAAAGCATAGTGCGATACTAATGCATTTCTATTGTTTCAACATAAATTCCATATCTGTTAATCATATAACCCAGTATCACATCTTTATGACACCAACCGTCGGGTCAGATGAAACTAAAACTTAGTCATTTCCCATTGACAAATCAAATGTCATAAAGTGTAATATCAATTATATATTTACTTCAGGATTAAGGTAAGTACCAAAGTACCCCTCTTATGTTATCTTGAAGCTTCGAGTTTTTTAAACGATTTTTGGTGGGATTGGTGCCCACAAAGGAGATAT
Organism: Urtica urens; assembly: GCA_958296335.1. Classification (NCBI taxonomy): domain Eukaryota; kingdom Viridiplantae; phylum Streptophyta; class Magnoliopsida; order Rosales; family Urticaceae; genus Urtica; species Urtica urens. The sequence continues at coordinate 29,631,500 of OY282520.1, forward strand.
TACACATTGAGATACTTTATGTATTTATATTTTGCTGAAACATTGATATTAATAAATGTTCATTCTTTTAAAGATTGTGTTTAGTTATGTTTAAGCTATGATCTGAAACTGTCATCAACGAAAAGGGTGTTAAGTACAGACTTGACAAGATAACCCCTTGTGACGAGTTTGAAACATTTATTTGCAATCTAAAGATCGATAGAGCAATTGAGTCTTATTATTGATTGTTCGGATGAATCATGATATCTCATCTTGTGATATAGAGAATTGTGACTCTATGATTCATACTTCGTATCTTATAGAAGATACTGAACAAGACTTGTGACACTTAGAAACTCGAGACAAAACTGTTTACACACTCGAGTCTTCAAGTTCACAACTAAAGGAGTATTATGATACTTACCTTAATCCTGAAGTGAATATGTAATTGACATTGCACTTTGTGACATTTGATTCGTCAATGGGCAATGACTAAGTTTTAGTTGCATCTGACCCGACTGTTGGTGTCACAAGGATGTGATGTTGGGTTACATGATTCACATATATGGAATTCATGTAATAACAATGCAAATGCATTAGTATCACACTATTCTTTGTTATGAGAGTGTGAATGAATAAATCTGGCCAGGTATTTATTGAATGAGTTCATTCTTTGATTAAAACATGTGACATATAAAGACATCTCACTTTATGTTTTTCTCATTCACAAATAACAAAGGAGCTAGTGAAATAATAACTCGAAGGGTAAAACAGTAATCGTACATTCCCCTCAGTTACTGATACACATGAAGGGTAATATCGTAATATACTTCGTGAATCGTGTGAGAAAGTGTTTCATCACATCAAACATAAAAGATACGCACATGAACAAAGAGATTCTCAATATTGGTCCTTTAGTGGAATCGACCAATATTAAGAATTAAAAGACGGAAAAAGTTTGTGAACTTTTGTGTCCGATCTTTATTCTAAAGCTTCGTTCATGTGGGTCCATGAGGTCTCAATGATAGACACTTGGAAGAGATTAAAAGAATTGTAAAATTTGATTTACTCATTAAGTATAAATTGTGATTTATACTGAGAAAGTTATTTTCTTGAAACTCAATAAATAACTAGTTATTTATTTTGTTCATTGAATCACAAAATGTTATCATATTGATGATGACATTCTCGAGTGATTAAATATGTTAGAAGAAGAAAATAAATTATTTCTCATTTCGTACTTATTCGATAACTATGAAATATATTTAATGATGTGTCATTAAATAATAATGAGAGTTCTAAATTAATTTTAGAAATTAAATCAAATATGTTTAGGAATAAAATTCAAAGATGTGGACGAGTAAGGGGAGAGGGTTTTTGGCCGAATTCCCTAAGTGAATAGGGTCATGGGTTTGACCCAGTTTAAGCCCATTTATAACCTGTATAAATAAGGCTAAACAAACCCTAATAAAAAAACCCTAACCCCTGTTAATTTTTGGCCAACACCCTCTCTCTCCCCTTGTGTGTTTCTCGGCCGAAATCCCCAACAAAGAAAAGAAAAATTGTTTTTCCATTCTTTCATCTTTGATTCCTAATTGTTCTTAAGAGCCCACACTCATAATCTCAATAATTTCCTAGTGTATTATTGTTGATTCATTACTTGTGGTGTTTGGAATGATTTTGTGAATTGTTTTAAGGTTTTTAAACTGTTTCAAAATCTTTAATCCAGCCAAAAACGTCCCTAGGACGATCTGGGCTCATTCCGGCAAGTTCCCCAGCCTCCAGCGATCCAGTCTGGCGAAGGCTCCCTGTCAGGCGAGCTCCAATCCGGCGAGGTGATCCAATCCGGCGAGGCGCTCCAGTCCGGCGAAAGGATCTCCTGTCAGGTAAGTCCAATCCGGCGAGGTACTCTAGTTCGGCGAGGCGAATCCGGCGAGGGCAATCCGGCAAGACTATCCGGCGAGGCGTCCCAGAGATCTCCAATCCAGCGAGGCTTCCCAGTCCGGCGAGGTGCCCAGTCCGGCGAGGCTCCCCAGTCCGGCGAGCTCCCTGTCAGGCGAAAAATCATAATCCGGCCTGGCTCCACGCAAGCACCCATTCTGGCGACCATCACCCAGTCCCGCGAAGACATTCCCAGGCAGTCCAGCGAGGATTTTTTCTCCGTTTTGAACGTGGCGTGGCATTACGACGATAGCTAGCAACGTCGAGGTTGTTTACAACCTTTAATGTGAGTATTTTCTCAATTAAATAATTAAATATAAATTATATAATTGTTATATAAATTATTAGTTTAATTTATTTTGATTGAGCATGTGAATTATAAATTGTTTATAATTGTTTGATAAATTTTAATGCCTTAAGTTGTTAAATATATTAAAATTAGTTATAATATATTAGATCTAATTATAATTTTCCGCCACATAGAATGTGTATTATAATTAATATTGATTAATCGTTAAATAAATTCCATCATTTTACATATTAAAATTACGTTTTTTACAAGTTAAAGTTAAGTTTTGACAAGTTAAAGTATATTTTTACAAGTTAAAGAACGTTTTTTACAAGTTAAAGTTACGTTTTTTACAAGTTAGAGTTCGTTTTGACAAGTTAAAGTTACATTTCGACAACTTAAAGTTACGTTTTGACAAGTTAAAGTACATTTTTTAAAAGTTAAAGTTTTGTTTTTTAAGTTGATGTTACGTGTCAACAATATAAAGCTACGTTTTGACAAGTTAAAATATGCTTTTTACAAGTTAAAGTTACGTTTTTCCAAGTTAAAGTACATTTCAACAAGTTAAAATTACGTTTTGACAAATAAAGTTCAATTTTTAAAAGTTTAAGTTACGTTTTGTCAAGTTAAAGTATGTTTTTTACAAGTTAAAGTTACGATTTGACAAGTTGAAGTAAATTTTTTACAACTTTAACTTACGTTTTGGCAAGTTAACGTTACGTTTCAGCAAGTTAAAATTACGTTTTGACTAGTTAAAGTACATTTTTTACAAGTTAAAGTTACGTTTTGACAAGTTAAAGTGTGTTTTTTACAAGTTCAAGTTAACTTTGGACAAGTTAAAGTACGTTTCAACAAGTTTAAATTACGTTTTAACAAGGTAAAGTGCATGTTTTACAAGTTTAAGTTACGTTTTGGCAAGTTAAAGTAACGTTTCAGCAAGTTAAATAACGTTTTGTCAAGTTAAAGTTACGTTTTGACAAGTTAAAGTATGTTTCTTACACGTTAAAGTTACGTTTTGACAAATTAAAGTACGTTTCAATAAGTTAAAATTACGATTTGACAAGTTAAAGTACATTTTTTACAAGTTAAAGTTATGTTTTAACAAGTTAAAGTACGTTTCAACAAGTTAAAATTACGTTTTGACAAGTTAAAGTACATTTTTTACAAGTTAAAGTTACGTTTTGACAAGTTAAAGTGTATTTTTTACAAGTTAAAGTTATGTTTTGACAAGTTAAAGTACGTTTCAACAAGTTTAAATTACGTTTTTATGAGTTAAAGTGCCTGTTTTACAAATTTAAGTTACGTTTTGACAAGTTAAAATTACGTATTAACAAGTAAAAAGTAACATTTTGACAAGTTAAAGTACATTTTTTACAAGTTAAAGTTGCGTTTTGACAAGTTAAACTGTTTTTTATACAAGTGAAAGTACGTTTCAACAAGATTAAAGTTACGGATTGACAAATTAAAGTACTTTTTTTACAAGTTAAAGTATGTTTCTTACAAATTAAAGTTACGTTTTAACAAGTTAAAGTACGTTTCAACAAGTTAAAATTACGATTTGACAAGTTAAAGTACATTTTTTACTCGTTAAAGTTTTGTTTTGACAAGTTAAAGTATTTTTCAACAAGTTAAAATTACGATTTGACAAGTTAAAGTACATTTTTTGACAAGTTAAAGTTACGTTTTGACAAGTTAAAGTATTTATTTTACAAGGTAAAGTTACGTTTTAACAAGTTAAAGTACAGGTTTTACAAGTTAAAGTTACGTTTTGACAACTTAAACTGTGTTTTTTACTAATTAAAGTTGCGATTTAACAAGTTTTCAACTTGTTGAAATTACGTTTTGACAAGTTAAAGTACATTTTTTACAAGTTAAAGTTACGTTTTGATAAGTTAAAGTATTTATTTTACAAGGTAAAGTTACGTTTTAACAAGTTAAAGTACAGGTTTTACAAGTTAAAGTTACGTTTTGACAACTTAAACTGTGTTTTTTACTAATTAAAGTTGCGATTTAACAAGTTTTCAACTTGTTGAAATTACGTTTTGACAAGTTAAAGTACATTTTTCCAAGTTAAAGTTAAGTTTTGACAAGTTAAAGTACCTTTTTTACAAGTTAATGTTGCGTTTTTTACAAGTTTAAGTTTCTCTTTGACAAGTTAAAGTTACATTCCGAAAACTTAAAACTACGTTTTGACAAGTTAAAGTACATTTTTTACAAGTTAAAGTTACGTGTTTCCAAGTGAAATTATATTTCAACAAGTTAAAATTACGTTTTCTCAAATTAAAGTATGTCTTTTACAAATTAAAGTTACGTTTTGATAAGTTAAAGTATGTTTCTTACAAGTTAAAGTTACGTTTTGACAAGTTAAACTATGCTTTTTACAAGTTAAAGTTACGTTTTGATAAGTTAAATTGTGTATTTTACAAGTTAAAGTTACGTTTTGACAAGTTAAAGTACGTTTCAACAAGTTTAAAGTTACGGATTGACAAGTTAAATTACATTTTTTACAAGTTGAAGTTACGTTTTGGTGAAAGTGTGTTTTTTACAAGTTAAAGTTATGTTTTTCCAAGTTAATGTAGGTTTTTTACAAGTTAAAGTTATGTTTTGACAAGTTAAAGTATGTTTTTTACAAGTTAAAGGTACCTCTTGACAAGTTAAAGTGTGTTTCAACAAGTTAAAATTACGATTTGACAAGTTAAAATACATCTTTTACAAGTTAAAGTTACGTTTTGACAAGTTAAAGTACGTTTCAACAAGTTAAAATTACGATTTGACAAGTTAAAGTACATTTTTTACAAGTTAAAGTTATGTTTTGACAAGTTAAAGTACATTTTTTACAAGTTAAACTTACGTTTTGACGAGTTAAAATGTGTTTTTAACTTGTTAAAGTTACATTTTGACAAGTTATAGTACGTTTCAACAAGTTTAAATTACGTTTTAACAAATTAAAGTGCGTGTTTTCAAGTTTAAGTTACGTTTTGACAAGTTAAAGTTACGTTTCAACAAGTTAAAGTTACATTTTTACAAGTTAAAGTACATTTTTTACAACTTAAACTTACGTTTTGACAAGTTAAAGTGTTTTATGTACAAGTTAAACTTACGTTTTGAAAAGTTAAAGTACATTTCAACATGTTAAAAGTACGTTTTGACAAAGTAAAGTATATTATTTACAAGTTAAAGTTACGTTTTGTCAAGTTAATGTAGGTTTTTTACAAGTTAACGTTATGTTTGGACAAGTTAAAGTATGTTTTTACAAGTTAAACTTACGTTTTGACAAGTTAAAGTATATTTTTTACAAGTTAAAATTACGATTTGACAAGTTAAAGTTCATTTTTTACAAGTTAAAGTTAAGTTTTGAGAAGTTAAATTATGTTTTTTACAAGTTAAAGTTACGTTTTGACAAGTTAAAGTATGTTTCTTAGAAGTTAAAATTACATTTTAATAAGTTATAGTATGTTTCAACAAGTTAAAATTACGATTTAACAAGTTAAAGTTATGTTTTGACAAGTTAAAGTACGTTTCAACTAGTTAAAATTACATTTTGACAAGTTAAAGTACATTTTTTACAAGTTAAAGTTACGTTTTGACAAGTTAAAGTACGTTTTAAAAATTTAAGATTACGTTTTGACAATTTAGACTATATTTTTTATAAGATAAAGTTACGTTTCAAAAGTTAAAGTACGTTTTTTTCATGTTAAAATTAATTCTTTCCAAGTTAAAGTACATTTCAACAAGTTAAAATTACATTTTGAGACGTTAAAGTACAGTTTTAACAAGTTAAAATTACGTTTTGTCAAGTTAATGTAGGTTTTTTATAAGTTAAAGTTATGTTTGGACAAGTTAAAGTATGTTTTTACAAGTTAAAGTTACGTTTTGACAAGTTAAAGTATATTTTTTACAAGTTAAAATTACGATTTGACAAGATAAAGTGCATTTTTTACAAGTTAAAGTTACGTTTTGAGAAATTAAATTATGTTTTTTACAAGTTAAAATATGTTTCTTACAAGTTAAAATTACATTTTAATAAGTTATAGTATGTTTTAACAAGTTAAAATTACGATTTAACAAGTTAAAGTACATTTTTACAAGTTAAAGTTATGTTTTGACAAGTTAAAGTACGTTTCAACTAGTTAAAATACATTTTTTACAAGTTAAAGTTACGTGTTGACAAGTTAAACTGTGTTTTTTACAAGTTAAACTGACGTTTGGACAAGTTAAAGTACGTTTCAACAAGTGTCAATTACGTTTTGACAAGTTAAACTACATTTTCTACAAGTTAAAGTTACGTTTCGACAAGTTAAAGTACGTTTCAAAAATTTAAAATTATGTTTTGACAATTTAGAGTATATTTTTTACAAGTTAAAGTTACGTTTTAAAAAGTTAAAGTACGTTTTTTTCATGTTAAAATTAATTCGTTCCAAGTTAAAGTACATTTCAACAAGTTAAAATTAGATTTTAACAAGTTTAAGTACAAATTAACAAGTTCAAGTTACGTTTTTTCAAGTTAAAGTAGGTTCTTTTGACAAGTTAAAGTGTGTTTTTTACAAGTTCAAGTTAACTATGGACAAGTTAAAGTACGTTTCAACAAGTTTAAATTACGTTTTAACAAGGTAAAGTGCATGTTTTGCAAGTTTAAGTTACGTTTTGGCAAGTTAAAGTAACATTTCAGCAAGTTAAATTACGTTTTGTCAAGTTAAAGTTACGTTTTGACAAGTTAAAGTATGTTTCTTACAAGTTAAAGTTACGTTTTGACAAGTTAAAGTATATTTTTACAAGTTAAAATTACGATTTGACAAGTTAAAGTGCATTTTTTACAAGTTAAAGTTACGTTTTGACAAGTTAAATTATGTTTTTTACAAGTTAAAGTTACGTTTTGACAAGTTAAAGTATGTTTCTTACAAGTTAAAGTTACGTTTTAACAAGTTATAGTATGTTTCAACAAGTTAAAATTACGATTTAACAAGTTAAAGTACATTTTTACAAGTTAAAGTTATGTTTTGACAAGTTAAAGTACGTTTCAACTAGTTAAAATTACATTTTGACAAGTTAAAATACATTTTTTACAAGTTAAAGGTACGTTTTGACAAGTTAAAGTGTGTTTTTTACAAGTTAAAGTTACGTTTTGACAAGTTAAAGTACGTTTCAACAAGTGTCAATTACGTTTTGACAAGTTAAAGTACATTTTTTACAAGTTAAAGTTACGTTTTGACAAAGTACGTTTCAAAAATTTAAAATTTCGTTTTAACAAGTTAAAGTACATTTTTACAAGTTAAAGTTATGTTTTAACAAGTTAAAGTACGTTTGAACTAGTTAAAATTACATTTTGACAAGTTAAAATACATTTTTTACAAGTTAAAGTTACGTTTTGACAAGTTAAAGTGTGTTTTTGACAAGTTAAAGTTACGTTTTGACAAGTTAAAGTACATTTCAACAAGTGTCAATTACGTTTTGACAAGTTAAAGTACATTTTTTACAAGTTAAAGTTACGTTTTGAAAAGTTAAAGCACGTTTCAATATTTTAAAAATACGTTTTGACAATTTAGAGTATATTTTTTACATGTTAAAGTTACGTTTTAAAAAGTTAAAGTACGTTTTTTTCATGTTAAAATTAATTCTTTCCAAGTTAAAGTACATTTCAACAACTTAAAATTACATTTTGACAAGTTAAAATACAAATTTAACAAGTTAAAGTTATGTTTTTTCAAGTTAAAGTAGATTTTTTACAAGTTAAAGTTATGTTTTGACAAGATAAAGTATGTTTTTACAAGTTAAAGTTACGTTTTGACAAGTTAAGATATATATTTACAAGTTAAAATTACGATTTGACAAGTTAAAGTGCATTTTTACAAGTTAAAGTTACGTTTTGACAAGTTAAATTATGTTTATTACAAGTTAAAGTTACGTTTTGACAAGTTAAAGTTCATTTTTTACAAGTTAATGTTAAGTTTTGAGAAGTTAAATTATGTTTTTTACAAGTTAAAGTTACGTTTCGACAAGTTAAAGTATGTTTCTTACAAGTTAAAATTACATTTTAATAAGTTATAGTATTGTTGTCGCCGTATTCTCACACGGCAACTCTAGTATATGCCTCCCCTGTCGTCCTCCGATCGACCAACACTTGGAACCCACGCCAGGTTTACAATGGCACGCCTTGGGCCTTTCGGCGAGCCTAAATCCGGCCGGCAACCTCTGTCCGACCGGCGACCTCAGTCCGGCCGGAGACCTCAATCCGGCCGGCGACCTCAGTCCACCCGGCGACCTCTGTCCGGCCGTCGACCTCAGTCCGGCCGTTGACCTCAGTCTGGCCGGCGACTCCTGGCCGGCCGGCGACTTCCGGCCGACCGGCGACTTCCGAGGCGCGAAGGAGAGACGACTCCCCCGGGACAACCATGACTCGCCCTCGCGCGCCTAGCCGATCGTCCCTACCCCCAGGAGGGCCCTGGCCGGCCATCCTCACCCATGGGAGGGGCCTGGCCGGCCTTCCTCACCCAGGGGAGGGGCCTGGCCGGCCTTCCTCACCCAGGGGAGGGGCCTGGCCGGCCTTCCTCACCCAAGGGAGGGACCTGGCCGGCCTTCCTCACCCAGGGGAGGGACCTGGCCGGCCTTCCTCACCCATGGGAGGGACCTGGCCGGCCTTCCTCACCCAGGGGAGGGACCTGGCCGGCCTTCCTCACCCAGGGGAGGGACCTGGCCGGCCTTCCTCACCCAGGGGAGGGACCTGGCCGGCCTTCCTCACCCGTGGGAGGGGCCTGGCCGGCCACCGACGCCCAGAGGCTCCCCACTCGGCGCCAAGGGTACACTCACGTCTATAAATAGCCCCTCTAATCCTCTCAACAAGGTACACCAGTTTTCCCAAGAGAAAACTATACTCCCTCTCTCTTACTCTCTATCTCGGCCATACCCTCCTCGGGAAGCTGAGTCGGGGACAGTTTCTCATAGGAATTGTTCCCTAAGATCCAAGGTCCGAGCGTCGAAGCGACGTTGACTCTTAAGTCTCCGCTTCCGCCCGATCTTGTCGATCCTTCCTCGTCATCCTACAAACTCCACCCACATTATACTAATGTTGAGCGTCGGAGAGGTAAACAGAGGACCCCCCTCTGTTTTCCCTTCTTAGTTCACGTCTGTCTACTCTTTTCAGATAACAGAAGGACTCGAAGACCACACGACAGCTAAGAAACGATCCGGGACACCGGATCTGACACGCTTAGGCCGAAGCAAGGGTCACCCGCTCGGAGCGAGGATCTGACCGCTTAAGTCTCTGAACGTTGTCCAAATTTCAGCGACAACAAGTATGTTTCAACAAGTTAAAATTACGATTTAACAAGTTAAAGTACATTATTACAAGTTAAAGTTATGTTTTGACAAGTTAAAGTACGTTTCAACTAGTTAAAATTACATTTTGACAAGTTAAAGTACATTTTTTAGAAGTTAAAGTTACGTTTTGACAAGTTAAAGTACGTTTTAAAAATTTAAGATTACGTTTTGACAATTGAGACTATATTTTTTATAAGTTAAAGTTACGTTTAAAAAGTTAAAGTACGTTTTTTTCATGTTAAAATTAATTCTTTCCAAGTTAAAGTACATTTCAACAAGTTAAAATTACATTTTGAATTGTTAAAGTACAGTTTTAACAATTTAAAGTTACGTTTTGTCAAGTTAATGTAGGTTTTTTACAAGTTAAAGTTATGTTTGGACAAGTTAAAGTATGTTTTTACAAGTTAAAGTTACGTTTTGACAAGTTAAAGTATATTTTTTACAAGTTAAAATTACGATTTGACAAGATAAAGTGCATTTTTTACAAGTTAAAGTTACGTTTTGAGAAGTTAAATTATGTTTTTTACAAGTTAAAGTATGTTTCTTACAAGTTAAAATTACATTTTAATAAGTTATAGTATGTTTTAACAAGTTAAAATTACGATTTAAGAAATTAAAGTACATTTTTACAAGTTAAAGTTATGTTTTGACAAGTTAAAGTACGTTTCAACTAGTTAAAATACATTTTTTACAAGTTAAAGTGTGTTTTTTACAAGTTAAAGTTACGTCTGGACAAGTTAAAGTATGTTTCAACAAGTATCAATTACGTTTTGACAAGTTAAACTACATTTTCTACAAGTTAAAGTTACGTTTCGACAAGTTAAAGTACGTTTCAAAAATTTAAAATTACGTTTTGACAATTTAGAGTATATTTTTTACAAGTTAAAGTTACGTTTTAAAAAGTTAAAGTACGTTTTTTTCATGTTAAAATTAATTCGTTCCAAGTTAAAGTACATTTCAACAAGTTAAAATTAGATTTTAACAAGTTTAAGCACAAATTAACAAGTTAAAGTTACGTTTTTTCAAGTTAAAGTAGGTTTTTTTGACAAGTTAAAGTGTGTTTTTTACAAGTTCAAGTTAACTATGGACAAGTTAAAGTACGTTTCAACAAGTTTTCATTACGTTTTAACATGGTAAAGTGCAGGTTTTGCAAGTTTAAGTTACCTTTTGGCAAGTTAAAGTAACGTTTCAGCAAGTTAAATTACGTTTTGTCAAGTTAAAGTTACGTTTTGACAAGTTAAAGTATGTTTCTTACAAGTTAAAGTTACGTTTTGACAAGTTAAAGTATATTTTTTACAAGTTAAAATTACGTTTTGACAAGTTAAAGTGCATTTTTTACAAGTTAAAGTTACGTTTTGACATGTTAAATTATGTTTTTTACAAGTTAAAGTTACGTTTTGACAAGTTAAAGTATGTTTCTCACAAGTTAAAGTTACGTTTTAACAAGTTAAAGTATGTTTCAACAAGTTAAAATTACGATTTAACATGTTAAAGTACATTTTTACAAGTTAAAGTTATGTTTTGACAAGTTAAAGTACGTTTCAACTAGTCAAAATTACATTTTGACAAGTTAAAATACATTTTTTACAAGTTAAAGTTACGTTTTGACAAGTTAAAGTGTTTTTTTACAAGTTAAAGTTACGTTTTGACAAATTAAAGTACGTTTCAACAAGTGTCAATTACGTTTTGACAAGTTAAAGTACATTTTTTACAAGTTAAAGTTACGTATTGACAAGTTAAAGCACGTTTCAAAATTTTAAAATACGTTTTGACAATTTAGAGTATATTTTTTAAAAGTTAAAGTTACGTTTTAAAAAGTTAAAGTACGTTTTTTTCATGTTAAAATTAATTCTTTCCAAGTTAAAGTACATTTCAACAAGTTAAAATTACATTTTGACAAGTTAAAGTACAAATTTAACAAGTTAAAGTTACGTTTTTTCAAGTTAAAGTAGGTTTTTTACAAGTTAAAGTTATGTTTTGACAAGATAAAGTATGTTTTTACAAGTTAAAGTTACGTTTTGACAAGTTAAAATATATATTTACAAGTTAAAATTACGATTTGACAAGTTAAAGTGCATTTTTTACAAGTTAAAGTTACGTTTTGACAAGTTAAATTATGTTTTTTACAAGTTAAAATTACGTTTTGACAAGTTAAAGTATGTTTCTTACAAGTTAAAGTTACGTTTTAACAAGTTATAGTATGTTTCAACAAGTTAAAGTTACGTTTCGACAAGTTAAAGTACATTTTTACAAGTTAAAGTTATGTTTTGACAAGTTAAAGTACGTTTCAACTAGTTAAAATACATTTTTTACAAGTTAAAGTGTGTTTTTTACAAGTTAAAGTTACGTCTGGACAAGTTAAAGTATGTTTCAACATGTGTCAATTACGTTTTGACAAGTTAAACTACATTTTCTACAAGTTAAAGTTACGTTTCGACAAGTTAAAGTACGTTTCAAAAATTTAAAATTACGTTTTGACAATTTAGAGTATATTTTTTACAAGTTAAAGTTACGTTTTAAAAAGTTAAAGTACGTTTTTTTCATGTTAAAATTAATTCGTTCCAAGTTAAAGTACATTTCAACAAGTTAAAATTAGATTTTAACAAGTTTAAGCACAAATTAACAAGTTAAAGTTACGTTTTTTCAAGTTAAAGTAGGTTTTTTTGACAAGTTAAAGTGTGTTTTTTACAAGTTCAAGTTAACTATGGACAAGTTAAAGTACGTTTCAACAAGTTTTCATTACGTTTTAACATGGTAAAGTGCATGTTTTGCAAGTTTAAGTTACCTTTTGGCAAGTTAAAGTAACGTTTCAGCAAGTTAAATTACGTTTTGTCAAGTTAAAGTTACGTTTTGACAAGTTAAAGTATGTTTCTTACAAGTTAAAGTTACGTTTTGACAAGTTAAAGTATATTTTTTACAAGTTAAAATTACGTTTTGACAAGTTAAAGTGCATTTTTTACAACTTAAAGTTACGTTTTGACATGTTAAATTATGCTTTTTACAAGTTAAAGTTACGTTTTGACAAGTTAAAGTATGTTTCTCACAAGTTAAAGTTACGTTTTAACAAGTTAAAGTATGTTTCAACAAGTTAAAATTACGATTTAACATGTTAAAGTACATTTTTACAAGTTAAAGTTATGTTTTGACAAGTTAAAGTACGTTTCAACTAGTTAAAATTACATTTTGACAAGTTAAAATACATTTTTTACAAGTTAAAGTTACGTTTTGACAAGTTAAAGTGTTTTTTTACAAGTTAAAGTTACGTTTTGACAAGTTAAAGTACGTTTCAACAAGTGTCAATTACGTTTTGACAAGTTAAAGTACATTTTTTACAAGTTAAAGTTACGTATTGACAAGTTAAAGCACGTTTCAAAATTTTAAAATACGTTTTGACAATTTAGAGTATATTTTTTAAAAGTTAAAGTTACGTTTTAAAAAGTTAAAGTACGTTTTTTTCATGTTAAAATTAATTCTTTCCAAGTTAAAGTACATTTCAACAAGTTAAAATTACATTTTGACAAGTTAAAGTACAAATTTAACAAGTTAAAGTTACGTTTTTTCAAGTTAAAGTAGGTTTTTTACAAGTTAAAGTTATGTTTTGACAAGATAAAGTATGTTTTTACAAGTTAAAGTTACGTTTTGACAAGTTAAAATATATATTTACAAGTTAAAATTACGATTTGACAAGTTAAAGTGCATTTTTTACAAGTATAAGTTACGTTTTGACAAGTTAAATTATGTTTTTTACAAGTTAAAATTACGTTTTGACAAGTTAAAGTATGTTTCTTACAAGTTAAAGTTACGTTTTAACAAGTTATAGTATGTTTCAACAAGTTATAGTTATGTTTCGACAAGTTAAAGTACATTTTTACAAGTTAAAGTTATGTTTTGACAAGTTAAAGTACGTTTCAACTAGTTAAAATACATTTTTTACAAGTTAAAGTGTGTTTTTTACAAGTTAAAGTTACGTCTGGACAAGTTAAAGTATGTTTCAACAAGTGTCAATTACGTTTTGACAAGTTAAACTACATTTTCTACAAGTTAAAGTTACGTTTCGACAAGTTAAAGTACGTTTCAAAAATTTAAAATTACGTTTTGACAATTTAGAGTATATTTTTTACAAGTTAAAGTTACGTTTTAAAAAGTTAAAGTACGTTTTTTTCATGTTAAAATTAATTCGTTCCAAGTTAAAGTACATTTCAACAAGTTAAAATTAGATTTTAACAAGTTTAAGCACAAATTAACAAGTTAAAGTTACGTTTTTTCAAGTTAAAGTAGGTTTTTTTGACAAGTTAAAGTGTGTTTTTTACAAGTTCAAGTTAACTATGGACAAGTTAAAGTACGTTTCAACAAGTTTAAATTGCGTTTTAACATGGTAAAGTGCATGTTTTGCAAGTTTAAGTTACCTTTTGGCAAGTTAAAGTAACGTTTCAGCAAGTTAAATTACGTTTTGTCAAGTTAAAGTTACGTTTTGACAAGTTAAAGTATGTTTCTTACAAGTTAAAGTTACGTTTTGACAAGTTAAAGTATATTTTTTACAAGTTAAAATTACGATTTGACAAGTTAAAGTGCATTTTTTACAACTTAAAGTTACGTTTTGACATGTTAAATTATGTTTTTTACAAGTTAAAGTTACGTTTTGACAAGTTAAAGTATGTTTCTCACAAGTTAAAGTTACGTTTTAACAAGTTAAAGTATGTTTCAACAAGTTAAAATTACGATTTAACATGTTAAAGTACATTTTTACAAGTTAAAGTTATGTTTTGACAAGTTAAAGTACGTTTCAACTAGTTAAAATTACATTTTGACAAGTTAAAATACATTTTTTACAAGTTAAAGTTACGTTTTGACAAGTTAAAGTGTTTTTTTACAAGTTAAAGTTACGTTTTGACAAGTTAAAGTACGTTTCAACAAGTGTCAATTACGTTTTGACAAGTTAAAGTACATTTTTTACAAGTTAAAGTTACGTATTGACAAGTTAAAGCACGTTTCAAAATTTTAAAATACGTTTTGACAATTTAGAGTATATTTTTTAAAAGTTAAAGTTACGTTTTAAAAAGTTAAAGTACGTTTTTTTCATGTTAAAATTAATTCTTTCCAAGTTAAAGTACATTTCAACAAGTTAAAATTACATTTTGACAAGTTAAAGTACAAATTTAACAAGTTAAAGTTACGTTTTTTCAAGTTAAAGTAGGTTTTTTACAAGTTAAAGTTATGTTTTGACAAGATAAAGTATGTTTTTACAAGTTAAAGTTACGTTTTGACAAGTTAAAATATATATTTACAAGTTAAAATTACGATTTGACAAGTTAAAGTGCATTTTTTACAAGTATAAGTTACGTTTTGACAAGTTAAATTATGTTTTTTACAAGTTAAAATTACGTTTTGACAAGTTAAAGTATGTTTCTTACAAGTTAAAGTTACATTTTAACAAGTTATAGTATGTTTCAACAAGTTAAAGTTATGTTTCGACAAGTTAAAGTACATTTTTACAAGTTAAAGTTATGTTTTGACAAGTTAAAGTACGTTTCAACTAGTTAAAATACATTTTTTACAAGTTAAAGTGTGTTTTTTACAAGTTAAAGTTACGTCTGGACAAGTTAAAGTATGTTTCAACAAGTGTCAATTACGTTTTGACAAGTTAAACTACATTTTCTACAAGTTAAAGTTACGTTTCGACAAGTTAAAGTACGTTTCAAAAATTTAAAATTACGTTTTGACAATTTAGAGTATATTTTTTACAAGTTAAAGTTACGTTTTAAAAAGTTAAAGTACGTTTTTTTCATGTTAAAATTAATTCGTTCCAAGTTAAAGTACATTTCAACAAGTTAAAATTAGATTTTAACAAGTTTAAGCACAAATTAACAAGTTAAAGTTACGTTTTTTCAAGTTAAAGTAGGTTTTTTTGACAAGTTAAAGTGTGTTTTTTACAAGTTCAAGTTAACTATGGACAAGTTAAAGTACGTTTCAACAAGTTTAAATTACGTTTTAACATGGTAAAGTGCATGTTTTGCAAGTTTAAGTTACCTTTTGGCAAGTTAAAGTAACGTTTCAGCAAGTTAAATTACGTTTTGTCTAGTTAAAGTTACGTTTTGACAAGTTAAAGTATGTTTCTTACAAGTTAAAGTTACGTTTTGACAAGTTAAAGTATATTTTTTACAAGTTAAAATTACGATTTGACAAGTTAAAGTGCATTTTTTACAAGTTAAAGTTACGTTTTGACATGTTAAATTATGTTTTTTACAAGTTAAAGTTACGTTTTGACAAGTTAAAGTATGTTTCTCACAAGTTAAAGTTACGTTTTAACAAATTATAGTATGTTTCAACAAGTTAAAATTACGTTTTGACAAGTTAAAGTACGTTTCAATTTTTTAAAGTTATGTTTTGACAAGTTAAAGTGTTTTTTTACAAGTTAAAGTTACGTTTTGACAAGTTAAAGTACGTTTCAAAAATTTAAAATTTCGTTTTAACAAGTTAAAGTACATTTTTACAAGTTAAAGTTATGTTTTAACAAGTTAAAGTACGTTTGAACTAGTTAAAATTACATTTTGACAAGTTAAAATACATTTTTTACAAGTTAAAGTTACGTTTTGACAAGTTAAAGTGTGTTTTTGACAAGTTAAAGTTACGTTTTTACAAGTTAAAGTACGTTTTAACAAGTGTCAAATACGTTTTGACAAGTTAAAGTACATTTTTTACAAGTTAAAGTTACGTTTTGACAAGTTAAAGCACGTTTCAATATTTTAAAAATACGTTTTGACAATTTAGAGTATATTTTTTACAAGTTAAAGTTACGTTTTAAAAAGTTAAAGTACGTTTTTTTCATGTTAAAATTAATTCTTTCCAAGTTAAAGTACATTTCAACAACTTAAAATTACATTTTGACAAGTTAAAATACAAATTTAACAAGTTAAAGTTATGTTTTTTTAAGTTAAAGTAGATTTTTTACAAGTTAAAGTTATGTTTTGACAAGATAAAGTATGTTTTTACAAGTTAAAGTTACGTTTTGTCAAGTTAAAATATATATTTACAAGTTAAAATTACGATTTGACAAGTTAAAGTGCATTTTTTACAAGTTAAAGTTACGTTTTGACAAGTTAAATTATGATTTTTACAACTTAAAGTTACATTTTGACAAGTTAAAGTTCATGTTTTACAAGTTAAAATTAAGTTTTGAGAAGTTAAATTATGTTTTTTACAAGTTAAAGTTACGTTTCGACAAGTTAAAGTATGTTTCTTACAAGTTAAAATTACATTTTAATAAGTTATAGTATGTTTCAACAAGTTAAAATTACGATTTAACAAGTTAAAGTACATTATTACAAGTTAAAGTTATGTTTTGACAAGTTAAAGTACGTTTCAACTAGTTAAAATTACATTTTGACAAGTTAAAGTACATTTTTTACAAGTTAAAGTTACGTTTTGACAAGATAAAGTACGTTTTAAAAATTTAAGATTACGTTTTGACAATTTAGACTATATTTTTTATAAGTTAAAGTTACGTTTAAAAAGTTAAAGTACGTTTTTTTCATGTTAAAATTAATTCTTTCCAAGTTAAAGTACATTTCAACAAGTTAAAATTACATTTTGAGAAGTTAAAGTACAGTTTTAACAAGTTAAAGTTACGTTTTGTCAAGTTAATGTAGGTTTTTTACAAGTTAAAGTTATGTTTGGACAAGTTAAAGTATGTTTCTACAAGTTAAAGTTACGTTTCGACAAGTTAAAGTACGTTTCAAAAATTTAAAATTACGTTTTGACAATTTAGAGTATATTTTTTACAAGTTAAAGTTACGTTTTAAAAAGTTAAAGTACGTTTTTTTCATGTTAAAATTAATTCGTTCCAAGTTAAAGTACATTTCAACAAGTTAAAATTAGATTTTAACAAGTTTAAGTACAAATTAACAAGTTAAAGTTACGTTTTTTCAAGTTAAAGTAGGTTTTTTTGACAAGTTAAAGTGTGTTTTTTACAAGTTCAAGTTAACTATGGACAAGTTAAAGTACGTTTCAACAAGTTTAAATTACGTTTTAACAAGGTAAAGTACATGTTTTGCAAGTTTAAGTTACGTTTTGGCAAGTTAAAGTAACGTTTCAGCAAGTTAGATTACGTTTTGTCAAGTTAAAGTTACGTTTTGACAAGTTAAAGTATGTTTCTTACAAGTTAAAGTTACGTTTTGACAAGTTAAAGTATATTTTTTACAAGTTAAAATTACGATTTGACAAGTTAAAGTGCATTTTTAACAAGTTAAAGTTACGTTTTGACATGTTAAATTATGTTTTTTACAAGTTAAAGTTACGTTTTAACAAATTATAGTATGTTTCAACAAGTTAAAATTACGGTTTAACATGTTAAAGTACATTTTTACAAGTTAAAGTTATGTTTTGACAAGTTAAAGTACGTTTAAACTAGTTAAAATTACATTTTGACAAGTTAAAATACATTTTTTACAAGTTAAAGTTACGTTTTGACAAGTTAAAGTGTTTTTTTACAAGTTAAAGTTACGTTTTGACAAGTTAAAGTACGTTTCAACAAATGTCAATTACGTTTTGACAAGTTAAAGTACATTTTTTTCAAGTTAAAGGTACGTTTTGACAAGTTAAAGTGTGTTTTTGACAAGTTAAAGTTACGTTTTGACAAGTTAAAGTACGTTTCAACAAGTGTCAATTACGTTTTGACAAGTTAAAGTACATTTTTTACAAGTTAAAGTTACGTTTTGACAAGTTAAAGTACGTTTTAAAAATTTAAAATTTCGTTTTAACAAGTTAAAGTACATTTTTATAAGTTAAAGTTATGTTTTAACAAGTTAAAGTACGTTTGAACTAGTTAAAATTACATTTTGACAAGTTAAAATACATTTTTTACAAGTTAAAGTTACGTTTTGAAAAGTTAAAGTGTGTTTTTGACAAGTTAAAGTTACGTTTTGACAAGTTAAAGTACGTTTCAACAAGTGTCAATTACGTTTTTTTGACAAGTTAAAGTACATTTTTCACAACTTAAAGTTACGTTTTGACAAGTTAAAGCACGTTTCAATATTTTAAAAATACGTTTTGACAATTTAGAGTATATTCTTTACAAGTTAAAGTTACGTTTTAAAAAGTTAAAGTACGTTTTTTTCATGTTAAAATTAATTCTTTCCAAGTTAAAGTACATTTCAACAAGTTAAAATTACATTTTGACAAGTTAAAGTACAAATTTAACAAGTTAAAGTTACGTTTTTTCAAGTTAAAGTAGGTTTTTTACAAGTTAAAGTTATGTTTTGACAAGATAAAGTATGTTTTTACAAGTTAAAGTTACGTTTTGACAAGTTAAAATATATATTTACAAGTTAAAATTACGATTTGACAAGTTAAAGTGCATTTTTTACAAGTTAAAGTATGTTTCTTACAAGTTAAAATTACATTTTAATAAGTTATAGTATGTTTCAACAAGTTAAAATTACGATTTAACAAGTTAAAGTACATTATTACAAGTTAAAGTTATGTTTTGACAAGTTAAAGTACGTTTCAACTAGTTAAAATACATTTTTTACAAGTTAAAGTTACGTTTTGACAAGTTAAAGTATGTTTTTTACAAGTTAAACTTATGTTTGGACAAGTTCAAGCACGTTTCAACAAGTGTCAATTACGTTTTGACAATTTAAACTACATTTTCTACAAGTTAAAGTTACGTTTCGACAAGTTAAAGTACGTTTCAAAAATTTAAAATTACGTTTTGACAATTTAGAGTATATTTTTTACAAGTTAAAGTTACGTTTTAAAAAGTTAAAGTACGTTTTTTTCATGTTAAAATTAATTCGTTCCAAGTTAAAGTACATTTCAACAAGTTAAAATTAGATTTTAACAAGTTTAAGTACAAATTAACAAGTTAAAGTTACGTTTTTTCAAGTTAAAGTAGGTTTTTCACAAGTTAAAGTTATGTTTTGACAAGATAAAGTATGTTTTTACAAGTTTAAGTTACGTTTTGACAAGTTAAAATATATATTTACAAGTTAAAATTACGATTTGACAAGTTAAAGTGCATTTTTTACAAGTTAAAGTTACGTTTTGACATGTTAAATTATGTTTTTTACAAGTTAAAGTTACGTTTTGACAAGTTAAAGTATGTTTCTTACAAGTTAAAGTTACGTTTTAACAAGTTATAGTATGTTTCAACAAGTTAAAATTACGATTTAACAAGTGAAAGTACATTTTTACAAGTTAAAGTTATGTTTTGACAAGTTAAAGTACGTTTCAACTAGTTAAAATTACATTTTAACTAGTTAAAATACATTTTTTACAAGTTAAAGGTACGTTTTGACAAGTTAAAGTGTGTTTTTGACAAGTTAAAGTTACGTTTTGACAAGTCAAAGTACGTTTCAACAAGTGTCAATTACGTTTTGACAAGTTAAAGTACATTTTTTACAAGTTAAAGTTACGTTTTGACAAGTTAAAGTACGTTTCAAAAATTTAAAATTTCGTTTTAACAAGTTAAAGTACATTTTTATAAGTTAAAGTTATGTTTTAACAAGTTAAAGTACGTTTGAACTAGTTAAAATTACATTTTGACAAGTTAAAATACATTTTTTACAAGTTAAAGTTACGTTTTGACAAGTTAAAGTGTGTTTTTGACAAGTTAAAGTTACGTTTTGACAAGTTAAAGTACGTTTCAACAAGTGTCAATTACGTTTTGACAAGTTAAAGTACATTTTTCACAACTTAAAGTTACGTTTTGACAAGTTAAAGCACGTTTCAATATTTTAGAAATACGTTTTGACAATTTAGAGTATATTCTTTACAAGTTAAAGTTACGTTTTAAAAAGTTAAAGTACGTTTTTTTCATGTTAAAATTAATTCTTTCCAAGTTAAAGTACATTTCAACAACTTAAAATTACATTTTGACAAGTTAAAATACAAATTTAACAAGTTAAAGTTACGTTTTTTCAAGTTAAAGTAGGTTTTTTACAAGTTAAAGTTATGTTTTGACAAGATAAAGTATGTTTTTACAAGTTAAAGTTACGTTTTGACAAGTTAAAATATATATTTACAAGTTAAAATTACGATTTGACAAGTTAAAGTGCATTTTTTACAAGTTAAAGTTACGTTTTGACAAGTTAAATTATGTTTTTTACAAGTTAAAATTACGTTTTGACAAGTTAAAGTATGTTTCTTACAAGTTAAAGTTACGTTTTAACAAGTTATAGTATGTTTCAACAAGTTAAAGTTACGTTTCGACAAGTTAAAATACATTTTTACAAGTTAAAGTTATGTTTTGACAAGTTAAAGTACGTTTCAACTAGTTAAAATTACATTTTGACTAGTTAAAATACATTTTTTACAAGTTAAAGGTACGTTTTGACAAGTTAAAGTGTGTTTTTGACAAGTTAAAGTTACGTTTTGACAAGTTAAAGTACATTTCAACAAGTGTCAATTACGTTTTGACAAGTTAAAGTACTTTTTTTACAAGTTAAAGTTACGTTTTGACAAGTTAAAGTACGTTTCAAAAATTTAAAATTTCGTTTTAACAAGTTAAAGTACATTTTTACCAGTTAAAGTTATGTTTTAACAAGTTAAAGTACGTTTGAACTAGTTAAAATTTCATTTTGACAAGTTAAAATACATTTTTTACAAGTTAAAGTTACATTTCGACAAGTTAAAGTGTGTTTTTGACAAGTTAAAGTTACGTTTTGACAAGTTAAAGTACGTTTCAACAAGTGTCAATTACGTTTTGACAAGTTAAAGTACATTTTTTACAACTTAAAGTTACGTTTTGACAAGTTAAAGCACGTTTCAATAATTTAAAAATACGTTTTGACAATTTAGAGTATATTTTTTACAAGTTAAAGTTACGTTTTAAAAAGTTAAAGTACGTTTTTTTCATGTTAAAATTAATTCTTTCCAAGTTAAAGTACATTTCAACAAGTTAAAATTACATTTTGACAAGTTAAAGTACAAATTTAACAAGTTAAAGTTACGTTTTTTTAAGTTAAAGTAGGTTTTTTACAAGTTAAAGTTATGTTTTGACAAGATAAAGTATGTTTTTACAAGTTTAAGTTACGTTTTGACAAGTTAAAATATATATTTACAAGTTAAAATTACGATTTGACAAGTTAAAGTGCATTTTTTACAAGTTAAAGTTACGTTTTGACAAGTTAAATTATGTTTTTTAGAAGTTAAAGTTACGTTTTGACAAGTTAAAGTATGTTTCTCACAAGTTAAAGTTACGTTTTAACAAATTATAGTATGTTTCAACAAGTTAAAATTACGGTTTAACATGTTAAAGTACATTTTTACAAGTTAAAGTTATGTTTTGACAAGTTAAAGTACGTTTCAACTAGTTAAAATTACATTTTGACAAGTTAAAATACATTTTTTACAAGTTAAAGTTACGTTTTGACAAGTTAAAGTGTTTTTTTACAAGTTAAAGTTACGTTTTGACAAGTTAAAGTACGTTTCAACAAGTGTCAATTACGTTTTGAGAAGTTAAAGTACATTTTTTACAAGTTAGAGTTACGTTTTGACAAGTTAAAGCACGTTTCAAAATTTTAAAATTACGTTTTGACAATTTAGAGTATATTTTTTAAAAGTTAAAGTTACGTTTTAAAAAGTTAAAGTACGTTTTTTTCATGTTAAAATTAATTCTTTCCAAGTTAAAGTACATTTCAACAAGTTAAAATTACATTTTGACAAGTTAAAGTACAAATTTAACAAGTTAAAGTTACGTTTTTTTAAGTTAAAGTAGGTTTTTTACAAGTTAAAGTTATGTTTTGACAAGATAAAGTATGTTTTTACAAGTTTAAGTTACGTTTTGACAAGTTAAAATATATATTTACGAGTTAAAATTACGATTTGACAAGTTAAAGTGCATTTTTTACAAGTTAAAGTTACGTTTTGACAAGTTAAATTATGTTTTTTACAAGTTAAAGTTACGTTTTGACAAGTTAAAGTATGTTTCTCACAAGTTAAAGTTACGTTTTAACAAATTATAGTATGTTTCAACAAGTTAAAATTACGGTTTAACATGTTAAAGTACATTTTTACAAGTTAAAGTTATGTTTTGACAAGTTAAAGTACGTTTCAACTAGTTAAAATTACATTTTGACAAGTTAAAATACATTTTTTACAAGTTAAAGTTACGTTTTGACAAGTTAAAGTGTTTTTTTACAAGTTAAAGTTACGTTTTGACAAGTTAAAGTACGTTTCAACAAGTGTCAATTACGTTTTGACAAGTTAAAGTACATTTTTTACAAGTTAGAGTTACGTTTTGACAAGTTAAAGCACGTTTCAAAATTTTAAAATTACGTTTTGACAATTTAGAGTATATTTTTTAAAAGTTAAAGTTACGTTTTAAAAAGTTAAAGTACGTTTTTTTCATGTTAAAATTAATTCTTTCCAAGTTAAAGTACATTTCAACAAGTTAAAATTACATTTTGACAAGTTAAAGTACAAATTTAACAAGTTAAAGTTACGTTTTTTTAAGTTAAAGTAGGTTTTTTACAAGTTAAAGTTATGTTTTGACAAGATAAAGTATGTTTTTACAAGTTTAAGTCACGTTTTGACAAGTTAAAATATGTATTTACAACTTAAAATTACGATTTGACAAGTTAAAGTGCATTTTTTACAAGTTAAGGTTACGTTTTGACAAGTTAAATTATGTTTTTTACAAGTTAAAGTTACGTTTTGACAAGTTAAAGTATGTTTCTCACAAGTTAAAGTTACGTTTTAACAAATTATAGTATGTTTCAACAAGTTAAAATTACGGTTTAACATGTTAAAGTACATTTTTACAAGTTAAAGTTATGTTTTGACAAGTTAAAGTACGGTTCAACTAGTTAAAATTACATTTTGACAAGTTAAAATACATTTTTTACAAGTTAAAGTTACGTTTTGACAAGTTAAAGTGTTTTTTTACAAGTTAAAGTTACGTTTTGACAAGTTAAAGTACGTTTCAACAAGTGTCAATTACGTTTTGACAAGTTAAAGTACATTTTTTACAAGTTAGAGTTACGTTTTGACAAGTTAAAGCACGTTTCAAAATTTTAAAATTACGTTTTGACAATTTAGAGTATATTTTTTAAAAGTTAAAGTTACGTTTTAAAAAGTTAAAGTACGTTTTTTTCATGTTAAAATTAATTCTTTCCAAGTTAAAGTACATTTCAACAAGTTAAAATTACATTTTGACAAGTTAAAGTACAAATTTAACAAGTTAAAGTTACGTTTTTTTAAGTTAAAGTAGGTTTTTTACAAGTTAAAGTTATGTTTTGACAAGATAAAGTATGTTTTTACAAGTTTAAGTTACGTTTTGACAAGTTAAAATATATATTTACGAGTTAAACTTACGATTTGACAAGTTAAAGTGCATTTTTTACAAGTTAAAGTTACGTTTTGACAAGTTAAATTATGTTTTTTACAAGTTAAAGTTACGTTTTGACAAGTTAAAGTATGTTTCTCGCAAGTTAAAGTTACGTTTTAACAAATTATAGTATGTTTCAACAAGTTAAAATTACGGTTTAACATGTTAAAGTACATTTTTACAAGTTAAAGTTATGTTTTGACAAGTTAAAGTACGTTTCAACTAGTTAAAATTACATTTTGACAAGTTAAAATACATTTTTTAGAAGTTAAAGTTACGTTTTGACAAGTTAAAGTGTTTTTTTACAAGTTAAAGTTACGTTTTGACAAGTTAAAGTACGTTTCAACAAGTGTCAATTACGTTTTGACAAGTTAAAGTACATTTTTTACAAGTTAGAGTTACGTTTTGACAAGTTAAAGCACGTTTCAAAATTTTAAAATTACGTTTTGACAATTTAGAGTATATTTTTTAAAAGTTAAAGTTACGTTTTAAAAAGTTAAAGTACGTTTTTTTCATGTTAAAATTAATTCTTTCCAAGTTACAGTACATTTCAACAAGTTAAAATTACATTTTGACAAGTTAAAGTACATATTTAACAAGTTAAAGTTACGTTTTTTTAAGTTAAAGGAGGTTTTTTACAAGTTAAAGTTATGTTTTTACAAGATAAAGTATGTTTTTACAAGTTTAAGTCACGTTTTGACAAGTTAAAATATATATTTACAAGTTAAAATTACGATTTGACAAGTTAAAGTGCATTTTTTACAAGTTAAAGTTACGTTTTGACAAGTTAAATTATGTTTTTTACAAGTTAAAGTTACGTTTTGACAAGTTAAAGTATGTTTCTCACAAGTTAAAGTTACGTTTTAACAAATTATAGTATGTTTCAACAAGTTAAAATTACGGTTTAACATGTTAAAGTACATTTTTACAAGTTAAAGTTATGTTTTGACAAGTAAAAGTACGGTTCAACTAGTTAAAATTACATTTTGACAAGTTAAAATACATTTTTTACAAGTTAAAGTTACGTTTTGACAAGTTAAAGTGTTTTTTTACAAGTTAAAGTTACGTTTTGACAAGTTAAAGTACGTTTCAACAAGTGTCAATTACGTTTTGACAAGTTAAAGTACATTTTTTACAAGTTAGAGTTACGTTTTGACAAGTTAAAGAACGTTTCAAAATTTTAAAATTACGTTTTGACAATTTAGAGTATATTTTTTAAAAGTTAAAGTTACGTTTTAAAAAGTTAAAGTACGTTTTTTTCATGTTAAAATTAATTCTTTCCAAGTTAAAGTACATTTCAACAAGTTAAAATTACATTTTGACAATTTATAGTACAATTTTAACAAGTTAAAGTTACGTTTTGTCAAGTTAACGTAGGTTTTTTACAAGTTAAAGTTATGGTTTGACAAGTTAAAGTATGTTTTTACAAGTTAAAGTTACGTTTTGACAAGTTAAAGTATATTTTTTACAAGTTAAAATTACGATTTGACAAGTTAAAGTGCATTTTTTACAAGTTAAAGTTACGTTTTGACATGTTAAATTATGTTTTTTACAAGTTAAAGTTACGTTTTGACAAGTTAAAGTATGTTTCTCACAAGTTAAAGTTAAGTTTTAACAAATTATAGTATATTTCAACAAGTTAAAATTACGATTTAACATGGTAAAGTACATTTTTACAAGTTAAAGTTATGTTTTCACAAGTTAAAGTACGTTTCAACTAGTTAAAATTACATTTTGACAAGTTAAAATACATTTTTTACACATTAAAGTTACGTTTTGACAAGTTAAAGTGTTTTTTTACAAGTTAAAGTTACGTTTTGACAAGTTAAAGTATGTTTCAACAAGTGTCAATTACGTTTTGACAATTTAAAGTACATTTTTTACGAGTTAAAGTTACGTTTTGACAAGTTAAAGCACGTTTCAAAATTTTAAAATTACGTTTTGACAATTTAGAGTATATTTTTTAAAAGTAAAAGTTACGTTTTAAAAAGTTAAAGTACATTTTTTTCATGTAAAAATTAATTCTTTCCAAGTTAAAGTACGTTTCAACAAGTTAAAATTACATTTTGACAAGTTAAAGAACAAATTTAACAAGTTAAAGTTACGTTATTTCAAGTTAAAGTAGGTTTTTTACAAGTTAAAGTTATGTTTTGACAAGATAAAGTATGTTTTTACAAGTTAAAGTTACGTTTTGACAAGTTAAAATATATATTTACAAGTTAAAATTACGATTTGACAAGTTAAAGTGCATTTTTTACAAGTTAAAGTTACGTTTTGACAAGTTAAATTATGTTTTTTACAAGTTAAAGTTACGTTTTGACAAGTTAAAGTATGTTTCTTACATGTTAAAGTTACGTTTTAACAAGTTATAGTATGTTTCAACAAGTTAAAATTACGATTTAACAAGTTAAAGTACATTTTTACAAGTTAAAGTTATGTTTTGACAAGTTAAAGTACGTTTCAACTAGTTAAAATTACATTTTGACTAGTTAAAGTACAGTTTTAACAAGTTAAAGTTACATTTTGTCAAGTTAAAGTACTTTTCAACTAGTTAAAATTACATTTTGACTAGTTAAAATACATTTTTTACAAGTTAAAGGTACTTTTTGACAAGTTAAAGTGTGTTTTTTACAAGATAAAGTTATGTTTTGATAAGTTAAAGTACGTTTCAACTAGTTAAAATTACATTTGACTAGTTAAAATACATTTTTTACAAGTTAAAGGTACGTTTTGACAAGTTAAAGTGTGTTTCTTACAAGTTAAAGTTACGTTTTGACAAGTTAAAGTACGTTTCAACAAGTGTCAATTACGTTTTGACAAGTTAAAGTACATTTTTTGACAAGTTAAAGTTACGTTTTGACAAGTTAAAGTACATTTCAAAAATTTAAAATTACGTTTTGAAAAATTAGAGTATATTTCTTACAAGTTAAAGTTATGTTTTAAAAAGTTAGAGTACGAGTTTTTTCATGTTAAAATTAATTCTTTCCAAGTTAATGTACATTTCAACAAGTGAAAATTACATTTTGACAAGTTATAGTACAATTTTAACAAGTTAAAGTTACGTTTTGTCAAGTTAACGTAGGTTTTTTACAAGTTAAAGTTATGGTTTGACAAGTTAAAGTATGTTTTTACAAGTTAAAGTTACGTTTTGACAAGTTAAAGTATATTTTTTACAAGTTAAAATTACGATTTGACAAGTTAAAGTGCATTTTTTACAAGTTAAAGTTACGTTTTGACATGTTAAATTATGTTTTTTACAAGTTAAAGTTACGTTTTAAAAAGTTAAAGTACATTTTTTTCATGTAAAAATTAATTCTTTCCAAATTAAAGTACGTTTCAACAAGTTAAAATTACATTTGGACAAGTTAAAGAACAAATTTAACAAGTTAAAGTTACGTTATTTCAAGTTAAAGTAGGTTTTTTACAAGTTAAAGTCATGTTTTGACAAGATAAAGTATGTTTTTACAAGTTAAAGTTACGTTTTGACAAGTTAAAGTGCATTTTTTACAAGTTAAAGTTACGTTTTGACAAGTTAAATTATGTTTTTTACAAGTTAAAGTTACGTTTTGACAAGTTAAAGTATGTTACTTACAAGTTAAAGTTACGTTTTAACAAGTTATAGTATGTTTCAACAAGTTAAAATTACGATTTAACAAGTTAAAGTACATTTTTACAAGTTAAAGTTATGTTTTGACAAGTTAAAGTACGTTTCAACTAGTTAAAATTACATTTTGACTAGTTAAAGTACAGTTTTAACAAGTTAAAGTTACGTTTTGTCAAGTTAAAGTACTTTTCAACTAGTTAAAATTACATTTTGACTAGTTAAAATACATTTTGACTAGTTAAAATACATTTTTTACAAGTTAAAGGTACGTTTTGACAAGTTAAAGTGTGTTTTTTACTAGTTAAAGTTATGTTTTGACAAGTTAAAGTACGTTTCAACTAGTTAAAATTACATTTTGACTAGTTAAAATACATTTTTTACAAGTTAAAGGTACATTTTGACAAGTTAAAGTACGTTTTAAAAATTTAAGATTACGTTTTGACAATTTAGACTATATTTTTTTATAAGTTAAAGTTACGTTTAAAAAGTTAAAGTACGTTTTTTTCATGTTAAAATTAATTCTTTCCAAGTTAAAGTACATTTCAACAAGTTAAAATTATATTTTGAGAAGTTAAAGTACAGTTTTAACAAGTTAAAGTTACGTTTTGTCAAGTTAATGTAGGATTTTTCCAAGTTAAAGTTATGTTTGGACAAGTTAAAGTATGTTTTTACAAGTTAAAGTTACGTTTTGACAAGTTAAAGTATATTTTTTACAAGTTAAAATTACGATTTGACGAGATAAAGTGCATTTTTTACAAGTTAAAGTTACGTTTTGAGAAGTTAAATTATGTTTTTTACAAGTTATAGTTACGTTTTGACAAGTTAAATTATGTTTTTTACAAGTTAAAGTTACGTTTTAATAAGTTATAGTATGTTTTAACAAGTTAAAGTACATTTTTACAAGTTAAAGTTATGTTTTGACAAGTTAAAGTACGTTTCAACTAGTTAAAATTACATTTTGACTAGTTAAAATACATTTTTTTACAAGTTAAAGGTACGTTTTGACAAGTTAAAGTGTGTTTTAACAAGTTAAAGTTACGTTTTGACAAGTTAAAGTACGTTTCAAAAATTTAAAATTTCGTTTTAACAAGTTAAAGTACATTTTTACAACTTAAAGTTATGTTTTAACAAGTTAAAGTACGTTTGAACTAGTAAAAATTACATTTTGACAAGTTAAAATACATTTTTTACAAGTTAAAGTTACGTTTTGACAAGTTAAAGTGTGTTTTTGACAAGTTAAAGTTACGTTTTGACAAGTTAAAGTACGTTTCAACTAGTTTCAATTACGTTTTGACAAGTTAAAGTACATTTTTTACAAGTTAAAGTTACGTTTTGACAAGTTAAAGCACGTTTCAATATTTTAAAATTACGTTTTGACAATTTAGAGTATATTTTTTACAAGTTAAAGTTACGTTTTAAAAAGATAAAGTACGTTTTTTTCATGTTAAAATTAATTTTTTCCAAGTTAAAGTACATTTCAACAAGTTAAAATTACATTTTGACAAGTTAAAATACAAATTTAACAAGTTAAAGTTACGTTTTTTCAAGTTAAAGTAGGTTTTTTACAAGTTAAAGTTATGTTTTGACTAGATAAAGTATGTTTTTTCAAGTTAAAGTTACGATTTGACAAGTTAAAGTGCATTTTTTACAAGTTAAAGTTACGTTTTGACAGGTTAAATTATGTTTTTTACAAGTTAAAGTTACGTTTTGACAAGTTAAAGTTCATTTTTTACAAGTTAAAGTTAAGTTTTGAGAAGTTAAATTATGTTTTTTACAAGTTAAAGTTACGTTTCGACAAGTTAAAGTATGTTTCTTACAAGTTAAAATTACATTTTAATAAGTTATAGTATGTTTCAACAAGTTAAAATTACGATTTAACAAGTTAAAGTACATTATTACAAGTTAAAGTTATGTTTTGACAAGTTAAAGTACGTTTCAAGTAGTTAAAATTACATTTTGACAAGTTAAAGTACATTTTTAACAAGTTAAAGTTACGTTTTGACAAGTTAAAGTACGTTTTAAAAATTTAAGATTACGTTTTGACAATTTAGACTATATTTTTTATAAGTTAAAGTTACGTTTAAAAAGTTAAAGTACGTTTTTTTCATGTTAAAATTAACTCTTTCCAAGTTAAAGTACATTTCAACAAGTTAAAATTACATTTTGAGAAGTTAAAGTACAGTTTTAACAAGTTAAAGTTTCGTTTTGTCAAGTTAATGTAGGATTTTTCCAAGTTAAAGTTATGTTTGGACAAGTTAAAGTATGTTTTTACAAGTTAAAGTTACGTTTTGACAAGTTAAAGTATATTTTTTACAAGTTAAAATTACGATTTGACAAGATAAAGTGCATTTTTTACAAGTTAAAGTTACGTTTTGACAAGGTAAATTATGTTTCTTACAAGTTAAAGTGTGTTTTACAAGTTAAAGTTACGTTTTGACAAGTTAAAGTACGTTTCAACAAGTGTCAATTACGTTTTAACAAGTTAAAGTACATTTTTTACAAGTTAAAGTTACGTTTTGACAAGTTAAAGTACGTTTCAAAATTTAAAATTTCGTTTTAACAAGTTAAAGTACATTTTTACAAGTTAAAGTTATGTTTTAACAAGTTAAAGTACGTTTGAACTAGTTAAAATACATTTTTTACAAGTTAAAGTTACGTTTTGACAAGTTAAAGTGTGTTTTTGACAAGTTAAAGTTACGTTTTGACAAGTTAAAGTACGTATCAACAAGTGTCAATTACGTATTGACAAGTTAAAGTACATTTTTTACAAGTTCAAGTTACGTTTTGACAAGTTAAAGCACGTTTCAAAATTTTAAAATTACGTTTTGACAATTTAGAGTATATTTTTTACAAGTTAAAGTTACGTTTTAAAAAGTTAAAGTACGTTTTTTTCATGTTAAAATTAATTCTTTCCAAGTTAAATTACATTTCAACAAGTTAAAATTACATTTTGACAAGTTAAAGTACAAATTTAACAAGTTAAAGTTACCTTTTGACAAGTTAAAGTAGGTTTTTTACAAGTTAAAGTTATGTTTTGACAAGATAAAGTATGTTTTTACAAGTTAAAGTTACGTTTTGACAAGTTAAAATATATATTTACAAGTTAAAATTACGATTTGACAAGTTAAAGTGCATTTTTTACAAGTTAAAATTACGTTTTGACAAGTTAAAGTATGTTTTTACAAGTTAAAGTTACGTTTTGACAAGTTAAAGTATATTTTTTACAAGTTAAAATTACGATTTGACAAGTTAAAGTGCATTTTTTACAAGTTAAAGTTACGTTTTGACAAGTTAAATTATGTTTTTTTACAAGTTATAGTTACATTTTGACAAGTTAAAGTATGTTTCTTACAAGTTAAAGTTACGTTTTAACAAATTATAGTATGTTTCAACAAGTTAAAATTACGATTTAACATGTTAAAGTACATTTTTACAAGTTAAAGTTATGTTTTGACAAGTTAAAGTACGTTTCAACTAGTTAAAATTACATTTTGACAAGTTAAAATACATTTTTTACAAGTTAAAGTTACGTTTTGACAAGTTAAAGTGTGTTTTTTACAAGTTAAAGTTACGTTTTGACAAGTTAAAGTACATTTTGTACAAGTTAAAGTTACGTTTTGACAAGTTAAAGTACGTTTCAAAAATTTAAAATTACGTTTTGACAATTTAGAGTATATTTTTACAAGTTAAAGTTATGTTTTAAAAGGTTAAAGTACGTTTTTTTCATGTTAAAATTAATTCTTTCCAAGTTAAAGTATATTTTAACAAGTTAAAATTACATTTTGACAAGTTAAAGTACGTTTTTTCAAGTTAAAGTAGGTTTTTTACAAGTTAAACTTATGTTTTGACAAGATAAAGTATGTTTTTACAAGTTAAAGTTACGTTTTGACAAGTTAAAGTATATTTTTACAAGTTAAAATTACGATTTGACAATTTAAAGTGCATTTTTTACAAGTTAAAGTTACGTTTTTACAAGTTAAATTATGTTATTTACAAGTTAAAGTTACGTTTTGACAAGTTAAAGTATGTTTGTTACAAGTTAAAGTTACGTTTTAACAAGTTATAGTATGTATCAACAAGTTAAAATTACGATTTAAAGAGTTAAAGTACATTTTTACAAGTTAAAGTTCTGTTTGGACAAGTTAAAGTACGTTTCAACTAGTTAAAATTACGTTTTGACTAGTTAAAATACATTTTTTACAAGTTAAAGGTACGTTTTGACAAGTTAAAGTGTGTTTTTTACAAGTTAAAGTTACGTTTTGACAAGTTAAAGTACGTTTCAACAAGTGTCAATTATGTTTAGACAAGTTAAAGTATAATTTTTACAAGTTAAAGCTACGTTTTGACAAGTTAAAGTACGTTTCAAAATTTAAAATTTCGTTTTAACAAGTTAAAATACATTTTTACAAGTTAAAGTTATGTTTTAACAAGTTAAAGTACGTTTGAACTAGTTAAAATTACATTTTGACAAGTTAAAATACATTTTTTACAAGTTAAAATTACGTTTTGACAAGTTAAAGTGTGTTTTTGACAAGTTAAAGTTACGTTTTGACAAGTTAAAGTACGTTTCAACAAGTGTCAATTACGTTTTCACAAGTTAAAGTACGTTTCAAAAATATAAAATTACGTTTTGACAAATTAGAGTATATTTTTTACAAGTTAAAGTTACGTTTTAAAAAGTTAGAGTACGTTTTTTTCATGCCAAAATTAATTCTTTCCAAGTTAATGTACATTTCAACAAGTTAAAATTATATTTTGACAAGTTAAAGTACAATTTTAACAAGTTAAAGTTATGTTTTGTCAAATTAACGTAGGTTTTTTACAAGTTAAAGTTATGTTTTGACAAGTTAAAGTATGTTTTTACAAGTTAAAGTTACGTTTTGAGAAGTTAAAGTATATTTTTTACAAGTTAAAATTACGATTTGACAAGTTAGAGTGCATTTTTTACAAGTTAAAGTTACGTTTTGACAAGTTAAATTATGTTTTTTACAAGTTAAAGTTACGTTTTGACAAGTTAAAGTATCTTTCTTACAAGTTAAAGTTACGTTTTAACAAATTATAGTATGTTTAAACAAGTTAAAATTACGATTTAACAAGTTAAAGTACATTTTTACAAGTTAAAGTTATGTTTTAACAAGTTAAACTACGTTTGAACTAGTTAAAATTATGTTTTGACTAGTTAAAATACATTTTTTACAAGTTAAAGGTACGTTTTGACAAGTTAAAGTGTGTTTTTTACAAGTTAAAGTTACGTTTTGACAAGTTAAAGTACGTTTCAACAAGTGTCAATTACGTTTTGACAAGTTAAAGTACATTTTTTACAAGTTAAAGTTACGTTTTGACAAGTTAAAGTACGTTTCAAAAATTTAAAATTTCGTTTTAACAAGTTAAAGTACATTTTTACAAGTTAAAGTTATGTTTTAACAAGTTAAAGTACGTTTGAACTAGTTAAAATTACATTTTGACAATTTAAAATACATTTTTAACAAGTTAAAGTTAAGTTTTGACAAGTTAAAGTGTGTTTTTGACAAGGTAAAGTTACGTTTTGACAAGTTAAAGTACGTTTCAACAAGTGTCAATTACGTTTTCACAAGTTAAAGTACGTTTCAAAAATATAAAATTACGTTTTGACAAATTAGAGTATATTTTTTACAAGTTAAAGTTACGTTTTAAAAAGTTAGATTACGTTTTTTTCATGTTAAAATTAATTATTTCCAAGTTAACGTACATTTCAACAAGTTAAAATTACATTTTGACAAGTTAAAGTACAATTTTAACAAGTTAAAGTTACGTTTTGTCAAGTTAACGTAGGTTTTTTACAAGTTAAAGTTATGTTTTGACAAGTTAAAGTATGTTTTTACAAGTTAAAGTTACGTTTTGACAAGTTAAAGTATATTTTTTACAAGTTAAAATTACGATTTGACAAGTTAAAGTGCATTTTTTACAAGTTAAAGTTATGTTTTGACAAGTTAAAGTATGTTTCTTACAAGTTAAAGTTACGTTTTAACAAGTTATAGTATGTTTCAACAAGTTAAAATTACGATTTAACAAGTTAAAGTACATATTTATAAGTTAAAGTTATGTTTTAACAAGTTAAAGTATGTTTGAACAAGTTAAAATTACATTTTGACAAGTTAAAATACATTTTTTACAAGTTAAAGTTACATTTTGACAAGTTAAAGTGTGTTTTTTACAAGTTAAAGTTACGTTTTAACAAATTAAAGTACGTTACAACAAGTGTCAATTACGTTTTGACAAGTTAAAGTACATATTTTACAAGTTAAAGTTACGTTTTGACAAGTTAAAGTACGTTTCAAAAATTTAAAATTACGTTTTGACAAGTTAGAGTATATTTTTTATAAGTTCAAGTTACGTTTTGACAAGTTAAAGTACGTTTCAAAAATTTAAAATTACGTTTTGTCAAGTTAAAATAGGTTTTTTACAAGTTAAAGTTATGTTTTGACAAGTTAAAGTAAGTTTTTATAAGTTAAGGTTACGTTTTGACAAGTTAAATTACGTCTCAACAAGTTAAAATTACGATTTGACAAATTAAAGTACATTTTTTTTAAGTTAAAGTTACGTTTTGACAAGTTAAAGTATGTTTTTTACAAGGTAAAGTTACGTTTTGACAAGTTAGAGTATATTTTTTACAAGTAAAGTTACGTTTTAAAAAGTTAAAGTACATTTCAACAAGTTAAAATTACATTTTGACAAGTTAAAGTACAATTTTTACAAGTTAAAGTTAGGTTTTGACAAGTTAAAGTATGTTTTTTACAAGTTAAAGTTACGTTTTGACAAGTTAAATTATGGTTTTTACAAGTTAAAGTTACGTTTGGACAGTTTAAAGTATGTTTCTTACAAGTTAAAGTTAGATTTTAACAAGTTATAGTACGTTCCAACAAGTTAAAATTACTATTTGACAAGTTAAAGTACATTTTGTACAAGTTAAAATTATGTTTTGACAAGTTAAAGTACGTTTCAACAAGTTAAAATTATGTGTTGACAAGTTAAAGTACATTTTATACAAGTTAAATTTACATTTTGACAAGTTAAAGTTTATTTTTTACTAGTTAAAATTACGATTTGACAAGTTAAAGTGCATTTTTTACAAGTGAAAGTTACGTTTTGACAAGTTAAAGTATATTTTTTACAAGTTAAAATTACGATTGAGAAGTTAAAGTACTTTTTTAACAAGTTAAAGTATGTTTCTTACAAGTTAAAGTTACGTTTCAACAAGTTAAAATTACGTTTTGACAAGTTAAAGTACATTTTTTACAAGTTAAAGTTACGGTTTGACAAGTTAAAGTATATTTTTTACAAGTTAAAATTACGATTTGACAAGTTAAAGTGTATTTTTTACAAGTTAAAGTTACGTTTTGACAAGTTAAAGTTTGTTCTTTACAAGTTACAGTTACGTTTTGACAAGTTAAGTTATAATTTTTACAATTTAAAGTTAGGTTTTGACGAATTAAAGTATGTTTCTTACAAGTTAAAGTTACGTTTTAACAAGTTATAGTACGTTCCAACAAGTTAAAATTACGATTTGACAAGTTAAAGTACATTTTTAAGTTAAAGTTATGTTTTGACAAGTTAAAGTACGTTTCAACAAGTTAAAATTACGTTTTGACAAGTTAAAGGACATTTTTTACAAGTTAAAGTTACGTTTTGTTAAGTTAATTTACATTTTTTACAAGTTAAAGTTATGTTTTGACAAGTTAAAGCACGTTTCAACAAGTGTCAATTACTTTTTGACAAGTTAAAGTACATTTTTTACAAGTTAAACTTACGTTTTGACAAGTTAAAGTGTGTTTTTTACAAGTTAAAGTTACGTTTTGACAAGTTAAAATACATTTAAACAAGTATAAATTACGTTTCAACAAGTTAAAATTACGTTTTGACAAGTTAAAGTACATTTTTTACAAGTTAAAGTTACGTTTTGTTAAGTTAATTTACATTTTTTACAAGTTAAAGTTATGTTTTGACAAGTTAAAGCACGTTTCAACAAGTGTCAATTACTTTTTGACAAGTTAAAGTACATTTTTTACAAGTTAAAGTTACGTTTTGACAAGTTAAAGTGTGTTTTTTACAAGTTAAAGTTACGTTTTGACAAGTTAAAGTACGTTTAAACAAGTATAAATTACGTTTCAAGAAGTTAAAATTACGTTTTGACAAGTTAAAGTACATTTTTTACAAGTTAAAGTTACGTTTTGTTAAGTTAATTTACATTTTTTACAAGTTAAAGTTATGTTTTGACAAGTTAAAGCACGTTTCAACAAGTGTCAATTACTTTTTGACAAGTTAAAGTACATTTTTTACAAGTTAAAGTTACGTTTTGACAAGTTAAAGTGTGTTTTTTACAAGTTAAAGTTACGTTTTGACAAGTTAAAGTACGTTTCAACAAGTGTCAATTACGTTTTCACAAGTTAAAGTACGTTTCAAAAATATAAAATTACGTTTTGACAAGTTAGAGTATATTTTTTACAAGTTAAAGTTACGTTTTAAAAAGTTAAAGTACGTTTTTTTTATGTTAAAATTAATTCTTTCCAAGTTAAAGTACATTTCAACAAGTTAAAATTACATTTTGACAACATAAAGTACAATTTTTACAAGTTAAAGTTAGGTTTTGACAAGTTAAAGTGTGTTTTTTACAAGTTAAAGTTACGTTTTGACAAGTTAAATTATGGTTTTTACAAGTTAAAGTTACGTTTGGACAGTTTAAAGTATGTTTCTTACAAGTTAAATTTAGGTTTTAACAAGTTATAGTACGTTCCAACAAGTTAAAATTACTATTTGACAAGTTAAACTACATTTTGTACAAGTTAAAATTATATTTTGACAAGTTAAAGTACGTTTCAACAAGTTAAAATTATGTATTGACAAGTTAAAGTACATTTTTTACAAGTTAAATTTACATTTTGACAAGTTAAAGTATATTTTTTACTAGTTAAAATTACGATTTGACAAGTTAAAGTGCATTTTTTACAAGTGAAAGTTACGTTTTGACAAGTTAAAGTTATGTTTTGACAAGTTAAAGTACGTTTCAACAAGTTAAAATTAAGTTTTGACAAGTTAAAGTACATTTTTACAAGTGAAAGTTACGTTTTGATAAGTTAAAGTTTGTTTTTTACAAGTTATAGTTACGTTTCGTCAAGTTAAAGTATGTTTCTTAGAAGTTAAAGTTACGTTTTGAAAAGTTCAAGTACGTTTCAACAAGTTAAAATTACGATTTGACAAGTTAAAGTCCATTTTTTACAAGTTAAAGTTATGTTTTGACAAGTTAAAGTACGTTTCAACAAGTTAAAATTACGTTTTGACAAGTTAAAGTACATTTTTTACAAGTTAAAGTTAAGTTTTGTTAAGTTAATTTACATTTTTTACAAGTTAAAGTTATGTTTTGACAAGTTAAAGCACGTTTCAACAAGTGTCAATTACTTTTTGACAAGTTAAAGTACATTTTTTACAAGTTAAAGTTACGTTTTGACAAGTTAAAGTGTGTTTTTTACAAGTTAAAGTTACGTTTTGACAAGTTAAAGTACGTTTAAACAAGTATAAATTACGTTCAACAAGTTAAAATTACGTTTTGACAAGTTAAAGTACATTTTTTACAAGTTAAAGTTATGTTTTGACAAGTTAAAGCACGTTTCAACAAGTGTCAATTACTTTTTGACAAGTTAAAGTACATTTTTTACAAGTTAAAGTTACGTTTTGACAAGTTAAAGTGTGTTTTTTACAAGTTAAAGTTACGTTTTGACAAGTTAAAGTACGTTTAAACAAGTATAAATTACGTTTCAACAAGTTAAAGTTACGTTTTGTCAAGTTAAAGTATGTTTCTTACAAGTTAAAGTTACGTTTTAACAAGTTATAGTACGTTCCAACAAGTTAAAATTATGATTTGACAAGTTAAAGTTCATTTTTTACAAGTTAAAGTTATGTTTTCACAAGTTAGAGTACGTTTCATCAAGTTAAAATTACGTTTTAACAAGTTAAAGTACATTTTTTTTAAGTTAGAGTTACGTTTTGACAAGTTAAAGTTTGTTTTTTACAAGTTAAAGTTACGTTTTGTCAAGTTAAAGTATGTTTCTTATAAGTTAAAGTTACGTTTTGACTAGTTAAAGTACGTTTCAACAAGTTAAAATTACGATTTGACAAGTTAAAGTGCATTTTTTACAAGTTAAAGTTATGTTTTGAGAAGTTAAAGTACGTTTCAACAAGTTAAAATTACGTTTTGACAAGTTAAAGTACATTTTTTACAAGTTAAAGTTATGTTTTGATAAGTAAAAGTGTGTTTTTTACAAGTTAAAATAACGTTTTGACAAGTTAAAGTATTTTTTTTACAAGTTAAAGTTACGTTTTGACAAGTTAAAGTACGTTTCAAAAATTTAAAATTACGTTTCGACAAGTTAGAGTATATTTTTTACATGTTCAAGTTACGTTTTGACAAGTTAAAGTACGTTTCAAAAATTTAAAATTACGTTTTGTCAAGTTAAAATAGATTTTTTACAGGTTAAAGTTATGTTTTGACAAGTTAAAGTATGTTTATATAAGTTAAAGTTACGTTTTGACAAGTTAAATTACGTTTCAACAAGTTAAAATTACGATTTGACAAGTTAAAGTACATTTTTTATAAGTTAAAGTTACGTTTTGACAAGTTAAAGCATTTTTTTTACAAGTTAAAATTACGATTTGACAAGATAAAGTGCATTTCTTACAAGTTAAATTTACGTTTTGAGAAGTTAAAGTATTTTTTTTACAAGTTAAAGTTACGTTTTGACAAGTTAGAGTATATTTTTTACAAGTTAAAGTTACGTTTTAAAAAGTTAAAGTACGTTTTTTTTATGTTAAAATTAATTCTTTCCAAGTTAAAGTACATTTCAACAAGTTAAAATTACATTTTGACAAGTTAAAGTACAATTTTTACAAGTTAAAGTTAGGTTTTGACAAGTTAAAGTATGTTTTTTACAAGTTAAAGTTACGTTTTGACAAGTTAAATTATGGTTTTTACAAGTTAAAGTTACGTTTGGACAGTTTATAGTATGTTTCTTACAAGTTAAAGTTAGGTTTTAACAAGTTATAGTACGTTCCAACAAGGTATAATTACTATTTGACAAGTTAAAGTACATTTTGTACAAGTTAAAATTATGTTTTGACAAGTTAAAGTATGTTACAACAAGTTAAAATTATGTGTTGACAAGTTAAAGTACATTTTTTACAAGTTAAATTTACATTTTGACAAGTTAAAGTATATTTTTTACTAGTTAAAATTACGATTTAAAAAGTTAAAGTGCATTTTTTACAAGTGTAAGTTACGTTTTGACAAGATAAAGTATATTTTTTACAAGTTAAAATTACGATTGAGAAGTTAAAGTACTTTTTTAACAAGTTAAAGTATGTTTCTTACAAGTTAAAGTTACGTTTCAACAAGTTAAAATTACGTTTTGACAAGTTAAAGTACATTTTTTACAAGTTAAAGTTACGTTTTGACAAGTTAAAGTATATTTTTTACAAGTTAAAATTACGATTTGACAAGTTAAAGTGTATTTTCTACAAGTTAAAGTTACGTTTTGACAAGTTAAAGTTTGTTCTTTACAAGTTACAGTTACGTTTTGACATGTTAAAGTACGTTTCAAAAATTTAAAATTACGTTTTGGCAATATAGAGTATATTTTTTACAAGTTAAAGTTACGTTTTTAAAAATAAAGGTACCTTTTTTTAATGTTAAAATTAATTCTTTCCAAGTTAAAGTACATTTCAACAAGTTAAAATTACATTTTGACAAGTTAAAGTACAAATTTAACAAATTAAAGTTACGTATTGTCATGTTAAAGTAGGTTTTTTACAAGTTAAAGTTATGTTTTGACAAGTTAAAGTATGTTTTTACAAGTTAAAGTTACGTTTTGACAACTTAAAGTATATATTTTACAAGTTAAAATTACGATTTAACAACTTAAAGTGCATTTTTTACAAGTTAAAGTTACGTTTTGACAAGTTAAATTATGTTTTTTACAAGTTAAAGTTACGTTTTGACAAGTAAAAGTATGTTTCTTAGAAGTTAAAGTTACGTTTTAACAAGTTATAGTATGTTTCTTACAAGTTAAAGTTATGTTTTAACAAGTTATAGTACGTTCCAACAAATTAAAATTACGATTTGACAAGTTAAAGTACGTTTCACCAAGTTAAAATTACGTTTTGACAAGTTAAAGTACAATTTTTACAAGTTAAAGTTACGTTTTGACTAGTTAAAGTACGTTTCAAAAATTTAAAATAACGTTTTGACAAGTTAGAGCATATTTTTTACAAGTTAAAGTTACGTTTTAATAAGTTAAAGTACGTTTTTTACATTTTAAAATTAATTCTTTCCAAGTTAAAGTACAATTCAACAAGTTAAAATTACATTTTGACAAGTTGAAGTACAATTTTAACAAGTTAAAGTTACGTTTTGTCAAGATAGAGTAGGTTTTATACAAGTTAAAGTTATGTTTTGACAAGTTAAATTATGTTTTTTACAAGTTAAAGTTACGTTTTGACAAGTTAAAGTATGTTTCTTAAAAGTTAAAGTTACGTTTTAACAATTTGTAGTACCTTCCAACAAGTTCAAATTACGATTTGACATGTTAAAGTACATTTTTTACAAGTTAAATTTATGTTTTGACAATTAAAAGTACGTTTCAACAAGTTAAAATTACGTTTTGACAAGTTAAAGTACATTTTTTACAAGTTAAAGTTATGTTTTGACAAGTTAAAGTTTTTTTTTAAAAGTTAAAGTTACGTTTTGTCAATTTAAAGTATGTTTCTTACAAGTTAAAGTTACATTTTAACAAGTTAAAGTACGTTTCAACAAGTTAAAATTACGATTTGACAAGTTAAAGTACACTTTTTACAAGTTAAAGTTATGTTTTGACAAGTTAAAGTACGTTTGAACAAGTTAAAATTACGTTTTGACAAGTTAAAGTACATTTTTGACTAGTTAAAGTTACATTTTGACAAGTTAATTTATATTTTTTACAAGTTAAAGTTACGTTGTGACAAGTTAAAGTTTGTTTTTTACATGTTAAAGTTACGTTTTGTCAAGTTAAAGTATGTTTCTTACAAGTTAAACTTACGTTTTGACAAGTTAAAGTACGTTTCAACAAGTTTAAATTACGATTTGACAAGTTAAAGTACATTTTTTACAAGTTAAAGTTATGTTTTGACAAGTTAAAGTACGTTTCAACAAGTTAAAATTACGTTTTGACAAGTAAAAGTACATTTTTTACAAGTTAAAGTTACGTTTTGACAAGTTAAAGTACGTTTCAACAGGTGTCAATTACGTTTTGACAAGTTAAAGTACATTTTTTACAAGTTAAATTTACGTTTTGACAAGTTAAAGTGTTTTTTGTACAAGTTAAAGTTACGTTTTGACAAGTTAAAGTACGTTTCAACTAGTTAAAATTACGTTTTGACAAGTTAAAGTACATTTCAACATGTTAAAATTACGTTTTGACAAGTTAAAGTATATTTTTTACAAGTTAAAGTTACGTTTTTCAAAGTTAAAGTACATTTCAACAAGTTAGAATTTCGTTTTGACAAGTTAAAGTACAATTTTTACAAGTTAAAGTTACGTTTTGTCAAGTTAAAGTATGTTATTTACAAGTTAAATTTACGTTCTGACAAGTTAAAGTACGTTTCAACAAGTTAAAATTACGATTTAATAAGTTAAAGTACATTTTTACAAGTTAAAGTTATGTTTTGACAAGTTAAAGTACGTTTCAACTAGTTAAAATTACATTTTGACAAGTTAAAATACATTTTTTACAAGGTTAAGTAACGTTTTGACAAGTTAAAGTGTGTTTTTTACAAGTTAAAGTTACGTTTTGACAAGTTAAAGTACGTTTCAACAAGTGTCAATTACGTTTTGACAAGTTAGAGTACGTTTCAAAAATATAAAATTACGTTTGACAATTTAAAGTATATTTTTTACAAGTTAAAGTTACGTTTTAAAAAGTTAAAGTACGTTTTTTCATGTTAAAATTAATTCTTTTCAACTTAAAGTACATTTCGACAAGTTAAAGTACAATTTCGACAAGTTAAAGTACAATTTTAAGTTACGTTTTGTCAAGTTAAAGTCGGTTTTTTACAAGTTGAAGTTATGTTTTGACAAGTTAAATTATGTCTTTTACAAGATAAAGT
This sequence comes from Urtica urens, assembly GCA_958296335.1. Lineage (NCBI taxonomy): Eukaryota > Viridiplantae > Streptophyta > Magnoliopsida > Rosales > Urticaceae > Urtica > Urtica urens. Next base: position 29,673,119 of record OY282520.1, read on the forward strand.
TACGTTTTGACAAGTTAAAGTATGTTTTTTACAAGTTAAAGTTACGTTTTAACAAGTTATAGTATGTTTCAACAAGTTAAAATTACGATTTAACAAGTTAAAAGTACATTTTTACAAGTTAAAGTTTTGTTTTGACAAGTTTAAGTACGTTTCAACTTGTTAAAATTACATTTTGACAAGTTAAAATACATTTTTTACAAGTTAAAGTTACATTTTGACAAGTTAAAATGTGTTTTTGACAAGTTAAATTTACGTTCTGACAAATTAAAGTATGTTTCAACAAGTTAAAATTACGATTTAACATGTTAAACTACATTTTTACAAGTTCAAGTTATGTTTTGACAAGTTAAATAACTTTTCAACTAGTTAAAATTACATTTTGACAAGTTAAAGTTATGTTTTGACAAGTTAAAATGTGTTTTTTACAAGTTAAAGTTACGTCTTGACAAGTTAATGTACGTTTCAACAAGTGTCAATTACGTTTTGACAAGTTAAAGTACATTTTTTACAAGTTAAAGTTACGTTTTAAAAAGTTATAGTACGTTTTTTTCATGTCAAAATTAATTCTTTCCAAGTTAAAGTACATTTCAACAAGTTACGTTCTGACAAGTTAAATTACGTTTCAACAAGTTAAATTTATGATTTCACAAGTTAAGTATATTTTTACAAGTTAAAGTACGTTTCAACAATTTAAAATTACGTTTTGACAAGTTAAAGTACATTTTTATAAGTTAAAGTTATGTTTTGACAAGTTAAAGTACGTTTCAACATGTTAAAATTACGTTTTAACGAGTTAAAGTACATTTTTTACAAGTTAAAGTTACGTTTTGACAAGTTAAAGTACGTTTCAAAAATTTAAAATTACGTTTTGTTAAGTTAGAGTATATTTTTTACAAGTTAAAGTTATGTTTTAATAAGTTAAAATACGTTTTTTACATTTTAAAATTAATTCTTTCCAAGTTAAAGTACATTTCAACAAGTTAAAATTACATTTTGACAAGTTAAAGTACAATTTTAACAAGTTAAAGTTACGTTTTGTTAAGTTAGAGTAGGTTTTTTTACAAGTTAAAGTTATGTTTTGACAAGTTAAATTATGTTTTTTACAAGTTAAAGTTACGTTTTGACAAGTTAAAGTATGTTTCTTAAAAGTTAAAGTTACGATTTAACAATTTGTAGTACGTTCCAACAAGTTAAAATTACGATTTGACAAGTTAACGTACATTTTTTACAAGTTAAAGTTATGTTTTGACAATTAAAAGTACGTTTCAACAAGTTAAAATTACGTTTTGACAAGTTAAAGTACATTTTTGACAAGTTAAAGTTACATTTTTGACAAGTTAATTTACATTTTTTACAAGTTAAAGTTACGTTTTGACAAGTTAAAGTTTGTTTTTTACAAGTTAAAGTTACGTTTTGTCAAGTTAAAGTATGTTTCTTACAAGTTAAACTTACGTTTTGACAAGTTAAAGTACGTTTCAACAAGTTAAAATTACGATTTGAAAAGTTAAAGTACATTTTTACAAGTTAAAGTTATGTTTTGACAAGTTAAAGTACGTTTCAACAAATTAAAATTACGTTTTGACAAGTTAAAGTACGTTTCAACAAGTTAAAATTACGATTTGAAAAGTTAAAGTACATTTTTACAAGTTAAAGTTATGTTTTGACAAGTTAAAGTACGTTTCAACAAATTAAAATTACGTTTTGACAAGTTAAAGTACATTTTTTACAAGTTAAAGGTACGTTTTGACGAGTTAAAGTACGTTTCAACAAGTGTCAATTACGTTTTGACAAGTTAAAGTACATTTTTTACAAGTTAAATTTACGTTTTGACAAGTTAAAGTACGTTTCAAAAATTTAAAATTACGGTTTTAAGAGTTAGATCATATTTTTTACAAGTTCAAGTTACGTTTTAATAAGTTAAAGTACGTTTTTTTTGCATTTTAAAATTAATTCTTTCCAAGTTAAAGTACATTTCAACAAGTTAAAATTACATTTTGACAAGTTAAAGTACAATTTTAACAAGTTAAAGTTACGTTTTGTCAAGTTAGAGTAGGTTTTTTACAAGTTAAAGTTATGTTTTGACAAGTTAAATTATGTTTTTTACAAGTTAAAGTTACGTTTTGACAAGTTAAAGTATGTTTCTTAAAAGTTAAAGTTACGTTTTAACAATTTGTAGTACGTTCCAACAAGTTCAATTTACGATTTGACAAGTTAAAGTACATTTTTTACAAGTTAAAGTTATGTTTCGACAATTAAAAGTACGTTTCAACAAGTTAAAATTACGTTTTGAGAAGTTAAAGTATATTTTTTACAAGTCTAAGTTATGTTTTGACAAGTTAAAGTTTTTTTTTTACAAGTTAAAGTTACATTTTGTCAAGTTAAAGTATGTTTCTTACAATTTAAAGTTACCTTTTAACAAGTTAAAGTACGTTTCAACAAGTTAAAATTACGATTTGACAAGTTAAAGTAAAGTTTTTACAAGTTAAAGTTATGTTTTGACAAGTTAAAGTACGTTTGAACAAGTTAAAATTACGTTTTGACAAGTTAAAGTACATTTTTGACAAGTTAAAGTTACATTTTGACAAGTTAATATACATTTTTTCAAGTTAAAGTTACGTTTTGACAAGTTAAAGTTTGTTTTTTACAAGTTAAAGTTACGTTTTGTGAAGTTAAGGTATGTTTCTTAAAAGTTAAACTTACGTTTTGACAAGATAAAGTACGTTTCAACAAGTTAAAATTACGTTTTGACAAGTTAAAGTACATTTTTTACAAGTTAAAGTTACATTTTGAGAAGTTAATTTACATTTTTTACAAGTTAAAGTTACGTTTTGACAAGTTAAAGTTTGTTTTTTAGAAGTTAAAGTTACGTTTTGTCAAGTTAAAGTATGTTTCTTACAAGTTAAACTTACGTTTTAAGAAGTTAAAGTACGTTTCAACAAGTTAAAATTACGATTTGACAAGTTAAAGTACATTTTTATAAGTTAAAGTTATGTTTTGACAAGTTAAAGTACGTTTCAACATGTTAAAATTACGTTTTAACGAGTTAAAGTACATTTTTTACAAGTTAAAGTTACGTTTTGACAAGTTAAAGTACGTTTCAAAAATTTAAAATTACGTTTTGTTAAGTTAGAGCATATTTTTTACAAGTTAAAGTTATGTTTTAATAAGTTAAAATACGTTTTTTACATTTTAAAATTAATTCTTTCCAAGTTAAAGTACATTTCAACAAGTTAAAATTACATTTTGACAAGTTAAAGTACAATTTTAACAAGTTAAAGTTACGTTTTGTTAAGTAAGAGTAGGTTTTTTTACAAGTTAAAGTTATGTTTTGACAAGTTAAATTATGTTTTTTACAAGTTAAAGTTACGTTTTGACAAGTTAAAGTATGTTTCTTAAAAGTTAAAGTTACGATTTAACAATTTGTAGTACGTTCCAACAAGTTAAAATTACGATTTGACAAGTTAACGTACATTTTTTACAAGTTAAAGTTATGTTTTGACAATTAAAAGTACGTTTCAACAAGTTCAAATTACGTTTTGACAAGTTAAAGTACATTTTTGACAAGTTAAAGTTACATTTTTGACAAGTTAATTTACATTTTTTACAAGTTAAAGTTACGTTTTGACAAGTTAAAGTTTGTTTTTTACATGTTAAAGTTACGTTTTGTCAAGTTAAAGTATGTTTCTTACAAGTTAAACTTACGTTTTGACAAGTTAAAGTACGTTTCAACAAGTTAAAATTACGATTTGAAAAGTTAAAGTACATTTTTACAAGTTAAAGTTATGTTTTGACAAGTTAAAGTACGTTTCAACAAATTAAAATTACGTTTTGACAAGTTAAAGTACATTTTTTACAAGTTAAAGGTACGTTTTGACGAGTTAAAGTACGTTTCAACAAGTGTCAATTACGTTTTGACAAGTTAAAGTACATTTTTTACAAGTTAAATTTACGTTTTGACAAGTTAAAGTACGTTTCAAAAATTTAAAATTACGGTTTTAAGAGTTAGATCATATTTTTTACAAGTTAAAGTTACGTTTTAATAAGTTAAAGTACGTTTTTTTTGCATTTTAAAATTAATTCTTTCCAAGTTAAAGTACATTTCAACAAGTTAAAATTACATTTTGACAAGTTAAAGTACAATTTTAACAAGTTAAAGTTACGTTTTGTTAAGTTAGAGTAGGTTTTTTACAAGTTAAAGTTATGTTTTGACAAGTTAAATTATGTTTTTTACAAATTAAAGTTACGTTTTGACAAGTTAAAGTATGTTTCTTAAAAGTTAAAGTTACGTTTTAACAATTTGTAGTACGTTCCAACAAGTTCAATTTACGATTTGACAAGTTAAAGTACATTTTTTACAAGTTAAAGTTATGTTTCGACAATTAAAAGTACGTTTCAACAAGTTAAAATTACGTTTTGACAAGTTAAAGTATATTTTTTACAAGTTTAAGTTATGTTTTGACAAGTTAAAGTTTTTTTTTTACAAGTTAAAGTTACATTTTGTCAAGTTAAAGTATGTTTCTTACAATTTAAAGTTACCTTTTAACAAGTTAAAGTACGTTTCAACAAGTTAAAATTACGATTTGACAAGTTAAAGTAAACTTTTTACAAGTTAAAGTTATGTTTTGACAAGTTAAAGTACGTTTGAACAAGTTAAAATTACGTTTTGACAAGTTAAAGTACATTTTTGACAAGTTAAAGTTACATTTTAACAAGTTAATATACATTTTTTCAAGTTAAAGTTACGTTTTGACAAGTTAAAGTTTGTTTTTTACAAGTTAAAGTTACGTTTTGTGAAGTTAAAGTATGTTTCTTAAAAGTTAAACGTACGTTTTGACAAGTTAAAGTACGTTTCAACAAGTTAAAATTACGATTTGACAAGTTAAAGTACATTTTTTACAGGTTAAAGTTATGTTTTGACAAGTTAAAGTACGTTTCAACAAGTTAAAATTACGTTTTGACAAGTTAAAGTACATTTTTTACAAGTTAAAGTAACGTTTTGACAAGTTAAAGTACGTTTCAACAAGTGTCAATTACGTTTTGACAAGTTAAAGTACATTTTTTACAAGTTAAATATACGTTTTGACAAGTTAAAGTACGTTTCAAAAACTTAAAATTACGTTTTGAAGAGTTAGAGCATATTTTTTACACGTTAAAGTTACGTTGTAATAAGTGAAAGTACGTTTTTTACATTTTAAAATTAATTCTTTCCAAGTTAAAGTACATTTCCACAAGTTAAAATTACATTTTGACAAGTTAAAGTACAATTTTAACAAGTTAAATTTACGTTTTGTTAAGTTAGAGTAGAATATTTACAAGTTAAAGTTATGTTTGACAAGTTAAATTATGTTTTTTACAAGTTAAAGTTACGTTTAGACAAGTTAAAGTATGTTTCTTAAAAGTTAAAGTTACGATTTAACAATTTGTAGTACGTTCCAACAAGTTAAAATTACGATTTGACAAGTTAACGTACATTTTTTACAAGTTAAAGTTATGTTTTGACAATTAAAAGTACGTTTCAACAAGTTAAAATTTCGTTTTGACAAGTTAAAGTACATTTTTTACAAGTTAAAGTTATGTTTTTAGAAGTTAAAGTTTGTTTTTTACAAGTTAAAGTTACGTTTTGTCAAGTTAAAGTATGTTTCTTAGAAGTTAAAGTTACGTTTTAACAAGTTAAAGTACGTTTCAACAAGTTAAAATTACGATTTGACAAGTTAAAATACATTTTTTACAAGTTAAAGTTACGTTTTGACAATTAAAAGTACGTTTCAACAAGTTCAAATTACGTTTTGACAAGTTAAAGTACATTTTTGACAAGTTAAAGTTACATTTTAACAAGATAAAGTACGTTTCAACAAGTTAAAATTACGATTTGACAAGTTAAAGTACACTTTTTACAAGTTAAAGTTATGTTTTGACAAGTTAAAGTACGTTTGAACAAGTTAAAATTACGTTTTGACAAGTTAAAGTACATTTTTGACTAGTTAAAGTTACATTTTGACAAGTTAATTTATATTTTTTACAAGTTAAAGTTACGTTGTGACAAGTTAAAGTTTGTTTTTTACATGTTAAAGTTACGTTTTGTCAAGTTAAAGTATGTTTCTTACAAGTTAAACTTACGTTTTGACAAGTTAAAGTACGTTTCAACAAGTTTAAATTACGATTTGACAAGTTAAAGTACATTTTTTACAAGTTAAAGTTATGTTTTGACAAGTTAAAGTACGTTTCAACAAGTTAAAATTACGTTTTGACAAGTAAAAGTACATTTTATACAAGTTAAAGTTACGTTTTGACAAGTTAAAGTACGTTTCAACAGGTGTCAATTACGTTTTGACAAGTTAAAGTATATTTTTTACAAGTTAAATTTACGTTTTGACAAGTTAAAGTGTTTTTTGTACAGGTTAAAGTACGTTTCAACTAGTTAAAATTACGTTTTGACAAGTTAAAGTACATTTCAACATGTTAAAATTACGTTTTGACAAGTTAAAGTATATTTTTTACAAGTTAAAGTTACGTTTTTCAAAGTTAAAGTACATTTCAACAAGTTAGAATTTCGTTTTGACAAGTTAAAGTTACGTTTTGTCAAGTTAAAGTATGTTATTTACAAGTTAAATTTACGTTCTGACAAGTTAAAGTACGTTTCAACAAGTTAAAATTACGATATAATAAGTTAAAGTACATTTTTACAAGTTAAAGTTATGTTTTGACAAGTTAAAGTACGTTTCAACTAGTTAAAATTACATTTTGACAAGTTAAAATACATTTTTTACAAGGTTAAGTAATGTTTTGACAAGTTAAAGTGTGTTTTTTACAAGTTAAAGTTACGTTTTGACAAGTTAAAGTACGTTTCAACAAGTGTCAATTACGTTTTGACAAGTTAGAGTACGTTTCAAAAATATAAAATTACGTTTTGACAATTTAAAGTATATTTTTTACAAGTTAAAGTTACGTTTTAAAAAGTTAAAGTACGTTTTTTCATGTTAAAATTAATTCTTTCCAAGTTAAAGTACATTTCGACAAGTTAAAGTACAATTTCGACAAGTTAAAGTACAATTTTAAGTTACGTTTTGTCAAGTTAAAGTCGGTTTTTTACAAGTTGAAGTTATGTTTTGACAAGTTAAATTATGTCTTTTACAAGATAAAGTTACGTTTTGACAAGTTAAAGTATGTTTCTTACAAGTTAAAGTTACGTTTTAACAAGTTATAGTATGTTTCAACAAGTTAAAATTACGATTTAACAAGTTAAAAGTACATTTTTACAAGTTAAAGTTTTGTTTTGACAAGTTTAAGTACGTTTCAACTTGTTAAAAGTACATTTTGACAAGTTAAAATACATATTTTACAAGTTAAAGTTACATTTTGACAAGTTAAAATGTGTTTTTTACAAGTTAAATTTACGTTCTGACAAATTAAAGTATGTTTCAACAAGTTAAAATTACGATTTAACATGTTAAAGTGCATTTTTACAAGTTCAAGTTATGTTTTGACAAGTTAAATAACTTTTCAACTAGTTAAAATTACATTTTGACAAGTTAAAGTTATGTTTTGACAAGTTAAAATGTGTTTTTTACAAGTTAAAGTTACGTCTTGACAAGTTAATGTACGTTTCAACAAGTGTCAATTACGTTTTGACAAGTTAAAGTACATTTTTTACAAGTTAAAGTTACGTTTTAAAAAGTTATAGTACGTTTTTTTCATGTCAAAATTAATTCTTTCCAAGTTAAAGTACATTTCAACAAGTTACGTTCTGACAAGTTAAATTACGTTTCAACAAGTTAAATTTATGATTTCACAAGTTAAGTATATTTTTACAAGTTAAAGTACGTTTCAACAATTTAAAATTACGTTTTGACAAGTTAAAGTACATTTTTATAAGTTAAAGTTATGTTTTGACAAGTTAAAGTACGTTTCAACATGTTAAAATTACGTTTTAACGAGTTAAAGTACATTTTTTACAAGTTAAAGTTACGTTTTGACAAGTTAAAGTACGTTTCAAAAATTTAAAATTACGTTTTGTTAAGTTAGAGCATATTTTTTACAAGTTAAAGTTATGTTTTAATAAGTTAAAATACGTTTTTTACATTTTAAAATTAATTCTTTCCAAGTTAAAGTACATTTCAACAAGTTAAAATTACATTTTGACAAGTTAAAGTACAATTTTAACAAGTTAAAGTTACGTTTTGTTAAGTTAGAGTAGGTTTTTTTACAAGTTAAAGTTATGTTTTGACAAGTTAAATTATGTTTTTTACAAGTTAAAGTTACGTTTTGACAAGTTAAAGTATGTTTCTTAAAAGTTAAAGTTACGATTTAACAATTTGTAGTACGTTCCAACAAGTTAAAATTACGATTTGACAAGTTAACGTACATTTTTTACAAGTTAAAGTTATGTTTTGACAATTAGAAGTACGTTTCAACAAGTTAAAATTACGTTTTGACAAGTTAAAGTACATTTTTGACAAGTTAAAGTTACATTTTTGACAAGTTAATTTACATTTTTTACAAATTAAAGTTACGTTTTGACAAGTTAAAGTTTGTTTTTTACAAGTTAAAGTTACGATTTGTCAAGTTAAAGTATGTTTCTTACAAGTTAAACTTACGTTTTGACAAGTTAAAGTACGTTTCAACAAGTTAAAATTACGATTTGAAAAGTTAAAGTACATTTTTACAAGTTAAAGTTATGTTTTGACAAGTTAAAGTACGTTTCAACAAATTAAAATTACGTTTTGACAAGTTAAAGTACGTTTCAACAAGTTAAAATTACGATTTGAAAAGTTAAAGTACATTTTTACAAGTTAAAGTTATGTTTTGACAAGTTAAAGTACGTTTCAACAAATTAAAATTACGTTTTGACAAGTTAAAGTACATTTTTTACAAGTTAAAGGTACGTTTTGACGAGTTAAAGTACGTTTCAACAAGTGTCAATTACGTTTTGACAAGTTAAAGTACATTTTTTACAAGTTAAATTTACGTTTTGACAAGTTAAAGTACGTTTCAAAAATTTAAAATTACGGTTTTAAGAGTTAGATCATATTTTTTACAAGTTAAAGTTACGTTTTAATAAGTTAAAGTACGTTTTTTTTGCATTTTATAATTAATTCTTTCCAAGTTAAAGTACATTTCAACAAGTTAAAATTACATTTTGACAAGTTAAAGTACAATTTTAACAAGTTAAAGTTACGTTTTGTCAAGTTAGAGTAGGTTTTTTACAAGTTAAAGTTATGTTTTGACAAGTTAAATTATGTTTTTTACAAGTTAAAGTTACGTTTTGACAAGTTAAAGTATGTTTCTTAAAAGTTAAAGTTACGTTTTAACAATTTGTAGTACGTTCCAACAAGTTCAATTTACGATTTGACAAGTTAAAGTACATTTTTTACAAGTTAAAGTTATGTTTCGACAATTAAAAGTACGTTTCAACAAGTTAAAATTACGTTTTGAGAAGTTAAAGTATATTTTTTACAAGTCTAAGTTATGTTTTGACAAGTTAAAGTTATTTTTTTACAAGTTAAAGTTACATTTTGTCAAGTTAAAGTATGTTTCTTACAATTTAAAGTTACCTTTTAACAAGTTAAAGTACGTTTCAACAAGTTAAAATTACGATTTGACAAGTTAAAGTAAAGTTTTTACAAGTTAAAGTTATGTTTTGACAAGTTAAAGTACGTTTGAACAAGTTAAAATTACGTTTTGACAAGTTAAAGTACATTTTTGACAAGTTAAAGTTACATTTTGACAAGTTAATATACATTTTTTCAAGTTAAAGTTACGTTTTGACAAGTTAAAGTTTGTTTTTTACAAGTTAAAGTTACGTTTTGTGAAGTTAAAGTATGTTTCTTAAAAGTTAAACTTACGTTTTGACAAGATAAAGTACGTTTCAACAAGTTAAAATTACGTTTTGACAAGTTAAAGTACGTTTCAACAAGTTAAAATTACGATTTGAAAAGTTAAAGTACATTTTTACAAGTTAAAGTTATGTTTTGACAAGTTAAAGTACGTTTCAACAAATTAAAATTACGTTTTGACAAGTTAAAGTACGTTTCAACAAGTTAAAATTACGATTTGAAAAGTTAAAGTACATTTTTACAAGTTAAAGTTATGTTTTGACAAGTTAAAGTACGTTTCAACAAATTAAAATTACGTTTTGACAAGTTAAAGTACATTTTTTACAAGTTAAAGGTACGTTTTGACGAGTTAAAGTACGTTTCAACAAGTGTCAATTACGTTTTGACAAGTTAAAGTACATTTTTTACAAGTTAAATTTACGTTTTGACAAGTTAAAGTACGTTTCAAAAATTTAAAATTACGGTTTTAAGAGTTAGATCATATTTTTTACAAGTTAAAGTTACGTTTTAATAAGTTAAAGTACGTTTTTTTTGCATTTTATAATTAATTCTTTCCAAGTTAAAGTACATTTCAACAAGTTAAAATTACATTTTGACAAGTTAAAGTACAATTTTAACAAGTTAAAGTTACGTTTTGTCAAGTTAGAGTAGGTTTTTTACAAGTTAAAGTTATGTTTTGACAAGTTAAATTATGTTTTTTACAAGTTAAAGTTACGTTTTGACAAGTTAAAGTATGTTTCTTAAAAGTTAAAGTTACGTTTTAACAATTTGTAGTACGTTCCAACAAGTTCAATTTACGATTTGACAAGTTAAAGTACATTTTTTACAAGTTAAAGTTATGTTTCGACAATTAAAAGTACGTTTCAACAAGTTAAAATTACGTTTTGAGAAGTTAAAGTATATTTTTTACAAGTCTAAGTTATGTTTTGACAAGTTAAAGTTATTTTTTTACAAGTTAAAGTTACATTTTGTCAAGTTAAAGTATGTTTCTTACAATTTAAAGTTACCTTTTAACAAGTTAAAGTACGTTTCAACAAGTTAAAATTACGATTTGACAAGTTAAAGTAAAGTTTTTACAAGTTAAAGTTATGTTTTGACAAGTTAAAGTACGTTTGAACAAGTTAAAATTACGTTTTGACAAGTTAAAGTACATTTTTGACAAGTTAAAGTTACATTTTGACAAGTTAATATACATTTTTTCAAGTTAAAGTTACGTTTTGACAAGTTAAAGTTTGTTTTTTACAAGTTAAAGTTACGTTTTGTGAAGTTAAAGTATGTTTCTTAAAAGTTAAACTTACGTTTTGACAAGATAAAGTACGTTTCAACAAGTTAAAATTACGTTTTGACAAGTTAAAGTACATTTTTTACAAGTTAAAGTTACATTTTGAGAAGTTAATTTACATTTTATACAAGTTAAAGTTACGTTTTGACAAGTTAAAGTTTGTTTTTTAGAAGTTAAAGTTACGTTTTGTCAAGTTAAAGTATGTTTCTTACAAGTTAAACTTACGTTTTAAGAAGTTAAAGTACGTTTCAACAAGTTAAAATTACGATTTGACAAGTTAAAGTACATTTTTATAAGTTAAAGTTATGTTTTGACAAGTTAAAGTACGTTTCAACATGTTAAAATTACGTTTTAACGAGTTAAAGTACATTTTTTACAAGTTAAAGTTACGTTTTGACAAGTGAAAGTACGTTTCAAAAATTTAAAATTACGTTTTGTTAAGTTAGAGCATATTTTTTACAAGTTAAAGTTATGTTTTAATAAGTTAAAATACGTTTTTTACATTTTAAAATTAATTATTTCCAAGTTAAAGTACATTTCAACAAGTTAAAATTACATTTTGACAAGTTAAAGTACAATTTTAACAAGTTAAAGTTACGTTTTGTTAAGTAAGAGTAGGTTTTTTTACAAGTTAAAGTTATGTTTTGATAAGTTAAATTATGTTTTTTACAAGTTAAAGTTACGTTTTGACAAGTTAAAGTATGTTTCTTAAAAGTTAAAGTTACGATTTAACAATTTGTAGTACGTTCCAACAAGTTAAAATTACGATTTGACAAGTTAACGTACATTTTTTACAAGTTAAAGTTATGTTTTGACAATTAAAAGTACGTTTCAACAAGTTCAAATTACGTTTTGACAAGTTAAAGTACATTTTTGACAAGTTAAAGTTACATTTTTGACAAGTTAATTTACATTTTTTACAAGTTAAAGTTACGTTTTGACAAGTTAAAGTTTGTTTTTTACAAGTTAAAGTTACGTTTTGTCAAGTTAAAGTATGTTTCTTACAAGTTAAACTTACGTTTTGACAAGTTAAAGTACGTTTCAACAAGTTAAAATTACGATTTGAAAAGTTAAAGTACATTTTTAAAAGTTAAAGTTATGTTTTGACAAGTTAAAGTACGTTTCAACAAATTAAAATTACGTTTTGACAAGTTAAAGTACATTTTTTACAAATTAAAGGTACGTTTTGACGAGTTAAAGTACGTTTCAACAAGTGTCAATTACGTTTTGACAAGTTAAAGTACATTTTTTACAAGTTAAATTTACGTTTTGACAAGTTAAAGTACGTTTCAAAAATTTAAAATTACGGTTTTAAGAGTTAGATCATATTTTTTACAAGTTAAAGTTACGTTTTAATAAGTTAAAGTACTTTTTTTTGCATTTTAAATTTAATTCTTTCCAAGTTAAAGTACATTTCAACAAGTTAAAATTACATTTTGACAAGTTAAAGTACAATTTTAACAAGTTAAAGTTACGTTTTGTCAAGTTAGAGTAGGTTTTTACAAGTTAAAGTTATGTTTTGACAAGTTAAATTATGTTTTTTACAAATTAAAGTTACGTTTTGACAAGTTAAAGTATCTTTCTTAAAAGTTAAAGTTACGTTTTAACAATTTGTAGTACGTTCCAACAAGTTCAATTTACGATTTGACAAGTTAAAGTACATTTTTTACAAGTTAAAGTTATGTTTCGACAATTAAAAGTACGTTTCAACAAGTTAAAATTACGTTTTGACAAGTTAAAGTATATTTTTTACAAGTTTAAGTTATGTTTTGACAAGTTAAATTACGTTTCAAAAAGTTAAAATTACGTTTTGAAGAGTTAGAGCATATTTTTTACAAGTTAAAGTTACGTTTTAATAAGTTAAAGTACGTTTTTTACATTTTAAAATTAATTCTTTCCAAGTTAAAGTACATTTCAACAAGTTAAAATTACATTTTGACAAGTTAAAGTACAATTTTAACAAGTTAAAGTTACGTTTTGACAAGTTAAAGTAAAAGTTTAACAAGTTAAAGTTACGTTTTGTCAAGTTAGAGTAGGATTTTTACAAGTTAAAGTTATGTTTTGACAAGTTAAAGTATGTTTCTTAAAAGTTAAAGTTACGATTTAACAATTTGTAGAACGTTCCAACATGTTAATATTACGATTTGACAAGTTAACGTACATTTTTTACAAGTTAAAGTTATGTTTTGACAATTAAAAATACGTTTCAACAAGTTAAAATTACGTTTTGACAAGTTAAAGTACATTTTTTACAAGTTAAATTTACGTTTTGACAAGTTAAAGTACGTTTCAACAAGTTAAAATTACGTTTTGACAAGTTATAGTACATTTTTGACAAGTTAAAGTTACATTTTGACAAGTAAATTTACATTTTTTACAAGTTAAAGTTACGTTTTGACAAGTTAAAGTTTGTTTTTTACAAGTTAAAGTTACGTTTTGTTAAGTTAAAGTATGTTTCTTACAAGTTAAACTTACGTTTTGACAAATTAAAGTACGTATCAACAAGTTAAAATTACGATTTGACAAGTTAAAGTACATTTTTAACAAGTTAAAGTTATGTTTTGACAAGTTAAAGTACGTTTCAACAAGTTAAAATTACGTTTTGACAAGTTAAAGTACATTTTTTACAAGTTAAAGTTACGTTTTGACAAGTTAAAGTACGTTTCAACAAGTTTCAATTACGTTTTGACAAGTTAAAGTACAATTTTAACAAGTTAAAGTTACGTTTTGACAAGTTAAAGTACATTTTTTACAAGTTAAAGTTACGTTTTGACAAGTTAAAGTACGTTTCAACAAGTGTCAATTACGTTTTGACAAGTTAAAGTACATTTTTTACAAGTTAAATTTACGTTTTGACAAGTTAAAGTACGTTTCAAATATTTAAAATTACATTTTGAAGAGTTAGAGCATATTTTTTACAAGTTAAAGTTACGTTTTAATAAGTTAAAGTACGTTTTTTACATTTTAAAGTCAATTCTTTCCAAGTTAAAGTACATTTGAACAAGTTAAAATTACATTTTGACAAGTTAAAGTTACGTTTTAACAAGTTAAAGTACGTTTCAACAAGTTAAAATTACGATTTTACAAGTTAAAATTACGTTTCAACAAGTGTCAATTACGTTTTGACAAGTTAAAGTTACGTTTTGTCAAGTTAGAGTAGGTTTTTTCAAGTTAAAGTTATGTTTTGACAAGTTAAAATATGTTTTTTACAAGTTAAAGTTACGTTTTGACAAGTTAAAGTATGTTTCTTAAAAGTTAAAGTTACGTTTTAACAATTTGTAGTACGTTCCAACAAGTTAAAATTACGATTTGACAAGTTAACGTACATTTTTTACAAGTTAAAGTTATGTTTTGACAATTAAAAGTACGTTTCAACAAGTTAAAATTTCGTTTTGAGAAGTTAAAGTACATTTTTTAGTAGTTAAAGTTATGTTTTGAGAAGTTAAAGTTTGTTTTTTACAAGTTAAAGTTACGTTTTGTCAAGTTAAAGTATGTTTCTTACAAGTTAAAGTTACGTTTTTACAAGTTAAAGTACGTTTCAAAAAGTTAAAATTACGATTTGACAAGTTAAAGTACACTTTTTACAAGTTATAGTTATGTTTTGACAAGTTAAAGTACGTTTGAACAAGTTAAAATCACGTTTTGACAAGTTAAAGTACATTTTTGACAAGTTATAGTTACATTTTGACAAGTAAATTTACATTTTTTACAAGTTAAAGTAACGTTTTGACAAGTTAAAGTTTGTTTTTTACAAGTTAAAGTTATGTTTTGTCAAGTTAAAGTATGTTTCTTACAAGTAAAACTTACGTTTTGACAAGTTAAAGTACGTATCAATAAGTTAAAATTACGATTTGACAAGTTAAAGTACATTTTTTACAAGTTAAAGTTATGTTTTGACGAGTTAAAGTACGTTTCAACAAGTTAAAATTACGTTTTGACAAGTTAAAGTACATTTTTTACAAGTTAAAGTTACGTTTTCACAAGTTAAAGTACGTTTCAACAAGTGTCAATTACGTTTTGACAAGTTAAAGTACAATTTTAACAAGTTAAAGTTACGTTTTGTCAAGTTAGAGTAGCTTTTTTACAAGTTAAAGTTATGTTTTGACAAGTTAAATTATGTTTTTACAAGTTAAAGTTACGTTTTGACAAGTTAAAGTATATTTTTTACAACTTAAAATTACTTTTTAACAGGTTAAAGTACGTTTCAACAAGTTAAAATTACGATTTGACAAGTTAAAGTACATTTTTTACAAGTTAAAGTTATGTTTTGACGAGTTAAAGTACGTTTCAACAAGTTAAAATTACGTTTTGACAAGTTAAAGTACATTTTTTACAAGTTAAAGTTACGTTTTGACAAGTTAAAGTATGTCTCAACAAGTGTCAATTACGTTTTGACAAGTTAAAGTTACGTTTTGTCAAGTTAGAGTAGCTTTTTTACAAGTTAAAGTTATGTTTTGAAAAGTTAAATTATGTTTTTACAAGTTAAAGTTACGTTTTGACAAGTTAAAGTATATTTTTTACAAGTTAAAATTACTTTTTAACAAGTTAAAGTACGTTTCAACAAGTTAAAATTACATTTTGACTAGTTAAAGTACATTTTTGACAAGTTAAAGTTACGTTTTGACAAGTTAAAGTATGTTTCAAAAATTTAAAATTACGTTTTGACAAGTTAGAGTATATTTTTTACAAGTTAAAGTTACGTTTTAATAAGTTAAAGTACGTTTTTAACATTTTAAAATTAATTCTTTCCAAGTCAAAGTACATTTCAACAAGTTAAAATTACATTTTGACAAGTTAAAGTAAAATTTTAACAAGTTAAAGTTACGTTTTGTCAAGTTAGAGTAGGATTTTTACAAGTTAAAGTTATGTTTTGACAAGTTAAATTATGTTTTTTACAAGTTAAACTAACGTTTTGACAAGTTAAAGTATGTTTCTTAAAAGTTAAAGTTACGTTTTAACAATTTGTAGTACGTTCCAACAAGTTAAAATTACGATTTGACAAGTTAACGTACATTTTTTATAAGTTAAAGTTATGTTTTAACAAGTTAAAGTACGTTTCAACAAGTTCTAATTACGTTTTGACAAGTTAAAGTACATTTTTTACAAGTTAAAGTTACATTTTGACAAGTTAATTTACATTTTTTACAAGTTAAAGTTACGTTTTGACAAGTTAAAGTTTATTTTTTACAAGTTAAAGTTACGTTTTGTGAAATTAAAGTATGTTTCTTACAAGTTAAACTTACGTTTTGACAAGTTAAAGTACGTTTCAACAAGTTAAAATTACGATTTGACAAGTTAAAGTACATTTTTTACAAGTTAAAGTTATGTTTTGACAAGTTAAAGTACGTTTCAACAAGTTAAAATTACGTTTTGACAAGTTATAATACATTTTTGACAAGTTAAAGTTACATTTTGACAAGTAAATTTACATTTTTTACAAGTTAAAGTTATGTTTTGACAAGTTAAAGTTTGTTTTTTACAAGTTAAAGTTACGTTTTGTCAAGTTAAATTATGTTTCTTACAAGTTAAACTTACGTTTTGACAAGTTAAAGTACATATCAAGAAGTTAAAATTACGATTTGACAAGTTAAAGTACATTTTTTACAAGTTAAAGTTATGTTTTGACAAGTTAAAGTACGTTTCAACAAGTTAAAATTACGTTTTAAAAAGTTAAAGTACATTTTTTACAAGTTAAAGTTACGTTTTGATAAGTTAAAGTACGTTTCAACAAGTGTCAATTACGTTTTGACAAGTTAAAGTTACGTTTTGTCAAGTTAGAGTAGGTTTTTTACAAGTTAAAGTTATGTTTTGACAAGTTAAATTATGTTTTTTACAAGTTAAAGTTACGTTTTGACAAGTTAAAGTATGTTTCTTAAAAGTTAAACTTACGTTTTAACAATTTGTAGTACGTTCCAACAAGTTAAAATTACGATTTGACAAGTTAACGTACATTTTTTACAAGTTAAAGTTATGTTTTGACAAGTTAAAGTACGTTTCAACAAGTTAAAATTACGTTTTGACAAGTTAAAGTACATTTTTTAGTAGTTAAAGTTACGTTTTGTCAAGTTAAAGTATGTTTCTTACAAGTCAAAGTTACGTTTTAACAAGTTAAAGTACGTTTCAACAAGTTAAAATTACGATTTGACAACTTAAAGTACATTTTTTATAAGTTAAAGTTATGTTTTAACAAGTTAAAGTACGTTTCAACAAGTTCTAATTACGTTTTGACAAGTTAAAGTACATTTTTTACAAGTTAAAGTTACATTTTGACAAGTTAATTTACATTTTTTACAAGTTAAAGTTACGTTTTGACAAGTTAAAGTTTATTTTTTACAAGTTAAAGTTACGTTTTGTGAAATTAAAGTATGTTTCTTACAAGTTAAACTTACGTTTTGACAAGTTAAAGTACGTTTCAACAAGTTAAAATTACGATTTGACAAGTTAAAGTACATTTTTTACAAGTTAAAGTTATGTTTTGACAAGTTAAAGTACGTTTCAACAAGTTAAAATTACGTTTTGACAAGTTATAGTACATTTTTGACAAGTTAAAGTTACATTTTGACAAGTAAATTTACATTTTTTACAAGTTAAAGTTATGTTTTGACAAGTTAAAGTTTGTTTTTTACAAGTTAAAGTTACGTTTTGTCAAGTTAAATTATGTTTCTTACAAGTTAAACTTACGTTTTGACAAGTTAAAGTACATATCAACAAGTTAAAATTACGATTTGACAAGTTAAAGTACATTTTTTCAAGTTAAAGTTATGTTTTGACAAGTTAAAGTACGTTTCAACAAGTTAAAATTACGTTTTGACAAGTTAAAGTACATTTTTTACAAGTTAAAGTTACGTTTTGACAAGTTAAAGTACGTTTCAATAAGTGTCAATTACGTTTTGACAAGTTAAAGTTACGTTTTGTCAAGTTAGGTTTTTTACAAGTTAAAGTTATGTTTTGACAAGTTAAATTATGTTTTTTACAAGTTAAAGTTACGTTTTGACAAGTTAAAGTATGTTTCTTAAAAGTTAAATTACGTTTTAACAATTTGTAGTACGTTCCAACAAGTTAAAATTACGATTTGACAAGTTAACGTACATTTTTTACAAGTTAAAGTTATGTTATGACAATTAAAAGTATGTTTCAACAAGTTAAAATTTCGTTTTGAGAAGTTAAAGTACATTTTTTAGTAGTTAAAGTTATGTTTTGAGAAGTTAAAGTTTGTTTTTTACAAGTTAAAGTTACGTTTTGTCAAGTTAAAGTATGTTTCTTACAAGTTAAAGTTACGTTTTAACAAGTTAAAGTTCGTTTCAAAAAGTTAAAATTACGATTTGACAAGTTAAAGTACATTTTTTACAAGTTAAAGTTATGTTTTGACAAGATAAAGTACGTTTCAACAAGTTAAAATTACGTTTTGACAAGTTAAAGTATATTTTTTACAAGTTAAAGTTACATTTTGAGAAGTTAATTTACATTTTTTACAAGTTAAAGTTACGTTTTGACAAGTTAAAGTTTGTTTTTTAGAAGTTAAAGTTACGTTTTGTCAAGTTAAAGTATGTTTCTTACAAGTTAAACTTACGTTTTAAGAAGTTAAAGTACGTTTCAACAAGTTAAAATTACGATTTGACAAGTTAAAGTACATTTTTTACAAGTTAAAGTTATGTTTTGACAAGTTAAAGTACGTTTCAACAAGTTAAAATTACGTTTTGACAAGTTAATGTACATTTTTTAAAAGTTAAAGTTACGTTTTGACAAATTAAAGTACGTTTCAACAAGTGTCAATTACGTTTTGACAAGTTAAAGTTACGTTTTGTCAAGTTAGAGTAGGTTTTTTACAAGTTAAAGTTATGTTTTGACAAGTTAAATTATGTTTTTTACAAGTTAAAGTTACGTTTTGAAAAGTTAAAGTATGTTTCTTAAAAGTTAAACTTACGTTTTAACAATTTGTAGTACGTTCCAACAAGTTAAAATTACGATTTGACAAGTTAACGTACATTTTTTACAAGTTAAAGTTATGTTTTGACAAGTTAAAGTACGTTTCAACAAGTTAAAATTTCGTTTTGACAAGTTAAAGTACATTTTTTAGTAGTTAAAGTTACGTTTTGTCAAGTTAAAGTATGTTTCTTACAAGTCAAAGTTACGTTTTAACAAGTTAAAGTACGTTTCAACAAGTTAAAATTACGATTTGACAAGTTAAAGTACATTTTTTATAAGTTAAAGTTATGTTTTAACAAGTTAAAGTACGTTTCAACAAGTTCTAATTACGTTTTGACAAGTTAAAGTACATTTTTTACAAGTTAAAGTTACATTTTGACAAGTTAATTTACATTTTTTACAAGTTAAAGTTACGTTTTGACAAGTTAAAGTTTATTTTTTACAAGTTAAAGTTACGTTTTGTGAAATTAAAGTATGTTTCTTACAAGTTCAACTTACGTTTTGACAAGTTAAAGTACGTTTCAACAAGTTAAAATTACGATTTGACAAGTTAAAGTACATTTTTTACAAGTTAAAGTTATGTTTTGACAAGTTAAAGTACGTTTCAACAAGTTAAAATTACGTTTTGACAAGTTATAGTACATTTTTGACAAGTTAAAGTTACATTTTGACAAGTAAATTTACATTTTTTACAAGTTAAAGTTATGTTTTGACAAGTTAAAGTTTGTTTTTTACAAGTTAAAGTTACGTTTTGTCAAGTTAAATTATGTTTCTTACAAGTTAAACTTACGTTTTGACAAGTTAAAGTACATATCAACAAGTTAAAATTACGATTTGACAAGTTAAAGTACATTTTTTCAAGTTAAAGTTATGTTTTGACAAGTTAAAGTACGTTTCAACAAGTTAAAATTACGTTTTGACAAGTTAAAGTACATTTTTTACAAGTTAAAGTTACGTTTTGACAAGTTAAAGTACGTTTCAATAAGTGTCAATTACGTTTTGACAAGTTAAAGTTACGTTTTGTCAAGTTAGGTTTTTTACAAGTTAAAGTTATGTTTTGACAAGTTAAATTATGTTTTTTACAAGTTAAAGTTACGTTTTGACAAGTTAAAGTATGTTTCTTAAAAGTTAAATTACGTTTTAACAATTTGTAGTACGTTCCAACAAGTTAAAATTACGATTTGACAAGTTAACGTACATTTTTTACAAGTTAAAGTTATGTTATGACAATTAAAAGTATGTTTCAACAAGTTAAAATTTCGTTTTGAGAAGTTAAAGTACATTTTTTAGTAGTTAAAGTTATGTTTTGAGAAGTTAAAGTTTGTTTTTTACAAGTTAAAGTTACGTTTTGTCAAGTTAAAGTATGTTTCTTACAAGTTAAAGTTACGTTTTAACAAGTTAAAGTTCGTTTCAAAAAGTTAAAATTACGATTTGACAAGTTAAAGTACATTTTTTACAAGTTAAAGTTATGTTTTGACAAGATAAAGTACGTTTCAACAAGTTAAAATTACGTTTTGACAAGTTAAAGTATATTTTTTACAAGTTAAAGTTACATTTTGAGAAGTTAATTTACATTTTTTACAAGTTAAAGTTACGTTTTGACAAGTTAAAGTTTGTTTTTTAGAAGTTAAAGTTACGTTTTGTCAAGTTAAAGTATGTTTCTTACAAGTTAAACTTACGTTTTAAGAAGTTAAAGTACGTTTCAACAAGTTAAAATTACGATTTGACAAGTTAAAGTACATTTTTTACAAGTTAAAGTTATGTTTTGACAAGTTAAAGTACGTTTCAACAAGTTAAAATTACGTTTTGACAAGTTAATGTACATTTTTTAAAAGTTAAAGTTACGTTTTGACAAATTAAAGTACGTTTCAACAAGTGTCAATTACGTTTTGACAAGTTAAAGTTACGTTTTGTCAAGTTAGAGTAGGTTTTTTACAAGTTAAAGTTATGTTTTGACAAGTTAAATTATGTTTTTTACAAGTTAAAGTTACGTTTTGACAAGTTAAAGTATGTTTCTTAAAAGTTAAACTTACGTTTTAACAATTTGTAGTACGTTCCAACAAGTTAAAATTACGATTTGACAAGTTAACGTACATTTTTTACAAGTTAAAGTTATGTTTTGACAAGTTAAAGTACGTTTCAACAAGTTAAAATTTCGTTTTGACAAGTTAAAGTACATTTTTTAGTAGTTAAAGTTACGTTTTGTCAAGTTAAAGTATGTTTCTTACAAGTCAAAGTTACGTTTTAACAAGTTAAAGTACGTTTCAACAAGTTAAAATTACGATTTGACAAGTTAAAGTACATTTTTTATAAGTTAAAGTTATGTTTTAACAAGTTAAAGTACGTTTCAACAAGTTCTAATTACGTTTTGACAAGTTAAAGTACATTTTTTACAAGTTAAAGTTACATTTTGACAAGTTAATTTACATTTTTTACAAGTTAAAGTTACGTTTTGACAAGTTAAAGTTTATTTTTTACAAGTTAAAGTTACGTTTTGTGAAATTAAAGTATGTTTCTTACAAGTTCAACTTACGTTTTGACAAGTTAAAGTACGTTTCAACAAGTTAAAATTACGATTTGACAAGTTAAAGTACATTTTTTACAAGTTAAAGTTATGTTTTGACAAGTTAAAGTACGTTTCAACAAGTTAAAATTACGTTTTGACAAGTTATAGTACATTTTTGACAAGTTAAAGTTACATTTTGACAAGTAAATTTACATTTTTTACAAGTTAAAGTTATGTTTTGACAAGTTAAAGTTTGTTTTTTACAAGTTAAAGTTACGTTTTGTCAAGTTAAATTATGTTTCTTACAAGTTAAACTTACGTTTTGACAAGTTAAAGTACATATCAACAAGTTAAAATTACGATTTGACAAGTTAAAGTACATTTTTTCAAGTTAAAGTTATGTTTTGACAAGTTAAAGTACGTTTCAACAAGTTAAAATTACGTTTTGACAAGTTAAAGTACATTTTTTACAAGTTAAAGTTACGTTTTGACAAGTTAAAGTACGTTTCAATAAGTGTCAATTACGTTTTGACAAGTTAAAGTTACGTTTTGTCAAGTTAGGTTTTTTACAAGTTAAAGTTATGTTTTGACAAGTTAAATTATGTTTTTTACAAGTTAAAGTTACGTTTTGACAAGTTAAAGTATGTTTCTTAAAAGTTAAATTACGTTTTAACAATTTGTAGTACGTTCCAACAAGTTAAAATTACGATTTGACAAGTTAACGTACATTTTTTACAAGTTAAAGTTATGTTATGACAATTAAAAGTATGTTTCAACAAGTTAAAATTTCGTTTTGAGAAGTTAAAGTACATTTTTTAGTAGTTAAAGTTATGTTTTGAGAAGTTAAAGTTTGTTTTTTACAAGTTAAAGTTACGTTTTGTCAAGTTAAAGTATGTTTCTTACAAGTTAAAGTTACGTTTTAACAAGTTAAAGTTCGTTTCAAAAAGTTAAAATTACGATTTGACAAGTTAAAGTACATTTTTTACAAGTTAAAGTTATGTTTTGACAAGATAAAGTACGTTTCAACAAGTTAAAATTACGTTTTGACAAGTTAAAGTATATTTTTTACAAGTTAAAGTTACATTTTGAGAAGTTAATTTACATTTTTTACAAGTTAAAGTTACGTTTTGACAAGTTAAAGTTTGTTTTTTAGAAGTTAAAGTTACGTTTTGTCAAGTTAAAGTATGTTTCTTACAAGTTAAACTTACGTTTTAAGAAGTTAAAGTACGTTTCAACAAGTTAAAATTACGATTTGACAAGTTAAAGTACATTTTTTACAAGTTAAAGTTATGTTTTGACAAGTTAAAGTACGTTTCAACAAGTTAAAATTACGTTTTGACAAGTTAATGTACATTTTTTAAAAGTTAAAGTTACGTTTTGACAAATTAAAGTACGTTTCAACAAGTGTCAATTACGTTTTGACAAGTTAAAGTTACGTTTTGTCAAGTTAGAGTAGGTTTTTTACAAGTTAAAGTTATGTTTTGACAAGTTAAATTATGTTTTTTACAAGTTAAAGTTACGTTTTGACAAGTTAAAGTATGTTTCTTAAAAGTTAAACTTACGTTTTAACAATTTGTAGTACGTTCCAACAAGTTAAAATTACGATTTGACAAGTTAACGTACATTTTTTACAAGTTAAAGTTATGTTTTGACAAGTTAAAGTACGTTTCAACAAGTTAAAATTTCGTTTTGACAAGTTAAAGTACATTTTTTAGTAGTTAAAGTTACGTTTTGTCAAGTTAAAGTATGTTTCTTACAAGTCAAAGTTACGTTTTAACAAGTTAAAGTACGTTTCAACAAGTTAAAATTACGATTTGACAAGTTAAAGTACATTTTTTATAAGTTAAAGTTATGTTTTAACAAGTTAAAGTACGTTTCAACAAGTTCTAATTACGTTTTGACAAGTTAAAGTACATTTTTTACAAGTTAAAGTTACATTTTGACAAGTTAATTTACATTTTTTACAAGTTAAAGTTACGTTTTGACAAGTTAAAGTTTATTTTTTACAAGTTAAAGTTACGTTTTGTGAAATTAAAGTATGTTTCTTACAAGTTCAACTTACGTTTTGACAAGTTAAAGTACGTTTCAACAAGTTAAAATTACGATTTGACAAGTTAAAGTACATTTTTTACAAGTTAAAGTTATGTTTTGACAAGTTAAAGTACGTTTCAACAAGTTAAAATTACGTTTTGACAAGTTATAGTACATTTTTGACAAGTTAAAGTTACATTTTGACAAGTAAATTTACATTTTTTACAAGTTAAAGTTATGTTTTGACAAGTTAAAGTTTGTTTTTTACAAGTTAAAGTTACGTTTTGTCAAGTTAAATTATGTTTCTTACAAGTTAAACTTACGTTTTGACAAGTTAAAGTACATATCAACAAGTTAAAATTACGATTCGACAAGTTAAAGTACATTTTTTCAAGTTAAAGTTATGTTTTGACAAGTTAAAGTACGTTTCAACAAGTTAAAATTACGTTTTGACAAGTTAAAGTACATTTTTTACAAGTTAAAGTTACGTTTTGACAAGTTAAAGTACGTTTCAATAAGTGTCAATTACGTTTTGACAAGTTAAAGTTACGTTTTGTCAAGTTAGGTTTTTTACAAGTTAAAGTTATGTTTTGACAAGTTAAATTATGTTTTTTACAAGTTAAAGTTACGTTTTAACAAGTTAAAGTATGTTTCTTAAAAGTTAAATTACGTTTTAACAATTTGTAGTACGTTCCAACAAGTTAAAATTACGATTTGACAAGTTAACGTACATTTTTTACAAGTTAAAGTTATGTTTTGACAATTAAAAGTATGTTTCAACAAGTTAAAATTTCGTTTTGAGAAGTTAAAGTACATTTTTTAGTAGTTAAAGTTATGTTTTGAGAAGTTAAAGTTTGTTTTTTACAAGTTAAAGTTACGTTTTGTCAAGTTAAAGTATGTTTCTTACAAGTTAAAGTTACGTTTTAACAAGTTAAAGTTCGTTTCAAAAAGTTAAAATTACGATTTGACAAGTTAAAGTACATTTTTTACAAGTTAAAGTTATGTTTTGACAAGATAAAGTACGTTTCAACAAGTTAAAATTACGTTTTGACAAGTTAAAGTATATTTTTTACAAGTTAAAGTTACATTTTGAGAAGTTAATTTACATTTTTTACAAGTTAAAGTTACGTTTTGACAAGTTAAAGTTTGTTTTTTAGAAGTTAAAGTTACGTTTTGTCAAGTTAAAGTATGTTTCTTACAAGTTAAACTTACGTTTTAAGAAGTTAAAGTACGTTTCAACAAGTTAAAATTACGATTTGACAAGTTAAAGTACATTTTTTACAAGTTAAAGTTATGTTTTGACAAGTTAAAGTACGTTTCAACAAGTTAAAATTACGTTTTGACAAGTTAATGTACATTTTTTAAAAGTTAAAGTTACGTTTTGACAAATTAAAGTACGTTTCAACAAGTGTCAATTACGTTTTGACAAGTTAAAGTTACGTTTTGTCAAGTTAGAGTAGGTTTTTTACAAGTTAAAGTTATGTTTTGACAAGTTAAATTATGTTTTTTACAAGTTAAAGTTACGTTTTGACAAGTTAAAGTATGTTTCTTAAAAGTTAAAGTTACATTTTAACAATTTGTAGTACGTTCCAACAAGTTAAAATTACGATTTGACAAGTTAACGTACATTTTTTACAAATTAAAGTTATGTTTTGACAATTAAAAGTACGTTTCAACAAGTTAAAATTTCGTTTTGAGAAGTTAAAGTACATTTTTTAGTAGTTAAAGTTATGTTTTGAGAAGTTAAAGTTTGTTTTTTACAAGTTAAAGTTACGTTTTGTCAAGTTAAAGTATGTTTCTTACAAGTTAAAGTTACGTTTTAACAAGTTAAAGTACGTTTTAAAAAGTTAAAATTACGATTTGACAAGTTAAAGTACATTTTTTACAAGTTAAAGTTATGTTTTGACAAGTTAACGTACATTTTTTACAAGTTAAAGTTATGTTTTGACAATTAAAAGTACGTTTCAACAAGTTAAAATTTCGTTTTGAGAAGTTAAAGTACATTTTTTAGTAGTTAAAGTTATGTTTTGAGAAGTTAAAGTTTGTTTTTTACAAGTTAAAGTTACGTTTTGTCAAGTTAAAGTATGTTTCTTACAAGTTAAAGTTACGTTTTAACAAGTTAAAGTACGTTTCAAAAAGTTAAAATTACGATTTGACAAGTTAAAGTACATTTTTTACAAGTTAAAGTTATGTTTTGACAAGATAAAGTACGTTTCAACAAGTTAAAATTACGTTTTGACAAGTTAAAGTATATTTTTTACAAGTTAAAGTTACATTTTGAGAAGTTAATTTACATTTTTTACAAGTTAAAGTTACGTTTTGACAAGTTAAAGTTTGTTTTTTAGAAGTTAAAGTTACGTTTTGTCAAATTAAAGTATGTTTCTTACAAGTTAAACTTACGTTTTAAGAAGTTAAAGTACATATCAACAAGTTAAAATTACGATTTGACAAGTTAAAGTACATTTTTTACAAGTTAAAGTTATGTTTTGACAAGTTAAAGTACGTTTCAACAAGTTAAAATTACGTTTTGACAAGTTAAAGTACATTTTTTACAAGTTAAAGTTACATTTTGAGAAGTTAATTTACATTTTTTACAAGTTAAAGTTACGTTTTGACAAGTTAAAGTTTGTTTTTTAGAAGTTAAAGTTACGTTTTGTCAAGTTAAAGTATGTTTCTTACAAGTTAAACTTACGTTTTAAGAAGTTAAAGTACATATCAACAAGTTAAAATTACGATTTGACAAGTTAAAGTACATTTTTTACAAGTTAAAGTTATGTTTTGACAAGTTAAAGTACGTTTCAACAAGTTAAAATTACGTTTTGACAAGTTAAAGTACATTTTTTACAAGTTAAAGTTACGTTTTGACAAGTTAAAGTACGTTTCAACAAGTGTCAATTACGTTTTGACAAGTTAAAGTTACGTTTTGTCAAGTTAGAGTAGGTTTTTTACAAGTTAAAGTTATGTTTTGACAAGTTAAATTATGTTTTTTACAAGTTAAAGTTACGTTTTGACAAGTTAAAGTATGTTTCTTAAAAGTTAAAGTTACGTTTTAACAATTTGTAGTACGTTCCAACAACTTAAAATTACGATTTGACAAGTTAACGTACATTTTTTACAAGTTAAAGTTATGTTTTGACAATTAAAAGTACGTTTCAACAAGTTAAAATTTCGTTTTGAGAAGTTAAAGTACATTTTTTAGTAGTTAAAGATATGTTTTGAGAAGTTAAAGTTTGTTTTTTACAAGTTAAAGTTACGTTTTGTCAAGTTAAAGTATGTTTCTTACAAGTTAAAGTTACGTTTTAACAAGTTAAAGTACGTTTCAAAAAGTTAAAATTACGATTTGACAAGTTAAAGTACATTTTTTACAAGTTAAAGTTATGTTTTGACAAGATAAAGTACGTTTCAACAAGTTAAAATTACGTTTTGACAAGTTAAAGTACATTTTTTACAAGTTAAAGTTACATTTTGACAAGTTAATTTACATTTTTTACAAGTTAAAGTTACGTTTTGACAAGTTAAAGTTTATTTTTTACAAGTTAAAGTTACGTTTTGTGAAATTAAAATATGTTTCTTACAAGTTAAACTTACGTTTTGACAAGTTAAAGTACGTTTCAACAAGTTAAAATTACGATTTGACAAGTTAAAGTACATTTTTTACAAGTTAAAGTTATGTTTTGACAAGTTAAAGTACGTTTCAACAAGTTAAAATATGTTTTGACAAGTTATAGTACATTTTTGACAAGTTAAAGTTACATTTTGACAAGTAAATTTACATTTTTTACAAGTTAAAGTTATGTTTTGACAAGTTAAAGTTTGTTTTTTACAAGTTAAAGTTACGTTTTGTCAAGTTAAATTATGTTTCTTACAAGTTAAACTTACGTTTTGACAAGTTAAAGTACATATCAACAAGTTAAAATTACGATTTGACAAGTTAAAGTACATTTTTTACAAGTTAAAGTTATGTTTTGACAAGTTAAAGTACGTTTCAACAAGTTAAAATTACGTTTTGACAAGTTAAAGTACATTTTTTACAAGTTAAAGTTACGTTTTGACAAATTAAAGTACGTTTCAACAAGTGTCAATTACGTTTTGACAAGTTAAAGTTACGTTTTGTCAAGTTAGAGTAGGTTTTTTACAAGTTAAAGTTATGTTTTGACAAGTTAAATTATGTTTTTTACAAGTTAAAGTTACGTTTTGACAAGTTAAAGTATGTTTCTTAAAAGTTAAACATACGTTTTAACAATTTGTAGTACGTTCCAACAAGTTAAAATTACGATTTGACAAGTTAACGTACATTTTTTACAAGTTAAAGTTATGTTTTGACAATTAAAAGTACGTTTCAACAAGTTAAAATTTCGTTTTGAGAAGTTAAAGTACATTTTTTAGTACTTAAAGATATGTTTTGAGAAGTTAAAGTTTGTTTTTTACAAGTTAAAGTTACGTTTTGTCAAGTTAAAGTATGTTTCTTACAAGTTAAAGTTACGTTTTAACAAGTTAAAGTACGTTTCAAAAAGTTAAAATTACGATTTGACAAGTTAAAGTACATTTTTTACAAGTTAAAGTTATGGTTTGACAAGATAAAGTACGTTTCAACAAGTTAAAATTACGTTTTGACAAGTTAAAGTACATTTTTTACAAGTTAAAGTTACATTTTGAGAAGTTAATTTACATTTTTTACAAGTTAAAGTTACGTTTTGACAAGTTAAAGTTTGTTTTTTAGAAGTTAAAGTTACGTTTTGTCAAGTTAAAGTATGTTTCTTACAAGTTAAACTTACGTTTTACGAAGTTAAAGTACGTTTCAACAAGTTAAAATTACGATTTGACAAGTTAAAGTACATTTTTTACAAGTTAAAGTTATGTTTTGACAAGTTAAAGTACGTTTCAACAAGTTAAAATTACGTTTTGACAAGTTAAAGTACATTTTTTAAAAGTTAAAGTTACGTTTTGACAAATTAAAGTACGTTTCAACAAGTGTCAATTACGTTTTGACAAGTTAAAGTTACGTTTTGTCAAGTTAGAGTAGGTTTTTTACAAGTTAAAGTTATGTTTTGACAAATTAAATTATGTTTTTTACAAGTTAAAGTTACGTTTTGACAAGTTAAAGTATGTTTCTTAAAAGTTAAAGTTACGTTTTAACAATTTGTAGTACGTTCCAACAAGTTAAAATTACGATTTGACAAGTTAACGTACATTTTTTACAAATTAAAGTTATGTTTTGACAATTAAAAGTACGTTTCAACAAGTTAAAATTTCGTTTTGAGAAGTTAAAGTACATTTTTTAGTAGTTAAAGTTATGTTTTGAGAAGTTAAAGTTTGTTTTTTACAAGTTAAAGTTACGTTTTGTCAAGTTAAAGTATGTTTCTTACAAGTTAAAGTTACGTTTTAACAAGTTAAAGTACGTTTCAAAAAGTTAAAATTACGATTTGACAAGTTAAAGTACATTTTTTACAAGTTAAAGTTATGTTTTGACAAGATAAAGTACGTTTCAACAAGTTAAAATTACGTTTTGACAAGTTAAAGTACATTTTTTACAAGTTAAAGTTACATTTTGAGAAGTTAATTTACATTTTTTACAAGTTAAAGTTACGTTTTGACAAGTTAAAGTTTGTTTTTTAGAAGTTAAAGTTACGTTTTGTCAAGTTAAAGTATGTTTCTTACAAGTTAAACTTACGTTTTAAGAAGTTAAAGTACGTTTCAACAAGTTAAAATTACGATTTGACAAGTTAAAGTACATTTTTACAAGTTAAAGTTATGTTTTGACAAGTTAAAGTACGTTTCAACAAGTTAAAATTACGTTTTGACAAGTTAAAGTACATTTTTTAAAAGTTAAAGTTACGTTTTGACAAATTAAAGTACGTTTCAACAAGTGTCAATTACGTTTTGACAAGTTAAAGTTACGTTTTGTCAAGTTAGAGTAGGTTTTTTACAAGTTAAAGTTATGTTTTGACAAGTTAAATTATGTTTTTTACAAGTTAAAGTTACGTTTTGACAAGTTAAAGTATGTTTCTTAAAAGTTAAAGTTACGTTTTAACAATTTGTAGTACGTTCCAACAAGTTAAAATTACGATTTGACAAGTTAACGTACATTTTTTACAAATTAAAGTTATGTTTTGACAATTAAAAGTACGTTTCAACAAGTTAAAATTTCGTTTTGAGAAGTTAAAGTACATTTTTTAGTAGTTAAAGTTATGTTTTGAGAAGTTAAATTTGTTTTTTACAAGTTAAAGTTACGTTTTGTCAAGTTAAAGTATATTTCTTACAAGTTAAAGGTACGTTTTAACAAGTTAAAGTACGTTTCAAAAAGTTAAAATTACGATTTGACAAGTTAAAGTACATTTTTTACAAGTTAAAGTTATGTTTTGACAAGATAAAGTACGTTTCAACAAGTTAAAATTACGTTTTGACAAGTTAAAGTACATTTTTTACAAGTTAAAGTTACATTTTGAGAAGTTATTTTACATTTTTTACAAGTTAAAGTTACGTTTTGACAAGTTAAAGTTTGTTTTTTAGAAGTTAAAGTTACGTTTTGTCAAGTTAAAGTATGTTTCTTACAAGTTAAACTTATGTTTTAAGAAGTTAAAGTACGTTTCAACAAGTTAAAATTACGATTTGACAAGTTAAAGTACATTTTTTACAAGTTAAAGTTATGTTTTGACAAGTTAAAGTACGTTTCAACAAGTTAAAATTACGTTTTGACAAGTTAAAGTACATTTTTTGAAAGTTAAAGTTACGTTTTGACAAATTAAAGTACGTTTCAACAAGTGTCAATTACGTTTTGACAAGTTAAAGTTACGTTTTGTCAAGTTAGAATAGGTTTTTTACAAGTTAAAGTTATGTTTTGACAAATTAATTTATGTTTTTTACAAGTTAAAGTTACGTTTTGACAAGTTAAAGTATGTTTCTTAAAAGTTAAAGTTACGTTTTAACAATTTGTAGTACGTTCCAACAAGTTAAAATTACGATTTGACAAGTTAACGTACATTTTTTACAAATTAAAGTTATGTTTTGACAATTAAAAGTACGTTTCAACAAGTTAAAATTTCGTTTTGAGAATTTAAAGTACATTTTTTACAAGTTAAAGTTATGTTTTGACAAGTTAAAGTACGTTTCAACAAGTTAAAATTACGTTTTGACAAGTTAAAGTACATTTTTTAAAAGTTAAAGTTACGTTTTGACAAATTAAAGTACGTTTCAACAAGTGTCAATTACGTTTTGACAAGTTAAAGTTACGTTTTGTCAAGTTAGAATAGGTTTTTTACAAGTTAAAGTTATGTTTTGACAAGTTAAATTATTTTTTTTACAAGTTAAAGTTACGTTTTGACAAGTTAAAGTATGTTTCTTAAAAGTTAAAGTTACGTTTTAACAATTTGTAGTACGTTCCAACAAGTTAAAATTACGATTTGACAAGTTAACGTACATTTTTTACAAATTAAAGTTATGTTTTGACAATTAAAAGTACGTTTCAACAAGTTAAAATTTCGTTTTGAGAATTTAAAGTACATTTTTTACAAGTTAAAGTTATGTTTTGACAAGTTAAAGTACGTTTCAACAAGTTAAAATTACGTTTTGACAAGTTAAAGTACATTTTTTAAAAGTTAAAGTTACGTTTTGACAAATTAAAGTACGTTTCAACAAGTGTCAATTACGTTTTGACAAGTTAAAGTTACGTTTTGTCAAGTTAGAATAGGTTTTTTACAAGTTAAAGTTATGTTTTGACAAGTTAAATTATTTTTTTTACAAGTTAAAGTTACGTTTTGACAAGTTAAAGTATGTTTCTTAAAAGTTAAAGTTACGTTTTAACAATTTGTAGTACGTTCCAACAAGTTAAAATTACGATTTGACAAGTTAACGTACATTTTTTACAAATTAAAGTTATGTTTTGACAATTAAAAGTACGTTTCAACAAGTTAAAATTTCGTTTTGAGAAGTTAAAGTACATTTTTTAGTAGTTAAAGTTATGTTTTGAGAAGTTAAAGTTTGTTTTTTACAAGTTAAAGTTACGTTTTGTCAAGTTAAAGTATGTTTCTTACAAGTTAAAGTTACGTTTTAACAAGTTAAAGTACGTTTCAAAAAGTTAAAATTACGATTTGACAAGTTAAAGTACACTATTACAAGTTATAGTTATGTTTTGACAAGTTAAAGTACGTTTGAACAAGTTAAAATTACGTTTTGACAAGTTAAAGTACATTTTTGACAAGTTATAGATACATTTTGACAAGTAAATTTACATTTTTTACAAGTTAAAGTTACGTTTTGACAAGTTAAAGTTTGTTTTTTACAAGTTAAAGTTATGTTTTGTCAAGTTAAAGTATGTTTCTTACAAGTAAAACTTATGTTTTGACAAGTTAAAGTACGTAACAATAAGTTAAAATTACGATTTGACCAGTTAAAGTACATTTTTTACAAGTTAAAGTTATGTTTTGACGAGTTAAAGTACGTTTCAACAAGTTAAAATTACGTTTTGACAAGTTAAAGTACATTTTTTACAAGTTAAAGTTACGTTTTGACAAGTTAAAGTACGTTTCAACAAGTGTCAATTACGTTTTGAAAAGTTAAAGTACATTTTTAACAAGTTAAAGTTACGTTTTGTCAAGTTAGAGTAGCTTTTTTACAAGTTAAAGTTATGTTTTGACAAGTTAAATTATGTTTTTACAAGTTAAAGTTACGTTTTGACAAGTTAAAGTATATTTTTTACAACTTAAAATTACTTTTTAACAGGTTAAAGTACGTTTCAACAAGTTAAAATTACGATTTGACAAGTTAAAGTACATTTTTTACAAGTTAAAGTTATGTTTTGACAAGTTAAAGTACGTTTCAACAAGTTAAAATTACGTTTTGACAAGTTAAAGTACATTTTTTACAAGTTAAAGTTACGTTTTGACAAGTTAAAGTACGTTTCAACAAATGTCAATTACGCTTTGACAAGTTAAAGTACAATTTTAACAAGTTAAAGTTACGTTTTGTCAAGTTAGAGTAGGTTTTTTACAAGTTAAAGTTATGTTTTGACAAGTTAAAGTATGTTTCTTAAAAGTTAAAGTTACGTTTTAACAATTTGTAGTACGTTCCAACAAGTCAAAATTACGATTTGACAAGTTAACGTACATTTTTTACAAGGTAAAGTTATGTTTTGACAATTAAAAGTACGTTTCAACAAGTTAAAATTTCGTTTTGAGAAGTTAAAGTACATTTTTTACTAGTTAAAGTTATGTTTTGAGAAGTTAAACTTTGTTTTTTACAAGTTAAAGTTACGTTTTGTCAAGTTAAAGTATGTTTCTTACAAGTTAAAGTTACGTTTTAACAAGTTAAAGTACGTTTCAAAAAGTTAAAATTACGATTTGACAAGTTAAAGTACATTTTTTATAAGTTAAAGTTATGTTTTGACAAGATAAAGTACGTTTCAACAAGTTAAAATTACGTTTTTACAAGTTAAAGTACATTTTTTACAAGTTAAAGTTACATTTTGAGAAGTTAATTTACATTTTTTACAAGTTAAAGTTACGTTTTGACAAGTTAAAGTTTGTTTTTTACAAGTTAAAGTTACGTTTTGTCAAGTTAAAGTATGTTTCTTACAAGTTAAACTTACGTTTTAAGAAGTTAAAGTACGTTTCAACAAGTTAAAATTACGATTTGACAAGTTAAAGTACATTTTTTACAAGTTAAAGTTATGTTTTGACAAGTTAAAGTACGTTTCAACAAGTTAAAATTACGTTTTGCCAAGTTAAAGTACATTTTTTACAAGTTAAAGTTACGTTTTGACAAATTAAAGTACGTTTCAACAAGTGTCAATTACGTGTTGACAAGTTAAAGTTACGTTTGGTCAAGTTAGAGTAGGTTTTTTACAAGGTAAAGTTATGTTTTGACAAGTTAAATTATGTTTTTTACAAGTTAAAGTTACGTTTTGACAACTTAAAGTATGTTTCTTAAAAGTTAAAGTTACGTTTTAACAATTTGTAGTACGTTCCAACAAGTTAAAATTACGATTTGACAAGTTAACGTACATTTTTTACAAGTTAAAGTTATATTTTGACAATTAAAAGTACGTTTCAACAAGTTAAAATTTCGTTTTGAGAAGTTAAAGTACATTTTTTAGTAGTTAAAGTTATGTTTTGAGAAGTTAAAGTTTGTTTTTTACAAGTTAAAGTTACGTTTTGTCAAGTTAAAGTATGTTTCTTACAAGTTAAAGTTACGTTTTAACAAGTTAAAATACGTTTCAAAAAGTTAAAATTACGATATGACAAGTTAAAGTACACTTTTTACAAGTTATAGTTATGTTTTGACAAGTTAAAGTACGTTTGAATAAGTTAAAATTACGTTTTGACAAGTTAAAGTACATTCTTGACAAGTTATAGTTACATTTTGACAAGTAAATTTACATTTTTTACAAGTTAAAGTTACGTTGTGACAAGTTAAAGTTTGTTTTTTACAAGTTAAAGTTATGTTTTGTCAAGTTAAAGTATGTTTCTTACAAGTTAAACTTACGTTTTGACAAGTTAAAGTACGTATCAATAAGTTAAAATTACGATTTGACAAGTTAAAGTACATTTTTTACAAGTTAAAGTTATGTTTTGACGAGTTAAAGTACGTTTCAACAAGTTAAAATTACGTTTTGACAAGTTAAAGTACATTTTTTACAAGTTAAAGTTACGTTTTCACAAGTTAAAGTACGTTTCAACAAGTGTCAATTACGTTTTGACAAGTTAAAGTACAATTTTAACAAGTTAAAGTTACGTTTTGTGAAGTTAGAGTAGCTTTTTTACAAGTTAAAGTTATGTTTTGACAAGTTAAATTATGTTTTTACAAGTTAAAGTTACATTTTGACAAGTTAAAGTATGTTTCTTAAAAGTTAAAGTTACGATTTAACAATTTTTAGTACGTTCCAACATGTTAATATTACGATTTGACAAGTTAACGTACATTTTTTACAAGTTAAAGTTATGTTTTGACAATTAAAAGTACGTTTCAACAAGTTAAAATTACGTTTTGACAAGTTAAAGTACATTTTTTACAAGTTAAAGTTACGTTTTGACAAGTTAAAGTACGTTTCAACAAGTGTCAATTACGTTTTGACAAGTTAAAGTACATTTTTAACAAGTTAAAGTTACGTTTTGCCAAGTTAGAGTAGCTTTTTTACAAGTTAAAGTTATGTTTTGACAAGTTAAATTATGTTTTTACAAGTTAAAGTTACGTTTTGACAAGTTAAAGTATATTTTTTACAACTTAAAATTACTTTTTAACAGGTTAAAGTACGTTTCAACAAGTTAAAATTACGATTTGACAAGTTAAAGTACATTTTTTACAAGTTAAAGTTATGTTTTGACAAGTTAAAGTACGTTTCAACAAGTTAAAATTACGTTTTGACAAGTTAAAGTACATTTTTTACAAGTTAAAGTTACGTTTTGACAAGTTAAAGTACGTTTCAACAAATGTCAATTACGCTTTGACAAGTTAAAGTACAATTTTAACAAGTTAAAGTTACGTTTTGTCAAGTTAGAGTAGGTTTTTTACAAGTTAAAGTTATGTTTTGACAAGTTAAAGTATGTTTCTTAAAAGTTGAAGTTACGTTTTAACAATTTGTAGTACGTTCCAACAAGTCAAAATTACGATTTGACAAGTTAACGTACATTTTTTACAAGGTAAAGTTATGTTTTGACAATTAAAAGTACGTTTCAACAAGTTAAAATTTCGTTTTGAGAAGTTAAAGTACATTTTTTACTAGTTAAAGTTATGTTTTGAGAAGTTAAACTTTGTTTTTTACAAGTTAAAGTTACGTTTTGTCAAGTTAAAGTATGTTTCTTACAAGTTAAAGTTACGTTTTAACAAGTTAAAGTACGTTTCAAAAAGTTAAAATTACGATTTGACAAGTTAAAGTACATTTTTTATAAGTTAAAGTTATGTTTTGACAAGATAAAGTACGTTTCAACAAGTTAAAATTACGTTTTTACAAGTTAAAGTACATTTTTTACAAGTTAAAGTTACATTTTGAAAAGTTAATTTACATTTTTTACAAGTTAAAGTTACGTTTTGACAAGTTAAAGTTTGTTTTTTACAAGTTAAAGTTACGTTTTGTCAAGTTAAAGTATGTTTCTTACAAGTTAAACTTACGTTTTAAGAAGTTAAAGTACGTTTCAACAAGTTAAAATTACGATTTGACAAGTTAAAGTACATTTTTTACAAGTTAAAGTTATGTTTTGACAAGTTAAAGTACGTTTCAACAAGTTAAAATTACGTTTTGCCAAGTTAAAGTACATTTTTTACAAGTTAAAGTTACGTTTTGACAAATTAAAGTACGTTTCAACAAGTGTCAATTACGTGTTGACAAGTTAAAGTTACGTTTTGTCAAGTTAGAGTAGGTTTTTTACAAGGTAAAGTTATGTTTTGACAAGTTAAATTATGTTTTTTACAAGTTAAAGTTACGTTTTGACAACTTAAAGTATGTTTCTTAAAAGTTAAAGTTACGTTTTAACAATTTGTAGTACGTTCCAACAAGTTAAAATTACGATTTGACAAGTTAACGTACATTTTTTACAAGTTAAAGTTATGTTTTGACAATTAAAAGTACGTTTCAACAAGTTAAAATTTCGTTTTGAGAAGTTAAAGTACATTTTTTAGTAGTTAAAGTTATGTTTTGAGAAGTTAAAGTTTGTTTTTTACAAGTTAAAGTTACGTTTTGTCAAGTTAAAGTATGTTTCTTACAAGTTAAAGTTACGTTTTAACAAGTTAAAATACGTTTCAAAAAGTTAAAATTACGATATGACAAGTTAAAGTACACTTTTTACAAGTTATAGTTATGTTTTGACAAGTTAAAGTACGTTTGAATAAGTTAAAATTACGTTTTGACAAGTTAAAGTACATTTTTGACAAGTTATAGTTACATTTTGACAAGTAAATTTACATTTTTTACAAGTTAAAGTTACGTTGTGACAAGTTAAAGTTTGTTTTTTACAAGTTAAAGTTATGTT
This sequence comes from Urtica urens, assembly GCA_958296335.1. Classification (NCBI taxonomy): domain Eukaryota; kingdom Viridiplantae; phylum Streptophyta; class Magnoliopsida; order Rosales; family Urticaceae; genus Urtica; species Urtica urens. The sequence continues at coordinate 29,709,656 of OY282520.1, forward strand.
TTGTCAAGTTAAAGTATGTTTCTTACAAGTTAAACTTACGTTTTGACAAGTTAAAATACGTATCAATAAGTTAAAATTACGATTTGACAAGTTAAAGTACATTTTTTACAAGTTAAAGTTATGTTTTGACGAGTTAAAGTACGTTTCAACAAGTTAAAATTACGTTTTGACAAGTTAAAGTACATTTTTTACAAGTTAAAGTTACGTTTTCACAAGTTAAAGTACGTTTCAACAAGTGTCAATTACGTTTTGACAAGTTAAAGTACAATTTTAACAAGTTAAAGTTACGTTTTGTGAAGTTAGAGTAGCTTTTTTACAAGTTAAAGTTATGTTTTGACAAGTTAAATTATGTTTTTACAAGTTAAAGTTACATTTTGACAAGTTAAAGTATGTTTCTTAAAAGTTAAAGTTACGATTTAACAATTTTTAGTACGTTCCAACATGTTAATATTACGATTTGACAAGTTAACGTACATTTTTTACAAGTTAAAGTTATGTTTTGACAATTAAAAGTACGTTTCAACAAGTTAAAATTACGTTTTGACAAGTTAAAGTACATTTTTTACAAGTTAAAGTTACGTTTTGACAAGTTAAAGTACGTTTCAACAAGTGTCAATTACGTTTTGACAAGTTAAAGTACATTTTTAACAAGTTAAAGTTACGTTTTGCCAAGTTAGAGTAGCTTTTTTACAAGTTAAAGTTATGTTTTGACAAGTTAAATTATGTTTTTACAAGTTAAAGTTACGTTTTGACAAGTTAAAGTATATTTTTTACAACTTAAAATTACTTTTTAACAGGTTAAAGTACGTTTCAACAAGTTAAAATTACGATTTGACAAGTTAAAGTACATTTTTTACAAGTTAAAGTTATGTTTTGACAAGTTAAAGTACGTTTCAACAAGTTAAAGTTACGTTTTGACAAGGTAAAGTTTGTTTTTTACAAGTTAAAGTTATGTTTTGTCAAGTTAAAGTATGTTTCTTACAAGTTAAACTTACGTTTTGACAAGTTAAAGTACGTATCAATAAGTTAAAATTACGATTTGACAAGTTAAAGTATATTTTTTACAAGTTAAAGTTATGTTTTGACGAGTTAAAGTACGTTTCAACAAGTTAAAATTACGTTTTGACAAGTTAAAGTACATTTTTTACAAGTTAAAGTTACGTTTTGACAAGTTAAAGTACGTTTCAACAAATGTCAATTACGTTTTGACAAGTTAAAGTACAATTTTAACAAGTTAAAGTTACGTTTTGTCAAGTTAGAGTAGGTTTTTTACAAGTTAAAGTTATGTTTTGACAAGTTAAATTATGTTTTTTACAAGTTAAAGTTACGTTTTGACAAGTTAAAGTATGTTTCTTAAAAGTTAAAGTTACGTTTTAACAATTTGTAGTACGTTCCAACAAGTCAAAATTACGATTTGACAAGTTAACGTACATTTTTTACAAGGTAAAGTTATGTTTTGACAATTAAAAGTACGTTTCAACAAGTTAAAATTTCGTTTTGAGAAGTTAAAGTACATTTTTTACTAGTTAAAGTTATGTTTTGAGAAGTTAAACTTTGTTTTTTACAACTTAAAGTTACGTTTTGTCAAGTTAAAGTATGTTTCTTACAAGTTAAAGTTACGTTTTAACAAGTTAAAGTACGTTTCAAAAAGTTAAAATTACGATTTGACAAGTTAAAGTACATTTTTTATAAGTTAAAGTTATGTTTTGACAAGATAAAGTACGTTTCAACAAGTTAAAATTACGTTTTTACAAGTTAAAGTACATTTTTTACAAGTTAAAGTTACATTTTGAGAAGTTAATTTACATTTTTTACAAGTTAAAGTTACGTTTTGACAAGTTAAAGTTTGTTTTTTACAAGTTAAAGTTACGTTTTGTCAAGTTAAAGTATGTTTCTTACAAGTTAAACTTACGTTTTAAGAAGTTAAAGTACGTTTCAACAAGCTAAAATTACGATTTGACAAGTTAAAGTACATTTTTTACAAGTTAAAGTTATGTTTTGACAAGTTAAAGTACGTTTCAACAAGTTAAAATTACGTTTTGCCAAGTTAAAGTACATTTTTTACAAGTTAAAGTTACGTTTTGACAAATTAAAGTACGTTTCAACAAGTGTTAATTACGTGTTGACAAGTTAAAGTTACGTTTTGTCAAGTTAGAGTAGGTTTTTTACAAGGTAAAGTTATGTTTTGACAAGTTAAATTATGTTTTTTACAAGTTAAAGTTACGTTTTGTCAAGTTAAAGTATGTTTCTTACAAGTTAAAGTTACGTTTTAACAAGTTAAAGTACGTTTCAAAAAGTTAAAATTAAGATATGACAAGTTAAAGTACACTTTGTACAAGTTATAGTTATGTTTTGACAAGTTAAAGTACGTTTCAACAAGTTAAAATTTCGTTTTGAGAAGTTAAAGTACATTTTTTAGTAGTTAAAGTTATGTTTTGAGAAGTTAAAGTTTGTTTTTTACAAGTTAAAGTTACGTTTTGTCAAGTTAAAGTATGTTTCTTACAAGTTAAAGTTACGTTTTAACAAGTTAAAGTACGTTTCAAAAAGTTAAAATTACGATTTGACAAGTTAAAGTACACTATTACAAGTTATAGTTATGTTTTGACAAGTTAAAGTACGTTTGAACAAGTTAAAATTACGTTTTGACAAGTTAAAGTACATTTTTGACAAGTTATAGTTACATTTTGACAAGTAAATTTACATTTTTTACAAGTTAAAGTTACGTTTTGACAAGTTAAAGTTTGTTTTTTACAAGTTAAAGTTATGTTTTGTCAAGTTAAAGTATGTTTCTTACAAGTTAAACTTACGTTTTGACAAGTTAAAGTACGTATCAATAAGTTAAAATTACGATTTGACAAGTTCAAGTACATTTTTTACAAGTTAAAGTTATGTTTTGACGAGTTAAAGTACGTTTCAACAAGTTAAAATTACGTTTTGACAAGTTAAAGTACATTTTTTACAAGTTAAAGTTACGTTTTGACAAGTTAAAGTACGTTTCAACAAGTGTCAATTACGTTTTGACAAGTTAAAGTACAATTTTAACAAGTTAAAGTTACGTTTTGTGAAGTTAGAGTAGCTTTTTTACAAGTTAAAGCTATGTTTTGACAACTTAAATTATGTTTTTACAAGTTAAAGTTACGTTTTGACAAGTTAAAGTATATTGTTTACAAGTTAAAATTACTTTTTAACAAGTTAAAGTACGTTTCAAAAAGTTAAAATTACGATTTCACAAGTTAAGGTACATTTTTTACAAGTTAAAGTTATGTTTTGACAAGTTAAAGTACGTTTCAACAAGTTAAAATTACGTTTTGACAAGTTATAGTACATTTTTGACAAGTTAAAGTTACATTTTGACAAGTAAATTTACATTTTTTACAAGTTAAAATTACGTTTTGACAAGTTAAAGTTTGTTTTTAACAAGTTAAAGTTACGTTTTGTCAAGTTAAAGTATGTTTCTTACAAGTTAAACTCACGTTTTGACAAGTTAAAGTACGTATCAACAAGTTAAAATTACGATTTGACAAGTTAAAGTACATTTTTTACAAGTTAAAGTTATGTTTTGACAAGTTAAAGTACGTTTCAACAAGTTAAAATTACGTTTTGACAAGTTAGAGTACATTTTTTACAAGTTAAAGTTACGTTTTGACAAGTTAAAGTACGTTTCAACAAGTGGCAATTACGTTTTGACAAGTTAAAGTACAATTTTAACAAGTTAAAGTTACGTTTTGTCAAGTTAGAGTAGGTTTTTTACAAGTTAAAGTTATGTTTTGACAAGTAAAATTATGTTTTTTACAAGTTAAAGTTACGTTTTGACAAGTTAAAGTATGTTTCTTAAAAGTTAAAGTTACGTTTTAACAATTTATAGTACGTTTCAACAAGTGTCAATTACGTGTTGACAAGTTAAAGTTACGTTTTGTCAAGTTAGAGTAGGTTTTTTACAAGGTAAAGTTATGTTTTGACAAGTTATATTATGTTTTTTACAAGTTAAAGTTACGTTTTGACAAGTTAAAGTATGTTTCTTAAAAGTTAAAGTTACGTTTTAACAATTTGTAGTACCTTCCAACAAGTTCAAATTACGATTTGACAAGTTAACGTACATTTTTTACAAGTTAAAGTTATGTTTTGACAATTAAAAGTACGTTTCAACAAGTTAAAATTTCGTTTTGAGAAGTTAAAGTACATTTTTTAGTAGTTAAAGTTATGTTTTGAGAAGTTAAAGTTTGTTTTTTACAAGTTAAAGTTACGTTTTGTCAAGTTAAAGTATGTTTCTTACAAGTTAAAGTTACGTTTTAACAAGTTAAAGTACGTTTCAAAAAGTTAAAATTACGATATGACAAGTTAAAGTACACTTTTTACAAGTTATAGTTATGTTTAGACAAGTTAAAGTACGTTTGAACAAGTTAAAATTACGTTTTGACAAGTTAAAGTACATTTTTGACAAGTTATAGTTACATTTTGACAAGTAAATTTACATTTTTTACAAGTTAAAGTTACGTTTTGACAAGTTAAAGTTTGTTTTTTACAAGTTAAAGTTATGTTTTGTCAAGTTAAAGTATGTTTCTTACAAGTTAAACTTACGTTTTGACAAGTTAAAGTACGTATCAATAAGTTAAAATTACGATTTGACAAGTTAAAGTACATTTTTTACAAGTTAAAGTTATGTTTTGACGAGTTAAAGTACGTTTCAACAAGTTAAAATTACGTTTTGACAAGTTAAAGTACATTTTTTACAAGTTAAAGTTACGTTTTCACAAGTTAAAGTACGTTTCAACAAGTGTCAATTACGTTTTGACAAGTTAAAGTACAATTTTAACAAGTTAAAGTTACGTTTTGTGAAGTTAGAGTAGCTTTTTTACAAGTTAAAGTTATGTTTTGACAAGTTAAATTATGTTTTTACAAGTTAAAGTTACGTTTTGACAAGTTAAAGTATATTGTTTACAAGTTAAAATTACTTTTTAACAAGTTAAAGTACGTTTCAAAAAGTTAAAATTACGATTTGACAAGTTAAGGTACATTTTTTACAAGTTAAAGTTATGTTTTGACAAGTTAAAGTACGTTTCAACAAGTTAAAATTACGTTTTGACAAGTTAAAGTACATTTTTTACAAGTTAAAGTTACATTTTGACAAGTTAATTTAGATTTTTTACAAGTTAAAGTTATGTTTTGACAAGTTAAAGTACGTTTCAACAAGTTAAAATTACGTTTTGACAAATTAAAATACATTTTTTACAAGTTAAAGTTACGTTTTGACAAGTTAAAGTACGTTTGAACAAGTGTCAATTACGTTTTGATAAGTTAAACTACATTTTTGACAAGTTAAAATTACGTTTTGACAAGTTAAAGTGTGTTTTTTACAAGTTAAAGTTACGTTTTGACAAGTTAAAGTACGTTTCAACAAGTATAAATTACGTTTCAACAATTTAAAGTTACGTTTTGACAAGTTAAAGTACGTTTGAACTAGTTAAAATTACGATTTGACAAGTTAAAGTACACTTTTTACAAGTTAAAGTTATGTTTTGACAAGTTAAAGTACGTTTCAACAAGTTAAAATTACGTTTTGACAAGTTAAAGTACATTTTTTACAAGTTAAAGTTACATTTTGACAAGTTAATTTATTTTTTTTTACAAGTTAAAGTTACGTTTTGACAAGTTAAAGTTTGTTTTTTACAAGTTAAAGTTACGTTTTGTCAAGTTAAAGTATGTTTCTTACAAGTTAAACTTACGTTTTAAGAAGTTAAAGTACGTTTCAACAAGTTAAAATTACGATTTGACAAGTTAAAGTACATTTTTTACAAGTTAAAGTTATGTTTAGACAAGTTAAAGTACGTTTCAACAAGTTAAAATTACGTTTTGACAAGTTAAAGTACATATTTTACAAGTTAAAGTTACATTTTGACAAGTTAATTTATATTTTTTACAAGTTAAAGTTATGTTTTGACAAGTTAAAGTACGTTTCAACAAGTTAAAATTACGTTTTGACAAGTTAAAGTACATTTTTTACAAGTTAAAGTTACGTTTTGACAAGTTAAAGTACGTTTCAACAAGTTAAAATTACGTTTTGACAAGTTAAAGTACATTTTTTACAAGTTAAAGTTATGTTTTGACAAGTTAAAGTACGTTTCAACAAGTTAAAATTACGTTTTGACAAGTTAAAGTACATTTTTTACACTTTAAAGTTACATTTTGACAAGTTATTTTACATTTTTTACAAGTTAAAGTTACGTTTTGACAAGTTAAAGTTTGTTTTTTACAAGTTAAAGTTACGTTTTGTCAAATTAAAGTATGTTTCTTAAAAGTTAAACTTACGTTTTAACAAGTTAAAGTACGTTTCAACAAGTTAAAATTAAGATTTGACAAGTTAAAGTACATTTTTTACAAGTTAAAGTTATGTTTTGACAAGTTAAAGTTACGTTTTGTAAAGTTAAACTATGTTTCTTACAAATTAAAGTTACGTTTTAACAAGTTATAGTACGTTCCAACATGTTAAAATTACGATTTGATAAATTAAAGTACATTTTTCATAAGTTAAAGTTACGTTTTAACAAGTTATAGTATGTTTCAACAAGTTAAAATTACGATTTAACAAGTTAAAGTACATTTTTACAAGTTAAAGTTATTTTTTGAAAAGTTAAAGTACGTATAAACAAGTTAAAATTACGATTTGACAAGTTAAAGTACATTTTTTACTAGTTAAAGTTATGTTTTGACAAGTTAAAGTACGTTTCAACAAGTTAAAATTACGTTTTGACAAGTTAAAGTACATTTTTTACAAGTTAAAGTTACATTTTGACAAGTTAATTTACATTTTTTACAAGTTAAAGTTATGTTTTGACAAGTTAAAGTACGTTTCAACAAGTTAAAATTACGTTTTGACAAGTTAAAGTACATTTTTTACAAGTTAAAGTTACGTTTTGACAAGTTAAAGTACGTTTCAATAAGTATCAATTACGTTTTGACAAGTTAAAGTACATTTTTTACAAGTTAAAATTACGTTTTGACAAGTTAAAGTGTGTTTTTTACAAGTTAAAGTTACGTTTTGACAAGTTAAAATACGTTTCAACAAGTATAAATTACGTTTCAACAAGTTAAAGTTACGTTTTGTCAAGTTAAAGTATGTTTCTTACAAGTTAAAGTTACGTTTTAACAAGTTATAGTACGTTCCAACATGTTAAAATTACGATTTGACAAATTAAAGTACATTTTTTACAAGTTAAAGTTACGTTTAAACAAGTTATAGTATGTTTCAACAAGTTAAAATTACGATTTAACAAGTTAAAGTACATTTTTACAAGTTAAAGTTATTTTTTGACAAGTTAAAGTACGTTTGAACTAGTTAAAATTACATTTTGACAAGTTAAAGTACATTTTTTACAACCTAAAGTTACATTTTGACAAGTTAAAGTACGTTTCAAAAATTTAAAATTACGTTTTGTTAAGTTAGAGCATATTTTTTACAAGTTAAAGTTACGTTTTAATAAGTTAAAGTACGTTTTTTACATTTTAAAATTAATTCTTTCCAAGTTAAAGTACATTTAAACAAGTGAAAATTACATTTTGACAAGTTAAAGTGCAATTTTAACAAGTTAAAGCTACGTTTTGTCAAGTTAGAGTAGGTTTTTTACAAGTTAAAGTTATGTTTTGACAAGTTAAAGTACGTTTCAACTAGTTAAAATTACATTTTGACAAGTTAAAATACATTTTTTACAAGGTTAAGTTACGTTTTGACAAGTTAAAGTGTGATTTTTACAAGTTAAAGTTACGTTTTAACAAGTTAAAGTACGTTTCCACAAGTGTCAATTACGTTTTGACAAGTTAAAGTACGTTTCAAAAATATAAAATTACGTTTTGACAATTAAAAGTATATTTTTTACAAGTTAAAGTTACGTTTTAACAAGTTAAAGTACGTTTTTTTCATGTTAAAATTAATTCTTTCCAAGTTAAAGTACATTTCGACAAGTTACAATTATATTTTGACAAGTTAAAGTACATTTTTTACAAGTTAAAGTTACGTTTTGACAACTTAAAGTACGTTTCAACAAGTTTCACTTACGTTTTGACAAGTTAAAGTACATTTTTTACAAGTTAAATTTACGTTTTGACAAGTTAAAGTGTGTTTTTTACAAGTTAAAGTTACGTTTTGACAAGTTAAAGTACGTTTCAACAAGTATAAATTACGTTTCAACAAGTTAAAGTTACGTTTTGTCAAGTTAAAGTGTGATTTTTACAAGTTAAAGTTACGTTTTAACAAGTTAAAGTACGTTTCCACAAGTGTCAATTACGTTTTGACAAGTTAAAGTACGTTTCAAAAATATAAAATTACGTTTTGACAATTAAAAGTATATTTTTTACAAGTTAAAGTTACGTTTTAAAAAGTTAAAGTACGTTTTTTTCATGTTAAAATTAATTCTTTCCAAGTTAAAGTACATTTCGACAAGTTACAATTATATTTTGACAAGTTAAAGTACATTTTTTACAAGTTAAAGTTACGTTTTGACAACTTAAAGTACGTTTCAACAAGTTTCAATTACGTTTTGACAAGTTAAAGTACATTTTTTACAAGTTAAATTTACGTTTTGACAAGTTAAAGTGTGTTTTTTACAAGTTAAAGTTACGTTTTGACAAGTTAAAGTACGTTTCAACAAGTATAAATTACGTTTCAACAAGTTAAAGTTACGTTTTGTCAAGTTAAAGTGTGATTTTTACAAGTTAAAGTTACGTTTTAACAAGTTAAAGTACGTTTCCACAAGTGTCAATTACGTTTTGACAAGTTAAAGTACGTTTCAAAAATATAAAATTACGTTTTGACAATTAAAAGTATATTTTTTACAAGTTAAAGTTACGTTTTAAAAAGTTAAAGTACGTTTTTTTCATGTTAAAATTAATTCTTTCCAAGTTAAAGTACATTTTGACAAGTTACAATTATATTTTGACAAGTTAAAGTACATTTTTTACAAGTTAAAGTTAAGTTTTGACAAGTTAAAGTAAGTTTCAACAAGTTTCAATTACGTTTTGACAAGTTAAAGTACATTTTTTACAAGTTAAATTTACGTTTTGACAAGTTAAAGTGTGTTTTTTACAAGTTAAAGTTACGTTTTGACAAGTTAAAGTACGTTTCAACAAGTATAAATTACGTTTCAACAAGTTAAAGTTACGTTTTGTCAAGTTATAGTATGTTTCTTACAAGTTAAAGTTACGTTTTAACAAGTTATAGTACGTTCCAACATGTTAAAATTACGATTTGACAAGTTAAAGTACATTTTTTACAAGTTAAAGTTACCTTTTAACAAGTTATAGTATGTTTCAACAAGTTAAAATTATGATTTAACAAGTTAAAGTACATTTTTACAAGTTAAAGTTAGCTTTTGACAAGTTAAAGTACGTTTCAACTAGTTAAAATTACATTTTGACAGTTTAAAATACATTTTTTAGAAGTTAAAGTTACGTTTTGACAAGTTAAATTGTGTTTTTTACAAGTTAAAGTTAGGTTTTGACAAGTTAAAGTTACGTTTCAACAATTTAAGTTACATTTTGACAAGTTAAAATACATTTTCTACAAGTTAAAGTTACGTTTTGACAAGTTAAAGTGTTTTTTGTACAAGTTAAAGTTACGTTTTGACAAGGTAAAGTACGTTTCAACTAGTTCAAATTACGTTTTGACAAGTTAAAGTACATTTCAACATGTTAAAATTACGTTTTGACAAGTTAAAGTATATTTTTTACAAGTTAAAGTTACGTTTTTCAAAGTTAAAGTACAGTTCAACAAGTTAAAATTTCGTTTTGACAAGTTAAAGTACAATTTTTACAAGTTAAAGTTACGTTTTGTCAGGTTAAAGTATGTTATTTACAAATTAAATTTACGTTCTGACAAGTTAAAGTACTTTTCAACAAGTTAAAATTACGATTTAATAAGTTAAAGTACATTTTTACAAGTTAAAGTTATGTTTTGACAAGTTAAAGTACGTTTCAACTAGTTAAAATTACATTTTGACAAGTTAAAATACATTTTTTACAAGGTTAAGTTACGTTTTGACAAGTTAAAGTGTGATTTTTACAAGTTAAAGTTACGTTTTAACAAGTTAAAGTACGTTTCCACAAGTGTCAATTACGTTTTGACAAGTTAAAGTACGTTTCAAAAATATAAAATTACGTTTTGACAATTAAAAGTATATTTTTTACAAGTTAAAGTTACGTTTTAACAAGTTAAAGTACGTTTTTTTCATGTTAAAATTAATTCTTTCCAAGTTAAAGTACATTTCGACAAGTTACAATTATATTTTGACAAGTTAAAATACATTTTTTACAAGTTAAAGTTACGTTTTGACAACTTAAAGTACGTTTCAACAAGTTTCACTTACGTTTTGACAAGTTAAAGTACATTTTTTACAAGTTAAATTTACGTTTTGACAAGTTAAAGTGTGTTTTTTACAAGTTAAAGTTACGTTTTGACAAGTTAAAGTACGTTTCAACAAGTATAAATTACGTTTCAACAAGTTAAAGTTACGTTTTGTCAAGTTAAAGTGTGATTTTTACAAGTTAAAGTTACGTTTTAACAAGTTAAAGTACGTTTCCACAAGTGTCAATTACGTTTTGACAAGTTAAAGTACGTTTCAAAAATATAAAATTACGTTTTGACAATTAAAAGTATATTTTTTACAAGTTAAAGTTACGTTTTAAAAAGTTAAAGTACGTTTTTTTCATGTTAAAATTAATTCTTTCCAAGTTAAAGTACATTTCGACAAGTTACAATTATATTTTGACAAGTTAAAGTACATTTTTTACAAGTTAAAGTTACGTTTTGACAACTTAAAGTACGTTTCAACAAGTTTCAATTACGTTTTGACAAGTTAAAGTACATTTTTTACAAGTTAAATTTACGTTTTGACAAGTTAAAGTGTGTTTTTTACAAGTTAAAGTTACGTTTTGACAAGTTAAAGTACGTTTCAACAAGTATAAATTACGTTTCAACAAGTTAAAGTTACGTTTTGTCAAGTTAAAGTGTGATTTTTACAAGTTAAAGTTACGTTTTAACAAGTTAAAGTACGTTTCCACAAGTGTCAATTACGTTTTGACAAGTTAAAGTACGTTTCAAAAATATAAAATTACGTTTTGACAATTAAAAGTATATTTTTTACAAGTTAAAGTTACGTTTTAAAAAGTTAAAGTACGTTTTTTTCATGTTAAAATTAATTCTTTCCAAGTTAAAGTACATTTTGACAAGTTACAATTATATTTTGACAAGTTAAAGTACATTTTTTACAAGTTAAAGTTAAGTTTTGACAAGTTAAAGTAAGTTTCAACAAGTTTCAATTACGTTTTGACAAGTTAAAGTACATTTTTTACAAGTTAAATTTACGTTTTGACAAGTTAAAGTGTGTTTTTTACAAGTTAAAGTTACGTTTTGACAAGTTAAAGTACGTTTCAACAAGTATAAATTACGTTTCAACAAGTTAAAGTTACGTTTTGTCAAGTTATAGTATGTTTCTTACAAGTTAAAGTTACGTTTTAACAAGTTATAGTACGTTCCAACATGTTAAAATTACGATTTGACAAGTTAAAGTACATTTTTTACAAGTTAAAGTTACCTTTTAACAAGTTATAGTATGTTTCAACAAGTTAAAATTATGATTTAACAAGTTAAAGTACATTTTTACAAGTTAAAGTTAGCTTTTGACAAGTTAAAGTACGTTTCAACTAGTTAAAATTACATTTTGACAGTTTAAAATACATTTTTTAGAAGTTAAAGTTACGTTTTGACAAGTTAAATTGTGTTTTTTACAAGTTAAAGTTAGGTTTTGACAAGTTAAAGTTACGTTTCAACAATTTAAGTTACATTTTGACAAGTTAAAATACATTTTCTACAAGTTAAAGTTACGTTTTGACAAGTTAAAGTGTTTTTTGTACAAGTTAAAGTTACGTTTTGACAAGGTAAAGTACGTTTCAACTAGTTCAAATTACGTTTTGACAAGTTAAAGTACATTTCAACATGTTAAAATTACGTTTTGACAAGTTAAAGTATATTTTTTACAAGTTAAAGTTACGTTTTTCAAAGTTAAAGTACAGTTCAACAAGTTAAAATTTCGTTTTGACAAGTTAAAGTACAATTTTTACAAGTTAAAGTTACGTTTTGTCAGGTTAAAGTATGTTATTTACAAATTAAATTTACGTTCTGACAAGTTAAAGTACTTTTCAACAAGTTAAAATTACGATTTAATAAGTTAAAGTACATTTTTACAAGTTAAAGTTATGTTTTGACAAGTTAAAGTACGTTTCAACTAGTTAAAATTACATTTTGACAAGTTAAAATACATTTTTTACAAGGTTAAGTTACGTTTTGACAAGTTAAAGTGTGATTTTTACAAGTTAAAGTTACGTTTTAACAAGTTAAAGTACGTTTCCACAAGTGTCAATTACGTTTTGACAAGTTAAAGTACGTTTCAATAATATAAAATTACGTTTTGACAATTGAAAGTATATTTTTTACAAGTTAAAGTTACGTTTTAAAAAGTTAAAGTACGTTTTTTTCATGTTAAAATTAATTCTTTCCAAGTTAAAGTACATTTCGACAAGTTACAATTACATTTTGACAAGTTAAAGTAAAATTTAAACAAGTTAAAGTTATGTTTTGTCAAGTTAAAGTAGGTTTTTTACAAGTTAAAGTTATGTGTTGACAAGTTAAAGTATGTTTTTACAAGTTAAAGTTATGTGTTGACAAGTTAAAGTACATCATTTACAAGTTAAAGTTACGTTTTGACAAGTTAAAGTATATTTACAAGTTAAAATTACAATTTGACAAGTTAAAGTGCATTTTTTACAAGTTAAAGTTACGTTTTTACAAGTTAAATTATGTCTTTTACAAGATAAAGTTACGTTTTGACAAGTTAAAGTATGTTTCTTACAAGTTAAAGTCACGTTTTAACAAGTTATTGTATGTTTCAACAAGTTAAAATTACGATTTAACAAGTTAAAGTACATTTTTACAAGTTAAAGTTATGTTTTGACAAGTTTAAGTACGTTTCAACTAGCTAAAATTTCATTTTTTACAATTTAAAGTTACATTTTGACAAGTTAAAGTGTGTTTTTTACAAGTTAAATTTACGTTCTAACAAGTTAAAGTATGTTTCAACAACTTAAAATTACGATTTAATAAGTTAAAGTACATTTTTACAAGTTAAAGTTATGTTTTGACAAGTTAAATTACGTTTCAACTAGTTAAAATTACATTTTGACAAGTTAAAGTTACGTTTTGACAAGTTAAAGTGTGTTTTTTACAAGTTAAAGTTACGTTTTGACAAGTTAAAGTACGTTTCAACAAGTGTCAATTACGTTTTGACAAGTTAAAGTACATTGATTACAAGTTAAAGTTACGTTTTAAAAAGTTAAAGTACGTTTCTTTCATGTTAAAATTAATTCTTTCCAAGTTAAAGTATATTTCAACAAGTTACAATTACATTTTGACAAGTTAAAGTATAATTTTAACAAGTTAAAGTTACGTTTTGTCAAGTTAAAGTACGTTTTTTAAAAGTTAAAGTTAAGTTTTGACAAGTTAAAGTATTTTTTTACTAGTTACAGTTACGTTTTGACAAGTTAAAGTATATTTTTTACAAGTTAAAATTACGATTTGACATGTTAAAGTGCATTGTTTACAACTTAAAGTTACGTTTTGAGAAGTTAAATTATGTTTTTTACAAGTTAAAGTTACGTTTTGACAAGTTAAAGTATGTTTCTTACAAGTTAAAGTTACGTTTTAACAAGTTATAGTATGTTTCAACAAGTTAAAATTACGATTTAACAAGTTAAAGTACATTTTTACAAGGTAAAGTTATGTTTTGCCAACTGAAAATACGTTTAAGTAGTTAAAATTACATTTTGACAAGTTAAAATACATTTTTTACAAGTTAAAGTGTGTTTTTTAGAAGTTAAAGTTACGTTTTGACAAGTTAAAGTACGTTTCAACAAGTTTAAATTACGTTTTAAGAAGTTAAAGTACGTTTCAACAAGTTAAAATTACGTTTTGACAAGTTAAAGTAAATCTTTTACAAGTTAAAGTTACCTTTTAACAAGTTATAGTATGTTTCAACAAGTTAAAATTACGATTTAACAAGTTAGAGTACATTTTTACAAGTTAAAGTTATCTTTCACAAGTTAAAGTACGTTTCAACTAGTTATAATTACATTTTCACAGTTTAAAATACATTTTTTACAAGTTAAAGTTACGTTTTGACAAGTTAAATTGTGTTTTTTACAAGTTAAAGTTAGGTTTTGACAAGTTAAAGTGTTTTTTGTACAAGTTAAAGTTACGTTTTGACAAGTTAAAGTACGTTTCAACTAGTTCAAATTACGTTTTGACAAGTTAAAGTACATTTCAACATGTTAAAATTACGTTTTGACAAGTTAAAGTATATTTTTTACAAGTTAAAGTTACGTTTTTCAAACTTAAAGTAGAGTTCAACAAGTTAAAATTTCGTTTTGACAAGTTAAAGTACAATTTTTACAAGTTAAAGTTACGTTTTGTCAAGTTAAAGTATGTTATTTACAAGTTAAATTTACGTTCTGACAAGTTAAAGTACTTTTCAAAAAGTTAAAATTACGATTTAATAAGTTAAAGTACATTTTTACAAGTTAAAGTTATGTTTTGACAAGTTAAAGTACGTTTCAACTAGTTAAAATTACATTTTGACAAGTTAAAATACATTTTTTACAAGGTTAAGTTACGTTTTGACAAGTTAAAGTGTGATTTTTACAAGTTAAAGTTCCGTTTTAACAAGTTAAATTACGTTTCCACAAGTGTCAATTACGTTTTGAAAAGTTAAAGTACGTTTCAAAAATATAAAATTACGTTTTGACAATTAAAAGTATATTTTTTACAAGTTAAAGTTACGTTTTAAAAAGTTAAAGTACGTTTTTTTCATGTTAAAATTAATTCTTTCCAAGTTAAAGTACATTTCGACAAGTTACAATTATATTTTGACAAGTTAAAGTACATTTTTTACAAGTTAAAGTTACGTTTTGACAAGTTAAAGTACGTTTCGACAAGTTTCAATTACGTTTTGACAAGTTAAAGTACATTTTTTACAAGTTAAATTTACGTTTTGACAAGTTAAAGTGTGTTTTTTACAAGTTAAATTTACGTTCTAACAAGTTAAAGTATGTTTCAACAACTTAAAATTACGATTTAATAAGTTAAAGTACATTTTTACAAGTTAAAGTTATGTTTTGACAAGTTAAATTACGTTTCAACTAGTTAAAATTACATTTTGACAAGTTAAAGTTACGTTTTGACAAGTTAAAGTGTGTTTTTTACAAGTTAAAGTTACGTTTTGACAAGTTAAAGTACGTTTCAACAAGTGTCAATTACGTTTTGACAAGTTAAAGTACATTTATTACAAGTTAAAGTTACGTTTTAAAAAGTTAAAGTACGTTTCTTTCATGTTAAAATTAATTCTTTCCAAGTTAAAGTATATTTCAACAAGTTACAATTACATTTTGACAAGTTAAAGTATAATTTTAACAAGTTAAAGTTACGTTTTGTCAAGTTAAAGTAGGTTTTATAAAAGTTAAAGTTATGTTTTGACAAGTTAAAGTATTTTTTTACTAGTTAAAGTTACGTTTTGACAAGTTAAAGTATATTTTTTACAATTAAAATTACGATTTGACATGTTAAAGTGCATTGTTTACAACTTAAAGTTACGTTTTGAGAAGTTAAATTATGTTTTTTACAAGTTAAAGTTACGTTTTGACAAGTTAAAGTATGTTTCTTACAAGTTAAAGTTACGTTTTAACAAGTTATAGTATGTTTCAACAAGTTAAAATTACGATTTAACAAGTTAAAGTACATTTTTACAAGGTAAAGTTATGTTTTGCCAACTTAAAATACGTTTAAGTAGTTAAAATTACATTTTGACAAGTTAAAATACATTTTTTACAAGTTAAAGTGTGTTTTTTAGAAGTTAAAGTTACGTTTTGACAAGTTAAAGTACGTTTCAACAAGTTTAAATTACGTTTTAACAAGTTAAAGTACGTTTCAACAAGTTAAAATTACGTTTTGACAAGTTAAAGTACATCTTTTACAAGTTAAAGTTACCTTTTAACAAGTTATAGTATGTTTCAACAAGTTAAAATTACGATTTAACAAGTTAGAGTACATTTTTACAAGTTAAAGTTATCTTTTCACAAGTTAAAGTACGTTTCAACTAGTTATAATTACATTTTCACAGTTTAAAATACATTTTTTACAAGTTAAAGTTACGTTTTGACAAGTTAAATTGTGTTTTTTACAAGTTAAAGTTAGGTTTTGACAAGTTAAAGTGTTTTTTGTACAAGTTAAAGTTACGTTTTGACAAGTTAAAGTACGTTTCAACTAGTTCAAATTACGTTTTGACAAGTTAAAGTACATTTCAACATGTTAAAATTACGTCTTGACAAGTTAAAGTATATTTTTTACAAGTTAAAGTTACGTTTTTCAAACTTAAAGTAGAGTTCAACAAGTTAAAATTTCGTTTTGACAAGTTAAAGTACAATTTTTACAAGTTAAAGTTACGTTTTGTCAAGTTAAAGTATGTTATTTACAAGTTAAATTTACGTTCTGACAAGTTAAAGTACTTTTCAAAAAGTTAAAATTACGATTTAATAAGTTAAAGTACATTTTTACAAGTTAAAGTTATGTTTTGACAAGTTAAAGTACGTTTCAACTAGTTAAAATTACATTTTGACAAGTTAAAATACATTTTTTACAAGGTTAAGTTACGTTTTGACAAGTTAAAGTGTGATTTTTACAAGTTAAAGTTACGTTTTAACAAGTTAAATTACGTTTCCACAAGTGTCAATTACGTTTTGACAAGTTAAAGTACGTTTCAAAAATATAAAATTACGTTTTGACAATTAAAAGTATATTTTTTACAAGTTAAAGTTACGTTTTAAAAAGTTAAAGTACGTTTTTTTCATGTTAAAATTAATTCTTTCCAAGTTAAAGTACATTTCGACAAGTTACAATTATATTTTGACAAGTTAAAGTACATTTTTTACAAGTTAAAGTTACGTTTGGACAAGTTAAAGTACGTTTCAACAAGTTTCAATTACGTTTTGACAAGTTAAAGTACATTTTTTACAAGTTAAATTTACGTTTTGACAAGTTAAAGTGTGTTTTTTACAAGTTAAAGTTACGTTTTGACAAGTTAAAGTACGTTGCAACAAGTATAAATTACGTTTCAACAAGTTAAAGTTACGTTTTGTCAAGTTAAAGTGTGATTTTTACAAGTTAAAGTTACGTTTTAACAAGTTAAAGTACGTTTCCACAAGTGTCAATTACGTTTTGACAAGTTAAAGTACGTTTCAAAAATATAAAATTACGTTTTGACAATTAAAAGTATATTTTTTACAAGTTAAAGTTACGTTTTAAAAAGTTAAAGTACGTTATTTTCATGTTAAAATTAATTCTTTCCAAGTTAAAGTACATTTCGACAAGTTACAATTATATTTTGACAAGTTAAAGTACATTTTTTACAAGTTAAAGTTACGTTTTGACAAGTTAAAGTACGTTTCGACAAGTTTCAATTACGTTTTGACAAGTTAAAGTACATTTTTTACAAGTTAAATTTACGTTTTGACAAGTTAAAGTGTGTTTTTTACAAGTTAAATTTACGTTCTAACAAGTTAAAGTATGTTTCAACAACTTAAAATTACGATTTAATAAGTTAAAGTACATTTTTACAAGTTAAAGTTATGTTTTGACAAGTTAAATTACGTTTCAACTAGTTAAAATTACATTTTGACAAGTTAAAGTTACGTTTTGACAAGTTAAAGTGTGTTTTTTACAAGTTAAAGTTACGTTTTGACAAATTAAAGTACGTTTCAACAAGTGTCAATTACGTTTTGACAAGTTAAAGTACATTTATTACAAGTTAAAGTTACGTTTTAAAAAGTTAAAGTACGTTTCTTTCATGTTAAAATTAATTCTTTCCAAGTTAAAGTATATTTCAACAAGTTACAATTACATTTTGACAAGTTAAAGTATAATTTTAACAAGTTAAAGTTACGTTTTGTCAAGTTAAAGTAGGTTTTTTAAAAGTTAAAGTTATGTTTTGACAAGTTAAAGTATTTTTTTACTAGTTAAAGTTACGTTTTGACAAGTTAAAGTATATTTTTTACAAGTTAAAATTACGATTTGACATGTTAAAGTGCATTGTTTACAACTTAAAGTTACGTTTTGAGAAGTTAAATTATGTTTTTTACAAGTTAAAGTTACGTTTTGACAAGTTAAAGTATGTTTCTTACAAGTTAAAGTTACGTTTTAACAAGTTATAGTATGTTTCAACAAGTTAAAATTACGATTTAACAAGTTAAAGTACATTTTTACAAGGTAAAGTTATGTTTTGCCAACTTAAAATACGTTTAAGTAGTTAAAATTACATTTTGACAAGTTAAAATACATTTTTTACAAGTTAAAGTGTGTTTTTTAGAAGTTAAAGTTACGTTTTGACAAGTTAAAGTACGTTTCAACAAGTTTAAATTACGTTTTAACAAGTTAAAGTACGTTTCAACAAGTTAAAATTACGTTTTGACAAGTTAAAGTACATCTTTTACAAGTTAAAGTTACCTTTTAACAAGTTATAGTATGTTTCAACAAGTTAAAATTACGATTTAACAAGTTAGAGTACATTTTTACAAGTTAAAGTTATCTTTTCACAAGTTAAAGTACGTTTCAACTAGTTATAATTACATTTTCACAGTTTAAAATACATTTTTTACAAGTTAAAGTTACGTTTTGACAAGTTAAATTGTGTTTTTTACAAGTTAAAGTTAGGTTTTGACAAGTTAAAGTGTTTTTTGTACAAGTTAAAGTTACGTTTTGACAAGTTAAAGTACGTTTCAACTAGTTCAAATTACGTTTTGACAAGTTAAAGTACATTTCAACATGTTAAAATTACGTCTTGACAAGTTAAAGTATATTTTTTACAAGTTAAAGTTACGTTTTTCAAACTTAAAGTACAGTTCAACAAGTTAAAATTTCGTTTTGACAAGTTAAAGTACAATTTTTACAAGTTAAAGTTACGTTTTGTCAGGTTAAAGTATGTTATTTACAAATTAAATTTACGTTCTGACAAGTTAAAGTACTTTTCAAAAAGTTAAAATTACGATTTAATAAGTTAAAGTACATTTTTACAAGTTAAAGTTATGTTTTGACAAGTTAAAGTACGTTTCAACTAGTTAAAATTACATTTTGACAAGTTAAAATACATTTTTTACAAGGTTAAGTTACGTTTTGACAAGTTAAAGTGTGATTTTTACAAGTTAAAGTTACGTTTTAACAAGTTAAATTACGTTTCCACAAGTGTCAATTACGTTTTGACAAGTTAAAGTACGTTTCAAAAATATAAAATTACGTTTTGACAATTAAAAGTATATTTTTTACAAGTTAAAGTTACGTTTTAAAAAGTTAAAGTACGTTCTTTTCATGTTAAAATTAATTCTTTCCAAGTTAAAGTACATTTCGACAAGTTACAATTATATTTTGACAAGTTAAAGTACATTTTTTACAAGTTAAAGTTACGTTTTGACAAGTTAAAGTACGTTTCAACAAGTTTCAATTACGTTTTGACAAGTTAAAGTACATTTTTTACAAGTTAAATTTACGTTTTGACAAGTTAAAGTGTGTTTTTTACAAGTTAAAGTTACGTTTTGACAAGTTAAAGTACGTTTCAACAAGTATAAATTACGTTTCAACAAGTTAAAGTTACGTTTTGTCAAGTTAAAGTGTGATTTTTACAAGTTAAAGTTACGTTTTAACAAGTTAAAGTACGTTTCCACAAGTGTCAATTACGTTTTGACAAGTTAAAGTACGTTTCAAAAATATAAAATTACGTTTTGACAATTAAAAGTATATTTTTTACAAGTTAAAGTTACGTTTTAAAAAGTTAAAGTACGTTATTTTCATGTTAAAATTAATTCTTTCCAAGTTAAAGTACATTTCGACAAGTTACAATTATATTTTGACAAGTTAAAGTACATTTTTTACAAGTTAAAGTTACGTTTTGACAAGTTAAAGTACGTTTCGACAAGTTTCAATTACGTTTTGACAAGTTAAAGTACATTTTTTACAAGTTAAATTTACGTTTTGACAAGTTAAAGTGTGTTTTTTACAAGTTAAAGTTACGTTTTGACAAGTTAAAGTACGTTTCAACAAGTATAAATTACGTTTCAACAAGTTAAAGTTACGTTTTGTCAAGTTAAAGTATGTTTCTTACAAGTTAAAGTTACGTTTTAACAAGTTATAGTACGTTCCAACATGTTAAAATTACGATTTGACAAGTTAAAGTACATTTTTTACAAGTTAAAGTTACCTTTTAACAAGTTATAGTATGTTTCAACAACTTAAAATTACGATTTAACAAGTTAAAGTACATTTTTACAAGTTAAAGTTATCTTTTGACAAGTTAAAGTACGTTTCAACTAGTTAAAATTACATTTTGACAGTTTAAAATATATTTTTTAGAAGTTAAAGTTACGTTTTGACAAGTTAAATTGTGTTTTTTACAAGTTAAAGTTAGGTTTTGACAAGTTAAAGTTACGTTTCAACAATTTAAGTTACATTTTGACAAGTTAAAATACATTTTCTACAAGTTAAAGTTACGTTTTGACAAGTTAAAGTGTTTTTTGTACAAGTTAAAGTTACGTTTTGACAATGTAAAGTACGTTTCAACTAGTTCAAATTACGTTTTGACAAGTTAAAGTACATTTCAACATGTTAAAATTACGTTTTGACAAGTTAAAGTATATTTTTTACAAGTTAAAGTTACGTTTTTCAAACTTAAAGTACAGTTCAACAAGTTAAAATTTCGTTTTGACAAGTTAAAGTACAATTTTTACAAGTTAAAGTTTCGTTTTGACAAGTTAAAATACATTTTTTACAAGGTTAAGTTACGTTTTGACAAGTTAAAGTGTGATTTTTACAAGTTAAAGTTACGTTTTAACAAGTTAAAGTACGTTTCCACAAGTGTCAATTACGTTTTGACAAGTTAAAGTACGTTTCAATAATATAAAATTACGTTTTGACAATTAAAAGTATATTTTTTACAAGTTAAAGTTACGTTTTAAAAAGTTAAAGTACGTTTTTTTCATGTTAAAATTAATTCTTTCCAAGTTATAGTACATTTCGACAAGTTACAATTACATTTTGACAAGTTAAAGTAACATTTTAACAAGTTAAAGTTATGTTTTGTCAAGTTAAAGTAGGTTTTTTACAAGTTAAAGTTATGTGTTGACAAGTTAAAGTATGTTTTTACAAGTTAAAGTTATGTTTTGACAAGTTAAAGTACGTTTCAACAAGTTAAAATTACGTTTTGACAAGTTAAAGTACATCTTTTACAAGTTAGAGTTACGTTTTGACAAGTTAAAGTATATTTACAAGTTAAAATTACAATTTGACAAGTTAAAGTGCATTTTTACAAGTTAAAGTTACGTTTTTACAAGTTAAATTATGTCTTTTACAAGATAAAGTTACGTTTTGACAAGTTAAAGTAAGTTTCTTACAAGTTAAAGTCACGTTTTAACAAGTTATTGTATGTTTCAACAAGTAAAAATTACGATTTAACAAGTTAAAGTACATTTTTACAAGTTAAAGTTATGTTTTGACAAGTTTAAGTACGTTTCAACTAGCTAAAATTACATTTTTTACAAGTTAAAGTTACATTTTGACAAGTTAAAGTGTGTTTTTTACAAGTTAAATTTACGTTCTGACAAGTTAAAGTATGTTTCAACAACTTAAAATTACGATTTAATAAGTTAAAGTACATTTTTACAAGTTAAAGTTATGTTTTGACAAGTTAAATTACGTTTCAACTAGTTAAAATTACATTTTGACAAGTTAAAGTTACGTTTTGACAAGTTAAAGTGTGTTTTTTACAAGTTAAAGTTACGTTTTGACAAGTTAAAGTACGTTTCAACAAGTGTCAATTACGTTTTGACAAGTTAAAGTACATTTATTACAAGTTAAAGTTACGTTTTAAAAAGTTAAAGTACGTTTCTTTCATGTTAAAATTAATTCTTTCCAAGTTAAAGTATATTTCAACAAGTTACAATTACATTTTGACAAGTTAAAGTACAATTTTAACAAGTTAAAGTTACGTTTTGTCAAGTTAAAGTAGGTTTTTTAAAAGTTAAAGTTATGTTTTGACAAGTTAAAGTATTTTTTTACTAGTTAAAGTTACGTTTTGACAAGTTAAAGTATAGTTTTTACAAGTTAAAATTATGATTTGACATGATAAAGTGCATTGTTTACAACTTAAAGTTACGTTTTGAGAAGTTAAATTATGTTTTTTACAAGTTAAAGTTACGTTTTGACAAGTTAAAGTATGTTTCTTACAAGTTAAAGTTACGTTTTAACAAGTTATAGTATGTTTCAACAAGTTAAAATTACGATTTAACAAGTTAAAGTACATTTTTACAAGGTAAAGTTATGTTTTGCCAACTTAAAATACGTTTAAGTAGTTAAAATTACATTTTGACAAGTTAAAATACATTTTTTACAAGTTAAAGTGTGTTTTTTACAAGTTAAAGTTACGTTTTGACAAGTTAAAGTACGTTTCAACAAGTTTAAATTACGTTTTAACAAGTTAAAGTACGTTTCAACAAGTTAAAATTACGTTTTGACAAGTTAAAGTACATCTTTTACAAGTTAAAGTTACCTTTTAACAAGTTATAGTATGTTTCAACAAGTTAAAATTACGATTTAACAAGTTAGAGTACATTTTTACAAGTTAAAGTTATCTTTTCACAAGTTAAAGTACGTTTCAACTAGTTATAATTACATTTTCACAGTTTAAAATACATTTTTTACAAGTTAAAGTTACGTTTTGACAAGTTAAATTGTGTTTTTTACAAGTTAAAGTTAGGTTTTGACAAGTTAAAGTGTTTTTTGTACAAGTTAAAGTTACGTTTTGACAAGTTAAAGTACGTTTCAACAAGTGTCAATTACGTTTTGACAAGTTAAAGTACATTTTTTACAAGTTAAATTTACGTTTTGACAAGTTAAAGTATGTTTAAAAAATTTAAAATTACGTTTTGAAGAGTTAGAGCATATTTTTTACAAGTTAAAGTTACGTTTTAATAAGTTAAAGTACGTTTTTTACATTTTAAAATTAATTCTTTCCAAGTTAAAGTACATTTCGACAAGTTACAATTACAATTTGACAAGTTAAGTACAATTTTAACAAGTTAAAGTTACGTTTTGTCAAGTTAGAGTAGGTTTTTTACAAGTTAAAGTTATGTTTTCATAAGTTAAATTATGTTTTTTACAAGTTAAAGTTACGTTTTGACAAGTTAAAGTATGTTTTTTAAAAGTTAAAGTTACGTTTTAACAATTTGTAGTACGTTCCAACAAGTTAAAATTACGATTTGACAAGTTAACGTACATTTTTTACAAGTTAAAGTTATGTTTTGACAATTAAAAGTACGTTTCAACAACTTAAAATTTCGTTTTGACAAGTTAAAGTACAGTTTTTACAAGTTAAAGTTATGTTTTGAGAAGTTAAAGTTAGTTTTTTACAAGTTAAAGTTACGTTTTGTCATGTTAAATTGTGTTTTTTACAAGTTAAAATTACGTTTTAACAAGTTAAAGTACGTTTCAACAAGTTAAAATAACGATTTGAAAAAGTTTAAGTACATTTTTTACAAGTTAAAGTTACATTTTGACAAGTTAATTTACATTTTTTACAAATTAAAGTTACGTTTTGACAAGTTAAAGTTTGTTTTTTACAAGTTAAAGCTACGTTTTGTCAAGTTAAAGTATGTTTCTTACAAGTTAAACTTACGTTTTGACAAGTTAAAGTACGTTTCAACAAGTTAAAATTACGATTTGACAAGTTAAAGTACATTTTTTACAATTTAAAGTTATGTTTTGACAAGTTAAAGTACGTTTCAACAAGTTAAAATTACGTTTTGACAAGTTCAAGTTACGTTTTGACAAGTTAAAGTACGGTTCAACAAGTGTCAATTACGTTTTCACAAGTTAAAGTACATTTTTTACAAGTTAAATTTACGTTTTGACAAGTTAAAGTGTGTTTTTTACAAGTTAAAGTTACGTTTTGACAAGTTAAAGTACGTTTCAACAAGTATAAATTATGTTTCAACAAGTTAAAGTTACGTTTTGTCAAGTTAAAGTATGTTTCTTAGAAGTTAAAGTTACATTTTAACAAGTTATAGTACGTTCCAACATGTTAAAATTACGATTTGACAAGTTAAAGTATATTTTTGACAAGTTAAAGTTACGTTTTAACAAGTTATAGTATGTTTCAACAAGTTAAAATTACGATTTAACAAGTTAAAGTACATTTTTACAAGTTAAAGTTATCTTTTGACAAGTTAAAGTACGTTTCAACTAGTTAAAATTACATTTTGACAACTTAAAGTACATTTTTTACAAGTTAAAGTTACGTTTTGACAAGTTAAAGTAAGTTTCAAAAATTTAAAATTACGTTTTGACAAGTTAGAACATGTTTTTTACAAGTTAAAGTTACGTTTTAATAAGTTAAAGTACGTTTTTAACATTTTAAAATTAATTCTTTCCAAGTTAAAGTACATTTCAACAAGTTAAAGTAAAATTTTAGCAAGTTAAAGTTACGTTTTGTCAAGTTAGAGTAGGATTTTTACAAGTTAAAGTTATGTTTTGACAAGTTAAATTATGTTTTTTACAAGTTAAAGTTACGTTTTGACAAGTTAAAGTATGTTTCTTAAAAGTTAAAGTTACGTTTTAACAATTTGTAGTACGTTCCAACAAGTTAAAATTATGATTTGACAAGTTAACGTACATTTTTTACATGTTAAAGTTATGTTTTGACAATTAAAAGTACGTTTCAACAAGTTAAAGTACATTTTTTACAAGTTAAAGTTATGTTTTGACAAGTTAAAGTTTATTTTTTACAAGTTAAAGTTAGGTTTTGTCAAGTTAAAGTATGTTTCTTAGAAGTTAAAGTTACGTTTTAACAAGTTAAAGTACGTTTCAACAAGTTAAAATTATGATTTGACAAGTTCAAGTACGTTTTTTACAGGTTAAAGTTATGTTTTGACAAGTATAAATTACGTTTCAACAAGTTAAAGTTACGTTTTGTCAAGTTAAAGTATGTTTCTTACAAGTTAAAGTTACGTTTTAACAAGTTATAGTACGTTCCAACATGTTAAAATTACGATTTGACAAGTTAAAGTACATTTTTTACAAGTTAAAGTTACCTTTTAACAAGTTATAGTATGTTTCAACAAGTTAAAATTACGATTTAACAAGTTAAAGTACATTCTTACAAGTTTTAGTTATCTTTTGACAAGTTAAAGTACGTTTCAACTAGTTAAAATTACATTTTCATAGTTTAAAATACATTTTTTACAAGTTAAAGTTACGTTTTGACAAGTTAAATTGTTTTTTTTGTACAAGATAAAGTTACGTTTTGACAAGTTAAAGTTATGTTTTGTCAAGTTAAAGTAGGTTTTTTACAAGTTAAAGTTATATTTTGACAAGTTAAAGTATGTTTTTACAAGTTAAAGTTACGTTTTGACAAGTTAAAGTATATTTTTTACAAGCTAAAATTACGATTTGACAAGTTAAAGTGCATTTTTTACAAGTTAAAGTTATGTTTTTACAATTTAAATTATGTCTTTTACAAGATAAAGTTACGTTTTGACAAGTTAAAGTATGTTTCTTACAAGTTAAAGTCACGTTTTAACAAGTTATAGTATGTTTCAACAAGTTAAAATTACGATTTAACAAATTAAAGTACATTTTTACAAGTTAAAGTTATGTTTTGACAAGTTTAAGTACATTTCAACTAGTTAAAATTACATTTTGACAAGTTAAAATACATTTTTTACAAGTTAAAGTTATATTTTGACAAGTTAAAGTGTGGTTGTTACAAGTTAAATTTACGTTCTGACAAGTTAAAGTATGTTTCAACAACTTAAAATTACGATTTAACAAGTTAAAGTACATTTTTACAAGTTAAAGTTATTGTTTGACAAGTTAAATTACGTTTCAACTAGTTAAAATTACATTTTGACATGTTAAAGTTACGTTTTGACAAGTTAAAGTGTGTTTTTTACAAGTTAAAGTTATGTTATGACAAGTTAAAGTACGTTTCAACAAGTGTCAATTACGTTTTGACAAGTTAAAGTACATTTTACAAGTTAAAGTTACGTTTTAAAAAGTTTACGTTTCTTTCATGTTAAAATTAATTATTTCCAAGTTAAAGTATATTTCAACAAGTTACAATTACATTTTGAAAAGTTAAAGGACAATTTTAACAAGTTAAAGTTACGTTTTGTTAAGTTAAAGTAGGTTTTTTACAAGTTAAAGTTATGTTTTGACAAGTTAAAGTATTTTTTTACTAGTTAAAGTTACGTTTTGACAAGTTAAAGTATATTTTTTACAAATTAAAATTACGATTTTACAAGTTAAAGTGCATTGTTTACAACTTAAAGTTACGTTTTGAGAAGTTAAATTATGTTTTTTACAGGTTAAAGTTACGTTTTGACAAGTTAAAGTATGTTTCTTACAAGTTAAAGTTACGTTTTAACAAGTTATAGTATGTTTCAACTAGTTAAAATTACGATTTAACAAGTAAAAGTACATTTTAATAAGTTTTAGTTATCTTTTGACAAGTTAAAGTACGTTTCAACTAGTTAAAATTACATTTTGATAGTTTAAAATACATTTTTTACAAGTTAAAGTTACGTTTTGACAAGTTAAATTGTTTTTTTTGTACAAGTTAAAGTTACGTTTTGACAAGTTAAAGTTATGTTTTGTCAAGTTAAAGTAGGTTTTTTACAAGTTAAAGTTATATTTTGACAAGTTAAAGTATGTTTTTACAAGTTAAAGTTACGTTTTGACAAGTTAAAGTATATTTTTTACAAGCTAAAATTACGATTTGACAAGTTAAAGTGCATTTTTTACAAGTTAAAGTTATGTTTTTACAATTTAAATTATGTCTTTTACAAGATAAAGTTACATTTTGACAAGTTAAAGTATGTTTCTTACAAGTTAAAGTAACGTTTTAACAAGTTATAGTATGTTTCAACAAGTTAAAATTACGAGTTAACAAGTTAAAGTACATTTTTACAAGTTAAAGTTATGTTTTGACAAGTTTAAGTACATTTCAACTAGTTAAAATTACATTTTGACAAGTTAAAATACATTTTTTACAAGTTAAAGTTATATTTTGACAAGTTAAAGTGTGGTTGTTACAAGTTAAATTTACGTTCTGACAAGTTAAAGTATGTTTCAACAACTTAAAATTACGATTTAACAAGTTAAAGTACATTTTTACAAGTTCAAGTTATTGTTTGACAAGTTAAATTACGTTTCAACTAGTTAAAATTACATTTTGACAAGTTAAAGTTACGTTTTGACAAGTTAAAGTGTGGTTTTTACAAGTTAAAGTTACGTTTTGACAAGTTAAAGTACGTTTCAACAAGTGTCAATTACGTTTTGACAAGTTAAAGTACATTTTACAAGTTAAAGTTACGTTTTAAAAAGTTTACGTTTCTTTCATGTTAAAATTAATTCTTTCCAAGTTAAAGTATATTTCAACAAGTTACAATTACATTTTGACAAGTTAAAGTACAATTTTAACAAGTTAAAGTTACGTTTTGTTAAGTTAAAGTAGGTTTTTTACAAGTTAAAGTTATGTTTTGACAAGTTAAAGTATTTTTTTACTAGTTAAAGTTACGTTTTGACAAGTTAAAGTATATTTTTTACAAGTTAAAATTACGATTTTACAAGTTAAAGTGCATTGTTTACAACTTAAAGTTACGTTTTGAGAAGTTAAATTATGTTTTTTACATGTTAAAGTTACGTTTTGACAAGTTAAAGTATGTTTCCTACAAGTTAAAGTTACGTTTTAACAAGTTATAGTATGTTTCAACAAGTTAAAATTACGATTTAACAAGTAAAAGTACATTTTTATAAGTTTTAGTTATCTTTTGACAAGTTAAAGTACGTTTCAACTAGTTAAAATTACATTTTGATAGTTTAAAATACATTTTTTACAAGTTAAAGTTACGTTTTGACAAGTTAAATTGTTTTTTTTGTACAAGTTAAAGTTACGTTTTGACAAGTTAAAGTTATGTTTTGTCAAGTTAAAGTAGGTTTTTTACAAGTTAAAGTTATATTTTGACAAGTTAAAGTATGTTTTTACAAGTTAAAGTTACGTTTTGACAAGTTAAAGTATATTTTTTACAAGCTAAAATTACGATTTGACAAGTTAAAGTGCATTTTTTACAAGTTAAAGTTATGTTTTTACAATTTAAATTATGTCTTTTACAAGATAAAGTTACGTTTTGACAAGTTAAAGTATGTTTCTTACAAGTTAAAGTCACGTTTTAACAAGTTATAGTATGTTTCAACAAGTTAAAATTACGAGTTAACAAGTTAAAGTACATTTTTACAAGTTAAAGTTATGTTTTGACAAGTTTAAGTACATTTCAACTAGTTAAAATTACATTTTGACAAGTTAAAATACATTTTTTACAAGTTAAAGTTATATTTTGACAAGTTAAAGTGTGGTTGTTACAAGTTAAATTTACGTTCTGACAAGTTAAAGGATGTTTCAACAACTTTAAATTACGATTTAACAAGTTAAAGTACATTTTTACAAGTTAAAGTTATTGTTTGACAAGTTAAATTACGTTTCAACTAGTTAAAATTACATTTTGACAAGTTAAAGTTACGTTTTGACAAGTTAAAGTGTGTTTTTTACAAGTTAAAGTTATGTTTTGACAAGTTAAAGTACGTTTCAACAAGTGTCAATTACGTTTTGACAAGTTAAAGTACATTTTACAAGTTAAAGTTACGTTTTAAAAAGTTTACGTTTCTTTCATGTTAAAATTAATTCTTTCCAAGTTAAAGTATATTTTAACAAGTTACAATTACATTTTGACAAGTTAAAGTACAATTTTAACAAGTTAAAGTTACGTTTTGTTAAGTTAAAGTAGGTTTTTTACAAGTTAAAGTTATGTTTTGACAAGTTAAATTATTTTTTTACTAGTTAAAGTTACGTTTTGACAAGTTAAAGTATATTTTTTACAAGTTAAAATTACGATTTTACAAGTTAAAGTGCATTGTTTACAACTTAAAGTTACGTTTTGAGAAGTTAAATTATGTTTTTTACATGTTAAAGTTACGTTTTGACAAGTTAAAGTATATTTCTTACAAGTTAAAGTTACGTTTTAACAAGTTATAGTATGTTTCAACAAGTTAAAAATTACGATTTAACAAGTAAAAGAACATTTTTATAAGTTTTAGTTATCTTTTGACAAGTTAAAGTACGTTTCAACTAGTTAAAATTACATTTTGATAGTTTAAAATACATTTTTTAAAAGTTAAAGTTACGTTTTGACAAGTTAAATTGTTTTTTTTGTACAAGTTAAAGTTACGTTTTGACAAGTTAAAGTTATGTTTTGTCAAGTTAAAGTAGGTTTTTTACAAGTTAAAGTTATATTTTGACAAGTTAAAGTATGTTTTTACAAGTTAAAGTTACGTTTTGACAAGTTAAAGTATATTTTTTACAAGCTAAAATTACGATTTGACAAGTTAAAGTGCATTTTTTACAAGTTAAAGTTATGTTTTTACAATTTAAATTATGTCTTTTACAAGATAAAGTTACGTTTTGACAAGTTAAAGTATGTTTCTTACAAGTTAAAGTCACGTTTTAACAAGTTATAGTATGTTTCAACAAGTTAAAATTACGAGTTAACAAGTTAAAGTACATTTTTACAAGTTAAAGTTATGTTTTGACAAGTTTAAGTACATTTCAACTAGTTAAAATTACATTTTGACAAGTTAAAATACATTTTTTACAAGTTAAAGTTATATTTTGACAAGTTAAAGTGTGGTTGTTACAAGTTAAATTTACGTTCTGACAAGTTAAAGGATGTTTCAACAACTTTAAATTACGATTTAACAAGTTAAAGTACATTTTTACAAGTTAAAGTTATTGTTTGACAAGTTAAATTACGTTTCAACTAGTTAAAATTACATTTTGACAAGTTAAAGTTACGTTTTGACAAGTTAAAGTGTGTTTTTTACAAGTTAAAGTTACGTTTTGACAAGTTAAAGTACGTTTCAACAAGTGTCAATTACGTTTTGACAAGTTAAAGTACATTTTACAAGTTAAAGTTACGTTTTAAAAAGTTTACGTTTCTTTCATGTTAAAATTAATTCTTTCCAAGTTAAAGTATATTTTAACAAGTTACAATTACATTTTGACAAGTTAAAGTACAATTTTAACAAGTTAAAGTTACGTTTTGTTAAGTTAAAGTAGGTTTTTTACAAGTTAAAGTTATGTTTTGACAAGTTAAATTATTTTTTTACTAGTTAAAGTTACGTTTTGACAAGTTAAAGTATATTTTTTACAAGTTAAAATTACGATTTTACAAGTTAAAGTGCATTGTTTACAACTTAAAGTTACGTTTTGAGAAGTTAAATTATGTTTTTTACATGTTAAAGTTACGTTTTGACAAGTTAAAGTATATTTCTTACAAGTTAAAGTTACGTTTTAACAAGTTATAGTATGTTTCAACAAGTTAAAAATTACGATTTAACAAGTAAAAGTACATTTTTATAAGTTTTAGTTATCTTTTGACAAGTTAAAGTACGTTTCAACTAGTTAAAATTACATTTTGATAGTTTAAAATACATTTTTTACAAGTTAAAGTTACGTTTTGACAAGTTAAATTGTTTTTTTTGTACAAGTTAAAGTTACGTTTTGACAAGTTAAAGTTATGTTTTGTCAAGTTAAAGTAGGTTTTTTACAAGTTAAAGTTATATTTTGACAAGTTAAAGTATGTTTTTACAAGTTAAAGTTACGTTTTGACAAGTTAAAGTATATTTTTTACAAGCTAAAATTACGATTTGACAAGTTAAAGTGCATTTTTTACAAGTTAAAGTTATGTTTTTACAATTTAAATTATGTCTTTTACAAGATAAAGTTACGTTTTGACAAGTTAAAGTATGTTTCTTACAAGTTAAAGTCACGTTTTAACAAGTTATAGTATGTTTCAACAAGTTAAAATTACGAGTTAACAAGTTAAAGTACATTTTTACAAGTTAAAGTTATGTTTTGACAAGTTTAAGTACATTTCAACTAGTTAAAATTACATTTTGACAAGTTAAAATACATTTTTTACAAGTTAAAGTTATATTTTGACAAGTTAAAGTGTGGTTGTTACAAGTTAAATTTACGTTCTGACAAGTTAAAGTATGTTTCAACAACTTAAAATTACGATTTAACAAGTTAAAGTACATTTTTACAAGTTAAAGTTATTGTTTGACAAGTTAAATTATGTTTCAACTAGTTAAAATTACATTTTGACAAGTTAAAGTTACGTTTTGACAAGTTAAAGTGTGTTTTTTACAAGTTAAAGTTACGTTTTGACAAGTTAAAGTACGTTTCAACAAGTGTCAATTACGTTTTGACAAGTTAAAGTACATTTTACAAGTTAAAGTTACGTTTTAAAAAGTTTACGTTTCTTTCATGTTAAAATTAATTCTTTCCAAGTTAAAGTATATTTCAACAAGTTACAATTACATTTTGACAAGTTAAAGTACAATTTTAACAAGATAAAGTTACGTTTTGTTAAGTTAAAGTAGGTTTTTTACAAGTTAAAGTTATGTTTTGACAAGTTAAAGTATTTTTTTACTAGTTAAAGTTACGTTTTGACAATTAAAGTATATTTTTTACAAGTTAAAATTACGATTTGACAAGTTAAAGTGCATTGTTTACAACTTAAAGTTACGTTTTGAGAAGTTAAATTATGTTTTTTACATGTTAAAGTTACGTTTTGACAAGTTAAAGTATGTTTCTTACAAGTTAAAGTTACGTTTTAACAAGTTATAGTATGTTTCAACAAGTTAAAATTACGATTTAACAAATTAAAGTACATTTTTACAAGGTAAAGTTATGTTTTGACAAGTTAAAATACGTTTAGGTAGTTAAAATTACATTTTGACAAGTTAAAATACATTTTTTACAAGTTAAAGTGTGTTTTTTACAAGTTAATGTTACGTTTTGACAAGTTAAAGTACGTTTCAACAAGTTTAAATTACGTTTCAACAAGTTAAAGTACGTTTCAACAAGTTAAAATTACGTTTTGACAAGTTAAAGTACGTTTCAACAAGTTAAAATTACGTTTTGACAAGTTAAAGTACATCTTTTACAAGTTAAAGTTACGTTTTGACAAGTTAAAGTATATCTTTTACAAGTTAAAATTACAATTTGACAAGTTAAAGTGCATTTTTTACAAGTGAAAGTTACGTTTTGACAAGTTAAAGTATATTTTTTACAAATTAAAATTACGATTGGCAAGTCAAAGTGAATTTTTTACAAGTTAACGTACTTTTTTAACAAGTTAATGTATGTTTCTTACAAGTTAATGTTTTGACAAGTTAAAGTACGTTTCAACAAGTTAAAATTACATTTTGACAAGTTAAAGTACATTTTTTACAAGTTAAAGTGTGTTTTTTACAAGTTAAAGTTACGTTTTGACAAGTTAAAGTACGTTTCAACATGTTTAAATTACGTTTTAACAAGTTAAAGTACGTTTCAACAAGTTTAAATTACGTTTTGACAAGTTAAAGTACATCTTTTACAAGTTAAAGTTACGTTTTGACAAGTTAAAGTATATCTTTTACAAGTTAAAATTACAGTTTGACAAGTTAAAGTGCATTTTTTACAAGTGAAAGTTACGTTTTGACAAGTTAAAGTATATTTTTTACAAATTAAAATTACGATTGACAAGTCAAAGTGAATTTTTTACAAGTTAACGTACTTTTTTAACAAGTTAATGTATGTTTCTTACAAGTTAATGTTTTGACAAGTTAAAGTACGTTTCAACAAGTTAAAATTACATTTTGACAAGTTAAAGTACATTTTTTACAAGTTAAAGTGTGTTTTTTACAAGTTAAAGTTACGATTTGACAAGTTAAAGTACGTTTCAACAAGTGTCAATTACGTTTTGACAAGTTAAAGTACATTTTACAAGTTAAAGTTACGTTTTAAAAAGTTTACGTTTCTTTCATGTTAAAATTAATTCTTTCCAAGTTAAAGTATATTTCAACAAGTTACAATTACATTTTGACAAGTTAAAGTACAATTTTAACAAGTTAAAGTTACGTTTTGTTAAGTTAAAGTAGGTTTTTTACAAGTTAAAGTTATGTTTTGACAAGTTAGAGTATTTTTTTACTAGTTAAAGTTACGTTTTGACAAGTTAAAGTATATTTTTTACAAGTTAAAATTACGATTTGACAAGTTAAAGTGCATTGTTTACAACTTAAAGTTACGTTTTGAGAAGTTAAATTATGTTTTTTACATGTTAAAGTTACGTTTTGACAAGTTAAAGTATGTTTCTTAGAAGTTAAAGTTACGTTTTAACAAGTTAAAGTACGTTTCAACAAGTTAAAATTATGATTTGACAAGTTCAAGTACTTTTTTTACAGGTTAAAGTTATGTTTTGACAAGTATAAATTACGTTTCAACAAGTTAAAGTTACGTTTTGTCAAGTTAAAGTATGTTTCTTACAAGTTAAAGTTACGTTTTAACAAGTTATAGTACGTTCCAACATGTTAAAATTACGATTTGACAAGTTAAAGTACATTTTTTACAAGTTAAAGTTACCTTTTAACAAGTTATAGTATGTTTCAACAAGTTAAAATTACGATTTAACAAGTTAAAGTATATTTTTTACAAGTTAAAATTACGATTGACAAGTCAAAGTGAATTTTTTACAAGTTAATGTACTTTTTTAACAAGTTAATGTATGTTTCTTACAAGTTAATGTTTTGACAAGTTAAAGTACGTTACAACAAGTTAAAATTACATTTTGACAAGTTAAAGTACATTTTTTACAAGTTAAAGTTACGATTTGACAAGTTAAAGTACGTTTCAAAAACTTAAAATTACATTTTGGCAAGTTATAGTAAATTTTTACAAATTAAAGTTACGTTTTAAAAAGTTAAAGTACGTTTTTTATATGTTCAATTTAATTCCTTCGAAGTTAAAGTACATTCCAACAAGTTAAAATTACATTTTGACAAGTTAAAGTACAATTTTAACAAGTTAAAGTTACGTTTTGTCAAGTTAAAGCAGGTTTTTTACAAGTTAAAGTTATGTTTTGACAAGTTAAAGTATTTTTTTACTAGTTAAAGTTACGTTTTGACAAGTTAAAGTATATTTTTTACAAGTTAAAATTACGATTTGACAAGTTAAAGTGCATTGTTTACAACTTAAAGTTACGTTTTGAGAAGTTAAATTATGTTTTTTACATGTTAAAGTTACGTTTTGACAAGTTAAAGTATGTTTCTTACAAGTTAAAGTTACGTTTTAACAAGTTATAGTATGTTTCAACAAGTTAAAATTACGATTTAACAAGTTAAAGTACATTTTTACAAGGTAAAGTTATGTTTTGACAAGTTAAAATACGTTTAAGTAGTTAAAATTACATTTTGACAAGTTAAAATACATTTTTTACAAGTTAAAGTGTGTTTTTTACAAGTTAAAGTTACGTTTTGACAAGTTAACGTACGTTTCAACAAGTTTAAATTACATTTTAACAAGTTAAAGTACGTTTCAACAAGTTAAAATTACGTTTTGACAAGTTAAAGTACATTTTTTAGAAGTTAAAGTTACGTTTTGACAAGTTAAAGTACGTTTCAAAAATTTAAAATTACATTTTGACAAGTTAGAGTAAATTTTTTGCAAATTAAAGTTACGTTTTAAAAAGTTAAAGTACGTTTTTTACATGTTCAAATTAATTCTTTCCAAGTTAAAGTACATTTCAACAAGTTAAAATTACATTTTGACAAGTTAAAGTACAATTTTAACAAGTTAAAGTTACGTTTTGTCAAGTTATAGTAGGTTTTTTACAAGTTAAATTATGTTTTTTACAAGTTAAAGTTACGTTTTGACAAGTTAAAGTATGTTTCTTAAAAGTTAAATATACGTTTTATCAATTTGTAGTACGTTCCAACAAGTTAAATTACGATTTGACAAGTTAAAGTACATTTTTTACAAGTTAAAGTTATGTTTTGACAATTAAAAGTACGTTTCAACAAGTTAAAATTACGTTTTGACAAGTTAAAGTACATTTTTTACAAGTTAAAGTTATGTTTTGACAAGTTAAAGTTTGTTTTTTACAAGTTAAAGTTACGTTTTGTCAAGTTAAAGTATGTTTCTTACAAGTTAAATATACGTTTTAACAAGTTAAAGTACTTTTCAACAAGTTAAAATTATAATTTGACAAGTTAAAGTACACTTTTTACAAGTTAAAGTTACATTTTGACAAGTTAATTTACATTTTTTACAAGTTAAAGTTACGTTTTGACAAGTTAAAGTTTGTTTTTTACAAGTTAAAGTTACGTTTTGTCAAGTTAAAGTATGTTTCTTACAAGTTAAACTTACGTTTTAAGAAGTTAAAGTACGTTTTTTACATGTTCAAATTAATTCTTTCCAAGTTAAAGTACATTTCAACAAGTTAAAATTACATTTTGACAAGTTAAAGTTACGTTTTGTCAAGTTAGAGTAGGTTTTTTACAAGTTAAATTATGTTTTTTACAAGTTAAAGTTACGTTTTGACAAGTTAAAGTATGTTTCTTAAAAGTTAAAGTTACGTTTTATCAATTTGTAGTACGTTCCAACAAGTTAAATTACGATTTGACAAGTTAAAGTACATTTTTTACAAGTTAAAGTTATGTTTTGACAATTAAAAGTACGTTTCAACAAGTTAAAATTACATTTTGACAAGTTAAAGTACATTTTTTACAAGTTAAAGTTATGTTTTGACAAGTTAAAGTTTGTTTTTTACAAGTTAAAGTTACGTTTTGTCAAGTTAAAGTATGTTTCTTACAAGTTAAATATACGTTTTAATAAGTTAAAGTACTTTTCAACAAGTTAAAACTACGACAAGTTAAATATACGTTTTAACAAGTTAAAGTACTTTTCAACAAATTAAAATTACGATTCGACAAGTTAAAGTACACTTTTAACAAGTTAAAGTTACATTTTGACAAGTTAATTTACATTTTTTACAAGTTAAAGTTACATTTTGACAAGTTAAAGTTTGTTTTTTACAAGTTAAAGTTACGTTTTGTCAAGTTAAAGTATGTTTCTTACAAGTTAAACTTACGTTTTGACAAGAGAAAGTACGTTTCAACAAGTTAAAATTACGATTTGACAAGTTAAAGTACATTTTTTACCAGTTAAAGTTATGTTTTGACAAGTTAAAGGACGTTTCAACAAGTCAAAATTACGTTTTGACAAGTTAAAGTACATTTTTTACAAGTTAAAGTTACGTTTTGACAAGTTAAAGTATGTTTCAACAAGTTAAAATTACGTTTTGACAAGTTAAAGTACATTTATTACAAGTTAAAGTTATGTTTTGACAATTAAAAGTACGTTTCAACAAGTTAAAATTACGTTTGGACAAGTTAAAGTACATTTTTTACAAGTTGAAGTTATGTTTTGACAAGTTAAAGTTTGTTTTTTACAAGTTAAAGTTACGTTTTGTCAAGTTAAAGTATGTTTCTTACAAGTTAAAATTATGTTTTAACAAGTTAAAGTACTTTTCAAAAAGTTAAAATTACGATTTGACAAGTTAAAGTACATTTTTTACAAGTTAAAGTTATATTTTGACAAGTTAAAGTACGTTTCAACAAGTTAAAATTACGTTTTGATAAGCGAAAGTACATTTTTTACAAGTTAAAGTTACATTTTGACAAGTTAATTTACATTTTTTACAAGTTAAAGTTACGTTTTGTCAAGTTAAAGTATGCTTCTTACATGTTAAACTTACGTTTTGACAAGTGAAAGTACGTTTCAACAAGTTAAAATTTCGATTTGACAAGTTAAAGTACATTTTTACCAGTTAAAGTTATGTTTTGACAAGTTAAAGGACGTTTCAACAAGTCAAAATTACATTTTGACAAGTTAAAGTACATTTTTTACAAGTTAAAGTTACGTTTTGACAAGTTAAAGTACGTTACAACAAGTTAAAATTACGTTTTGACAAGTTAAAGTACATTTTTTACAAGTTAAATTTACGTTTTGACAAGTTAAAGTGTGTTTTTTACGAGTTAAAGTTACGTTTAGACAAGTTAAAGTACGTTTCAACAAGTATAAATTACGTTTTAACAAGTTAAAGTTACGTTTTAACAAGTTAAAGTACATTTTTGCAAGTTAAAGTTATCTTTTGACAAGTTAAAGTACGTTTCAACTAGTTAAAATTACATTTTGACAAGTTAAAATGCATTTTTTACAAGTTAAAGTTACGTTTTGACAAGTTAAAGTGTGTTTTTTACAAGTTAAAGTTAAGTTTTGACAAGTTAAAGTACGTTTCAACAAGTATCAATTACGTTTTGACAAGTTAAAATACATTTTTTACAAGTTAAAGTTACGTTTTGACTAGTTAAAGTACGTTTCAAAAATTTAAAATTACATTTTGACAAGTTAGAGTATATTTTTCACATGTTAAAGTTACGTTTTGACAAGTTAAAGTTTGTTTTTTACAAGTTAAAGTTACATTTTGTCAAGTTAAAGTATGTTTATTACAAGTTAAACTTACGTTTTGACAAGTGAAATTACGTTTCAACAAGTTAAAATTATGATTTGACAAGTAAAAGTACATTTTTTACCAGTTAAAGTTATGTTTTGACAAGTTAAAGTACGTTTCAACAAGTCAAAATTACGATTTGTCAAGTTAAAGTACATTTTTTACAAGTTAAAGTTACGTTTTGACAAGTTAAAGTACGTTACAACAAGTTAAAATTACGTTTTGACAAGTTAAAGTACATTTTTTACATGTTAAATTTACGTTTTGACAAGTTAAAGTGTGTTTTTTACGAGTTAAAGTTACATTTTGTCAAGTTAAAGTATGTTTATTACAAGTTAAACTTACGTTTTGACAAGTGAAAGTACGTTTCAACAAGTTAAAATTATGATT
Organism: Urtica urens; assembly: GCA_958296335.1. Taxonomy (NCBI): domain Eukaryota; kingdom Viridiplantae; phylum Streptophyta; class Magnoliopsida; order Rosales; family Urticaceae; genus Urtica; species Urtica urens. Next base: position 29,747,621 of record OY282520.1, read on the forward strand.
TGACAAGTAAAAGTACATTTTTTACCAGTTAAAGTTATGTTTTGACAAGTTAAAGTACGTTTCAACAAGTCAAAATTACGATTTGTCAAGTTAAAGTACATTTTTTACAAGTTAAAGTTACGTTTTGACAAGTTAAAGTACGTTACAACAAGTTAAAATTACGTTTTGACAAGTTAAAGTACATTTTTTACAAGTTAAATTTACGTTTTGACAAGTTAAAGTACGTTTCAACAAGTATAAATTACGTTTCAACAAGTTAAAGTTACGTTTTGTCAAGTTAAAGTATGTTTCTTACAAGTTAAGGTTACGTTTTAACAAGTTATAGTACGTTCCAACAAGTTAAAATTACGATTTGACAAGTTAAAGTACATTTTTTACAAGTTAAAGTTACGTTTTAACAAGTTATAGTATGTTTCAACAAGTTAAAATTACGATTTAACAAGTTAAAGTACATTTTTGCAAGTTAAAGTTATCTTTTGACAAGTTAAAGTACGTTTTTGCAAGTTAAAGTTACATTTTGACAAGTTAAAATACATTTTTTACAAGTTAAAGTTACGTTTTGACAAGTTAAATTGTGTTTTTTACAAGTTAAAGTTACGTTCTGAGAAGTTAAAGTACGTTTCAACAAGTATCAATTAAGTTTTGACAAGTTAAAGTACATTTTTTACAAGTTAAAGTTACGTTTTGACTAGTTAAAGTACGTTTCAAAAATTTTAAATTACATTTTGACAAGTTTGAGTATATTTTTTACATGTTAAAGTTCCGTTTTAAAAAGTTAAAGTACGTTTTTTACATGTTCAAATTAATTCTTTCCAAGTTAAAGTACATTTCAACAAGTTAAAATTACATTTTGTCAAGATAGAGTAGGTTTTTTACAAGTTAAAGTTATGTTTTGACAAGTTAAATTATGTTTTTTACAAGTTAAAGTTACGTTTTGTCAAGTTAAAGTATGTTTCTTACAACTTAAAGTTAAGTTTTAAGAATTTGTAGTACGTTCCAACGAGTTAAAATCACGATTTGACAAGTTTAAGTACATTTTTTACAAGTTAAAGTTATGTTTTGACAAGTTAAAGTTCGTTTCAACAAGTTAAAATTACGTTTTGTCATGTTAAAGTATATTTCTTACAAGTTAAAGTTACGTTTTGACAAGTTAAAGTACGTTTTAACAAGTTAAAATTACGTTTTGACAAGTTAACGTACATTTTTTACAAGTTAAAGTTGAGTTTTGACAAGTTAAAGTTTGTTTTTTACAATTTAAAGTTACGTTTTGACAAGTAAAAGTATGTTTCTTACAAGTTAAACTTATGTCTTGACAAGTTAAAGTACGTTTCAACAAGTTAAAATTACGATTTGACAAGTTAAAGTACATTTTTTACAAGTTAAAATTATGTTTTCACAAGTTAAAGTACGTTTCAACAAGTTAAAATTAAGTTTTGACAAGCTAAAGTACATTTTTTACAACTTAAAGTTACGTTTTGACAAGTTAAAGTACGTTTCAACAATTTAAAATTACGTTTTGACAAGTTAGATTATATTTTTTACACGTTAAAGTTACATTTTAAAAAGTTTAAGTGCGATTTTTACATGTTAAAATTAAGTTTTTCCAATTTAAAGTACATTTCAACAAGTTAAAATTACGTTTTGAGAAGTTAAAGTACGTTTCAACAAGTTAAAATTACGTTTTGACAAGTTAAAGTACATTTTTTACAAGTTAAAGTTACGTTTTGACAAGTTAAAGTATGTTTTTATAAGTTAAAGTTACGTTTTGACAAGTTAAAATACATTTCAACAAGTTTAAATTACGTTTTAACAACTTAAAGTGCATGTTTTACAAGTTTAAGTTACGTTTTGACAAGTTAAAATTACGTTTCAACAAGTTACAGTTACATTTTGACTAGTTAAAGTTCGTTTTTTACAAGTTAAAGTTACGTTTTGACAAGTTAAAGTGTATTTTGTACAAGTTAAAGTTACGTTTTGACAAATTAAAGTACGTTTCAAAAATTTTAAAGTTACGGACTGACAATGTAAAGTACTTTTTTACAAGTTAAAGTATGTTTTTTACAAGTTAAAACTTACGTTTTGACCAGTTAAAGTACGTTTCAATAAGTTAAAACTACGATTTGACAAATTAAAGTACATTTTTTACAAGTAAAAGTTTTGACAAGTTAAAGTACGTTTCAACAAGTTATAATTACGTTTTGACCAGTTAAATTACATTTTTTACAAGTTTAAGTTACGTTTTGAAAAGTTAAAGTGTAATTTTGACAAGTAAAAGTTACGTTTTGACAAGTTAAAGTACGTTTCAACAAGTATAAATTACGTTTCAACAAGTTAAGGTTACGTTTTGTAAAGTTAAAGTATGTTTCTTACAAGTTAAAATTACGATTTGACAAGTTAAAGTACATTTTTTACAAGTTAAAGTTATGTTTTGACAAGTTAAAGTACGTTTTAACAAGTTAAAATTACGTTTTGACAAGTTAAAGTACATTTTTTACAAGTTAAAGTTACTTTTTGACAAGTTAAAGTTTGTTTTTTACAAATTAAAGTTACGTTTTGACAAGTTAAAGTACGTTTAAACAAGTGTTAATTACATTTTGACAAGTTAAAATACATTTATTAGAAGTTAAAGTTACGTTTTGACAAGTTAAAGTGTGTTTTTTACACGTTAAAGTTACGTTTTCACAAGTTAAAGTATGTTTCTTACAAGTTAAAGTTACGTTTTGACAAATTAAAGTACATTTTTTAAAAGTTAAAGTTATGTTTTGACAAGTTAAAGTACGTTTTAACAAGTTAAAATTATGTTTTGACAAGTTAAACTACATTTTTTAAAAGTTAAATTTACGTTTTGACAAGTTAAAGTATGTTTTTTACAAGTTAAAGTTTCGTTTTGACAAGTTAAACGTACGTTTTGTCAAGTTAAAGTATGTTTGTTACAAGTTAAAGTTACGTTTTAACAAGTTCTAGTACGTTCCAACAAGTTAAAATTATGATTTGACAACTTAAAGTACATTTTTTACAAGTTAAAATTACGTTTTGGCAAATTAAAGTACATTTTTTACAAATTAAAGTTACGTTTTGACAAGTTAAAGTACATTTCAACAAGTGTCAACTACATTTTGACAAGTTAAAGTACATTTTTTACAAGTTAAAATTACGTTTTGACAAGTTAAAGTATGTTTTTTACAAGTTAAAGTTACGTTTTGACAAATTAAAGTACGTTTCAACAAGTATAAATTATGTTTCAACAAGTTAAAGTTACGTTTTGTCAAGTTAAAGTATGTTTCTTACAAGTTAATTTACGTTTTAACAAGTTATAGTACGTTCCAACAAGTTAAAATTACGATTTGACAAGTTAAAGTACATTTTTTACAAGTTAAAGTTATGTTTTGACAAGTTAAAGTACGTTTTAACAAGTTAAAATTACGTTTTGATAAGTTAAAGTACATTTTTTACAAGTTAAAGTTACTCTTTGACAAGTTAAAGTTTGTTTTTTACAAATTAAAGTTACCTTTTGACAAGTTAAAGTACTTTTAAAGAAGTGTTAATTACGTTTTGACAAGTTAAAATACATTTATTACAAGTTAAAGTTACGTTTTGACAAGTCAAAGTGTGTTTTTTACAAGTTAAAGTTACGTTTTCACAAGTTAAAGTATGTTTCTTACAAGTTAAAGTTACGTTTTGACAAATTAAACTACATTTTTTACAAGTTAAAGTTATGTTTTGACAAGTTAAAGTACGTTTTAACAAGTTAAAATTATGTTTTGACAGGTTAAACTACATTTTTTAAAAGTTAAATTTTCCTTTTGACAAGTTAAAGTGTGTTTTTTACAAGTTAAAGTTTCGTTTTGACAAGTTAAAGTACGTTTCAACAAGTATAAATTACGTTTCAACAAGTTAATGGTACGTTTTGTCAAGTTAAATTATGTATGTTACAAGTTAAAGTTACGTTTTAACAAGTTATAGTACGTTCCAACAAGTTAAAATTATGCTTTGCCAAGTTAAAGTTAATTTTTTAAAATTTAAATTTATGTTTTGACAAGTTAAATTACGTTTCAACAAGTTAAAATTACGTTTTGACAAGCTAAAGTACATTCTTTACAAGTTAAAGTTACGTTTTGACAAGTTAAAGTATGTTTTTTTACAAGTTAAAGTTACGTTTTGACAAGTTAAAATACATTTTTTATAAGTAATAGTTATGTTTTGACAAGTTAAAGTACGTTTCAACAAGTTAAAATTACGTTTTCACAAGTTAAAGTACATTTTTTACAAGTTAAAGTTATGTTTTGACAAGTTAAAGTACGTTTCAACAAGTTAAAATTACGTTTTGACAAGTTAAGGTACATTTTTTACAAGTTAAAGTTACGTTATGACAAGTTAAATTTTGTTTTTTACAAGTTAAAGTTACGTTTTGACAAGTTAAAGTACGTTTCAACAAGTATAAATTACGTTTCAACAAGTTAAAGTTACGTTTTGTCAAGTTAAAGTATGTTTCTTACAAGTTAAAGTTACGTTTTGACAAGTTAAAGTACGTTTCAACAAGTCAAAATTTAGATTTGACAAGTTAAAGTACATTTTTTACAAGTTAAAGTACGTTTAAACAAGTTAAAATTACGTTTGACAAGTTAAAGTACATTTTTTACAAGTTAAAGTTACGTTTTTACAAGTTAATGTTTGTTTTTTACAAGTTAAAGTTACGTTTTGACAAGTTAAAGTACGTTTCAACAAGTGTCAATTACGTTTTGACAAGTTGAAGTACATTTTTTACAAGTTACAGTTACGTTTTGACAAGTTAAAGTATGTTTTTTACAAGTTAAAGTTACGTTTTGACAAGTTAAAGTATGTTTTTTACAAGTTAAAGTTAAGTTTTAAAAAGTTAAAGTACGTTTTTTACATGTTAAAATTAATTCTTTCCAAGTTAAAATTACATTTTGACAAGTTAAAGTACAATTTTAACAAGTTCAAGTTACGTTTTGTCAAGTTAGAGTAGGTTTTTTAAAAGTTAAAGTTATGTTTTGACAAGTTAAAGAATGTTTTTACAAGTTAAAGTATGTTTTTTACAAGTTAAACTTACGTTTTGACAAGTTAAAATACATTTCAACAAGTTTAAATTACATTTTAACAAGTTAAAGTGCATGTTTTACAAGTTTAAGTTACGTTTTGACAAGTTAAAGTTACGTTTCAACAAGTTAAGGTTACATTTTGACTAGATAAAGTACGTTTTTTACAAGTTAAAGTTACATTTTAACAAGTTAAATTATTTTTTGTACAAGTTAAAGTTACGTTTTGACAAGATAAAGTACGTTTTAAGAAGTTTAAAGTTTCGGACTGACAAGTTAAAGTATTTTTTTACAAGTAAAAGTATGATTTTACAAGTTAAAGTTACGTTTTGACAAGTTAAAGTACGTTTCAACAAGTTAAAATTACATTTTGACAAGTTAAAGTACATTTTTAACAAGTTAAAGTTACGTTGTGACAAGTTAAAGTACGTTTCAAAAACTTAAAATTACGTTTTGACAAGTTAGAGTATATTTTTTACAAGTTAAAGTTAAATGTTAAAAGTTAAAGTACGTTTTTTACATGTTAAAATTAATTCTTTCCAAGTTAAAGTACATTTCAACAAGTTAAAATTACATTTTGACAAGTTAAAGTACAATTTTAACAAGTTAAAGTTACGTTTTGTCAAGTTAGAGTAGGTTTTTTACAAGTTAAAGTTATGTTTTGACAACTTAAATTACGTTTCAACAAGTTAAAATTACGATTTGACAAGTTAAAGTACATTTTTAACAAGTTAAAGTTACATTTTGACAAGTTAAAGTATATTTTGTACAGGTTAAAATTACGATTTGACAAGTTAAAGTGCATTTTTTACAAGTTCCAGTTACGTTTTGACAAGTTAAAGAATGTTTTTTACAAGTTAAAGTTACGTTTTGACAAGTTAAATTATGTTCATTACAAATTAAAGTTACGTTTTGACAAGTTAAAGTATGTTTTTTACAAGTTAAAGTTACGTTTTGACAAGTTATAGTACGTTCCAACAAGTTAAAATTACGATTTGACAAGTTAAAGTACATTTTTTACAAGTTAAAGTTATGTTTTGACTAGTTAAAGTACGTTTCAACAAGTTAAAATTACGTTTTGACAAGTTAAAGTATATTTTTTACAAGTTAAAGTTACGTTTTGATAAGTTAAATTGTGTTTTTTACAAGTTAAAGTTACGTTTTGACAAGTTAAAGTACGTTTCAACAAGTTAAAATTACGATTTGACAAGTTAAAATACATTTTTTACAAGTTAAAGTTACATTTTGACAAGTTAAAGTATATTTTTTACAAGTTAAAATTACGATTTGACAAGTTAAAGTGCATTTTTTACAAGTTCAAGTTACGTTTTGACAAGTTAAAGAACGTTTCAACAAGTTAAATTTACGATTTCACAAGTTAAGTACATTTTTACAAGTTAAAGTTATGTTTTCACAATTTAAAGTACGTTTCAACAAGTTAAAATTACGTTTTGACAAGTTAAAAAACATTTTTTACAAGTTAAAGTTTCGTTTTGACAAGTTAAAGTGTGTATTTTACAAGTTAAAGTTACGTTTTGACAAGTTAAAGTACGTTTCAACAAGTGTCAATTACGTGTTGACAAGTTAAAGTACATATTTTACAAGTTAAAGTCACGTTTTGACAAGGTAAAGTATGTTTTTTACAAGTTAAAGTTACGTTTTGACAAATTAAAGTAAGTTTCATCAAGTATATATTATGTTTCAACAAGTTAAAGTTACATTTTGTCAAGTTAAAGTAAATTTCTTACAAGTTAAAGTTACGTTTTAAGAAGTTATAGTACATTCCAACAAGTTAAAATTATGATTTGACAAGTTAAAGTACATTTTGTACAAGTTAAAGTTATGTTTTGACAAGTTCAAGTACATTTCAACAAGTTAAAATTACATTTTGACAATTTAAAGTACAATTTTAACAAGTTAAAGTTACGTTTTGACAAGTTAAAGTATGTTTTTGACAGGTTAAAGTTACGTTTTGAAAAGTTAAATTATGTTTTTTACAAATTAAAGTTACGTTTTGACAAGTTAAAGTATGTTTCTTACAAGTTAAAGTTACGTTTTAACAAGTTATAGTATGTTCCAACAAGTTAAAATTACGATTTGACAAGTTAAAGTACATTTTTTAAAAGTTAAAGTTATGTTTTGACTAGTTAAAGTACGTTTCAACAAGTCAAAATTACGTTTTGACAAGTTAAAGTACATTTTTTACAAGTTAAAGTTATGTTTTGACAAGTTAAAGTACGTTTCAACAAGTTAAAATTACGATTTGACAAGTTAAAGTACATTTTTTACAAGTTAAAGTTATGTTTTGACAAGTTAAAGTACGTTTCAACAAGTTAAAATTAAGTTTTGACAAGTTAAAGTACATTTTTTACAAGTTAAAGTTACGTTATGACAAGTTAAATTTTGTTTTTTACAAGTTAAAGTTACGTTTTGACTAGTTAAAGTATGTTTCAACAAGTTAAAATTACGTTTTGACAAGTTAAAGTATATTTTTTACAAGTTAAAGTTACGTTTTGATAAGTTAAAGTTTGTTTTTTACAAGTTCAAGTTACGTTTTGACAAGTTAAAGTACGTTTCAACTAGTTAAAATTACGATTTGACAAGTTAAAGTACATTTTTTACAAGTTAAAGTTAAATTTTGACAAGTTAAAATTACGATTTGACAAGTTAAAGTGCATTTTTTACAAGTTCAAGTTACGTTTTGACAAGTTAAAGAATGTTTTTTACAAATTAAAGTTACGTTTTGACAAGTTAAATTATGTTTTTTACAAATTAAAGTTATGTTTTGACAAGTTAAAGTATGTTTTTTACAAGTTAAAGTTACGTTTTGACAAGTTATAGTACGTTCCAACAAGTTAAAATTACGATTTGACAAGTTAAAGTACATTTTTTACAAGTTAAAGTTATGTTTTGACTAGTTAAAGTACGTTTCAACAAGTTAAAATTACGTTTTGACAAGTTAAAGTATATTTTTTACAAGTTAAAGTTACGTTTTGATAAGTTAAAGTTTGTTTTTTACAAGTTAAAGTTACGTTTTGACAAGTTAAAGTACGTTTCAACTAGTTAAAATTACGATTTGACAAGTTAAAGTACATTTTTTACAAGTTAAAGTTATGTTTTGACAAGTTAAAGTACGTTTCAACAAGTTAAAATTACGATTTGACAAGTTAAAGTACATTTTTTACAAGTTAAAGTTATGTTTTGACAAGTTAAAGTACGTTTCAACAAGTTAAAATTAAGTTTTGACAAGTTAAAGTACATTTTTTACAAGTTAAAGTTACGTTATGACAAGTTAAATTTTGTTTTTTACAAGTTAAAGTTACGTTTTGACTAGTTAAAGTATGTTTCAACAAGTTAAAATTACGTTTTGACAAGTTAAAGTATATTTTTTACAAGTTAAAGTTACGTTTTGATAAGTTAAAGTTTGTTTTTTACAAGTTCAAGTTACGTTTTGACAAGTTAAAGTACGTTTCAACTAGTTAAAATTACGATTTGACAAGTTAAAGTACATTTTTTACAAGTTAAAGTTAAATTTTGACAAGTTAAAATTACGATTTGACAAGTTAAAGTGCATTTTTTACAAGTTCAAGTTACGTTTTGACAAGTTAAAGAATGTTTTTTACAAATTAAAGTTACGTTTTGACAAGTTAAATTATGTTTTTTACAAATTAAAGTTATGTTTTGACAAGTTAAAGTATGTTTTTTACAAGTTAAAGTTACGTTTTGACAAGTTATAGTACGTTCCAACAAGTTAAAATTACGATTTGACAAGTTAAAGTACATTTTTTACAAGTTAAAGTTATGTTTTGACTAGTTAAAGTACGTTTCAACAAGTTAAAATTACGTTTTGACAAGTTAAAGTATATTTTTTACAAGTTAAAGTTACGTTTTGATAAGTTAAAGTTTGTTTTTTACAAGTTAAAGTTACGTTTTGACAAGTTAAAGTACGTTTCAACTAGTTAAAATTACGATTTGACAAGTTAAAGTACATTTTTTACAAGTTAAAGTTATGTTTTGACAAGTTAAAGTACGTTTCAACAAATTAAAATTACATTTTAACAAGTTAAAGTACATTTTTTACAAGTTAAAGTTACGTTTTGACAAGTTAAATTTTGTTTTTTACAAGTTAAAGTTACGTTTTGACAAGTTAAAGTACGTTTCAACAATTTAAAATTACGATTTGACAAGTTAAAGTACATTTTTTACAAGTTAATGTTATGTTTTGACAAGTTAAAGTACGTTTGAACAAGTTAAAATTACGTTTTGAAAAGTTAAAGTACATTCTTTACAAGTTAAAATTACGTTTTGACAAGTTAAAGTGCGTTTTTTACAAGTTAAACTTACGTTTTGACAAGTTAAAGTACGTTTCAACAAGTATAAATTACGTTTCAACAAGTTAAACTTACGTTTTGTCAAGTTAAAGTATGTTTCTTACAAGTTAAAGTTACGTTTTGACAAGTTAAAGTACGTTTCAACAAGTTAAATTTTAGATTTGACAAGTTAAAGTATTTTTTTTACAAGTTAAAGTACGTTTTATCAAGTTAAAATGACGTTTGACAAGTTAAAGTACATTTTTTACAAGTTAAAGATACGTTTTGACAAGTTAATGTTTGTTTTTTACAAGTTAAAGTTACATTTTGACAAGTTAAAGTACGTTTCAACAAGTGTCAATTACGTTTTGACAAGGTAAAGTACATATTTTACAAGTTAAAGTCACGTTTTGACAAGGTAAAGTATGTTTTTTACAAGTTAAAGTTACGTTTTGACAAATTAAAGTAAGTTTCATCAAGTATATATTATGTTTCAACAACTTAAAGTTACATTTTGTCAAGTTAAAGTATATTTCTTACAAGTTAAAGTTACGTTTAAACAAGTTATAGTACATTCCAACAAGTTAAAATTATGATTTGACAAGTTAAAGTACATTTTTTACAAGTTAAAGTTATGTTTTGACAAGTTCAAGTACATTTCAACAAGTTAAAATTACATTTTGACAAGTTAAAGTACAATTTTAACAAGTTAAAGTTACGTTTTGAGAAGTTAAAGTATGTTTTTGACAAGTTAAAGTTACGTTTTGACAAGTTAAAGTATATTTTTTACAAGTTAAACTTACGTTTTGATAAGTTAAAGTTTGTTTTTTACAAGTTAAAGTTACGTTTTGACAAGTTAAAGTACGTTTCAATAAGTTAAAATTAAGATTTGACAAGTTAAAGTACATTTTTTACAAGTTAAAGTTATGTTTTGACAAGTTAAAGTACGTTTCAACAAATTAAAATTACATTTTGACAAGTTAAAGTACATTTTTTACAAGTTAAAGTTATGTTTTGACAAGTTAAATTTTGTTTTTTACAAGTTAAAGTTACGTTTTGACAAGTTAAATTTTGTTTTTTACAAGTTAAAGTTACGTTTTGACAAGTTAAAGTACTTTTCAACAAGTTAAAATTACGATTCGACAAGTTAAAGTACACTTTTAACAAGTTAAAGCTACATTTTGACAAGTTAATTTACATTTTTTACAAGTTAAAGTTACATTTTGACAAGTTAAAGTTTGTTTTTTACAAGTTAAAGTTACGTTTTGTCAAGTTAAAGTATGTTTCTTACAAGTTAAACTTACGTTTTGACAAGAGAAAGTACGTTTCAACAATTTAAAATTACGATTTGACAAGTTAAAGTACATTTTTTACCAGTTAAAGTTATGTTTTGACAAGTTAAAGGACGTTTCAACAAGTCAAAATTACGTTTTGACAAGTTAAAGTACATTTTTTACAAGTTAAAGTTACGTTTTGACAAGTTAAAGTATGTTTCAACAAGTTAAAATTACGTTTTGACAAGTTAAAGTACATTTAGTTAAATTTACATTTTGACAAGTTAAAGTGTGTTTTTTACGAGTTAAAGTTACGTTTTGACAAGTTAAAGTACGTTTCAACAAGTATAAATTACGTTTCAACAAGTTAAAGTTACGTTTTGTCAAGTTAAAGTATGTTTCTTACAAGTTAAAGTTACGTTTTAACAAGTTATAGTACGTTCCAACAAGTTAAAATTACGATTTGACAAGTTAAAGTGCATTTTTTACAAGTTAAAGTTACGTTTTAACAAGTTATAGTATGTTTCATCAAATTAAAATTATGATTTAACAAGTTAAAGTACATTTTTGCAAGTTAAAGTTATCTTTTGACAAGTTAAAGTACGTTTCAACTAGTTAAAATTACATTTTGACAAGTTAAAATACATTTTTTACAAGTTAAAGTTACGTTTTGACAAGTTAAAGTATGTTTCTTAAAAGTTAAAGTTACGTTTTAACAATTTGTAGTACGTTCCAACAAGTTAAATTACGATTTGACAAGTTAAAGTACATTTATTACAAGTTAAAGTTATGTTTTGACAATTAAAAGTACGTTTCAACAAGTTAAAATTACGTTTGGACAAGTTAAAGTACATTTTTTACAAGTTGAAGTTATGTTTTGACAAGTTAAAGTTTGTTTTTTACAAGTTAAAGTTACGTTTTGTCAAGTTAAAGTATGTTTCTTACAAGTTAAAATTACGTTTTAACAAGTTAAAGTACTTTTCAAAAAGTTAAAATTACGATTTGACAAGTTAAAGTACATTTTTTACAAGTTAAAGTTATATTTTGACAAGTTAAAGTACGTTTCAACAAGTTAAAATTACGTTTTGATAAGTGAAAGTACATTTTTTACAAGTTAAAGTTACATTTTGACAAGTTAATTTACATTTTTTACAAGTTAAAGTTACGTTTTGTCAAGTTAAAGTATGCTTCTTACATGTTAAACTTACGTTTTGACAAGTGAAAGTACGTTTCAACAAGTTAAAATTTCGATTTGACAAGTTAAAGTACATTTTTACCAGTTAAAGTTATGTTTTGACAAGTTAAAGGACGTTTCAACAAGTCAAAATTACATTTTGACAAGTTAAAGTACATTTTTTACAAGTTAAAGTTACGTTTTGACAAGTTAAAGTACGTTACAACAAGTTAAAATTACGTTTTGACAAGTTAAAGTACATTTTTTACAAGTTAAATTTACGTTTTGACAAGTTAAAGTGTGTTTTTTACGAGTTAAAGTTACGTTTAGACAAGTTAAAGTACGTTTCAACAAGTATAAATTACGTTTTAACAAGTTAAAGTTACGTTTTAACAAGTTAAAGTACATTTTTGCAAGTTAAAGTTATCTTTTGACAAGTTAAAGTACGTTTCAACTAGTTAAAATTACATTTTGACAAGTTAAAATGCATTTTTTACAAGTTAAAGTTACGTTTTGACAAGTTAAATTGTGTTTTTTACAAGTTAAAGTTAAGTTTCAACAAGTATCAATTACGTTTTGACAAGTTAAAGTACATTTTTTACAAGTTAAAGTTACGTTTTGACTAGTTAAAGTACGTTTCAAAAATTTAAAATTACATTTTGACAAGTTAGAGTATATTTTTCACATGTTAAAGTTACGTTTTGACAAGTTAAAGTTTGTTTTTTACAAGTTAAAGTTACATTTTGTCAAGTTAAAGTATGTTTATTACAAGTTAAACTTACGTTTTGACAAGTGAAAGTACGTTTCAACAAGTTAAAATTATGATTTGACAAGTAAAAGTACATTTTTTACCAGTTAAAGTTATGTTTTGACAAGTTAAAGTACGTTTCGACAAGTCAAAATTACGATTTGTCAAGTTAAAGTACATTTTTTACAAGTTAAAGTTACGTTTTGACAAGTTAAAGTACGTTACAACAAGTTAAAATTACGTTTTGACAAGTTAAAGTACATTTTTTACAAGTTAAATTTACGTTTTGACAATTTAAAGTGTGTTTTTTACGAGTTAAAGTTACGTTTTGACAAGTTAAAGTACGTTTCAACAAGTATAAATTACGTTTCAACAAGTTAAAGTTACGTTTTGTCAAATTAAAGTATGTTTCTTACAAGTTAAGGTTACGTTTTAACAAGTTATAGTACGTTCCAACAAGTTAAAATTACGATTTGACAAGTTAAAGTACATTTTTTACAAGTTAAAGTTACGTTTTAACAAGTTATAGTATGTTTCAACAAGTTAAAATTACGATTTAACAAGTTAAAGTACATTTTTGCAAGTTAAAGTTATGTTTTGACAAGTTAAAGTACGTTTTTGCAAGTTAAAGTTACATTTTTGACAAGTTAAAATACATTTTTTACAAGTTAAAGTTACGTTTTGACAAGTTAAATTGTGTTTTTTACAAGTTAAAGTTACGTTCTGAGAAGTTAAAGTACGTTTCAACAAGTATCAATTAAGTTTTGACAAGTTAAAGTACATTTTTTACAAGTTAAAGTTACGTTTTGACTAGTTAAAGTACGTTTCAAAAATTTTAAATTACATTTTGACAAGTTTGAGTATATTTTTTACATGTTAAAGTTCCGTTTTAAAAAGTTAAAGTACGTTTTTTACATGTTCAAATTAATTCTTTCCAAGTTAAAGTACATTTCAACAAGTTAAAATTACATTTTGTCAAGATAGAGTAGGTTTTTTACAAGTTAAAGTTATGTTTTGACAAGTTAAATTATGTTTTTTACAAGTTAAAGTATGTTTCTTACAACTTAAAGTTACGTTTTAACAATTTGTAGTACGTTCCAACGAGTAAAAATCACGATTTGACAAGTTTAAGTACATTTTTTACAAGTTAAAGTTATGTTTTGACAAGTTAAAGTACGTTTCAACAAGTTAAAATTACGTTTTGTCATGTTAAAGTATATTTCTTACAAGTTAAAGTTACGTTTTGACAAGTTAAAGTACGTTTTAACAAGTTAAAATTACGTTTTGACAAGTTAACGTACATTTTTTACAAGTTAAAGTTGAGTTTTGACAAGTTAAAGTTTGTTTTTTACAAGTTAAAGTTACGTTTTGACAAGTAAAAGTATGTTTCTTACAAGTTAAACTTATGTCTTGACAAGTTAAAGTACGTTTCAACAAGTTAAAATTACGATTTGACAAGTTAAAGTACATTTTTTACAAGTTAAAATTATGTTTTCACAAGTTAAAGTACGTTTCAACAAGTTAAAATTAAGTTTTGACAAGCTAAAGTACATTTTTTACAACTTAAAGTTACGTTTTGACAAGTTAAAGTACGTTTCAACAATTTAAAATTACGTTTTGACAAGTTAGATTATATTTTTTACACGTTAAAGTTACATTTTAAAAAGTTTAAGTGCGATTTTTACATGTTAAAATTAAATTTTTCCAATTTAAAGTACATTTCAACAAGTTAAAATTACGTTTTGAGAAGTTAAAGTACAATTTTAACAAGTTAAAGATACGCTTTGACAAGTTAAAGTGTGTTTTTTACAAGTTAAAGTTACGTTTTGACAAGTTAAAGTACATTTCAACAAGTTTAAATTACGTATTTACAAGTTAAAGTGCATGTTTTACAAGTTTAAGTTACGTTTTGACAAGTTAAAGTTACGTTTCAACAAGTTAAAGTTACATTTTTACAAGTTAAAGTACGTTTTTTACAACTTAAAGTTACGTTTTGACAAGCTAAAGTGTTTTTTCTACAAGTTAAAGTTACGTTTTGACAAGTTAAAGTACGTTTTAACAAGTTTAAAGTTACGGATTGACAAGTTAAAGTACTTTTTTACTAGTTAAAGTATGTTTCGTACAATTTAAAGTTACGTTTTGACAAGTTAAAGTACGTTTCAACAAGTTAAAATTACGTTTTGACAAGTTAAAGTACATTTTTTACAAGTTAAAGTTACGTTTTGACAAGTTAAAGTATGTTTTTATAAGTTAAAGTTACGTTTTGACAAGTTAAAATACATTTCAACAAGTTTAAATTACGTTTTAACAACTTAAAGTGCATGTTTTACAAGTTTAAGTTACGTTTTGACAAGTTAAAATTACGTTTCAACAAGTTACAGTTACATTTTGACTATTTAAAGTTCGTTTTTTACAAGTTAAAGTTACGTTTTGACAAGTTAAAGTGTATTTTGTACAAGTTAAAGTTACGTTTTGACAAATTAAAGTACGTTTCAAAAATTTTAAAGTTACGGACTGACAATGTAAAGTACTTTTTTACAAGTTAAAGTATGTTTTTTACAAGTTAAAACTTACGTTTTGACCAGTTAAAGTACGTTTCAATAAGTTAAAACTACGATTTGACAAATTAAAGTACATTTTTTACAAGTAAAAGTTTTGACAAGTTAAAGTACGTTTCAACAAGTTATAATTACGTTTTGACCAGTTAAATTACATTTTTTACAAGTTTAAGTTACGTTTTGAAAAGTTAAAGTGTAATTTTGACAAGTAAAAGTTACGTTTTGACAAGTTAAAGTACGTTTCAACAAGTATAAATTACGTTTCAACAAGTTAAGGTTACGTTTTGTAAAGTTAAAGTATGTTTCTTACAAGTTAAAATTACGATTTGACAAGTTAAAGTACATTTTTTACAAGTTAAAGTTATGTTTTGACAAGTTAAAGTACGTTTTAACAAGTTAAAATTACGTTTTGACAAGTTAAAGTACATTTTTTACAAGTTAAAGTTACTTTTTGACAAGTTAAAGTTTGTTTTTTACAAATTAAAGTTACGTTTTGACAAGTTAAAGTACGTTTAAACGAGTGTTAATTACATTTTGACAAGTTAAAATACATTTATTAGAAGTTAAAGTTACGTTTTGACAAGTTAAAGTGTGTTTTTTACACGTTAAAGTTACGTTTTCACAAGTTAAAGTATGTTTCTTACAAGTTAAAGTTACGTTTTGACAAATTAAAGTACATTTTTTAAAAGTTAAAGTTATGTTTTGACAAGTTAAAGTACGTTTTAACAAGTTAAAATTATGTTTTGACAAGTTAAACTACATTTTTTAAAAGTTAAATTTACGTTTTGACAAGTTAAAGTATGTTTTTTACAAGTTAAAGTTTCGTTTTGACAAGTTAAACGTACGTTTTGTCAAGTTAAAGTATGTTTGTTACAAGTTAAAGTTACGTTTTAACAAGTTCTAGTACGTTCCAACAAGTTAAAATTATGATTTGACAAGTTAAAGTACATTTTTTACAAGTTAAAATTACGTTTTGGCAAATTAAAGTACATTTTTTACAAATTAAAGTTACGTTTTGACAAGTTAAAGTACATTTCAACAAGTGTCAACTACATTTTGACAAGTTAAAGTACATTTTTTACAAGTTAAAATTACGTTTTGACAAGTTAAAGTATGTTTTTACAAGTTAAAGTTACGTTTTGACAAATTAAAGTACGTTTCAACAAGTATAAATTATGTTTCAACAAGTTAAAGTTACGTTTTGTCAAGTTAAAGTATGTTTCTTACAAGTTAATTTACGTTTTAACAAGTTATAGTACGTTCCAACAAGTTAAAATTACGATTTGACAAGTTAAAGTACATTTTTTACAAGTTAAAGTTATGTTTTGACAAGTTAAAGTACGTTTTAACAAGTTAAAATTACGTTTTGATAAGTTAAAGTACATTTTTTACAAGTTAAAGTTACTCTTTGACAAGTTAAAGTTTGTTTTTTACAAATTAAAGTTACCTTTTGACAAGTTAAAGTACTTTTAAAGAAGTGTTAAATACGTTTTGACAAGTTAAAATACATTTATTACAAGTTAAAGGTACGTTTTGACAAGTCAAAGTGTGTTTTTTACAAGTTAAAGTTACGTTTTCACAAGTTAAAGTATGTTTCTTACAAGTTAAAGTTACGTTTTGACAAATTAAACTACATTTTTTACAAGTTAAAGTTATGTTTTGACAAGTTAAAGTACGTTTTAACAAGTTAAAATTATGTTTTGACAGGTTAAACTACATTTTTTAAAAGTTAAATTTTCCTTTTGACAAGTTAAAGTGTGTTTTTTACAAGTTAAAGTTTCGTTTTGACAAGTTAAAGTACGTTTCAACAAGTATAAATTACGTTTCAACAAGTTAATGGTACGTTTTGTCAAGTTAAATTATGTATGTTACAAGTTAAAGTTACGTTTTAACAAGTTATAGTACGTTCCAACAAGTTAAAATTATGCTTTGCCAAGTTAAAGTTAATTTTTTAAAATTTAAATTTATGTTTTGACAAGTTAAATTACGTTTCAACAAGTTAAAATTACGTTTTGACAAGCTAAAGTACATTCTTTACAAGTTAAAGTTACGTTTTGACAAGTTAAAGTATGTTTTTTACAAGTTAAAGTTACGTTTTGACAAGTTAAAATACATTTCAACAAGTTTAAATTACGTTTTAACAAGTTAAAGTGCATTTTTTACAAGTTAAAGTTACGTTTTGACAAGTTAAATTATGTTTTTTACAAGTTAAAGGTACGTTTTGACAAGTTAAAGTACGTTTCCACAAGTATAAATTACGTTTCAACAAGTTAAAGTTACGTTTTGTCAAGTTAATGTATGTTTCTTACAAGTTATAGTACGTTCCAACAAATTAAAATTACGATTTGACAAGTTAAAGTACATTTTTTACAAGTTAAAGTTATGTTTTGAAAAGTTAAAGTACGTTTCAACAAGTTAAAATTACGTTTCTACAATTTAAAGTACATTTTTTTCAAGTTAAAGTTACGTTTTGACAAGTTAAAGTGTGTTTTAACAAGTTAAGGTTACATTTTGACAAGTTAAAGTACGTTTCCACAAGTATAAATTACGTTTCAACAAGTTAAAGTTACGTTTTGTCAAGTTAAAGTATATTTCTTACAAGTTAAAGTTACGTTTTGACAAGTTAAAGTACATTTCTTACAAGTTAAAGTTACGTTTTGACAAGTTAAAGTATGTTTTTTACAAGTTAAACTTACGTTTTGACAAGTTAAAATACATTTCAACAAGTTTAAATTACATTTTAACAAGTTAAAGTGCATGTTTTACAAGATAAAGTACATTTCTTACAAGTTAAAGTTACGTTTTGACAAGTTAAAGTATGTTTTTTACAAGTTAAACATACGTTTTGACAAGTTAAAGTATGTTTTTTACAAGTTCAAGTTACATTTTGACAAGTTAAAGTGTTTTTTGTACAAGTTAAAGTTACGTTTTGACAAGGTAATGTACGTTTTGACAAGGTAATGTACGTTTTAAAAAGTTAAAGTTACGGACTGACAAGTTAAAGTACTTTTTTACAAGTAAAAGTATGATTCTTACAAGTTAAAGTTACATTTTGACAAGTTAAAGTACGTTTCAACAAGTTCAAATTACATTTTGACAAGTTAAAGCACATTTTTAACAAGTTAAAGTTACGTTATGACAAGTTAAAGTACGTTTCAAAAACTTAAAATTACGTTTTGACATGTTAGAGTATATTTTTTACAAGTTAAAGTTAAGTTTTAAAAAGTTAAAGTACGTTTTTTACATGTTAAAATTAATTCTTTCCAAGTTAAAGTACAATTTTAACAAGTTCAAGTTACGTTTTGTCAAGTTAGAGTAGGTTTTTTAAAAGTTAAAGTTATGTTTTGACAAGTTAAAGAATGTTTTTACAAGTTAAAGTATGTTTTTTACAAGTTAAACTTACGTTTTGACAAGTTAAAATACATTTCAACAAGTTTAAATTACATTTTAACAAGTTAAAGTGCATGTTTTACAAGTTAAAGTTACGTTTTGACAAGTTAAAGTTACGTTTCAACAAGTTAAGGTTACATTTTGACTAGATAAAGTACGTTTTTTACAAGTTAAAGTTACATTTTGACAAGTTAAAGTATGTTTTTTACAAGTTAAAGTTACGTTTTGACAAGTTAAAATACATTTCAACAAGTTTAAATTACATTTTAACAAGTTAAAGTGCATGTTTTACAAGTTTAAGTTACGTTTTGACAAGTTAAAGTTACGTTTCAACAAGTTAAGGTTACATTATGACTAGTTAAAGTACGGTTTTTAGAAGTTAAAGTTACGTTTTGACAAGGTAAAGTATGTTTTAACAAGTTTAAAGTTTCAGACTGACAAATTAAAGTACTTTTTTAGAAGTAAAAGTATGATTCTTACAAGTTAAAGTTACGATTTGACAAATTAAAGTACATTTCAACAAGTTAAAATTACATTTTGACAAGTTAAAGTACAATTTAAACAAGTTAAAGTTTCGTTTTGTCAAGTTAGAGTAGGTTTTTTACAGGTTAAAGTTATGTTTTGACAAGTTAAAGTATGTTTTTACAAGTTAAAGTTACGTTTTGACAAGTTAAATTACGTTTCAACAAGTTAAAATTACGATTTGACAAGTTAAAGTACATTTTTTACAAGTTAAGTTACGTTTTGACAAGTTAAGTATGTTTTTTACAAGTTAAAGTTACGTTTTGACAACTTAAATTATGTTTTTTACAAGTTAAAGGTACGTTTTGACAAGTTAAAGTACGTTTCCACAAGTATAAATTACGTTTCAACAAGTTAAAGTTACGTTTTGTCAAGTTAAAGTATGTTTCTTACAAGTTATAGTACGTTCCAACAAGTTAAAATTACGATTTGACAAGTTAAAGTACATTTTTTACAAGTTAAAGTTATGTTTTGACTAGTTAAAGTACGTTTCATCAAGTTAAAATTACGTTTTGAGAAGTTAAAGTACATTTTTTACAAGTTAAAGTTACATTTTGACAAGTTAAAGTTTGTTTTTTAGAAGTTAAAGTTACGTTTTGACAAGTTTAAGTACGTTTCAACAAGTTAAAATTACGATTTGACAAGTTAAAATACATTTTTTACAAGTTAAAGTTATGTTTTGAAAAGTTAAAGTACGTTTCAACAAGTTAAAATTACGTTTCTACAATTTAAAGTACATCTTTTTCAAGTTAAAGTTACGTTATGACAAGTTAAAGTTACGTTTTGACAAGTTAAAGTACGTTTCCACAAGTATAAATTACGTTTCAATAAGTTAAAGTTACGTTTTGTCAAGTTAAAGTATATTTCTTACAAGTTAAAGTTACGTTTTGACAAGTTAAAGTATGTTTTTTACAAGTTAAAGTTACGTTTTGACAAGTTAAATTATGTTTTTTACAAGTTAAAGGTACGTTTTGACAAGTTAACGTACGTTTCCACAAGTATAAATTACGTTTCAACAAGTTAAAGTTACGTTTTGTCAAGTTAAAGTATGTTTCTTACAAGTTATAGTACGTTCCAACAAGTTAAAATTACGATTTGACAAGTTAAAGTACATTTTTTACAAGTTGAAGTTATGTTTTGACTAGTTAAAGTACGTTTCATCAAGTTAAAATTACGTTTTGACAAGTTAAAGTACATTTTTTACAAGTTAAAGTTACGCTTTGACAAGTTAAAGTTTGTTTTTTAGAAGTTAAAGTTACGTTTTGACAAGTTTAAGTACGTTTCAACAAGTTAAAATTACGATTTGACAAGATAAAATACATTTTTTACAAGTTAAAGTTATGTTTTGAAAAGTTAAAGTACGTTTCAACAAGTTAAAATTACGTTTCTACAATTTAAAGTACATTTTTTTCAAGTTAAAGTTACGTTTTGAGAAGTTAAATTGTGTTTTAACAAGTTAAAGTTACGTTTTGACAAGTTAAAGTACGTTTCAACAAGTTCAAATTACGTTTTGACAAGTTAAAGTACATTTTTAACAAGTTAAAGTTACGTTATGAAAAGTTAAAGTACGTTTCAAAAACTTAAAATTACGTTTTGACAAGTTAGAGTATATTTTTTAAAAGTTAAAGTTAAGTTTTAAAAAGTTAAAGTACGTTTTTTACATGTTAAAATTAATTCTTTCCAAGTTAAAGTACGTTTCAACAAGTTAAAATTACATTTTGACAAGTTAAGGTACAATTTTAACAACTTAAAGTTACGTTTTGTCAAGTTAGAGTAGGTTTTTTACAAGTTAAAGTTATGTTTTGACAAGTTAAAGAATGCTTTTACAAGTTAAAGTTATGTTTTGACAAGTTAAAGTATGTTTTTTACAACTTAAACTTACGTTTTGACAAGTTAAAATACATTTAAACAAGTTGAAATTACATTTTAACAAGTTAATGTGCATGTTTTACAAGTTTAAGTTACGTTTTGACATGTTAAAGTTACGTTTCAACAAGTTAAAAGTACATTTTGACAAGTTAAAGTACAATTTTAACAAGTTAAAGTTACGTTTTGTCAAGTTAGAGTATGTTTTTTACAAGTTAAAGTTATGTTTTGACAAGTTAAAGAATGTTTTTACAAGTTAAAGTTATGTTTTGACAAGTTAAATTACGTTTGAACAAGTTAAAATTACTATTTGACAAGTTAAAGTACATTTTTTAGAAGTTAAAGTTACATTTTGACAAGTTAAAGTATAATTTTTACAAGTTAAAATTTCGATTTGACAAGTTAAAGTGCATTTTTTACAAGTTCAAGTTACGTTTTGAAAAGTTAAAGTATGTTTTTTACAAGTTAAAGTTACGTTTTGACAAGTTAAATTATGTTTTTTACAAATTAAAGTTACGTTTTGACAAGTTAAACTATGTTTCTTACAATTAAAGTTACGTTTTGACAAGTTATAGTACGTTCCAACAAGTTAAAATTACGATTTGACAAGTTAAAGTACATTTTTTACAAGTTAAAGTTATGTTTTCACTAGTTAAAGTACGTTTCAACATGTTAAAATTACGTTTTGACAAGTTAAAGTACAGTTTTTACAAGTTAAAGTTACGTTTTGATAAGTTAAATTTTGTTTTTTACAAGTTATAGTTACGTTTTGACAAGTTAAAGTACGTTTCAACAAGTTAAAATTACGATTTGACAAGTTAAAGTACATTTTTTACAAGTAATAGTTATGTTTTGACAAGTTAAAGTACGTTTCAACAAGTTAAAATTACGTTTTCACAAGTTAAAGTACATTTTTTACAAGTTAAAGTTACGTTATGACAAGTTAAATTTTGTTTTTTACAAGTTAAAGTTACGTTTTGACAAGTTAAAGTACATTTTTAACAAGTTAAAGTTATGTTTTGACAAGTTAAAGTACGTTTCAACAAGTTAAAATTACGTTTTGACAAGTTAAGGTACATTTTTTACAAGTTAAAGTTACGTTATGACAAGTTAAATTTTGTTTTTTACAAGTTAAAGTTACGTTTTGACAAGTTAAAGTACATTTTTTTTCAAGTTAGAGTTATGTTTTGACAAGTTAAAGTACGTTTCAACAACTTAAAATTACGTTTTGAAAAGTTAAAGTATTATTCTTTACAATTTAAAGTTACATTTTGACAAGTTAAAGTGCGTGTTTTACAAGTTAAAGTTACGTTTTGACAAGTTAAAGTACGTTTCAACAAGTATAAATTACGTTTCAACAAGTTAAAGTTACGTTTTGTCAAGTTAAAGTATGTTTCTTACAAGTTAAAGTTACGTTTTGACAAGTTAAAGTACGTTTCAACAAGTCAAAATTTAGATTTGACAAGTTAAAGTACATTTTTTACAAGTTAAAGTACGTTTAAACAAGTTAAAATTACGTTTGACAAGTTAAAGTACATTTTTTACAAGTTAAAGTTACGTTTTTACAAGTTAATGTTTGTTTTTTACAAGTTAAAGTTACGTTTTGACAAGTTAAAGTACGTTTCAACAAGTGTCAATTACGTTTTGACAAGTTGAAGTACATTTTTTACAAGTTACAGTTACGTTTTGACAAGTTAAAGTATGTTTTTTACAAGTTAAAGTTACGTTTTGACAAGTTAAAGTATGTTTTTTACAAGTTAAACTTACGTTTTGACAAGTTAAAATACATTTCAACAAGTTTAAATTACATTTTAACAAGTTAAAGTGCATGTTTTACAAGTTTAAGTTACGTTTTGACAAGTTAAAGTTACGTTTCAACAAGTTAAGGTTACATTTTGACTAGATAAAGTACGTTTTTTACAAGTTAAAGTTACATTTTAACAAGTTAAATTATTTTTTGTACAAGTTAAAGTTACGTTTTGACAAGATAAAGTACGTTTTAAGAAGTTTAAAGTTTCGGACTGACAAGTTAAAGTACTTTTTTACAAGTAAAAGTATGATTTTACAAGTTAAAGTTACGTTTTGACAAGTTAAAGTACGTTTCAACAAGTTCAAATTACATTTTGACAAGTTAAAGTACATTTATAACAAGTTAAAGTTACGTTGTGACAAGTTAAAGTACGTTTCAAAAACTTAAAATTACGTTTTGACAAGTTAGAGTATATTTTTTACAAGTTAAAGTTAAGTGTTAAAGGTTAAAGTACGTTTTTTACATGTTAAAATTAATTCTTTCCAAGTTAAAGTACATTTCAACAAGTTAAAATTACATTTTGACAAGTTAAAGTACAATTTTAACAAGTTAAAGTTACGGTTTGTCAAGTTAGAGTAGGTTTTTTACAAGTTAAAATTATGTTTTGACAAGTTAAAGAATCTTTTTACAAGTTAAAGTTATGTTTTGACAACTTAAATTACGTTTCAACAAGTTAAAATTACGATTTGACAAGTTAAAGTACATTTTTAACAAGTTAAAGTTACATTTTGACAAGTTAAAGTATATTTTTTACAGGTTAAAATTACGATTTGACAAGTTAAAGTGCATTTTTTACAAGTTCAAGTTACGTTTTGACAAGTTAAAGAATGTTTTTTACATGTTAAAGTTACGTTTTGACAAGTTAAATTATGTTTTTTACAAATAAAAGTTATGTTTTGACAAGTTAAAGTATGTTTTTTACAAGTTAAAGTTACGTTTTGACAAGTTAAAGAACGTTTCAACAAGTTAAATTTACGATTTCACAAGTTAAGTACATTTTTACAAGTTAAAGTTATGTTTTCACAATTTAAAGTACGTTTCAACAAGTTAAAATTACGTTTTGACAAGTTAAAAAACATTTTTTACAAGTTAAAGTTTCGTTTTGACAAGTTAAAGTGTGTATTTTACAAGTTAAAGTTACGTTTTGACAAGTTAAAGTACGTTTCAACAAGTGTAAATTACGTTTTGACAAGTTAAAGTACATTTCTTACAAGTTAAAGTTATGTTTTGACAAGTTAAAGTACGTTTCAACAAGTTAAAATTACGATTTGACAAGTTAAAGTACATTTTTTAAAGTTAATGTTATGTTTTGACAAGTTAAAGTACGTTTCAACAAGTTAAAATTACGTTTTGAAAAATTAAAGTACATTCTTTACAAGTTAAAGTTACGTTTTGACAAGTTAAAGTGCGTTTTTTACAAGTTAAACTCACGTTTTGACAAGTTAAAGTACGTTTCAACAAGTATAAATTACGTTTCAACAAGTTAAAGTTACGTTTTGTCAAGTTAAAGTATGTTTCTTACAAGTTAAAGTTACGTTTTGACAAGTTAAAGTACGTTTCAACAAGTTAAAATTTAGATTTGACAAGTTAAAGTACATTTTTTACAAGTTAAAGTACGTTTTAACAAGTTAAAATGACGTTTGACAAGTTAAAGTACATTTTTTACAGGTTAAAGATACGTTTTGACAAGTTAATGTTTGTTTTTTACAAGTTAAAGTTACGTTTTGACAAGTTAATGTACGTTTCAACAAGTGTCAATTACGTTTTGACAAGTTAAAGTACATATTTTACAAGTTAAAGTCACGTTTTGACAAGGTAAAGTATGTTTTTTACAAGTTAAAGTTACGTTTTGACAAATTAAAGTAAGTTTCATCAAGTATATATTATGTTTCAACAAGTTAAAGTTACATTTTGTCAAGTTAAAGTAAATTTCTTACAAGTTAAAGTTACGTTTTAACAAGTTATAGTACATTCCAACAAGTTAAAATTATGATTTGACAAGTTAAAGTACATTTTGTACAAGTTAAAGTTATGTTTTGACAAGTTCAAGTACATTTCAACAAGTTAAAATTACATTTTGACAATTTAAAGTACAATTTTAACAAGTTAAAGTTACGTTTTGACAAGTTAAAGTATGTTTTTGACAAGTTAAAGTTACGCTTTGAAAAGTTAAATTATGTTTTTTACAAATTAAAGTTACGTTTTGACAAGTTAAAGTATGTTTCTTACAAGTTAAAGTTACGTTTTAACAAGTTATAGTACGTTCCAACAAGTTAAAATTACGATTTGACAAGTTAAAGTACATTTTTTAAAAGTTAAAGTTATGTTTTGACTAGTTAAAGTACGTTTCAACAAGTCAAAATTACGTTTTGACAAGTTAAAGTACATTTTTTACAAGTTAAAGTTATGTTTTGACAAGTTAAAGTACGTTTCAACAAGTTAAAATTACGATTTGACAAGTTAAAGTACATTTTTGACAAGTTAAAGTTATGTTTTGACAAGTTAAAGTACGTTTCAACAAGTTAAAATTAAGTTTTGACAAGTTAAAGTACATTTTTTACAAGTTAAAGTTACGTTATGACAAGTTAAATTTTGTTTTTTACAAGTTAAAGTTACGTTTTGACTAGTTAAAGTACGTTTCAACAAGTTAAAATTACGTTTTGACAAGTTAAAGTATATTTTTTACAAGTTAATGTTACGTTTTGATAAGTTAAAGTTTGTTTTTTACAAGTTCAAGTTACGTTTTGACAAGTTAAAGTACGTTTCAACAAGTTAAAATTACGATTTGACAAGTTAAAGTACATTTTTTACAAGTTAAAGTTAAATTTTGACAAGTTAAAGTATATTTTTTACAAGTTAAAATTACGATTTGACAAGTTAAAGTGCATTTTTTACAAGTTCAAGTTACGTTTTGACAAGTTAAAGAATGTTTTTTACAAGTTAAAGTTACGTTTTGACAAGTTAAATTATGTTTTTTACAAATTAAAGTTATGTTTTGACAAGTTAAAGTAAGTTTTTTACAAGTTAAAGTTACGTTTTGACAAGTTATAGTACGTTCCAACAAGTTAAAATTACGATTTGACAAGTTAAAGTACATTTTTTACAAGTTAAAGTTATGTTTTGACTAGTTAAAGTACGTTTCAACAAATTAAAATTACATTTTGACAAGTTAAAGTACATTTTTTACAAGTTAAAGTTACGTTTTGACAAGTTAAATTTTGTTTTTTACAAGTTAAAGTTACGTTTTGACAATTAAATTTTGTTTTTTACAAGTTAAAGTTACGTTTTGACAAGTTAAAGTACGTTTCAACAAGTTAAAATTAGGATTTGACAAGTTAAAGTACATTTTTCACAAGTTAATGTTATGTTTTGACAAGTTAAAGTACGTTTCAACAAGTTAAAATTACGTTTTGAAAAGTTAAAGTACATTCTTTACAAGTTAAAGTTACGTTTTGACAAGTTAAAGTTACGTTTTGACAAGTTATAGTACGTTCCAACAAGTTAAAATTACGATTTGACAAGTTAAAGTACATTTTTTACAAGTTAAAGTTATGTTTTGACTAGTTAAAGTACGTTTCAACCAGTTAAAATTACGTTTTGACAAGTTAAAGTATATTTTTTACAAGTTAAAGTTACGTTTTGATAAGTTAAAGTTTGTTTTTTACAAGTTAAAGTTACGTTTTGACAAGTTAAAGTACGTTTCAACAAGTTAAAATTACGATTTGACAAGTTAAAGTACATTTTTTACAAGTTAAAGTTATGTTTTGACAAGTTAAAGTACGTTTCAACAAATTAAAATTACATTTTGACAAGTTAAAGTACATTTTTTACAAGTTAAAGTTACGTTTTGACAAGTTAAATTTTGTTTTTTACAAGTTAAAGTTACGTTTTGACAAGTTAAAGTACGTTTCAACAATTTAAAATTACGATTTGACAAGTTAAAGTACATTTTTTACAAGTTAATGTTATGTTTTGACAAGTTAAAGTACGTTTCAACAAGTTAAAATTACGTTTTGAAAAGTTAAAGTACATTCTTTACAAGTTAAAGTTACGTTTTGACAAGTTAAATTTTGTTTCAACAAGTTAAAATTACGATTTGACAAGTTAAAGTACATTTTTTACAAGTTAAAGTTATGTTTTGACAAGTTAAAGTACGTTTCAACAAGTTAAAATTAAGTTTTGACAAGTTAAAGTACATTTTTTACAAGTTAAAGTTACGTTATGACAAGTTAAATTTTCTTTTTTACAAGTTAAAGTTACGTTTTGACTAGTTAAAGTACGTTTCAACAAGTTAAAATTACGTTTTGACAAGTTAAAGTATATTTTTTACAAGTTAAAGTTACGTTTTGATAAGTTAAAGTTTGTTTTTTACAAGTTCAAGTTACGTTTTGACAAGTTAAAGTACGTTTCAACTAGTTAAAATTACGATTTGACAAGTTAAAGTACATTTTTTACAAGTTAAAGTTAAATTTTGACAAGTTAAAATTACGATTTGACAAGTTAAAGTGCATTTTTTACAAGTTCAAGTTACGTTTTGACAAGTTAAAGAATGTTTTTTACAAATTAAAGTTACGTTTTGACAAGTTAAATTATGTTTTTTACAAATTAAAGTTATGTTTTGACAAGTTAAAGTATGTTTTTTACAAGTTAAAGTTACGTTTTGACAAGTTATAGTACGTTCCAACAAGTTAAAATTACGATTTGACAAGTTAAAGTACATTTTTTACAAGTTAAAGTTATGTTTTGACTAGTTAAAGTACGTTTCAACAAGTTAAAATTACGTTTTGACAAGTTAAAGTATATTTTTTACAAGTTAAAGTTACGTTTTGATAAGTTAAAGTTTGTTTTTTACAAGTTAAAGTTACGTTTTGACAAGTTAAAGTACGTTTCAACAAGTTAAAATTACGATTTGACAAGTTAAAGTACATTTTTTACAAGTTAAAGTTATGTTTTGACAAGTTAAAGTACGTTTCAACAAATTAAAATTACATTTTAACAAGTTAAAGTACATTTTTTACAAGTTAAAGTTACGTTTTGACAAGTTAAATTTTGTTTTTTACAACTTAAAGTTACGTTTTGACAAGTTAAAGTACGTTTCAACAATTTAAAATTACGATTTGACAAGTTAAAGTACATTTTTTACAAGTTAATGTTATGTTTTGACAAGTTAAAGTACGTTTCAACAAGTTAAAATTACGTTTTGAAAAGTTAAAGTACATTCTTTACAAGTTAAAGTTACGTTTTGACAAGTTAAAGTGCGTTTTTTACAAGTTAAACTTACGTTTTGACAAGTTAAAGTACGTTTCAACAAGTATAAATTACGTTTCAACAAGTTAAACTTACGTTTTGTCAAGTTAAAGTATGTTTCTTACAAGTTAAAGTTACGTTTTGACAAGTTAAAGTACGTTTCAACAAGTTAAAATTTAGATTTGACAAGTTAAAGTACATTTTTTACAAGTTAAAGTACGTTTTAACAAGTTAAAATGACGTTTGACAAGTTAAAGTACATTTTTTACAAGTTAAAGATACGTTTTGACAAGTTAATGTTTGTTTTTTACAAGTTAAAGTTACATTTTGACAAGTTAAAGTACGTTTCAACAAGTGTCAATTACGTTTTGACAAGTTAAAGTACATATTTTACAAGTTAAAGTCACGTTTTGACAAGGTAAAGTATGTTTTTTACAAGTTAAAGTTACGTTTTGACAAATTAAAGTAAGTTTCATCAAGTATATATTATGTTTCAACAAGTTAAAGTTACATTTTGTCAAGTTAAAGTAAATTTCTTACAAGTTAAAGTTACGTTTTAACAAGTTATAGTACATTCCAACAAGTTAAAATTATGATTTGACAAGTTAAATTACATTTTGTACAAGTTAAAGTTATGTTTTGACAAGTTCAAGTACATTTCAACAAGTTAAAATTACATTTTGACAATTTAAAGTACAATTTTAACAAGTTAAAGTTACGTTTTGAGAAGTTAAAGTATGTTTTTGACAAGTTAAAGTTACGTTTTGAAAAGTTAAATTATGTTTTTTACAAATTAAAGTTACGTTTTGACAAGTTAAAGTATGTTTCTTACAAGTTAAAGTTACGTTTTAACAAGTTATAGTACGTTCCAACAAGTTAAAATTACGATTTGACAAGTTAAAGTACATTTTTTAAAAGTTAAAGTTATGTTTTGACTAGTTAAAGTACGTTTCAACAAGTCAAAATTACGTTTTGACAAGTTAAAGTACATTTTTTACAAGTTAAAGTTATGTTTTGACAAGTTAAAGTACGTTTCAACAAGTTAAAATTACGATTTGACAAGTTAAAGTACATTTTTGACAAGTTAAAGTTATGTTTTGACAAGTTAAAGTACGTTTCAACAAGTTAAAATTAAGTTTTGACAAGTTAAAGTACATTTTTTACAAGTTAAAGTTACGTTATGACAAGTTAAATTTTGTTTTTTACAAGTTAAAGTTACGTTTTGACTAGTTAAAGTACGTTTCAACAAGTTAAAATTACGTTTTGACAAGTTAAAGTACATTTTTTACAAGTTAAAGTTAAATTTTGACAAGTTAAAGTATATTTTTTACAAGTTAAAATTACGATTTGACAAGTTAAAGTGCATTTTTTACAAGTTCAAGTTACGTTTTGACAAGTTAAAGAATGTTTTTTACAAGTTAAAGTTACGTTTTGACAAGTTAAATTATGTTTTTTACAAATTAAAGTTATGTTTTGACAAGTTAAAGTAAGTTTTTTACAAGTTAAAGTTACGTTTTGACAAGTTATAGTACGTTCCAACAAGTTAAAATTACGATTTGACAAGTTAAAGTACATTTTTTACAAGTTAAAGTTATGTTTTGACTAGTTAAAGTACGTTTCAACAAATTAAAATTACATTTTGACAAGTTAAAGTACATTTTTTACAAGTTAAAGTTACGTTTTGACAAGTTAAATTTTGTTTTTTACAAGTTAAAGTTACGTTTTGACAATTAAATTTTGTTTTTTACAAGTTAAAGTTACGTTTTGACAAGTTAAAGTACGTTTCAACAAGTTAAAATTAGGATTTGACAAGTTAAAGTACATTTTTCACAAGTTAATGTTATGTTTTGACAAGTTAAAGTACGTTTCAACAAGTTAAAATTACGTTTTGAAAAGTTAAAGTACATTCTTTACAAGTTAAAGTTACGTTTTGACAAGTTAAAGTTACGTTTTGACAAGTTATAGTACGTTCCAACAAGTTAAAATTACGATTTGACAAGTTAAAGTACATTTTTTACAAGTTAAAGTTATGTTTTGACTAGTTAAAGTACGTTTCAACCAGTTAAAATTACGTTTTGACAAGTTAAAGTATATTTTTTACAAGTTAAAGTTACGTTTTGATAAGTTAAAGTTTGTTTTTTACAAGTTAAAGTTACGTTTTGACAAGTTAAAGTACGTTTCAACAAGTTAAAATTACGATTTGACAAGTTAAAGTACATTTTTTACAAGTTAAAGTTATGTTTTGACAAGTTAAAGTACGTTTCAACAAATTAAAATTACATTTTGACAAGTTAAAGTACATTTTTTACAAGTTAAAGTTACGTTTTGACAAGTTAAATTTTGTTTTTTACAAGTTAAAGTTACGTTTTGACAAGTTAAAGTACGTTTCAACAATTTAAAATTACGATTTGACAAGTTAAAGTACATTTTTTACAAGTTAATGTTATGTTTTGACAAGTTAAAGTACGTTTCAACAAGTTAAAATTACGTTTTGAAAAGTTAAAGTACATTCTTTACAAGTTAAAGTTACGTTTTGACAAGTTAAATTTTGTTTCAACAAGTTAAAATTACGATTTGACAAGTTAAAGTACATTTTTTACAAGTTAAAGTTATGTTTTGACAAGTTAAAGTACGTTTCAACAAGTTAAAATTAAGTTTTGACAAGTTAAAGTACATTTTTTACAAGTTAAAGTTACGTTATGACAAGTTAAATTTTCTTTTTTACAAGTTAAAGTTACGTTTTGACTAGTTAAAGTACGTTTCAACAAGTTAAAATTACGTTTTGACAAGTTAAAGTATATTTTTTACAAGTTAAAGTTACGTTTTGATAAGTTAAAGTTTGTTTTTTACAAGTTCAAGTTACGTTTTGACAAGTTAAAGTACGTTTCAACTAGTTAAAATTACGATTTGACAAGTTAAAGTACATTTTTTACAAGTTAAAGTTAAATTTTGACAAGTTAAAATTACGATTTGACAAGTTAAAGTGCATTTTTTACAAGTTCAAGTTACGTTTTGACAAGTTAAAGAATGTTTTTTACAAATTAAAGTTACGTTTTGACAAGTTAAATTATGTTTTTTACAAATTAAAGTTATGTTTTGACAAGTTAAAGTATGTTTTTTACAAGTTAAAGTTACGTTTTGACAAGTTATAGTACGTTCCAACAAGTTAAAATTACGATTTGACAAGTTAAAGTACATTTTTTACAAGTTAAAGTTATGTTTTGACTAGTTAAAGTACGTTTCAACAAGTTAAAATTACGTTTTGACAAGTTAAAGTATATTTTTTACAAGTTAAAGTTACGTTTTGATAAGTTAAAGTTTGTTTTTTACAAGTTAAAGTTACGTTTTGACAAGTTAAAGTACGTTTCAACAAGTTAAAATTACGATTTGACAAGTTAAAGTACATTTTTTACAAGTTAAAGTTATGTTTTGACAAGTTAAAGTACGTTTCAACAAATTAAAATTACATTTTAACAAGTTAAAGTACATTTTTTACAAGTTAAAGTTACGTTTTGACAAGTTAAATTTTGTTTTTTACAACTTAAAGTTACGTTTTGACAAGTTAAAGTACGTTTCAACAATTTAAAATTACGATTTGACAAGTTAAAGTACATTTTTTACAAGTTAATGTTATGTTTTGACAAGTTAAAGTACGTTTCAACAAGTTAAAATTACGTTTTGAAAAGTTAAAGTACATTCTTTACAAGTTAAAGTTACGTTTTGACAAGTTAAAGTGCGTTTTTTACAAGTTAAACTTACGTTTTGACAAGTTAAAGTACGTTTCAACAAGTATAAATTACGTTTCAACAAGTTAAACTTACGTTTTGTCAAGTTAAAGTATGTTTCTTACAAGTTAAAGTTACGTTTTGACAAGTTAAAGTACGTTTCAACAAGTTAAAATTTAGATTTGACAAGTTAAAGTACATATTTTACAAGTTAAAGTACGTTTTAACAAGTTAAAATGACGTTTGACAAGTTAAAGTACATTTTTTACAAGTTAAAGATACGTTTTGACAAGTTAATGTTTGTTTTTTACAAGTTAAAGTTACATTTTGACAAGTTAAAGTACGTTTCAACAAGTGTCAATTACGTTTTGACAAGTTAAAGTACATATTTTACAAGTTAAAGTCACGTTTTGACAAGGTAAAGTATGTTTTTTACAAGTTAAAGTTACGTTTTGACAAATTAAAGTAAGTTTCATCAAGTATATATTATGTTTCAACAAGTTAAAGTTACATTTTGTCAAGTTAAAGTAAATTTCTTACAAGTTAAAGTTACGTTTTAACAAGTTATAGTACATTCCAACAAGTTAAAATTATGATTTGACAAGTTAAATTACATTTTGTACAAGTTAAAGTTATGTTTTGACAAGTTCAAGTACATTTCAACAAGTTAAAATTACATTTTGACAATTTAAAGTACAATTTTAACAAGTTAAAGTTACGTTTTGAGAAGTTAAAGTATGTTTTTGACAAGTTAAAGTTACGTTTTGAAAAGTTAAATTATGTTTTTTACAAATTAAAGTTACGTTTTGACAAGTTAAAGTATGTTTCTTACAAGTTAAAGTTACGTTTTAACAAGTTATAGTACGTTCCAACAAGTTAAAATTACGATTTGACAAGTTAAAGTACATTTTTTAAAAGTTAAAGTTATGTTTTGACTAGTTAAAGTACGTTTCAACAAGTCAAAATTACGTTTTGACAAGTTAAAGTACATTTTTTACAAGTTAAAGTTATGTTTTGACAAGTTAAAGTACGTTTCAACAAGTTAAAATTACGATTTGACAAGTTAAAGTACATTTTTGACAAGTTAAAGTTATGTTTTGACAAGTTAAAGTACGTTTCAACAAGTTAAAATTAAGTTTTGACAAGTTAAAGTACATTTTTTACAAGTTAAAGTTACGTTATGACAAGTTAAATTTTGTTTTTTACAAGTTAAAGTTACGTTTTGACTAGTTAAAGTACGTTTCAACAAGTTAAAATTACGTTTTGACAAGTTAAAGTATATTTTTTACAAGTTAATGTTACGTTTTGATAAGTTAAAGTTTGTTTTTTACAAGTTCAAGTTACGTTTTGACAAGTTAAAGTACGTTTCAACAAGTTAAAATTACGATTTGACAAGTTAAAGTACATTTTTTACAAGTTAAAGTTAAATTTTGACAAGTTAAAGTATATTTTTTACAAGTTAAAATTACGATTTGACAAGTTAAAGTGCATTTTTTACAAGTTCAAGTTACGTTTTGACAAGTTAAAGAATGTTTTTTACAAGTTAAAGTTACGTTTTGACAAGTTAAATTATGTTTTTTACAAATTAAAGTTATGTTTTGACAAGTTAAAGTAAGTTTTTTACAAGTTAAAGTTACGTTTTGACAAGTTATAGTACGTTCCAACAAGTTAAAATTACGATTTGACAAGTTAAAGTACATTTTTTACAAGTTAAAGTTATGTTTTGACTAGTTAAAGTACGTTTCAACAAATTAAAATTACATTTTGACAAGTTAAAGTACATTTTTTACAAGTTAAAGTTACGTTTTGACAAGTTAAATTTTGTTTTTTAAAAGTTAAAGTTACGTTTTGACAATTAAATTTTGTTTTTTACAAGTTAAAGTTACGTTTTGACAAGTTAAAGTACGTTTCAACAAGTTAAAATTACGATTTGACAAGTTAAAGTACATTTTTCACAAGTTAATGTTATGTTTTGACAAGTTAAAGTACGTTTCAACAAGTTAAAATTCGTTTTGAAAAGTTAAAGTACATTCTTTACAAGTTAAAGTTACGTTTTGACAAGTTAAAGTTACGTTTTGACAAGTTATAGTACGTTCCAACAAGTTAAAATTACGATTTGACAAGTTAAAGTACATTTTTTACAAGTTAAAGTTATGTTTTGACTAGTTAAAGTACGTTTCAACCAGTTAAAATTACGTTTTGACAAGTTAAAGTATATTTTTTACAAGTTAAAGTTACGTTTTGATAAGTTAAAGTTTGTTTTTTACAAGTTAAAGTTACGTTTTGACAAGTTAAAGTACGTTTCAACAAGTTAAAATTACGATTTGACAAGTTAAAGTACATTTTTTACAAGTTAAAGTTATGTTTTGACAAGTTAAAGTACGTTTCAACAAATTAAAATTACATTTTGACAAGTTAAAGTACATTTTTCACAAGTTAAAGTTACGTTTTGACAAGTTAAATTTTGTTTTTTACAAGTTAAAGTTACGTTTTGACAAGTTAAAGTACGTTTCAACAATTTAAAATTACGATTTGACAAGTTAAAGTACATTTTTTACAAGTTAATGTTATGTTTTGACAAGTTAAAGTACGTTTCAACAAGTTAAAATTACGTTTTGAAAAGTTAAAGTACATTCTTTACAAGTTAAAGTTACGTTTTGACAAGTTAAATTTTGTTTCAACAAGTTAAAATTACGATTTGACAAGTTAAAGTACATTTTTTACAAGTTAAAGTTATGTTTTGACAAGTTAAAGTACGTTTCAACAAGTTAAAATTAAGTTTTGACAAGTTAAAGTACATTTTTTACATGTTAAAGTTACGTTATGACAAGTTAAATTTTCTTTTTTACAAGTTAAAGTTACGTTTTGACTAGTTAAAGTACGTTTCAACAAGTTAAAATTACGTTTTGACAAGTTAAAGTATATTTTTTACAAGTTAAAGTTACGTTTTGATAAGTTAAAGTTTGTATTTTACAAGTTCAAGTTACGTTTTGACAAGTTAAAGTACGTTTCAACTAGTTAAAATTACGATTTGACAAGTTAAAGTACATTTTTTACAAGTTAAAGTTAAATTTTGACAAGTTAAAATTACGATTTGACAAGTTAAAGTGCATTTTTTACAAGTTCAAGTTACGTTTTGACAAGTTAAAGAATGTTTTTTACAAATTAAAGTTACGTTTTGACAAGTTAAATTATGTTTTTTACAAATTAAAGTTATGTTTTGACAAGTTAAAGTATGTTTTTTACAAGTTAAAGTTACGTTTTGACAAGTTATAGTACGTTCCAACAAGTTAAAATTACGATTTGACAAGTTAAAGTACATTTTTTACAAGTTAAAGTTATGTTTTGACTAGTTAAAGTACGTTTCAACAAGTTAAAATTACGTTTTGACAAGTTAAAGTATATTTTTTACAAGTTAAAGTTACGTTTTGATAAGTTAAAGTTTGTTTTTTACAAGTTAAAGTTACGTTTTGACAAGTTAAAGTACGTTTCAACAAGTTAAAATTACGATTTGACAAGTTAAAGTACATTTTTTACAAGTTAAAGTTATGTTTTGACAAGTTAAAGTACGTTTCAACAAATTAAAATTACATTTTAACAAGTTAAAGTACATTTTTTACAAGTTAAAGTTACGTTTTGACAAGTTAAATTTTGTTTTTTACAACTTAAAGTTACGTTTTGACAAGTTAAAGTACGTTTCAACAATTTAAAATTACGATTTGACAAGTTAAAGTACATTTTTTACAAGTTAATGTTATGTTTTGACAAGTTAAAGTACGTTTCAACAAGTTAAAATTACGTTTTGAAAAGTTAAAGTACATTCTTTACAAGTTAAAGTTACGTTTTGACAAGTTAAAGTGCGTTTTTTACAAGTTAAACTTACGTTTTGACAAGTTAAAGTACGTTTCAACAAGTATAAATTACGTTTCAACGAGTTAAACTTACGTTTTGTCAAGTTAAAGTATGTTTCTTACAAGTTAAAGTTACGTTTTGACAAGTTAAAGTACGTTTCAACAAGTTAAAATTTAGATTTGACAAGTTAAAGTACATTCTTTACAAGTTAAAGTTACGTTTTGACAAGTTAAAGTTACGTTTTGACAAGTTATAGTACGTTCCAACAAGTTAAAATTACGATTTGACAAGTTAAAGTACATTTTTTACAAGTTAAAGTTATGTTTTGACTAGTTAAAGTACGTTTCAACCAGTTAAAATTACGTTTTGACAAGTTAAAGTATATTTTTTACAAGTTAAAGTTACGTTTTGATAAGTTAAAGTTTGTTTTTTACAAGTTAAAGTTACGTTTTGACAAGTTAAAGTACGTTTCAACAAGTTAAAATTACGATTTGACAAGTTAAAGTACATTTTTTACAAGTTAAAGTTATGTTTTGACAAGTTAAAGTACGTTTCAACAAATTAAAATTACATTTTGACAAGTTAAAGTACATTTTTTACAAGTTAAAGTTACGTTTTGACAAGTTAAATTTTGTTTTTTACAAGTTAAAGTTACGTTTTGACAAGTTAAAGTACGTTTCAACAATTTAAAATTACGATTTGACAAGTTAAAGTACATTTTTTACAAGTTAATGTTATGTTTTGACAAGTTAAAGTACGTTTCAACAAGTTAAAATTACGTTTTGAAAAGTTAAAGTACATTCTTTACAAGTTAAAGTTACGTTTTGACAAGTTAAATTTTGTTTCAACAAGTTAAAATTACGATTTGACAAGTTAAAGTACATTTTTTACAAGTTAAAGTTATGTTTTGACAAGTTAAAGTACGTTTCAACAAGTTAAAATTAAGTTTTGACAAGTTAAAGTACATTTTTTACAAGTTAAAGTTACGTTATGACAAGTTAAATTTTCTTTTTTACAAGTTAAAGTTACGTTTTGACTAGTTAAAGTACGTTTCATCAAGTTAAAATTACGTTTTGACAAGTTAAAGTATATTTTTTACAAGTTAAAGTTACGTTTTGATAAGTTAAAGTTTGTTTTTTACAAGTTCAAGTTACGTTTTGACAAGTTAAAGTACGTTTCAACTAGTTAAAATTACGATTTGACAAGTTAAAGTACATTTTTTACAAGTTAAAGTTAAATTTTGACAAGTTAAAATTACGATTTGACAAGTTAAAGTGCATTTTTTACAAGTTCAAGTTACGTTTTGACAAGTTAAAGAATGTTTTTTACAAATTAAAGTTACGTTTTGACAAGTTAAATTATGTTTTTTACAAATTAAAGTTATGTTTTGACAAGTTAAAGTATGTTTTTTACAAGTTAAAGTTACGTTTTGACAAGTTATAGTACGTTCCAACAAGTTAAAATTACGATTTGACAAGTTAAAGTACATTTTTTACAAGTTAAAGTTATGTTTTGACTAGTTAAAGTACGTTTCAACAAGTTAAAATTACGTTTTGACAAGTTAAAGTATATTTTTTACAAGTTAAAGTTACGTTTTGATAAGTTAAAGTTTGTTTTTTACAAGTTAAAGTTACGTTTTGACAAGTTAAAGTACGTTTCAACAAGTTAAAATTACGATTTGACAAGTTAAAGTACATTTTTTACAAGTTAAAGTTATGTTTTGACAAGTTAAAGTACGTTTCAACAAATTAAAATTACATTTTAACAAGTTAAAGTACATTTTTTACAAGTTAAAGTTACGTTTTGACAAGTTAAATTTTGTTTTTTACAACTTAAAGTTACGTTTTGACAAGTTAAAGTACGTTTCAACAATTTAAAATTACGATTTGACAAGTTAAAGTACATTTTTTACAAGTTAATGTTATGTTTTGACAAGTTAAAGTACGTTTCAACAAGTTAAAATTACGTTTTGAAAAGTTAAAGTACATTCTTTACAAGTTAAAGTTACGTTTTGACAAGTTAAAGTGCGTTTTTTACAAGTTAAACTTACGTTTTGACAAGTTAAAGTACGTTTCAACAAGTATAAATTACGTTTCAACAAGTTAAACTTACGTTTTGTCAAGTTAAAGTATGTTTCTTACAAGTTAAAGTTACGTTTTGACAAGTTAAAGTACGTTTCAACAAGTTAAAATTTAGATTTGACAAGTTAAAGTACATTTTTTACAAGTTAAAGTACGTTTTAACAAGTTAAAATGACGTTTGACAAGTTAAAGTACATTTTTTACAAGTTAAAGATACGTTTTGACAAGTTAATGTTTGTTTTTTACAAGTTAAAGTTACATTTTGACAAGTTAAAGTACGTTTCAACAAGTGTCAATTACGTTTTGACAAGTTAAAGTACATATTTTACAAGTTAAAGTCACGTTTTGACAAGGTAAAGTATGTTTTTTACAAGTTAAAGTTACGTTTTGACAAATTAAAGTAAGTTTCATCAAGTATATATTATGTTTCAACAACTTAAAGTTACATTTTGTCAAGTTAAAGTATATTTCTTACAAGTTAAAGTTACGTTTAAACAAGTTATAGTACATTCCAACAAGTTAAAATTATGATTTGACAAGTTAAAGTACATTTTTTACAAGTTAAAGTTATGTTTTCACAAGTTCAAGTACATTTCAACAAGTTAAAATTACATTTTGACAAGTTAAAGTACAATTTTAACAAGTTAAAGTTACGTTTTGACAAGTTAAAGTATGTTTTTTACAAGTTAAACTTACGTTTTGATAAGTTAAAGTTTGTTTTTTACAAGTTAAAGTTACGTTTTGACAAGTTAAAGTACGTTTCAATAAGTTAAAATTACGATTTGACAAGTTAAAGTACATTTTTTACAAGTTAAAGTTATGTTTTGACAAGTTAAAGTACGTTTCAACAAATTAAAATTACATTTTGACAAGTTAAAGTACATTTTTTACAAGTTAAAGTTACGTTTTGACAAGTTAAATTTTGTTTTTTACAAGTTAAAGTTACGTTTTGACAAGTTAAATTTTGTTTTTTACAAGTTAAAGTTACGTTTTGACAAGTTAAAGTACGTTTCAACAAGTTAAAATTACGATTTGACAAGTTAAAGTACATTTTTCACAAGTTAATGTTATGTTTTGACAAGTTAAAGTACGTTTCAACAAGTTAAAATTACGTTTTGAAAAGTAAAAGTACATTCTTTACAAGTTAAAGTTACGTTTTGACAACTTAAAGTGCGTTTTTTACAAGTTAAACTTACGTTTTGACAAGTTAAAGTACGTTTCAACAAGTATAAATTACGTTTCAACAAGTTAAACTTACGTTTTGTCAAGTTAAAGTATGTTTCTTACAAGTTAAAGTTACGTTTTGACAAGTTAAAGTACGTTTCAACAAGTTAAAATTTAGATTTGACAAGTTAAAGTACATTTTTTACAAGTTAAAATGACGTTTGACAAGTTAAAGTACATTTTTTACAAGTTAAAGATACGTTTTGACAAGTTAATGTTTGTTTTTTACAAGTTAAAGTTACGTTTTTACAAGTTAAAGTACGTTTCAACAAGTGTCAATTACGTTTTGACAAGTTAAAGTACATATTTTACAAGTTAAAGTCACGTTTTGACAAGGTAAAGTATGTTTTTTACAAGTTAAAGTTACGTTTTGACAAATTAAAGTAAGTTTCATCAAGTATATATTATGTTTCAACAAGTTAAAGTTACATTTTGTCAAGTTAAAGTATATTTCTTACAAGTTAAAGTTACGTTTAAACAAGTTATAGTACATTCCAACAAGTTAAAATTATGATTTGACAAGTTAAAGTACATTTTTTACAAGTTAAAGTTATGTTTTGACAAGTTCAAGTACATTTCAACAAGTTAAAATTACATTTTGACAAGTTAAAGTACAATTTTAACAAGTTAAAGTTACGTTTTGACAAGTTAAAGTATGTTTTTGACAAGTTAAAGTTACGTTTTGACAAGTTAAATTATATTTTTTACAAGTTAAAGTTACGTTTTGATAAGTCAAAGTTTGTTTTTTACAAGTTAAAGTTACGTTTTGACAAGTTAAAGTACGTTTCAACAAGTTAAAATTACGATTTGACAAGTTAAAGTACATTTTTTACAAGTTAAAGTTATGTTTTGACAAGTTAAAGTACGTTTCAACAAATTAAAATTACATTTTGACAAGTTAAAGTACATTTTTTACAAGTTAAAGTTACGTTTTGACAAGTTAAATTTTGTTTTTTACAAGTTAAAGTTACGTTTTGACAATTAAATTTTGTTTTTTACAAGTTAAAGTTACGTTTTGACAAGTTAAAGTACGTTTCAACAAGTTAAAATTACGATTTGACAAGTTAAAGTACATTTTTCACAAGTTAATGTTATGTTTTGACAAGTTAAAGTACGTTTCAACAAGTTAAAATTACGTTTTGAAAAGTTAAAGTACATTCTTTACAAGTTAAAGTTACGTTTTGACAAGTTAAAGTGCGTTTTTTACAAGTTAAACTTACGTTTTGACAAGTTAAAGTACGTTTCAACAAGTATAAATTACGTTTCAACAAGTTAAAGTTACGTTTTGTCAAGTTAAAGTATGTTTCTTACAAGTTAAAGTTACGTTTTGACAAGTTAAAGTACGTTTCAACAAGTGAAAATTTAGATTTGACAAGTTAAAGTACATTTTTTACAAGTTAAAGTACGTTTTAACAAGTTAAAATGACGTTTGACAAGTTAAAGTACATTTTTTACAAGTTAAAGATACGTTTTGACAAGTTAATGTTTGTTTTTTGCAAGTTAAAGATACGTTTTTACAAGTTAAAGTACGTTTCAACAAGTGTCAATTACGTTTTGACAAGTTAAAGTACATATTTTACAAGTTAAAGTCACGTTTTGACAAGGTAAAGTATGTTTTTTACAAGTTAAAGTTACGTTTTGACAAATTAAAGTAAGTTTCATCAAGTATATATTATGTTTCAACAAGTTAAAGTTACATTTTGTCAAGTTAAAGTATATTTCTTACAAGTTAAAGTTACGTTTAAACAAGTTATAGTACATTCCAACAAGTTAAAATTATGATTTGACAAGTTAAAGTACATTTTTTACAAGTTAAAGTTATGTTTTGACAAGTTCAAGTGCATTTCAACAAGTTAAAATTACATTTTGACAAGTTAAAGTACAATTTTAACAAGTTAAAGTTACGTTTTGACAAGTTAAAGTATGTTTTTGACAAGTTAAAATTACGTTTTGACAAGTTGAAGTATATTTTTTACAAGTTAAAGTTACTTTTTGATAAGTTAAAGTTTGTTTTTTACAAGTTAAAGTTACGTTTTAACAAGTTAAAGTACGTTTCAACAAGTTAAAATTACGATTTGACATGTTAAAGTACATTTTTTACAAGTTAAATTTATGTTTTGACAAGTTAAAGTACGTTTCAACAAATTAAAATTACATTTTGACAAGTTAAAGTACATTTTTTACAAGTTAAAGTTACGTTTTGACAAGTTAAAGTACATTTTTCACAAGTTAATGTTATGTTTTGATAAGTTAAAGTACGTTTCAGCAAGTTAAAATTACGTTTTGAAAAGTTAAAGTACATTCTTTACAAGTTAAAGTTACGTTTTGACAAGTTAAAGTGCGTTTTTTACAAGTTAAACTTACGTTTTGACAAGTTAAAGTACGTTTCAACAAGTATAAATTACGTTTCAACAAGTTAAAGTTACGTTTTGACAAGTTAAAGTACGTTCCAACAAGTTAAAATTACGTTTTAACAAGTTAAAGTTACGTTTTAACAAGTTATAGTACGTTCCAACAAGTTAAAATTACGATTTGACAAGTTAAAGTACATTTTTTATAAGTTAAAGTTATGTTTTGACTAGTTAAAATACGTTCCAACAAGTTAAAATTACGATTTGACAAGTTAAAGTACATTTTTTAAAAGTTAAAGTTATGTTTTGACTAGTTAAAATACGTTTCAACAAGTCAAAATTACGTTTTGACAAGTTAAAGTGCATATTTTACAAGTTAAAGTTATGTTTTGACAAGTTAAAGTACGTTTCAAGAAGTTAAAATTAAGGTTTGACAAGTTAAAGTACATTTTTTACAAGTTAAAGTTACGTTATGACAAGTTAAATTTTGTTTTTTACAAGTTAAAGTTACGTTTTGACAAGTTAAAGTACGTTTCAACAAGTTAAAATTACGATTTGACAAGTTAAAGTACATTTTTTACAAGTTAGAGTTATGTTTTGACAAGTTAAAGTACGTTTCAACAAGTTAATGTTATGTTTTGATAAGTTAAAGTACGTTTCAGCAAGTTAAAATTACGTTTTGAAAAGTTAAAGTACATTCTTTACAAGTTAAAGTTACGTTTTGAGAAGTTAAAGTGCGTTTTTTACAAGTTAAACTTACATTTTGACAAGTTAAAGTACGTTTCAACATGTATAAATTACGTTTCAACAAGTTAAAGTTACGTTTTGACAAGTTAAAGTATGTTTCTTACAAGTTAAAGTTACGTTTTAACAAGTTATAGTACGTTCCAACAAGTTAAAATTACGATTTGACAAGTTAAAGTACATTTTTTATAAGTTAAAGTTATGTTTTGACTAGTTAAAATACGTTCCAACAAGTTAAAATTACGATTTGACAAGTTAAAGTACATTTTTTAAAAGTTAAAGTTATGTTTTGACTAGTTAAAATACGTTTCAACAAGTCAAAATTACGTTTTGACAAGTTAAAGTACATTTTTTACAAGTTAAAGTTATGTTTTGACAAGTTAAAGTACGTTTCAACAAGTTAATATTACGATTTGACAAGTTAAAGTACATTTTTTACAAGTTAAAGTTATGTTTTGACAAGTTAAAGTACGTTTCAAGAAGTTAAAATTAAGTTTTGACAAGTTAAAGTACATTTTTTACAAGTTAAAGTTACGTTATGACAAGTTAAATTTTGTTTTTTACAAGTTAAAGTTACGTTTTGACAAGTTAAAGTACGTTTCAACAAGTTAAAATTACGATTTGACAAGTTAAAGTATATTTTTTACAAGTTAGAGTTATGTTTTGACAAGTTAAAGTACGTTTCAACAAGTTAAAATTACGTTTTGAAAAGTTAAAGTATATTCTTTACAATTTAAAGTTACGTTTTGACAAGTTAAAGTGCGTTTTTTACAAGTTAAAGTTACGTTTTGACAAGTTAAAGTACGTTTCAACAAGTATAAATTACGTTTCAACAAGTTAAAGTTACGTTTTGTCAAGTTAAAGTATGTTTTTTACAAGTTAAAATTATGTTTTGACAAGTTAAAGAATGTTTTTACAAGTTAAAGTTATGTTTTGATAAGTTAAATTACGTTTCAACAAGTTAAAATTACGATTTGACAAGTTGAAGTACATTTTTTACAAGTTAAAGTTAGATTTTGACAAGTTAAAGTATATTTTTTACAAGTTAAAATTACGATTTGACAAGTTAAAGTGCGTTTTTTACAAGTTCAAGTTACGTTCTGACAAGTTAAAGAATGTTTTTTACAAGTTAAAGTTACGTTTTGACAAGTTAAATTATGTTTCTTACAAATTAAAGTTACGTTTTGACAAGTTAAAGTATGTTTTTTACAAGTTAAAGTTACGTTTTGACAAGTTATAGTACGTTCCAACAAGTTAAAATTAGGATTTCATAAGTTAAAGTAAATTTTTTACAAGTTAAAGTTATGTTTTGACTAGTTAAAGTACGTTTCAACAAGTTAATATTACGTTTTGACAAGTTAAAGTTTGTTTTTTACAAGTTAAAGTTACGTTTTGACAAGTTAAAGTACGTTTCAACAAGTTAAAATTACGATTTGACAAGTTAAAGTACATTTTTTACAAGTTAAAGTTATGTTTTGACAAGTTAAAGTAGGTTTCAACAAGTTAAAATTACGTTTTGACAAGTTAAAGTACATTTTTTACAAGTTAAAGTTACGTTTTGACAAGTTAAATTTTGTTTTTAACAAGTTAAAGTTACGTTCTCACAAGTTAAAGTACGTTTCAACAAGTTCAAATTTACGATTTGACAAGTTAAAGTACATTTTTTACAAGTTAATGTTATGTTTTGACAAGTTAAAGTACGTTTCATCAAGTTAAAATTACGTTTTGAAAAGTTAAAGTACATTCTTTAAAAGTTAAAGTTACGTTTTGACCAGTTAAAGTGCGTTTTTTACAAGTTAAACTTATGTTTTGACAAGTTAAAGTACGTTTCAACAAGTATAAATTACGTTTCAACAAGTTGAAGTTACGTTTTGTCAAGTTAAAGTATGTTTCTTACATATTAAAGTTACGTTTTGACAAGTTAAAGTACGTTTCAACAAGTTAAAATGACGAGTTAAAGTACATTTTTGTCAAGTTAAAGTATGTTTTTTACAAGATAAAGTTAGGTTTTGACAAGTTAAATTATGATTTACAAATTAAAGTTACGTTTTGACAAGTTAAAGTATGTTTCTTACAAGTTAAAGATATGTTTTAACAAGTTATAGTACGTTCCAACAAGTTAAAATTACGAT
Source organism: Urtica urens (assembly GCA_958296335.1). Lineage (NCBI taxonomy): Eukaryota > Viridiplantae > Streptophyta > Magnoliopsida > Rosales > Urticaceae > Urtica > Urtica urens. The sequence continues at coordinate 29,791,686 of OY282520.1, forward strand.
TTGACAAGTTAAAGTACATTTTTTAAAAGTTAAAGTTATGTTTTGACTAGTTAAAATACGTTTCAACAAGTCAAAATTATGTTTTGACAAGTTAAAGTACATTTTTTACAAGTTAAAGTTATGTTTTGACAAGTTAAAGTACGTTTCAACAAGTTAAAATTACGATTTGACAAGTTAAAGTACATTTTTTACAAGTTAAAGTTATGTTTTGACAAGTTAAAGTACGTTTCAAGAAGTTAAAATTAAGTTTTGACAAGTTAAAGTACATTTTTTACAAGTTAAAGTTACGTTATGACAAGTTAAATTTTGTTTTTTACAAGTTAAAGTTACGTTTTGACAAGTTAAAGTACGTTTCAACAAGTTAAAATTACGATTTGACAAGTTAAAGTACATTTTTTACAAGTTAGAGTTATGTTTTGACAAGTTAAAGTACGTTTCAACAAGTTAAAATTACGTTTTGAAAAGTTAAAGTACATTCTTTACAAGTTAAAGTTACGTTTTGACAAGTTAAAGTGCGTTTTTTACAAGTTAAACTTACGTTTTGACAAGTTAAAGTCTGTTTCAACAAGTATAAATTACGTTTCAACAAGTTAAAGTTACGTTTTGTCAAGTTAAAGTATGTTTCTTACAAGTTAAAGTTACGTTTTGACAAGTTAAAGTACGTTTCAACAAGTTAAAATTTAGATTTGACAAGTTAAAGTACATTTTTTACAAGTTAAAGTACGTTTTAACAATGTAAAATGACGTTTGACAAGTTAAAGTACATTTTTTACAAGTTAAAGATACGTTTTGACAAGTTAATGTTTGTTTTTTACAAGTTAAAGTTACTTTTTGACAAGTTAAATTATGTTTCTTACAAATTAAAGTTACGTTTTGACAAGTTAAAGTATGTTTTTTACAAGTTAAAGTTACGTTTTGACAAGTTATAGTACGTTCCAACAAGTTAAAATTAGGATTTGATAAGTTAAAGTAAATTTTTTACAAGTTAAAGTTATGTTTTGACTAGTTAAAGTACGTTTCAACAAGTTAATATTACGTTTTGACAAGTTAAAGTTTGTTTTTTACAAGTTAAAGTTACGTTTTGACAAGTTAAAGTACGTTTCAACAAGTTAAAATTACGATTTGACAAGTTAAAGTACATTTTTTACAAGTTAAAGTTATGTTTTGACAAGTTAAAGTAGGTTTCAACAAGTTAAAATTATGTTTTGACAAGTTAAAGTACGTTTCAACAAGTTAAAATTACGTTTTGAAAAGTTAAAGTACATTCTTTACAAGTTAAAGTTACGTTTTGACAAGTTAAAGTGCGTTTTTTACAAGTTAAACTTACGTTTTGACAAGTTAAAGTCTGTTTCAACAAGTATAAATTACGTTTCAACAAGTTAAAGTTACGTTTTGTCAAGTTAAAGTACATTTTTTACAAGCTAAAGTTATGTTTTGACAAGTTAAAGTACGTTTCAACAAGTTAAAATTACGATTTGACAAGTTAAAGTACATTTTTTACAAGTTAAAGTTATGTTTTGACAAGTTAAAGTACGTTTAAACAATTTAAAATTATGTTTTGACAAGTTAAAGTACATTTTTTACAAGTTAAAGTTACGTTTTGACAAGTTAAAGTGTGTTTTTTACAAGTTAAAGTTACATTTTGACAAGTTAAAGTACGTTTCCACCAGTATAAATTATGTTTCAACAAGTTAAAGTTACGTTTTGTCAAGTTAACGTATGTTTCTTACATATTAAAGTTACGTTTTGACAAGTTAAAGTACGTTCAAACAAGTTAAAATTACGATTTGACAAGTTAAAGTACATTTTTTACATGTTAAAGTTATGTTTTGACAAGTTAAAGTATATTTTTTACAAGTTAAAAATACGATTTGGCAAGTTAAAGTGCATTTTTTACAAGTTAAAGTTACGTTTTAACAAGTTAAAGTATGTTTTTTATAAGTTAAAGTTACGTTTTGACAAGTTAAATTATGTTTTTTACAAATTAAAGTTACGTTTTAACAAGTTAAAGTATGTTTCTTACAAGTTAAAGTTACGTTTTTAACAAGTTATAGTACGTTCCAACAAGTTAAAATTACGATTTGACAAGTTAAAGTACATTTTTTAAAAGTTAAAGTTATGTTTTGACTAGTTAAAGTACGTTTCAACAAATTAAAATTACGTTTTGACAAGTTTAAGTGCATATTTTACAAGTTAAAGTTATGTTTTGACAAGTTAAAGTACGTTTCAACAAGTTAAAATAACGATTTGACAAGTTAAAGTACATTTTTTACAAGTTAAAGTTATGTTTTGACAAGTTAAATTAAGTTTAAACAAGTTAAAATTATGTTTTGACAAGTTAAAGTACATTTTTTACAAATTAAAGTTATGTTTTGACAAGTTAAAGTGTGTTTTTTACAAGTTAAAGTTACGTTTTGACAAGTTAAATTACGTTTCCACAAGTATAAATTACGTTTCAACAAGTTAAAGTTACGTTTTGTCAAGTTAAAGTATGTTTCTTACAAATTAAAGTTACGTTTTGACAAGTTAAAGTACGTTCCAACAAGTTAAAATTACGATTTGACAAGTTAAAGGACATTTTTTCAAGTTAAAGTTATGTTTTGAAAAGTTAAAGTACGTTTCAACAAGTTAAAATTACGTTTTGACAAGTTAAACTACATTTTTTACAAGTTAAAGTTACGTTTTGACAAGTTAAAGTTTGTTTTTTACAAGTTAAAGTTACGTTTTGACAAGTTAAAATTCATTTCAACAAGTTTAAATTTCGTTTTAACAAGTTAAAGTGCATGTTTTACAAGTTTAAGTTATGTTTTGACTAGTTAAAGTGACGTTTCAACAAGTTAAAGTTACATTTTGACTAGTTAAAGTATGTTTTTTTAAAGTTAAAGTTACATTTTGACAAGTTAAACTGTTTTTTGTACAAGTTAAAGTTACGTTTTGACAAGGTAAAGTACGTTTCAACAAGTTTAAAGTTACGGACTAACAAGTTAAAGTGTTTTTTGTACAAGTTAAAGTTACGTTTTGACAAGGTAAAGTACGTTTTAACAAGTTTAAAGTTACGGACTAACAAGTTAACGTACTTTTTTACAAGTAAAAGTATGATTCTTACAAGTTAAAGTTACGTTTTGAGAAGTTAAACTACGTTTCAAAAACTTAAAATTACGTTTTGACAAGTTAGAGTATATTTTTTACAAGTTAAAGTTAAGTTTTAAAAAGTTAAAGTACGTTTTTTACATGTTAAAATTAATTCTTTCCAAGTTAAAGTACATTTCAACAAGTTAAAATTACATTTTGACAAGTTAAACTACAATTTTAACAAGTTAAAGTTACGTTTTCTCAAGTTAGAGTAGGTTTTTTACAAGTTAAAGTTATGTTTTGACAAGTTAAAGAATGTTTTTACAAGTTAAAGTTATGTTTTGACAAGTTAAAGTATGTTTTTTACAAGTTAAACTTACGTTTTGACAAGTTAAAATACATTTCAACAAGTTTAAATTACATTTTAACAAGTTAAAGTGCATGTTTTACAAGTTTAAGTTACGTTTTGACAAGTTAAAGTTACGTTTCAACAAGTTTAGGTTACATTTTGACTAGTTAAAGTACGTTTTTTACAAGTTAAAGTTTTATTTTGACAAGTTATAGTATGTTTTTTACAAGTTAAACTTACGTTTTGACAAGTTAAAATACATTTCAACAAGTTTAAATTACATTTTAACAAGTTAAAGTGCATGTTTTACAAGTTTAAGTTACGTTTTGAAAAGTTAAAGTTACGTTTCAATAAGTTAAGGTTACATTTTAACTAGTTAAAGTACGTTTTTTACAAGTTAAAGTTACATTTTGACAAGTTAAAGTGTTTTTTGTACAAGTTAAAGTTACGTTGTGACAAGGTAAGGTACGTTTAAACAAGTTTAAAGTTTCGGACTGACAAGTTAAAGTACTTTTTTACAAGTAAAAGTATGATTCTTACAAGTTAAAGTTACGTTTGACAAGTTAAAGTACGTTTTAACAAGTTCAAATTACATTTTGACAAGTTAAAGTTACGTTGTGACAAGTTAAAGTACGTTTCAAAAACTTAAAATTACGTTTTGACAAGTTAAAGTACATTTTTTACAAATTAAAGTTATGTTTTGACAAGTTAAAGTGTGTTTTTTACAAGTTAAAGTTACGTTTTGACAAGTTAAAGTACGTTTCCACAAGTATAAATTACGTTTCAACAAGTTAAAGTTACGTTTTGTCAAGTTAAAGTATGTTTCTTACAAATTAAAGTTACGTTTTGACAAGTTAAAGTACGTTCCAACAAGTTAAAATTACGATTTGACAAGTTAAAGGACATTTTTTCAAGTTAAAGTTATGTTTTGAAAAGTTAAAGTACGTTTCAACAAGTTAAAATTACGTTTTGACAAGTTAAACTACATTTTTTACAAGTTAAAGTTACGTTTTGACAAGTTAAAGTTTGTTTTTTACAAGTTAAAGTTACGTTTTGACAAGTTAAAATTCATTTCAACAAGTTTAAATTTCGTTTTAACAAGTTAAAGTGCATGTTTTACAAGTTTAAGTTATGTTTTGACTAGTTAAAGTGACGTTTCAACAAGTTAAAGTTACATTTTGACTAGTTAAAGTATGTGTTTTTTAAAGTTAAAGTTACATTTTGACAAGTTAAACTGTTTTTTGTACAAGTTAAAGTTACGTTTTGACAAGGTAAAGTACGTTTCAACAAGTTTAAAGTTACGGACTAACAAGTTAAAGTGTTTTTTGTACAAGTTAAAGTTACGTTTTGACAAGGTAAAGTACGTTTTAACAAGTTTAAAGTTACGGACTAACAAGTTAACGTACTTTTTTACAAGTAAAAGTATGATTCTTACAAGTTAAAGTTACGTTTTGACAAGTTAAACTACGTTTCAAAAACTTAAAATTACGTTTTGACAAGTTAGAGTATATTTTTTACAAGTTAAAGTTAAGTTTTAAAAAGTTAAAGTACGTTTTTTACATGTTAAAATTAATTCTTTCCAAGTTAAAGTACATTTCAACAAGTTAAAATTACATTTTGACAAGTTAAACTACAATTTTAACAAGTTAAAATTACGTTTTCTCAAGTTAGAGTAGGTTTTTTACAAGTTAAAGTTATGTTTTGACAAGTTAAAGAATGTTTTTACAAGTTAAAGTTATGTTTTGACAAGTTAAAGTATGTTTTTTACAAGTTAAACTTACGTTTTGACAAGTTAAAATACATTTCAACAAGTTTAAATTACATTTTAACAAGTTAAAGTGCATGTTTTACAAGTTTAAGTTACGTTTTGACAAGTTAAAGTTACGTTTCAACAAGTTAAGGTTACATTTTGACTAGTTAAAGTACGTTTTTTACAAGTTAAAGTTTTATTTTGACAAGTTATAGTATGTTTTTTACAAGTTAAACTTACGTTTTGACAAGTTAAAATACATTTCAACAACTTTAAATTAGATTTTAACAAGTTAAAGTGCATGTTTTACAAGTTTAAGTTACGTTTTGAAAAGTTAAAGTTACGTTTCAATAAGTTAAGGTTACATTTTAACTAGTTAAAGTACGTTTTTTACAAGTTAAAGTTACATTTTGACAAGTTAAAGTGTTTTTTGTACAAGTTAAAGTTACGTTGTGACAAGGTAAAGTACGTTTAAACAAGTTTAAAGTTTCGGACTGACAAGTTAAAGTACTTTTTTACAAGTAAAAGTATGATTCTTACAAGTTAAAGTTACGTTTGACAAGTTAAAGTACGTTTTAACAAGTTCAAATTACATTTTGACAAGTTAAAGTTACGTTGTGACAAGTTAAAGTACGTTTCAAAAACTTAAAATTACGTTTTGACAAGTTAGAGTATATTTTTTACAAGTTAAAGTACGTTTCTTACATGTTAAAATTAATTCTTTCCAAGTTAAAGTACATTTCAACAAGTTAAAATTACATTTTGACAAGTTAAAGTATAATTTTAACAAGTTAAAGTTACGTTTTGTCAAGTTAGAGTAGGTTTTTTACAAATTAAAGTTATGTTTTGACAAGTTAAAGAATGTTTTGACAAGTTAAAGTTATGTTTTGACAAGGTAAATAATGTTTCAACAAGTTAAAATTACGATTTGACAAGTTAAAGTACATTTTTTACAAGTTAAAGTTACATTTTGACAAGTTAAAGTATATATTTTACAAGTTAAAATTACGATTTGACAAGTTAAAGTGCATTTTTTATAAGTTCAAGTTACGTTTTGACAAGTTAAATTATGTTTTTTACAAATTAAAGATACGTTTTGACAAGTTAAAGTATGTTTCTTACAAGTTAAAGTTACGTTTTGACAAGTTAAAGTACGTTCCAACAAGTTAAAATTACGATTTGACAAGTTAAAGTACATTTTTTACAAGTTAAAGTTATGTTTTGACTAGTTAAAGTACGTTTCAACAAGTTAAAATTACGTTTTGACAAGTTAAAGTAAATTTTTTACAAGTTAAAGTTACGTTTTGATAAGTTAAAGTTTGTTTTTTACAAGTTAAAGTTACGTTTTGACAAGTTACAGTACGTTTCAACAAGTTAAAATTACGATTTGACAAGTTAAAGTACATTTTTTACAAGTTAAAGTTATGTTTTGACAAGTTAAAGTACCTTTCAACAAGTTAAAATTACGTTTTTACAAGTTAAAGTACATTTTTTACAAGTTAAAGTTACGTTATGACAAGTTAAATTTTGTTTTTTACAAGTTAAAGTTACGTTTTGACAAGTTAAAGTACGTTTCAACAAGTTAAAATTACGATTTGACAACTTAAAGTACATTTTTTACAAGTTGAAGTTATGTTTTGACAAGTTAAAGTACTTTTCAACAAGTTAAAATTACGTTTTGAAAAATTAAAGTATATTCATTACAATTTAAAGTTACGTTTTGATAAGTTAAAGTGCGTTTTTTACAAGTTAAAGTTACGTTTTGACAAATTAAAGTATATTCTTTACAATTTAAAGTTACGTTTTGATAAGTTAAAGTGCGTTTTTTACAAGTTAAAGTTACGTTTTGACAAATTAAAGTACGTTTCAACAAGTATAAATTACGTTTCAACAAGTTAAAGTTACGTTTTGTCAAGTTAAAGTATGTTTCTTACAAGTTAAAGTTACGTTTTGACAAATTAAAGTACGTTTCAACAAGTTAAAATTTAGATTTGACAAGTTAAAGTATATTTTTTACAAGTTAAAGTACGTTTTAACAAGTTAAAATTACGTTTGACAAGTTAAAGTACATTTTTTACAAGTTAAAGTTACGTTTTGACAAGGTAATGTTTGTTTTTTACAAGTTAAAGTTACGTTTTGACAAGTTAAAGTACGTTTGAACAAGTGTCAATTACGTTTTGACAAGTTAAAGAACGTTTCAACAAGTTAAAGTTACGATTTGACTAGTTAAAGTACGTTTTTTACAAGTTAAAGTTACGTTTTGACAAGTTAAAGTACGTTTCCACAAGTATAAATTACGTTTCAACAAGTTAAAGTTACGTTTTGACAAGTTAAAGTTACGTTTCAACAAGTTAAGGTTACATTTTGACTAGTTAAAGTACGTTTTTTACAAGTTAAAGTTTTATTTTGACAAGTTAAAGTATGTTTTTTACAAGTTAAACTTACGTTTTGACAAGTTAAAATACATTTCAACAAGTTTAAATTACATTTTAACAAGTTAAAGTGCATGTTTTACAAGTTTAAGTTACGTTTTGAAAAGTTAAAGTTACGTTTCAACAAGTTAAGGTTACATTTTAACTAGTTAAAGTACGTTTTTTACAAGTTAAAGTTACATTTTGACAAGTTAAAGTGTTTTTTGTACAAGTTAAAGTTACGTTGTGACAAGGTAAAGTACGTTTTAACAAGTTTAAAGTTTCGGACTGACAAGTTAAAGTACTTTTTTACAAGTAAAAGTATGATTCTTACAAGTTAAAGTTACGTTTTGACAAGTTAAAGTACGTTTCAACAAGTTCAAATTACATTTTGACAAGTTAAAGTTACGTTGTGACAAGTTAAAGTACGTTTCAAAAACTTAAAATTATGTTTTGACAAGTTAGAGTATATTTTTTAAAAGTTAAAGTTAAGTTTTAGAAAGTTAAAGTACATTTCTTACATGTTAAAATTAATTCTTTCCAAGTTAAAGTACATTTCAACAAGTTAAAATTACATTTTGACAAGTTAAAGTACAATTTTAACAAGTTAAAGTTACGTTTTGTCAAGTTATAGTAGGTTTTTTACAAGTTAAAGTTATGTTTTGACAAGTTAAAGAATGTTTTGACAAGTTAAATTATGTTTCTGTTGGAATTTATTTAACAATTAAACAACATTAATTATAATACACATCCTATGTGGCGGAAAATTATAATTAGATCTAATATATTAAAACTAATTTTAATATATTTAACAACCTAAGGCATTAAAATTTAGTAAGTAATTATAAACAATTTATAATTCACAAGCTGAATCAAATAATAATAAATTATATAACATTTATATAATTATTTAATTGAGAAAAACTTACGTAAATAGTTGTAAACAACTATGACGTTGCTAGCTAACTCCGGAATGCCACGTCACGCCCAAATCCCGAGAAAAAGCTCGTCGGAATGCTCAGCAGCGTCCTCGCCGGAATGGAAGCTGTCGCCGGATTGCACAGCCCCTGGAAGCCTCGCCGGACTGGGATTTCTTGCCTGACAGGGAGCCTGCCGGAATCGGTGACCTCGCCGGACTGGGAGCCTCGCCGGACTGGAGTCTGTCGCCGCACAGGAACCTGCCTGACAGGGACCTCGCCGGATTGGAAGCCTCGCCGGACTGGGACTTCTCGCCGGACTAGAGATCACTGGGACCCCTCGCCTGATGACCTCGTCGGATTGCCCTCGCCGGATTGGATCTCCTCGCCTGACAGACAGACTCGCCGGATTCGATCCGCCTCGCCGAATTGCCTCTGTCTCGCCGGATTGAATCCGCCTGACTGGTAGCCCTCGCCAGAATGGATCTGGGTCGCCGGAATGGACTCCTGGAGGCTGGGAGGTCGCCGGAATGCACAGAAAACGACCTAGGGTGTTTTGTGATGGCTAAAACCTTTTTAAAACAATTTTAAAAATTCCAAAACAGTTTTCGAAATTATTCAAACACCACAAGTGATGAATCAACAATATTACACAAGGAAAATATTGAGATCAAGAGTGTGGGCTCTTAAGAACAATTAGGAATCAAAGATAAAAAAAAGGAAAACAATTTTCTCTCTTTTGTTTAGGGTTTTGGCCGAGAATTGCACAAGGGGGAAGGGAGAGAGAGTTGCCGAAAATCTCTTAGGGTTAGCCTTGTGTGATTAGGATTTCTTAGCTTATTTATACAGGTTATAAATGGGCTTAAGCTGGGTCAAACCCATGACCCTATTCACTTAAGGAATCCGGCCAAAACACTCTCTCCTTACTCGTCCATGTCTTTGATTTTTGTTCCTAAAATTATTTGATTTAATTTCTAAAATTAATTTAGAACTCTCATTATTATTTAATGACACTTCATTAAATATATTTTGTAGTTATCGAATAAGTACGAATTGAGAAACAATTTGTTTTCTTCTTTTAACATATTTAATCACTCGAGAATGTCATCATCAATATGATGTTATCTTGTGACTTAATAAACAAAATAAATAACTAGTTATTTATCGTGTTTCAAGAAAACAACTTTTCCAATATAAATCACTATTTATATTTAATGAGTAAATCAACTTTTCAAGTTCTTTTAATCTCTTCCAAGTGTCTATCATTGAGACCTCATGGACCCACATGAACGAAGCTTTAGAATAAAGTACGGACACAAAAGTTCACAAACTTTTTCCGACTTTTAATTCTTAATATTGATCGATTCCACTAAAGGACCAATATTGATAATCTCTCTGTTCATGTGCGTATCTTTTATGTTTGATATGAAGAAACAATTTCTCATACGATCCACGGAGTATATTACGATGTTACCCTTCATGTGTATCAGTAACTGAGAGGAATGTAAAAACTTACTGTTTTACCCCTCGAGTTATTATTTCACTAACTCCTTTGTTATTTGTGAATGAGAAAAAACATAGAGTGAGATGTCTGTACATGTCACATAGTTTAATCAAAGAATGAACTCATTCAATGAATACCTGGCCAGGTTTATTCATTCACACTCTCATAACAAAGCATAGTGTGATACTAATGCATTTGCATTGTTGTTACATGAATTCCATATCTGTGAATCATGTAACCCAACATTGCATCCTTGTGACACCAACAGTCGGGTCAGATGCAACTAAAATTTAGTCATTGCCCATTGACGAATCAAATGTCACAAAGTGCAATGTCAATTACATATTCACTTCAGGATTAAGGTAAGTATCATAATACTCCTTTAGTTGTGAACTTGAAGTTTCGATTGTGTAAACAGTTTTGTCTCGAGCTTCTAAGTGTCACTGGTCTTGTTCAGTATCTTCTATAAAATACTCACTATGAATCATAGAGTCACAACTCTCTATATCACAAGATGAGATATCATGATTCATGCTAACAATCAATAATAAGATACGATTGCTCTATCGATCTTTAGATTGCGAACAAATGGTTTCAAACTTGTCACAAGGGGTTATCTTGTCAAGTCTGTACTTAACACCCTTTTCGTTGATGACAGCTTCAGAGCATAGCTTAAACATAACTAAACACAGTCTTATAAAAAATGAACATTTATTAATATCAATGTTTCAACAAAATATAAATACATAAAGTATCTTAATGTCTAATATCTCCTTTGTGGGCACCAATCCCAACAAACTCCCACTTGACTCAAAGGAGATGCGAATGGTCCTTCAGTCCCAATCCTTCTAGGTGTCCCTCGAAGACTTTACTCGTTAAAGGCTTCGTGAAGGGATCAGCAAGGTTGTCTAACGTTGAGATCTTCATGACTTCTGCATCCCCTCTGTGAACGATGTCTCGAACGAGGTGATACTTGCGTTCTATGTGTTTAGAGCGCTTGTGACTTCTTGGCTCCTTACAATTTGCGACTGCCCCACTATTATCACAATAAAGTGTAATAGGCTCGCTTGCACTTGGAACAACTTCCAAGTATATAAGGAATTTCCTTAGTCACACAGCCTCCTTTGCAGCTTCACAAGCTGCCACATACTCGGCTTCCATGGTCGAGTCAGCAACACAAGATTGCTTGATACTCCTCCAAACCACGGATCCACCATTCAGGGTGAACACAGACACTGATGTGGACTTCCTGGAATCCTTGTCCGCCTGAAAATCGGAGTCGGTGTAACCCGTCATATTTAGGTCACCACCTGAATATGCAAGCATGTAGTTTCTCGTTCTCCGAAGATACTTGAGAACATGCTTGACAGCAACCCAGTGCTCGGGTCCAGGATTGGACTGGAATCTGCTCACTACGCCTACCGCGTAGCATATGTCTGGTCTCGTGCAAAGCATAGCATACATGAGACTTCCTACGGCTGAAGCGTAAGGAATGTGTCTCATGTCCTCAACTTCTTGAGGTGTCTTGGGAGACTGCTCATTTGAGAGATGCACTCCATGTCTGAAAGGTAGCTGTCCTTTCTTGGAGTCTTGCATACTGAAGCGATCCATGATCTTATCAATATAAGATGCCCGGGAGAGTGCTAGCTTACGGTTCTTTCGATCTCTAAATATCTGAATACCTAGAATGTAAGCTGCCTCTCCTAGATCCTTTATCTCAAACTGCTTTGATAGCCAGACTTTAACCTCTGACAACTTTCCTACATCATTCCCAATGAGTAGTATGTCGTCAACATAAAGGACTAAGAAAACCACTTTGCCATCGTTTATCATCTTATAAACGCATGGCTCATCTACAGACTGATCAAAGCCGTAGCTCTTTACAGTCTCGTCGAATCTAATATTCCACGACCTAGATGCTTGCTTGAGTCCATAAATGGACTTGAGCAATTCACAAACCTTGCCCTGTTGGCCTTTCTCCATGAACCCGTCTGGTTGAGCCATATATATGCGCTCATCAAGATTGCCATTCAGAAATGCAGTCTTGACATCCATTTGCCAGATTTCATAATCTAGGGCTGCGGCAATGGATAAGAGAGTTCGGATGGATTTTAGCATTGCGACTGGCGAGAAGGTATCCTCATAGTCGATACCTTTTTTCTGTGTGTACCCCTTCGCCACAAGTCGTGCTTTAAATGTCTCGACATTTCCATCCGGTCCTCTCTTCTTCTTATAGATCCATTTACAGCCTACAGGCTTGATGCCTTCAGGCAGATCTACAAGCTTCCAGACCTCGTTGACATACATCGAATGCATTTCAACGTTCATGGCTTCTTGCCATAGGTTTGCCTCGGAACTCTGCATTGCGTGGGAAAATGATACGGGATCATCTTCTTCATTGTTTGCAATTGCAGTAAAAGATTCTCCGATACCTATGTATCGAACAGGTTGTCTCACAACTCTGTTGCTACGACGAAGCGCAGGAGTCTCTGATTCCGAGCTTGGTTCTCCCACTGTTGGAATAGGACCCGTCCTATCTTGTGAAGTACTAGTTGCTTCACCCAACAGTTCCTTTAGCACAAGTCTGCTTCTCGGTACCGTATTCTTCATATAATCTGCTTCCAGAAACCTAGCGTTCGTGCTAACGAACGTTTTCTGGTCAGCAGCATTATAGAAGATGTACCCTTTTGTTTCTTTTGAATATCCCACGAACAGGCATACTTCTGAACGACTAGCCAACTTGCTAGTCTTTTGTCTCAGCACATGTGCTGGACAACCCCAGATGCGAGTATGGTGTAAAACAGATTTTCTACCACTCCATCTTTCATAAGGTGTGCCAGGTACCGTTTTAGATGGAACCTGGTTCAGAATGTAAGCTGCTGTTTCAAGGGCATATCCCCAGAACGAATTAGGAAGCAATGCGTAACTCATCATCGATCTCACCATATCTAGCAAAGTTCGATTCCTTCTCTCTGACACACCATTTTGCTGCGGAGTGCCAGGTGCTGTAAGCTGAGAATGAATGCCTTCTTCTCTAAGAAAGTCTTCGAACTCTGCAGACAAGTACTCTCCCCCTCGATCTGATCGAAGGGTTTTGATCTGTTTCTCCGTTTGCTTTTCAACTAAAGCCTTATACTGTTTGAACATTTCAAAAGTATCTGACTTATGTCGCATAAGGTAGATTTGACCAAATCTAGAGTAGTCATCAGTGAAGGTTACAAAATATTCGTAACCTCCTCTTGCCTGGATGTTAATTGGACCACATACATCACTATGTATTAGTTCCAATACTTGCGTGGCCCTTAGACCCTTTGTTGAGAAAGGTCTCTTGGTCATCTTGCCTTCAAGACAGGATTCACAAGTGGGAAGGCTTCCCACGTGTAGAGATTTTAAAGGACCATCCTTTGTTAATCTCTTGATCCTATCTAGGCCTATATGTCCAAGACGCAGGTGCCATAGATATGTCTCGTCAGTTTCATCAGTATGAAACCTCTTACGCTTCCTGAGTGAATCACCATTCACTTTGGTGTCCAAGATTGTCGGCTCAACAGGATATAAGTAATATATTGAATCCACACGTTGAGCTTTAGTAATAAAACAATCATCAATAAATATTTCAATACCATTATTGATCTTAAAATTGAAACCTTGTTCTTCTAAACGACCAAATGAAATCAAATTCTTGCAAAAATCTGGAACATAATAAACATTATTCAATAATAAAGTTTCTTTTCCAAACTTGAGCTTCATGGTCCCGACAGATCTTGCTCCGACCTTCGTTCCATCACCCCAGTTGAATCCGAACTCTCCGTCACCTAAGCTCCTGATTTTCCTAAAACCATTCAAATTACACACAACGTGGTCAGACGCCCCGCAATCAAGAATCCAGGGCGATGCCTTGTTTGTAGTATAACAAGCTTGAGTAACAAAGATTTTACCTTTCCCCTTGACGCTCTTGAGGTAGGTAGGGCAGTTCCTACGCCAGTGGCCAGCCTCTCCGCAATGGTGACATTTGTGCTCAGACTTGTCCACCTTTGCGATGCCTTTGCCCTTAGCATCCACAGCCTTCTTGTAAGGCTTCTTGGAACCCGCTCGGTTGGCGTTTTTGGGCCTCTTCATCATCCTCTTAGAACCAGAGGTCGAGGCTCTGTGTTCAGCAACATTGAGCTCTCCCGAATTCTTCTTGTTCTTAGGGAGAAGTCCCTCGGCAGTCTGCAACTCCTTCATAAGCTCAGTCACAGTGTAATTGAGCTTGTTCATGGAGTAGTTCAGACGAAAGCTATCAAAAGATTCCGTAAGAGTCTCCAAGATCATGTCAATCTTGGTTTCTCCGTCAATCTCCGACCAAGAATCTCCATATCGTTCAGGTGACCCATGATCAATAGCATGTGTTCCCGTACGGAAGCTCCTTGCTTCATCCTACAGTTCATGAAACTGCGGATAGCTTGCTGCCTCGCCTGACGCCCATGACATCCAAACATCTCATGGAGATTGAACAGGATTTCATATGCAGTGGCGATGTCTCTATGAGATTGTTGCAACACATTGCTCATCGATGCTAAAATGTAGCAACGAGCAATCTCATCAGATCTCACCCACGCATCGAAGGCGTCCTTGTCTTCCTTGCTCGAGTCAGCACTCGGTTCAGGAGGACATGGGGTCGTGAGAACGTACTTGTGCTTTTCCACCGTCAATACGATGTCGAGGTTACGTTTCCAGTCAACGTAATTCTCACCCTCGAGTTTATTCGAACTTAAAATCGTTTGTAGTGGGTTAAAAGACATTTTGCTGAAAACATTGATAAATTAAATGACTTTAGTATGTGCTATATTTTCGAATTATATGTATGAACAATCCTAATATGGTGAGGAAAGCGTTAAAATAATTCATGGTATTGTGAACAACAATAGTTAATTACTTTTCCTATGGGGAAACCGTAATTAACCTCCTTTCACAGTCGTGACACATCACTATTTAGTTCGAACCATCCAAGAAGTCACAACTTCTAGTTCTTACTAATTACCATAAATTTTTGGTCACTTATTTTTAATGCAGAGCCTCTATGTGAGGATTACTTTAAAACATAAGTCTAAGTGTATAACCGACACGTGGGCCCTCACTCAAGTCGCTTTGAAGACGGTTCACCTATGTGGAGACCCCGTTTCAAAACTTCTCTTTTAGGCTTAGTTCTTTAACAATGAGATTAATTAAATACTTCCGAAGTACTCCCATTGAAGGGAGGGCCACTATGTGTGACTCTTAGTTCATCACATATTTAATTAATTTCATTCGTGTCGGGGACCTTGGGTTGCTTCAACGATAAACAACCCTCCCACTTAGTTTTTGCAAACGAATCATATTCATTTATAAACAGTTTATAATTATTTCATAACTTTTATTCATTATAAACTACATGAACAATTTCATTTTTAATGATGTTGGCGTTCTATCCTATGTGACATGTGAGTGCTTTATGCAATGAGATCAATAATTTTAAATATCAAATATGAAAAATTATTTAACTTATCAATAGGCCCATTTCTATTATACAACTCTTGTAAATAAATGAAATAAAACATTTTAAATTTCATCTTCAATTGACGCGTCATCGGATGTCTCGGGTTAGCCCCCACACATTCTTCAATGTGCGGCCAATCCCGAGGTGCTGCCTTCTTGCTCCTTCATCGTCGAATTACAATAATAAATTACAAATTTACATGTCCTCTCAAATTGAGGCTCACAATTTTAAATAAATTAAAATCCGGGACGATAACCGGAATAAAAACATCCTAGGGCCATATTGAATAAGGATCCATTCATTCACAAGCGCACATACAAAAAAAAAATATTCATAATGTATTCATACAAAAACGCCAACACCAACTAGTCAAACAAATTTCCAAACTAGTCATTAAATCTAAATTTTAATGCCTTTTACTAACTCTGATACCATTTGTTGGAATTTATTTAACAATTAAACAACATTAATTATAATACACATCCTATGTGGCGGAAAATTATAATTAGATCTAATATATTAAAACTAATTTTAATATATTTAACAACCTAAGGCATTAAAATTTATTAAGTAATTATAAACAATTTATAATTCACAAGCTCAATCAAATAATAATAAATTATATAACATTTATATAATTATTTAATTGAGAAAAACTTACGTAAATAGTTGTAAACAACTATGACGTTGCTAGCTAACTCAGGAATGCCACGTCACGCCCAAATCCCGAGAAAAAGCTCGTCGGAATGCTCAGCAGCGTCCTCGCCGGAATGGAAGCTGTCGCCGGATTGCACAGCCCCTGGAAGCCTCGCCGGACTGGGATTTCTCGCCTGACAGGGAGCCTGCCGGAATGGGTGACCTCGCCGGACTGGGAGCCTCGCCGGACTGGAGTCTGTCGCCACACAGGAACCTGCCTGACAGGGACCTCGCCGGATTGGAAGCCTCGCCGGACTGGGACTTCTCGCCGGACTGGAGATCACTGGGACCCCTCGCCTGATGACCTCGCCGGATTGCCCTCGTCGGAATGCCCTCGCCGGATTGGATCTCCTCGCCTGACAGACAGACTCGCCGGATTGGATCCGCCTCGCCGGATTGCCTCTGTCTCGCCGGATTGGATCCGCCTGACTGGTAGCCCTCGCCAGAATGGATCTGGGTCGCCGGAATGGGCTCCTGGAGGCTGGGAGGTCGCCGGAATGCACAGAAAACGACCTAGGGTGTTTTGTGATGGCTTAAACCTTTTTAAAACAATTTTAAAAATTCCAAAACAGTTTTCGAAATTATTCAAACACCACAAGTGATGAATCAACAATATTACACAAGGAAAATATTGAGATCAAGAGTGTGGGCTCTTAAGAACAATTAGGAATCAAAGATAAAAAAAAGGAAAACAATTTTCTCTCTTTTGTTTAGGGTTTTGGCCGAGAATTGCACAAGGGGGAAGGGAGAGAGAGTTGCCGAAAATCTCTTAGGGTTAGCCTTATGTGATTAGGGTTTCTTAGCTTATTTATACAGGTTATAAATGGGCTTAAGCTGGGTCAAACCCATGACCCTATTCACTTAAGAAATCCGGCCAAAACACTCTCTCCTTACTCGTCCATGTCTTTGATTTTTGTTCCTAAAATTATTTGATTTAATTTCTAAAATTAATTTAGAACTCTTATTATTATTTAATGACACTTCATTAAATATATTTTGTAGTTATCGAATAAGTACGAATTGAGAAACAATTTGTTTTCTTCTTTTAACATATTTAATCACTCGAGAATGTCATCATCAATATGATGTTATCTTGTGACTTAATAAACAAAATAAATAACTAGTTATTTATCGTGTTTCAAGAAAACAACTTTTCCAATATAAATCACTATTTATATTTAATGAGTAAATCAACTTTTCAAGTTCTTTTAATCTCTTCCAAGTGTCTATCATTGAGACCTCATGGACCCACATGAACGAAGCTTTAGAATAAAGTACGGACACAAAAGTTCACAAACTTTTTCCGACTTTTAATTCTTAATATTGATCGATTCCACTAAAGGACAAATATTGATAATCTCTTTGTTCATGTGCGTATCTTTTATGTTTGATATGAAGAAACAATTTCTCATACGATCCACGGAGTATATTACGATGTTACCCTTCATGTGTATCAGTAACTGAGAGGAATGTAAAAAACTACTGTTTTACCCCTCGAGTTATTATTTCACTAACTCCTTTGTTATTTGTGAATGAGAAAAAACATAGAGTGAGATGTCTGTACATGTCACATGTTTTAATCAAAGAATGAACTCATTCAATGAATACCTGGCCAGGTTTATTCATTCACACTCTCATAACAAAGCATAGTGTGATACTAATGCATTTGCATTGTTGTTACATGAATTCCATATCTGTGAATCATGTAACCCAACATTGCATCCTTGTGACACCAACAGTCGGGTCAGATGCAACTAAAATTTAGTCATTGCCCATTGACGAATCAAATGTCACAAAGTGCAATGTCAATTACATATTCACTTCAGGATTAAGGTAAGTATCATAATACTCCTTTAGTTGTGAACTTGAAGTTTCGAGTGTGTAAACAGTTTTGTCTCGAGCTTCTAAGTGTCACTGGTCTTGTTCAGTATCTTCTATAAAATACTCACTATGAATCATAGAGTCACAACTCTCTATATCACAAGATGAGATATCATGATTCATGCTAACAATCAATAATAAGATACGATTGCTCTATCGATCTTTAGATTGCGAACAAATGGTTTCAAACTTGTCACAAGGGGTTATCTTGTCAAGTCTGTACTTAACACCCTTTTCGTTGATGACAGCTTCAGAGCATAGCTTAAACATAACTAAACTCAGTCTTATAAAAAATGAACATTTATTAATATCAATGTTTCAACAAGTTAAAATTACGATTTGACAAGTTAAAGTACATTTTTTACAAGTTAAAGTTACATTTTGACAAGTTAATGTCTATTTTTTACAAGTTAAAATTACGATTTGACAAGTTAAAGTGCGTTTTTTATAAGTTCAAGTTACGTTTTGAAAAGTTAAAGTATGTTTTTTACAAGTTAAAGTTACGTTTTGACAAGTTAAATTATGTTTTTTACAAATTAAAGTTACGTTTTGACAAGTTAAAGTATGTTTCTTACAAGTTAAAGTTACGTTTTGACAAGTTATAGTACGTTCCAACAAGTTAAAATTATGATTTGACAAGTTAAAGTACATTTTTTACAAGTTAAAGTTATGTTTTGACAAGTTAAAAAACGTTTCAAGAAGTTAAAATTACATTTTGACAAGTTAAAGTAAAATTTTTACAAGTTAAAGTTACGTTTTGATAAGTTAAAGTTTGTTTTTTACAAGTTAAAGTTACGTTTTGACAAGTTAAAGTACATTTCAACAAGTTAAAATAACGATTTGACAAGTTAAAGTTATGTTTTGACAAGTTAAAGTACATTTCAACAAGTTAAAATTACGTTTTGACAAGTTAAAGTACATTTTTTACAAGTTAAAGTTACGTTATGACAAGTTAAATTTTGTTTTTTACAAGTTAAAGTTACGTTTTGACAAGTTAAAGTACGTATCAACAAGTTAAAATTACGATTTGACAACTTAAAGTACATTTTTTACAAGTTAAAGTTATGTTTTGACAAGTTAAAGTACGTTTCAACAAGTTAAAATTACGTTTTGAAAAATTAAAGTATATTCTTTACAATTTAAAGTTACGTTTTGATAAGTTAAAGTGCGTTTTTTACAAGTTAAAGTTACATTTTGACAAGTTAAAGTACGTTTCAACAAGTATAAATTACGTTTCAACAAGTTAAAGTTACATTTTGTCAAGTTAAAGTATGTTTCTTACAAGTTAAAGTTACGTTTTGACAAATTAAAGTACGTTTCAACAAGTTAAAATTTAGATTTGACAAGTTAAAGTATATTTTTTACAAGTTAAAGTACATTTTAACAAGTTAAAATTACGTTTGACAAGTTAAAGTACATTTTTAACAAGTTAAAGTTACGTTTTGACAAGTTAATGTTTGTTTTTTACAAGTTAAAGTTACGTTTTGACAAGTTAAAGTACGTTTCAACAAGTGTCAATTACGTTTTGACAAGTTAAAGTACGTTTCAACAAGTTAAAGTTACGATTTGACTAGTTAAAGTACGTTTTTTACAAGTTAAAGTTACGTTTTGACAAGTTACAGTACGTTTCCACAAGTATAAATTACGTTTCAACAAGTTAAAGTTACGTTTTGACAAGTTAAAGTTACGTTTCAACAAGTTAAGGTTACATTTTGACTAGTTAAAGTACGTTTATTACAAGTTAAAGTTTTATTTTGACAAGTTAAAGTATGTTTTTTACAAGTTAAACTTACGTTTTAACAAGTTAAAATACATTTCAACAAGTTTAAATTACATTTTAACAAGTTAAAGTGCATGTTTTACAAGTTTAAGTTACGTTTTGAAAAATTAAAGTTACGTTTCAACAAGTTAAGGTTACATTTTAACTAGTTAAAGTACGTTTCTTACAAGTTAAAGTTACATTTTGACAAGTTAAAGTGTTTTTTGTACAAGTTAAAGTTACGTTGTGACAAGGTAAAGTACGTTTTAACAAGTTTAAAGTTACGGACTAACAAGTTAACGTACTTTTTTACAAGTAAAAGTATGATTCTTACAAGTTAAAGTTACGTTTTGACAAGTTAAAGTACGTTTCAACAAGTTCAAATTACATTTTGACAAGTTAAAGTACATTTTTAACAAGTTAAAGTTACGTTATGACAAGTTAAACTACGTTTCAAAAACTTAAAATTACGTTTTGACAAGTTAGAGTATATTTTTTACAAGTTAAAGTTAAGTTTTAAAAAGTTAAAGTACGTTTTTTACATGTTAAAATTAATTCTTTCCAAGTTAAAGTACATTTC
The DNA here is from genome assembly GCA_958296335.1 of Urtica urens. Classification (NCBI taxonomy): domain Eukaryota; kingdom Viridiplantae; phylum Streptophyta; class Magnoliopsida; order Rosales; family Urticaceae; genus Urtica; species Urtica urens. Next base: position 29,812,123 of record OY282520.1, read on the forward strand.
AACAAGTTAAAATTACATTTTGACAAGTTAAAATACAATTTTAACAAGTTAAAGTTACGTTTTTTCAACTTAGAGTAGGTTTTTTACAAGTTAAAGTTATGTTTTGACAAGTTAAAGAATGTTTTTACAAGTTAAAGTTATGTTTTGACAAGTTAAAGTATGTTTTTTACAAGTTAAACTTACGTTTTGACAAGTTAAAATACATTTCAACAAGTTTAAATTACATTTTAACAAGTTAAAGTGCATGTTTTACAAGTTTAAGTTACGTTTTGACAAGTTAAAGTTACGTTTCAACAAGTTAAGGTTACATTTTGACTAGTTAAAGTACGTTTTTTACAAGTTAAAGTTTTATTTTGACAAGTTAAAGTATGTTTTTTACAAGTTAAACTTACGTTTTGACAAGTTAAAATACATTTCAACAAGTTTAAATTACATTTTAACAAGTTAAAGTGCATGTTTTACAAGTTTAAGTTACGTTTTGAAAAGTTAAAGTTACGTTTCAACAAGTTAAGGTTACATTTTAACTAGTTAAAGTACGTTTCTTACAAGTTAAAGTTACATTTTGACAAGTTAAAGTGTTTTTTGTTCAAGTTAAAGTTACGTTGTGACAAGGTAAAGTACGTTTTAACAAGTTTAAAGTTACGGACTAACAAGTTAACGTACTTTTTTACAAGTAAAAGTATGATTCTTACAAGTTAAAGTTACGTTTTGACAAGTTAAAGCACGTTTCAACAAGTTCAAATTACATTTTGACAAGTTAAAGTACATTTTTAACAAGTTAAAGTTACGTTATGACAAGTTAAACTACGTTTCAAAAACTTAAAATTACGTTTTGACAAGTTAGAGTATATTTTTTACAAGTTAAAGTTAAGTTTTAAAAAGTTAGAGTACGTTTTTTACATGTTAAAATTAATTCTTTCCAAGTTCAAGTACATTTCAACAAGTTAAAATTACATTTTGACAAGTTAAAATACAATTTTAACAAGTTAAAGTTACGTTTTTTCAACTTAGAGTAGGTTTTTTACAAGTTAAAGTTATGTTTTGACAAGTTAAAGAATGTTTTTACAAGTTAAAGTTATGTTTTGACAAGTTAAAGTATGTTTTTTACAAGTTAAACTTACGTTTTGACAAGTTAAAATACATTTCAACAAGTTTAAATTACATTTTAACAAGTTAAAGTGCATGTTTTACAAGTTTAAGTTACGTTTTGACAAGTTAAAGTTACGTTTCAACAAGTTAAGGTTACATTTTGACTAGTTAAAGTACGTTTTTTACAAGTTAAAGTTTTATTTTGACAAGTTAAAGTATGTTTTTTACAAGTTAAACTTACGTTTTGACAAGTTAAAATACATTTCAATAAGTTTAAATTACATTTTAACAAGTTAAAGTGCATGTTTTACAAGTTTAAGTTACGTTTTGAAAAGTTAAAGTTACGTTTCAATAAGTTAAGGTTACATTTTAACTAGTTAAAGTACGTTTTTTACAAGTTAAAGTTACATTTTGACAAGTTAAAGTGTTTTTTGTACAAGTTAAAGTTACGTTGTGACAAGGTAAAGTACGTTTAAACAAGTTTAAAGTTTCGGACTGACAAGTTAAGGTACTTTTTTACAAGTAAAAGTATGATTCTTACAAGTTAAAGTTACGTTTAGACAAGTTAAAGTACGTTTTAACAAGTTCAAATTACATTTTGACAATTTAAAGTTACGTTGTGACAAGTTAAAGTACGTTTCAAAAACTTAAAATTACGTTTTGACAAGTTAGAGTATATTTTTTACAAGTTAAAGTATGTTTCTTACATGTTAAAATTAATTCTTTCCAAGTTAAAGTACATTTCAACAAGTTAAAATTACATTTTGACAAGTTAAAGTACAATTTTAACAAGTTAAAGTTACGTTTTGTCAAGTTAGAGTAGGTTTTTTACAAATTAAAGTTATGTTTTGAGAAGTTAAAGAATGTTTTGACAAGTTAAAGTTATGTTTTGACAAGTTAAATTACGTTTCAACAAGTTAAAATTACGATTTGACAAGTTAAAGTACATTTTTTACAAGTTAAAGTTACATTTTGACAAGTTAAAGTATATTTTTTACAAGTTAAAATTACGATTTGACAAGTTAAACTGCATTTTTTATAAGTTCAAGTTACATTTTGAAAAGTTAAAGTATGTTTTTTACAAGTTAAAGTTACGTTTTGACAAGTTAAATTATGTTTTTTACAAATTAAAGATACGTTTTGACAAGTTAAAGTATGTTTCTTACAAGTTAAAGTTACGTTTTGACAAGTTATAGTACGTTCCAACAAGTTCAAATTACGATTTGACAAGTTAAAGTACATTTTTTACAAGTTCAAGTTATGTTTTGACTAGTTAAAGTACGTTTCAACAAGTTAAAATTACGTTTTGACAAGTTAAAGTACATTTTTTACAAGTTAAAGTTACGTTTTGATAAGTTAAAGTTTGTTTTTTACAAGTTAAAGTTACGTTTTGACAAGTTAAAGTACATTTCAACAAGTTAAAATTACGATTTGACAAGTTAAAGTACATTTTTTACAAGTTAAAGTTCTGTTTTGACAAGTTAAAGTACATTTCAACAAGTTAAAATTACGTTTTGACAAGTTAAAGTACATTTTTTACAAGTTAAAGTTACGTTATGACAAGTTAAATTTTGTTTTTTACAAGTTAAAGTTACGTTTTGACAAGTTAAAGTACGTATCAACAAGTTAAAATTACGATTTGTTAACTTAAAGTACATTTTTTACAAGTTAAAGTTATGTTTTGACAAGTTAAAGTACGTTTCAACAAGTTAAAATTACGTTTTGAAAAATTAAAGTATATTCTTTACAATTTAAAGTTACGTTTTGATAAGTTAAAGTGCGTTTTTTACAAGTTAAAATTACGTTTTGACAAGTTAAAGTACATTTTTTACAAGTTAAAGTTACGTTTTGATAAGTTAAAGTTTGTTTTTTACAAGTTAAAGTTACGTTTTGACAAGTTAAAGTACATTTCAACAAGTTAAAATTACGATTTGACAAGTTAAAGTACATTTTTTACAAGTTAAAGTTCTGTTTTGACAAGTTAAAGTACATTTCAACAAGTTAAAATTACGTTTTGACAAGTTAAAGTACATTTTTTACAAGTTAAAGTTACGTTATGACAAGTTAAATTTTGTTTTTTACAAGTTAAAGTTACGTTTTGACAAGTTAAAGTACGTATCAACAAGTTAAAATTACGATTTGTTAACTTAAAGTACATTTTTTACAAGTTAAAGTTATGTTTTGACAAGTTAAAGTACGTTTCAACAAGTTAAAATTACGTTTTGAAAAATTAAAGTATATTCTTTACAATTTAAAGTTACGTTTTGATAAGTTAAAGTGCGTTTTTTACAAGTTAAAGTTACGTTTTGACAAGTTAAAGTACGTTTCAACAAGTATAAATTACGTTTCAACAAGTTAAAGTTACGTTTTGTCAAGTTAAAGTATGTTTCTTACAAGTTAAAGTTACGGTTTGACAAATTAAAGTACGTTTCAACAAGTTAAAATTTAGATTTGACAAGTTAAAGTATATTTTTTACAAGTTAAAGTACGTTTTAACAAGTTAAAATTACGTTTGACAAGTTAAAGTACATTTTTTACAAGTTAAAGTTACGTTTTGACAAGTTAATGTTTGTTTTTTACAAGTTAAAGTTACGTTTTGACAAGTTAAAGTACGTTTCAACAAGTGTCAATTACGTTTTGACAAGTTAAAGTACGTTTCAACAAGTTAAAGTTACGATTTGACTAGTTAAAGTACGTTTTTTACAAGTTAAAGTTGTGTTTTGACAAGTTAAAGTACGTTTCCACAAGTATAAATTACGTTTCAACAAGTTAAAGTTACGTTTTGACAAGTTAAAGTTACGTTTCAACAAGTTAAAGTTACATTTTGACTAGTTAAAGTACGTTTTTTACAAGTTAAAGTTTTATTTTGACAAGTTAAAGTATGTTTTTTACGAGTTAAACTTACGTTTTGATAAGTTAAAATACATTTCAACAAGTTTAAATTACATTTTAACAAGTTAAAATGCATGTTTTACAAGTTTCAGTTACGTTTTGAAAAGTTAAAGTTACGTTTCAACAAGTTAAGGTTACATTTTAACTAGTTAAAGTACGTTTTTTACAAGTTAAAGTTACATTTTGACAAGTTAAAGTGTTTTTTGTACAAGTTAAAGTTACGTTGTGACAAGGTAAAGTACGTTATAACAAGTTTAAAGTTTCGGACTGACAAGTTAAAGTACTTTTTAACAAGTAAAAGTATGATTCTTACAAGTTAAAGTTACGTTTTGACAAGTTAAAGTACGTTTCAACAAGTTCAAATTACATTTTGACAAGTTAAAGTTACGTTGTGACAAGTTAAAGTACGTTTCAAAAACTTAAAAAATACGTTTTGACAAGTTAGAGTATATTTTTTACAAGTTAAACTTAAGTTTTAAAAAGTTAAAGTACGTTTCTTACATGTTAAAATTAATTCTTTCCAAGTTCAAGTACATTTCAACAAGTTAAAATTACATTTGGACAAGTTAAAGTACAATTTTAACAAGTTAAAGTTACGTTTTGTCAAGTTAGAGTAGGTTTTTTACAAGTTAAAGTTATGTTTTGACAAGTTAAAGAATGTTTTGACAAGTTAAAGTTACGTTTTGACAAGTTAAATTACGTTTCAACCAGTTAAAATTACGATTTGACAAGTTAAAGTACATTTTTTACAAGTTAAAGTTACATTTTGACAAGTTAAAGTATATTTTTTACAAGTTAAAATTACGATTTGACAAGTTAAAGTGCATTTTTTACAAGTTCAAGTTACGTTTTGAAAAGTTAAAGTATGTTTTTTACAAGTTAAAGTTACGTTTAGACAAGTTAAATTATGTTTTTTACAAATTAAAGTTACGTTTTGACAAGTTAAAGTATGTTTCTTACAAGTTAAAGTTACGTTTTGACAAGTTATAGTGCGTTCCAACAAGTTAAAATTACGATTTGACATGTTAAAGTACATTTTTTACAAGTTAAATTTATGTTTTGACTAGTTAAAGTACGTTTGAACAAGTTAAAATTACGTTTTGACAAGTTAAAGTACATTTTTTACAAGTTAAAGTTACGTTTTGATAAGTTAAAGTTTGTTTTTTACAAGTTAAAGTTACATTTTGACTAGTTAAAGTACGTTTTTTACAAGTTAAAGTTACATTTTGACAAGTTAAAGTGTTTTTTGTACAAGTTAAAGTTACGTTTGACAAGGTAAAGTACGTTTCAACAAGTTTAAAGTTACGGACTAACAATTTAAAGTGTTTTTTGTACAAGTTAAAGTTACGTTTTGACAAGGTATTTACGTTTCAACAAGTTTAAAGTTACGAACTAACAAGTTAAAGTAATTTTTTACAAATAAAAGTATGATTCTTACAAGTTAAAGTTACCTTTTAACAAGTTAAAGTACATTTCAACAAGTTCAAATTACATTTTAATAAGTTTAAGTACACTTTTAACACGTTAAATTTATGTTGTGACAAGTTAAAGTACGTTTCAAAAACTTAAAAAATACGTTTTGACAAGTTAGAGTATATTTTTTACAAGTTAAAGTTACGTATTAAAAAGTTAAAGTACGTTGTTTACATGTTAAAATTAATTATTTCCAAGTTAAAGTACATTTCAACAAGTTAAAATTACATTTTGACAAGTTAAAGTACAATTTTAACAAGTTAAAGTTACGTTTTGTCAAGTTAGAGTAAGTTTTTTACAAGTTAAAGTTATGTTTTGACAAGTTAAAGAATGTTTTTACAAGTTAAAGTTACGTTTTGACAAGTTAAATTACGTTTCAACAAGTTAAAATTGAGATTTGACAAGTTAACGTACATTTTTTACAAGTTAAAGTTACGTTTTGACAAGTTAAAGTACGTTTCAACAAGTGTCAATTACGTTTTGACAACTTAAAGTATGTTTCAACAAGTGTCAATTACGTTTTGACAAGTAAAAGTACATTTTTTACAAGTTAAAATTACGTTTTGACAAGGTAAAGTACATTTCAACAAGTATAAATTATGTTTCAACAAGTTAAAGTTACGTTTTGTCAAGTTATAGTATGTTTCTTACAAGTTAAAGTTACGTTTCAAGAAGTTAAAATTACGATTTGACAAGTTAAACTACATTTTTTACAAGTTAAAGTTACGTTTTGACAAGTTAAAGTATGTTTCTTACAAGTTAAAGTTACGTTTTAAAAAGTTAAAGTACGTTTCAACAAGTTAAAATTACGATTTGACAAACTAAAGTGCTTTTCTTACAAGTTAAAGTTACGTTTTGACAAGTTAAAGTATGTTTCTTACAAGTTAAAGTTACGTTTTAAAAAGTTAAAGTACGTTTCAACAAGTTAAAATTACGATTTGACAAGTTAAAGTACATTTTTTACAAGTTAAAGTTATGTTTTGACAAGTTAAAGTACGTTTCAACAAGTTGAAACTACGTTTTGACAAGTTAAAGTACATATTTTACAAGTTAAAGTTAAGTATTGAGAAGTTAAAGTGTGTTTTTTACAAGTTAAACTTATGTTTTGGAAAGTTAAAGTACGTTTCAACAAGTATAAATTACGTTTCAACAAGATAAAGTTACGTTTTGTCAAGTTAAAGTACGTTTCTTACAAGTTAAAGTTACGTTTTGACAAGTTAAAGTACGTTTTAACAGGTAAAAATTACGTTTTGACAAGTTAACGTACAATTATTACAAGTCAAAGTTACGTTTTGACAAATTAAAGTTTGTTTTTCGAAGTTAAAGTTACGTTTTGTCAAGTTAAAGTATGTTTCTTACAAGTTAAAGTTACGTCTTGACAAGTTAAATTACGTTACAACAAGTTAAAATTACGATTAGACAAGTTGAAGTGCATTTTTTACAAGTTAAAGTTATGTTTTGAAAATTTAAAGTACGTTTCAACAAGTTAAAATTACATTTTGACAAGTTAAAGTACAATTTGAACAAGTTAAAGTTACGTTTGTCAAGTTAGAGTAGGTTTTTTACAAGTTAAAGTTACGTTTGTACAAGTTAAATTACGTTTCAACAAGTTAAAATTACGATTTGACAAGTTAAGGTACATTTTTTACAAGTTAAAGTTACGTTTGTAAAAGTTAAATTACGTTTCAACAAGTTAAAATTACGATTTGACAAGTTAAGGTACATTTTTTACAAGTTAAAGTTTCGTTTTGACAAGTTAAAGTATTTTTTTTTAAAAGTTAAAATTACGATTTGAGAAGTTAAAGTGCATTTTTTACAAGTTAATGTTACGTTTTGACAACTTAAAGTATATTTTAACAAGTTAAAATTATGTTTGGACAAGTTAAAGTATATTTTTTACAAGTTAAAGTTTGTTTTTTACAAGTTAAAGTTACGTTTTGACAAGTTAAAGTATGTTTCAACAAGTGTCAATTACGTTTTAACAAGTTAAAGTACATTTTTTACAAGTTAAAGTTACGATTTGACAAGTTAAAGTACATTTTTTACAAGTTAAAGTTACGTTTTGACAAATTAAATTACGTTTCAACAAGTTAAAATTACAATTTGACAAGTTAAACTACATTTTTTACAAGTTAAAGTTACGTTTTGACAAGTTAAAGTATGTTTTTTACAAGTTAAAATTACGATTTGACAAGTTAAAGTGTTTTTTTACAAGTTAAAGTTACGTTTTGACAAGTTAAAGTTACGTTTTGACAAGTTAAAGTATGTTTCTTACAAGTTAAAGTTACGTTTTAACAAGTTAAAGTACGTTTCAACAAGTTAAAATTACGATTTGACAAGTTAAAGTACATTTTTTACAAGGTAAAGTTATGTTTTGACAAGTTAAATTACGTTTCAACATGTTGAAACTACGTTTTGACAAGTTAAAGTACATTTTTTACAAGTTAAAGTTACGTTTTGAGAAGTTAAACTGTGTTTTTTCAAGTTAAAGTTACGTTTTGACAAGTTAAAGTACGTTTCAACAAGTATAAATTACGCTTCAACAAGTTAAAGTTACGTTTTGTCAAGTTAAAGTATGTTTCTTACAAGTTAAAGTTACGTTTTGACAAGTTAAAGTACGTTTTAACAAGTTAAAATTACGTTTTGACAAGTTAACGTACAATTTTTACAAGTTAAAGTTACGTTTTGACAAGTTAAAGTTTGTTTTTTACAAGTTAAAGTTACGTTTTGACAAGTTAAAGTACGTTTCAACAAGTGTCAATTACGTTTTGACAAGTTAAAGTATGTTTCAACAAGTGTCAATTATGTTTTGACAAGTTAAAGTACATTTTTTACAAGTTAAAGTTATGTTTTGACAAGTTAAACTTTGTTTCTTACAACTTAAAGTTACGTTTTAACAAGTTATTGTACGTTCCAACAAGTTAAGATTGACAAGTTAAAGTTATGTTTTGACAAGTTAAAGTACGTTTCAACAAGTTGAAATTACTTTTTGACAAGTTTAAGTACATTTTTTACAAGTTAAAGTTATGTTTTGACAAATTAAAGTTTGTTTTTACAAGTTAAAGTTACGTTTTGTCAAGTTAAAGTATGTTTCTCACAAGTTAAAGTTACGTCTTGACAAGTTAAAGTATGTTTCTTACAAGTTAAAGTTACGTTTTGACAAGTTATAGTGCGTTCCAACAAGTTAAAATTACGATTAGACAAGTTGAAGTGCATTTTTTACAAGTTAAAGTTATGTTTTGACAAGTTAAAGTACGTTTCAACAAGTAAAACTTACATTTTGACAAGTTAAAGTACAATTTGAACAAGTTAAAGTTACGTTTTGTCAAGTTAGAGTAGGTTTTTTACAAGTTAAATTTATGTTTTGACAACTTAAAGTATGTTTTAACAAGTTAAAATTATGTTTGGACAAGTTAAAGTACATTTTTTACAAGTTAAAGTTTGTTTTTTACAAGTTAAAGTTACGTTTTGACAAGTTAAAGTATGTTTCAACAAGTGTCAGTTACGTTTTAACAAGTTAATGTACATTTTTTACAAGTTAAAGTTACGATTTGACAAGTTAAAGTACATTTTTTACAAGTTAAAGTTATGTTTTGACAAGTTAAAGTACGTTTCAATAAGTTGAAACTACGTTTTGACAAGTTAAAGTACATTTTTTACAAGTTAAAGTTACGTTTTGAGAAGTTAAAGCGTGTTTTTTACAAGTTAAAGTTACGTTTTGACAAGTTAAAGTACGTTTCAACAAGTATAAATTACGTTTCAACAAGTTAAAGTTACGTTTTGTCAAGTTAAAGTATGTTTCTTACAAGTTAAAGTTACGTTTTGACAAGTTAAATTACGTTTTAACAAGTTAAAATTACGTTTTGACAAGTTAACGTACAATTTTTACAAGTTAAAGTTACGTTTTGACAAGTTAAAGTTTGTTTTTTACAAGTTAAAGTTACGTTTTGACAAGTTAAAGTACGTTTCAACAAGTGTCAATTACGTTTTGACAAGTTAAAGTATGTTTCAACAAGTGTCAATTACGTTTTGACAAGTTAAAGTACATTTTTTACAAGTTAAATTACGTTTCAACAAGTTAAAATTACGATTTGACAAGTTAAGGTACATTTTTTACAAGTTAAAGTTACGTTTGTAAAAGTTAAATTACGTTTCAACAAGTTAAAATTACGATTTGACAAGTTAAGGTACATTTTTTACAAGTTAAAGTTTCGTTTTGACAAGTTAAAGTATTTTTTTTTAAAAGTTAAAATTACAATTTGAGAAGTTAAAGTGCATTTTTTACAAGTTAATGTTACGTTTTGACAACTTAAAGTATGTTTTAACAAGTTAAAATTATGTTTGGACAAGTTAAAGTATATTTTTTACAAGTTAAAGTATGTTTTTTACAAGTTAAAGTTACGTTTTGACAAGTTAAAGTATGTTTCAACAAGTGTCAATTACGTTTTAACAAGTTAAAGTACATTTTTTACAAATTAAATTTACGATTTGACAAGTTAAAGTACATTTTTTACAAGTTAAAGTTACGTTTTGACAAATTAAATTACGTTTCAACAGGTTAAAATTACGATTTGACAAGTTAAACTACATTTTTTACAAGTTAAAGTTACGTTTTGACAAGTTAAAGTATGTTTTTTACAAGTTAAAATTACGATTTGACAAGTTAAAGTGTTTTTTTACAAGTTAAAGTTACGTTTTGACAAGTTAAAGTTACGTTTTGACAAGTTAAAGTACGTTTCAACAAGTTAAAATTACGATTTGACAAGTTAAAGTACATTTTTTACAAGGTAAAGTTATGTTTTGACAAGTTAAAGTACGTTTCAACAAGTTGAAACTACGTTTTGACAAGTTAAAGTACATTTTTTACAAGTTAAAGTTACGTTTTGAGAAGTTAAACTGTGTTTTTTCAAGTTAAAGTTACGTTTTGACAAGTTAAAGTACGTTTCAACAAGTATAAATTACGCTTCAACAAGTTAAAGTTACGTTTTGTCAAGTTAAAGTATGTTTCTTACAAGTTAAAGTTACGTTTTGACAAGTTAAAGTACGTTTTAACAAGTTAAAATTACATTTTGACAAGTTAACGTACAATTTTTACAAGTTAAAGTTACGTTTTGACAAGTTAAAGTTTGTTTTTTACAAGTTAAAGTTACGTTTTGACAAGTTAAAGTACGTTTCAACAAGTGTCAATTACGTTTTGACAAGTTAAAGTATGTTTCAACAAGTGTCAATTATGTTTTGACAAGTTAAAGTACATTTTTTACAAGTTAAAGTTATGTTTTGACAAGTTAAACTTTGTTTCTTACAACTTAAAGTTACGTTTTAACAAGTTATTGTACGTTCCAACAAGTTAAGATTGACAAGTTAAAGTTATGTTTTAACAAGTTAAAGTTTGTTTTTACAAGTTAAAGTTACGTTTTGTCAAGTTAAAGTATGTTTCTTACAAGTTAAAGTTACGTCTTGACAAGTTAAATTAAGTTACAATAAGTTAAAATTATGATTAGACAAGTTGAAGTGCATTTTTTACAAGTTAAAGTTATGTTTTGACAAGTTAAAGTACGTTTCAACAAGTTAAAATTACATTTTGACAAGTTAAAGTACAATTTGAACAAGTTAAAATTACGTTTTGTCAAGTTAGAGTAGGTTTTTTACAAGTTAAAGTTATGTTTGGACAAGTTAAAGTATGTTTTTACAAGTTAAACTTACGTTTTGACAAGTTAAAGTATATTTTTTACAAGTTAAAATTACGATTTGACAAGTTAAAGTTCATTTTTTACAAGTTAAAGTTAAGTTTTGAGAAGTTAAATTATGTTTTTTACAAGTTAAAGTTACGTTTTGACAAGTTAAAGTATGTTTCTTACAAGTTAAAATTACATTTTAATAAGTTATAGTATGTTTCAACTAGTTAAAATTACGATTTAACAAGTTAAAGTTATGTTTTGACAAGTTAAAGTACGTTTCAACAAGTAAAAATTACATTTTGACAAGTTAAAGTTACGTTTTGTCAAGTTAGAGTAGGTTTTTTACAAGTTAAATTTATGTTTTGACAACTTAAAGTATGTTTTAACAAGTTAAAATTATGTTTGGACAAGTTAAAGTACATTTTTTACAAGTTAAAGTTTGTTTTTTACAAGTTAAAGTTACGTTTTGACAAGTTAAAGTATGTTTCAACAAGTGTCAATTACGTTTTAACAAGTTAATGTACATTTTTTACAAGTTAAAGTTACGATTTGACAAGTTAAAGTACATTTTTTACAAGTTAAAGTTATGTTTTGACAAGTTAAAGTACGTTTCAAAAAGTATAAATTACGTTTCAACAAGTTAAAGTTACGTTTTGTCAAGTTAAAGTATGTTTCTTACAAGTTAAAGTTACGTTTTGACAAGTTAAATTACGTTTTGGCAAGTTAACGTACAATTTTTACAAGTTAAAGTTACGTTTTGACAAGTTAAAGTACGTTTCAACAAGTATAAATTATGTTTCAACAAGTCAACGTTACGTTTTGTCAAGTTAAAGTAAGTTTTTTACAACTTAAAGTTACGTTTTAACAAGTTATATTACGTTCCAACAAGTTAAAATTGACAAGTTAAAGTTATGTTTTGACAAGTTAAAGTACGTTTCAACAAGTTGAAATTACGTTTTGACAAGTTAAAGTACATTTTTTACAAGTTAAAGTTACGTTTTGACAAATTAAAGATTGTTTTTACAAGTTAAAGTTACGTTTTGTCAAGTTAAAGTATGTTTCTTACAAGTTAAAGTTACGTTTTGACAAGTTAAATTACGACACAACAAGTTAAAATTACGATTAGACAAGTTGAAGTGCATTTTTTACAAGTTAAAGTTATGTTTTGACAAGTTAAAGTACGTTTCAACAAGTTAAAATTATATTTTGACAATTTAAAGTACAATTTGAACAAGTTAAAATTACGTTTTGTCAAGTTAGAGTAGGTTTTTTACAAGTTAAAGTTATGTTTTGACAACTTAAAGTATGTTTTTACAAGTTAAAGTTACGTTTGTACAAGTTAAATTACATTTCAACAAGTTAAAATTACGATTTGACAAGTTAAGGTACATTTTTTACAAGTTAAAGTTACGTTTGTAAAAGTTAAATTACGTTTCAACAAGTTAAAATTACGATTTGACAAGTTAAGGTACATTTTTTACAAGTTAAAGTTTCGTTTTGACAAGTTAAAGTATTTTTTTTTTAAAGTTAAAATTACGATTTGACAAGTTGAAATGCATTTTTTACAAGTTAAAGTTATGTTTTGACAAGTTAAAGTACGTTTCAACAAGTAAAAATTACATTTTGACAAGTTAAAGTACAATTTGAACAAGTTAAAGTTACGTTTTGTCAAGTTAGAGTAGGTTTTTTACAAGTTAAAGTTATGTTTTGACAACTTAAAGTATGTTTTAACAAGTTAAAATTATGTTTGGACAAGTTAAAGTACATTTTTTACAAGTTAAAGTTTGTTTTTTACAAGTTAAAGTTACGTTTTGACAAGTTAAAGTATGTTTCAACAAGTGTCAATTACGTTTTAACAAGTTAAAGTACATTTTTTACAAGTTAAAGTTACGATTTGACAAGTTAAAGTACATTTTTTACAAGTTAAAGTTATGTTTTGACAAGTTAAAGTACGTTTCAACAAGTTGAAACTACGTTTTGACAAGTTAAAGTACATTTTTTACAAGTTAAAGTTACGTTTTGAGAAGTTAAAGCATGTTTTCTACAAGTTAAAGTTACGTTTTGACAAGTTAAAGTACGTTTCAACAAGTATAAATTACGTTTCAACAAGTTAAAGTTACGTTTTGTCAAGTTAAAGTATGTTTCTTACAAGTTAAAGTTACGTTTTGACAAGTTAAATTACGTTTTAACAAGTTAAAATTACGTTTTGACAAGTTAACGTACAATTTTTACAAGTTAAAGTTACGTTTTGACAAGTCAAAGTTTGTTTTTTACAAGTTAAAGTTACGTTTTGACAAGTTAAAGTACGTTTCAACAAGTGTCAATTACGTTTTGACAAGTTAAAGTATGTTTTAACAAGTGTCAATTACGTTTTGACAAGTTAAAGTACATTTTTTATAAGTTAAAGTTACGTTTTGACAAGTTAAAGTACGTTTCAACAAGTATAAATTATGTTTCAACAAGTCAACGTTACGTTTTTCCAAGTTAAAGTAAGTTTTTTACAACTTAAAGTTACGTTTTAACAAGTTATATTACGTTTCAACAAGTTAAAATTGACAAGTTAAAGTTATGTTTTGACAAGTTAAAGTACGTTTCAACAAGTTGAAATTACGTTTTGACAAGTTAAAGTACATTTTTTACAAGTTAATGTTACGTTTTGACAAATTAAAGTTTGTTTTTACAAGTTAAAGTTACGTTTTGTCAAGTTAAAGTATGTTTCTTACAAGTTAAAGTTACGTTTTGACAAGTTAAATTACGACACAACAAGTTAAAATTACGATTAGACAAGTTGAAGTGCATTTTTTACAAGTTAAAGTTATGTTTTGACAAGTTAAAGTACGTTTCAACAAGTTAAAATTACATTTTGACAAGTTAAAGTACAATTTGAACAAGTTAAAATTACGTTTTGTCAAGTTAGAGTAGGTTTTTTACAAGTTAAAGTTATGTTTTGACAACTTAAAGTATGTTTTTACAAGTTAAAGTTACGTTTGTACAAGTTAAATTACGTTTCAACAAGTTAAAATTACGATTTGACAAGTTAAGGTACATTTTTTACAAGTTAAAGTTACGTTTGTAAAAGTTAAATTACGTTTCAACAAGTTAAAATTACGATTTGACAAGTTAAGGTACATTTTTTACAAGTTAAAGTTTCGCTTTGACAAGTTAAAGTATTTTTTTTTTAAAGTTAAAATTACGATTTGACAAGTTAAAGTGCATTTTTTACAAGTTAATGTTACGTTTTGACAAGTTAAAGTATGTTTTAACAAGTTAAAATTATGTTTAGACAAGTTAAAGTACATTTTTTACAAGTTAAAGTTACGATTTGACAAGTTAAAGTACATTTTTTACCAGTTAAAGTTACGTTTTGACAAGTTAAATTACGTTTCAACAAGTTAAAATTACGATTTGACAAGTTAAACTACATTTTTTACAAGTTAAAGTTACGTTTTGACAAGTTAAAGTATTTTTGTTACAAGTTAAAATTACGATTTGACAAGTTAAAGTGTTTTTTTACAAGTTAAAGTTACGTTTTGACAAGTTAAAGTTACGTTTTGACAAGTTAAAGTATGTTTCTTACAAGTTAAAGTTACGTTTTAACAAGTTAAAGTACGTTTCAACAAGTTAAAATTACGATTTGACAAGTTAAAGTACAGTTAAAGTTATGTTTTGACAAGTTAAAGTACGTTTCAACAAGTTGAAACTACGTTTTAACAAGTTAAAGTACATTTTTTACAAGTTAAAGTTACGTTTTGAGAAGTTAAAGTGTGTTTTTTACAAGTTAAAGTTACGTTTTGACAAGTTAAAGTACGTTTCAACAAGTATAAATTACATTTCAACAAGTTAAAGTTACGTTTTGTCAAGTTAGAGTATATTTCTTACAAGTTAAAGTTACGTTTTGACAAGTTAAAGTACGTTTTAAAAAGTTAAAATTACGTTTTGACAAGTTAACGTACTATTTTTACAAGTTAAAGTTACGTTTTGACAAGTTAAAGTTTGTTTTTTACAAGTTAAAGTTACGTTTTGACAAGTTAAAGTACGTTTCAACAAGTGTCAATTACGTTTTGACAAGTTAAAGTATGTTTCAACAAGTGTCAATTACGTTTTGACAAGTTAAAGTACATTTTTTACAAGTTAAAGTTACGTTTTGACAAGTTAAAGTATGTTTCAACAAGTATAAATTATGTTTCAACAAGTCAACGTTACGTTTTGTCAAGTTAAAGTATGTTTCTTACAACTTAAAGTTACGTTTTAACAAGTTATAGTACGTTCCAACAAGTTAAAATTGACAAGTTAAAGTTATGTTTTGACAAGTTAAAGTACGTTTCAATAAGTTGAAATTACGTTTTGACAAGTTAAAGTACATTTTTTACAAGTTAAAGTTACGTTTTGACAAATTAAAGTTTGTTTTTACAAGTTAAAGTTACGTTTTGTCAAGTTAAAGTATGTTTCTTACAAGTTAAAGTTACGTCTTGACAAGTTAAATTACGTTACAACAAGATAAAATTACAATTAGACAAGTTGAAGTGCATTTTTTACAAGTTAATGTTACGTTTTGACAAGTTAAAGTATGTTTTAACAAGTTATATTTATGTTTAGACAAGTTAAAGTACATTTTTTACAAGTTAAAGTTACGATTTGACAAGTTAAAGTACATTTTTTATCAGTAAAAGTTACGTTTTGACAAGTTAAATTACGTTTCAACAAGTTAAAATTACGATTTGACAAGTTAAACTACATTTTTTACAATGTAAAGTTACGTTTTGACAAGTTAAAGTATTTTTTTTACAAGTTAAAATTACGATTTGACAAGTTAAAGTGTTTTTTTACAAGTTAAAGTTACGTTTTGACAAGTTAAAATTACGATTTGACAAGTTAAAGTACATTTTTTACAAGTTAAAATTATGTTTTGACAAGTTAAAGTACGTTTCAACAAGTTCAAACTACGTTTTAACAAGTTAAAGTACATTTTTCACAAGTTAAAGTTACGTTTTGAGAAGTTAAAGTGTGTTTTTTACAAGTTATAGTTACGTTTTGACAAGTTAAAGTACGTTTCAACAAGTATAAATTACGTTTCAACAAGTTAAAGTATATTTCTTACAAGTTAAAGCAACGTTTTGACAAGTTAAAGTACGTTTTAACAAGTTAAAATTACGTTTTGACAAGTTAACGTACTATTTTTACAAGTTAAAGTTACGTTTTGACAAGTTAAAGTTTGTTTTTTACAAGTTAAAGTTACGTTTTGACAAGTTAAAGTACGTTTCAACAAGTGTCAATTACGTTTTGACAAGTTAAAGTATGTTTCAACAAGTGTCAATTACGTTTTGACAAGTTAAAGTACATTTTTTACAAGTTAAAGTTACGTTTTGACAAGTTAAAGTACGTTTCAACAAGTATAAATTATGTTTCAACAAGTCAACGTTACGTTTTGTCAAGTTAAAGTATGTTTCTTACAACTTAAAGTTATGTTTTAACAAGTTATAGTACGTTCGAACAAGTTAAAATTGACAAGTTAAAGTTATGTTTTGACAAGTTAAAGTACGTTTCAACAAGTTGAAATTACGTTTTGACAAGTTAAAGTACATTTTTTACAAGTTAAAGTTACGTTTTGACAAATTAAAGTTTGTTTTTACAAGTTAAAGTTACGTTTTGTCAAGTTAAAGTATGTTTCTTACAACTTAAAGTTACGTCTTGACAAGTTAAATTACGTTACAACAAGTTAAAATTACAATTAGACAAGTTGAAGTGCATCTTTTACAAGTTAAAGTTATGTTTTGACAAGTTAAAGTACGTTTCAACAAGTTAAAATTACATTTTGACAAGTTAAATTACTATTTGAACAAGTTAAAGTTACGTTTTGTCAAGTTAGAGTAGGTTTTTTTAAAGTTAAAGTTATGTTTTGACAACTTAAAGTATGTTTTTACAAGTTAAAGTTACGTTTGTACAAGTTAAATTACGTTTCAACAAGTTAAAATTACAATTTGACAAGTTAAAGTACATTTTTTACAAGTTAAAGTTTCGTTTTGACAAGTTAAAGTATTTTTTTTAAAAGTTAAAATTACGATTTGACAAGTTAAAGTGCATTTTTTACAAGTTAATGTTACGTTTTGACAAGTTAAAGTATGTTTTAACAAGTTAAAATTACGTTTGGACAAGTTAAAGTACATTTTTTACAAGTTAAAGTTTGTTTTTTACAAGTTAAAGTTACGTTTTGACAAGTTAAAGTATGTTTCAACAAGTGTCAATTACGTTTTAACAAGTTAAAGTTCATTTTTTACAAGTTAAAGTTACGTTTTGAAAAGTTAAAGTGTGTTTTTTTCAAGTTAATGTTACGTTTTGACAAGTTAAAGTACGTTTCAACAAGTATAAATTATATTTCAACAAGTTAAAGTTACGTTTTGTTAAGTTAAAGTATGTTTCTTACAAGTTAAAGTTACGTTTTAACAAGTTATAGTACGTTCCAACAAGTTAAAATTACGATTTGACAAGTTAAAGTACATTTTTACAAGTTAAAGTTATGTTTTGACAAGTTAAAGTACGTTTCAAGAAGTTAAAATTACATTTTGACAAGTTAAAGTACAATTTTTACAAGTTAAAGTTACGTTTTGACAAGTTAAAGTTTGTTTTTACAAGTTAACGTTACGTTTTGTCAAGTTAAAGTATGTTTCTTACAAGTTAAAGTTACTATTAGACAAGTTGAAGTGCATTTTTTACACATTAAAGTACGTTTCAACAAGATAAAATTACATTTTGACAAGTTAAAGTACAATTTTAACAAGTTAAAGTTACGTTTTGTCAAGTTAAAGTATGTTTCTTACAAGTTAGAGTTACGTTTTGACAAGTTAAATTACTTTTCAACAAGTTAAAATTACAATTAGAAAAGTTGAAGTGCATTTTTTACAAGTTAAAGTTATGTTTTGACAAGTTAAATTACATTTCAACAAGTTAAAATTACGATTTAACAAGTTAAAGTACATGTTTTACAAGTTAAAGTTACGTTTTGACATGTTAAAGTATATTTTTTACAAGTTAAAATTACGATTTGACAAGTTAAAGTGCATTTTTTACAAGTTAAAGTTACGTTTTAACAAGTTAAAGTTTGTTTTTTACAAGTTAAAGTTACGTATTGAAATGTTAAAATACATTTTTTACAAGTTAAAGTTACGTTTTGACAAGTTAAAGTGTGTTTTTTACAAGTTAAACTTACGTTTTGACAAGTTAAAGTACGTTTCAACAAGTATAAATTATGTTTCAACAAGTTAAAGTTACGTTTTGTTAAGTTAAATTATGTTTCTTACAAGGTAAAGTTACGTTTTAACAAGTTATAGTACGTTCCAACAAGTTAAAATTACGATTTGACAAGTTAAAGTACATTTTTACAACTTAAAGTTATGTTTTGACAAGTTAAATTACGTTTCAACAAGTTAAAATTACGTTTTGACAAGTTAAAGTACATTTTTTACAAGTTAAAGTTACGTTTTGGCAACTTAAAATTTGTTTTTACAAGTTAAAGTTACGTTTTGTCAAGTTAAAGTATGTTTCTTACAAGTTAAAGTTACGTTTTGACAAGTTAAAGTATGTTTCTTACAAGTTAAAGTTACGTTTTGACAAGTTAAAGTACGTTTCAACAAGTTAAAATTACGATCAGACAAGTTGAATTGCATTTTTTACAAGTTAAAGTACGTTTCAACAAGTTAAAATTACATTTTGACAAGTTAAAGTACAATTTAACAAGTTAAAGTTACGTTTTGACAAGTTAAAGTATGTTTCTTACAAGTTAAAGTTACATTTTGACAAGTAAAAGTACGTTTTAACAAGTTAAAATTACGATCAGACAAGTTGAAGTGCATTTTTTACAAGTTAAAGTACGTTTCAACAAGTTCAAGTAAGTTTCAACAAGTATAAATTACGTTTCAACAAGTTAAAGTTACGTTTTGTCAAGTTAAAGTATGTTTCTTACAAGTTAAAGTACATTTTTTACAAGTTAAATTACGTTTTGACATGTTAAAGTTTCTTTTTACAAGTTAAAGTTACGTTTTGTCAAGTTAAAGTATGTTTCTTACAAGTTAAAGTTACGTTTTGACAAGTTAAAGTACTTTTCAAAAACTTAAAATTACGATTACACAAGTTGAAGTGCATTTTTTACAAGTTAAAGTTATGTTTTGACAAGGTAAATTACGTTTCAACAAGTTAAAATTACGATTTAACAAGTTAAAGTACATTTTTTACAAGTTAAAGTTACGTCTTGACAAGTTAAAATATATTTTTGACAACATAAAGTTACGTTTTAAAAAGTTATAGTGCATTTTTTACATGTTAAAATTACGTTTTTCCAAGTTAAAGTACATTACAACAAGTTAAAATTATGTTTTGACAAGTTAAAGTACAATTTTAACAGGTTAAAGAATAATTTTAACAAGTTAAAGTTACGTTTTGTCAAGTTAGAGTAGGTTTTTTACAAGTTAAAGTTATGTTTTGACAAGTTAAATTATGTTTTTACAAGTTAAAGAGTTACGTTTCAACAAGTGAAAATTACGATTAAACAAGTTAAAGTACATTTGTTACAAGTTAAAGTTACGTTTTGACAACTTAAAGTATATTTTTTACAAGTTAAAATTACGATTTGACAAGTTAAAGTGCATTTTTTACAAGTTAAAGTTACGGTTTGACCAGTTAAAGTATGTTTTTTACAAGTTAAAGTTACGTTTTGACAAGTTAAATTATGTTTTTTCCAAATTAAATTTACGTTTTGACAAGTAAAAATTTGTTTTTTACATGTTAAAGTTACGTTTTGACAAGTTAAAGTACGTTTCAACAAGTGTCAATTACGTTTTGACAAGTTATATTACATTTTTTAAAAGTTAAAGTTACATTTTGACAAGTTAAAGTACGTTTCAACAATTTAAAATTACATTTTGACAAGTTAAATTAATTTTTTATAAAGTTAAAGTTACGTTTTGACAAGTTAAAGTACGTTTCAACAATTTAAAATTACGTTTTGACATGTTAAAGTTTGTTTTTACAAGTTAAAGTTACGTTTTGCCAAGTTAAAGTATGTTTCTTACAAGTTAAAGTTACGTTTTGACAAGTTAAAGTACGTTTCAACAAGTATAAATTATATTTCAACAAGTTAAAGTTACGTTTAGTTAAGTTAAAGTATGTTTCTTACAAGTTAAAGTTACGTTTTAACAAGTTTTAATACGGTCCAACAAGTTAAAATTACGATTTGACAAGTTAAAGTACATTTTTACAAGTTAAAGTTATGTTTTGACAAGTTAAAGTACGTTTCAAGAAGTTAAAATTACATATTGACAAGTTAAAGTACAATTTTTACAAGTTAAAGTTACGTTTTGACAAGTTAAAATTTATTTTTACAAGTTAACGTTACGTTTTGTCAAGTTAAAGTATGTTTCTTACAAGTTAAAGTATGTTTCTTACAAGTTAAAGTTACTATTAGACAAGTTGAAGTGCATTTTTTACAAGTTAAAGTACGTTTCAACAAGTTAAAATTACATTTTGACAAGTTAAAGTACAATTTTAACAAGTTAAAGTTACGTTTTGTCAAGTTAAAGTATGTTTCTTACATGTTAAAGTTAGGTTTTGACAAGTTAAATTACTTTTCAACAAGTTAAAATTACAATTAGAAAAGTTGAAGTGTATTTTTTACAAGTTAAAGTTACGTTTTGACAAGTAAAATTGCGTTTCAACAAGTGAAAATTACGATTAGACAAGTTAAAGTACATTTTTTACAAGTTAAAGTTACGTTTTGACAACTTAAAGTATTTTTTTACAAGTTAAAATTACGATTTGACAAGTTAAAGTGCATTTTTTACAAGTTAAAGTTACGGTTTGACCAGTTAAAGTATGTTTTGTACAAGTTAAAGTTACGTTTTGACAAGTTAAATTATGTTTTTTCCAAATTAAATTTACGTTTTGACAAGTAAAAATTTGTTTTTTACATGTTAAAGTTACGTTTTGACAAGTTAAAGTACGTTTCAACAATTTAAAATTACGTTTTGCCAAGTTAGAGTATATTTTTTACAACTTAAAGTTACGTTTTAAAAAGTTAAAGTCCATTTTTTACATGTTATAATTACGTTTTTCCAAGTTAAAGTACATTACAACAAGTTAAAATTAAGTTTTGACATGTTGAACTACAATTTTAACAAGTTAAAGTACAATTTTAAAAAGTTAAAGATACGTTTTGTCAAGTTAAAGTAGGTTTTTTACAAGTTAAAGTTAAGTTTTGACAAGTTAAAGTACGTTTCAACAAGTTAAAATTATGATTTGACAAGTTAAAGTACATTTTTTACAAGTTAAAGATACGTTTTGACAAGGTAAAATAAATTTTTCACAAGTAAAAGTTACGTCTTGACAAGTTAAAGTATGTTGTTAACAAGTTAAAGTTACGTTTTGTCAAGTTAAAGTACGTTTCAACAAGTGTCAATTACGTTTTGACAAGTTATATTACGTTTTGACAAGTTAAATTACATTTTTTACATGTTAAAGTTACGTTTTGACAAGTTAGATTATATTTTATACAACTTAAAGTTAAAGTTATATTTTGACAAGTTAAAGTACGTTTCAACAAGTTAAAATTACGTTTTGACAAGTTAAAGTACGTTTCAACAAGTTAAAATTACGATTTGACAAGTTAAAGTACATTTTTAACAAGTTAAAGTTACGTGTGATAAGTTAAAGTACGTTTCAACATGTTAAAATTACGTTTTGACAAGTTAAAGTATATTTCTTACAAGTTAAAGTTACGTTTTGAAAAGTTAAAGTATGTTTTTTACAAGTTAAATTTACGTTTTTCCAAGTTAAAGTACATTTGGACAAGTTAAAATTACATTTTGACAAGTTAAAATACATTTTTTACAAGTTAAAGTTAAGTTTTGACAAGTTAAAATGTGTTTTATACAGGTTAAAGTTACGTTTTGACAAGTTAAAGTGTACGTTTTGACAAGTTCAAGTACGTTTTGACAAGTCAAAGTATATTTTTAACAAGTTAAAGTTACGTCTTAAAAAGTTAAAGTGCGTTTTTTACATGTTAAAATTAAGTTTTTCCAAGTTAAAGTACATTACAACAAGTTAAAATTACGTTTTGACAAGTTAAAGTACAATTTTAACAAGTTAAAGTACAATTTTAACAAGTTAAAGATACGTTTTGTCAAGTTAAAGTAGGTTTTTTACAAGTTAAAGTTACGTTTTTAACAAGTTAAAGAACCTTTCAACATGTTAAAATTACGATTTGAAAAGTTAAAGTTACGCTTTGACAAGTTAAAGTATATTTTTCTCAAGTAAAATTTACGTTTTGACAAGTTAAAGTATGTTGTTTACAAGTTAAAGTTACGTTTTGTCAAGTTAAAGTATGTCTCTTACAAGTTAAAGTTACGTTTTGACAAGTTAAAGGACGTTTTAAGAAGTTAAAATTACGATTTGACAAGTTAAAGTACATTTTTTACAAGTTAAAGTTATGTTTTGACAAGAAGTTAAAATTATGGTTTGACAAGTTAAAGTACGTTTCAAGAAGTTAAATTACGAATTGACAAGTTAAAGTACATTTTTTACAATTTAAATTGATGTTTTGACAAGTTAAAGTACGTTTCAACGAGTTAAAATTACATTTTGACAAGTTAAAATACATTTTTTACAAGTTAAAGTTACGTTTTGATAATTAAAAATTTGTTTTTTACAAGTTAAAGTTATGTTTTGACAAATTAAAGTACGTTTGAAGAAGTTTGAATTACGTTTTGACAAGTTAAAGTATGTTTCTGCAATTTAAAATTACGTTTTGACAAGTTAGATTATATTTTATACAAGTTAAAATTACGTTTTAAAAAGTTAAAGTGCGTTTTTTACATGTTAAAATTTAGTTTTTTCCAAGTTAAAGTACATTTCAACAAGTTTAAATTACGTATTAACAAGTTAAAGTACATGTTTTACAAGTTTAAGTTACGTTTTGACAAGTTAAAGTATGTTTTTACAAGTTAAAATTACGTTTTGACAAGTTAAATTACGTTTTAACAAGTTAAAATTACGATTTCACAAGTTTAAGTACATTTTTTACAAGTTAAAGTTAGCTTTTAACTACTTAAAGTACGTTTCAACAAGTTAAAATGAGGTTTTCACAAGTTAAAGTACATTTTTTACAGGTTAAAGTTACGTTTTGAAAAGTTAAAGTTTATTTTTTACAAGTTAAAGTTACGTTTTGACAAGTTAAAGTACGTTTCAACAAGTTAAAATTACGATATGACAAGTTAAAGTATTATTTTACAAGTTAATTTATGTTTTGACAAGTTAAAGTACGTTTCAACAAGTTTAAACTACGTATTGACAAGTTAAAGTACATTTTTTACAAGTTAAAGTTACGTTTTGAGAAGTTAAAGTGTGTTTTTTACAAGTTAAAGTTTCGTTTTGACAAGTTCAAGTACGTTTCAACAATTATAAATTACGTTTTAACAAGTTAAAGTCAAGTTATGTCAAGTTAGAGTATTTTTCTTACAAGTTAAAGTTACGTTTTGACAAGTTAAAGTAAGTTTTAACAAGTTAGAGTATTTTTCTTACAAGTTAAAGTTACGTTTTGACAAGTTAAAGTAAGTTTTAACAAGTTAAAATTACGTTTTAACAAGTTAACGTACATTTTTTTACACGTTAAAGTTACGTTTTAACAAGTTAAAATTTGTTTTTTACAAGTTAAAGTTACGTTTTGACAAGTTAAATTACGTTTCAACAAGTGTCAATTACGTTTTGACAAGTTAAATTACATTTTTTACAAGTTAAAGTTACGTTTTGACAAGTTAAAGTACGTTTCAACAAGTTAAAATTACGATTTGACAAGTTAAAGTACATTTTTTACAAGATAAATTTATGTTTTGACAAGTTAAAGTACGTTTCAATAAGTTCAAACTACGTTTTGACAAGTTAAAGTATATTTTTTACAAGTTAAAGTTACGTTTTGAGAAGTTAAAGTGTGTTTTTTACAAGTTAAAGTTACATTTTGACAAGTTAAAGTACGTTTTAACAAGTATAAATTACGTTTCAACAAGTTAAAGTCACGTTATGTCAAGTTAAAGTATTTTTCTTACAAGTTAAAGTTACGTTTTGACAAGTTAAAGTAAGTTTTAACAAGTCAAAATTACGTTTTAACAAGTTAACGTACATTTTTTACACGTTAAAGTTACGTTTTAACAAGTTAAAGTTTCTTTTTTACAAGTTAAAGTTACTTTTTGACATATTAAATTACGTTTCAACAAGTGTCAATTACGTTTTGACAACTTAAAGTACATTTTTTACAAGTTAAAGTTACGTTTTGAAAAGTTAAAGTGTGTTTTTTACAAGTTAAGGTTACGTTTTGACAAGTTAAAGTATGTTTCAACAAGTATAAATTATGTATCAACAAGTTAAAGTTACGTTTTGTCAAGTTAAAGTATGTTTCTTACAAGTTAAAGTTACGTTTTAACAAGTTATAGTACGTTCCAACAAGTTAAAATTAAGATTTAACAAGTTATAGTACATTTTTTACAAGTTAAAGTTATGTTTTGACAAGTTACAATACGTTTCAACAAGTTAAAATTACGTTTTCACAAGTTAAAGTACATTTTTTAGAAGTTGAAGTTACGTTTTGACAAGTTAAAGTTTGTTTTTACAAGTTAAAGTTATGTTTTGTCAAGTTAAAGTCTGTTTCTTACAAGTTAAAGTTACGTTTTGACAAGTTAAATTACGTTACGACAAGTTAAAATTACGATTAAACAAGTTGAAGTGCATTTTTTACAAGTTAAAGTTATGTTTTGATAAGTTAAAGTACTTTTCAACAAGTTAAAATTACATTTTGACAAGTTAAAGTTACCTTTTGTCAAGTTAGAGTAGGTTTTTTACAAGTTAAAGTTATGTTTTGACAACTTAAAGTGTGTTTTTACAAGTTAAAGTTACGTTTTGACAATTAAATTACGTTTGAACAAGTTAAAATTACGATTTCACAAGTTTAAGTACATTTTTTACTAGTTAAAGTTTCGTTTTGACAAGTTAAAGTATATTTTTTAAAAGTTAAAATTACGATTTCACAAGTAAAAGTTACGTCTTGACAAGTTAAAGTATGTTGTTTACAAGTTAAAGTTACGTTTTGTCAAGTTAAAGTATGTTTCTTACAAGTTAAAGGTACGTTTTGACAAGTTAAAGTACATATCAACAAGTTAAAATTACGATTTGACAAGTTATAGTACATTTTTTACAAGTTAAAGTTACGTTTTGATAAGTTAAAATATGTTTTTTACAAGTTAAAGTTAGGTTTTGATAAGTTAAAATATGTTTCTTAAAAGTTAAAGTTACGTTTTGACAAGTTAAAGTACGTTTCAACAAGTGTCAATTACGTTTTGACAAGTTATATTACGTTTTGACTAGTTAAATTACATTTTTTACATGTTAAAGTTACGTTTTGACAAGTTAGATTATATTTTATACAACTTAAAGTTACGTTTTAAAAAGTTAAAGTGCTTTTTTTACATGTTAAAATTAAGTTTTTCCAAGTTAAAGTACATTTCAACAAGTTAAAATTACGTTTTGACAAGTTAAAGTACAATTTTAACATGTTAAAGTAAGATTTTAACAAGTTAAAGATACGTTTTGTCAAGTTAAAGTAGGTTTTTTACAAGTTCAAGTTATGTTTTGACAAGTTAAAGTATGTTTTTTACAAGTTAAAGTTACCTTTTGACAGGTTAAAGTACGTTTCAACAAGTTAATATACGATTTGACAAGTTAAAGTACATTTTTTACAAGTTAAAGTTACGTTTTGACAAGTTAAAGTATATTTTTCACAAGTAAAAGTTATGTTTTGAAAAGTTCAAGTATGTTGTTTACAAGTTAAAGTTACGTTTTGTCAAGTTAAAGTATGTTTCTTACAATTTAAAGTTCTGTTTTGACAAGTTAAAGTACGTTTTAAGAAGTTAAAATTACGATTTGACAAGTTAAAGTTTATTTTTTACAAGTTAAAGTTATGTTTTAACAAGTTAAAGTACGTTTCAACAAGTTAAAATTACGTTTTGACAAGTTAAAGTACGTTTCAAGAAGTTAAAATTACGATTTGACAAGTTAAAATACATTTTTAACAAGTTAAAGTTACGGTGTGATAAGTTAAAGTACGTTTCAACATGTTAAAATTACGTTTTGACAAGTTAAAGTATATTTCTTACAAGTTAAAGTTACGTTTTGAAAAGTTAAAGTATGTTTTTTACAAGTTAAATTTACGTTTTTCCAAGTTAAAGTACATTTGGACAAGTTAAAATTACATTTTGACAAGTTAAAATACATTTTTTACAAGTTAAAGTTAAGTTTTGACAAGTTAAAATGTGTTTTATACAGGTTAAAGTTACGTTTTGACAAGTTAAAGTGTACGTTTTGACAAATTCAAGTACGTTTTGACAAGTTAAAGTATATTTTTAACAAGTTAAAGTTACGTTTTAAAAAGTTAAAATGGGTTTTTTACATGTTAAAATTAAGTTTTTCCAAGTTAAAGAACATTACAACAAGTTAAAATTACGTTTTGACAAGTTAAAGTACAATTTTAACAAGTTAAAGTACAATTTTAACAAGTTAAAGATACGTTTTGTCAAGTTAAAGTAGGTTTTTTACAAGTTAAAGTTACGTTTTTAACAAGTTAAAGTACCTTTCAACATGTTAAAATTACGATTTGAAAAGTTAAAGTTACGCTTTGACAAGTTAAAGTATATTTTTCTCAAGTAAAATTTACGTTTTGACAAGTTAAAGTATGTTGTTTACAAGTTAAAGTTACGTTTTGTCAAGTTAAAGTATGTTTCTTACAAGTTAAAGTTACTTTTTGACAAGTTAAAGTACGTTTTAAGAAGTTAAAATTACGATTTGACAAGTTAAAGTACATTTTTTACAAGTTAAAGTTATGTTTTGACAAGAAGTTAAAATTATGGTTTGACAAGTTAAAGTACGTTTCAAGAAGTTAAATTACGATTTGACAAGTTAAAGTACATTTTTTACAATTTAAATTGATGTTTTGACAAGTTAAAGTACGTTTCAACGAGTTAAAATTACATTTTGACAAGTTAAAATACATTTTTTACAAGTTAAAGTTACGTTTTGATAATTAAAAATTTGTTTTTTACAAGTTTAAGTTATGTTTTGACAAACTAAAGTACGTTTCAACAAGTGTGAATTAAGTTTTGACAAGTTAAAGTACGTTTCAGCAATTTAAAATTACGTTTTGACAAGTTAGATTATATTTTATACAAGTTAAAATTACGTTTTAAAAAGTTAAAGTGCATTTTTTACATGTTAAAATTAAGTTTTTTCCAAGTTAAAGTACATTTCAACAAGTTTAAATTACGTATTAAGAAGTTAAAGTGCATGTTTTACAAGTTTAAGTTACGTTTTGACAAGTTAAAGTATGTTTTTACAAGTTAAAGTTACGTTTTGACAAGTTAAATTACGTTTCAACAAGTTAAAATTACGATTTGACAAGTTAAAGTACATTTTTTACAAGTTAAAGTTAGCTTTTAACTACTTAAAGTACGTTTCAACAAGTTTAAACTACGTTTTGACAAGTTAAAGTACATTTTTTACAAGTTAAAGTTACGTTTTGAGAAGTTAAAGTGTGTTTTTTACAAGTTAAAGTTACGTTTTGACAAGTTCAAGTACGTTTCAACAAGTATAAATTACGTTTTAACAAGTTAAAGTCAAGTTATGTCAAGTTAGAGTATTTTTATTACAAGTTAAAGTTACGTTTTGACAAGTTAAAGTAAGTTTTAACAAGTTAAAATTACGTTTTAACAAGTTAACGTACATTTTTTTACACGTTAAAGTTACGTTTTAACAAGTTAAAGTTTGTTTTTTACAAGTTAAAGTTACGTTTTGACAAGTTAAATTACGTTTCAACAAGTGTCAATTACGTTTTGACAAGTTAAATTACATTTTTTACAAGTTAAAGTTACGTTTTGACAAGTTAAAGTACGTTTCAACAAGTTTAAACTACGTTTTGACAAGTTAAAGTACATTTTTTACAAGTTAAAGTTACGTTTTGAGAAGTTAAAGTGTGTTTTTTACAAGTTAAACTTACGTTTTGACAAGTTCAAGTACGTTTGAACAAGTATAAATTACGTTTTAACAAGTTAAAGTCAAGTTATGTCAAGTTAGAGTATTTTTCTTACAAGTTAAAGTTACGTTTTGACAAGTTAAAGTAAGTTTTAACAAGTTAAAATTACGTTTTAACAAGTTAACGTACATTTTTTTACACGTTAAAGTTACGTTTTAACAAGTTAAAGTTTGTTTTTTACAAGTTAAAGTTACGTTTTGACAAGTTAAATTACGTTTCAACAAGTGTCAATTACGTTTTGACAAGTTAAATTACATTTTTTACAAGTTAAAGTTACGTTTTGACAAGTTAAAGTACGTTTCAACAAGTTAAAATTACGATTTGACAAGTTAAAGTACATTTTTTACAAGATAAATTTATGTTTTGACAAGTTAAAGTACGTTTCAATAAGTTCAAACTACGTTTTGACAAGTTAAAGTATATTTTTTACAAGTTAAAGTTACGTTTTGAGAAGTTAAAGTGTGTTTTTTACAAGTTAAAGTTACATTTTGACAAGTTAAAGTACGTTTTAACAAGTATAAATTACGTTTCAACAAGTTAAAGTCACGTTATGTCAAGTTAAAGTACTTTTCTTACAAGTTAAAGTTACGTTTTGACAAGTTAAAGTAAGTTTTAACAAGTCAAAATTACGTTTTAACAAGTTAACGTACATTTTTTACACGTTAAAGTTACGTTTTAACAAGTTAAAGTTTCTTTTTTACAAGTTAAAGTTACTTTTTGACATATTAAATTACGTTTCAACAAGTGTCAATTACGTTTTGACAACTTAAAGTACATTTTTTACAAGTTAAAGTTACGTTTGAAAAGTTAAAGTGTGTTTTTTACAAATTAAAGTTACGTTTTGTCAAGTTAAAGTACGTTTCAACAAGTATAAATTATGTATCAACAAGTTAAAGTTACGTTTTGTCAAGTTAAAGTATGTTTCTTACAAGTTAAAGTTACGTTTTAACAAGTTAAAATACGTTTTTACAAGTTAAAATTACGATTTGACAAGTTAAAGTACATTTTTTACATGTTAAAGTTATGTTTTGACAAGTTAAAATACGTTTCAACAAGTTAAAATTACGTTTTCACAAGTTAAAGTACATTTTTTAGAAGTTGAAGATACGTTTTGACAAGTTAAAGTATGTTTTTACAAGTTAAAGTTACGTTTTGTCAAGTTAAAGTATGTTTCTTACAAGTTAAAGTTACGTTTTGACAAGTTAAATTACGTTACGACAAGTTAAAATTACGATTAAACAAGTTGAAGTGCATTTTTTACAAGTTAAAGTTATGTTTTGACAAGTTAAAGTACTTTTCAACAAGTTAAAATTACATTTTGACAAGTTAAAGTTACCTTTTGTCAAGTTAGAGTAGGTTTTTTACAAGTTAAAGTTATGTTTTGACAACTTAAAGTATGTTTTTACAAGTTAAAGTTACGTTTTGACAATTAAATTACGTTTCAACAAGTTAAAATTACGAATTGACAAGTTTAAGTACAATTTTTAAAAGTTAAAATTACGATTTGACAAGTTAAAGTATATTTTTTAAAAGTTAAAATTACGATTTGACAAGTTAAAGTGCATTTTTTACAAGTTAAATTATGTTTTAACAAGTTAAAATTACGTTTTGACAAGTTTAAGTACATTTTTTACAAGTTAAAGTTACGTTTTGACAAGTTAAAGTTTGTTTTTTACAAGTTAAAGTTATGTTTTGCAAACTTAAAGTACGTTTCAACATGTGTCAATTACGTTTTGACAAGTTAAAGTACATTTTTTACGAGTTAAAGTTACGTTTTGACAAGTTAAAGTGTGTTTTTTACAAGTTAATGTTACGTTTTAACAAGTTAAAGTTACGGTTTGTCAAGTTAAAGTATGTTTCTTACAAGTTAAAGTTATGTTTTAACAAGTTATAGTACGTTCCTACAAGTTAAAATTACGTTTTCACAAGTTAAAGTACATTTTTTACAAGTTACAGTTATGTTTTGAAAAGTTAAAGTACGTTTCAACAAGTTAAAATTACGTTTTGAAAAGTTAAAGTATTTTTTTTACAAGATAAAGTTACGTTTTGACAAGTTAAAGTTTGTTTTTACAAGTTAAAGTAACGTTTTGTCAAGTTAAAGTATGTTTCAACAAGTATAAATTATGTTTCAACAAGTTAAAGTTACGTTTTGTCAAGTTAAAGTATGTTTCTTACAAGTTAAAGTTACGTTTTAACAAGTTATAGTACGTTCCAACAAGTTAAAATTACGATTTGACATGTTAAAGTACATTTTTTACAAGTTAAAGTTATGTTTTGACAAGTTAAAGTACGTTTCAACAAGTTAAAATTACGTTTTGACAAGTTAAAGTACATTTTTTCAAGTTAAAGTTCTGCTTTGTCAAGTTAGAGTATTTTTCTTACAAGTTAAAGTTACGTTTTAACAAGTTAAAATTACGTTTTGACAAGTTAAAATACATTTTTTACATGTTGAAGTTACGTTTTGACAAGTTAGAGTTGTTTTTACAAGTTAAAGTTACGTTTTGTCAAGTTAAAGTATGTTTCTTACAAGTTAAAGTTACGTTTTGACAAGTTAAATTACGTTACAACAAGTGAAAATTACATTTTGACAAGTTAAAGTACAATTTTAACAAGTTAAAGTTACGTTTTGTCCCGCTAGAGTAGTTTTTTACAATTTAAAGTTATGTTTTGACAACTTAAATTATGTTTTTAAAAGTAAAAGTTACGTTTTGACAAATTAAATTACGTTTCAACAAGTTTAAATTTCGTTTTGACAAGTTAAAGTATATTTTTTAAAAGTTAAAATTACGATTTGACAAGTTAAAGTGCATTTTTTACAAATTAAAGTTACGTTTTGACAAGTTAAAGTATGTTTTAACAAGTTAAAATCACGTTTTGACAAGTTAAAGGACATTTTTTACAAGTTAAAGTTACGTTTTGAAAAGTTAAAGTTTGTTTTTTACAAGTTAAAGTTACGTTTTGACAAGTTAAAGTATGTTTCAACAAGTGTCAATTTCGTTTTGACAAGTTAAAGTACATTTTTTACAAGTTAAAGTTACGTTTTGACAAGTTAAAGTACGTTTCAAGAAGTATAAATTATGTTTCAACAAGTTAAAGTTACGTTTTGACAAGTTAAAGTATGTTTCAACAAGTGTCAATTTCGTTTTGACAAGTTAAAGTACATTTTTTACAAGTTAAAGTTACGTTTTGACAAGTTAAAGTACGTTTCAAGAAGTATAAATTATGTTTCAACAAGTTAAAGTTACGTTTTGTCAAGTTAAATTATGTTTCTTACAAGTTAAAGTTACGTTTCAACAAGTTATATTACGTTCCAACAAGTTAAAATTACGTTTTGACAAGTTAAAGTACATTTTTTACAAGTTAAAGTTATGTTTTGAAAAGTTAAAGTACGTTTCAACAAGTTAAAATTACGTTTTGACAACTTAACGTACATTTTTTACAAGTTAAAGTTTTATTTTGACAAGTTAAAGTTTGTTTTTTACAAGTTAAAGTTACGTTTTGACAAGTTAAATTACGTTTCAACAAGTGTCAATTACGTTTTGACAAGTTAAAGTACATTTTTTACAAGTTAAAGTTACGTTTTGACATGTTAAAATTTGTTTTTTACAAGTTAAAGTAACGTTTTGACAAGTTAAAGTATGTTTCAACAAGTTAAAATTACATTTTGACAAGTTAAAGTACAATTTTAACTAGTTAAAGTTTCGTTTTGACAAGTTAAAGTATATTTTTTAAAAGTTAAAATTACGATTGGACAAGTTAAAGTGATTTTTTTACAAGTTAAAGTTACGTTTTGACAAGTTAAAGTATTTTTCTTACAAGTTAAAGTTACGTTTTAACAAGTTATAGTACGTTCTAACAAGTTAAAATTACGATTTGACAAGTTAAAGTACATTTTTTACAAGTTAAAGTTATGTTTTGACAAGTTAAAGTACGTTTCAACAAGTTAAAATTACGTTTTAACAAGTTAAAGTACATTTTTTACAAGGTAAAGTCTCATTTTGACAAGTTAAAGTTTGTTTTTACAAGTCAAAGTTACGTTTTGTCAAATTAAAGTATGTTTCTTACAAGTTAAAGTTACGTTTAGACAAGTTAAAGTTTGTTTTTTACAAGTTAAAGTTATGTTTTGCCAAGTTAAAGTACGTTTCAACAAGTGTCAATTACGTTTTGACAAGTTAAAGTACATTTTTTCGAGTTAAAGTTACGTTTTGACATGTTAAAGTGTGTTTTTTACAAGTTAAAGTTACGTTTTGACAAGTTAAAGTTACGTTTTGTCAAGTTAAAGTATGTTTCTTACAAGTTAAAGTTATATTTTAACAAGTTATAGTACGTTCCTACAAGTTAAAATTACGTTTTCACAAGTTAAAGTACATTTTTTACAAGTTAAAGTTATGTTTTGAAAAGTTAAAGTACGTTTCAACAAGTTAAAATTACGTTTTGACAAGTTAAAGTACATTTTTTACAAGTTAAAGTTACGTTTTGACAAGTTAAAGTTTGTTTTTACAAGTTAAAGTTACGTTTTGTCAAGTTAAAGTATGTTTCAACAAGTATAAACTATGTTTCAACAAGTTAAAGTATGTTTCAACAAGTGTCAATTTCGTTTTGACAAGTTAAAGTACATTTTTTACAAGTTTAAGTTACGTTTTGACAAGTTAAAGTACGTTTCATGAAGTATAAATTATGTTTCAACAAGTTAAAGTTACGTTTTGACAAGTTAAAGTATGTTTCAACAAGTGTCAATTTCGTTTTGACAAGTTAAAGTACATTTTTTACAAGTTAAAGTTACTTTTTGACAAGTTAAAGTAGGATTCAAGAAGTATAAATTATGTTTCAACAAGTTAAAGTTACGTTTTGTCAAGTTAAAGTATGTTTCTTACAAGTTAAAGTTACGTTTTAACAAGTTATATTACGTTCCAACAAGTTAAAATTACGTTTTGACAAGTTAAAGTACATTTTTTACAAGTTAAATTTATGTTTTGAAAAGTTAAAGTACGTTTCAACAAGTTAAAATTATGTTTTGACAAGTTAACGTACATTTTTTACAAGTTAAAGTTTTATTTTGACAAGTTAAAGTTTGTTTTTTACAAGTTAAAGTTACGTTTTGACAAGTTCAATTACGTTTCAACAAGTGTCAATTACGTTTTGACAAGTTAAAGTACATTTTTTACAAGTTAAAGTTACGTTTTGACATGTTAAAGTATATTTTTCACAAGTAAAAGTTATGTTTTGACAAGTTCAAGTATGTTGTTTGCAAGTTAAAGTTACGTTTTGACAAGTTAAAGTACGTTTCAACGAGTTAAAATTACATTTTGACAAGTTAAAATACATTTTTTACAAGTTAAAGTTACGTTTTGATAATTAAAAATTTGTTTTTTACAAGTTTAAGTTATGTTTTGACAAATTAAAGTACGTTTCAACAAGTGTGAATTACGTTTTGACAAGTTAAAGTACGTTTCAGCAATTTAAAATTACGTTTTGACAAGTTAGATTATATTTTATACAAGTTAAAATTACGTTTTAAAAAGTTAAAGTGCATTTTTTACATGTTAAAATTAAGTTTTTTCCAAGTTAAAGTACATTTCAACAAGTTTAAATTACGTATTAAGAAGTTAAAGTGCATGTTTTACAAGTTTAAGTTACGTTTTGACAAGTTAAAGTATGTTTTTACAAGTTAAAGTTACGTTTTGACAAGTTAAATTACGTTTCAACAAGTTAAAATTACGATTTGACAAGTTAAAGTACATTTTTTACAAGTTAAAGTTAGCTTTTAACTACTTAAAGTACGTTTCAACAAGTTTAAACTACGTTTTGACAAGTTAAAGTACATTTTTTACAAGTTAAAGTTACGTTTTGAGAAGTTAAAGTGTGTTTTTTACAAGTTAAAGTTACGTTTTGACAAGTTCAAGTACGTTTCAACAAGTATAAATTACGTTTTAACAAGTTAAAGTCAAGTTATGTCAAGTTAGATTATTTTTCTTACAAGTTAAAGTTACGTTTTGACAAGTTAAAGTAAGTTTTAACAAGTTAAAATTACGTTTTAACAAGTTAACGTACATTTTTTTACACGTTAAAGTTACGTTTTAACAAGTTAAAGTTTGTTTTTTACAAGTAAAAGTTATGTTTTGACAAGTTAAATTACGTTTCAACAAGTGTCAATTACGTTTTGACAAGTTAAATTACATTTTTTACAAGTTAAAGTTACGTTTTGACAAGTTAAAGTACGTTTCAACAAGTTTAAACTACGTTTTGACAAGTTAAAGTACATTTTTTACAAGTTAAAGTTACGTTTTGAGAAGTTAAAGTGTGTTTTTTACAAGTTAAAGTTACGTTTTGACAAGTTCAAGTACGTTTCAACAAGTATAAATTACGTTTTAACAAGTTAAAGTCAAGTTATGTCAAGTTAGAGTATTTTTCTTACAAGTTAAAGTTATGTTTTGACAAGTTAAAGTAAGTTTTAACAAGTTAAAATTACGTTTTAACAAGTTAACGTACATTTTTTTACACGTTAAAGTTAAGTTTTAACAAGTTAAAGTTTGTTTTTTACAAGTTAAAGTTACGTTTTGACAAGTTAAATTACGTTTCAACAAGTGTCAATTACGTTTTGACAAGTTAAATTACATTTTTTACAAGTTAAAGTTACGTTTTGACAAGTTAAAGTACGTTTCAACAAGTTAAAATTACGATTTGACAAGTTAAAGTACATTTTTTACAAGATAAATTTATGTTTTGACAAGTTAAAGTACGTTTAAACAAGTTGAAACTACGTTTTGACAAGTTAAAATATATTTTTTACAAGTTAAAGTTAGGTTTTGAAAAGTTAAAGTGTGTTTTTTACAAGTTAAAGTTACATTTTGACAAGTTAAAGTACGTTTTAACAAGTATAAATTACGTTTCAACAAGTTAAAGTCACGTTATGTCAAGTTAAAATATTTTTCTTACGAGTTAAAGTTACGTTTTGACAAGTTAAAGTAAGTTTTAACAAGTCAAAATTACGTTTTAACAAGTTAACGTACATTTTTTACACGTTAAAGTTACGTTTTGATAAGTTAAAGTTTGTTTTTTACAAGTTAAAGTTACTTTTTGACAAATTAAATTACGTTTCAACAAGTGTCAATTACGTTTTGA
This sequence comes from Urtica urens, assembly GCA_958296335.1. Classification (NCBI taxonomy): domain Eukaryota; kingdom Viridiplantae; phylum Streptophyta; class Magnoliopsida; order Rosales; family Urticaceae; genus Urtica; species Urtica urens. The sequence goes on from OY282520.1 coordinate 29,847,490, forward strand.
CAGCTTAAAGTACATTTTTTACAAGTTAAAGTTACGTTTGAAAAGTTAAAGTGTGTTTTTTACAAATTAAAGTTACGTTTTGTCAAGTTAAAGTACGTTTCAACAAGTATAAATTATGTATCAACAAGTTAAAGTTACGTTTTGTCAAGTTAAAGTATGTTTCTTACAAGTTAAAGTTACGTTTTAACAAGTTAAAATACGTTTTTACAAGTTAAAATTACGATTTGACAAGTTAAAGTACATTTTTTACAAGTTAAAGTTATGTTTTGACAAGTTAAAATACGTTTCAACAAGTTAAAATTACGTTTTCACAAGTTAAAGTACATTTTTTAGAAGTTGAAGTTACGTTTTGACAAGTTAAAGTATGTTTTTACAAGTTAAAGTTACGTTTTGTCAAGTTAAAGTATGTTTCTTACAAGTTAATGTTACGTTTTGACAAGTTAAATTACGTTACGACAAGTTAAAATTACGATTAAACAAGTTGAAGTGCATTTTTTACAAGTTAAAGTTATGTTTTGACAAGTTAAAGTACTTTTCAACAAGTTAAAATTACATTTTGACAAGTTAAAGTTACCTTTTGTCAAGTTGGAGTAGGTTTTTTACAAGTTAAAGTTATGTTTTGACAACTTAAAGTATGTTTTTACAAGTTAAAGTTACGTTTTGACAATTAAATTACGTTTCAACAAGTTAAAATTACGAATTGACAAGTTTAAGTACATTTTTTAAAAGTTAAAATTACGATTTGACAAGTTAAAGTATATTTTTTAAAAGTTAAAATTACGATTTGACAAGTTAAAGTGCATTTTTTACAAGTTAAATTATGTTTTAACAAGTTAAAATTACGTTTTGACAAGTTTAAGTACATTTTTTACAAGTTAAAGTTACGTTTTGACAAGTTAAAGTTTGTTTTTTACAAGTTAAAGTTATGTTTTGCCAACTTAAAGTACGTTTCAACATGTGTCAATTACGTTTTGACAAGTTAAAGTACATTTTTTACGAGTTAAAGTTACGTTTTGACAAGTTAAAGTGTGTTTTTTACAAGTTAATGTTACGTTTTGACAAGTTAAAGTTACGGTTTGTCAAGTTAAAGTATGTTTCTTACAAGTTAAAGTTATGTTTTAACAAGTTATAGTACGTTCCTACAAGTTAAAATTACGTTTTCACAAGTTAAAGTACATTTTTTACAAGTTACAGTTATGTTTTGAAAAGTTAAAGTACGTTTCAACAAGTTAAAATTACGTTTTGAAAAGTTAAAGTATTTTTTTTACAAGTTAAAGTTACGTTTTGACAAGTTAAAGTTTGTTTTTACAAGTTAAAGTAACGTTTTGTCAAGTTAAAGTATGTTTCAACAAGTATAAATTATGTTTCAACAAGTTAAAGTTATGTTTTGTCAAGTTAAAGTATGTTTCTTACAAGTTAAAGTTACGTTTTAACAAGTTATAGTACGTTCCAACAAGTTAAAATTACGATTTGACATGTTAAAGTACATTTTTTACAAGTTAAAGTTATGTTTTGACAAGTTAAAGTACGTTTCAACAAGTTAAAATTACGTTTTGACAAGTTAAAGTACATTTTTTCAAGTTAAAGTTCTGCTTTGTCAAGTTAGAGTATTTTTCTTACAAGTTAAAGTTACGTTTTAACAAGTTAAAATTACGTTTTGACAAGTTAAAATACATTTTTTACATGTTGAAGTTACGTTTTGACAAGTTAGAGTTGTTTTTACAAGTTAAAGTTACGTTTTGTCAAGTTAAAGTATGTTTCTTACAAGTTAAAGTTACGTTTTGACAAGTTAAATTACGTTACAACAAGTGAAAATTACATTTTGACAAGTTAAAGTACAATTTTAACAAGTTAAAGTTACGTTTTGTCCCGCTAGAGTAGTTTTTTACAATTTAAAGTTATGTTTTGACAACTTAAATTATGTTTTTAAAAGTAAAAGTTACGTTTTGACAAATTAAATTACGTTTCAACAAGTTTAAATTTCGTTTTGACAAGTTAAAGTATATTTTTTAAAAGTTAAAATTACGATTTGACAAGTTAAAGTGCATTTTTTACAAATTAAAGTTACGTTTTGACAAGTTAAAGTATGTTTTAACAAGTTAAAATCACGTTTTGACAAGTTAAAGGACATTTTTTACAAGTTAAAGTTACGTTTTGAAAAGTTAAAGTTTGTTTTTTACAAGTTAAAGTTACGTTTTGACAAGTTAAAGTATGTTTCAACAAGTGTCAATTTCGTTTTGACAAGTTAAAGTACATTTTTTACAAGTTAAAGTTACGTTTTGACAAGTTAAAGTACGTTTCAAGAAGTATAAATTATGTTTCAACAAGTTAAAGTTACGTTTTGACAAGTTAAAGTATGTTTCAACAAGTGTCAATTTCGTTTTGACAAGTTAAAGTACATTTTTTACAAGTTAAAGTTACGTTTTGACAAGTTAAAGTACGTTTCAAGAAGTATAAATTATGTTTCAACAAGTTAAAGTTACGTTTTGTCAAGTTAAAGTATGTTTCTTACAAGTTAAAGTTACGTTTTAACAAGTTATATTACGTTCCAACAAGTTAAAATTACGTTTTGACAAGTTAAAGTACATTTTTTACAAGTTAAAGTTATGTTTTGAAAAGTTAAAGTACATTTCAACAAGTTAAAATTACGTTTTGACAAGTTAACGTACATTTTTTACAAGTTAAAGTTTTATTTTGACAAGTTAAAGTTTGTTTTTTACTAGTTAAAGTTACGTTTTGACAAGTTAAATTACGTTTCAACAAGTGTCAATTACGTTTTGACAAGTTAAAGTACATTTTTTACAAGTTAAAGTTACGTTTTGACATGTTAAAATTTGTTTTTTACAAGTTAAAGTAACGTTTTGACAAGTTAAAGTATGTTTCAACAAGTTAAAATTACATTTTGACAAGTTAAAGTACAATTTTAACTAGTTAAAGTTTCGTTTTGACAAGTTAAAGTATATTTTTTAAAAGTTAAAATTACGATTGGACAAGTTAAAGTGATTTTTTTACAAGTTAAAGTTACGTTTTGACAAGTTAAAGTATTTTTCTTACAAGTTAAAGTTACGTTTTAACAAGTTATAGTACGTTCTAACAAGTTAAAATTACGATTTGACAAGTTAAAGTACATTTTTTACAAGTTAAAGTTATGTTTTGACAAGTTAAAGTACGTTTCAACAAGTTAAAATTACGTTTTAACAAGTTAAAGTACATTTTTTACAAGTTAAAGTCTCATTTTGACAAGTTAAAGTTTGTTTTTACAAGTCAAAGTTACGTTTTGTCAAATTAAAGTATGTTTCTTACAAGTTAAAGTTACGTTTAGACAAGTTAAAGTTTGTTTTTTACAAGTTAAAGTTATGTTTTGCCAAGTTAAAGTACGTTTCAACAAGTGTCAATTACGTTTTGACAAGTTAAAGTACATTTTTTACGAGTTAAAGTTACGTTTTGACATGTTAAAGTGTGTTTTTTACAAGTTAAAGTTACGTTTTGACAAGTTAAAGTTACGTTTTGTCAAGTTAAAGTATGTTTCTTACAAGTTAAAGTTATATTTTAACAAGTTATAGTACGTTCCTACAAGTTAAAATTACGTTTTCACAAGTTAAAGTACATTTTTTACAAGTTAAAGTTATGTTTTGAAAAGTTAAAGTACGTTTCAACAAGTTAAAATTACGTTTTGACAAGTTAAAGTACATTTTTTACAAGTTAAAGTTACGTTTTGACAAGTTAAAGTTTGTTTTTACAAGTTAAAGTTACGTTTTGTCAAGTTAAAGTATGTTTCAACAAGTATAAACTATGTTTCAACAAGTTAAAGTATGTTTCAACAAGTGTCAATTTCGTTTTGACAAGTTAAAGTACATTTTTTACAAGTTAAAGTTACGTTTTGACAAGTTAAAGTACGTTTCAAGAAGTATAAATTATGTTTCAACAAGTTAAAGTTACGTTTTGACAAGTTAAAGTATGTTTCAACAAGTGTCAATTTCGTTTTGACAAGTTAAAGTACATTTTTTACAAGTTAAAGTTACTTTTTGACAAGTTAAAGTAGGATTCAAGAAGTATAAATTATGTTTCAACAAGTTAAAGTTACGTTTTGTCAAGTTAAAGTATGTTTCTTACAAGTTAAAGTTACGTTTTAACAAGTTATATTACGTTCCAACAAGTTAAAATTACGTTTTGACAAGTTAAAGTACATTTTTTACAAGTTAAATTTATGTTTTGAAAAGTTAAAGTACGTTTCAACAAGTTAAAATTACGTTTTGACAAGTTAACGTACATTTTTTACAAGTTAAAGTTTTATTTTGACAAGTTAAAGTTTGTTTTTTACAAGTTAAAGTTACGTTTTGACAAGTTAAATTACGTTTCAACAAGTGTCAATTACGTTTTGACAAGTTAAAGTACATTTTTTACAAGTTAAAGTTACGTTTTGACATGTTAAAATTTGTTTTTTACAAGTTAAAGTAACGTTTTGACAAGTTAAAGTATGTTTCAACAAGTTAAAATTACATTTTGACAAGTTAAAGTACAATTTTAACTAGTTAAAGTTTCGTTTTGACAAGTTAAAGTATATTTTTTAAAAGTTAAAATTACGATTGGACAAGTTAAAGTGATTTTTTTACAAGTTAAAGTTACGTTTTGACAAGTTAAAGTATTTTTCTTACAAGTTAAAGTTACGTTTTAACAAGTTATAGTACGTTCTAACAAGTTAAAATTACGATTTGACAAGTTAAAGTACATTTTTTACAAGTTAAAGTTATGTTTTGACAAGTTAAAGTACGTTTCAACAAGTTAAAATTACGTTTTAACAAGTTAAAGTACATTTTTTACAAGTTAAAGTCTCATTTTGACAAGTTAAAGTTTGTTTTTACAAGTCAAAGTTACGTTTTGTCAAATTAAAGTATGTTTCTTACAAGTTAAAGTTACGTTTAGACAAGTTAAAGTTTGTTTTTTACAAGTTAAAGTTATGTTTTGCCAAGTTAAAGTACGTTTCAACAAGTGTCAATTACGTTTTGACAAGTTAAAGTACATTTTTTACGAGTTAAAGTTACGTTTTGACATGTTAAAGTGTGTTTTCTACAAGTTAAAGTTACGTTTTGACAAGTTAAAGTTACGTTTTGTCAAGTTAAAGTATGTTTCTTACAAGTTAAAGTTATATTTTAACAAGTTATAGTACGTTCCTACAAGTTAAAATTACGTTTTCACAAGTTAAAGTACATTTTTTACAAGTTAAAGTTATGTTTTGAAAAGTTAAAGTACGTTTCAACAAGTTAAAATTACGTTTTGACAAGTTAAAGTACATTTTTTAGAAGTTAAAGTTACGTTTTGACAAGTTAAAGTTTGTTTTTACAAGTTAAAGTTACGTTTTGTCAAGTTAAAGTATGTTTCAACAAGTATAAACTATGTTTCAACAAGTTAAAGTATGTTTCAACAAGTGTCAATTTCGTTTTGACAAGTTAAAGTACATTTTTTACAAGTTAAAGTTACGTTTTGACAAGTTAAAGTACGTTTCAAGAAGTATAAATTATGTTTCAACAAGTTAAAGTTACGTTTTGACAAGTTAAAGTATGTTTCAACAAGTGTCAATTTCGTTTTGACAAGTTAAAGTACATTTTTTACAAGTTAAAGTTACTTTTTGACAAGTTAAAGTAGGATTCAAGAAGTATAAATTATGTTTCAACAAGTTAAAGTTACGTTTTGTCAAGTTAAAGTATGTTTCTTACAAGTTAAAGTTACGTTTTAACAAGTTATATTACGTTCCAACAAGTTAAAATTACGTTTTGACAAGTTAAAGTACATTTTTTACAAGTTAAATTTATGTTTTGAAAAGTTAAAGTACGTTTCAACAAGTTAAAATTACGTTTTGACAAGTTAACGTACATTTTTTACAAGTTAAAGTTTTATTTTGACAAGTTAAAGTTTGTTTTTTACAAGTTAAAGTTACGTTTTGACAACTTAAATTACGTTTCAACAAGTGTCAATTACGTTTTGACAAGTTAAAGTACATTTTTTACAAGTTAAAGTTACGTTTTGACATGTTAAAGTATATTTTTCACAAGTAAAAGTTATGTTTTGACAAGTTCAAGTATGTTGTTTGCAAGTTAAAGTTACGTTTTGACAAGTTAAAGTATGTTTCAACAAGTTAAAATTACATTTTGACAAGTTAAAGTACCATTTTAATAAGTTAAAGTTACGTTTTGTCAAGTTAGAGTAGGTTTTTTACAAGTTAAAGTTATGTTTTGACAACTTAAAGTATGTTTTTACAAGTTAAAGTTACGTTTTTACAAGTTAAATTACGTTTCAACAAGTTCAAATTACGATTTGACAAGTTAAAGTACATTTTTTACTAGTTAAAGTTTCGTTTTGACAAGTTAAAGTATATTTTTTAAAAGTTAAAATTACGTTTTAACAAGTTAAAGTACATTTTTTACAAGTTAAAGTCTCATTTTGACAAGTTAAAGTTTGTTTTTACAAGTCAAAGTTACGTTTTGTCATGTTATAGTATGTTTCTTACAAGTTAAAGTTACGTTTTGACAAGTTAAAGTTTTTTTTTTACAAGTTAAAGTTATGTTTTGCCAAGTTAAAGTACGTTTCAACAAGTGTCAATTACGTTTTGACAAGTTAAAGTACATTTTTTACGAGTTAAAGTTACGTTTTGACATGTTAAAGTGTGTTTTTTACAAGTTAAAGTTACGTTTTGACAAGTTAAAGTTACGTTTTGTCAAGTTAAAGTATGTTTCTTACAAGTTAAAGTTATACTTTAACAAGTTATAGTACGTTCCTACAAGTTAAAATTATGTTTTCACAAGTTAAAGTACATTTTTTACAAGTTAAATTTATGTTTTGAAAAGTTAAAGTACGTTTCAACAAGTTAAAATTACGTTTTGACAAGTTAACGTACATTTTTTACAAGTTAAAGTTTTATTTTGACAAGTTAAAGTTTGTTTTTTACAAGTTAAAGTTACGTTTTGACAAGTTAAATTACGTTTCAACAAGTGTCAATTACGTTTTGACAAGTTAAAGTACATTTTTTACAAGTTAAAGTTACGTTTTGACATGTTAAAATTTGTTTTTTACAAGTTAAAGTAACGTTTTGACAAGTTAAAGTATGTTTCAACAAGTTAAAATTACATTTTGACAAGTTAAAGTACAATTTTAACTAGTTAAAGTTTCGTTTTGACAAGTTAAAGTATATTTTTTAAAAGTTAAAGTTATGTTTTGAAAAGATAAAGTACGGTTCAACAAGTTAAAATTACGTTTTGACAAGTTAAAGTACATTTTTTACAAGTTAAAGTTACGTTTTGACAAGTTAAATTACGTTTCAACAAGTGTCAATTACGTTTTGACAAGTTAAAGTACATTTTTTACAAGTTAAAGTTATGTTTTGAAAAGATAAAGTACGGTTCAACAAGTTAAAATTACGTTTTGACAAGTTAAAGTACATTTTTTACAAGTTAAAGTTACGTTTTGACAAGTTAAAGTTTGTTTTTCAAGTTAAAGTTACGTTTTGTCAAGTTAAAGTATGTTTCAACAAGTATAAACTATGTTTCAACAAGTTAAAGTTACGTTTTGTCAAGTTAAAGTATGTTTCTTACAAGTTAAAGTTACGTTTTAACAAGTTATAGTACGTTCCAACAAGTTAAAATTACAATTTGACATGTTCAAGTACATTTTTTACAAGTTAAAGTTATGTTTTGACAAGTTAAAGTACGTTTCAACAAGTTAAAATTACGTTTTGACAAGTTAAAGTACATTTTTTTCAAGTTAAAGTTACGTTTTGTCAAGTTAGAGTATTTTTCTTACAAGTTAAAGTTACGTTTTAACAAGTTAAAATTACGTTTTGACAAGTTAAAGTACGTTTCAACAAGTGTCAATTACGTTTTGACAAGTTATATTACGTTTTGACAAGTTAAATTACATTTTTTACATGTTAAAGTTACGTTTTGACAAGTTAGATTATATTTTATACAACTTAAAGTTACATTTTAAAAACTTAAAGTGCTTTTTTTACATGTTAAAATTAAGTTTTTCCAAGTTAAAGTACATTTCAACAAGTTAAAATTACGTTTTGACAAGTTAAAGTACAATTTTAACATTTTAAAGTAAGATTTTAACAAGTTAAAGATACGTTTTGTCAAGTTAAAGTAGGTTTTTTACAAGTTCAAGTTAAGTTTTGATAAGTTAAACTATGTTTTTTACAAGTTAAAGTTACCTTTTGACAGGTTAAAGTACGTTTCAACAAGTTAAAGTTACGATTTGACAAGTTAAAGTACATTTTTTACAAGTTAAAGTTACGTTTTGACAAGTTAAAGTATATTTTTCACAAGTAAAAGTTATGTTTTGACAAGTTCAAGTATGTTGTTTGCAAGTTAAAGTTACGTTTTTTCAAGTTAAAGTAGGTTTCTTACAATTTAAAGTTATGTTTTGACAAGTTAAAGTACGTTTTAAGAAGTTAAAATTACGATTTGACAAGTTAAAGTTTATTTTTTACAAGTTAAGTTATGTTTTGACAAGTTAAAGTACGTTTCAGCAAGTTAAAATTACGTTTTGACAAGTTAAAGTACGTTTCAAGAAGTTAAAATTACGATTTGACAAGTTAAAGTACATTTTTAAGAAGTTAAAGTTACAGTGTGACAAGTTAAAGTACGTTTCAACATGTTAAAATTACGTTTTGACAAGTTAAAGTATATTTCTTACAAGTTAAAGTTACGTTTTGAAAAGTTAAAGTATGTTTTTTACAAGTTAAATTTACGTTTTTCCAAGTTAAAGTACATTTGGACAAGTTAAAATTACATTTTGACAAGTTAAAATACATTTTTTACAAGTTAAAGTTAAGTTTTGACAAAAATGTGTTTTATATAGGTTAAAGTTACGTTTTGACAAGTTAAAGTGTACGTTTTGACAAGTTCAAGTACGTTTTGACAAGTTAAAGTATATTTTTAACAAGTTGAAGTTACGTTTTAAAAAGTTAAAGTGCGTTTTTTACATGTTAAAATTAAGTTTTTCCAAGTTAAAGGCCATTACAACAAGTTAAAGTTACGTTTTAACAAGTTAAAGTATGTTTCAACAAGTATAAATTATGTATCAACAAGTTAAAGTTACGTTTTGTCAAGTTAAAGTATGTTTCTTACAAGTTAAAGTTACGTTTTAACAAGTTATTGTACGTTCCAACAAGTTAAAATTACGATTTGACATGTTCAAGTACATTTTTTACAAGTTAAAGTTATGTTTTGACAAGTTAAAGTACGTTTCAACAAGTTAAAATTACGTTTTGACAAGTTAAAGTACATTTTTTTCAAGTTAAAGTTACGTTTTGTCAAGTTAGAGTATTTTTCTTACAAGTTAAAGTTACGTTTTAACAAGTTAAAATTACGTTTTAACAAGTTAAAGTACGTTTCAACAAGTGTCAATTACGTTTTGACAAGTTATATTACGTTTTGACAAGTTAAATTACATTTTTTACATGTTAAAGTTACGTTTTGACAAGTTAGATTATATTTTAAACAACTTAAAGTTACGTTTTAAAAAGTTAAAGTGCTTTTTTTACATGTTAAAATTAAGTTTTTCCAAGTTAAAGTACATTTCAACAAGTTAAAATTACCTTTTGACAAGTTAAAGTACAATTTTAACATTTTAAAGTAAGATTTTAACAAGTTAAAGATACGTTTTGTCAAGTTAAAGTAGGTTTTTTACAAGTTCAAGTTAAGTTTTGATAAGTTAAACTATGCTTTTTACAAGTTAAAGTTACCTTTTGACAGGTTAAAGTACGTTTCAACAAGTTAAAGTTACGATTTGACAAGTTAAAGTACATTTTTTACAAGTTAAAGTTACGTTTTGACAAGTTAAAGTATATTTTTTACAAGTAAAAGTTATGTTTTGACAAGTTCAAGTATGTTGTTTGCAAGTTAAAGTTACGTTTTTTCAAGTTAAAGTAGGTTTCTTACAATTTAAAGTTATGTTTTGACAAGTTAAAGTACGTTTTAAGAAGTTAAAATTACGATTTGACAAGTTAAAGTTTATTTTTTACAAGTTAAAGTTATGTTTTGACAAGTTAAAGTACGTTTCAGCAAGTTAAAATTACGTTTTGACAAGTTAAAGTACGTTTCAAGAAGTTAAAATTACGATTTGACAAGTTAAAGTACATTTTTAAGAAGTTAAAGTTACAGTGTGACAAGTTAAAGTACGTTTCAACATGTTAAAATTACGTTTTGACAAGTTAAAGTATATTTCTTACAAGTTAAAGTTACGTTTTGAAAAGTTAAAGTATGTTTTTTACAAGTTAAATTTACGTTTTTCCAAGTTAAAGTACATTTGGACAAGTTAAAATTACATTTTGACAAGTTAAAATACATTTTTTACAAGTTAAAGTTAAGTTTTGACAAAAATGTGTTTTATACAGGTTAAAGTTACGTTTTGACAAGTTAAAGTGTACGTTTTGACAAGTTCAAGTACGTTTTGACAAGTTAAAGTATATTTTTAACAAGTTAAAGTTACGTTTTAAAAAGTTAAAGTGCGTTTTTTACATGTTAAAATTAAGTTTTTCCAAGTTAAAGGCCATTACAACAAGTTAAACTTACGTTTTGACAAGTTAAAGTATGTTTCAACAAGTATAAATTATGTATCAACAAGTTAAAGTTACGTTTTGTCAAGTTAAAGTATGTTTCTTACAAGTTAAAGTTACGTTTTAACAAGTTATAGTACGTTCCAACAAGTTAAAATTACGATTTGACAAGTTAAAGTGCATTTTTTACAAGTTAAAGTTATGTTTTGACAAGTAAAAATACGTTTCAACAAGTTAAAATTACGTTTTCACAAGTTAAAGTACATTTTTTAGAAGTTGAAGTTACGTTTTGACAAGTTAAAGTTTGTTTTTACAAGTTAAAGTTACGTTTTGTCAAGTTAAAGTATGTTTCTTACAAGTTAAAGTTACGTTTTGACAAGTTAAATTACGTTACGACAAGCTAAAATTACGATTAAACAAGTTGAAGTGCATTTTTTACAAGTTAAAGTTATGTTTTGACAAGTTAAAGTACTTTTCAACAAGTTAAAATTACATTTTGACAAGTTAAAGTTACCTTTTGTCAAGTTAGAGTAGGTTTTTTACAAGTTAAAGTTATGTTTTGACAACTTAAAGTATGTTTTTACAAGTTAAAGTTACGTTTTGACAATTAAATTACGTTTCAACAAGTTAAAATTACGATTTGACAAGTTTAAGTACATTTTTTACTAGTTAAAGTTTCGTTTTGACAAGTTAAAGTATATTTTTTAAAAGTTAAAGTTACGTTTTGACAAGTTAAAGTGCATTTTTTACAAGTTAAAGTTACGTTTTGACAAGTTAAAGTATGTTTTAACAAGTTAAAATTACGTTTTGACAAGTTTAAGTACATTTTTTACAAGTTAAAGTTACGTTTTGACAAGTTAAAGTATATTTTTCACAAGTAAAAGTTATGTTTTGACAAGTTCAAGTATGTTGTTTGCAAGTTAAAGTTACGTTTATTCAAGTTAAAGTAGGTTTCTTACAATTTAAAGTTATGTTTTGACAAGTTAAAGTACGTTTTAAGAAGTTAAAATTACGATTTGACAAGTTAAAGTTTATTTTTTACAAGTTAAAGTTATGTTTTGACAAGTTAAAGTACGTTTCAGCAAGTTAAAATTACGTTTTGACAAGTTAAAGTACGTTTCAAGAAGTTAAAATTACGATTTGACAAGTTAAAGTACATTTTTAAGAAGTTAAAGTTACAGTGTGACAAGTTAAAGTACGTTTCAACATGTTAAAATTACTTTTTGACAAGTTAAAGTATATTTCTTACAAGTTAAAGTTACGTTTTGAAAAGTTAAAGTATGTTTTTTACAAGTTAAATTTACGTTTTTCCAAGTTAAAGTACATTTGGACAAGTTAAAATTACATTTTGACAAGTTAAAATACATTTTTTACAAGTTAAAGTTAAGTTTTGACAAAAATGTGTTTTATACAGGTTAAAGTTACGTTTTGACAAGTTAAAGTGTACGTTTTGACAAGTTCAAGTACGTTTTGACAAGTTAAAGTATATTTTTAACAAGTTAAAGTTACGTTTTAAAAAGTTAAAGTGCGTTTTTTACATGTTAAAATTAAGTTTTTCCAAGTTAAAGGCCATTACAACAAGTTAAACTTACGTTTTAACAAGTTAAAGTATGTTTCAACAAGTATAAATTATGTATCAACAAGTTAAAGTTACGTTTTGTCAAGTTAAAGTATGTTTCCTACAAGTTAAAGTTACGTTTTAACAAGTTATAGTACGTTCCAACAAGTTAAAATTACGATTTGACATGTTCAAGTACATTTTTTACAAGTTAAAGTTATGTTTTGACAAGTTAAAGTACGTTTCAACAAGTTAAAATTACGTTTTGACAAGTTAAAGTACATTTTTTTCAAGTTAAAGTTACGTTTTGTCAAGTTAGAGTATTTTTCTTACAAGTTAAAGTTACGTTTTAACAAGTTAAAATTACGTTTTGACAAGTTAAAGTACGTTTCAACAAGTGTCAATTACGTTTTGACAAGTTATATTACGTTTTGACAAGTTTAATTACATTTTTTACATGTTAAAGTTACGTTTTGACAAGTTAGATTATATTTTATACAACTTAAAGTTACGTTTTAAAAAGTTAAAGTGCTTTTTTTACATGTTAAAATTAAGTTTTTCCAAGTTAAAGTACATTTCAACAAGTTAAAATTACGTTTTGACAAGTTAAAGTACAATTTTAACATTTTAAAGTAAGATTTTAACAAGTTAAAGATACGTTTTGTCAAGTTAAAGTAGGTTTTTTACAAGTTCAAGTTAAGTTTTGATAAGTTAAACTATGTTTTTTACAAGTTAAAGTTACCTTTTGACAGGTTAATGTACGTTTCAACAAGTTAAAGTTACGATTTGACAAGTTAAAGTACATTTTTTACAAGTTAAAGTTACGTTTTGACAAGTTAAAGTATATTTTTCACAAGTAAAAGTTATGTTTTGACAAGTTCAAGTATGTTGTTTGCAAGTTAAAGTTACGTTTATTCAAGTTAAAGTAGGTTTCTTACAATTTAAAGTTATGTTTTGACAAGTTAAAGTACGTTTTAAGAAGTTAAAATTACGATTTGACAAGTTAAAGTTTATTTTTTACAAGTTAAAGTTATGTTTTGACAAGTTAAAGTACGTTTCAGCAAGTTAAAATTACGTTTTGACAAGTTAAAGTACGTTTCAAGAAGTTAAAATTACGATTTGACAAGTTAAAGTACATTTTTAAGAAGTTAAAGTTACAGTGTGACAAGTTAAAGTACGTTTCAACATGTTAAAATTACGTTTTGACAAGTTAAAGTATATTTCTTACAAGTTAAAGTTACGTTTTGAAAAGTTAAAGTATGTTTTTTACAAGTTAAATTTACGTTTTTCCAAGTTAAAGTACATTTGGACAAGTTAAAATTACATTTTGACAAGTTAAAATACATTTTTTACAAGTTAAAGTTAAGTTTTGACAAAAATGTGTTTTATACAGGTTAAAGTTACGTTTTGACAAGTTAAAGTGTACGTTTTGACAAGTTCAAGTACGTTTTGACAAGTTAAAGTATATTTTTAACAAGTTAAAGTTACGTTTTAAAAAGTTAAAGTGCGTTTTTTACATGTTAAAATTAAGTTTTTCCAAGTTAAAGGCCATTACAACAAGTTAAACTTACGTTTTGACAAGTTAAAGTATGTTTCAACAAGTATAAATTATGTATCAACAAGTTAAAGTTACGTTTTGTCAAGTTAAAGTATGTTTCTTACAAGTTAAAGTTACGTTTTAACAACTTATAGTACGTTCCAACAAGTTAAAATTACGATTTGACAAGTTAAAGTACATTTTTTACAAGTTAAAGTTATGTTTTGACAAGTAAAAATACGTTTCAACAAGTTAAAATTACGTTTTCACAAGTTAAAGTAAATTTTTTGAAGTTGAAGTTACGTTTTGACAAGTTAAAGTTTTTTTTACAAGTTAAAGTTACGTTTTGTCAAGTTAAAGTATGTTTCTTACAAGTTAAAGTTACGTTTTGACAAGTTAAATTACGTTACGACAAGCTAAAATTACGATAAAACAAGTTGAAGTGCATTTTTTACAAGTTAAAGTTATGTTTTGACAAGTTAAAGTACTTTTCAACAAGTTAAAATTACATTTTGACAAGTTAAAGTTACCTTTTGTCAAGTTAGAGTAGGTTTTTTACAAGTTAAAGTTATGTTTTGACAACTTAAAGTATGTTTTTACAAGTTAAAGTTACGTTTTGACAATTAAATTACGTTTCAACAAGTTAAAATTACGATTTGACAAGTTTAAGTACATTTTTTACTAGTTAAAGTTTCGTTTTGACAAGTTAAAGTATATTTTTTAAAAGTTAAAGTTACGTTTTGACAAGTTAAAGTGCATTTTTTACAAGTTAAAGTTACGTTTTGACAAGTTAAAATATGTTTTAACAAGTTAAAATTACGTTTTGACAAGTTTAAGTACATTTTTTACAAGTTAAAGTTACGTTTTGACAAGTTAAAGTTTGTTTTTTACAAGTTAAAGTTATGTTTTGCAAAGTTAAAGTACGTTTCAACATGTGTCAATTACGTTTTGACAAGTTAAAGTACATTTTTTACGAGTTAAAGTTACGTTTTGACAAGTTAAAGTGTGTTTTTTACAAGTTAAAGTTACGTTTTGACAAGTTAAAGTTACGTTTTGTCAAGTTAAAGTATGTTTCTTACAAGTTAAAGTTATGTTTTAACAAGTTATAGTACGTTCCTACAAGTTAAAATTACGTTTTCACAAGTTAAAGTACATTTTTTGCAAGTTACAGTTATGTTTTGAAAAGTTAAAGTACGTTTCAACAAGTTAAAATTACGTTTTGACAAGTTAAAGTACATTTTTTACAAGTTAAAGTTACGTTTTGACAAGTTAAAGTTTGTTTTTACAAGTTAAAGTTACGTTTTGTCAAGTTAAAGTATGTTTCTTACAAGTTAAAGTTACGTTTTGACAAGTTAAATTACGTTACAACAAGTGAAAATTACATTTTGACAAGTTAAAGTACAATTTTAAATAGTTAAAGTTACGTTTTGTCCCGCTAGAGTAGGTTTTTTACAAGTTAAAGTTATGTTTTGACAACTTAAAGTATGTTTTTAAAAGTAAAAGTTACGTTTTGACAAGTTAAATTACGTTTCAACAAGTTAAAATTACGATTTGACAAGTTAAAGTACATTTTTTACAAGTTAAAATTTCGTTTTGACAAGTTAAAGTATATTTTTTAAAAGTTAAAATTACGATTTGACAAGTTAAAGTGCATTTTTTAAAAATTAAAGTTACGTTTTGACAAGTTAAAGTAAGTTTTAACAAGTTAAAATTACGTTTTGACAAGTTAAAGAAATTTTTACAATATAAAGTTACGTTTTGACAAGTTAAAGTTTGTTTTTTACAAGTTAAAGTTACGTCTTGACAAGTTAAAGTATGTTTCAACAAGTGTCAATTACGTTTTGACAAGTTAAAGTACATTTTTTATAAGTTAAAGTTACGTTTAGACAAGTTAAAGTACGTTTCAAGAAGTATAAATTATGTTTCAACAAGTTAAAGTTACGTTTTGTCAAGTTAAAGTATGTTTCTTACAAGTTAAAGTTACGTTTTAACAAGTTATATTACGTTCCAACAAGTTAAAATTACGTTTTGACAAGTTAACGTACATTTTTTACAAGTTAAAGTTTTATTTTGACAAGTTAAAGTTTGTTTTTTACAAGTTAAAGTTACGTTTTGACAAGTTAAATTACGTTTCAACAAGTGTCAATTACGTTTTGACAAGTTAAAGTACATTTTTTACAAGTTAAAGTTACGTTTTGACATGTCAAAATGTGTTTTTTACATATTAAAGTTACGTTTTGACAAGTTAAAATATGTTTCAACAAGTTAAAATTACATTTTGACAAGTTAAAGTACAATTTTAACAAGTTAAAGTTACGTTTTGTCAAGTTAGAGTAGGTTTTTTACAAGTTAAAGTTATGTTTTAACAAGTTAAATTACGTTTCAACAAGTTCAAATTATGATTTGACAAGTTAAAGTACATTTTTTACTAGTTAAAGTTTCGTTTTGACAAGTTAAAGTATATTTTTTAAAAGTTAAAATTACGATTGGACAAGTTAAAGTGCATTTTTTACAAGTTAAAGTTACGTTTTGACAAGTTGAAGTAAGTTTCTTACAAGTTAAAGTTACGTTTAAACAAGTTATAGTACGTTCTAACAAGTTAAAATTACGATTTGACAAGTTAAAGTATATTTTTAAACAAGTTAAAGTTATGTTTTGACAAGTTAAAGAATGTTTCAACAAGTTAAAATTACGTTTTAACAAGTTAAAGTACATTTTTTACAAGTTAAAGTTTCGTTTTGACAAGTTAAAGTTTGTTTTTACAAGTCAAAGTTACGTTTTGTCAAGTTAAAGTATATTTCTTACAAGTTAAAGTTACGTTTTAACAAGTTATATTACGTTCCAACAAGTTAAAATTACGTTTTGACAAGTTAAAGTACATTTTTTACAAGTTAAAATTATGTTTTGACAAGTTAAAGTACGTTTCAACAAGTTAAAATTACGTTTTGACTGGTTAAAGTACATTTTTTACAAGTTGAAGTTACGTTTTGACAAGTTAAAGTTTATTTTTACAAGTTAAAGTTACGTTTTGTCAAGTTACAGTATGTTTCTTACAAGTTAAAGTTACGTTTTGACAAGTTAAATTACGTTTCAACAAGTTCAAATTACGATTTGACAAGTTAAAGTACATTTTTTACTAGTTAAAGTTTCGTTTTGACAAGTTTAAGTATATTTTTTAAAATTTAAAATTACGATTGGACAAGTTAAAGTGCATTTTTTACAAGTCAAATTTACGTTTTGACAAATTAAAGTATGTTTCTTACAAGTTAAAGTTACGTTTTAACAAGTTATAGTACATTCCAACAAGTTAAAATTACGATTTGACAAGTTAAAGTACATTTTTTACAAGTTAAAGTTATGATTTGACAAGTTAAATTACGTTTCAACAAGTTAAAATTACGTTTTGACAAGTTAAAGTACATTTTTTACAATTTGAAGTTACGTTTTGACAAGTTAAAGTTTGTTTTTACAAGTTAAAGTTACGTTTTGTAAAGTTACAGTATGTTTCTTACAAGTTAAAGTTACGTTTTGACAAGTTTAATTACGTTTCAACAAGTTCAAATTATGATTTGACAAGTTAAAGTACATTTTTTACTAGTTAAAGTTTCGTTTTGACAAGTTAAAGTATATTTTTTAAAAGTTAAAATTATGATTGGACAAGTTAAAGTGCATTTTTTACAAGTTAAAGTTACGTTTTGACAAGTTAAAGTATGTTTCTTACAAGTTAAAGTTACGTTTAAACAAGTTATAGTACGTTCTAACAAGTTAAAATTACGATTTGACAAGTTAAAGTATATTTTTAAACAAGTTAAAGTTATGTTTTGACAAGTTAAAGTACGTTTCAACAAGTTAAAATTACGTTTTGACAAGCTAAAGTACATTTTTTACAAGTTAAAGTTTCGATTTGACAAGTTAAAGTTTGTTTTTACAAGTCAAAGTTACGTTTTGTCAAGTTAAAGTATGTTTCTTACAAGTTAAAGTTTCGTTTTAACAATTTATAGTACGTTCCAACAAGTTAAAATTACGTTTTGACAAGTTAAAGTACATTTTTTACAAGTTGAAGTTACGTTTTTACAAGTTAAAGTTTGTTTTTACAAGTTAAAGTTACGTTTTGTCAAGTTACAGTATGTTTCTTACAAGTTAAAGTTACGTTTTGACAAGTTAAAGTATGTTTCAACAAATTAAAATTACATTTTGACAAGTTAAAATACAGTTTTAACAAGTTAAAGTTACGTTTCGTCAAGTTAGAGTAGGTTTTTTACAAGTTAAAGTTATGTTTTGACAACTTAAAGTATATTTTTTACAAGTTAAAATTACGATTTGACAAGTTAAAGTACATTTTTTACTAGTTAAAGTTTCGTTTTGACATGTTAAAGTATGTTTTCTAAAAGTTAAAATTACGATTGGAAAAGTTAAAGTGCATTTTTTACTAGTTAAAGTTACGTTTTGACAAGTTATAGTATGTTTCTTACAAGTTAAAGTTACGTTTTAACAAGTTATAGTACGTTCTAATAAGTTAAAATTACGATTTGACAAGTTAAAGTACATTTTTTACAAGTTAAAGTTATGTTTTGACAAGTTAAAGTACGTTTCAACAAGTTAAAATTACGTTTTGACAAGTTAAAGTACATTTTTTACAAGTTAAAGTTTCGTTTTGACAAGTTAAAGTTTGTTTTTACAAGTCAAAGTTACGTTTTGTCAAGTTAAAGTATGTTTCTTACAAGTTAAAGTTACGTTTTAACAAGTTAAACTACTTTTCAACAAGTTAAAATTACGATTTAACAAGTTAAAGTACATTTTTTACAAGTTAAAGTTACGTTTTGACAAGTTAAAGTATATTTTTTACAAGTTAAAATTACGATTTGACAAGTTAAAGAATGTTTTTTAAAAGTTACAGTTACGTTTTGACAAGTTAAATTATGTTTTTTACAAATTAAAATTACGTTTTGACACGTAAAAATTTGTTTTTTACTAGTTAAAGTTACGTTTTGACAAGTTAAAGTACGTTTCAACAAGTGTCAATTACGTTTTGACAAGTTAAATTACATTTTTTACAAGTTAAAGTACGTTTCAACAATTTAAAATTACATTTTGACAAGTTAAATTAAATTTTTTACAACTTAAAGTTATGTTTTGACAAGTTAAAGTACGTTTCAACAAGTTAAAATTACGTTTTGACAAGTTAAAGTACATTTTTTACAAGTTAAAGTTTCGTTTTGACAAGTTAAAGTTTGTTTTTACACGTCAAAGTTACGTTTTGTCAAGTTAAAGTATGTTTCTTACAAGTTAAAGTTACGTTTTAACAAGTTATAGTACGGTCCAAAGAATTAAAATTACGATTTGACAAGTTAAAGTACATTTTTTACAAGTTAAAGTTAAGTTTTGACAAGTTAAAGTACGTTTCAACAAGTTAAAATTACGTTTTGACAAGTTAAAGTACATTTTTTACAAGTTGAAGTTACGTTTTGACAAGTTAAAGTTTATTTTTACAAGTTAAAGTTATGTTTTGACAAGTTAAAGTATGTTTTTACAAGTTAAAAAGTTACGTTTTGACAAGTTAAACTACTTTTCAACAAGTTAAAATTACGATTTAACAAGTTAAAGTACATTTTTAAGAAGTTAAAGTTACAGTGTGACAAGTTAAAGTACGTTTCAACATGTTAAAATTACGTTTTGACAAGTTAAAGTATATTTCTTAGAAGTTAAAGTTACGTTTTGAAAAGTTAAAGTATGTTTTTTACAAGTTAAATTTACGTTTTTCCAAGTTAAAGTACATTTGGACAAGTTGAAATTACATTTTGACATGTTAAAATACATTTTTTACAAGTTAAAGTTAAGTTTTGACAAAAATGTGTTTTATACAGGTTAAAGTTACGTTTTGACAAGTTAAAGTGTACGTTTTGACAAGTTCAAGTACGTTTTGACAAGTTAAAGTATATTTTTAACAAGTTAAAGTTACGTTTTAAAAAGTTAAAGTGCGTTTTTTACATGTTAAAATTAAGTTTTTCCAAGTTAAAGGCCATTACAACAAGTTAAACTTACGTTTTGACAAGTTAAAGTATGTTTCAACAAGTATAAATTATGTATCAACAAGTTAAAGTTACGTTTTGTCAAGTTAAATTATGTTTCTTACAAGTTAAAGTTACGTTTTAACAAGTTATAGTACGTTCCAACAAGTTAAAATTAGGATTTGACATGTTCAAGTACATTTTTTACAAGTTAAAGTTATGTTTTGACAAGTTAAAGTACGTTTCAATAAGTTAAAATTACGTTTTGACAAGTTAAAGTACATTTTTTTCAAGTTAAAGTTACGTTTTGTCAAGTTAGAGTATTTTTCTTACAAGTTAAAGTTACGTTTTAACAAGTTAAAATTACGTTTTGACAAGTTAAAGTACGTTTCAACAAGTGTCAATTACGTTTTGACAAGTTATATTACGTTTTGACAAGTTAAATTACATTTTTTACATGTTAAAGTTACGTTTTGACAAGTTAGATTATATTTTATACAACTTAAAGTTACGTTTTAAAAAGTTAAAGTGCTTTTTTTACATGTTAAAATTATGTTTTTCCAAGTTAAAGTACATTTCAACAAGTTAAAATTACGTTTTGACAAGTTAAAGTACAATTTTAACATTTTAAAGTAAGATTTTAACAAGTTAAAGATACGTTTTGTCAAGTTAAAGTAGGTTTTTTACAAGTTCAAGTTAAGTTTTGATAAGTTAAACTATGTTTTTTACAAGTTAAAGTTACCTTTTGACAAGTTAAAGTACGTTTCAACAAGTTAAAGTTACGATTTGACAAGTTAAAGTACATTTTTTACAAGTTAAAGTTACGTTTTGACAAGTTAAAGTTATGTTTTGACAAGTTCAAGTATGTTGTTTGCAAGTTAAAGTTACGTTTTTTCAAGTTAAAGTAGGTTTCTTACAATTTAAAGTTATGTTTTGACAAGTTAAAGTACGTTTTAAGAAGTTAAAATTACGATTTGACAAGTTAAAGTTTATTTTTTACAAGTTAAAGTTATGTTTTGACAAGTTAAAGTACGTTTCAGCAAGTTAAAATTACGTTTTGACAAGTTAAAGTACGTTTCAAGAAGTTAAAATTACAATTTGACAAGTTAAAGTACATTTTTAAGAAGTTAAAGTTACAGTGTGACAAGTTAAAGTACGTTTCAACATGTTAAAATTACGTTTTGACAAGTTAAAGTATATTTCTTACAAGTTAAAGTTACGTTTTGAAAAGTTAAAGTATGTTTTTTACAAGTTAAATTTACGTTTTTCCAAGTTAAAGTACATTTGGACAAGTTAAAATTACATTTAGACAAGTTAAAATACATTTTTTACAAGTTAAAGTTATGTTTTGACAAAAATGTGTTTTATACAGGTTAAAGTTACGTTTTGACAAGTTAAAGTGTACGTTTTGACAAGTTCAAGTACGTTTTGACAAGTTAAAGTATATTTTTAACAAGTTAAAGTTACGTTTTAAAAAGTTAAAGTGCGTTTTTTACATGTTAAAATTAAGTTTTTCCAAGTTAAAGGCCATTACAACAAGTTAAAGTTACGTTTTAACAAGTTAAAGTATGTTTCAACAAGTATAAATTATGTATCAACAAGTTAAAGTTACGTTTTGTCAAGTTAAATTATGTTTCTTACAAGTTAAAGTTACGTTTTAACAAGTTATTGTACGTTCCAACAAGTTAAAATTACGATTTGACATGTTCAAGTACATTTTTTACAAGTTAAAGTTATGTTTTGACAAGTTAAAATACGTTTCAACAAGTTAAAATTACGTTTTCACAAGTTAAAGTACATTTTTTAGAAGTTGAAGTTACGTTTTGACAAGTTAAAGTTTGTTTTTACAAGTTAAAGTTACGTTTTGTCAAGTTAAAGTATGTTTCTTACAAGTTAAAGTTACGTTTTGACAAGTTAAATTACGTTACGACAAGATAAAATTACGATTAAACAAGTTTAAGTACATTTTTTACTAGTTAAAGTTTCGTTTTGACAAGTTAAAGTATATTTTTTAAAAGTTAAAGTTACGTTTTGACAAGTTAAAGTGCATTTTTTACAAGTTAAAGTTACGTTTTGACAAGTTAAAGTATGTTTTAACAAGTTAAAATTACGTTTTGACAAGTTTAAGTACATTTTTTACAAGTTAAAGTTACGTTTTGACAAGTTAAAGTTTGTTTTTTACAAGTTAAAGTTATGTTTTGCCAAGTTAAAGTACGTTTCAACATGTGTCAATTACGTTTTGACAAGTTAAAGTACACTTTTTACGAGTTAAAGTTACGTTTTGACAAGTTAAAGTGTGTTTTTTACAAGTTAAAGTTACGTTTTGACAAGTTAAAGTTACGTTTTGTCAAGTTAAAGTATGTTTCTTACAAGTTAAAGTTATGTTTTAACAAGTTATAGTACGTTCCTACAAGTTAAAATTACGTTTTCACAAGTTAAAGTACATTTTTTGCAAGTTATAGTTATGTTTCGAAAAGTTAAAGTACGTTTCTACAAGTTAAAATTACGTTTTGACAAGTTAAAGTACATTTTTTACAAGTTAAAGTTACGTTTTGAGAAGTTAAAGTTTGTTTTTACAAGTTAAAGTTACGTTTTGTCAAGTTAAAGTATGTTTCTTACAAGTTAAAGTTACGTTTTGACAAGTTAAATTACGTTACAACAAGTGAAAATTACATTTTGACAGGTTAAAGTTACGTTTTGTCCCGCTGGAGTAGGTTTTTTACAAGTTAAAGTTATGTTTTGACAACTTAAAGTATGTTTTTAAAAGTAAAAGTTACGTTTTGACAAGTTAAATTACGTTTCAACAAGTTAAAATTACGATTTGACAAGTTAAAGTACATTTTTTACAAGTTAAAATTTTGTTTTGACAAGTTAAAGTATATTTTTTAAAAGTTAAAATTACGATTTGACAAGTTAAAGTGCATTTTTTACAAATTAAAGTTACGTTTTGACAAGTTAAAGTATGTTTTAACAAGTTAAAATTACGTTTTGACAAGTTAAAGGAAATTTTTACAATATAAAGTTACGTTTTGACAAGTTAAAGTTTGTTTTTTACAAGTTAAAGTTACGTCTTGACAAGTTAAAGTATGTTTCAACAAGTGTCAATTACGTTTTGACAAGTTAAAGTACATTTTTTATAAGTTAAAGTTACGTTTGGACAAGTTAAAGTACGTTTCAAGAAGTATAAATTATGTTTCAACAAGTTAAAGTTACGTTTTGTCAAGTTAAAGTATGTTTCTTACAAGTTAAAGTTACGTTTTAACAAGTTATATTACGTTCCAACAAGTTAAAATTACGTTTTGACAAGTTAACGTACATTTTTTACAAGTTAAAGTTTTATTTTGACAAGTTAAAGTTTGTTTTTTACAAGTTAAAGTTACGTTTTGACAAGTTAAATTACGTTTCAACAAGTGTCAATTACGTTTTGACAAGTTAAAGTACATTTTTTACAAGTTAAAGTTATGTTTTGACATGTCAAAATGTGTTTTTTACAAATTAAAGTTACGTTTTGACAAGTTAAAATATGTTTCAACAAGTTAAAATTACATTTTGACAAGTTAAAGTACAATTTTAACAAGTTAAAGTTATGTTTTGACAAGTTAAAGTTATGTTTTGACAAGTTAAAGTACTTTTCAACAAGTTAAAATTACATTTTGACAAGTTAAAGTTACCTTTTGTCGTTAGAGTAGGTTTTTTACAAGTTAAAGTTATGTTTTGACAGCTTAAAGTATGTTTTTACAAGTTAAAGTTACGTTTTGACAAGTTAAATTACGTTTCAACAAGTTCAAATTACGATTTGACAAGTTAAAGTACATTTTTTAAAAGTTCAAATTATGATTGGACAAGTTAAAGTTTGTTTTTACAAGTTAAAGTTACGTTTTGTCAAGTTACAGTATGTTTCTTACAAGTTAAAGTAACGTTTTGACAAGTTAAAGTATGTTTCAACAAATTAAAATTACATTTTGACAAGTTAAAATACAATTTTAACAAGTTAAAGTTACGTTTTGTCAAGTTAGAGTAGGTTTTTTACAAGTTAAAGTTATGTTTTGACAACTTAAAGTATGTTTTTACAAGTTAAATTTACGTTTTGACAAGTTAAATTACGTTTCAACAAGTTAAAATTACGATTTGACAAGTTAAAGTACATTTTTTACTAGTTAAAGTTTCGTTTTGACATGTTAAAGTATGTTTTTTAAAAGTTAAAATTACGATTGGAAAAGTTAAAGTGCATTTTTTACTAGTTAAAGTTACGTTTTGACAAGTTATAGTATGTTTCTTACAAGTTAAAGTTACGTTTTAACTAGTTATAGTACGTTCTAATAAGTTAAAATTACGATTTGACAAGTTAAAGTACATTTTTTACAAGTTAAAGTTATGTTTTGACAAGTTAAAGTACGTTTCAACAAGTTAAAATTACGTTTTGACAAGTTAAAGTACATTTTTTACAAGTTAAAGTTTCGTTTTGACAAGTTAAAGTTTGTTTTTACAAGTCAAAGTTACGTTTTGTCAAGTTAAAGTATGTTTCTTACAAGTTAAAGTTACGTTTTAACAAGTTATAGTACGTTCCAAAGAATTAAAATTACGATTTGACAAGTTAAAGTTATGTATTGAAAAGTTAAAGTACGTTTCAACAAGTTAAAATTACGTTTTGACAAGTTAAAGTACATTTTTTACAAGTTGCAGTTACGTTTTGACAAGTTCAAGTTTGTTTTTACAAGTTAAAGTTACGTTTTGTGAAGTTACAGTATGTTTCTTACAAGTTAAAGTTACATTTTGACAACTTAAATTACGTTACAACAAGTTAAAATTAGGATTAGACAAGTTGAAGTGCATTTTTTACAAGTTAAAGTTATGTTTTGACAAGTTAAAGTATGTTTAAACAAATTAAAATTACATTTTGACAAGTTAAAGTACAATTTTAAAAAGTTAAAGTTACGTTTTGTCAAGTTAGAGTAGGTTTTTTACTAGTTAAAGTTATGTTTTGACAACTTTAAGTATGTTTTTACAAGTTAAAGTTACGTTTTTACAAGTTAAATTACGTTTCAACAAGTTAAAATTACGATTTGACAAGTTAAAGTACATTTTTTACAAGTTAAAATTACGATTTGACAAGTTAAAGAATGTTTTTTACAAGTTAAAGTTACGTTTTGAGAAGTTAAATTATGTTTTTTACAAATTAAAATTACTTTTTGACAAGTAAAAATTTGTTTTTTACTAGTTAAAGTTACGTTTTGACAAGTTAAAGTATGTTTCTTACAAGTTAAAGTTACGTTTTGTCAAGTTACAGTATGTTTCTTACAAGTTAAAGTTACGTTTTGACAAGTTAAATTACGTTTCAACAAGTTAAAATTACGATTTGACAAGTTAAAGTACATTTTTTACTAGTTAAAGTTTCGTTTTGACAAGTTAAAGTATATTTTTTAAAAGTTAAAATTACGATTTGACAAGTTAAAATATATTTTTAAACAAGTTAAAGTTATGTTTTGACAAGTTAAAGTACGTTTCAACAAGTTAAAATTACGTTTTGACAAGCTAAAGTACATTTTTTACAAGTTAAAGTTTCTTTTTGACAAGTTAAAGTTTGTTTTTACAAGTCAAAGTTACGTTTTGGCAAGTTAAAGTATGTTTCTTACAAGTTAAAGTTACGTTTTAACAAGTTATAGTACGCTCTAACAAGTTAAAATTACGATTTGACAAGTTAAAGTACATTTTTTACAAGTTAAAGTTATGTTTTCACAAGTTAAAGTACGTTTCAACAAGTTAAAATTACGTTTTGACAAGTTAAAGTACATTTTTTACAAGTTAAAGTTTCGTTTTGACAAGTTAAAGTTTGTTTTTACACGTCAATGTTACGTTTTGTCAAGTTAAAGTATGTTTCTTACAAGTTAAAGTTACGTTTTAACAAGTTATAGTACGGTCCAAAGAATTAAAATTACGATTTGACAAGTTAAAGTACATTTTTTACAAGTTAAAGTTAAGTTTTGACAAGTTAAAGTACGTTTCAACAAGTTAAAATTACGTTGTGACAAGTTAAAGTACATTTTTTACAAGTTAAAGTTTGTTTTTACAAGTTAAAGTTATGTTTTGACAAGTTAAAGTATGTTTTTACAAGTTAAAAAGTTACGTTTTGACAAGTTAAACTACTTTTCAACAAGTTAAAATTACGATTTAACAAGTTAAAGTACATTTTTTACAAGTTAAAGTTACGTTTTGATAAGTTAAAGTATGTTTCTTACAAGTTAAAGTTACGTTTTGACAAGTTAAATTATGTTTTTTACAAGTTAAAGTTACGTTTTGACAAGTTAAAGTGCGTTTAAACAAGTTAAAATTACGATTTGACAAGTTAAAGTACATTTTTTACAATTTAAAATTATGTTTTGACAAGTTAAAGTATGTTTTTTACAAGTTAAAGTTACGTTTTGAAAATTAAAGTATGTTTTTTACTAGTTAAAGTTCCGTTTTGACAAGTTAAAGGATATTTCAACAAGTTAAAATTACATTTTGACAAGATAAATTACATTTTTAACAAGTAACAGTTACGTTGTGAAAATTTAAAGTACGTTTGAACATGTTAAAATTACGTTTTGATAAGTTAAAGTATATTGTTTACAAGTTAAAGTTATGTTTTGAAAAGTTAAAATATATTTTTTTTACAAATTAAAGTACATTTGGACAAGTTCAAATTACATTTTGACAACTTAAAATATATTTTTTACAAGTTAAAGGTACGTTTAGACAAGTTAAAATGCGTTTTTTACAAGTTAAAGTTACGTTTTGACAAGTTAAAGTACGTTTCAACATTTGTCAATTACATTTTGACAAGTTAAAGTACATTTTTAACAAGTTAAACTTACGTTGTGACAAGTTAAAGTACGTTTCAACATCTTAAAATTACGTTTTGACCAGTTAAAGTATATTTTTTCAAGTTAAAATTACGATTTGACAAGTTAAAATAAATTTTTTACATGTTAAAATACATTTTTTACAAGTTAAAGTATGTTTCCTACAAGTTAAAGTTACATGTTGACAAGTTAAAGTCCGTTTCAACAAGTTAAAATTACGTTTTAACAAGTTAAAGTACTTTTTTTTACAAGTTAAAGTTACGTTTAGACAAGTTAAAGTTCGTTTCAACTTGTTAAAATTACGTTTTGACAAGTAAAAGTACAATTTTTACAAATTAAAGTTACGTTTTGAAAAGTTAAAGTATGTTTTGTACAAGTTAAAGTTACGTTTTTCAAAGTTAAAGTACATTTCAACAAGTTAAAATTTAAGTTTTGACAAGTAAATTACAAATTTGACAAGTTAAAATTACGTTTTGTGAAGTTAAATTATCTTTTTTACAAGTTAAAGTTACGTTTTGACAAGTTAAAGTATGTTTTTTACAAGTTAAAGTTACATTTTAACAAGTTAAAGTATGTTTCTTACAAGTTAAAATATGTTTCTTACAAGTTAAAGTTATATTTTGACAAGTTAAATTACGTTTCAACAAGTTTAAAGTTACGAATTGACAAGTTAAAGTACAATTTTTACAAGTTAAAGTATGTTTCTTACAAGTTAAAGTTACATATTGACAAGTTAAAGTCCGTTTCAGCAAGTTAAAGTTACGTTTTGACAACTTAAAGTGCATGTTTTGCAAGTTTAAGTTACGTTTTGACAAGTTAAAGTATGTTTCTTACAAGTTAACGTTACGTTTTGACAGGTTAAAGTTCCGTTTTGACAAATTAAAATCCTTTTCAGCAAGTTAAAGTTACGTTTTGACAACTTAAAGTGCATGTTTTACAAGTTTAAGGTACGTTTTGACAAGTTAAAGTATGTTTCTTACAAGTTAACGTTACGTTTTGACAAGTTAAAGTTCCGTTTTGACAAGTGGAAGTATGTTTCTTAAAAGTTAAAGTATGTTTCTTACAAGCTAAAGTTACATTTTGACAAGTTAAAATACATTTTTTACAAGTTAAAATTATGTTTTGACTAGTTAAATTATGTTTCTTACAAGTTAAAGTTACGTTTTGATAAGTTAAAGTACGTTTCAACAAGTTAAAATTACGATTTGACAAGTTAAAATAATTTTTTTACATGTTAAACTACATTTTTTACAAGTTAAAGTATGTTTCCTACAAGTTAAAGTTACATGTTGACAAGTTAAAATCCGTTTCAACAAGTTAAAATTAAGTTTTGACAAGTTAAATTACATTTTTTACAAGTTAAAGTTACGTTTTGACAAGTTAAAGTACGTTTCAACATTTGTCAATTACATTTTGACAAGTTAAAGTACATTTTTAACAAGTTAAACTTACGTTGTGACAAGTTAAAGTACGTTTCAACATCTTAAAATTACGTTTTGACCAGTTAAAGTATATTTTTTCAAGTTAAAATTACGATTTGACAAGTTAAAATAAATTTTTTACATGTTAAAATACATTTTTTACAAGTTAAAGTATGTTTCCTACAAGTTAAAGTTACATGTTGACAAGTTAAAGTCCGTTTCAACAAGTTAAAATTACGTTTTAACAAGTTAAAGTACTTTTTTTTACAAGTTAAAGTTACGTTTAGACAAGTTAAAGTTCGTTTCAACTTGTTAAAATTACGTTTTGACAAGTAAAAGTACAATTTTTACAAATTAAAGTTACGTTTTGAAAAGTTAAAGTATGTTTTGTACAAGTTAAAGTTACGTTTTTCAAAGTTAAAGTACATTTCAACAAGTTAAAATTTAAGTTTTGACAAGTAAATTACAAATTTGACAAGTTAAAATTACGTTTTGTGAAGTTAAATTATCTTTTTTACAAGTTAAAGTTACGTTTTGACAAGTTAAAGTATGTTTTTTACAAGTTAAAGTTACATTTTAACAAGTTAAAGTATGTTTCTTACAAGTTAAAATATGTTTCTTACAAGTTAAAGTTATATTTTGACAAGTTAAATTACGTTTCAACAAGTTTAAAGTTACGAATTGACAAGTTAAAGTACAATTTTTACAAGTTAAAGTATGTTTCTTACAAGTTAAAGTTACATATTGACAAGTTAAAGTCCGTTTCAGCAAGTTAAAGTTACGTTTTGACAACTTAAAGTGCATGTTTTGCAAGTTTAAGTTACGTTTTGACAAGTTAAAGTATGTTTCTTACAAGTTAACGTTACGTTTTGACAGGTTAAAGTTCCGTTTTGACAAATTAAAATCCTTTTCAGCAAGTTAAAGTTACGTTTTGACAACTTAAAGTGCATGTTTTACAAGTTTAAGGTACGTTTTGACAAGTTAAAGTATGTTTCTTACAAGTTAACGTTACGTTTTGACAAGTTAAAGTTCCGTTTTGACAAGTGGAAGTATGTTTCTTAAAAGTTAAAGTATGTTTCTTACAAGCTAAAGTTACATTTTGACAAGTTAAAATACATTTTTTACAAGTTAAAATTATGTTTTGACTAGTTAAATTATGTTTCTTACAAGTTAAAGTTACGTTTTGATAAGTTAAAGTACGTTTCAACAAGTTAAAATTACGATTTGACAAGTTAAAATAATTTTTTTACATGTTAAACTACATTTTTTACAAGTTAAAGTATGTTTCCTACAAGTTAAAGTTACATGTTGACAAGTTAAAATCCGTTTCAACAAGTTAAAATTAAGTTTTGACAAGTTAAATTACATTTTTTACAAGTTAAAGTTACGTTTATACAAGTTAAAGTTCGTTTCAACTTGTTAAAATTACGTTTTAACAAGTAAAAGTACACTTTTTACAAGTTAAAGTTACGTTTTGAAAAGTTAAAGTATGTTTTGTACAAGTTAAAGTTACGTTTTGGAAAGTTAAAGTACATTTTAACAAGTTAAAATTATGTTTTGACAGTTAAAATTACAAATTTTACAAGTTAAAGTTACGTTTTGTGAATTTAAATTATCTTTTTTACAAGTTAAAGTTACGTTTTGACAAGTTAAAGTATGTTTTTTACAAGTTAAAGTTAGTTTTGACTAGTTAAAGTATGTTTCTTACAAGTTAAAGTTACGTTTTGACAAGTTAAAGTACGTTTCAACAAGTTTAAATTACGTTTTTACAAGTTAAAGTGCATGTTTTACAAGTTTAAGTTACGTTTTGACAAGTTAAAGTTACATTTTGACAAGTTAAAGTACAGTTTTTACAAGTTAAATTTACGTTTTGACAAGTTAAAATGTTTTTTGTATAAGTTAAAGTTACGTTTTGACAATTTAAAGTACGTTTCAACAAGTTTAAAGTTACGGATTGACAAGTTAAAGTACATTTTTTACAAGTTAAAGTATGTTTCTTACAAGTTTAAATTACGTTTTGACAAGTTAAAGTACGTTTCAACAAGTTAAAAGTATGTTTCTTACAAGGTAAAGTATGTTTCTTACAAGTTAAAGTTCCATTTCGACAAGTTAAATTACGTTTCAACAAGTTTAAAGTTATGAAATGACAAGTTAAAGTACATTTCTACAAGTCAAAGTATGTTTCTTACAAGTTAAAGTTACATTTTGACAAGTTAAAGTGCGTTTCAACAAGTTAAAGTTACGTTTTGACAAGTTAAAGTGCATGTTTTACAAGTTAAAGTTCCATTTTGACGAGTTGAAGTATGTTTTTTACAAGTTAAAGTATGTTTACAAGTTAAAGTTCCATTTTGACAAGTTGAAGTATGTTTCTTACAAGTCAAAGTATGTTTCTTACAAGTTAAAGTTACATTTTGACTACTTAAAGTGCGTTTCAACAAGTTAAAGTTACGTTTTGACAAGTTAAAGTGCATGTTTTACAAGTTTAAGTTACGTTTTGACAAGTTAAAGTATGTTTCTTACAAGTTAACATTATGTTTTGACAAGTTAAAGTATATTTTTTACAAGTTAAAGTTCCATTTTTACAAGTTAAAGTATGTTTCTTACAAGTTAAAGTATGTTTCTTACAAGTTAAAGTATGTTTCTTACAACTTAAAGTATGTTTCTTACAAGTTAAAATATGTTTCTTACAAGTTAAAGTTATATTTTGACAAGTTAAATTACGTTTCAACAAGTTTAAAGTTACGAATTGACAAGTTAAAGTACAATTTTTACAAGTCAAAGTATGTTTCGTACAAGTTAAAGTTACATTTTGACAAGGTAAAGTGCGTTTCAACAAGTTAAAGTTACGTTTTCACAAGTTAAAGTGCATGTTTTGCAAGTTTAAGTTACGTTTTGACAAGTTAAAGTATGTTTCTTACAAGTTAACGTTACGTTTTGACAAGTTAAAGTATGTTTTTTACAAGTTAAAGTTCCGTTTTGACAAGTTAAAGTCCGTTTCAGCATGTTAAAGTTACGTTTTGACAACTTAAAGTGCATGTTTTACAAGTTTAAGTTACGTTTTGACAAGTTAAAGTGTGTTTTGTACAAGTTAAAGTTACGTTTTTCAAAGTTAAAGTACATTTCAACAAGTTAAAATTAAGTTTTGACAGTTAAAATTACAAATTTTACAAGTTAAAGTTACGTATTGTGAATTTAAATTATCTTTTTTACAAGTTAGAGTTACGTTTTGACAAGTTAAAATATGTTTTTTACAAGTTAAAGTTAGTTTTGACTAGTTAAAGTATGTTTCTTACAAGTTAAAGTTACGTTTTGACAAGTTAAAGTACGTTTCAACAAGTTTAGATTACGTTTTTACAAGTTAAAGTGCATGTTTTACAAGTTTAAGTTACGTTTTGACAAGTTAAAGTTACATTTTGACAAGTTAAAGTACAGTTTTTACAAGTTAAATTTACGTTTTGACAATTTAAAATGTTTTTTGTATAAGTTAAAGTTACGTTTTGACAATTTAAAGTACGTTTCAACAAGTTTAAAGTTACGGATTGACAAGTTAAAGTACATTTTTTACAAGTTAAAGTATGTTTCTTACAAGTTTAAATTACGTTTTGACAAGTTAAAGTACGTTTCAACAAGTTAAAAGTATGTTTCTTACAAGTTAAAGTATGTTTCTTACAAGTTAAAGTATGTTTCTTACAAGTTAAAGTTACATTTTGACAAGTTAAATTACGTTTCAATAAGTTTAAAGTTACGAATTGACAAGTTAAAGTACATTTTTTACAAGTCAAAGTATGTTTCTTACAAGTTAAAGTTACATTGTGACAAGGTAAAGTGCGTTTCAACAAGTTAAAGTTACGTTTTGACAAGTTAAAGTGCATGTTTTACAAGTTTAAGTTACGTTTTGACAAGTTAAAGTATGTTTCTTACACGTTAACGTGACGTTTTGGCAAGTTAAAGTATGTTTTTTAAAAGTTAAAGTTCCGTTTTGACAAGTTGAAGTATGTTTCTTGCAAGTTAAAGTATGTTTACAAGTTAAAGTTCCATTTTGACAAGTTAAAGTATGTTTCTTACAAGTCAAAGTATGTTTCTTACAAGTTAAAGTTACAGTTTGACAAGTTAAAGTGCGTTTCAACAAGTTAAAGTTACGTTTTGACAAGTTAAAGTGCATGTTTTACAAGTTAAAGTTACATTTTGACAAGTTAAATTACGTTTCAACAAGTTTAAAGTTACGAATTGACAAGTTAAAGTACATTTTTTACAAGTCAAAGTATGTTTCTTACAAGTTAAAGTTACATTTTGACAAGGTAAAGTGCGTTTCAACAAGTTAAACTATCGTTTTTACAAGTTAAAGTGCATGTTTGACAAGTTTAAGTGACGTTTTGACAAGTTAAAGTATGTTTCTTACAAGTTAACGTTACGTTTTGACAAGTTAAAGTATTTTTCTTACAAGTTAAAGTATGTTTCTTACAAGTTAAAGTATGTTTCATACAAGTTAAAGTTACGTTTTGACAAGTTAAATTACGTTTCAACAAGTTAAAATTACGTTTTGACAAGTTAAAATACATTTTTTACAAGTTAAAGTTATGTTTTGACTTCTTAAATTATGTTTCTTACAAGTTAAAGTACGTTTCAACAAGTTAAAATTACGATTTGACAAGTTAAAATAAATTTTTTACAAGTTAAAGCATGTTTCCTACGAGTTAAAGTTACATGTTGACAAGTTAAAGTACGTTTCAACAAGTTAAAATTACGTTTGGACAAGTTAAAGTACATTTTTTACAAGTTAAAGTTACGTTTAGACAAGTTAAAATTCGTACAATTTTTACAAGTTAAAGTTACGTTTTGAAAAGTTAAAGTATGTTTTGTAAAAGTTAAAGTTACGTTTTTCAAAGTTAAAGTACATTTCAAGAAGTTAAAATTAAGTTTGGACAAGTAAAATAACAAATTTTACAAATTAAAGTTATGTTTTGTTAAGTTAAATTATCTTTTTGACAAGTTAATGTTACGTTTTGATAAGTTAAAGTATGTTTCTTACAAGTTAAAGTTACGTTTTGACAAGTTAAAGTATGTTTTTTACAAGTTAAAGTTACGTTTTGAAAATTAAAGTATGTTTTTTACTAGTTAAAGTTCCGTTTTGACAAGTCAAAGTATGTTTCTTACAAGTTAAAGTATGGTTCTTACAAGTGAAAGTATGTTTCTTATAAGTTTAAGTATTTCTCTTACAAGTTAAAGTTACATTTTGACAAGTTAAAGTACGTTTCAACAAGTTTAAAGTTACGAATTTAGAAATTAAAGTACATTTTTAACAAGTTAAAGTATGTTTCTTATAAGTTAAACTTACATTTTGACAAGTTAAAGTCCGTTTCAACAAGTTAAAATTACGTTTTGACAAGTTAAAGTACATGTTTTACAAGTTTAAGTTACGTTTTGACAAGTTAAAGTATGTTTCTTACAAGTTAACATTATGTTTTGACAAGTTAAAGTATATTTTTTACAAGTTAAAGTTCCGTTTTGACAAGTTAAAGTATGTTTCTTAGAAGTTAAAGTATGTTTTTTACAAGTTAATATATGTTTCTTACGAGTTAAAGAATGTTTCTTACAAGTTAAAGTATGTTTCTTACAAGTTAAATGTTGTTTCTTACAAGTTAAAGTTACATTTTGACAAGTTAAATTACGTTTCAATAAGTTTAAAGTTACGAATTGACAAGTTAAAGTACATTTTTAACAAGTCAAAGTATGTTTCTTACAAGTTAAAGTTACATTGTGACAAGGTAAAGTGCGTTTCAACAAGTTAAAGTTACGTTTTGACAAGTTAAAGTGCATGTTTTACAAGTTTAAGTTACGTTTTGACAAGTTAAAGTATGTTTCTTACACGTTAACGTTACGTTTTGGCAAGTTAAAGTATGTTTTTTAAAAGTTAAAGTTCCGTTTTGACAAGTTGAAGTATGTTTCTTAAAAGTTAAAGTATGTTTACAAGTTAAAGTTCCATTTTGACAAGTTGAAGTATGTTTCTTACAAGTCAAAGTATGTTTCTTACAAGTTAAAGTTACAGTTTGACAAGTTAAAGTGCGTTTCAACAAGTTAAAGTTACGTTTTGACAAGTTAAAGTGCATGTTATACAAGTTAAAGTTACATTTTGACAAGTTAAATTACGTTTCAACAAGTTTAAAGTTACGAATTGACAAGTTAAAGTACATTTTTTACAAGTCAAAGTATGTTTCTTACAAGTTAAAGTTACATTTTGACAAGGTAAAGTGCGTTTCAACAAGTTAAACTATCGTTTTTACAAGTTAAAGTGCATGTTTTACAAGTTTAAGTGACGTTTTGACAAGTTAAAGTATGTTTCTTACAAGTTAACGTTACGTTTTGACAAGTTAAAGTATTTTTCTTACAAGTTAAAGTATGTTTCTTACAAGTTAAAGTATGTTTCATACAAGTTAAAGTTACGTTTTGACAAGTTAAATTACGTTTCAACAAGTTAAAATTACGTTTTGACAAGTTAAAATACATTTTTTACAAGTTAAAGTTATGTTTTGACTTCTTAAATTATGTTTCTTACAAGTTAAAGTTACGTTTTGACAAGTTAAAGTACGTTTCAACAAGTTAAAATTACGATTTGACAAGTTAAAATAATTTTTTTACAAGTTAAAGTATGTTTCCTACGAGTTAAAGTTACATGTTGACAAGTTAAAGTACGTTTCAACAAGTTAAAAATACGTTTTGACAAGTTAAAGTACATTTTTTACAAGTTAAAATTACGTTTAGACAAGTTAAAATTCGTACAATTTTTAAAAGTTAAAGTTACGTTTTGAAAAGTTAAAGTTACGTTTTTCAAAGTTAAAGTACATTTCAAGAAGTTAAAATTAAGTTTGGACAAGTAAAATAACAAATTTTACAAATTAAAGTTACGTTTTGTTAAGTTAAATTATCTTTTCGACAAGTTAAAGTTACGTTTTGATAAGTTAAAGTATGTTTCTTACAAGTTAAAGTTACGTTTTGACAAGTTAAAGTATATTTTTTACAAGTTAAAGTTACGTTTTGACAAGTTAAAGTACGTTTAAACAAGTTAAAATTACGATTTGACAAGTTAAATAACATTTTTTACAAGTTAAAATTATGTTTTGACAAGTTAAAGTATGTTTCTTACAAGTTAAAGTTACGTTTTGACAAGTTAATGTATGTTTTATAAAAGTTACAGTGACGTTTTGACATGTTAAATTATGTTTCTTACAAGTTAAAGTATGTTTTTTACAAGTTAGAGTTACGGTTTGAAAATTAAAGTATGTTTTTTACTAGTTAAAGTTCCGTTTTGACAAGTTAAAGTATGTTTCTTACAAGTTAAAGTATGGTTCTTACAAGTGAAAGTATGTTTCTTATAAGTTAAAGTATGTCACTTACAAGTTAAAGTTACATTTTGACAAGTTAAAGTACGTTTCAACAAGTTTAAAGTTACGAATTTAGAAATTAAAGTACATTTTTAACAAGTTAAAGCATGTTTCTTACAAGTTAAACTTACATTTTGACAAGTTAAAGTCCGTTTCAACAAGTTAAAATTACGTTTTGACATGTTAAAGTACATGTTTTACAAGTTTAAGTTACGTTTTGACAAATTAAAGTATGTTTCTTACGTGTTAAAGTTACGTTTTGACAAGTTGAAGTACGTTTCAACAAGTTAATATTACTTTTTGACAAGTTAAATTATGTTTCCTACAAGTTAAAGTTACGTTTTGACAAGTTGAAGTACGTTTCAACAAGTTAAAATTACGTTTTGACAAGTTAAAGTACGTTTCAACAAGTTAAAGTTCCGTTTTGACAAGTTAAAGTATGTTTCTTACAAGTTAAAGTATGTTTCTTACAAGTTAAAATTACATTTTGACCAGTTAAAGTCCGTTTCAACAAGTTAAAATTACGTTTTGACAAGTTAAAGTACATGTTTTACAAGTTTAAGTTACGTTTTGACAAGTCAAAGTATGTTTCTTACAAGTTAAAGTTCTGTTTTGACAAGTTAAAGTAAGTTTCTTACAAGATAAAGTATGTTTCTTACAAGCTAAAGTATGTTTCTTACAAGTTAAAGTTGTATTTGGCCAAGTTAAATTATATTTCAACATGTTAAAACTACGTTTTGACAAGTTAAAGTACATGTTTTACAAGTTGAAGTTACGTTTTGACAAGTTAAAGTATGTTTCTTACAAGTTAAAGTTACGTTTTGACAAGTTGAAGTACGTTTCAACAAGTTAATATTACTTTTTGACAAGTTAAATTATGTTTCCTACAAGTTAAAGTTACGTTTTGACAAGTTGAAGTACGTTTCAACAAGTTAAAATTACGTTTTGACAAGTTAAAGTACGTTTCAACAAGTTAAAGTTCCGTTTTGACAAGTTAAAGTATGTTTCTTACAAGTTAAAGTATGTTTCTTACAAGTTAAAATTACATTTTGACCAGTTAAAGTCCGTTTCAACAAGTTAAAATTACGTTTTGACAAGTTAAAGTACATGTTTTACAAGTTTAAGTTACGTTTTGACAAGTCAAAGTATGTTTCTTACAAGTTAAAGTTCCGTTTTGACAAGTTAAAGTAAGTTTCTTACAAGATAAAGTATGTTTCTTACAAGCTAAAGTATGTTTCTTACAAGTTAAAGTTGTATTTGGCCAAGTTAAATTATATTTCAACATGTTAAAACTACGTTTTGACAAGTTAAAGTACATGTTTTACAAGTTGAAGTTACGTTTTGACAAGTTAAAGTATGTTTCCTACAAGTTAAAGTTACGTTTTGACAAGTTGAAGTACGTTTCAACAAGTTAAAATTACGTTTTGACAAGTTAAAGTACGTTTCAACAAGTTAAAGTTTCGTTTTGACAAGTTAAAGTATGTTTCTTACAAGTTAAAGTAACATTTTGACAAGTTGAAGTACGTTTGAACAACTTTAAAGTTACGAATTGACAAGTTAAAGTACATTTTTTACAAGTTAAAGTATGTTTCTTACAAGTTAATATTACATTTTGACAAGTTAAAGTCCGTTTCAACAAGTTAAAGTACATGTTTTACAAGTTTAAGTTACGGTTTGACAAATTAAAGTATGTTTCTTACATGTTAAAGTTACGTTTTGACAAGTTGAAGTACGTTTCAACAAGTTAAAATTACGTTTTGACAAGGTTAAGTACATTTTTTACAAGTTAAAGTTACGTTTAGACAAGTTAATGTTCGTTTCAACTTGTTAAAATTACGTTTTGACAACTAAAAGTACAATTTTTACAAGTTAAAGTTACGTTTTGAAAAGTTAAAGTATGGTTTGTACAAGTTAAAGTTACGTTTTTCAAAGTTAAAGTACATTTCAACAAGTTAAAATTAAGTTTGGACAAGTAAAATAACATATTTTAGAAGTTAAAGTTACGTTTTGTCAAGTTAAATTATCTTTTTTACAAGTTAAAGTTATGTTTTGACAAGTTAAAGTATGTTTCTTATAAGTTAAAGTTACGTTTTGACAAGTTAAAGTATGTTTTTTACAAGTTAAAGATACGTTTTGACAAGTTGAAGTACGTTTAAACAAGTTAAAATTACGATTTGACAAGTTAAAGTACATTTATGTACAAGTTAAAGTTACGTTTTGACAATTTAAACTACGTTTCAACAAGTTTAAAGTTACGGATTGACAAGTTAAAGTACATTTTTTAGAAGTTAAAGTATGTTTCTTACAAGTTAAAGTTAAGTTTTGACAAGTTAAAGTACATTTCAACAAGTTAAAATTACAATATGAAAACTTAGAGTAAATGTTTTACAAGTTAAAGGTACGTTTTGACATGTTAAAGTATGTTTCTTACAAGTTAAAGTTACGTTTTGACAAGTTAAAGTACATTTCAACAAGTTAAAATTACGATTTGACAAGTTAAAGTATGTTTTTTACAAGTTAAAGTATGTTTTTTACAAGTTAAAGTATGTTTCAACAAGTTAAGGTTACGTTTTGACAATTTAAACTACGTTTCAACATGCTTAAAGTTACGGATTGACAAGTTAAAGTACATTTTTTAGAAGTTAAAGTATGTTTCTTACAAGTTAAAGTTACGTTTTGACAAGTCTAAGTACGTTTCAACAAGTTAAAATTACGATATGACAAGTTAAAGTACATTTTTTACAAGTTAAAGTTACGTTTTGACAAGTTAAATTAAGTTTTTTACAAGTTAAAGTATGTTTTTTCTAAGTTAAAGTTACGTTTTGACAAGTTAAAGTATGTTTTTTACAAGTTAAAGTTACGTTCTGACAAGTTAAAGTACACTTTTTTACAATTTAAAGTTACGTTTTGACAGGTTAAAGTGTTTTATGTACAAGTTAAAGTTACGTTTTGACAATTTAAACTACGTTTCAACAAGTTTAAAGTTACGGATTGAGAAGCTAAATTTCATTTTTTAGAAGTTAAAGTATGTTTCTTACAAGTTAAAGTTACGTTTTGACAAGTTAAAGTACAATTTTAACAAGTTAAAGTTACTTTTTATCAAGTTAAAGTAGGTTTTAACAAGTTAAAGTTATGTTTTGACAAGTTAAAGTATGTTTTTTACAAGTTAAAGTTATGTTTTGACAATTAAAGTACGTATCAACAAGTTAAAATTACGATTTGACAAGTTAAAGTACATTTTTTACAAGTTAAAATTACGTTTTGTCAAATTAAATTATCTTTTTTATAAGTTAAAGTTACGTTTTGTCAAGTTAAAGTATGTTTTTTACAAGTTAAAGTTACGTTCTGACAAGTTAAAGTACGTTTCAACAAGTTAAAATTACGATTTGACAAGTTAAAGTACATTTTTACAAGTTAAAGTTATGTTTTGACAAATTAAAGTACGTTTCAACAAGTTCAAATACATTTTTTACAAGTTAAAGTTACGTTTTGACAAGTTAAAGTGTGTTTTTTAGAAGTTAAAGTTACATTTTGACAAGTTAAAGTACGTTTGAACAAGTGTCAATTACGTTTTGAAAAGTTAAAGTACATTTTTTACAAGTTAAAGTTACGTTTTGACAAGTTAAAGTACGTTTCAACAAGTTAAAATTACGTTTTGACAAGTTAGAGTATATTTTGTATAAGTTAAAGTTATGTTTTATAAAGTTAAAGTATGTTTTTTACATGTTAAAATTATGTTTTTCCAAGTTAAAGTAGATTTCAACAAGTTAAAATTACGTTTTGTC
Organism: Urtica urens; assembly: GCA_958296335.1. NCBI lineage: Eukaryota > Viridiplantae > Streptophyta > Magnoliopsida > Rosales > Urticaceae > Urtica > Urtica urens. The sequence goes on from OY282520.1 coordinate 29,886,572, forward strand.
AACTTAAAGTATGTTTCTTACAAGTTAAAGTACATTTTTTACAAGTTAAATTTACGTTTTGACGTGTTAAAGTTTGTTTTTACAAGTTAAAGTTACGTTTTGTCAAGTTAAAGTATGTTTCTTACAAGTTAAAGTTACGTTTTGACAAGTTAAAATACGCTTCAACATGTTAAAATTACGTTTTGACAAGTTAGAGTATATTTTTTACAAGTTAAAGTTACGTTTGAAAAGTTAAAGTATGATTTTTACAAGTTAAAGTTATGTTTTGAAAACTTAAACTATTTTTTTTACAAGTTAAAGTTACGTTTTGACAAGTTAAAGAACGTTGCAACAAGTTAAAATTACGATTTGACAACTTAAAGTAAATTTTTGACAAGTTAAAGGTACGTTTTGAAAAGTTAAAGTATGTTTCAACATGTTAAAATTACGTTTTGACAAGTTATAGTATATTTTTTACAAGTTACAGTTACGTTTTGAAAAGTTCAAGTATGATTTTTACAAGTTAAAGTTATGTTTTGAAAAGTTAAAGTATGTTTTTTACAAATTAAAGTTACGTTTTGACAAGTTAAAGTACGTTTCAAGAAGTTAAAATTATGATTTGCGAAGTTAAAGTAAATTTTTTACAAGGTAAAGGTACGTTTTGACAAGTTAAAGTATGTTTCTTACAAGTTAAAGTTACGTTTCAACAAGTTAAAATTATGTTTTGACAAGTTAGACTATATTTTTTACAAATTAAAGTTACGTTTTGACAAGTTAAAGTATGTTTCTTACAAGTTAAAGTTACGTTTTGACAAGTTAATGTATGTTTTATAAAAGTTACAGTTACGTTTTGACATGTTAAATTATGTTTCTTACAAGTTAAAGTATGGTTTTACAAGTTAAAGTTACGTTTTGACTAGTTAAAGTATGTTTTTTCAAGATAAAGTTACGTTTTGAAAAGTTAAAGTACGTTTCAACAAGTTAAAATTACAATTCGACAACTTAAAGTAATTTTTTTACAAGTTAAAGGTATGTTTTGACAAGTTAAAGTATGTTTCTTACAAGTTCAAGTTACGTTTTGACAAGTTAAAGTATGTTTTAACAAGTTACAGTTACGTTTTGACAAGTTAAAGTATGTTTTTTACAAGTTAAAGTTACGTTTTAACAAGTTACATTATGTTTCTTACAAGTTAAAGTTACGTTTTGACAAGTTAAAGTACGTTTCAACATGTTAAAATTACGATTTGACGAGTTAATGCAAATTTTTTACAAGTTAAGTTTACGTTTTGACAAGTTAAAGTAGGTTTCTTACAAGTTAAAATTACGTTTTGACAAGTTAAAGTATGTTTTTACAAGTTAAAATTACGTTTTGACAAGTTGAAGTACGTTTCAACAAGTTAAAATTACGATTTGACAAGTTAAAGTATGTTTTTTACAAGTTAAAGTTACGTTTTGACAAGTTAAAGTATGTTTTTTACAAGTTAAAGTTACGTTTTGACAAGTTAAAGAATGTTTTTTACAAGTTAAAGTAACGGTTTGACAAGTAATAGTAAGTTTCTTACAAGTTAAAATTACGTTTTAACAAGTTAAAGTATGTTTTTTACAAGGTAAAGTTACGTTCTGACAAGTTAAAGTACATTTTTTACTAGTTAAAGTTACGTTTTTACAAGTCTAAGTACGTTTCAACAAGTTAAAATTACGATTTCACAAGTTAAAGTACATTTTTTACAAGTTAAAGTTACGTTTTGACAAATTAAAGTGTTTTATGTATAAGTTAAAGTTACGTTTTGACAATTTAAACTACGTTTCAACAAGATTAAAGTTACGGTTTGACAAGTTAAAGTACATTTTTTACAAGTTAAAGTTACGTTTTTACAAGTTAAAGTATATATTTTACAAGTTAAAGTTACATTTTGACAATTTAATGTATGTTTTTTTTAAGTTAAATTACGAGTTGACGAGTTAAAGTAAATCTTTTACAAGTTAAAGTTACGTTTTGACAAGTTAAAGTATGTTTCTTACAAGTTAAAGTTACGTTTTGACAAGTTAAAGTATGTTTCTTACAAGTTAAAGTTACGTTTTGACAAGTTAAATTATGTTTGTTACGGGTTAAAGTATGTTTTTTACAAGTTAAAGTTACGTTTTGACAAGTTAAAGTACATTTCAATAAGTTAAAATTACAATTTTGACAACTTAAAGTAAATTTTTTACAAGTTAAAGGTACGTTTTGACATGTTAAAGTATGTTTCTTACAAGTTAAAGTTATGTTTTGAGAAGTTAAAGTATGTTTCAACAAGTTAAAATTACGATTTGACAAATTAAAGTAAAAAAATTTCAAGTTAAAGCTACGTTTTGACAAGTTAAAGTATGTTTTTTACAAGTTAAAGTTACGTTTTGACATGTTGAAGAATGATTTCTACAAGTTAAACTTACTTTTTGACAAGTTAAAGTATGTTTTTTTCAAGTTAAAGTTCCGTTTTGACAAGTTGAAGTACGTTTCAACAATTAAAATTACGATTTGACAAGTTAAAGTACATTTTTTTACAAGTTAAAGTTACGTTTTGACAAGGTAAAGTATAATTTTAACAAGTTGAAGTTACGTTTTAACAAATTAAATTATGTTTCTTACAAGTTAAAGTTACGTTTTAACAAGTTAAAGTACGTTTCAACAAGTTAAAATTATGATTTGACAAGTTAAAGTAAATTTTTTACAAGTTAAAGCTACATTTTGACAACTTAAAGTATGTTTCTTACAAGTTAAAGTTACGTTTTGACAAGTTAAAGTATGTTTTTTACAAGTTAAAGTTACGTTTTGTCAAGTTAAAGTATGTTTCTTACAAGTTAAAGTTACGTTTTGAGAAGTTTAAGTACGTTTCAAAAAGTTAAAATTACGATTTGACAAGTTAAAGTATTTTTTTTACAAGTTAAAGTTACGTTTTGACAAGTTAAATTATGTTTCTTACAAGTTAAAGTTACGTTTTAACAAGTTAAAGTACGTTTCAACAAGTTAAAATTATGATTTGACAAGTTAAAGTAAATTTTTTACAAGTTAAAGCTACATTTTGACAACTTAAAGTATGTTTCTTACAAGTTAAAGTTACGTTTTGACAAGTTAAAGTTACGTTTTGTCAAGTTAAAGTATGTTTCTTACAAGTTAAAGTTACGTTTTGAGAAGTTTAAGTACGTTTCATCAAGTTAAAATTACGATTTGACATGTCAAAGTAAATTTTTTACAAGTTAACGTTACGTTTTGACAAGTTAAAGTATGTTTCTTACAAGTTAAAGTTACGTTTTGAGAAGTTAAAGTATGTTCTTTACTAGTTAAAATTACGTTATGACAAGTTGAAGTACGTTTCAACAAGTTAAAATTACAATTTGACAAGTTCAAGTACATTTTTTACAAGTTAAAGTTACGTTTTGACAAGTTAAAGTATGTTTTTTACAAGTTAAAGTTACGTTTTGACAAGTTAAAGAATGTTTTTTACAAGTTAAAGTTATGTTTTAACAAGTTAAAGTATGTTTCTTACAAGTTAAAGTTACGTTTTGCAAGTTAAAGTATGCTTTTTACAAGTTACAGTTACGTTCTGACAAGTTAAAGTACATTTTTTACAAGTTAATGTGTTTTATGTTCAAGTTAAAGTTACGTTTTGACATTTTAAACTACGTTTCAAGAAGTTTAAAGTTACGGATTGACAAGTTAAAGTACATTTTTACAAGTTAAAGTATGTTTCTTACGAGTTTAAGTTACGTTTTGACAAGACTAAGTACGTTTCAACAAGTTAAAATTACGATTTGGCAAGTTAAAGTACATTTTTTACAAGTTAAAGTTACGTTTTGACAAGTTAAAGTATGTATTTTACAAGTTAAAGCTACTTTTTCACAATTTAATGTATGTTTTTTTAAGTTAAAATTACGAGTTGACGAGTTAAAGTAAATCTTTTACAAGTTAAAGTTACGTTTTGACTAGTTAAAGTATGTTTCTTACAAATTAAAGTTACGTTTTGACAAGTTAAATTATGTTTGTTATAGGTTAAAGTATGTTTTTTACAACTTAATGTTACGTTTTGACAAGTTAAAGTACGTTTCAACAAGTTAAAATTACAATTTGACAACTTAAAGTAAATTGTTTACAAGTTAAAGGTACGTTTTGACATGTTAAAGTATGTTTCTTACAAGTTAAAGTTACGTTTTGAGAAGTTAAAGTACGTTTCAACAAGTTAAAATTACGATTTGACAAGTTAAAGTAAATTTTTTTCAAGTTAAAGCTACGTTTTGACAAGTTAAAGTATGTTTTTGACAAGTTAAAGTATGTTTTTTTCAAGTTAAAGTTCCGTTTTGACAAGTTGAAGTACGTTTCAACAATTAAAATTACGATTTGACAAGTTAAAGTACATTTTTTTACAAGTTAAAGTTACGTTTTGACAAGGTAAAGTATAATTTTAACAAGTTGAAGTTACGTTTTAACAAGTTAAATTATGTTTCTTACAATTTAAAGTTACGTTTTGACAAGTTAAAGTACGATTCAACAACTTAAAATTACTTTTTGACTAGTTAAAGTATTTTTTTGACAAGTTAAAGTATGTTTCTTACAAGTTAAAGTTACGTTTTGACAAGTTAAAGTATGTTTTTTACATGTTCAAGTTACGTTTTGTCAAGTTGAAGTACGTTTCAACAAGTTAATATTACGATTTGACAAGTTAAAGTACATTTTTTACAAGTTAAATTTTCGTTTTGACAAGCTAAAGTATGTTTTTTACAAGTTAAAGTTACGTTTTGACAAGTTAAAGAATGTTTTTTACAAGTTAAAGTTACGTTTTGAAAAGTTAAATTATGTTTTTTACAAGTTAAAGTTACGTTTTGTCAAGTTGAAGTACGTTTCAACAAGTTAAAATTACGATTTGACAAGTTAAAGTAAATTTTTTTCAAGTTAAAGCTACGTTTTGACAAGTTAAAGTATGTTTTTTACAAGTTAAAGTATGTTTTTTTCAAGTTAAAGTTCCGTTTTGACAAGTTGAAGTACGTTTCAACAATTAAAATTACGATTTGACAAGTTAAAGTACATTTTTTTACAAGTTAAAGTTACGTTTTGACAAGGTAAAGTATAATTTTAACAAGTTGAAGTTACGTTTTAACAAGTTAAATTATGTTTCTTACAATTTAAAGTTACGTTTTGACAAGTTAAAGTACGATTCAACAACTTAAAATTACTTTTTGACTAGTTAAAGTATTTTTTTGACAAGTTAAAGTATGTTTCTTACAAGTTAAAGTTACGTTTTGACAAGTTAAAGTATGTTTTTTACATGTTCAAGTTACGTTTTGTCAAGTTGAAGTACGTTTCAACAAGTTAATATTACGATTTGACAAGTTAAAGTACATTTTTTACAAGTTAAATTTTCGTTTTGACAAGCTAAAGTATGTTTTTTACAAGTTAAAGTTACGTTTTGACAAGTTAAAGAATGTTTTTTACAAGTTAAAGTTACGTTTTGAAAAGTTAAATTATGTTTTTTACAAGTTAAAGTTACGTTTTGTCAAGTTGAAGTACGTTTCAACAAGTTAAAATTACGATTTGACAAGTTAAAGTAAATTTTTTTCAAGTTAAAGCTACGTTTTGACAAGTTAAAGTATGTTTTTTACAAGTTAAAGTATGTTTTTTTCAAGTTAAAGTTCCGTTTTGACAAGTTGAAGTACGTTTCAACAATTAAAATTACGATTTGACAAGTTAAAGTACATTTTTTTACAAGTTAAAGTTACGTTTTGACAAGGTAAAGTATAATTTTAACAAGTTGAAGTTACGTTTTAACAAGTTAAATTATGTTTCTTACAATTTAAAGTTACGTTTTGACAAGTTTAAGTACGTTTCAACAAGTTAAAATTACTTTTTGACTAGTTAAAGTATTTTTTTGACAAGTTAAAGTATGTTTCTTACAAGTTAAAGTTACGTTTTGACAAGTTAAAGTATGTTTTTTACAAGTTCAAGTTACGTTTTGTCAAGTTGAAGTACGTTTCAACAAGTTAATATTACGATTTGACAAGTTAAAGTACATTTTTTACAAGTTAAATTTTCGTTTTGACAAGCTAAAGTATGTTTTTTACAAGTTAAAGTTACGTTTTGACAAGTTAAAGAATGTTTTTTACAAGTTAAAGTTACGTTTTGAAAAGTTAAATTATGTTTTTTACAAGTTAAAGTTACGTTTTGTCAAGTTGAAGTACGTTTCAACAAGTTAAAATTACGATTTTACAAGTTAAAGTACATTTTTTACAAGTTAAAGTTACGTTTGGACAAGTTAAAGTATGTTTCTTACAAGTTAAAGTTACGTTTTGAGAAGTTTAAGTACGTTTCATCAAGTTAAAATTACGATTTGACATGTCAAAGTAAATTTTTTACAAGTTAAAGTTACGTTTTGACAAGTTAAAGTATGTTTCTTACAAGTTAAAGTTACGTTTTGAGAAGTTAAAGTATGTTCTTTACAAGTTAAAATTACGTTATGACAAGTTGAAGTACGTTTCAACAAGTTAAAATTACAATTTGACAAGTTCAAGTACATTTTTTACAAGTTAAAGTTACGTTTTGACAAGTTAAAGTATGTTTTTTACAAGTTAAAGTTACGTTTTGACAAGTTAAAGAATGTTTTTTACAAGTTAAAGTTATGTTTTAACAAGTTAAAGTATGTTTCTTACAAGTTAAAGTTACGTTTTGACAAGTTAAAGTATGCTTTTTACAAGTTACAGTTACGTTCTGACAAGTTAAAGTACATTTTTTACAAGTTAATGTGTTTTATGTTCAAGTTAAAGTTACGTTTTGACATTTTAAACTATGTTTCAAGAAGTTTAAAGTTACGGATTGACAAGTTAAAGTACATTTTTACAAGTTAAAGTATGTTTCTTACAAGTTTAAGTTACGTTTTGGCAAGACTAAGTACGTTTCAACAAGTTAAAATTACGATTTGGCAAGTTAATGTACATTTTTTACAAGTTAAAGTTACGTTTTGACAAGTTAAAGTATGTATTTTACAAGTTAAAGTTACTTTTTCACAATTTAATGTATGTTTTTTTAAGTTAAAATTACGAGTTGACGAGTTAATGTAAATCTTTTTCAAGTTAAAGTTACGTTGTGACAAGTTAAAGTATGTTTCTTAAAAATTAAAGTTATGTTTTGACAAATTAAATTATATTTGTTACAGGTTAAAGTATGTTTTTTACAACTTAATGTTACGTTTTGACATGTTAAAGTACGTTCAACAAGTTAAAATTACAATTTGACAACTTAAAGTAAATTTTTTACAAGTTAAAGGTACGTTTTGACATGTTAAAGTATGTTTCTTAAAAGTTAAAGTTACGTTTTGAGAAGTTAAAGTACGTTTCAACAAGTTAAAATTATGATTTGACAAGTTAAAGTAAATTTTTTTCAAGTTAAAGTATGTTTTTTACAAATTAAAGTATGTTTTTTTCAAGTTAAAGTTCCGTTTTGACAAGTTGAAGTACGTTTCAACAATTAAAATTACGATTTGACAAGTTAAAGTACATTTTTTTACAAGTTAAAGTTACGTTTTGACAAGGTAAAGTATGTTTTTAACAAGTTGAAGTTACGTTTTAACAAGTTAAATTATGTTTCTTACAATTTAAAGTTACATTTTGACAAGTTAAAGTACGTTTCAACAAGTTAAAATTACGTTTTGACTAATTAAAGTATTTTTTTTACAAGTTAAAGTTACGTTTTAACAAGTTAAATTATGTTTCTTAAAAGTTAAAGTTACGTTTTAACAAGTTAACGTACGTTTCAACAAGTTAAAATTACGATTTGACAAGTTAAAGTATGTTTCTTACAAGTTAAAGTTACGTTTTGACAAGTTAAAGTATGTTTTTTACAAGTTAAAGTTATGTTTTGTCAAGTTGAAGTACGTTTCAACAAGTTAAGATTACGATTTGACAAGTTAAAGTACATTTTTTACAAGTTAAATTTTCGTTTTGACAAGTTAAAGTATGTTTTTTACAAGTTAAAGTTACGTTTTGACAAGTTAAAGAATGTTTTTTACAAGTTAAACTTACGTTTTGACAAGTTAAAGTTACGTTTTGACAAGTTAAAGAATGTTTTTTACAAGTTAAAGTTATGTTTTGACAAGTTAAAGTATGTTTCTTACAAGTTAAAGTTAGGTTTTGAGAAGTTAAAGTATGTTGTTTATAAGTAAAAGTTACGTTCTGACAAGTTAAAGTAGATTTATTTAAAGTTAAAGTTACGTTTTGACAGGTTAAAGTGTTTTATGTACAAGTTAAGGTTACGTTTTGAAAGTTTAAAATACGTTTCAACAAGTTTAAAGTTACAGATTGACAAGTTAAAGTGCATTTTTTACATTTTAAAGTATGTTTCTTACAAGTTAAAGTTACGTTTTGACAAGTTGATGTATGTTTCAACAAGTAAAAATTACGTTTTGACAAGTTAAAGTATATTTTTTACAAGTTAAAGTTACGTTTTGACAAGTTAAAGTTACGTTTTGACAAGTTCAAGATCTTTTTAACAAGTTAAAGTTAAGTTTTGACAAGTTAAAATACGTTTCAACAAGTTAAAGATACGTTCTGACAAGTTAAAGTACATTTTTTTACAAGTTAAAGTTACCTTTTGACAGGTTAAATTGTTTTATGTACAAGTTAAAGTTACATTTTGACAATTTAAACTACGTTTCAACAAGTTTAAAGTTACGGATTGACAATTAAAGTACATTTTTTACAAGTTAAAGTATGTTTCTTACAAGTTAAAGTTACGTTTTGTCAAGTTGAAGTACGTTTCAACAAGTTAAGATTACGATTTGACAAGTTAAAGTACATTTTTTACAAGTTAAATTTTCGTTTTGACAAGTTAAAGTATGTTTTTTACAAGTTAAAGTTACGTTTTGACAAGTTAAAGAATGTTTTTTACAAGTTAAAGTTACGTTTTGACAAGTTAAAGTTACGTTTTGACAAGTTAAAGAATGTTTTTTACAAGTTAAAGTTACGTTTTGACAAGTTAAAATTACGTTTTGACAAGTTAAAGTATATTTTTGACAAGTTAAAATTACGTTTTGACAAGTTAAAGTTATGTTTTGACAAGTTAAAGTATGTTTTTTACAAGTTAATGTTACGTTTGGACAAGTTAAAGAATGTTTTTTACAAGTTAAAGTTACGTTTTGACAAGTTAAAATTACGTTTTGACAAGTTAAAATTACGTTTTGACAAGTTAAAGTATATTTTTGACAAGTTAAAGTTACGTTTTGACAAGTTAAAGTTATGTTTTGACAAGTTAAAATATGTTTTTAACAAGTGAAAGTTACGTTTTGACAAGTTAAAATATGTTTTTAACAAGTGAAAGTTAAGTTTTGACAAGTTAAAATACGTTTTTTCAACAAGTTAAAGTTACGTTGTGACAAGTTAAAGTACATTTTTTACAATTTAAAGTTACGTTTTGACAGGTTAAAGTGTTTTATGTACAATTTAAAGTTACGTTTTGACAATTTAAACTACGTTTCAACAAGTTTAAAGTTACGGATTGAAAATTAAATTACATTTTTTACAAGTTAAAGTATGTTTCTTACAAGTTAAAGTTACGTTTTGACAAGTTAAAGTACGTTTTGACAAGTTAAAGTATGTTTTGACAAGTTAAAATTAAGATTTGACAAGTTAACGTACAGTTTTTTACAAGTTAAAGTTACGTTTTGACAAGTTAAAATATGTTTATTACAAGTTAAAGTTACGTTTTGACAAGTTGAAGTACATTTCAACAAGTTAAGATTACGATTTGACAAGTTAAAGTACATTTTTTACAAGTTAAATTTTCATTTTGACAAGTTAAAGTATGTTTTTTACAAGTTAAAGTTACGTTTTGACAAGTTAAAGAATGTTTTTTACAAGTTAAAGTTACGTTTTGACAAGTTAAAGTTACGTTTTGACAAGTTAAAGAATGTTTTTTACAAGTTAAAGTTACGTTTTGACAACTTAAAGTATGTTCCTTACAAGTTAAAGTTAGGTTTTGACAAGTTAAAGTATGTTGTTTACAAGTAAAAGTTACGTTCTGACAAGTTAAAGTAGATTTTTTTAAAGTTAAAGTTACGTTTTGACAGATTAAAGTGTTTTATGTACAAGTTAATGTTACGTTTTGAAAGTTTAAAATACGTTTCAACAAGTTTAAAGTTACAGATTGACAAGTTAAAGTACATTTTTTACATTTTAAAGTATGTTTCTTACAAGTTAAAGTTACGTTTTGACAAGTTGATGTATGTTTCAACAAGTAAAAATTACGTTTTGACAAGTTAAAGTATATTTTTTACAAGTTAAAGTTACGTTTTGACAAGTTAAAGTTACGCTTTGACAAGTTATAATATCTTTTTAACAAGTTAAAGTTAAGTTTTGACAAGTTAAAATACGTTTCAACAAGTTAAAGTTACGTTCTGACAAGTTAAAGTACATTTTTTACAAGTTAAAGTTACCTTTTGACAGGTTAAATTGTTTTATGTACAAGTTAAAGTTACATTTTGACAATTTAAACTACGTTTCAACAAGTTTAAAGTTACGGATTGACAATTAAAGTACATTTTTTACAAGTTAAAGTATGTTTCTTACAAGTTAAAGTTACGGTTTGACAAGTTGAAGTACGTTTCAACAAGTTAAAATTACGATTTGACAAGTTAAAGTACATTTTTTACAAGTTAAAGTTACATTTTGAAAAGTTAAAGTATGTATTTTACAAGTTAAAGTTACGTTTTTACATGTTGAAGTACATTTCAACAAGTTAATATTACGATTTGACAAGTTGAAGTTACGTTTTGACAAGTTAAAGTGTTTTATGTACAAGTTAAAGTTACATCTTGACAATTTAAACTACGTTTAAACAAGTTTAAAGTTACGGATTGACAATTAAAGTACATTTTTGACAAGTTAAAGTACGTTTCAACAAGTTAAAATAACGATTTGACAAGTTAAAGTAAATTTTTTACAAGTTAAAGCTACGTTTTGAGAAGTTAAAGTATGTTTATTACATGTTAAAGTTACGTTTCTTACGAGTTAAAGTTACGTTTTGACAAGTTAAAGTATGTTTCTTACAAGTTAAAGTTATGTTTTGACAAGTTGAAGTACGTTTCAAAAAGTTAAAATTACGATTTGACAAGTTAAAGTTACTTTTTCACAAGTTAAAGTATGTATTTTACAAGTCAAAGTTACGTTTTGACAATTTAATGTATGTTTTTTAGCAGTTAATATTACGTTTTGACAAGTTAAAGTAAATGTTTTACAACATAAAGCTACGTTTTGACAAGTTAAAGTATGTTTCTTAGAAGTTAACGTTATGTTTCTTAGAAGTTAAAGTTATGTTTTGACAGGTTAAAGTATGTTTTTTACAAGTTAAAGGTACGTTTTGAAAAGTTAAAGTATGTTTCTTACAAGTTGAAGTACGTTTCAACAAGTAAAAATTACGTTGTGACAAGTTAAAGTATATTTTTGACAAGTTAAAGTTACGTTTTGACAAGTTAAAGTGCATTTTTTACAAGTTAAAGTTACGTTTTGACAAGTTAAAATTATGTTTCAACAAGTTAAAGTTACGTTTTGACAAGTTAAAGTGTTTTATGTACAAGGTAAAATTACGTTTGGACAATTTAAAGTACGTTTCGACAAGTTTAAAGTTACGGATTGACAATTTAAAGTATATTTTTTACAAGTTAAAGTATGTTTCTTACAAGTTAAAGTTACGTTTTGACATGTTAAAAATCGTTTCAACATGTTAAAATTACGTTTTGAAAAGTTATAGTACATTTTTCACCAGTTAAAATTACGTTTTGACAAGTTAAAGTAAGTTTCTTACAAGTTAAAGTTACTATTTGACAATTTAAACTACGTTTCAACAAATTTAAAGTTACGGATTGACAATTAAAGTACATTTTTACAAGTTAAGGTATGTTTCTTACAAGTTAAAGTTACGTTTTGAGAAGTTGAAGTACGTTTCAACAAGTTAAAATTACGATTTGACAAGTTAAAGTACATATTTTACAAGTTAAAGTTACGTTTTGACAAGTTAAATTATCGTTTTTACAAGTTAAAGTTACGGTTTGACAAGTTGAAGTACGTTTCAACAAGTTAAAATTACGATTTGACAAGTTAAAGTACATTTTTTACAAGTTAAAGTTACATTTTGAAAAGTTAAAGTATGTATTTTACAAGTTAAAGTTACGTTTTTACATGTTGAAGTACGTTTCAACAAGTTAAAATTACGATTTGACAAGTTGAAGTTACGTTTTGACAAGTTAAAGTGTTTTATGTACAAGTTAAAGTTACATCTTGACAATTTAAACTACGTTTAAACAAGTTTAAAGTTACGGATTGACAATTAAAGTACATTTTTGACAAGTTAAAGTACGTTTCAACAAGTTAAAATAACGATTTGACAAGTTAAAGTAAATTTTTTACAAGTTAAAGCTACGTTTTGAGAAGTTAAAGTATGTTTATTACATGTTAAAGTTACGTTTCTTACGAGTTAAAGTTACGTTTTGACAAGTTAAAGTATGTTTCTTACAAGTTAAAGTTACGTTTTGACATGTTAAAAATCGTTTCAACATGTTAAAATTACGTTTTGAAAAGTTATAGTACATTTTTCACCAGTTAAAATTACGTTTTGACAAGTTAAAGTAAGTTTCTTACAAGTTAAAGTTACTATTTGACAATTTAAACTACGTTTCAACAAATTTAAAGTTACGGATTGACAATTAAAGTACATTTTTACAAGTTAAGGTATGTTTCTTACAAGTTAAAGTTACGTTTTGAGAAGTTGAAGTACGTTTCAACAAGTTAAAATTACGATTTGACAAGTTAAAGTACATATTTTACAAGTTAAAGTTACGTTTTGACAAGTTAAATTATCGTTTTTACAAGTTAAAGTTACGGTTTGACAAGTTGAAGTACGTTTCAACAAGTTAAAATTACGATTTGACAAGTTAAAGTACATTTTTTACAAGTTAAAGTTACATTTTGAAAAGTTAAAGTATGTATTTTACAAGTTAAAGTTACGTTTTTACATGTTGAAGTACGTTTCAACAAGTTAAAATTACGATTTGACAAGTTGAAGTTACGTTTTGACAAGTTAAAGTGTTTTATGTACAAGTTAAAGTTACATCTTGACAATTTAAACTACGTTTAAACAAGTTTAAAGTTACGGATTGACAATTAAAGTACATTTTTGACAAGTTAAAGTACGTTTCAACAAGTTAAAATAACGATTTGACAAGTTAAAGTAAATTTTTTACAAGTTAAAGCTACGTTTTGACAAGTTAAAGTATGTTTATTACAAGTTAAAGTTACGTTTCTTACGAGTTAAAGTTACGTTTTGACAAGTTAAAGTATGTTTCTTACAAGTTAAAGTTATGTTTTGACAAGTTGAAGTACGTTTCAACAAGTTAAAATTACGATTTGACAAGTTAAAGTTACTTTTTCACAAGTTAAAGTATGTATTTTACAAGTCAAAGTTACGTTTTGACAATTTAATGTATGTTTTTTATCAGTTAAAATTACGTTTTGACAAGTTAAAGTAAATGTTTTACAACTTAAAGCTACGTTTTGACAAGTTAAAGTATGTTTCTTAGAAGTTAAAGTTATGTTTTGACAGGTTAAAGTATGTTTTTTACAAGTTAAAGGTACGTTTTGAAAAGTTAAAGTATGTTTCTTACAAGTTAAAGTTACGTTTTGACAAGTTAAAGTATGTTTTTTACAAGTTAAAGTTACGTTCTGACAAGTTAAAGTTCATTTTTTACAAGTTATAGTTACGTTTTGACCAGTTAAAGTGCATGTTTTACAAGTTAAAGTTACGTTTTGACAAGTTAAAATTATGTTTCAACAAGTTAAAGTTACGTTTTGACAAGTTAAAGTGTTTTATGTACAAGGTAAAGTTACGTTTGGACAATTTAAAGTACGTTTCGACAAGTTTAAAGTTACGGATTGACAATTTAAAGTATATTTTTTACAAGTTAAAATATGTTTCTTACAAGTTAAAGTTACGTTTTGACATTTTAAAAATCGTTTCAACATGTTAAAATTACGTTTTGAAAATTATAGTACATTTTTCACCAGTTAAAATTACGTTTTGACAAGTTAAAGTTACTATTTGACAATTTAAACTACGTTTCAACAAATTTAAAGTTACGGATTGACAATTAAAGTACATTTTTACAAGTTAAGGTATGTTTCTTACAAGTTAAAGTTACGTTTTGAGAAGTTGAAGTACGTTTCAACAAGTTAAAATTACGATTTGACAAGTTAAAGTACATATTTTACAAGTTAAAGTTACGTTTTGACAAGTTAAATTATCGTTTTTACAAGTTAAAGTTACGGTTTGACAAGTTGAAGTACGTTTCAACAAGTTAAAATTACGATTTGACAAGTTAAAGTACATTTTTTACAAGTTAAAGTTACATTTTGAAAAGTTAAAGTATGTATTTTACAAGTTAAAGTTACGTTTTTACATGTTGAAGTACGTTTCAACAAGTTAAAATTACGATTTGACAAGTTGAAGTTACGTTTTGACAAGTTAAAGTGTTTTATGTACAAGTTAAAGTTACATCTTGACAATTTAAACTACGTTTAAACAAGTTTAAAGTTACGGATTGACAATTAAAGTACATTTTTGACAAGTTAAAGTACGTTTCAACAAGTTAAAATAACGATTTGACAAGTTAAAGTAAATTTTTTACAAGTTAAAGCTACGTTTTGAGAAGTTAAAGTATGTTTATTACATGTTAAAGTTACGTTTCTTACGAGTTAAAGTTACGTTTTGACAAGTTAAAGTATGTTTCTTACAAGTTAAAGTTATGTTTTGACAAGTTGAAGTACGTTTCAAAAAGTTAAAATTACGATTTGACAAGTTAAAGTTACTTTTTCACAAGTTAAAGTATGTATTTTACAAGTCAAAGTTACGTTTTGACAATTTAATGTATGTTTTTTAGCAGTTAATATTACGTTTTGACAAGTTAAAGTAAATGTTTTACAACATAAAGCTACGTTTTGACAAGTTAAAGTATGTTTCTTAGAAGTTAAAGTTATGTTTCTTAGAAGTTAAAGTTATGTTTTGACAGGTTAAAGTATGTTTTTTACAAGTTAAAGGTACGTTTTGAAAAGGTAAAATATGTTTCTTACAAGTTGAAGTACGTTTCAACAAGTAAAAATTACGTTTTGACAAGTTAAAGTATATTTTTGACAAGTTAAAGTTACGTTTTGACAAGTTAAAGTGCATGTTTTACAAGTTAAAGTTACGTTTTGACAAGTTAAAATTATGTTTCAACAAGTTAAAGTTACGTTTTGACAAGTTAAAGTGTTTTATGTACAAGGTAAAATTACGTTTGGACAATTTAAAGTACGTTTCGACAAGTTTAAAGTTACGGATTGACAATTTAAAGTATATTTTTTACAAGTTAAAGTATGTTTCTTACAAGTTAAAGTTACGTTTTGACATGTTAAAAATCGTTTCAACATGTTAAAATTACGTTTTGAAAAGTTATAGTACATTTTTCACCAGTTAAAATTACGTTTTGACAAGTTAAAGTAAGTTTCTTACAAGTTAAAGTTACTATTTGACAATTTAAACTACGTTTCAACAAATTTAAAGTTACGGATTGACAATTAAAGTACATTTTTACAAGTTAAGGTATGTTTCTTACAAGTTAAAGTTACGTTTTGAGAAGTTGAAGTACGTTTCAACAAGTTAAAATTACGATTTGACAAGTTAAAGTACATATTTTACAAGTTAAAGTTACGTTTTGACAAGTTAAATTATCGTTTTTACAAGTTAAAGTTACGGTTTGACAAGTTGAAGTACGTTTCAACAAGTTAAAATTACGATTTGACAAGTTAAAGTACATTTTTTACAAGTTAAAGTTACATTTTGAAAAGTTAAAGTATGTATTTTACAAGTTAAAGTTACGTTTTTACATGTTGAAGTACGTTTCAACAAGTTAAAATTACGATTTGACAAGTTGAAGTTACGTTTTGACAAGTTAAAGTGTTTTATGTACAAGTTAAAGTTACATCTTGACAATTTAAACTACGTTTAAACAAGTTTAAAGTTACGGATTGACAATTAAAGTACATTTTTGACAAGTTAAAGTACGTTTCAACAAGTTAAAATAACGATTTGACAAGTTAAGTAAATTTTTTACAAGTTAAAGCTACGTTTTGACAAGTTAAAGTATGCTTATTACAAGTTAAAGTTACGTTTCTTACGAGTTAAAGTTACGTTTTGACAAGTTAAAGTATGTTTCTTACAAGTTAAAGTTATGTTTTGACAAGTTGAAGTACGTTTCAACAAGTTAAAATTACGATTTGACAAGTTAAAGTTACTTTTTCACAAGTTAAAGTATGTATTTTACAAGTCAAAGTTACGTTTTGACAATTTAATGTATGTTTTTTAGCAGTTAAAATTACGTTTTGACAAGTTAAAGTAAATGTTTTACAACTTAAAGCTACGTTTTGATAAGTTAAAGTATGTTTCTTAGAAGTTAAAGTTATGTTTTGACAGGTTAAAGTATGTTTTTTACAAGTTAAAGGTACGTTTTGAAAAGTTAAAGTATGTTTCTTACAAGTTAAAGTTACGTTTTGACAAGTTAAAGTATGTTTTTTACAAGTTAAAGTTACGTTCTGACAAGTTAAAGTTCATTTTTTACAAGTTATAGTTACGTTTTGACCAGTTAAAGTGCATGTTTTACAAGTTAAAGTTACGTTTTGACAAGTTAAAATTATGTTTCAACAAGTTAAAGTTACGTTTTGACAAGTTAAAGTGTTTTATGTACAAGGTAAAGTTACGTTTGGACAATTTAAAGTACGTTTCGACAAGTTTAAAGTTACGGATTGACAATTTAAAGTATATTTTTTACAAGTTAAAATATGTTTCTTACAAGTTAAAGTTACGTTTTGACATTTTAAAAATCGTTTCAACATGTTAAAATTACGTTTTGAAAATTATAGTACATTTTTCACCAGTTAAAATTACGTTTTGACAAGTTAAAGTTACTATTTGACAATTTAAACTACGTTTCAACAAATTTAAAGTTACGGATTGACAATTAAAGTACATTTTTACAAGTTAAGGTATGTTTCTTACAAGTTAAAGTTACGTTTTGAGAAGTTGAAGTACGTTTCAACAAGTTAAAATTACGATTTGACAAGTTAAAGTACATATTTTACAAGTTAAAGTTACGTTTTGACAAGTTAAATTATCGTTTTTACAAGTTAAAGTTACGGTTTGACAAGTTGAAGTACGTTTCAACAAGTTAAAATTACGATTTGACAAGTTAAAGTACATTTTTTACAAGTTAAAGTTACATTTTGAAAAGTTAAAGTATGTATTTTACAAGTTAAAGTTACGTTTTTACATGTTGAAGTACGTTTCAACAAGTTAAAATTACGATTTGACAAGTTGAAGTTACGTTTTGACAAGTTAAAGTGTTTTATGTACAAGTTAAAGTTACATCTCGACAATTTAAACTACGTTTAAACAAGTTTAAAGTTACGGATTGACAATTAAAGTACATTTTTGACAAGTTAAAGTACGTTTCAACAAGTTAAAATAACGATTTGACAAGTTAAAGTAAATTTTTTACAAGTTAAAGCTACGTTTTGACAAGTTAAAGTATGTTTATTACAAGTTAAAGTTACGTTTCTTACGAGTTAAAGTTACGTTTTGACAAGTTAAAGTATGTTTCTTACAAGTTAAAGTTATGTTTTGACAAGTTGAAGTATGTTTCAACGAGTTAAAATTACGATTTGACAAGTTAAAGTTACTTTTTCACAAGTTAAAGTATGTATTTTACAAGTCAAAGTTACGTTTTGACAATTTAATGTATGTTTTTTAGCAGTTAAAATTACGTTTTGACAAGTTAAAGTAAATGTTTTACAACTTAAAGCTACGTTTTGACAAGTTAAAGTATGTTTCTTAGAAGTTAAAGTTATGTTTTGACAGGTTAAAGTATGTTTTTTACAAGTTAAAGGTACGTTTTGAAAAGTTAAAGTATGTTTCTTACAAGTTAAAGTTACGTTTTGACAAGTTAAAGTATGTTTTTTACAAGTTAAAGTTACGTTCTGACAAGTTAAAGTTCATTTTTTACAAGTTATAGTTACGTTTTGACCAGTTAAAGTGCATGTTTTACAAGTTAAAGTTACGTTTTGACAAGTTAAAATTATGTTTCAACAAGTTAAAGTTACGTTTTGACAAGTTAAAGTGTTTTATGTACAAGGTAAAGTTACGTTTGGACAATTTAAAGTACGTTTCGACAAGTTTAAAGTTACGGATTGACAATTTAAAGTATATTTTTTACAAGTTAAAATATGTTTCTTACAAGTTAAAGTTACGTTTTGACATTTTAAAAATCGTTTCAACATGTTAAAATTACGTTTTGAAAAGTTATAGTACATTTTTCACCAGTTAAAATTACGTTTTGACAAGTTAAAGTAAGTTTCTTACAAGTTAAAGTTACTATTTGACAATTTAAACTACGTTTCAACAAATTTAAAGTTACGGATTGACAATTAAAGTACATTTTTACAAGTTAAGGTATGTTTCTTACAAGTTAAAGTTACGTTTTGAGAAGTTGAAGTACGTTTCAACAAGTTAAAATTACGATTTGACAAGTTAAAGTACATATTTTACAAGTTAAAGTTACGTTTTGACAAGTTAAATTATCGTTTTTACAAGTGAAAGTGATGTTTTGACAAGTTAAAGTACGTTCCAACAAGTTAAAATTACGATTTGACAAGTTAAAGTTAATTTTTTACAAGTTAAAGTTACGTTTTAACAAGTTAAAGTATGATTCTTAGAAGTTAAAGTTACGTTTTGACAAGTTAAAGTATGTTTTTTACAAGTTAAAGTTACATTTTGACAAGTTGAAGTACGTTTCAACAAGTTAAAATTACGATTTGACAAGTTAAAGTACATGTTTTACAAGTAAAAGTTACGTTTTGACAAGTTAAAGTATGTTTTTTACAAGTTAAAATTACGTTTTGACAAGTTGAAGTACGTTTCAACAAGTTAAAATTACGATTTGACAAGTTAAAGTATTTTTTTTACAAGTTAAAGTTACGTTTTGACAAGTTAAAGTATGTTTTTTACAAGTTAAAGTTAAGTTTTGACAAGTTAAAGAATATTTTTTACAAGTTAAGGTTACGGTTTGACAAGTAATAGTATGTTTCTTACAAGTTAAAATTACAATTTGACAAGTTAAAGTATGTTTTTTACAAGTAAAAGTTATGTTCTGACAAGTTAAAGTATGTTTCTTACAAGTTAAAGTTACGTTTTGACAAGTTAAAGTATGTTTTTTACAAGTTAAAGTTACGTTCTGACAAGTTAAAGTTCAGTTTTTACAAGTTATAGTTACGTTTTGACAAGTTAAAGTGCATGTTTTACAAGTTAAAGTTACGTTTTGACAAGTTAAAATTATGTTTCAACAAGTTAAAGTTACCTTTTGACAGGTTAAATTGTTTTATGTACAAGTTAAAGTTACATTTTGACAATTTAAAGTACGTTTCAACAAGTTTAAAGTTACGGATTGACAATTAAAGTACATTTTTTACAAGTTAAAGTATGTTTCTTACAAGTTAAAGTTACGGTTTGACAAGTTGAAGTACGTTTCAACAAGTTAAAATTACGATTTGACAAGTTAAAGTACATTTTTTACAAGTTAAAGTTACATTTTGAAAAGTTAAAGTATGTATTTTACAAGTTAAAGTTACGTTTTTACATGTTGAAGTACGTTTCAACAAGTTAAAATTACGATTTGACAAGTTGAAGTTACGTTTTGACAAGTTAAAGTGTTTTATGTACAAGTTAAAGTTACATCTTGACAATTTAAACTACGTTTAAACAAGTTTAAAGTTACGGATTGACAATTAAAGTACATTTTTGACAAGTTAAAGTACGTTTCAACAAGTTAAAATAACGATTTGACAAGTTAAAGTAAATTTTTTACAAGTTAAAGCTACGTTTTGACAAGTTAAAGTATGTTTATTACAAGTTAAAGTTATGTTTCTTACAAGTTAAAGTTACGTTTTGACAAGTTAAAGTATGTTTCTTACAAGTTAAACTTATGTTTTGACAAGTTGAAGTACGTTTCAACAAGTTAAAATTACGATTTGACAAGTTAAAGTTACTTTTTCACAAGTTAAAGTATGTATTTTACAAGTCAAAGTTACATTTTGACAATTTAATGTATGTTTTTTAGCAATTAAAATTACGTTTTGACAAGTTAAAGTAAATGTTTTACAACTTAAAGCTACGTTTTGACAAGTTAAAGTATGTTTCTTAGAAGTTAAAGTTATGTTTTGACAGGTTAAAGTATGTTTTTTACAAGTTAAAGGTACGTTTTGAAAAGTTAAAGTATGTTTCTTACAAGTTAAAGTTACGTTTTAACAATTTAAAGTATGTTTTTTACAAGTTAAAGTTACGTTCTGACAAGTTAAAGTTTTTTTTTTACAAGTTATAGTTACGTTTTGACAAATTAAAGTGCATGTTTTACAAGTTAAAGTTACGTTTTGACAAGTTAAAATTATGTTTCAACAAGTTAAAGTTACGTTTTGACAAGTTAAAGTGTTTTATGTACAAGGTAAAGTTACGTTTGGACAATTTAAAGTACGTTTCGACAAGTTTAAAGTTACGGATTGACAATTTAAAGTATATTTTTTACAAGTTAAAGTATGTTTCTTACAAGTTAAAGTTACGTTTTGACATTTTAAAAATCGTTTCAACATGTTAAAATTACGTTTTGAAAATTATAGTACATTTTTCACCAGTTAAAATTACGTTTTGACAAGTTAAAGTATATTTTTTACAAGTTAAAGTATGTTTCTTACAAGTTAAAGTTACGTTTTGACATTTTAAAAATCGTTTCAACATGTTAAAATTACGTTTTGAAAATTATAGTACATTTTTCACCAGTTAAAATTACGTTTTGACAAGTTAAAGTTACTATTTGACAATTTAAACTACGTTTCAACAAATTTAAAGTTACGGATTGACAATTAAAGTACATTTTTACAAGTTAAGGTATGTTTCTTACAAGTTAAATTACGTTTTGAGAAGTTGAAGTACGTTTCAACAAGTTAAAATTACGATTTGACAAGTTAAAGTACATATTTTACAAGTTAAAGTTACGTTTTGACAAGTTAAATTATCGTTTTTACAAGTGAAAGTGATGTTTTGACAAGTTAAAGTACGTTCCAACAAGTTAAAATTACGATTTGACAAGTTAAAGTTAATTTTTTACAAGTTAAAGTTACGTTTTAACAAGTTAAAGTATGATTCTTAGAAGTTAAAGTTACGTTTTGACAAGTTAAAGTATGTTTTTTACAAGTTAAAGTTACATTTTGACAAGTTGAAGTACGTTTCAACAAGTTAAAATTACGATTTGACAAGTTAAAGTACATGTTTTACAAGTAAAAGTTACGTTTTGACAAGTTAAAGTATGTTTTTTACAAGTTAAAATTACGTTTTGACAAGTTGAAGTACGTTTCAACAAGTTAAAATTACGATTTGACAAGTTAAAGTATTTTTTTTACAAGTTAAAGTTACGTTTTGACAAGTTAAAGTATGTTTTTTACAAGTTAAAGTTAAGTTTTGACAAGTTAAAGAATATTTTTTACAAGTTAAGGTTACGGTTTGACAAGTAATAGTATGTTTCTTACAAGTTAAAATTACAATTTGACAAGTTAAAGTATGTTTTTTACAAGTAAAAGTTACGTTCTGACAAGTTAAAGTATGTTTCTTACAAGTTAAAGTTACGTTTTGACAAGTTAAAGTATGTTTTTTACAAGTTAAAGTTACGTTCTGACAAGGTAAAGTACACTTTTTACAAGTTAAAGATACGTTTTGACAGGTTAAAGTGTTTTATGTACAGGTTAAAGTTACGTTTTGACTTTTTAAACTACGTTTCAAGAAGTTTAAAGTTACGGATTGACAAGTTAAAGTACATTTTTTACAAGTTAAAGTATGTTTCTTACAAGTTAAAGTTACGTTTTGACAAGTTGAAGTACGTTTCAACAAGTAAAAATTACGTTTTGACAAGTTAAAGTTACGTTTTGACAAGTTAAAGTGCATGTTTTACAAGTTAAAGTTACGTTTTGACAAGTTAAAATTTTGTTTCAACAAGTTAAAGTTACGTTTTGACAAGTTAAAGTGTTTTATGTAGAAGGTAAAATTACGTTTGGACAATTTAAAGTACGTTTCGACAAGTTTAAAGTTACGGATTGACAATTTAAAGTATATTTTTTACAAGTTAAAGTATGTTTCTTACAAGTTAAAGTTACGTTTTGACATGTTAAAAATCGTTTCACCATGTTAAAATTACGTTTTGAAAATTTATAGTACATTTTTCACCAGTTAAAATTACGTTTTGACAAGTTAAAGTATGTTTCTTACAAGTTAAAGTTACTATTTGACAATTTAAACTACGTTTCAACAAATTTAAAGTTACGGATTGACAATTAAAGTACATTTTTACAAGTTAAGGTATGTTTCTTACAAGTTAAAGTTACGTTTTGAGAAGTTGAAGTACGTTTCAACAAGTTAAAATTACGATTTGACAAGTTAAATTACATATTTTACAAGTTAAAGTTACGTTTTGACAAGTTAAATTATCGTTTTTACAAGTGAAAGTGATGTTTTGACAAGTTAAAGTACGTTCCAACAAGTTAAAATTTCGATTTGACAAGTTAAAGTTAATTTTTTACAAGTTAAAGTTACGTTTTAACAAGTTAAAGTATGATTCTTAGAAGTTAAAGTTACGTTTTGACAAGTTAAAGTATGTTTTTTACAAGTTAAAGTTACATTTTGACAAGTTGAAGTACGTTTCAACAATCAATTTGACAAGTTAAAGTATGTTTTTTACAAGTAAAAGTTACGTTCTGACAAGTTAAAGTATGTTTCTTACAAGTTAAAGTTACGTTTTGACAAGTTAAAGTATGTTTTTTACAAGTTAAAGTTACGTTCTGACAAGGTAAAGTATTTTTTTTACAAGTTAAAGTTACGTTTTGACAAGTTAAAGTATGTTTTTTACAAGTTAAAGTTAAGTTTTGACAAGTTAAAGAATATTTTTTACAAGTTAAGGTTACGGTTTGACAAGTAATAGTATGTTTCTTACAAGTTAAAATTACAATTTGACAAGTTAAAGTATGTTTTTTACAAGTAAAAGTTACGTTCTGACAAGTTAAAGTATGTTTCTTACAAGTTAAAGTTACGTTTTGACAAGTTAATGTATGTTTTTTACAAGTTAAAGTTACGTTCTGACAAGGTAAAGTACACTTTTTACAAGTTAAAGATACGTTTTGACAGGTTAAAGTGTTTTATGTACAGGTTAAAGTTACGTTTTGACTTTTTAAACTACGTTTCAAGAAGTTTAAAGTTACGGATTGACAAGTTAAAGTACATTTTTTACAAGTTAAAGTATGTTTCTTACAAGTTAAAGTTCCGTTTTGACAAGTTGAAGTACGTTTCAACAAGTAAAAATTACGTTTTGACAAGTTAAAGTTACGTTTTGACAAGTTAAAGTGCATGTTTTACAAGTTAAAGTTACGTTTTGACAAGTTAAAATTTTGTTTCAACAAGTTAAAGTTACGTTTTGACAAGTTAAAGTGTTTTATGTAGAAGGTAAAATTACGTTTGGACAATTTAAAGTACGTTTCGACAAGTTTAAAGTTACGGATTGACAATTTAAAGTATATTTTTTACAAGTTAAAGTATGTTTCTTACAAGTTAAAGTTACGTTTTGACATGTTAAAAATCGTTTCACCATGTTAAAATTACGTTTTGAAAAGTTATAGTACATTTTTCACCAGTTAAAATTACGTTTTGACAAGTTAAAGTATGTTTCTTACAAGTTAAAGTTACTATTTGACAATTTAAACTACGTTTCAACAAATTTAAAGTTACGGATTGACAATTAAAGTACATTTTTACAAGTTAAGGTATGTTTCTTACAAGTTAAAGTTACGTTTTGAGAAGTTGAAGTACGTTTCAACAAGTTAAAATTACGATTTGACAAGTTAAATTACATATTTTACAAGTTAAAGTTACGTTTTAACAAGTTAAATTATCGTTTTTACAAGTGAAAGTGATGTTTTGACAAGTTAAAGTACGTTCCAACAAGTTAAAATTTCGATTTGACAAGTTAAAGTTAATTTTTTACAAGTTAAAGTTACGTTTTAACAAGTTAAAGTATGATTCTTAGAAGTTAAAGTTACGTTTTGACAAGTTAAAGTATGTTTTTTACAAGTTAAAGTTACATTTTGACAAGTTGAAGTACGTTTCAACAAGTTAAAATTACGATTTGACAAGTTAAAGTACATGTTTTACAAGTAAAAGTTACGTTTTGACAAGTTAAAGTATGTTTTTTACAAGTTAAAATTACGTTTTGACAAGTTGAAGTACGTTTCAACAAGTTAAAATTACGATTTAACAAGTTAAAGTATTTTTTTTACAAGTTAAAGTTACGTTTTGACAAGTTAAAGTATGTTTTTTACAAGTTAAAGTTAAGTTTTGACAAGTTAAAGAATATTTTTTACAAGTTAAGGTTATGGTTTGACAAGTAATAGTATGTTTCTTACAAGTTAAAATTACAATTTGACAAGTTAAAGTATGTTTTTTACAAGTAAAAGTTACGTTCTGACAAGTTAAAGTATGTTTCTTACAAGTTAAAGTTACGTTTTGACAAGTTAAAGTATGTTTTTTACAAGTTAAAGTTACGTTCTGACAAGGTAAAGTACACTTTTTACAAGTTAAAGATACGTTTTGACAGGTTAAAGTGTTTTATGTACAGGTTAAAGTTACGTTTTGACTTTTTAAACTACGTTTCAAGAAGTTTAAAGTTACGGATTGACAAGTTAAAGTACATTTTTTACAAGTTAAAGTATGTTTCTTACAAGTTAAAGTTAC
Source organism: Urtica urens (assembly GCA_958296335.1). Lineage (NCBI taxonomy): Eukaryota > Viridiplantae > Streptophyta > Magnoliopsida > Rosales > Urticaceae > Urtica > Urtica urens. Next base: position 29,911,464 of record OY282520.1, read on the forward strand.
GTTTTGACAAGTTGAAGTACGTTTCAACAAGTAAAAATTACGTTTTGACAAGTTAAAGTTACGTTTTGACAAGTTAAAGTGCATGTTTTACAAGTTAAAGTTACGTTTTGACAAGTTAAAATTATGTTTCAACAAGTTAAAGTTACGTTTTGACAAGTTAAAGTGTTTTATGTACAAGGTAAAATTACGTTTGGACAATTTAAAGTACGTTTCGACAAGTTTAAAGTTACGGATTGACAATTTAAAGTATATTTTTTACAAGTTAAAGTATGTTTCTTACAAGTTAAAGTTACGTTTTGACATGTTAAAAATCGTTTCACCATGTTAAAATTACGTTTTGAAAAGTTATAGTACATTTTTCACCAGTTAAAATTACGTTTTGACAAGTTAAAGTATGTTTCTTACAAGTTAAAGTTACTATTTGACAATTTAAACTACGTTTCAACAAATTTAAAGTTACGGATTGACAATTAAAGTACATTTTTACAAGTTAAGGTATGTTTCTTACAAGTTAAAGTTACGTTTTGAGAAGTTGAAGTACGTTTCAACAAGTTAAAATTACGATTTGACAAGTTAAATTACATATTTTACAAGTTAAAGTTACGTTTTGACAAGTTAAATTATCGTTTTTACAAGTGAAAGTGATGTTTTTGACAAGTTAAAGTACGTTCCAACAAGTTAAAATTACGATTTGACAAGTTAAAGTTAATTTTTTACAAGTTAAAGTTACGTTTTAACAAGTTAAAGTATGATTCTTAGAAGTTAAAGTTACGTTTTGACAAGTTAAAGTATGTTTTTTACAAGTTAAAGTTACATTTTGACAAGTTGAAGTACGTTTCAACAAGTTAAAATTACGATTTGACAAGTTAAAGTACATGTTTTACAAGTAAAAGTTACGTTTTGACAAGTTAAAGTATGTTTTTTACAAGTTAAAATTACGTTTTGACAAGTTGAAGTATGTTTCAACAAGTTAAAATTACGATTTGACAAGTTAAAGTATTTTTTTTACAAGTTAAAGTTACGTTTTGACAAGTTAAAGTATGTTTTTTACTAGTTAAAGTTAAGTTTTGACAAGTTAAAGAATATTTTTTACAAGTTAAGGTTACGGTTTGACAAGTAATAGTATGTTTCTTACAAGTTAAAATTACAATTTGACAAGTTAAAGTATGTTTTTTACAAGTAAAAGTTACGTTCTGACAAGTTAAAGTATGTTTCTTACAAGTTAAAGTTACGTTTTGACAAGTTAAAGTATGTTTTTTACAAGTTAAAGTTACGTTCTGACAAGGTAAAGTACACTTTTTACAAGTTAAAGATACGTTTTGATAGGTTAAAGTGTTTTATGTACAGGTTAAAGTTACGTTTTGACTTTTTAAACTACGTTTCAAGAAGTTTAAAGTTACGGATTGACAAGTTAAAGTAAATTTTTTACAAGTTAAAGTATGTTTCTTACAAGTTAAAGTTACGTTTTGACAAGTTGAAGTACGTTTCATCAAGTAAAAATTACGTTTTGACAAGTTAAAGTATATTTTTGACAAGTTAAAGTTACGTTTTGACAAGTTAAAGTGCATGTTTTACAAGTTAAAGTTACGTTTTGACAAGTTAAAATTATGTTTCAACACGTTAAAGTTACGTTTTGACAAGTTAAAGTGTTTTATGTACAAGGTAAAATTACGTTTGGACAATTTAAAGTACGTTTCGACAAGTTTAAAGTTACGGATTGACAATTTAAAGTATATTTTTTACAAGTTAAAGTATGTTTCTTACAAGTTAAAGTTACGTTTTGACATGTTAAAAATCGTTTCAACATGTTAAAATTACGTTTTGAAAAGTTATAGTACATTTTTCACCAGTTAAAATTACGTTTTGACAAGTTAAACTATGTTTCTTACAAGTTAAAGTTACTATTTGACAATTTAAACTACGTTTCAACAAATTTAAAGTTACGGATTGACAATTAAAGTACATTTTTACAAGTTAAGGTATGTTTCTTACAAGTTAAAGTTACGTTTTGAGAAGTTGAAGTACGTTTCAACAAGTTAAAATTACGATTTGACAAGTTAAAGTACATATTTTACAAGTTAAAGTTACGTTTTGACAAGTTAAATTATCGTTTTTACAAGTGAAAGTGATGATTTGACAAGTTAAAGTACGTTCCAACAAGTTAAAATTACGATTTGACAAGTTAAAATTAATTTTTTACAAGTTAAAGTTACGTTTTAACAAGTTAAAGTATAATTCTTAGAAGTTAAAGTTACGTTTTGACAAGTTAAAGTATGTTTTTTACAAGTTAAAATTACGTTTTGACAAGTTGAAGTACGTTTCAACAAGTTAAAATTACGATTTGACAAGTTAAAGTATTTTTTTTACAAGTTAAAGTTACGTTTTGACAAGTTAAAGTATGTTTTTTACAAGTTAAAGTTAAGTTTTGACAAGTTAAAGAATATTTTTTACAAGTTAAGGTTACGGTTTGACAAGTAATAGTATGTTTCTTACAAGTTAAAATTACAATTTGACAAGTTAAAGTATGTTTTTTACAAGTAAAAGTTACGTTCTGACAAGTTAAAGTATGTTTCTTACAAGTTAAAGTTACGTTTTGACAAGTTAAAGTATGTTTTTTACAAGTTAAAGTTACGTTCTGACAAGTTAAAGTACACTTTTTACAAGTTAAAGATACGTTTTGACAGGTTAAAGTGTTTTATGTACATGTTAAAGTTACGTTTTGACTTTTTAAACTACGTTTCAAGAAGTTTAAAGTTACGGATTGACAAGTTAAAGTACATTTTTTACAAGTTAAAGTATGTTTCTTACAAGTTAAAGTTACGTTTTGACAAGTTGAAGTACGTTTCAACAAGTAAAAATTACGTTTTGACAAGTTAAAGTATATTTTTGACAAGTTAAAGTACGTTTCAACAAGTTAAAATAACAATTTGACAAGTTAAAGTAAATTTTTTACAAGTTAAAGCTACGTTTTGACAAGTTAAAGTATGTTTATTACAAGTTAAAGTTACGTTTCTTACGAGTTAATGTTACGTTTTGACAAGTTAAAGTATGTTTCTTACAAGTTAAAGTTATGTTTTGACAAGTTGAAGTACGTTTCAACAAGTTAAAATTACGATTTGACAAGTTAAAGTTACTTTTTCACAAGTTAAAGTATATATTTTACAAGTCAAAGTTACGTTTTGACATTTTAATGTATGTTTTTTAGCAGTTAAAATTACGTTTTGACAAGTTAAAGTAAATGTTTTACAACTTAAAACTACGTTTTGACAAGTTAAAGTATGTTTCTTAGAAGTTAAAGTTATGTTTTGACAGGTTAAAGTATGTTTTTTACAAGTTAAAGGTACGTTTTGAAAAGTTAAAGTATGTTTCTTACAAGTTAAAGTTACGTTTTGACAAGTTAAAGTATGTTTTTTACAAGTTAAAGTTACGTTCTGACAAGTTAAAGTTCATTTTTTACAAGTTATAGTTACGTTTTAACAAGTTAAAGTGCATGTTTTACAAGTTAAAGTTACGTTTTGACAAGTTAAAATTATGTTTCAACAAGTTAAAGTTACGTTTTGACAAGTTAAAGTGTTTTATGTACAAGGTAAAGTTACGTTTGGACAATTTAAAGTACGTTTCGACAAGTTTAAAGTTACGGATTGACAATTTAAAGTATATTTTTTACAAGTTAAAGTATGTTTCTTACAAGTTAAAGTTACGTTTTGACATGTTAAAAATCGTTTCAACATGTTAAAATTACGTTTTGAAAATTATAGTACATTTTTCACCAGTTAAAATTACGTTTTGACAAGTTAAAGTATGTTTCTTACAAGTTAAAGTTACTATTTGACAATTTAAACTACGTTTCAACAAATTTAAAGTTACGGATTGACAATTAAAGTACATTTTTACAAGTTAAGGTATGTTTTTTACAAGTTAAGGTATGTTTCTTACAAGTTAAAGTTACGTTTTGAGAAGTTGAAGAACGTTTCAACAAGTTAAAATTACGATTTGACAAGTTAAAGTACATATTTTACAAGTTAAAGTTACGTTTTGACAAGTTAAATTATCGTTTTTACAAGTGAAAGTGATGTTTTGACAAGTTAAAGTACGTTCCAACAAGTTAAAATTACGATTTGACAAGTTAAAGTTAATTTTTTACAAGTTAAAGTTACGTTTTAACAAGTTAAAGTATGATTCTTAGAAGTTAAAGTTACGTTTTGACAAGTTAAAGTATGTTTTTTACAAGTTAAAGTTACATTTTGACAAGTTGAAGTACGTTTAAACAAGTTAAAATTACGATTTGACAAGTTAAAGTACATGTTTTACAAGTAAAAGTTACGTTTTGACAAGTTAAAGTATGTTTTTTACAAGTTAAAATTACGTTTTGACAAGTTGAAGTACGTTTCAACAAGTTAAAATTACGATTTGACAAGTTAAAGTATTTTTTTTACAAGTTAAAGTTACGTTTTGACAAGTTAAAGTATGTTTTTTACAAGTTAAAGTTAAGTTTTGACAAGTTAAAGAATATTTTTTACAAGTTAAGGTTACGGTTTGACAAGTAATAGTATGTTTCTTACAAGTTAAAATTACAATTTGACAAGTTAAAGTATGTTTTTTACAAGTAAAAGTTACGTTCTGACAAGTTAAAGTATGTTTCTTACAAGTTAAAGTATGTTTTTTACAAGTTAAAGTTACGTTCTGACAAGTTAAAGTACACTTTTTACAAGTTAAAGATACGTTTTGACAGGTTAAAGTGTTTTATGTACAGGTTAAAGTTACGTTTTGACTTTTTAAACTACGTTTCAAGAAGTTTAAAGTTACGGATTGACAAGTTAAAGTACATTTTTTACAAGTTAAAGTATGTTTCTTACAAGTTAAAGTTACGTTTTGACAAGTTGAAGTACGTTTCAACAAGTAAAAATTACGTTTTGACAAGTTAAAGTATATTTTTGACAAGTTAAAGTTACGTTTTGACAAGTTAAAGTGCATGTTTTACAAGTTAAAGTTACGTTTTGACAAGTTAAAGTGTTTTATGTACAAGGTAAACTTACGTTTGGACAATTTAAAGTACGTTTCGACAAGTTTAAAGTTACGGATTGACAATTTAAAGTATATTTTTTACAAGTTAAAGTATGTTTCTTACAAGTTAAAGTTACGTTTTGACATGTTAAAAATCTTTTCAACATGTTAAAATTACGTTTTGAAAAGTTATAGTACATTTTTCACCAGTTAAAATTACGTTTTGACAAGTTAAAGTATGTTTCTTACAAGTCAAAGTTACTATTTGACAATTTAAACTACGTTTCAACAAATTTAAAGTTACGGATTGACAATTAAAGTACATTTTTACAAGTTAAGGTATGTTTCTTACAAGTTAAAGTTACGTTTTGAGAAGTTGAAGTACGTTTCAACAAGTTAAAATTACGATTTGACAAGTTAAAGTACATATTTTAGAAGTTAAAGTTACGTTTTGACAAGTTAAATTATCGTTTTTACAAGTGAAAGTGATGTTTTGACAAGTTAAAGTACGTTCCAACAAGTTAAAATTACGATTTGACAAGTTAAAGTTAATTTTTTACAAGTTAAAGTTACGTTTTAACAAGTTAAAGTATGATTCTTAGAAGTTAAAGTTACGTTTTGACAAGTTAAAGTATGTTTTTTACAAGTTAAATTTACATTTTGACAAGTTGAAGTACATTTAAACAAGTTAAAATTACGATTTGACAAGTAAAAGTACATGTTTTACAAGTAAAAGTTACGTTTTGACAAGTTAAAGTATGTTTTTTACAAGTTAAAATTACATTTTGACAAGTTGAAGTACGTTTCAACAAGTTAAAATTACGATTTGACAAGTTAAAGTATTTTTTTTACAAGTTAAAGTTACGTTTTGACAAGTTAAAGTATGTTTTTTACAAGTTAAAGTTAAGTTTTGACAAGTTAAAGAATATTTTTTACAAGTTAAGGTTACGGTTTGACAAGTAATAGTATGTTTCTTACAAGTTAAAATTACAATTTGACAAGTTAAAGTATATTTTTTACAAGTAAAAGTTACGTTCTGACAAGTTAAAGTATGTTTCTTACAAGTTAAAGTATGTTTTTTACAAGTTAAAGTTACGTTCTGACAAGTTAAAGTACACTTTTTACAAGTTAAAGATACGTTTTGACAGGTTAAAGTGTTTTATGTACAGGTTAAAGTTACGTTTTGACTTTTTAAACTACGTTTCAAGAAGTTTAAAGTTACGGATTGACAAGTTAAAGTACATTTTTTACAAGTTAAAGTATGTTTCTTACAAGTTAAAGTTACGTTTTGACAAGTTGAAGTACGTTTCAACAAGTAAAAATTACGTTTTGACAAGTTAAAGTATATTTTTGACAAGTTAAAGTTACGTTTTGACAAGTTAAAGTGCATGTTTTACAAGTTAAAGTTACGTTTTGACAAGTTAAAGTGTTTTATGTACAAGGTAAAATTACGTTTGGACAATTTAAAGTACGTTTCGACAAGTTTAAAGTTACGGATTGACAATTTAAAGTATATTTTTTACAAGTTAAAGTATGTTTCTTACAAGTTAAAGTTACGTTTTGACATGTTAAAAATCGTTTCAACATGTTAAAATTACGTTTTGAAAAGTTATAGTACATTTTTCACCAGTTAAAATTACGTTTTGACAAGTTAAAGTATGTTTCTTACAAGTTAAAGTTACTATTTGACAATTTAAACTACGTTTCAACAAATTTAAAGTTACGGATTGACAATTAAAGTACATTTTTACAAGTTAAGGTATGTTTCTTACAAGTTAAAGTTACGTTTTGAGAAGTTGAAGTACGTTTCAACAAGTTAAAATTACGATTTGACAAGTTAAAGTACATATTTTACAAGTTAAAGTTACGTTTTGACAAGTTAAATTATCGTTTTTACAAGTTAAAGTGATGTTTTGACAAGTTAAAGTACGTTCCAACAAGTTAAAATTACGATTTGACAAGTTAAAGTTAATTTTTTACAAGTTAAAGTATGATTCTTAGAAGTTAAAGTTACGTTTTGACAAGTTAAAGTATGTTTTTTACAAGTTAAAGTTACATTTTGACAAGTTGAAGTACGTTTCAACAAGTTAATATTACGATTTGACAAGTAAAAGTTACGTTTTGACAAGTTAAAGTATGTTTTTTACAAGTTAAAGTTAAGTTTTGACAAGTTAAAGAATATTTTTTACAAGTTAAGGTTACGGTTTGATAAGTAATAGTATGTTTCTTACAAGTTAAAATTACAATTTGACAAGTTAAAGTATGTTTTTTACAAGTAAAAGTTATGTTCTGACAAGTTAAAGTATGTTTCTTACAAGTTAAAGTTACGTTTTGACAAGTTAAAGTATGTTTTTTACAAGTTAAAGTTACGTTCTGACAAGTTAAAGTACACTTTTTACAAGTTAAAGATACGTTTTGACAGGTTAAAGTGTTTTATGTACAAGTTAAAGTTACGTTTTGACTTTTTAAACTACGTTTCAAGAAGTTTAAAGTTACGGATTGACAAGTTAAAGTACATTTTTTACAAGTTAAAGTATGTTTCTTACAAGTTAAAGTTACGTTTTGACAAGTTGAAGTACGTTTCAACAAGTAAAAATTACGTTTTGACAAGTTAAAGTATATTTTTGACAAGTTAAAGTTACGTTTTGACAAGTTAAAGTGCATGTTTTACAAGTTAAAGTTACGTTTTGACAAGTTAAAGTGTTTTATGTACAAGGTAAAATTACGTTTGGACAATTTAAAGTACGTTTCGACAAGTTTAAAGTTACGGATTGACAATTTAAAGTATATTTTTTACAAGTTAAAGTATGTTTCTTACAAGTTAAAGTTACGTTTTGACATGTTAAAAATCGTTTCAACATGTTAAAATTACGTTTTGAAAAGTTATAGTACATTTTTCACCAGTTAAAATTACGTTTTGACAAGTTAAAGTATGTTTCTTACAAGTTAAAGTTACTATTTGACAATTTAAACTACGTTTCAACAAATTTAAAGTTACGGATTGACAATTAAAGTACATTTTTACAAGTTAAGGTATGTTTCTTACAAGTTAAAGTTACGTTTTGAGAAGTTGAAGTACGTTTCAACAAGTTAAAATTACGATTTGACAAGTTAAAGTACATATTTTACAAGTTAAAGTTACGTTTTGACAAGTTAAATTATCGTTTTTACAAGTTAAAGTGATGTTTTGACAAGTTAAAGTACGTTCCAACAAGTTAAAATTACGATTTGACAAGTTAAAGTTAATTTTTTACAAGTTAAAGTATGATTCTTAGAAGTTAAAGTTACGTTTTGACAAGTTAAAGTATGTTTTTTACAAGTTAAAGTTACATTTTGACAAGTTGAAGTACGTTTCAACAAGTTAATATTACGATTTGACAAGTAAAAGTTACGTTTTGACAAGTTAAAGTATGTTTTTTACAAGTTAAAGTTAAGTTTTGACAAGTTAAAGAATATTTTTTACAAGTTAAGGTTACGGTTTGATAAGTAATAGTATGTTTCTTACAAGTTAAAATTACAATTTGACAAGTTAAAGTATGTTTTTTACAAGTAAAAGTTATGTTCTGACAAGTTAAAGTATGTTTCTTACAAGTTAAAGTTACGTTTTGACAAGTTAAAGTATGTTTTTTACAAGTTAAAGTTACGTTCTGACAAGTTAAAGTACACTTTTTACAAGTTAAAGATACGTTTTGACAGGTTAAAGTGTTTTATGTACAAGTTAAAGTTACGTTTTGACTTTTTAAACTACGTTTCAAGAAGTTTAAAGTTACGGATTGACAAGTTAAAGTACATTTTTTACAAGTTAAAGTATGTTTCTTACAAGTTAAAGTTACGTTTTGACAAGTTGAAGTACGTTTCAACAAGTAAAAATTACGTTTTGACAAGTTAAAGTATATTTTTGACAAGTTAAAGTTACGTTTTGACAAGTTAAAGTGCATGTTTTACAAGTTAAAGTTACGTTTTGACAAGTTAAAGTGTTTTATGTACAAGGTAAAATTACGTTTGGACAATTTAAAGTACGTTTCGACAAGTTTAAAGTTACGGATTGACAATTTAAAGTATATTTTTTACAAGTTAAAGTATGTTTCTTACAAGTTAAAGTTACGTTTTGACATGTTAAAAATCGTTTCAACATGTTAAAATTACGTTTTGAAAAGTTATAGTACATTTTTCACCAGTTAAAATTACGTTTTGACAAGTTAAAGTATGTTTCTTACAAGTTAAAGTTACTATTTGACAATTTAAACTACGTTTCAACAAATTTAAAGTTACGGATTGACAATTAAAGTACATTTTTACAAGTTAAGGTATGTTTCTTACAAGTTAAAGTTACGTTTTGAGAAGTTGAAGTACGTTTCAACAAGTTAAAATTACGATTTGACAAGTTAAAGTACATATTTTACAAGTTAAAGTTACGTTTTGACAAGTTAAATTATCGTTTTTACAAGTTAAAGTGATGTTTTGACAAGTTAAAGTACGTTCCAACAAGTTAAAATTACGATTTGACAAGTTAAAGTTAATTTTTTACAAGTTAAAGTATGATTCTTAGAAGTTAAAGTTACGTTTTGACAAGTTAAAGTATGTTTTTTACAAGTTAAAGTTACATTTTGACAAGTTGAAGTACGTTTCAACAAGTTAATATTACGATTTGACAAGTAAAAGTTACGTTTTGACAAGTTAAAGTATGTTTTTTACAAGTTAAAGTTAAGTTTTGACAAGTTAAAGAATATTTTTTACAAGTTAAGGTTACGGTTTGATAAGTAATAGTATGTTTCTTACAAGTTAAAATTACAATTTGACAAGTTAAAGTATGTTTTTTACAAGTAAAAGTTATGTTCTGACAAGTTAAAGTATGTTTCTTACAAGTTAAAGTTACGTTTTGACAAGTTAAAGTATGTTTTTTACAAGTTAAAGTTACGTTCTGACAAGTTAAAGTACACTTTTTACAAGTTAAAGATACGTTTTGACAGGTTAAAGTGTTTTATGTACAAGTTAAAGTTACGTTTTGACTTTTTAAACTACGTTTCAAGAAGTTTAAAGTTACGGATTGACAAGTTAAAGTACATTTTTTACAAGTTAAAGTATGTTTCTTACAAGTTAAAGTTACGTTTTGACAAGTTGAAGTACGTTTCAACAAGTAAAAATTACGTTTTGACAAGTTAAAGTATATTTTTGACAAGTTAAAGTTACGTTTTGACAAGTTAAAGTGCATGTTTTACAAGTTAAAGTTACGTTTTGACAAGTTAAAATTATGTTACAACAAGTTAAAGTTACGTTTTGACAAGTTAAAGTGTTTTATGTACAAGGTAAAATTACGTTTGGACAATTTAAAGTACGTTTCGACAAGTTTAAAGTTACGGATTGACAATTTAAAGTATATTTTTTACAAGTTAAAGTATGTTTCTTACATGTTAAAGTTACGTTTTGACATGTTAAAAATCGTTTCAACATGTTAAAATTACGTTTTGAAAAGTTATAGTACATTTTTCACCAGTTAAAATTACGTTTTGACAAGTTAAAGTATGTTTCTTACAAGTTAAAGTTACTATTTGACAATTTAAACTACGTTTCAACAAATTTAAAGTTACGGATTGACAATTAAAGTACATTTTTACAAGTTAAGGTATGTTTCTTACAAGTTAAAGTTACGTTTTGAGAAGTTGAAGTACGTTTCAACAAGTTAAAATTACGATTTGACAAGTTAAAGTACATATTTTACAAGTTAAAGTTACGTTTTGACAAGTTAAATTATCGTTTTTACAAGTTAAAGTGATGTTTTGACAAGTTAAAGTACGTTCCAACAAGTTAAAATTACGATTTGACAAGTTAAAGTTAATTTTTTACAAGTTAAAACGATTTTTACAAGTTAAAGTTACGTTTCGACAAGTGAAAGTATGTTTCTTACAAGTTAAAGTTACGTTTTGACAAGTTAAAGTATGTTTTGTACAAGTAAAAGTTACGTTATGACAAGTTAAAGTACATTTTTTAAAAATTAAAGTTACCATTTGACAGGTTAAAGTGTTTTATGTACAAGTTAAGGTTACGTTTTGAAGTTTAAAATATGTTTCAACAAGTTTAAAGTTACGGATTGACAAGTTAAAGTACATTTTTTACAACTTACAGTATGTTTCTTACAAGTTAAAGTTACGTTTTGACAAGTTGAAGTATGTTTCAACAAGTAAAAATTACGTTTTGACAAGTTAAAGTATATTTTTTACAAGTTAAAGTTACGTTTTGACAAGTTAAAGGTACGTTTTGACAAGTTAAAATATGTTTTTAACAAGTTAAAGTTAAGTTTTGACAAGTTAAAATACGTTTCAACAAGTTAAAGTTACGTTCTGACAACTTAAAGTACATTTTTTACAAGTTAAAGTTACCTTTTGACAGGTTAAATTGTTTTATGTACAAGTTAAAGTTACATTTTGACAATTTAAACTACGTTTCAACAAGTTTAAAGTTACATATTGACAATTAAAGTACATTTTTTACAAGTTAAAGTATGTTTCTTACAAGTTAAATTTACGGTTTGACAAGTTGAAGTACGTTTCAAAAAGTTATAATTACGATTTGACAAGTTAAAGTACATTTTGAAAAGTTAAAGTATGTCTTTACAAGTTAAAGTTACGTTTTTACAAGTTTAAGTACGTTTCAACAAGTTAAAATTACGATTACACAAGTTAAAGTTACGTTTTGACAAGTTAAAGTGTTTTATGTACAAGTTAAAGTTACATTTTGACAATTTAAACTACGTTTCAACAAGTTTAAAATCATGGATTGACAATTAAAGTACATTTTTTACAAGTTAAAGTATGGTTCTTACAACTTAAAGTTACGTTTTGACTAGTTAAAGTACATTTCAACAAGTTAAAATAACGATTTGAGAAGTTAAAGTAAATTTTTTACAAGTTAAAGCTACGTTTTGACAAGTTAAAGTATGTTTATTACAAGTTAAAGTTACGTTTCTTACAAGTTAAAGTTACGTTTTGACAAGTTAAAGTATGTTTTTTACAAGTTAAAGTTATGTTTTGACAAATTGAAGTACGTTTTTTAGCAGTTAAAATTACGTTTTGACAAGTTAAAGTAAATTTTTTACAACTTAAAGCTACGTTTTGACAAGTTAAAGTATGTTTCTTACAAGTTAAAGTTACGTTTTTGACAAGTTAAATTATGTTTCTTACAAGTTAAAGTTATGTTTTGATAGGTTAAAGTATGTTTTTTACAAGTTAAACTTACGTTTTGACAAGTTAAAGTATGTTTAAACAAGTTAAAATTACAATTTGACAACTTAAAGTAAATTTTTTACAAGTTAAAGGTACGTTTTAAAAAGTTAAAGTATGTTTCTTACAAGTTAAAGTTATGTTTTGACAAGTTAAAGTATGTTTCTTACAAGTTAAAGTTACGTTTTGACAAGTTAATGTATGTTTTTTACAAGTTAAGGTTACGTTCTAACAAGTTAAAGTTCATTTTTTACAAGTTATAGTTACGTTTTGACAAGTTAAAGTGCATTTTTTACAAGTTAAAGTTACGTTTTGACAAGTTAAAATTACGTTTCAACAAGTTAAAGTTACGTTTTGACAAGTGAAAGTGTTTTATGTACAAGGTAAAGTTACGTTTGGACAATTTAAAGTACGTTTCGACAGGTTTAAAGTTACGGATTGACAATTTAAAGTATATTTTTTACAAGTTAAAGTATGTTTCTTACAAGTTAAAGTTACATTTTGACATGTTAATAAACGTTTCAAAATGTTAAAATTACGTTTTGAAAAGTTATAGTACATTTTTCACCAGTTAAAATTACGTTTTGACAAGTTAAAGTATGTTTCTTACAAGTTAAAGTTACTATTTGACAATTTTAACTACGTTTCAACAAATTTAAATTTACGGATTGACAATTAAAGTACATTTTTACAAGTTAAGGTATGTTTCTTACAAGTTAAAGTTTCGTTTTGACAAGTTGAAGTACGTTTCAAGAAGTTAAAATTACGATTTGACAAGTTAAAGTACATTTTTTACAAGTTAAAGTTACGTTTTGACAAGTTAAATTATGTTTCTTCATAATTAAAGTTACGCTTTGACAAGTTAAATTATCTTTTTTACAAGTTAAAGTTATGTTTTGACAAGTTCAAGTACGTTCCAACAAGTTAAAATTACGATTTGACAAGTTAAAGTTAATTTTTTACAAGTTAAAGTTACGTTTTAACAAGTTAAAGTATGATTCTTAGAAGTTAAAGTTACGTTTTGACAAGTTAAAGTATGTTTTATACAAGTTAAAGTTACATTTTGACAAGTAGAAGTACGTTTCAACAAGTTAAAATTACTATTTGACAAGTTAAAGAATGTTTTTTACAAGTGAAGGTTACGGTTTGACAAGTAATAGTATGTTTCTTACAAGTTAAAATTACGTTTTGACAAGTTAAAGTATGCTTTTTACAAGTAAAAGTTACGTTCTGACAAGTTAAAGTATGTTTCTTACAAGTTAAAGTTACGTTTTGACAAGTTAAAGTATGTTTTTTACAAGTTAAAGTTATGTTCTGACAAGTTAAAGTACATTTTTTACAAGTTAAAGATACGTTTTGACAGGTTAAAGTGTTTTATGTACAGGTTAAAGTTACGTTTTGACATTTTAAACTACGTTTCAACAAGTCTAAAGTTACGAATTGACAAGTTAAAGTACATTTTACAAGTTAAAGTATGTTTCTTACAAGTTAAAGTTACATTTTGACAAGTTGAAGTACGTTTCAACAAGTAAAAATTACGTTTTGACAAGTTAAAGTATATTTTTGACAAGTTAAAGTTACGTTTTGACAAGTTAAAGTTACGTTTTGACAAGTTAAAATATGTTTTTAACAAGTGAAAGTTAAGTTTTGACAAGTTAAAATACGATTCAACAAATTAAAGTTACGTTGTGACAAGTTAAAGTACATTTTTTACAAGTTAAAGTTACATTTTGACAGGTTAAAGTGTTTTATGTACAATTTAAAGTTACGTTTTAACAATTTAAACTACGTTTCAACAAGTTAATGTATGTTTCTTACAAGTTAAAGTTACGTTCTAACAAGTTAAAGTTCATTTTTTTACAAGTTATAGTTACGTTTTGACAAGTTAAAGTGCATGTTTTACAAGTTAAAGTTACGTTTTGACAAGTTAAAATTACGTTTCAACAAGTTAAAGTTACGTTTTGACAAGTGAAAGTGTTTTATGTACAAGGTAAAGTTACGTTTGGACAATTTAAAGTACGTTTGGACAGGTTTAAAGTTACGGATTGACAATTTAAAGTATATTTTTTACAAGTTAAAGTATGTTTCTTACAAGTTAAAGTTACATTTTGACATGTTAAAAAACGTTTCAACATGTTAAAATTACGTTTTGAAAAGTTATAGTACATTTTCCACCAGTTAAAATTACGTTTTGACAAGTTAAAGTATGTTTCTTACAAGTTAAAGTTACTATTTGACAATTTAAACTACGTTTCAACAAATTTAAATTTACGGATTGACAATTAAAATACATTTTTCAAGTTAAGGTATGTTTCTAACAAGTTAAAGTTACGTTTTGACAAGTTGAAGTACGTTTCAACAAGTTAAAATTACGATTTGACAAGTTAAAGTACATTTTTTACAAGTTAAAGTTACGTTTTGACAAGTTAAATTATGTTTCTTACTAGTTAAAGTTACGCTTTGACAAGTTAAATTATCTTTTTTACAAGTTAAAGTTATGTTTTGACAAGTTAAAGTACGTTCCAACAAGTTAAAATTACGATTTGACAAGTTAAAGTTAATTTTTTACAAGTTAAAGTATGATTCTTAGAAGTTAAAGTTACGTTTTGACAAGTTAAAGTATGTTTTATACAAGTTAAAGTTACATTTTGACAAGTTGAAGTACGTTTCAACAAGTTAAAATTACGATTTGACAAGTTAAAGAATGTTTTTTACAAGTGAAGGTTACGGTTTGACAAGTAATAGTATGTTTCTTACAAGTTAAAATTACGTTTTGACAAGTTAAAGTATGCTTTTTACAAGTAAAAGTTACGTTCTGACAAGTTAAAGTATGTTTCTTACAAGTTAAAGTTACGTTTTGACAAGTTAAAGTATGTTTTTTACAAGTTAAAGTTATGTTCTGACAAGTTAAAGTACATTTTTTACAAGTTAAAGATACGTTTTGACAGGTTAAAGTGTTTTATGTACAGGTTAAAGTTACGTTTTGACATTTTAAACTACGTTTCAACAAGTTTAAAGTTACGGATTGACAAGTTAAAGTACATTTTACAAGTTAAAGTATGTTTCTTACAAGTTAAAGTTACATTTTGACAAGTTGAAGTACGTTTCAACAAGTAAAAATTACGTTTTGACAAGTTAAAGTATATTTTTGACAAGTTAAAGTTACGTTTTGACAAGTTAAAGTTACGTTTTGACAAGTTAAAATATGTTTTTAACAAGTGAAAGTTCAGTTTTGACAAGTTAAAATACGATTCAACAAATTAAAGTTACGTTGTGACAAGTTAAAGTACATTTTTTACAAGTTAAAGTTACATTTTGACAGGTTAAAGTGTTTTATGTACAATTTAAAGTTACGTTTTAACAATTTAAACTACGTTTCAACAAGTTAATGTATGTTTCTTACAAGTTAAAGTTACGTTCTAACAAGTTAAAGTTCATTTTTTACAAGTTATAGTTACGTTTTGACAAGTTAAAGTGCATGTTTTACAAGTTAAAGTTACGTTTTGACAAGTTAAAATTACGTTTCAACAAGTTAAAGTTACGTTTTGACAAGTGAAAGTGTTTTATGTACAAGGTAAAGTTACGTTTGGACAATTTAAAGTACGTTTGGACAGGTTAAAAGTTACGGATTGACAATTTAAAGTATATTTTTTACAAGTTAAAGTATGTTTCTTACAAGTTAAAGTTACATTTTGACATGTTAAAAAACGTTTCAACATGTTAAAATTACGTTTTGAAAAGTTATAGTACATTTTCCACCAGTTAAAATTACGTTTTGACAAGTTAAAGTATGTTTCTTACAAGTTAAAGTTACTATTTGACAATTTAAACTACGTTTCAACAAATTTAAATTTACGGATTGACAATTAAAGTACATTTTTCAAGTTAAGGTATGTTTCTAACAAGTTAAATTTACGTTTTGACAAGGTGAAGTACGTTTCAACAAGTTAAAATTACGATTTGACAAGTTAAAGTACATTTTTTACAAGTTAAAGTTACGTTTTGACAAGTTAAATTATGTTTCTTACTAGTTAAAGTTACGCTTTGACAAGTTAAATTATCTTTTTTACAAGTTAAAGTTATGTTTTGACAAGTTAAAGTAAGTTCCAACAAGTTAAAATTACGATTTGACAAGTTAAAGTTAATTTTTTACAAGTTAAAGTTACGTTTTAACAAGTTAAAGTATGATTCTTAGAAGTTAAAGTTACGTTTTGACAAGTTAAAGTATGTTTTATACAAGTTAAAGTTACATTTTGACAAGTTGAAGTACGTTTCAACAAGTTAAAATTACGATTTGACAAGTTAAAGAATGTTTTTTACAAGTGAAGGTTACGGTTTGACAAGTAATAGTATGTTTCTTACAAGTTAAAATTACGTTTTGACAAGTTAAAGTATGCTTTTTACAAGTAAAAGTTACGTTCTGACAAGTTAAAGTATGTTTCTTACAAGTTAAAGTTACGTTTTGACAAGTTAAAGTATGTTTTTTACAAGTTAGAGTTATGTTCTGACAAGTTAAAGTACATTTTTTACAAGTTAAAGATACGTTTTGACAGGTTAAAGTGTTTTATGTACAGGTTAAAGTTACGTTTTGACATTTTAAACTACGTTTCAACAAGTTTAAAGTTACGGATTGACAAGTTAAAGAACATTTTACAAGTTAAAGTATGTTTCTTACAAGTTAAAGTTACGTTTTGACAAGTTGAAGTACGTTTCAACAAGTAAAAATTACGTTTTGACAAGTTAAAGTATATTTTTGACAAGTTAAAGTTACGTTTTGACAAGTTAAAGTTACGTTTTGACAAGTTAAAATATGTTTTTAACAAGTGAAAGTTCAGTTTTGACAAGTTAAAATACGATTCAACAAATTAAAGTTACGTTGTGACAAGTTAAAGTACATTTTTTACAAGTTAAATTTACATTTTGACAGGTTAAAGTGTTTTATGTACAATTTATAGTTACGTTTTAACAATTTAAACTACGTTTCAACAAGTTAATGTATGTTTCTTACAAGTTAAAGTTACGTTTTGACAAGTTAAATTACGTTTTGACAAGTTAAAGTATGTTTTGACAAGTTAAAATTAAGATTTGACAAGTTAAAGTACAGTTTTTTACAACTTAAAGTTACATTTTGACAAGTTAAAGTATGTTTCTTACAAGTTAAAGTTACGTTTTAACAAGTTAAAGTATGTTTTTGAATAGTTAAAGTTACGTTTTGACAAGTTAAAGTATGTTTTGACAAGTTAATGTATGTTTTGACAAGTTAAAGTACGTTTTGACAAGTTAAAGTATGTTTTTTACAAGTTAAAGTTACGTTTTGACAAGTTAAAGTACGTTTCAACTTGTTAAAATAACGTTTTGACAAGTAAAAGTATAATATTTACAAGTTAAAGTATGTATTTTATAAGTTAAAGTTACGTTTTGACAAGTTAAAGTACGTTTCAACAAGTGTCAATTACGTTTTAAAAAGTTAAAGTACATTTTTACAAGTTAAAGTTATGTTTTGACAAGTTAAAGTATGTTTCAACAAGTTAAAATTACGGTTTGACAAATTAAAATACATTTTTTACAAGTTAAAGTTACGTTTTGACAAGTTAAAGTGTGTTTTTTACAAGTTAAATTTACGTTTTGACAAGTTAAAGTTCGTTTCAACAAGTTAAAGTTACGTTCTTACAAGTTAAAGTAAAAAATTTTTACAAGTTAAAGTTACGTTTTGACAAGTTAAAGTGTTTTATGTACAAGTTAAAGTTACGTTATGACAATTAAAAGTACGTTTCAACAAGTTTAAAGTTACGGATTGACAAGTTAAAGTACATTTTTTACAAGTTAAAATGTGTTTCTTAGAAGTTAATATTACGTTTTGACAAGTTAAAATACATTTCAACATGTTAAAATTACGTTTTGACAAGTTAGAGTATATTTTTACAAGTTAAAGTTACGTTCTGACAAGTTAAAGTATGTTTTTTACAAGTTAAGCTTACTATTTGACAAGTTAAAGTATGTTTTTACAAGTTAAAGTTACGTTCTGACAAGTTAAAGTACATTTTTTACAATTTAAAGTCACGTTTTAACAAGTTAAAGTTTTTATGTACAAGTTAAAGTTACGTTTTGACAATTTAAAGTACGTTTCAACAAGTTTAAAGTTACGGATTGAGAAGTTTAAGTACATTTTTTACAAGTTAAATTATGTTTCTTACAATTTAAAGTTATGTTTTGACAAGTTAAAATAAGTTTCAACCTGTTAAAATTCGTTTTGACAAGTTAGAGTATATTTTTTACAAGTCAAAAGTTTGTTTTGAAAAGTTAAAGTATGATTTTTACAAGTTAAAATTATGTTTTGAAAAGTTAAAGTACATTTTTTACAAGTTAAAGATACGTTTTGACAGGTTAAAGTGTTTTATGTACAGGTTAAAGTTACGTTTTGACATTTTAAACTACGTTTCAACAAGTTTAAAGTTACGGATTGACAAGTTAAAGAACATTTTACAAGTTAAAGTATGTTTCTTACAAGTTAAAGTTACGTTTTGACAAGTTGAAGTACGTTTCAACAAGTAAAAATTACGTTTTGACAAGTTAAAGTATATTTTTGACAAGTTAAAGTTACGTTTTGACAAGTTAAAGTTACGTTTTGACAAGTTAAAATATGTTTTTAACAAGTGAAAGTTCAGTTTTGACAAGTTAAAATACGATTCAACAAATTAAAGTTACGTTGTGACAAGTTAAAGTACATTTTTTACAAGTTAAATTTACATTTTGACAGGTTAAAGTGTTTTATGTACAATTTATAGTTACGTTTTAACAATTTAAACTACGTTTCAACAAGTTAATGTATGTTTCTTACAAGTTAAAGTTACGTTTTGACAAGTTAAATTACGTTTTGACAAGTTAAAGTATGTTTTGACAAGTTAAAATTAAGATTTGACAAGTTAAAGTACAGTTTTTTACAACTTAAAGTTACATTTTGACAAGTTAAAGTATGTTTCTTACAAGTTAAAGTTACGTTTTAACAAGTTAAAGTATGTTTTTGAATAGTTAAAGTTACGTTTTGACAAGTTAAAGTATGTTTTGACAAGTTAATGTATGTTTTGACAAGTTAAAGTACGTTTTGACAAGTTAAAGTATGTTTTTTACAAGTTAAAGTTACGTTTTGACAAGTTAAAGTACGTTTCAACTTGTTAAAATAACGTTTTGACAAGTAAAAGTATAATATTTACAAGTTAAAGTATGTATTTTATAAGTTAAAGTTACGTTTTGACAAGTTAAAGTACGTTTCAACAAGTGTCAATTACGTTTTAAAAAGTTAAAGTACATTTTTACAAGTTAAAGTTATGTTTTGACAAGTTAAAGTATGTTTCAACAAGTTAAAATTACGGTTTGACAAATTAAAATACATTTTTTACAAGTTAAAGTTACGTTTTGACAAGTTAAAGTGTGTTTTTTACAAGTTAAATTTACGTTTTGACAAGTTAAAGTTCGTTTCAACAAGTTAAAGTTACGTTCTTACAAGTTAAAGTAAAAAATTTTTACAAGTTAAAGTTACGTTTTGACAAGTTAAAGTGTTTTATGTACAAGTTAAAGTTACGTTATGACAATTAAAAGTACGTTTCAACAAGTTTAAAGTTACGGATTGACAAGTTAAAGTACATTTTTTACAAGTTAAAATGTGTTTCTTAGAAGTTAATATTACGTTTTGACAAGTTAAAATACATTTCAACATGTTAAAATTACGTTTTGACAAGTTAGAGTATATTTTTACAAGTTAAAGTTACGTTCTGACAAGTTAAAGTATGTTTTTTACAAGTTAAGCTTACTATTTGACAAGTTAAAGTATGTTTTTACAAGTTAAAGTTACGTTCTGACAAGTTAAAGTACATTTTTTACAATTTAAAGTCACGTTTTGACAAGTTAAAGTTTTTATGTACAAGTTAAAGTTACGTTTTGACAATTTAAAGTACGTTTCAACAAGTTTAAAGTTACGGATTGAGAAGTTTAAGTACATTTTTTACAAGTTAAATTATGTTTCTTACAATTTAAAGTTATGTTTTGACAAGTTAAAATAAGTTTCAACCTGTTAAAATTCGTTTTGACAAGTTAGAGTATATTTTTTACAAGTCAAAAGTTTGTTTTGAAAAGTTAAAGTATGATTTTTACAAGTTAAAATTATGTTTTGAAAAGTTAAAGTACATTTTTTACAAGTTAAAGATACGTTTTGACAGGTTAAAGTGTTTTATGTACAGGTTAAAGTTACGTTTTGACATTTTAAACTACGTTTCAACAAGTTTAAAGTTACGGATTGACAAGTTAAAGAACATTTTACAAGTTAAAGTATGTTTCTTACAAGTTAAAGTTACGTTTTGACAAGTTGAAGTACGTTTCAACAAGTAAAAATTACGTTTTGACAAGTTAAAGTATATTTTTGACAAGTTAAAGTTACGTTTTGACAAGTTAAAGTTACGTTTTGACAAGTTAAAATATGTTTTTAACAAGTGAAAGTTCAGTTTTGACAAGTTAAAATACGATTCAACAAATTAAAGTTACGTTGTGACAAGTTAAAGTACATTTTTTACAAGTTAAATTTACATTTTGACAGGTTAAAGTGTTTTATGTACAATTTATAGTTACGTTTTAACAATTTAAACTACGTTTTAACAAGTTAATGTATGTTTCTTACAAGTTAAAGTTACGTTTTGACAAGTTAAATTACGTTTTGACAAGTTAAAGTATGTTTTGACAAGTTAAAATTAAGATTTGACAAGTTAAAGTACAGTTTTTTACAACTTAAAGTTACATTTTGACAAGTTAAAGTATGTTTCTTACAAGTTAAAGTTACGTTTTAACAAGTTAAAGTATGTTTTTGAATAGTTAAAGTTACGTTTTGACAAGTTAAAGTATGTTTTGACAAGTTAATGTATGTTTTGACAAGTTAAAGTACGTTTTGACAAGTTAAAGTATGTTTTTTACAAGTTAAAGTTACGTTTTGACAAGTTAAAGTACGTTTCAACTTGTTAAAATAACGTTTTGACAAGTAAAAGTATAATATTTACAAGTTAAAGTATGTATTTTATAAGTTAAAGTTACGTTTTGACAAGTTAAAGTACGTTTCAACAAGTGTCAATTACGTTTTAAAAAGTTAAAGTACATTTTTACAAGTTAAAGTTATGTTTTGACAAGTTAAAGTATGTTTCAACAAGTTAAAATTACGGTTTGACAAATTAAAATACATTTTTTACAAGTTAAAGTTACGTTTTGACAAGTTAAAGTGTGTTTTTTACAAGTTAAATTTACGTTTTGACAAGTTAAAGTTCGTTTCAACAAGTTAAAGTTACGTTCTTACAAGTTAAAGTAAAAAAATTTTACAAGTTAAAGTTACGTTTTGACAAGTTAAAGTGTTTTATGTACAAGTTAAAGTTACGTTATGACAATTAAAAGTACGTTTCAACAAGTTTAAAGTTACGGATTGACAAGTTAAAGTACATTTTTTACAAGTTAAAATGTGTTTCTTAGAAGTTAATATTACGTTTTGACAAGTTAAAATACATTTCAACATGTTAAAATTACGTTTTGACAAGTTAGAGTATATTTTTACAAGTTAAAGTTACGTTCTGACAAGTTAAAGTATGTTTTTTACAAGTTAAGCTTACTATTTGACAAGTTAAAGTATGTTTTTACAAGTTAAAGTTACGTTCTGACAAGTTAAAGTACATTTTTTACAATTTAAAGTCACGTTTTGACAAGTTAAAGTTTTTATGTACAAGTTAAAGTTACGTTTTGACAATTTAAAGTACGTTTCAACAAGTTTAAAGTTACGGATTGAGAAGTTTAAGTACATTTTTTACAAGTTAAATTATGTTTCTTACAATTTAAAGTTATGTTTTGACAAGTTAAAATAAGTTTCAACCTGTTAAAATTCGTTTTGACAAGTTAGAGTATATTTTTTACAAGTCAAAAGTTTGTTTTGAAAAGTTAAAGTATGATTTTTACAAGTTAAAATTATGTTTTGAAAAGTTAAAGTATGTTTTTTACAAGTTAAAGTTACGTTTTGACAAGTTAAAGTACGTTTCAACAAGTTAAAATTACGATATAACAAGTTAAAGTAAATTTTTTACAAGTTAAAGTATGTTTCTTACAAGTTAAAGTTACGTTTTGACAAGTTAAAGTAAGTTTTATACAATTTAAAGTTACGTTTTGATAGTTAAATTATGTTTCATACAAGGTAAAGTTACGTTTTAACAAGTTAAAGTATGTTTTTTACAAGGTAAAGTTACGTTTTGACAAGTTATATTACATTTCAATAAGTTAAAATTTTGATTTGACAACTTAAAGTAAAGTTTGTACAAGTTAAAGGTATGTTTTTAGAAGTTAAAGTATGCTTCTTACAAGTTAAAATTATGTTTTGACAAGTTAGAGTATATTTTTTACAAGTTAAAGTACGTTTTGAAAAGTTAAATTATGATTTTTACAAGTTAAAGTTATATTTTGAAAAGTTAAAGTATGTTTTATACAAGTTAAACTCACGTTTTGACAAGTAAAAGTACGTTTCAACAAGTTAAAATTACGATTTGACAAGTTAAATTAAATTTTTTACAACATAGAGTTACGTTTTGACAAGTTAAATTATGTTTCTTACAAGTTTATGTACCGTTTTGACAAGTTAAAATATATTTTATAAAATTTAAACTTACGTTTTGACAAGTTAAATTATGTTTCATACGAGTTAAGTTTCGTTTTGACAAGTTAAAGTATATTTTTTACAAGGTAAAGTTACGTTTTTAAAAGTTATATTACGTTTCAACAAGTTCAAATTACGATTTGACAACTTAAAATAAACTATATACAAGTTAAAGGTATGTTTTGAGAAGTTAAAGTATGTTTCTTACAAGTTAAAGTTACGTTTTGACAAGTTAAAGTATGTTTTTTACAAGATAAAGTTACGTTTTGACAAGTTAAATTATGTTTCTTACAATTTAAAGTTACGTTTTGACAATTTAAAGTACGTTTCAACAAGTTAAGATACGTTTTGACAGGTTAAAGTGTTTTATGTACAGGTTAAAGTTACGTTTTGACATTTTAAACTACGTTTCAACAAGTTTAAAGTTATGGATTGACAAGTTAAAGTACATTTTTTACAAGTTAAAGTATGTTTCTTACAAGTTATAGTTACGTTTTGACAAGTTGAAGTACGTTTCAACAAGTAAAAAATACGTTTTGACAAGTTAAAGTATATTTTTGACAAGTTAAAGTTACGTATTGACAAGTTAAAGTTACGTTGTGACAAGTTAAAGTACATTTTTTACAAGTTAAAGTTACGTTTTGACAATTTAAACTACGTTTCAACAAGTTTAAAGTTATGGATTGACAATTAAAGTACATTTTTTTACAAGTTAAAGTATGTTTCTTACAAGTTATAGTTATGTTTTGACAAGTTAAAATACGTTTTGACAAGTTAATGTATGTTTTGAGAAGTTAAAATTACGATTTGACAAGTTAAAGTACAGTTTTTTACAAGTTAAAGTTACGTTTTGACAAGTTAAAGTATGTTTCTTACAAGTTAAAGTTACGTTTTAACAAGTTAAAGTATAATTTTTACAAGTTAAAATTATGTTTTGAAAAGTTAAAGTATGTTTTTTACAAGTTAAACTCAAATTTTGACAAGTAAAAGTACGTTTCAACAAGTTAAATTTATGATTTGACAAGTTAAATTAAATTTTTTACAACATAGAGTTACGTTTTGACAAGTTAAAGTATGTTTCTTACAAGTTTAAGTTCCGTTTTGACAAGTTAAAGTATATTTTATACAATTTAAACTTACGTTTTGACAAGGTAAATTATGTTTCATACAAGTTAAAGTTACGTTTTGACAAGTTAAAGTATATTTTTTACAAGGTAAAGTTACGTTTTAAAAGTTATATTACGTTTCAACAAGTTCAAATTACTATTTGACAACTTAAAGTAAATTTTGTACAAGTTAAAGGTACGTTTTGATAAGTTAAAGTATGTTTTTTACAAGTTAAAGTTACGTTTTGACAATTTAAAGTATGTTTTTGAGAAGTTAAAGTTACATTTTGACAAGTTGAAGTACGTTCCAACAAGTTAAAATTACGATTTGACAAGTTAAATTAAATTATTTACAACATAGAGTTACGTTTTGACAAGTTAAAGTATGTTTCTTACAAGTTTAAGTACCGTTTCTTACAAGGTAAATTATGTTTCATACAATTTAAAGTTACGTTTTGACAAGTTAAAGTATATTTTTTACAAGGTAAAGTTACGTTTTAAAAGTTATATTACGTTTCAACAAGTTCAAATTACTATTTGACAACTTAAAGTAAATTTTGTACAATTTAAAGGTACGTTTTGAGAAGTTAAAGTATGTTTCTTACAAGTTAAAGTTAAGTTTTGACAAGTTAAAGTATGTTTTTTACAAGATAAAGTTACGTTTTGACAAGTTAAATTATGTTTCTTACAAGTTAAAGTTACGTTTTGACAATTTAAAGTACGTTTCAACAAGTTAAAATTACGATTTGACAACTTAAAGTAAATTTTTTACAAGTCAAAGTTACGTTTTGACAAGTTAAAGTATGTTTTTTACAAGTTAAAGTTACGTTTTGACAATTTAAAGTATGTTTTAGACAAGTTAAAGTTACATTTTGACAAGTTGAAGTACGTTTCAACAAGTTAAAATTACAATTTGACAAGTTAAAGTACATTTTTTACAAGTTAAAGTTACGTTTTGACAAGTTAAAGTATGTTTTTTACAAGTTATAGTTACGTTTTGACAAGTTAAAGAATATTTTTGACAAGTTAAAGTTACGTTTTGACAACTTAAAGTTACGTTTTGACATGTTAAAATATGTTTTTAACAAGTGAAAGTTAAGTTTTGACAAGTTAAAATACGTTTCAACAAGTTAAAGTTACGTTGTGACAAGTTAAAGTACATTTTTTACAGGTTAAAGTTACGTTTTGACAATTTAAACTACGTTTCAACAAATTTAAAGTTATGGATTGCCAATTAAAGTACATTTTTTACAAGTTAAAGTATGTTTCTTACAAGTTAAAGTTATGTTTTGACAAGTTAAAGTCAGTTTTGACAAGTTAAAGAATGTTTTGACAAGTTAAAATTACGATTTGACAAGTTAAAGTACAGTTTTTTACAAATTAAAGTTACGTTTTGACAAGTTAAAGTATGTTTCTTACAAGTTAAAGTTACGTTTTAACAAGTTAAAGTATGATTTTTACAAGTTAAAGTTACGTTTTGACAATTTAAAGTATGTTTTTGACAAGTTAAAGTTACGTTTTGACAAGTTGAAGTACGTTTCAACAAGTTAAAATTACGATTTGACAAGTTAAAGTACATTTTTTACAAGTTAAAGTTACGTTTTGACAAGTTAAAGTAAATTTTTTACAAGTTACAATTACGTTTTGACAATTTAAAGTACGTCTCTAACAAGTTAAAGTTACGTTCTGACAAGTTAAAATATGTTTCAACAAGTTAAAATCACGATTTGACAAGTTAAAGTACATTTTTTACAAGTTAAAGTTACGTTTTGACAAGTTAAAATATGTTTCTTACAAGTTAAAGTTACGTTTTGACATGTTAAAGTACGTTTCAACAAGTTTAAATTACGTTTTTACAAGTTAAAGTGCATGTTTTACAAGTTAAACTTACGTTTTGAGAAGTTAAAGTTACGTTTTTACAAGTTAAAATTACATTTTGACAACTTATAGTATATTTTTTACAAGTTAAAGTTACGTTTTATTAAGTTAAAGTGTTTTATGTACAAATTAAAGTTACGTTTTGGCAATTTAAAGTACGTTTCAACAAGTTTGAAGTTACGGATAGACAAGTTAAACTACATTTTTTACAAGTTAAAGGTTCGTTTGAGAAGTTAAAGTATGTTTCTTACAAGTTAAAATTACGTTTTGAAAAGTTAAAGTACATTTTTTACAACTTAAAGATACCTTTTGACAAGTTAAAGTGTTTTATGTACAAGTTAAAGTTACGTTTTCACAGTTTAAACTACGTTTCAACAAGTTTAAAGTTACAGATTGACAAGTTAAAGTACATTTTTTACAAGTTAAAATATGTTTCTTACAAGTTAAACTTACGTTTTGACAAGTTGAAGAACGTTTCAACAAGCAAAAATTACGTTTTTACAAGTTAAAGTATATTTTTTACAAGTTAAAGTTTCGTTTTGACAAGTTAAAATATGTTTTTAACAAGTTAAAGTTAAGTTTTGACAAGTTAAAATACGTTTCAACAAGTTAAAGTTACGTTCTAACAAGTTAAAGTACATTTTTTACAAGTCAAAGTTACGTTTTGACTGGTTAAAGTGTTTTATGTACAAGTTAAAGTTACGTTTTGACAATTTAAACTACGTTTCAACAAATTAAAATTTACGGATTGACAATTAAAGTTCATTTTTTACAAGTTAAAGTATGTTTTTTAGAAGTTAAAGTTACGTTTTGACAAGTTGAAGTACGTTTCAACAAGTTAAAATTACGATTTGACAAGTTAAAGTACATTTTTTACAAGTTAAAGTTACGTTTTGACAAGTTAAAGTATGTTTCTTACAAGTTAAAGTTACGTTTTGACAAGTTAAAGTACGTTTCAACAAGTTTAAATTACGTTTTTACAAGTTAAAGTGCATATTTTACAAGTTAAAGTTACGTTTTGAGAAGTTAAAGTTACATTTTTAGAAGTTAAAGTTATATTTTGACAAGTTATAGTATATTTTTTACAAGTTAATGTTACGTTTTATTAAGTTAAAGTGTTTTATGTACAAATTAAAGTTACGTTTTGGCAATTTAAAGTACGTTTCAACAAGTTTGAAGTTACGGATGGACAAGTTAAAGTACATTTTTTACAAGTTAAAGGTTCGTTTTGAGAAGTTAAAGTATGTTTCTTACAAGTTAAAATTACGTTTTGAAAAGTTAAAGTATGTTTTTTACAAGTTAAACTCACGTTTTGACAAGTAAAAGTAAGTTTCAACAAGTTAAAATTACGATTTGACAAGTTAAATTAAATTATTTACAAGTTAAAGGTACGTTTTGAGAAGATTAAGTATGTTTCTTAAAAGTTAAAGTTACGTTTTAAAAAGTTAAAGTATGTTTTTTACAAGTTAAAGTTACGTTTTGACAACTTAAAAAATGTTTTTTACAAATTAAAGTTACGTTTTGACAAGTTAAAGTATGTTTCTTACAATTTAAAGTTACGTTTTGAAAATTTAAACTACGTTTCAAGAAACTTAAAGTTACGGATTGACAATTAAAGTACATTTTTTACAAGTTAAAGTATGTTTCTTAGAAGTTAAAGTTACTTTTTGACAAGTTGAAGTACGTTTCAATTAGTTAAAATTACGATTTGACAAGTTAAAGTATATTTTTTACAAGTTAAAGTTACGTTTTGACAAGTTAAAGTATGTTTCTTACAAGTTAAAGTTACGTTTTGACTAGTTAATATATGTTTTTTACAAGTTAAAGTTACGTTTTGACAAGTTAAAGTACGTTTTGACAAGTTAAAGTATGTTTTTTACAAGTTAAAGTTACGTTTTGACAAGTTAAAGTTACGTTTTGACAAGTTAAAATATGTTTTTAACAAGTTAAAGTAAAGTTTTGACAAGCTGAAATACGTTTCAACAAGTTAAAGTTACGTTCTGACAGGTTAAAGTGTTTTACGTACAAGTTAAAGTTACGTTTTGACAATTTAAACTACGTTTCAACAAGTTTAAAGTTACGTATTGACAAGTTAAAGTATGTTTTTTACAAGTTAAAGTTATGTTTTGACAAGTTAAATTATGTTTCTTACAAGTTAAAGTTACGTTTTGACAAGTTAAATTATCTTTTTTAAAAGTTAAAATTAAATTTTGACAAGTTAAAGTACGTTCCAACAAGTTAAAGTTACGTTTTAACAAGTTAAAGTATGTTTCTTAGAGCTTAAAGTTACGTTTTGACAAGTTAAAGTATGTTTTTTACAAGTTAAATTATGTTTTGACAAGTTGAATTACGTTTCAACAAGTTAAAATTACGATTTGACAAGTTAAAGTACATGTTTTACAAGTTAAAGTTACGTTTTGACAAGTTAAAGTATGTTTTTTACAAGTAAAATTTACGTTCTGACAAGTTAAAGTACATTTTTTACAAGTTAAAGATACGTTTTGACATGTTAAAGTATGTTTTTTACAAGTTAAAGTTACGTTTTGACAAGTTAAAGTACGTTTTGACAAGTTAAAGTACAATTTTTACACGTTAAAGTTACGTTTTGTCTAGTTAAATTATCTTTTTTACAAGTTAGAATTACGTTTTGACAAGTAAAAGTATAATTTTTACAAGTTAAAGTTACGTTTAGTCAAGTTAAATTATCTTTTTTACAAGTTAAAATTACGTTTTGACCAGTTAAAGTATGTTTTTTACAAGTTAAAGTTACGTTTTCACAAGTTAAAGTATGTTTTTTACAAGTTAAAGTTACTTTTTGACAAGTTAAAGTATGTTTTTTCAAGTTAAAGTTACGTTTTGAAAAATTAAAGTATGTTTTTGACAAGTTAAAGTTACGTTTTGACAAGTTGAAGTACGTTTCAACAAGTTAAAATTACGATTTGACAAGTTAAAGTACATTTTTTACAAGTTCATGTTACGTTTTGACAAGTTAAAGTAAGTTTTTTACAAGTTACAATTACGTTTTGACAAGTTAAAGTACGTCTCTAACAAGTTAAAGTTACGTTCTGACAAGTTAAAGTATGTTTCAACAAGTTAAAATCACGATTTGACAAGTTAAAGTACATTTTTTACAAGTTAAAGTTACGTTTTGACAAGTTAAAGTGTGTTTTTTACAAGTTAAAGTTACGTTTTGATAAGTTAAAGTACGTTTCAACAAGTTTAAATTACGTTTTTACAAGTTAAAGTGCATGTTTTACAAGTTAAAGTTACGTATTGAGAAGTTAAAGTTACGTTTTTACAAGTTAAAATTACATTTTGACAAGGTATAGTATATTTTTTACAAGTTAAAGTTACGTTTTATTAAGTTAAAGTGTTTTATGTACAAATTAAAGTTACGTTTTGGCAATTTAAAGTACGTTTCAACATGTTTGAAGTTACGGATAGACAAGTTAAAGTACATTTTTTACAAGTTAAAGGTTCGTTTTGAGAAGTTAAAGTATGTTTCTTACAAGTTAAAATTACGTTTTGAAAAGTTAAAGTATGTTTTTTACAACTTAAAGATACCTTTTGACAAGTTAAAGTGTTTTATGTACAAGTTAAAGTTACGTTTTCACAGTTTAAACTACGTTTCAACAAGTTTAAAGTTACAGATTGACAAGTTAAAGTACATTTTTTACAAGTTAAAATATGTTTCTTACAAGTTAAACTTACGTTTTGACAAGTTGAAGAACGTTTCAACAAGCAAAAATTACGTTTTTACAAGTTAAAGTATATTTTTTACAAGTTAAAGTTTCGTTTTGACAAGTTAAAATATGTTTTTAACAAGTTAAAGTTAAGTTTTGACAAGTTAAAATACGTTTCAACAAGTTAAAGTTACGTTCTAACAAGTTAAAGTACATTTTTTACAAGTCAAAGTTACGTTTTGACTGGTTAAAGTGTTTTATGTACAAGTTAAAGTTACGTTTTGACAATTTAAACTACGTTTCAACAAATTAAAATTTACGGATTGACAATTAAAGTTCATTTTTTACAAGTTAAAGTATGTTTTTTAGAAGTTAAAGTTACGTTTTGACAAGTTGAAGTACGTTTCAACAAGTTAAAATTACGATTTGACAAGTTAAAGTACATTTTTTACAAGTTAAAGTTACGTTTTGACAAGTTAAAGTATGTTTCTTACAAGTTAAAGTTACGTTTTGACAAGTTAAAGTACGTTTCAACAAGTTTAAATTACGTTTTTACAAGTTAAAGTGCATATTTTACAAGTTAAAGTTACGTTTTGAGAAGTTAAAGTTACATTTTTAGAAGTTAAAGTTATATTTTGACAAGTTATAGTATATTTTTTACAAGTTAATGTTACGTTTTATTAAGTTAAAGTGTTTTATGTACAAATTAAAGTTACGTTTTGGCAATTTAAAGTACGTTTCAACAAGTTTGAAGTTACGGATGGACAAGTTAAAGTACATTTTTTACAAGTTAAAGGTTCGTTTTGAGAAGTTAAAGTATGTTTCTTACAAGTTAAAATTACGTTTTGAAAAGTTAAAGTATGTTTTTTACAAGTTAAACTCACGTTTTGACAAGTAAAAGTAAGTTTCAACAAGTTAAAATTACGATTTGACAAGTTAAATTAAATTATTTACAAGTTAAAGGTACGTTTTGAGAAGATTAAGTATGTTTCTTAAAAGTTAAAGTTACGTTTTAAAAAGTTAAAGTATGTTTTTTACAAGTTAAAGTTACGTTTTGACAACTTAAAAAATGTTTTTTACAAATTAAAGTTACGTTTTGACAAGTTAAAGTATGTTTCTTACAATTTAAAGTTACGTTTTGAAAATTTAAACTACGTTTCAAGAAACTTAAAGTTACGGATTGACAATTAAAGTACATTTTTTACAAGTTAAAGTATGTTTCTTAGAAGTTAAAGTTACTTTTTGACAAGTTGAAGTACGTTTCAATTAGTTAAAATTACGATTTGACAAGTTAAAGTATATTTTTTACAAGTTAAAGTTACGTTTTGACAAGTTAAAGTATGTTTCTTACAAGTTAAAGTTACGTTTTGACTAGTTAATATATGTTTTTTACAAGTTAAAGTTACGTTTTGACAAGTTAAAGTACGTTTTGACAAGTTAAAGTATGTTTTTTACAAGTTAAAGTTACGTTTTGACAAGTTAAAGTTACGTTTTGACAAGTTAAAATATGTTTTTAACAAGTTAAAGTAAAGTTTTGACAAGCTGAAATACGTTTCAACAAGTTAAAGTTACGTTCTGACAGGTTAAAGTGTTTTACGTACAAGTTAAAGTTACGTTTTGACAATTTAAACTACGTTTCAACAAGTTTAAAGTTACGTATTGACAAGTTAAAGTATGTTTTTTACAAGTTAAAGTTATGTTTTGACAAGTTAAATTATGTTTCTTACAAGTTAAAGTTACGTTTTGACAAGTTAAATTATCTTTTTTAAAAGTTAAAATTAAATTTTGACAAGTTAAAGTACGTTCCAACAAGTTAAAGTTACGTTTTAACAAGTTAAAGTATGTTTCTTAGAGCTTAAAGTTACGTTTTGACAAGTTAAAGTATGTTTTTTACAAGTTAAATTATGTTTTGACAAGTTGAATTACGTTTCAACAAGTTAAAATTACGATTTGACAAGTTAAAGTACATGTTTTACAAGTTAAAGTTACGTTTTGACAAGTTAAAGTATGTTTTTTACAAGTAAAATTTACGTTCTGACAAGTTAAAGTACATTTTTTACAAGTTAAAGATACGTTTTGACATGTTAAAGTATGTTTTTTACAAGTTAAAGTTACGTTTTGACAAGTTAAAGTACGTTTTGACAAGTTAAAGTACAATTTTTACACGTTAAAGTTACGTTTTGTCTAGTTAAATTATCTTTTTTACAAGTTAGAATTACGTTTTGACAAGTAAAAGTATAATTTTTACAAGTTAAAGTTACGTTTAGTCAAGTTAAATTATCTTTTTTACAAGTTAAAATTACGTTTTGACCAGTTAAAGTATGTTTTTTACAAGTTAAAGTTACGTTTTCACAAGTTAAAGTATGTTTTTTACAAGTTAAAGTTACTTTTTGACAAGTTAAAGTATGTTTTTTCAAGTTAAAGTTACGTTTTGAAAAATTAAAGTATGTTTTTGACAAGTTAAAGTTACGTTTTGACAAGTTGAAGTACGTTTCAACAAGTTAAAATTACGATTTGACAAGTTAAAGTACATTTTTTACAAGTTCATGTTACGTTTTGACAAGTTAAAGTAAGTTTTTTACAAGTTACAATTACGTTTTGACAAGTTAAAGTACGTCTCTTACAAGTTAAAGTTACGTTCTGACAAGTTAAAGTATGTTTCAACAAGTTAAAATCACGATTTGACAAGTTAAAGTACATTTTTTACAAGTTAAAGTTACGTTTTGACAAGTTAAAGTGTGTTTTTTACAAGTTAAAGTTACGTTTTGATAAGTTAAAGTACGTTTCAACAAGTTTAAATTACGTTTTTACAAGTTAAAGTGCATGTTTTACAAGTTAAAGTTACGTATTGAGAAGTTAAAGTTACGTTTTTACAAGTTAAAATTACATTTTGACAAGGTATAGTATATTTTTTACAAGTTAAAGTTACGTTTTATTAAGTTAAAGTGTTTTATGTACAAATTAAAGTTACGTTTTGGCAATTTAAAGTACGTTTCAACATGTTTGAAGTTACGGATAGACAAGTTAAAGTACATTTTTTACAAGTTAAAGGTTCGTTTTGAGAAGTTAAAGTATGTTTCTTACAAGTTAAAATTACGTTTTGAAAAGTTAAAGTATGTTTTTTACAACTTAAAGATACCTTTTGACAAGTTAAAGTGTTTTATGTACAAGTTAAAGTTACGTTTTCACAGTTTAAACTACGTTTCAACAAGTTTAAAGTTACAGATTGACAAGTTAAAGTACATTTTTTACAAGTTAAAATATGTTTCTTACAAGTTAAACTTACGTTTTGACAAGTTGAAGAACGTTTCAACAAGCAAAAATTACGTTTTTACAAGTTAAAGTATATTTTTTACAAGTTAAAGTTTCGTTTTGACAAGTTAAAATATGTTTTTAACAAGTTAAAGTTAAGTTTTGACAAGTTAAAATACGTTTCAACAAGTTAAAGTTACGTTCTAACAAGTTAAAGTACATTTTTTACAAGTCAAAGTTACGTTTTGACTGGTTAAAGTGTTTTATGTACAAGTTAAAGTTACGTTTTGACAATTTAAACTACGTTTCAACAAATTAAAATTTACGGATTGACAATTAAAGTTCATTTTTTACAAGTTAAAGTATGTTTTTTAGAAGTTAAAGTTACGTTTTGACAAGTTGAAGTACGTTTCAACAAGTTAAAATTACGATTTGACAAGTTAAAGTACATTTTTTACAAGTTAAAGTTACGTTTTGACAAGTTAAAGTATGTTTCTTACAAGTTAAAGTTACGTTTTGACAAGTTAAAGTACGTTTCAACAAGTTTAAATTACGTTTTTACAAGTTAAAGTGCATATTTTACAAGTTAAAGTTACGTTTTGAGAAGTTAAAGTTACATTTTTAGAAGTTAAAGTTATATTTTGACAAGTTATAGTATATTTTTTACAAGTTAATGTTACGTTTTATTAAGTTAAAGTGTTTTATGTACAAATTAAAGTTACGTTTTGGCAATTTAAAGTACGTTTCAACAAGTTTGAAGTTACGGATGGACAAGTTAAAGTACATTTTTTACAAGTTAAAGGTTCGTTTTGAGAAGTTAAAGTATGTTTCTTACAAGTTAAAATTACGTTTTGAAAAGTTAAAGTATGTTTTTTACAAGTTAAACTCACGTTTTGACAAGTAAAAGTAAGTTTCAACAAGTTAAAATTACGATTTGACAAGTTAAATTAAATTATTTACAAGTTAAAGGTACGTTTTGAGAAGATTAAGTATGTTTCTTAAAAGTTAAAGTTACGTTTTAAAAAGTTAAAGTATGTTTTTTACAAGTTAAAGTTACGTTTTGACAACTTAAAAAATGTTTTTTACAAATTAAAGTTACGTTTTGACAAGTTAAAGTATGTTTCTTACAATTTAAAGTTACGTTTTGAAAATTTAAACTACGTTTCAAGAAACTTAAAGTTACGGATTGACAATTAAAGTACATTTTTTACAAGTTAAAGTATGTTTCTTAGAAGTTAAAGTTACTTTTTGACAAGTTGAAGTACGTTTCAATTAGTTAAAATTACGATTTGACAAGTTAAAGTATATTTTTTACAAGTTAAAGTTACGTTTTGACAAGTTAAAGTATGTTTCTTACAAGTTAAAGTTACGTTTTGACTAGTTAATATATGTTTTTTACAAGTTAAAGTTACGTTTTGACAAGTTAAAGTACGTTTTGACAAGTTAAAGTATGTTTTTTACAAGTTAAAGTTACGTTTTGACAAGTTAAAGTTACGTTTTGACAAGTTAAAATATGTTTTTAACAAGTTAAAGTAAAGTTTTGACAAGCTGAAATACGTTTCAACAAGTTAAAGTTACGTTCTGACAGGTTAAAGTGTTTTACGTACAAGTTAAAGTTACGTTTTGACAATTTAAACTACGTTTCAACAAGTTTAAAGTTACGTATTGACAAGTTAAAGTATGTTTTTTACAAGTTAAAGTTATGTTTTGACAAGTTAAATTATGTTTCTTACAAGTTAAAGTTACGTTTTGACAAGTTAAATTATCTTTTTTAAAAGTTAAAATTAAATTTTGACAAGTTAAAGTACGTTCCAACAAGTTAAAGTTACGTTTTAACAAGTTAAAGTATGTTTCTTAGAGCTTAAAGTTACGTTTTGACAAGTTAAAGTATGTTTTTTACAAGTTAAATTATGTTTTGACAAGTTGAATTACGTTTCAACAAGTTAAAATTACGATTTGACAAGTTAAAGTACATGTTTTACAAGTTAAAGTTACGTTTTGACAAGTTAAAGTATGTTTTTTACAAGTAAAATTTACGTTCTGACAAGTTAAAGTACATTTTTTACAAGTTAAAGATACGTTTTGACATGTTAAAGTATGTTTTTTACAAGTTAAAGTTACGTTTTGACAAGTTAAAGTACGTTTTGACAAGTTAAAGTACAATTTTTACACGTTAAAGTTACGTTTTGTCTAGTTAAATTATCTTTTTTACAAGTTAGAATTACGTTTTGACAAGTAAAAGTATAATTTTTACAAGTTAAAGTTACGTTTAGTCAAGTTAAATTATCTTTTTTACAAGTTAAAATTACGTTTTGACCAGTTAAAGTATGTTTTTTACAAGTTAAAGTTACGTTTTCACAAGTTAAAGTATGTTTTTTACAAGTTAAAGTTACTTTTTGACAAGTTAAAGTATGTTTTTTCAAGTTAAAGTTACGTTTTGAAAAATTAAAGTATGTTTTTGACAAGTTAAAGTTACGTTTTGACAAGTTGAAGTACGTTTCAACAAGTTAAAATTACGATTTGACAAGTTAAAGTACATTTTTTACAAGTTCATGTTACGTTTTGACAAGTTAAAGTAAGTTTTTTACAAGTTACAATTACGTTTTGACAAGTTAAAGTACGTCTCTAACAAGTTAAAGTTACGTTCTGACAAGTTAAAGTATGTTTCAACAAGTTAAAATCACGATTTGACAAGTTAAAGTACATTTTTTACAAGTTAAAGTTACGTTTTGACAAGTTAAAGTGTGTTTTTTACAAGTTAAAGTTACGTTTTGATAAGTTAAAGTACGTTTCAACAAGTTTAAATTACGTTTTTACAAGTTAAAGTGCATGTTTTACAAGTTAAAGTTACGTATTGAGAAATTAAAGTTACGTTTTTACAAGTTAAAGTTACATTTTGACAAGGTATAGTATATTTTTTACAAGTTAAAGTTACGTTTTATTAAGTTAAAGTGTTTTATGTACAAATTAAAGTTACGTTTTGGCAATTTAAAGTACGTTTCAACATGTTTGAAGTTACGGATAGACAAGTTAAAGTACATTTTTTACAAGTTAAAGGTTCGTTTTGAGAAGTTAAAGTATGTTTCTTACAAGTTAAAATTACGTTTTGAAAAGTTAAAGTATGTTTTTTACAAGTTAAACTCACGTTTGGACAAGTAAAAGTACGTTTCAACAAGTTAAAATTAAGATTTGACAAGTTAAATTAAATTATTTACAAGTTAATAGTACGTTTTGAGAAGATTAAGTATGTTTCTTACAAGTTAAAGTTACGTTTTGACAAGTTAAAGTATGTTTTTTACAAGTTAAAGATATGTTTTGACAAGTTAAAAAATGTGTTTTACAAGTTAAAGTTACGTTTTGTCAAGTTAAAGTATGTTTCATAAAAATTAAAGCTACGTTTTGCAAGTTAAAGTATGTTTTTTTCAAGTAAAATTTACGTTCTGACAAGTTAAAGTACATTTTTTACAAGTTAAAGATACCTTTTGACAGGTTAAAGTGTTTTATGTAGAAGTTAAAGTTACGTTTTCACAGTTTAAACTACGTTTCAACAAGTTTAAAGTTCCAGATTGACAAGTTAAAGTACATTTTTTACAAGTTAAAATATGTTTCTTACAAGTTAAACTTACGTTTTGACAAGTTGAAGTACGTTTCAACAAGCAAAAATAACGTTTTTACAAGTTAAAGTATATTTTTTACAAGTTAAAGTTTCGTTTTGACAAGTTAAAATATGTTTTTAACAAGTTAAAGTTAAGTTTTGACAAGTTAAAATACGTTTCAACAAGTTAAAGTTACGTTCTGACAAGTTAAAGTACAGTTTTTACGAGTTAAAGTTACGTTTTGACAGGTTAAAGTGTTTTATGTACAAGTTAAAGTTACGTTTTGACAATTTAAACTACGTTTCAACAAATTAAAAGTTACGGATTGACAATTAAAGTTCATTTTTTAAAAGTTAAAGTATGTTTCTTACAAGTTAAAGTTACGTTTTGACAAGTTGAAGTACGTTTTAACAAGTTAAAATTATGATTTGACAAGTTAAAGTATGTTTTTTACAAGTTTTAGTTACGTTTTGATATGTTAAAGTATGTTTCTTACAAGTTAAAGTTACGTTTTGACAAGTTAAAGTATGTTTTTTACAAGTTAAAGTTACATTTTGACAAGTTATAGTACGTTTTGACAAGTTAAAGTTACGTTTTGACAAGTTAAAGTACATTTTTTACAAGTTAAAGTTACGTTTTGACAAGTTAAAGTGCATGTTTTACAAGTTCAAGTTACGTTTTGACAAGTTCAAGTTACGTTTTGACAAGTTCAAGTCACGTTTCAACAAGTTAAAGTTACGTTTTGACAAGTTAAAGTGTTTTATGTACACGGTAAAGTTAGGTTTTGACAATTTAAAGTACGTTTCAACAAGTTAAAAGTTACGGATTGACAAGTTAAAGTACATTTTTTACTCGTAAAATTATGTTTCTTACAAGTTAAAGTTACGTTTTGACAAGTTAAAATACGTTTCAACATGTTAAAATTACATTTTGACAAGTTGAAGTACATTTTTTACAAGTTAAAGTTACGTTTTGACAAGTTAAAGTATGTTTCTTACAAGTTAAAGTTACGTTTTGACAAGTTAAAGTATGTTTTTTACAAGTTAAAGTTACGTTTTGACAAGTTAAATTATGTTTCTTACAAGCTAAAATTACGATTTGACAACTTAAAGTAAATTTTTTACAAGTTAAACGTACGTTTTGACAGGTTAAAGTGTGTTTTTTACAAGTTAAAGTTACGTTTTGACAAGTTAAAGTATGTTTTTTACAAGTTAAAGTTACATTTTGACAAGTTAAAGTACGTTTCAACAAGTTAGAATTTCGTTTTGACAAGTTAGAGTATATTTTTTACAAGTTAAAGTATGTTTTTTACCTGTTAAAATTACGTTTTGACAAGTTAAAGTACAATTTTAACAAGTTAAATTTCCGTTTTGTCAAGTTAAAGTATGTTTTTTACAAGTTAAAGTTACGTTTTGACAAGTTAAATTACGTTTCAACAATTTAAAATTACGTTTTTACAAGTTAAAATGCATGTTTTACAAGTTTAAGTTACGTTTTGACAAGTTTAGGTTATGTTTCAACAATTTAAAGGTATCGGAGAATCTTTTACTGCAATTGCAAACAATGAAGAAGATGATCCCGTATCATTTTCCCACGCAATGCAGAGTTCCGAGGCAAACCTATG
Organism: Urtica urens; assembly: GCA_958296335.1. NCBI lineage: Eukaryota > Viridiplantae > Streptophyta > Magnoliopsida > Rosales > Urticaceae > Urtica > Urtica urens. The sequence goes on from OY282520.1 coordinate 29,949,490, forward strand.
GCAAGAAGCCATGAACGTTGAAATGCATTTGATGTATGTCAACGAGGTCTGGAAGCTTGTAGATCTGCCTGAAGGCATCAAGCCTGTAGGTTGTAAATGGATCTACAAGAGGAAGAGAGGACCGGATGGAAATGTCGAGACATTTAAAGCACGACTTGTGGCGAAGGGGTTCACACAGAAAGAAGGTATCGACTATGAGGATACCTTCTCGCCAGTCGCAATGCTAAAGTCCATCCGAACTCTCTCATCCATTGCCGCAGCCCTAGATTATGAGATCTGGCAAACGGATGTCAAGACTGCATTTCTGAATCGCAATCTTGATGAGCGCATTTATATGGCTCAACCAGACGGGTTCATGGAGAATAGCCAACAGGGCAAGGTTTGTGAATTGCTCAAGTCCATTTATGGACTCAAGCAAGCATCTAGGTTGTGGAATATTAGATTCGACGAGACTGTAAAGAGCTACGGCTTTGATCAGTCCGTAGATGAGCCATGTGTTTATAAGATGATAAACGATGGCAAAGTGGTTTTCTTAGTCCTTTATGTTGACGACATACTACTCATTGGGAATGATGTAGGAAAGTTGTCAGAGGTTAAAGTCTGGCTATCAAAGCAGTTTGAGATGAAGGATCTAGGAGAGGCAGCTTACATTCTAGGTATTCAGATATTTAGAGATCGAAAGAATCGTAAGCTGGCACTCTCCCAAGCATCTTATATTGATAAGATCATAGATCGCTTCAGTATGCAAGACTCCAAGAAAGGACAGCTACCTTTCAGGCATGGAGTGCATCTCTCAAACGAGCAGTCTCCCAAGACGCCTCAAGAAGTTGAGGACATGAGACACATTCCTTACGCTTCAGCCGTAGGAAGTCTCATGTATGCTATTCTTTGCACGAGGCCAGACATATGCTACGCAGTAGGCGTAGTGAGCAGATTCCAGTCGAACCCTGGACCCGAGCACTGGGTTGCTGTCAAGCATGTTCTCAAGTATCTTCGGAGAACGAGAAACTACATGCTTGCATATTCAGGTGGTGACCTGAATATGACGGGATATACCGACTCCGATTTTCAGGCGGACAAGGATTCCAGGAAGTCCACATCAGGGTCTGTGTTCACCCTGAATGGTGGATCCGTGGTTTGGAGGAGTATTAAGCAATCTTGTGTTGCTGACTCGACCATGGAAGCCGAGTATGTGGCAGCTTGTGAAGCTGCAAAGGAGGCCGTGTGGCTAAGGAAATTCCTTATGTACTTGGAAGTTGTTCCAAATGCAAGCGAGCCTATTACACTTTATTGTGATAATAGTGGGGCAGTCGCTAATTGTAAGGAGCCAAGAAGTCACAAGCGCTCTAAACACGTAGAACGCAAGTATCACCTCGTTTGGGACATCGTTCACAGAGGGGATGCTGAAGTCATGAAGATCTCAACGTTAGACAACCTTGCTGATCCCTTCACGAAGCCTTTAACGAGTAAAGTCTTCGAGGGACACCTAGAAGGATTGGGACTGAAGGATCATTCGCATCTCCTTTGAGTCAAGTGGGAGTTTGTTGGGATTGGTGCCCACAAAGGAGATATTAGACATTGAGATACTTTATGTATTTATATTTTGTTGAAACATTGATATTAATAAATGTTCTTCTTTATAAGACTGTGTTTAGTTATGTTTAAGCTATGCTCGGAAACTGTCATCAACGAAAAGGGTGTTAAGTACAGACTTGACAAGATAACCCCTTATGACAAGTTTGAAACCATTTGTTCGCAATCTAAAGATCAAAAGAGCAAACGTATCTTATTATTGATTGTTAGCATGAATCATGATATCTCATCTTGTGATATAGAGAGTTGTGACTCTATGATTCATACTGAGTACTTTATAGAAGATACTGAACAAGACCAGTGACACTTAGAAGCTCGAGACAAAACTGTTTACACACTCGAGGCTTCAAGTTCACAACTAAAGGAGTATCATGATACTTACCTTAATCCTAAAGTGAATATGTAATTGACATTGCACTTTGTGACATTTGATTCGTTAATGGGCAATGACTAAATTTTAGTTGCATCTGACCCGACTGTTGGTGTCACAACGATGTAATGTTGGATTACATGATTCACAGATATTGAATTCATGTAATAACAATGCAAATGCATTAGTATCACACTATGCTTTGTTATGAGAGTGTGAATGAATAAACCTGGCCAGGTATTCATTGAATGCGTTCATTCTTTGATTAAAACATGTGACATGTATAGACATCTCACTTAATGTTTTTCTCATTCACAAATAACAAAGGAGTTAGTGAAACAATAACTCGAGGGGTAAAACAGTAATCTTACATTCCCCTCAGTTACTGATACACATGAAGGGTAACATCGTAATATACTCCGTGGATCGTATGAGAAATTGTTTTATCATATCAAACATAAAAGATACGCACATGAACAGAGAGATTATCAATATTGGTCCTTTAGTGGAATCGACCAATATTAAGAGTTAAAAGACGGAAAAAGTTTGTGAACGTTTGTGTCCGTTCTTTATTCTAAAGCTTCGTTCATGTGGGTCCATGAGGTCTCAATGATAGACACTTGGAAGAGATTAAAAGAACTTGAAAAGTTGATTTACTCATTAAGTGTAAATAATGATTTATATTGAGAAAGTTGTTTTCTTGAAAAGAACGTCGTGGTTGTTTACAACCTCTTACGTAAGTAATTCTTCAATTAAATAATTAAATATAAATTATATAATTGTTATATAAATTATTATTTTAATTTTATTTGATTGAGCTTGTGTATTATAAATTGTTTATAATTACTCAATAAATTTTAAGGCCTTAGGTTGTTAAATATATTAAAATTAGTTTTAATATATTAGATCTAATTATAATTTTCCGCCACATAGGATGTGTATTGTAATTAATATTGTTTAATTGTTAAATAAATTCCAACATTAAAGTACGTTTCAACAAGTTAAAATTACGATTTGACAAGTTAAAGTACATTTTTTACAAGTTAAAGTTACGTTTTGACAAGTTAAAATACATTTCAACAAGTTCAAATTACGTTTTGACAAGTTAAAGTACCTTTTAACAAGATAAAATTACGTTTTGACAAGTAAAAGTACATTTTTTACAAGTTAAAGTTATGTTTTGACATGTTAAACTATGTTTTTTACAAGTTAAAGTTACTATTTGACAAGTTAAAGTACGTTTCAACAAGTTAAAATTACGATTTGACAAATTAAAGTACATTTTTTACAAGTTAAAGTTACGTTTTGACAAGTTAAAGTACGTTTCAACAAGTTCAAATTACGTTTTGAGAAATTAAATTACGTTTCAACAAGTTAAAATTACGTTTTGACAAGTAAAAGTACATTTTTTACAAGTTAAAGTTACGTTTTGACATGTTAAACTATGTTTTTTACAAGTTAAAGTTACGTTTTGACAAGTTAAAGTACGTTTCAACAAGTTAAAATTACTTTTTGACAAGTTAAAGTACATTTTTTACAAGTTAACATTACGTTATGACAAGTTAAAGTACGTTTCAACTAGTTCAAATTACGTTTTGACAAGTAAAAGTACATTTTTTACAAGTTAAAATTACGTTTTGACAAGTTAACCTATGTTTTTTAGAAGTTAAAGTTACGTTTTGACAAGTTAAAGTACGTTTCAACATCTTAAAATTACTTATTGACAAGTTAAAGTACATTTGTTACAAGTTAAAGTTACGTTTTGACAAGTTAAACTATGTTTTTTACAAGTTAAAGTTACGTTTTTAAAAGTTAAAGTACGTTTCAACAAGTTAAAATTACGATTTGACAAGTTCAAGTACATTTTTGACAAGTTAAAGTTAAGTTTTGACAAATTAAAGTACGTTTCAACAAGTTCCAATTACGTTTTGACAAGTTAAAGTATGTTTCAACAGGTTAAAATTACGTTTTGACAAGTAAAAGTACATTACAACAACTTCAAATTACGTTTTGACAAGTTAAAGTATGTTCCAACAGGTTAAAATTACGTTTTGACAAGTAAAAATACATTTTTTACAAGTTAAAGTTACGTTTTGACAAGTTAAAGTGCGTTTAAACAAGTTCAAAGTACGTTTTGACAAGTGATAGTACATTTTTTACAAGTTAAAGTTATGTTTTGACAAGTTAAAGTACGTTTCAACCAGTTCAAATTACGCTTTGACAAGTTAAAGTAAATTTTAACAAGTTAAAGTTACGTTTTGTCAAGTTAAAGTAGGTTTTTCACAAGTTAAAATTATGTTTTGAGAAGTTAAAGTATGTTTTTACAAGTTAAATTTTCGTTTTGACAAGTTAAAGTACGTTTCAACAAGTTAAAATTACGATTGGACAAGCTAAAGTACATTTTTTACAAGTTAAAGTTACGTTTTGACTAGTTAAAGTATGTTTTTTACAAGTTAAAGTTATGTTTGACGTGTTAAAGTATGTTTTTTACAAGTTAACGTTACGGTTTGACAAGTTAAAGTATGTTTTTTACAAGTTAAAGTTACGTTTTGACAAGTTAAAATATGTTTCTTACAAGTTAATGTTACGTTTTGACAAGTTAAAGTACGTTTCAACAAGTTTAAATTACGTTTTTATAAGTTAAAGTGCATGATTTACAAGTTTAAGTTACGTTTTGACAAGTTAAAGTTATGTTTCAACAAGTTAAAGTACATTTTTTTCAAGTTAAAGTTACGTTTTGACAAGTTAAAGTACGTTTCAACATCTTAAAATTAAATTTTGACAAGTTAGAGTATATCTTTTACAAGTTAAAGTTACGTTTTGAAAACTTAAAGTATGTTTTTTACAAGTTAAAGTTACGTTTTTTGAAGTTAATGTACATTTCAACAAGTTAAAATTACGTTTTGACAAGTTAAAGTACAATTTTTACAAGTTAAAGTTACGTTTTGTCAGGTAAAATTATGTTTTTTACAAGTTATAATTACATTTTGACAGGTTAAAGTACATTTTTTACAAATTAAAGTTACGTTTTGAGAAGTTAAAGTTTTTTTTGTATAAGATAAAGTTACGTTTTGACAATTTAAAGTACGTTTCAACAAGTTTAAAGTTACGGATTGACAAGTTAAAGTACATTTTTTACAAGTTAAAGTATGTTTTTACAAGTTAAAGTTACGCTTTGAAAAGTTTAAGTACGTTTCAACAAGTTAAAATTACGTGTTCACAAGTTAAAGTACATTTTTTTCAAGTTAAAATTACGTTTTGACAAGTTAAAGTACGTTTCAACATTTTAAAATTAAGTTTTGACAAGTTCGAGTATATTTTTTACCAGTTAAAGTTATGTTTTGAACACTTAAATTATGTTTTTCACAAGTTAAAGTTACGTTTTTCCAAGTTAAAGTATATTTCAACAAGTTAAAATTACGTTTTAACAAGTTATAGTACAATTTTAACAAGTTAAAGTTACGTTTTGTCAAGTTAAAGTAGGTTTTTTACAAGTTAAAGTTATGTTTTGACAAGTTAAACTATGTTTTTTACAAGTTAAATTTTTGTTTTGACAAGTTAAAGTACGTTTCAACAAGATAAAATTACGATTGGACAAGCTAAATTACATTTTTTACAAGTTAAAGTTACGTTTTGACTAGTTAAAGTATGACTTTTACAAGTTAAAGTTACGTTTTGACGTGTTAAAGTATGTTTTTTACCAGTTAACGTTACGTTTTGACAAGTTAAAGTATGTTTTTTACAAGTTAAAGTTACGTTTTGACAAGTTAAAATATGTTTCTTACAAGTTAAAGTTACGTTTTGACAAGGTAAAGTATGTTTCAACAAGTTTAAATTACGTTTTTACAAGTTAACGTGCATGATTTACAAGTTTAAGTTACGTTTTGACAAGTTAAAGTTATATTTCAACAAGTTAAAGTAAATTTTTTACAAATTAGAGTTACGTTTTGACAAGTTAAAGTGTTTTTTGTACAAGTTAAAGTTACGTATTGACAATTTAAAATACGTTTCAACAAGTTTAAAGTTACGGATTGACAAGTTAAAGTACAATTTTTACAAGTTAAAGTATGTTTCTTACAAGTTAAAGTTACGTTTTGACAAGTTAAAGTACGTTTGAACAAGTTATAATTACGTGTTCACAAGTTAAAGTACATTTATTTCAAGTTAAAATTACGTTTTGACAAGTTAAAGTACGTTTCAACATTTTAAAATTAAGTTTTGACAAGTTCGAGTATATTTTTTACAAGTTAAAGTTACGTTTTGAAAACTTAAAGTATGTGTTTTAAAAGTTAAAGTTACGTTTTTCCAAGTTAAAGTACATTTCAACAAGTTAAAATTACGTTTTGACAAGTTAAAGTACAATTTTTACAAGTTAAAGTTACGTTTTGTCAAGTAAAATTATGTTTTTTACAAGTTATAGTTACATTTTGACAGGTAAAGTACATTTTTTACAAATTAAAGTTACGTTTTGAGAAGTTAAAGTATTTTTTGTATAAGATAAAGTTACGTTTTGACAATTTAAAGTACGTTTCAACAAGTTTAAAGTTACGGATTGACAAGTTAAAGTACATTTTTTACAAGTTAAAGTATGTTTCTTACAAGTTAAAGTTACGCTTTGACAAGTTTAAGTACGTTTCAACAAGTTAAAATTACGTTTTCACAAGTTAAAGTACATTTTTTACAAGTTAAAGTTACATTTTGACAAGATAAAGTACGTTTCAACATGTTAAAATTACGTTATGACAAGTTAGAGTATATTTTTTACCAGTTAAAGTTATGTTTTGAACACTTAAATTATGTTTTTCACAAGTTAAAGTTACGTTTTTCCAAGTTAAAGTATATTTCAACAAGTTAAAATTACGTTTTGACAAGTTAAAGTAAATTTTAACAAGTTAAAGTTACGTTTTGTCAAGTTAAAGTAGGTTTTTCACAAGTTAAAATTATGTTTTGACAAGTTAAAGTACGTTTCAACAAGTTAAAATTACGGATTTACAAGTTAAAGTACATTTTTTACAAGTTAAAGTATGTTTCTTACAAGTTAAATTTACGTTTTGACAAGTTAAAGTACGTTTCAACAAGTTAAAATTACGTTTTGATAAGTTAAAGTATTTTTTTACAAGTTAAATTTACGTTTTGACAAGTTAAAATATGTTTCTTACAAGTTAAAGTTACGTTTTAACAAGTTAAAGTACGTTTCAACAAGTTTAAATTATGTTTTTACAAGTTAAAGTGCATGATTTACAAGTTTAAGTTACGTTTTGACAAGTTAAAGTTATGTTTCAACAAGTTAAAGTACATTTTTTACAAGTTAAAGTTACGTTTTGACAAGTTAAAGTGTTTTTTGTACAAGTTAAAGTTACGTTTTGACAATTTAAAGTACATTTCAACAAGTTTAAAGCTACGGATTGACAAGTTAAAGTACATTTTTTACAAGTTAAAGTATGTTTCTTACAAGTTAAAGTTACGTTTTGACAAGTTAAAGTACGTTTCAACATGTTAAAATCACGATTTGACAAGTTAAAGTACATTTTTTTCAAGCTAAAGTTACGTTTTGACAAGTTAAAGTACGTTTCAACATCTTAAAATTACGTTATGACAAGTTAGAGTATATTTTTTACGAGTTAAAGTTACGTTTTGAAAACTTAAAGTATGTTTTTTACAAGTTAAAGTTACGTTTTTCCAAGTTCAAGTACATTTCTACAAGTTAAAATTACTTTTTGACAAGTTGAAGTACAATTTTTACAAGTTAAAGTTACGTTTTGTCAAGTTAAATTATGTTTTTTACAAGTTATAGTTACATTTTGACAAGTTAAAGTATGTTTTTTATAAGTTAAAGTTAAGTTTTGACAAGTTAAAATATGTTTCTTACAAGTTAAAGGTACGTTTTGACAAATTAAAGTACGTTTTAACAAGTTTCAATTAAGCTTTTACAAGTTAAAGTGCATGTTTTACAAGTTTAAGTTACGTTTTGACAAGTTAAAGTTATGTATCAACAAGTTAAAGTTATATTTTGACAAGTTAAAGAACATTTTTAACAAATTAAAGTTACGTTTTGACAAGTTAAAGTACGTTTCAACATCTTAAAATTAAGTTTTGACAAGTTAGAGTATATTTTTTACAAGTTAAAGTTACGTTTTGAAAACTTAAAGTATGTATTTTACAAGTTAAAATTACGTTTTTCCAAGTTAAAGTACATTTCAACAAGTTAAAATTACGTTTTGACAAGTTAAAGTACAATTTTTACAAGTTAAAGTTACGTTTTGTCAAGGAAAATTATGTTTTTTACAAGTTATAGTTACATTTTGACAAGTTAAAGTACATTTTTTAGAAATTAAAGTTACGTTTTGACAAGTTAAAGTGTTTTTTGTATAAGTTAAAGTTGCGTTGTAACAATTTAAATTACGTTTCAACAAGTTTAAAGTTACGGATTTACAAGTTAAAGTACACTTTTTACAAGTTAAAGTATGTTTCTTACAAGTTAAATTTACGTTTTGACATGTTAAAGTACGTTTCAACAAGTTAAAATTACGTTTTCACAAGTTAAAGTACATTTTTTTCAAGTTAAAGTTATGTTTTGACAAGTTAAAGTACGTTTCAATATCTTAAAATTAAGTTTTGACAAGTTAGAGTATATTTTTTACAAGTGAAAGTTACGTTTTGAAAACTTAAAGTATGTTTTTTACAAGTTAAAGTTACGTTTTTCCAAGTTAAAGTACAGTTCAACAAGTTAAAATTACGTTTTGACAAGTTAAAGTACAATTTTTACAAGTTAAAGTTACGTTTTGTCAAGTTAAAGTAGGTTTTTTACAAGTTAAAGTTATGTGTTGAGAAGTTAAAGTATCTTTTTTACAAGTTAAATTTAAGTTTTGACAAGTTAAAGTACGTTTCAACAAGTTAAAATTACGATTGGACAAGCTAAAGTACATTTTTTACAAGTTAAACTTACGTTTTGACTAGTGTAAGTATGTTTTTCACAAGTTAAAGTTACGTTTTGACGTGTTAAAGTATGTTTTTTACAAGTTAACGTTACGTTTTGACAAGTTAAAGTATGTTTTTTACAAGTTAAAGTTACGTCTTTACAAGTTAAAATATGTTTCTTACATGTTAAAGTTACGTTTTGACAAGTTAAACTACGTTTCAACAAATTTAAATTACGTTTTTACAAGTTAAAGTGCATGATTTACAAGTTTAAGTTACGTTTTGACAAGTTAAAGTTATGTTTCAACAAGTTAAAGTACATTTTTTACAAGTTAAAGTTACGTTTTGACAAGTTAAAGTGTTTTTTGTACAAGTTAAAGTTACGTTTTGACAATTTAAAATACGTTTCAACAAGTTTAAAGTTACGGATAGACAAGTTAAAGTACATTTTTTACAAGCAAAAGTATGTTTCTTACAAGTTAAAGTTATGTTTTGACAAGTTAAATTACGTTTCAACAAGTTAAAATTACGTTTTGACAAGTTAAAGTATGTTTTCTACACGTTAAAGTTACGTTTTGACAAGTTAATGTATGTTTTTTACAAATTAAAGTTACGTTTTGACAAGTTAAAGTATGTTTCTTACAAGTTAAAGTTACGTTTTTACAAGTTAAAGTACGTTTCAACAAGTTTAAATTACGTTTTTACAAGTTAAAGTGCATGTTTTACAAGTTAAAGTTACGTTTCAACAATTTAAAGTTTCATTTTGACAAGTTAAAGTACATTTTTTAGAAATTAAAGTTACGTTTTGACAAGTTAAAGTGTTTTATGTATAAGTTAAAGTTGCGTTGTAACAATTTAAATTACGTTTCAACAAGTTTAAAGTTACGGATTTACAAGTTAAAGTACATTTTTTACAAGTTAAAGTATGTTTCTTACAAGTTAAATTTACGTTTTGACAAGTTAAAGTACGTTTGAACAAGTTAAAATTACGTTTTGACAAGTTAAAGTATTTTTTTTACAAGTTAAAGTTACGTTTTGACAAGTTAAAATATGTTTCTTACAAGTTAAAGTTACGTTTTAACAAGTTAAAGTACGTTTCAACAAGTTTAAATTACGTTTTTACAAGTTAAAGTGCATGATTTACAAGTTTAAGTTACGTTTTTACAAGTTAAAGTTATGTTTCAACAAGTTAAAGTACATTTTTTACAAGTTAAAGTTACGTTTTGACAAGTTAAAGTGTTTTTTGTACAAGTTAAAGTTACGTTTTGACAATTTAAAGTACATTTCAACAAGTTTAAAGCTACGGATTGACAAGTTAAAGTACATTTTTTACAAGTTAAAGTATGTTTCTTACAAGTTAAAGTTACGTTTTGACAAGTTAAAGTACGTTTCAACAAGTTAAAATCACGATTTGACAAGTTAAAGTACATTTTTTTCAAGCTAAAGTTACGTTTTGACAAGTTAAAGTACGTTTCAACATCTTAAAATTACGTTATGAATAGTTAGAGTATATTTTTTACGAGTTAAAGTTACGTTTTGAAAACTTAAAGTATGTTTTTTACAAGTTAAAGTTACGTTTTTCCAAGTTAAAGTACATTTCAACAAGTTAAAATTACTTTTTGACAAGTTGAAGTACAATTTTTACAAGTTAAAGTTACGTTTTGAGAAGTTAAAGTATGTTTTTTACAAGTTAAATTTACGTTTTGACAAGTTAAAGTACGTTTCAACAAGTTAAAATTACGATTGGACAAGCTAAAGTACATTTTTTACAAGTTAAACTTACGTTTTGACTAGTGGAAGTATGTTTTTCACAAGTTAAAGTTACGTTTTGACGTGTTAAAGTATGTTTTTTACAAGTTAACGTTACGATTTGACAAGTTAAAGTATTCTTTTTACAAGTTAAAGTTACGTTTTGACAAGTTAAACTACGTTTCAACAAATTTAAATTACGTTTTTACAAGTTAAAGTGCATGATTTACAAGTTTAAGTTACGTTTTGACAAGTTAAAGTTATGTTTCAACAAGTTAAAGTACATTTTTTACAAGTTAAAGTTACGTTTTGACAAGTTAAAGTGTTTTTTGTACAAGTTAAAGTTACGTTTTGACAATTTAAAATACGTTTCAACAAGTTTAAAGTTACGGATTGACAAGTTAAAGTACATTTTTTACAGGCAAAAGTATGTTTCTTACAAGTTAAAGTTATGTTTTAACAAGTTAAATTACGTTTCAACTGTTGGGATTGGTGCCCACAAAGGAGATATTAGACATTAAGATACTTTATGTATTTATATTTTGTTGAAACATTGATATTAATAAATGTTCATTCTTTATAAGACTGTGTTTAGTTATGTTTAAGCTATGCTCTGAAACTGTCATCAACGAAAAGGGTGTTAAGTACAGACTTGACAAGATAACCCCTTATGACAAGTTTGAAACCATTTGTTCGCAATCTAAAGATCGATAGAGCAAACGTATCTTATTATTGATTGTTAGCATGAATCATGATATCTCATCTTGTGATATAGAGAGTTGTGACTCTATGATTCATACTGAGTACTTTATAGAAGATACTGAACAAGACCAGTGACACTTAGAAGCTCGAGACAAAACTGTTTACACACTCGAAACTTCAAGTTCACAACTAAAGGAGTATTATGATACTTACCTTAATCCTGAAGTGAATATGTAATTGACATTGCACTTTGTGACATTTGATTCGTCAATGGGCAATGACTAAATTTTAGTTGCATCTGACCCGACTGTTGGTGTCACAAGGATGCAATGTTGGGTTACATGATTGACAGATATGGAATTCATGTAACAACAATGCAAATGCATTAGTATCACACTATGCTTTGTTATGAGAGTGTGAATGAATAAACCTGGCCAGGTATTCATTGAATGAGTTCATTCTTTGATTAAAACATGTGACATGTACAGACATCTCACTCTATGTTTTTCTCATTCACAAATAACAAAGGAGTTAGTGAAACAATAACTCGAGGGGTAAAACAGTAATTTTACATTCCTCTCAGTTACTGATACACATGAAGGGTAACATCGTAATATACTCCGTGGATCGTATGAGAAATTGTTTCTTCATATCAAACATAAAAGATACGCACATGAACAGAGAGATTATCAATATTGGTCCTTTAGTGGAATCGATCAATATTAAGAATTAAAAGTCGGAAAAAGTTTGTGAACTTTTGTGTCTGTACTTTATTCTAAAGCTTCGTTCATGTGGGTCCATGAGGTCTCAATGATAGACACTTGGAAGAGATTAAAAGAACTTGAAAAGTTGATTTACTCATTAAATATAAATAGTGATTTATATTGGGAAAGTTGTTTTCTTGAAACTCGATAAATAAATAGTTATTTATTTTGTTTATTGAATCACAAGATAACATCATATTGATGATGACATTCTCGAGTGATTAAATATGTTAAAAGAAGAAAACAAATTATTTCTCAATTCGTACTTATTCGATAACTACGAAATATATTTAATGAAGTGTCATTAAATAATAATGAGAGTTCTAAATTAATTTTAGAAATTAAATCAAATAAATTTAGGAACAAAAATCAAAGACATGGACGAGTAAGGAGAGAGTGTTTTGGCCGGATTCCTTAAGTGAATAGGGTCATGGGTTTGACCCAGCTTAAGCCCATTTATAACCTGTATAAATAAGCTAAGAAAACCCTAATCGCCTAAGCCTAACCCTAAGTGATTTTCGGCAACTCTCTCTCCCTTCCCCCTTGTGCAATTCTCGGCCAAAACCCTAAACAAAAGAGAGAAAATTGTTTTCCCCCTTTTCATCTTTGATTCCTAATTGTTCTTAAGAGCCCACACTCTTGATCTCAATATTTTCCTTGTGTAATATTGTTGATTCATCACTTGTGGTGTTTGAATAATTTAGAAAACTGTTTTGGAATTTTTAAAATTGTTTTAAAAAGGTTTTAGCCATCACAAAACACCCTAGGTCGTTTTTGGTGCATTCCGGCGACCTCCCAGCTCCCAGGAGTCCATTCCGGCGACCCAGATCCAATCCAGCGAGGGCTACTAGTCAGGCGGATCCAATCCGGCGAGGCAGAGGCAATCCGGCGAGGCAGATCCTATCCGGCGAGTCTGTCTGTCAGGCGAGGAGATCCAATCCGGCGAGGGCAATCCGGCGAGGGCATTCCGACGAGGGCAATCCGGCGAGGTCATCAGGCGAGGGGTCCCAGTGATCTCCAGTCCGGCGAGAAGTCCCAGTCCGGCGAGGCTCCCAATCCGGCGAGGTCCCTGTCAGGCAGGTCCCTGTGCGGCGACAGACTCCAATCCAGCGAGGTTCCCAGTCCGGCGAGGTCACCCATTCCGGCAGGCTCCCTGTCAGGCGAGAAATCCCAGTCCGGCGAGGCTTCCAGGGGCTGTGCAATCCGGCGACAGCTTCCATTCCGGCGAGGACGCTGCTGAGCATTCCGACGAGCCTTTTCTCGGGATTTGGGCGTGACGTGGCATTCCGGAGTTAGCTAGCAACGTCATAGTTGTTTACAACTATTTACGTAAGTCTTTCTCAATTAAATAATTATATAAATTTTATATAATTTATTGTTATTTGATTGAGCTTGTGAATTATAAATTGTTTATAATTACTTAATAAATTTTAATGCCTTAGTTTTAATATATTAGATCTAATTATAATTTTCCGCCACATAGGATGTGTATTATAATTAATATTGTTTAACTGTTAAATAAATTCCAACAAATGGTATCAGAGCTAGTAAAAGGCATTAAAATTTAGATTTAATGACTAGTTTGGAAATTTGTTTCACTAGTTGGTGTTGGCGTTTTTGTATGAATACATTATGAATGTTTTTTGTGTGTGCGCTTGTGAATGAATGGATCCTTATTCAATATGGCCCTAGGATGTTTTTATTCCGGTTATCGTCCCGGATTTTAATTTATTTAAAATTGTGAGCCTCAATTTGAGAGGACATGTAAAATTGTAATTTTTTATTGTAATTCGACGACGAAGGAGCAAGAAGGCAGCACCTCGGGATTGGCCGCACGTTGGAGAACGTGTGGGGGCTAACCCGAGACATCCGATGACGCATCATTAGAAGATGAAATTTAAAATGTTTTATTTCATTTATTTACAAGAGTTGTATAATAGAAATGGGCCTATTGATAAGTTAAATAATTTTTCATATTTGATATTTAAATTTATTGATCTCATTGCATAGAGCACTCACATGTCACATAGGATAGAACTCCAACATCATTGAAAATGAAATTGTTCATGTAGTTTATAATTAATAAAAGTTATGAAATAATTATAAACTGTTATAAATGAATATGATTCATTTGCAAAAACTAAGTGGGAGGGTTGTTTGTCGTTGAAGCAACCCAAGGTCCCCGACACGAATGAAATTAATTAAATATGTGATGAACTAAGAGTCACACATAGTGGCCCTCCCTTCAATGGGAGTACTTCGGAAGTATTTAATTAATCTCATTGTTAAAGAACTAAGCCTAAAAGAGAAGTTTTGAAACGGGGTCTCCACATAGGTGAACCGTCTTCAAGGCAACTTGATTAAGGGCCCACGTGTCGATTATACACTTAGACTTATGTTTTAAAGTAATCCTCACATAGAGGCTCTGCATTAAAAATAAGTGACCAAAATTTATGGTAATTAGTAAGAACTAGAAGTTGTGACTTCTTGGATGGTTCGAACTAAATAGTGATGTGTCACGACTGTGAAAGGAGGTTAATTACGGTTTCCCCATAGGAAAAGTAATTAACTATTGTTGTTCACAATACCATGAATTATTTTAACGCTTTCCTCACCATATTAGGATTGTTCATGCATGCATATAATTCAAAAATATAGCACATACTAAAGTCATTTATTTTATCAATGTTTTCAGCAAAATGTCTTTTAACCCACTACAAACGATTTTAAGTTCGAATAAACTCGAGGGTGAGAATTACGTTGACTGGAAACGTAACCTCGACATCGTACTGACGGTGAAAAAGCACAAGTACGTTCTCACGACCCCATGTCCTCCTGAACCGAGTGCTGACTCGAGCAAGGAAGACAAGGACGCCTTCGATGCGTGGATGAGATCTGATGAGATTGCTCGTTGCTACATTTTAGCATCGATGAGCAATGTGTTGCAACAATCTCATAGAGACATCGCCACTGCATATGAAATCCTCTTCAATCTCCATGAGATGTTTGGATGTCATGGGCGTCAGGCGAGGCAGCAAGCTATCCGTAGTTTCATGAACTGTAGGATGAAGCAAGGAGCTTCCGTACGGGAACATATGCTATTGATCATGGGTCACCTGAACGATATGGAAATTCTTGGTTCGGAGATTGACGGAGAAACCAAGATTGACATGATCTTGGAGACTCTTACGGAATCTTTTGATAGCTTCCGTCTGAACTACTCCATGAACAAGCTCAATTACACTGTGACTGAGCTTATGAAGGAGTTGCAGACTGCCGAGGGACTTCTCCCTAAGAACAAGAAGAAGTCAGGAGAGCTCAATGTTGCTGAACACAGAGCCTCGACCTCTGGTTCTAAGAGAATTATGAAGAGGCCCAAAAACGCCAACCGAGCGGGTTCCAAGAAGCCTTACAAGGAGGCTGTGGATGCTAAGGGCAAAGGCATCGCAAAGGTGGACAAGTCTGAGCACAAATGTCACCATTGCGGAGAGGCTGGCCACTGGCGTAGGAACTGCCCTACCTACCTCAAGAGTGTCAAGGGGAAAGGTAAGATCTTTGTTACTCAAGCTTGTTATACTACAAACAAGGCATCGCCCTGGATTCTTGATTGCGGGGCGTCTGACCACGTTGTGTGTAATTTGAATGGTTTTAGGAAAACCAGGAGCTTAGGTGACGGAGAGTTCGGATTCAACTGGGGTGATGGAACGAAGGTCGGAGCAAGATCTGTCGGGACCATGAAGCTCAAGTTTGCAAATGAAACTTTATTATTGAATAATGTTTACTATGTTCCGGATTTTTGCAAGAATTTGATTTCATTTGGTCGTTTAGAAGAACAAGGTTTCAATTTTAAGATCAATAATGGTATTGAAATTTTTATTGATGATTGTTTTATTACTAAAGCTCAACGTGTGGATTCAATATATTACTTATATCCTGCTGAGCCGACAATCTTGGACACCGAAGTGAATGGTGATTCACTTAGGAAGCGTAAGACGTTTCATACTGATGAAACTGACGACACATATCTATGGCACCTGCGTCTTGGACATATAGGCCTAGATAGGATCAAGAGACTAACAAAGGATGGTCCTTTGAAATCTCTACACGTGGGAAGCCTTCCCACATGTGAATCCTGTCTTGAAGGCAAGATGACCAAGAGACCTTTCTCAACAAAGGGTCTTAGGGCCACGCAAGTATTGGAACTGATACATAGTGATGTATGTGGTCCAATTAACATCCAGGCAAGAGGAGGTTACGAATATTTTGTAACCTTCACTGATGACTACTCTAGATTTGGTCAAATCTACCTTATGCGACATAAGTCAGATACTTTTGAAATGTTCAAACAGTATAAGGCTTTAGTTGAAAAGCAAACGGAGAAACAGATCAAAACCCTTCGATCAGATCGAGGGGGAGAGTACTTGTCTGGAGAGTTCGAAGACTTTCTTAGAGAAGAAGGCATTCATTCTCAGCTTACAGCACCTGGCACTCCGCAGCAAAACGGTGTGTCAGAGAGAAGGAATCGAACTTTGCTAGATATGGTGAGATCGATGATGAGTTACTCATCGCTTCCTAATTCGTTCTGGGGATATGCCCTTGAAACAGCAGCTTACATTCTGAACCAGGTTCCATCTAAAACGGTACCTGGCACACCCTATGAAAGATGGAGTGGTAGAAAATCTGTTTTACACCATACTCGCATCTGGGGTTGTCCAGCACATGTGCTGAGACAAAAGACTAGCAAGTTGGCTAGTCGTTCAGAAGTATGCCTGTTCGTGGGATTTCAAAAGAAACAAAAGGGTACATCTTCTATAATGCTGCTGACCAGAAAACGTTCGTTAGCACGAACGCTAGGTTTCTGGAAGCAGATTATATGAAGAATACGGTACCGAGAAGCAGACTTGTGCTAAAGGAACTGTTGGGTGAAGCAACTAGTACTTCACAAGATAGGACGGGTCCTATTCCAACAGTGGGAGAACCAAGCTCGGAATCAGAGACTCCTGCGCTTCGTCGTAGCAACAGAGTTGTGAGACAACCTGTTCGATACATAGGTATCGGAGAATCTTTTACTGCTGTTGCAAACAATGAAGAAGATGATCCCGTATCATTTTCCCACGCAATGCAGAGTTCCGAGGCAAACCTATGGCAAGAAGCCATGAACGTTGAAATGCATTCGATGTATGTCAACGAGGTCTGGAAACTTGTAGATCTGCCTGAAGGCATCAAGCCTGTAGGCTGTAAATGGATCTATAAGAAGAAGAGAGGACCGGATGGAAATGTCGAGACATTTAAAAGCACGACTTGTGGCGAAGGGGTACACACAGAAAGAAGGTATCGACTATGAGGATACCTTCTCGCCAGTCGCAATGTTAAAATCGATCCGAACTCTCTTATCCATTGCCGCAGCCCTAGATTATGAAATCTGGCAAATGGATGTCAAGACTGCATTTCTGAATGGAAATCTTGATGAGCGCATATATATGGCTCAACCAGACGGGTTCATGGAGAAAGGCCAACAGGGCAAGGTTTGTGAATTGCTCAAGTCCATTTATGGACTAAGGCAAGCATCTAGGTCGTGGAATATTAGATTCGACGAGACTGTAAAGAGCTACGGCTTTGATCAGTCTGTAGATGAGCCATGCGTTTATAAGATGATAAACGATGGCAAAGTGGTTTTCTTAGTCCTTTAATGTTGACGACATACTACTCATTGGGAATGATGTAGGAAAGTTGTCAGAGGTTAAAGTCTGGCTATCAAAGCAGTTTGAGATGAAGGATCTAGGAGAGGCAGCTTACATTCTAGGTATTCAGATATTTAGAGATCGAAAGAACCGTAAGCTAGCACTCTCCCAAGCATCTTATATTGATAAGATCATGGATCGCTTCTGTATGCGAGACTCCAAGAAAGGACAGCTACCTTTCAGACATGGAGTGCATCTCTCAAACGAGCAGTCTCCATAGACACCTCAAGAAGTTGAGGACATGAGACACATTCCTTACGCTTCAGCCGTAGGAAGTCTCATGTATGCTATGCTTTGCACGAGACCAGACATATGCTATGCAGTAGGCGTAGTGAGCAGATTCCAGTCGAACCCTGGACCCGAGCACTAGGTTGCTGTCAAGCATGTTCTCAAGTATCTTCGGAGAACGAGAAACTACATGCTTGCATATTCAGGTGGTGACCTAAATATGACGGGTTTCACCGACTCCGATTTTCAGGCGGACAAGGATTCCAGGAAGTCCACATCAGGGTCTGTGTTCACCCTGAATGGTGGATCCGTGGTTTGGAGGAGTATCAAGCAATCTTGTGTTGCTGACTCGACCATGGAAGCCGAGTATGTGGCAGCTTGTGAAGCTGCAAAGGAGGCTATGTGGCTAAGGAAATTCCTTATATACTTGGAAGTTGTTCCAAGTGCAAGCGAGCCTATTACACTTTATTGTGATAACAGTGGGGCTGTCGCTAATTGTAAGGAGCCAAGAAGTCACAAGCGCTCTAAACACATAGAACGCAAGTATCACCTCGTTCGAGACATCGTTCACAGAGGGGATGCAGAAGTCATGAAGATCTCAACGTTAGACAACCTTGCTGATCCCTTCACGAAGCCTTTAACGAGTAAAGTCTTCGAGGGACACCTAGAAGGATTGGGACTGAAGGACCATTCGCATCTCCTTTGAGTCAAGTGGGAGTTTGTTGGGATTGGTGCCCACAAAGGAGATATTAGACATTAAGATACTTTATGTATTTATATTTTGTTGAAACATTGATATTAATAAATGTTCATTCTTTATAAGACTGTGTTTAGTTATGTTTAAGCTATGCTCTGAAACTGTCATCAACGAAAAGGGTGTTAAGTACAGACTTGACAAGATAACCCCTTATGACAAGTTTGAAACCATTTGTTCGCAATCTAAAGATCGAAAGAGCAAACGTATCTTATTATTGATTGTTAGCATGAATCATGATATCTCATCTTGTGATATAGAGAGTTGTGACTCTATGATTCATACTGAGTACTTTATAGAAGATACTGAACAAGACCAGTGACACTTAGAAGCTCGAGACAAAACTGTTTACACACTCGAAACTTCAAGTTCACAACTAAAGGAGTATTATGATACTTACCTTAATCCTGAAGTGAATATGTAATTGACATTGCACTTTGTGACATTTGATTCGTCAATGGGCAATGACTAAATTTTAGTTGCATCTGACCCGACTGTTGGTGTCACAAGGATGCAATGTTGGGTTACATGATTGACAGATATGGAATTCATGTAACAACAATGCAAATGCATTAGTATCACACTATGCTTTGTTATGAGAGTGTGAATGAATAAACCTGGCCAGGTATTCACTGAATGAGTTCATTCTTTGATTAAAACATGTGACATGTACAGACATCTCACTCTATGTTTTTCTCATTCACAAATAACAAAGGAGTTAGTGAAACAATAACTCGAGGGGTAAAACAGTAATTTTACATTCCTCTCAGTTACTGATACACATGAAGGGTAACATCGTAACGTAATATACTCCGTGGATCGTATGAGAAATTGTTTCTTCATATCAAACATAAAAGATACGCACATGAACAGAGAGATTATCAATATTGGTCCTTTAGTGGAATCGATCAATATTAAGAATTAAAAGTCGGAAAAAGTTTGTGAACTTTTGTGTCCGTACTTTATTCTAAAGCTTCGTTCATGTGGGTCCATGAGGTCTCAATGATAGACACTTGGAAGAGATTAAAAGAACTTGAAAAGTTGATTTACTCATTAAATATAAATAGTGATTTATATTGGGAAAGTTGTTTTCTTGAAACTCGATAAATAAATAGTTATTTATTTTGTTTATTGAATCACAAGATAACATCATATTGATGATGACATTCTCGAGTGATTAAATATGTTAAAAGAAGAAAACAAATTATTTCTCAATTCGTACTTATTCGATAACTACGAAATATATTTAATGAAGTGTCATTAAATAATAATGAGAGTTCTAAATTAATTTTAGAAATTAAATCAAATAAATTTAGGAACAAAAATCAAAGACATGTACGAGTAAGGAGAGAGTGTTTTGGCCGGATTCCTTAAGTGAATAGGGTCATGGGTTTGACCCAGCTTAAGCCCATTTATAACCTCTATAAATAAGCTAAGAAAACCCTAATCACCTAAGCCTAACCCTAAGTGATTTTCGGCAACTCTCTCTCCCTTCCCCCTTGTGCAATTCTCGGCCAAAACCCTAAACAAAAGAGAGAAAATTGTTTTCCCCCTTTTCATCTTTGATTCCTAATTGTTCTTAAGAGCCCACACTCTTGATCTCAATATTTTCCTTGTGTAATATTGTTGATTCATCACTTGTGGTGTTTGAATAATTTAGAAAACTGTTTTGGAATTTTTAAAATTGTTTTAAAAAGGTTTTAGCCATCACAAAACACCCTAGGTCGTTTTTGGTGCATTCCGGCGACCTCCCAGCTCCCAGGAGTCCATTCCGGCGACCCAGATCCAATCCGGCGAGGGCTACCAGTCAGGCGGATCCAATCCGGCGAGGCAGATCCTATCCGGCGAGTCTGTCTCTCAGGCGAGGAGATCCAATCCGGCGAGGGCAATCCGGCGAGGGCATTCCGACGAGGGCAATCCGGCGAGGTCATCAGGCGAGGGGTCCCAGTGATCTCCAGTCCGGCGAGAAGTCCCAGTCCGGCGAGGCTCCCAATCCGGCGAGGTCCCTGTCAGGCAGGTCCATGTGCGGCGACAGACTCCAGTCCGGCGAGGTTCCCAGTCCGGCGAGGTCACCCATTCCGGCAGGCTCCCTGTCAGGCGAGAAATCCCAGTCCGGCGATGCTTCCAGGGGCTGTGCAATCCGGCGACAGATTCCATTCCGGCGAGGACGCTGCTGAGCATTCCGACGAGCCTTTTCTCGGGATTTGGGCGTGACGTGGCATTCCGGAGTTAGCTAGCAACGTCATAGTTGTTTACAACTATTTACGTAAGTCTTTCTCAATTAAATAATTATATAAATGTTATATAATTTATTGTTATTTGATTGAGCTTATGAATTATAAATTGTTTATAATTACTTAATAAATTTTAATGCCTTAGGTTGTTAAATATATTAAAATTAGTTTTAATATATTAGATCTAATTATAATTTTCCGCCACATAGGATGTGTATATATAATTAATTTTGTTTAATTGTTAAATAAATTCCAACATCAACAAGTTAAAATTACGTTTTGACAAGTTAAAGTATGTTTTCTACACGTTAAAGTTACGTTTTGACAAGTTAATGTATGTTTTTTACAAATTAAAGTTACGTTTTGACAAGTTAAAGTATGTTTCTTACAAATTAAAGTTACGTTTTTACAAGTTAAAGTACGTTTCAACAAGTTTAAATTACGTTTTTACAAGTTAAAGTGCATGTTTTACAAGTTAAAGTTACGTTTCAACAAGTTAAAGTTTCATTTTGACAAGTTAAAGTACATTTTTTAGAAATTAAAGTTACGTTTTGACAAGTTAAAGTGTTTTATGTATAAGTTAAAGTTGCGTTGTAACAACTTAAATCACGTTTCAACAAGTTTAAAGTTACGGATTTACAAGTTAAAGTACATTTTTTACAAGTTAAAGTATGTTTCTTACAAGTTAAATTTACGTTTTGACAAGTTAAAGTACGTTTCAACAAGTTAAAATTACGTTTTGACAAGTTAAAGTATTTTTTTTACAAGTTAAAGTTACGTTTTGACAAGTTAAAATATGTTTCTTACAAGTTAAAGTTACGTTTTAACAAGTTAAAGTACGTTTCAACAAGTTTAAATTACGTTTTTACAAGTTAAAGTGCATGATTTACAAGTTTAAGTTACGTTTTGACAAGTTAAAGTTATGTTTCAACAAGTTAAAGTACATTTTTTACAAGTTAAAGTTACGTTTTGACAAGTTAAAGTGTTTTTTGTACAAGTTAAAGTTACGTTTTGACAATTTAAAGTACATTTCAACAAGTTTAAAGCTACGGATTGACAAGTTAAAGTACATTTTTTACAAGTTAAAGTATGTTTCTTACAAGTTAAAGTTACGTTTTGACAAGTTAAAGTACGTTTCAACAAGTTAAAATCACGATTTGACAAGTTAAAGTACATTTTTTCAAGCTAAAGTTACGTTTTGACAAGTTAAAGTACGTTTCAACATCTTAAAATTACGTTATGACAAGTTAGAGTATATTTTTTACGAGTTAAAGTTACGTTTTGAAAACTTAAAGTATGTTTTTTACAAGTTAAAGTTACGTTTTTCGAAGTTAAAGTACATTTCAACAAGTTAAAATTACTTTTTGACAAGTTGAAGTACAATTTTTACAAGTTAAAGTTACGTTTTGTCAAGTTAAATTATGTTTTTTACAAGTTATAGTTACATTTTGACAAGTTAAAGTATGTTTTTTATAAGTTAAAGTTAAGTTTTGACAAGTTAAAATATGTTTCTTACAAGTTAAAGGTACGTTTTGACAAATTAAAGTACGTTTTAACAAGTTTGAATGAAGTTTTTACAAGTTAAAGTGCATGTTTTACAAGTTTAAGTTACGTTTTGACAAGTTAAAGTTATGTTTCAACAAGTTAAAGTTACATTTTGACAAGTTAAAGTACATTTTTAACAAATTAAAGTTACGTTTTGACAAGTTAAAGTACGTTTCAACATCTTAAAATTAAGTTTTGACAAGTTAGAGTATATTTTTTAAGTTAAAGTTACGTTTTGAAAACTTAAAGTATGTATTTTACAAGTTAAAATTACGTTTTTCCAAGTTAAAGTACATTTCAACAAGTTAAAATTACGTTTTGACAAATTAAAGTAAAATTTTTACAAGTTAAAGTTACGTTTTGTCAAGGAAAATTATGTTTTTTACAAGTTATAGTTACATTTTGACAAGTTAAAGTACATTTTTTAGAAATTAAAGTTACGTTTTGACAAGTTAATGTGTTTTTTGTATAAGTTAAAGTTGCGTTGTAACAATTTAAATTACGTTTCAACAAGTTTAAAGTTACGGATTTACAAGTTAAAGTACACTTTTTACAAGTTAAAGTATGTTTCTTACAAGTTAAATTTACGTTTTGACAAGTTAATGTACGTTTCAACAAGTTAAAATTACGTTTTCACAAGTTAAAGTACATTTTTTTCAAGTTAAAGTTATGTTTTGACAAGTTAAAGTACGTTTCAATATCTTAAAATTAAGTTTTGACAAGTTAGAGTATATTTTTTAAAAGTGAATGTTACGTTTTGAAAACTTAAAGTATGTTTTTTACAAGTTAAGGTTACGTTTTTCCAAGATAAAGTACAGTTCAACAAGTTAAAATTACGTTGTGACAAGTTAAAGTACAATTTTTACAAGTTAAAGTTACGTTTTGTCAAGTTAAAGTAGGTTTTTTACAAGTTAAAGTTATGTTTTGACAAGCTAAAACATGTTTTTTACAAGTTAAATTTACGTTTTGACAAGTTAAAGTACGTTTCAACAAGTTAAAATTATGGACAAGCTAAAGTACATTTTTTACAAGTTAAAATTACGTTTTGACTAGTTAAAGTATGTTTTTTACAAGTTAAAGTTACGTTTTGACTTGTTAAAGTATGTTTTTTACAAGTTAACGTTACGTTTTGACAAGTTAAAGTATGTTTTTTACAAGTTAAAGTTACGTTTTGACAAGTTAAAATATGTTTCTTACAAGTTAAAGTTACGTTTTGACAAGTTAAAGTACGTTTCAACAAGTTTAAATTACGATTTTACAAGTTAAAGTGCATGATTTACAAGTTTAAGTTACGTTTTGACAAGTTAAAGTTATGTTTCAACATGTTAAAGTACATTTTTTACAAGTTAAAGTTACGTTTTGACAAGTTAAAAGTGTTTTTTGTACAAGTTAAAGTTACGTTTTGACAATTTAAAGTACATTTCAACAAGTTTAAAGTTACGGATTGACAAGTTAAAGTACATTTTTTACAAGTTAAAGTATGTTTCTTACAAGTTAAAGTTACGTTTTGACAAGTTAAAGTACGTTTCAACAAGTTAAAATTACGATTTGACAAGTTAAAGTACATTTTTTTCAAGCTAAAGTTACGTTTTGACAAGTTAAAGTACGTTTCAACATCTTAAAATTACGTTATGACAAGTTAGAGTATATTTTTTACGAGTTAAAGTTACGTTTTGAAAACTTAAAGTTACGTTTTTCCAATTTAAAGTACATTTCAACAAGTTAAAATTACTTTTTGACAAGTTGAAGTACAATTTTTACAAGTTAAAGTTACGTTTTGTCAAGTTAAATTATGTTTTTTACAAGTTATAGTTACATTTTGACAAGTTAAAGTATGTTTTTTATAAGTTAAAGTTAAGTTTTGACAAGTTAAAATATGTTTCTTACAAGTTAAAGGTACGTTTTGACAAATTAAAGTACGTTTTAACAAGTTTCAATTACGTTTTTACAAGTTAAAGTGCATGTTTTACAAGTTTAAGTTACGTTTTGACAAGTTAAAGTTATATTTCAACAAGTTAAAGTTACATTTTGACAAATTAAAGTACATTTTTAACAAATTAAGGTTACGTTTTGACAAATTAAAGTGTTTTTTGTACAAGTTAAAGTTAGGTTTTGACAATTTAAAGTATGTTTCAACAAGTTTCAAGTTACGGATTGACAAGTTCAAGTACATTTTTTACAAGTTAAAGTATGTTTCTTACAAGTTAAAGTTACGTTTTGACAAGTTAAAGAACATTTCAACAAGTTAAAATTATGTTTTCACAAGTTAAAGTACATTTTTTACAACTTAAAGTTACGTTTTGACAAGTTAAAGTACGTTTCACCATCTTAAAATTAAGTTTTGACAAGTTAAAGTAAATTTTTGACAAGTTAAAGTTACGTTTTGACAAGTTAAAGTGTTTTTTGTACAAGTTAAAGTTACGTTTTGACAATTTAAAGTACGTTTCAACAAGTTTAAAGTTACGGATTGACAAGTTAAAGTACATTTTTTACAAGTTAAAGTATGATTCTTACAAGTTAAAGTTACGTTTTGACAAGTTAAAGTACATTTCAACAAGTTAAAATTATGTTTTCACAAGTTAAAGTACATTTTTTACAACTTAAAGTTACGTTTTGACAAGTTAAAGTACGTTTCACCATCTTAAAATTAAGTTTTGACAAGTTAGAGTATATTTTTTACAAGTAAAGTTACGTTTTGAAAACTTAAAGTATGTTTTTTATACGTTAAAGTTACGTTTTTCCAAGTGAAAGTACTTTTCACCAAGTTAAAATTACGTTTTGACAAGTTAAAGTACAATTTTTACAAGTTAAAGTACATTTTTTACAAATTAACGTTACGTTTCGACAAGTTAAAGTGTTTTTTGTATAAGTTAAAGTTACGTTTTGACAATTTAAAGTACGTTTCAACACGTTTAAAGTTGCGGATTGACAAGTTAAAATACATTTTTTACAAGTTAAAGTATGTTTCTTACAAGTTAAAGTTATGTTTTGACAAGTTAAAGTACATTTTTTACAAGTTAAAGTTATGTTTTGACAAGTTAAAGTACGTTTCAACAAGTTAAAATTACGATTTGATAAGTTAAAGTATGTTTTTTTACAAGTTAAAACGTTTTGACAAGTTAAAGTATGTTTCTTACAACTTAAAGTTACGTTTTGACAAGTTAAAGTATGTTTCTTACAAGTTAAAGTTACGTTTTGACAAGTTAAAGTACGTTTCAACAAGTTTAAATTACGTTTTTACAAGTTAAAGTGCATGTTTTACAAGTTTAAGTTACGTTTTGACAAGTTAAAGTTACGTTTCAACAAGTTAAAGTTACATTTTGACAAGTTAAAGTACATTTTTACAAATTAAAGTTACGTTTTGACAGGTTAAAGTGTTTTTTTTATAAGTTAAAGTTACGTTTTGACAAGTTAAAGTACGTGTCAACAAGTTAAAATTACGATTTCACAAGTCAAAGTATATTTTTTACAAGTTAAAGTTACGTTTTGACATGTTAAAGTAAGTTTCAACATCTTAAAATTAAGTTTTGACAAGTTAGATTATATTTTTTACAAGTTAAAGTTGGGTTTTGAAAACTTAAAGTATGTTTTTTACAAGTTCAAGTTACGTTTTTCCAAGTTAAAGTACATTTCAACAAGTTAAATTTACGTTTTGATAAGTTAAAGTACAATTTTTACATGTTAAAGTTACGTTTTCTCAAGTTAAATTATGTTTTTTACAAGTTATAGTTACATTTTGACAAGTTAAAGTACATTTTTTACAAATTAAAGTTGCGTTTTGAGAAGTTAAAGTGTGTTTTTTACAAGTTAAACTTACGTTTTGAAAAGTTAAAGTACGTTTCAACAAGTGTCAATTACGTTTTGACAAGTTAAAGTACATTTTTTACAAGTTAAAGTTATGTTTTGACAAGTTAAAGTACGTTTCAACAAGTTAAAATTACGATTTGATAAGTTTAAGTACATTTTTTACAAGTTAAAATTACGTTTTGACAAGTTAAAGTATGTTTTTTACAAGTTAAAGTTACGTTTTGACTAGTTAAAGTATATTTTTTACAAGTTAAAGTTACGTTTTGATGTGTTAAAGTATGTTTTTTACAAGTTAACGTTACGTTTTGACAAGTTAAAGTATGTTTTTTACAAGTTAAAGTTACGTTTTGACAAGTTAAAATATGTTTCTTACAAGTTAAAGTTACGTTTTGACAAGTTAAAGTACGTTTCAACAAGTTTAAATTACGTTTTTACAAGTTAAAGTGCATGATTTACAAGTTTAAGTTACGTTTTGACAAGTTAAAGTTATGTTCCAACAAGTTAAAGTAAATGTTTTACAAGTTAAAGTTACGTTTTGACAAGTTAAAGTGTTTATTGTACAAGTTAAAGTTACGTTTTAACAATTTAAAGTACGTTTCAACAAGTTTAAAGTTACGGATTGACAAGTTAAAGTACATTTTTTACAAGTTAAAGTATGTTTCTTACAAGTTAAAGTTACGTTTTGACAAGTTAAAGTACATTTGAACAAGTTAAGATTATGTTTTCACAAGTTAAAGTACATTTTTTACAACTTAAAGTTACGTTTTGACAAGTTAAAGTATGTTTCACCATCTTAAAATTAAGTTTTGACAAGTTAAAGTAAATTTTTTACAAGTTAAAGTTACGTTTTGACAAGTTAAAGTCTTTTTTGTACAAGTTAAAGTTACGTTTTGACAATTTAAAGTACGTTTCAACAAGTTTAAAGTTACGGATTGACAAGTTAAAGTACATTTTTTACAAGTTAAAGTATGTTTCTTACAAGTTAAAGTTACGTTTTGACAAGTTAATATACATTTCAACAAGTTAAAATTATGTTTTCACAAGTTAAAATACATTTTTTACAACTTAAAGTTACGTTTTGACAAGTTAAAGTACGTTTCACCATCTTAAAATTAAGTTTTGACAAGTTAGAGTATATTTTTTACAAGTAAAGTTACGTTTTGAAAACTTAAAGTATGTTTTTTACAAGTTAAAGTTACGTTTTTCCAAGTGAAAGTACTTTTCACCAAGTTAAAATTACGTTTTGACAAGTTAAAGTACAATTTTTACAAGTTAAAGTACATTTTTTACAAATTAACGTTACGTTTCGACAAGTTAAAGTGTTTCTTGTATAAGTTAAAGTTACGTTTTGACAATTTAAAGTACGTTTCAACACGTTTAAAGTTACGGATTGAAAAGTTAAAATACATTTTTTACAAGTTAAAGTATGTTTCTTACAAGTTAAAGTTATGTTTTGACAAGTTAAAGAACATTTTTTACAAGTTAAAGTTATGTTTTGACAAGTTAAAGTACGTTTCAACAAGTTAAAATTACGATTTGATAAGTTAAAGTATGTTTTTTTACAAGTTAAAACGTTTTGACAAGTTAAAGTATGTTTCTTACAACTTAAAGTTACGTTTTGACAAGTTAAAGTATGTTTCTTACAAGTTAAAGTTACGTTTTGACAAGTTAAAGTACGTTTCAACAAGTTTAAATTACGTTTTTACAAGTTAAAGTGCATGTTTTACAAGTTTAAGTTACGTTTTGACAAGTTAAAGTTACGTTTCAACAAGTTAAAGTTACATTTTGACAAGTTAAAGTACATTTTTTACAAATTAAAGTTACGTTTTGACAAGTTAAAGTGTTTTTTTTATAAGTTAAAGTTACGTTTTGACAAGTTAAAGTAAGTTTCAACAAGTTAAAATTACGATTTCACAAGTCAATGTATATTTTTTACAAGTTAAAGTTACGTTTTGACAAGTTAAGGTACGTTTCAACATCTTAAAATTTAGTTTTGACAAGTTAGATTATATTTTTTACAAGATAAAGTTACGTATTGAAAACTTAAAGTATGTTTTTTACAAGTTAAAGTTACGTTTTTCCAAGTTAAAGTACATTTCAACAAGTTAAATTTACGTTTTGATAACTTAAAGTACAATTTTTACAAGTTAAAGTTACGTTTTGTCAAGTTAAATTATGTTTTTTACAAGTTATAGTTACATTTTGACAAGTTAAAGTACATTTTTTACAAATTAAAGTTACGTTTTGAGAAGTTAAAGTGTGTTTTTTACAAGTTAAACTTACGTTTTGAAAAGTTAAAGTACGTTTCAATAAGTGTCAATTACGTTTTGACAAGTTAAAGTACATTTTTTACAAGTTAAAGTTATGTTTTGACAAGTTAAAGTACGTTTCAACAAGTTAAAATTACGATTTGATAAGTTTAAGTACAATTTTTACAAGTTAAAATTACGTTTTGACAAGTTAAAGTATGTTTTTTACAAGTTAAAGTTACGTTTTGACTAGTTAAAGTATATTTTTTACAAGTTAAAGTTACGTTTTGATGTGTTAAAGTATGTTTTTTACAAGTTAACGTTACGTTTTGACAAGTTAAAGTATGTTTTTTACAAGTTAAAGTTACGTTTTGACAAGTTAAAATATGTTTCTTACAAGTTAAAGTTACGTTTTGACAAGTTAAAGTACGTTTCAACAAGTTTAAATTACGTTTTTACAAGTTAAAGTGCATGATTTACAAGTTTAAGTTACGTTTTGACAAGTTAAAGTTATGTTCCAACAAGTTAAAGTAAATGTTTCACAAGTTAAAGTTACGTTTTGACAAGTTAAAGTGTTTATTGTACAAGTTAAAGTTACGTTTTAACAATTTAAAGTACGTTTCAACAAGTTTAAAGTTACGGATTGACAAGTTAAAGTACATTTTTTACAAGTTAAAGTATGTTTCTTACAAGTTAAAGTTACGTTTTGACAAGTTAAAGTACATTTGAACAAGTTAAGATTATGTTTTCACAAGTTAAAGTACATTTTTTACAACTTAAAGTTACGTTTTGACAAGTTAAAGTATGTTTCACCATCTTAAAATTAAGTTTTGACAAGTTAAAGTAAATTTTTTACAAGTTAAAGTTACGTTTTGACAAGTTAAAGTCTTTTTTGTACAAGTTAAAGTTACGTTTTGACAATTTAAAGTACGTTTCAACAAGTTTAAAGTTACGGATTGACAAGTTAAAGTACATTTTTTACAAGTTAAAGTATGTTTCTTACAAGTTAAAGTTACGTTTTGACAAGTTAATATACATTTCAACAAGTTAAAATTATGTTTTCACAAGTTAAAATACATTTTTTACAACTTAAAGTTACGTTTTGACAAGTTAAAGTACGTTTCACCATCTTAAAATTAAGTTTTGACAAGTTAGAGTATATTTTTTACAAGTAAAGTTACGTTTTGAAAACTTAAAGTATGTTTTTTACAAGTTAAAGTTACGTTTTTCCAAGTGAAAGTACTTTTCACCAAGTTAAAATTACGTTTTGACAAGTTAAAGTACAATTTTTACAAGTTAAAGTACATTTTTTACAAATTAACGTTACGTTTCGACAAGTTAAAGTGTTTCTTGTATAAGTTAAAGTTACGTTTTGACAATTTAAAGTACGTTTCAACACGTTTAAAGTTACGGATTGAAAAGTTAAAATACATTTTTTACAAGTTAAAGTATGTTTCTTACAAGTTAAAGTTATGTTTTGACAAGTTAAAGAACATTTTTTACAAGTTAAAGTTATGTTTTGACAAGTTAAAGTACGTTTCAACAAGTTAAAATTACGATTTGATAAGTTAAAGTATGTTTTTTTACAAGTTAAAACGTTTTGACAAGTTAAAGTATGTTTCTTACAACTTAAAGTTACGTTTTGACAAGTTAAAGTATGTTTCTTACAAGTTAAAGTTACGTTTTGACAAGTTAAAGTACGTTTCAACAAGTTTAAATTACGTTTTTACAAGTTAAAGTGCATGTTTTACAAGTTTAAGTTACGTTTTGACAAGTTAAAGTTACGTTTCAACAAGTTAAAGTTACATTTTGACAAGTTAAAGTACATTTTTTACAAATTAAAGTTACGTTTTGACAAGTTAAAGTGTTTTTTTTATAAGTTAAAGTTACGTTTTGACAAGTTAAAGTAAGTTTCAACAAGTTAAAATTACGATTTCACAAGTCAATGTATATTTTTTACAAGTTAAAGTTACGTTTTGACAAGTTAAGGTACGTTTCAACATCTTAAAATTTAGTTTTGACAAGTTAGATTATATTTTTTACAAGATAAAGTTACGTATTGAAAACTTAAAGTATGTTTTTTACAAGTTAAAGTTACGTTTTTCCAAGTTAAAGTACATTTCAACAAGTTAAATTTACGTTTTGATAAGTTAAAGTACAATTTTTACAAGTTAAAGTTACGTTTTGTCAAGTTAAATTATGTTTTTTACAAGTTATAGTTACATTTTGACAAGTTAAAGTACATTTTTTACAAATTAAAGTTACGTTTTGAGAAGTTAAAGTGTGTTTTTTACAAGTTAAACTTACGTTTTAAAAAGTTAAAGTACGTTTCAATAAGTGTCAATTACGTTTTGACAAGTTAAAGTACATTTTTTACAAGTTAAAGTTATGTTTTGACAAGTTAAAGTACGTTTCAACAAGTTAAAATTACGATTTGATAAGTTAAAGTACATTTTTTACAAGTTAAAATTACGTTTTGACAAGTTAAAATATGTTTTTTACAAGTTAAAGTTACGTTTTGACTAGTTAAAGTATATTTTTTACAAGTTAAAGTTACGTTTTGACGTGTTAAAGTATGTTTTTTACAAGTTAACGTTACGTTTTGACAAGTTAAAGTATGTTTTTTACAAGTTAAAGTTACGTTTTGACAAGTTAAAATATGTTTCTTACAAGTTAAAGTTACGTTTTGACAAGTTAAAGTACGTTTCAACAAGTTTAAATTACGTTTTTACAAGTTAAAGTGCATGATTTACAAGTTTAAGTTAAGTTTTGACAAGTTAAAGTTATGTTTCAACAAGTTAAAGTAAATATTTTACAAGTTAAAGTTACGTTTTGACAAGTTAAAGTGTTTTTTGTACAAGTTAAAGTTACTTTTTGACAATTTAAAGTACGTTTCAACAAGTTTAAAGTTACGGATTGACAAGTTAAAGTACATTTTTAACAAGTTAAAGTATGTTTCTTACAAGTTAAAGTTACATTTTGACAAGTTAAAGTACATTTCAACAAGTTAAAATTATGTTTTCACAAGTTAAAGTACATTTTTTACAACTTACAGTTACGTTTTGACAAGTTAAAGTACGTTTCACCATCTTAAAATTAAGTTTTGACAAGTTAGAGTATATTTTTTACAAGTAAAGTTACGTTTTGAAAACTTAAAGTACATTTTTTACAAGTTAAAGTTATGTTTTGACAAGTTAAAGTACGTTTCAACAAGTTAAAATTACGATTTGATAAGTTAAAATACATTTTTTACAAGTTAAAATTACGTTTTGACTAGTTAAAGTGTTTTTTGTACAAGTTAAAGTTACGTTTTGACAATTTAAAGTACGTTTCAACAAGTTTAAAGTTACGGATTGACAAGTTAAAGTACATTTTTTACAAGTTAAAGTATGTTTCATACAAGTTAAAGTTACGTTTTGACAAGTTAAAGTACATTTCAACAAGTTAAAATTATGTTTTCACAAGTTAAAGTACATTTTTTACAACTTAAAGTTACGTTTTGACAAGTTAAAGTATGTTTCACCATCATAAAATTATGATTTGACAAGTTAAAGTAAATTTTTTACAAGTTAAAGTTACGTTTTGACAAGTTAAAGTCTTTTTTGTACAAGTTAAAGTTACGTTTTGACAATTTAAAGTACGTTTCAACAAGTTTAAAGTTACGGATTAACAAGTTAAAGTACATTTTTTACAAGTTAAAGTATGTTTCTTACAAGTTAAAGTTACGTTTTGACAAGTTAAAGTACATTTCAACAAGTTAAAATTATGTTTTCACAAGTTAAAGTACATTTTTTAGAACTTAAAGTTACGTTTTGACAAGTTAAAGTACGTTTCACCATCTTAAAATTAAGTTTTGACAAGTTAGAGTATATTTTTTACAAGTAAAGTTACGTTTTGAAAACTTAAAGTATGTTTTTTACAAGTTAAAGTTATATTTTTCCAAGTGAAAGTACTTTTCACCAAGGTAAAATTACGTTTTGACAAGTTAAAGTACAATTTTTACAAGTTAAAGTACATTTTTTACAAATTAACGTTACGTTTCGACAAGTTAAAGTGTTTTTTGTATAAGTTAAAGTTACGTTTTGACAATTTAAAGTACGTTTCAACACGTTTAAAGTTACGGATTGACAAGTTAAAATACATTTTTTACAAGTTAAAGTATGTTTCTTACAAGTTAAAGTACATTTTTTACAATTTAAAGTTATGTTTTGACAAGTTAAAGTACGTTTCAACAAGTTAAAATTACGATTTGATAAGTTAAAGTATGTTCTTTTACAAGTTAAAGTTACGTTTTGACAAGTTAAAGTATGTTTCTTACAACTTAAAGTTACGTTTTTTCAAGTTAAAGTACATTTCAACATGTTAAATTTACTTTTTGTCAAGTTAAAGTACAATTTTTACAAGTTAAAGTTACGTTTTCTCAAGTTAAATTATGTTTTTTACAAGTTATAGTTACATTTTGACAAGTTAAAGTACATTTTTTACAAATTAAAGTTACGTTTTGAGAAGTTAAAGTGTGTTTTTTACAAGTTAAACTTACGTTTTGAAAAGTTAAAGTACGTTTCAACAAGTGTCAATTACGTTTTGACAAGTTAAAGTACATTTTTTACAAGTTAAAGTTATGTTTTGACAAGTTAAAGTACGTTTAAACAAGTTAAAATTACGTTTTGACAAGTTAAAGTATGTTTTTTACAAGTTAAAGTTACGTTTTGACTAGTTAAAGTATGTTTTTTACAAGTTAAAGTTACGTTTTGACGTGTTAAAGTATGTTTTTTACAAGTTAACGTTACGTTTTGACAAGTTAAAGTATTTTTTTACAAGTTAAAGTTACGTTTTGACAAGTTAAAATATGTTTCTTACAAGTTAAAGTTACGTTTTGACAAGTTAAAGTACGTTTCAACAAGTTTAAATTACGTTTTTACAAGTTAAAGTGCATGATTTACAAGTTTAAGTTACGTTTTGACAAGTTAAAGTTATGTTTCAACAAGTTAAAGTAAATTTTTTACAAGTTAAAGTTACGTTTTGACAAGTTAAAGTGTTTTTTGTACAAGTTAAATTTACGTTTTGACAATTTAAAGTACGTTTCAACACGTTTAAAGTTACGGATTGACAAGTTAAAATACATTTTTTACAAGTTAAAGTATGTTTCTTACAAGTTAAAGTACATTTTTTACAATTTAAAGTTATGTTTTGACAAGTTAAAGTACGTTTCAACAAGTTAAAATTACGATTTGATAAGTTAAAGTATGTTCTTTTACAAGTTAAAGTTACGTTTTGACAAGTTAAAGTATGTTTCTTACAACTTAAAGTTACGTTTTGAAAACTTAAAGTATGTTTTTTACAAGTTAAAGTTACGTTTTTTCAAGTTAAAGTACATTTCAACATGTTAAATTTACTTTTTGTCAAGTTAAAGTACAATTTTTACAAGTTAAAGTTACGTTTTCTCAAGTTAAATTATGTTTTTTACAAGTTATAGTTACATTTTGACAAGTTAAAGTACATTTTTTACAAATTAAAGTTACGTTTTGAGAAGTTAAAGTGTGTTTTTTACAAGTTAAACTTACGTTTTGAAAAGTTAAAGTACGTTTCAACAAGTGTCAATTACGTTTTGACAAGTTAAAGTACATTTTTTACAAGTTAAAGTTATGTTTTGACAAGTTAAAGTACGTTTAAACAAGTTAAAATTACGTTTTGACAAGTTAAAGTATGTTTTTTACAAGTTAAAGTTACGTTTTGACTAGTTAAAGTATGTTTTTTACAAGTTAAAGTTACGTTTTGACGTGTTAAAGTATGTTTTTTACAAGTTAACGTTACGTTTTGACAAGTTAAAGTATTTTTTTACAAGTTAAAGTTACGTTTTGACAAGTTAAAATATGTTTCTTACAAGTTAAAGTTACGTTTTGACAAGTTAAAGTACGTTTCAACAAGTTTAAATTACGTTTTTACAAGTTAAAGTGCATGATTTACAAGTTTAAGTTACGTTTTGACAAGTTAAAGTTATGTTTCAACAAGTTAAAGTAAATTTTTTACAAGTTAAAGTTACGTTTTGACAAGTTAAAGTGTTTTTTGTACAAGTTAAAGTTACGTTTTTACAATTTAAAATACGTTTCAACAAGTTTAAAGTCACGGATTGACAAGTGAAAGTACAATTTTTACAAGTTAAAGTATGTTTCTTACAAGTTAAAGTTACGTTTTGACAAGTTAAAGTACGTTTCAACAAGTTAAAATTACATGTTCACAAGTTAAAGTACATTTTTTTCAAGTTAAAGTTATGTTTTGACAAGTTAAAGTACGTTTCAACATCTTAAAATTAAGTTTTGACAAGTTCGAGTATATTTTTTACAAGTTAAAGGTACGTTTTGAAAACTTAAAGTATGTTTTTTACAAGTTAAAGATACGTTTTTCCAAGTTAAAGTACATTTCAACAAGTTAAAATTACGTTTTGACAAGTTAAAGTACAATTTTTACAAGTTAAAGTTACGTTTTTTCAAGTAAAATTATGTTTTTTACAAGTTATAGTTACATTTTGACAAGTTAAAGATCATTTTTTACAAGTTAAAGTTACCTTTTGAGAAGTTAAAGTGTTTTTTGTATAAGTTAAAGTTACGTTTTGACAATTTAAAGTACGTTTTTACAAGTTTAAAGTTACAGATTGACAAGTTAAAGTACATTTTTTACAAGTTAAAGTATGTTTCTTACAAGTTAAAGTTACGCTTTGACAAGTTTAAGTACGTTTCAATAAGTTAAAATTACGTTTTCACAAGTTAAAGTACATTTTTTTACAAGTTAAAGTTACGTTTTGACAAGATAAAATACGTTTCAATATGTTAAAATTACGTTATTACAAGTTAGAGTATATTTTACCAGTTAAAGTTATGTTTTGAACACTTAAATTATGTTTTTCACAAGTTAAAGTTACCTTTTTCCAAGTTAAACTACATTTCAACAAGTTAAAATTACGTTTTGACAAGTTAAAGTACAATTTTAACAAGTTAAAGTTACGTTTTGTCAAGTTAAAGTAGGTTTTTTACAAGTTAAAGTTATGTTTTGACAAGTTATATTTTGAGAAGTTAAAGTATGTTTTTTACAAGTTAAATTTACGTTTTGACAAGTTAAAGTACGTTTCAATAAGTTAAAATTACGATTGGACAAGCTAAAGTACATTTTTTACAAGTTAAAGTTACGTTTTGACTAGTTAAAGTATGTTTTTCACAAGTTAAAGTTACGTTTTGACGTGTTAAAGTATGTTTTTTACAAGTTAACGTTACGTTTTGACAAGTTAAAGTATGTTTTTTACAAGTTAAAGTTACGTTTTGACAAGTTAAACTACGTTTCAACAAATTTAAATTACGTTTTTACAAGTTAAAGTGCATGATTTACAAGTTTAAGTTACGTTTTGACAAGTTAAAGTTATGTTTCAACAAGTTAAGTACATTTTTTACAAGTTAAAGTTACGTTTTGACAAGTTAAAGTGTTTTTTGTACAAGTTAAAGTTACGTTTTGACAATTTAAAATACGTTTCAACAAGTTTAAAGTTACGGATTGACAAGTTAAAGTACATTTTTTACAAGCAAAAGTATGTTTCTTACAAGTTAAAGTTATGTTTTGAGAAGTTAAATTACGTTTCAACAAGTTAAAATTACGTTTTGACAAGTAAAAGTATGTTTTCTACACGTTAAAGTTCGTTTTGACAAGTTAATGTATGTTTTTTACAAATTAAAGTTACGTTTTGACAAGTTAAAGTATGTTTCTTACAAGTTAAAGTTACGTTTTGACAAGTTAAAGTACGTTTCACCAAGTTTAAATTACGTTTTTACAAGTTAAAGTGCATGTTTTACAAGTTTAAGTTACGTTTTGACAAGTTAAAGTTACGTTTCAACAAGTTAAAGTACATTTTTTACAAGTTAAAGTTACGTTTTGACAAGTTAAAGTGTTTTTTGTACAAGTTAAAGTTACGTTTTGACAATTTAAAGTACATTTCAACAAGTTTAAAGTTACGGATTAACAAGTTAAAGTACATTTTTTACACGTTAAAGTATGTTTCATAGAAATTAAAGTTACGTTTTGACAAGTTAAAGTGTTTTTTGTATAAGTTAAAGTTGCGTTGTAACAATTTAAATTACGTTTCAACAAGTTTAAAGTTACGGATTTACAAGTTAAAGTACATTTTTTACAAGTTAAAGTATGTTTCTTACAATTTAAATTTACGTTTTAACAAGTTAAAGTACGTTTCAACAAGTTAAAATTACGTTTTGACAAGTTAAAGTATTTTTTTACAAGTTAAACTTACGTTTTGACAAGTTAAAATATGTTTCTTACATGTTAAAGTTACGTTTTGACAAGTTAAACTACGTTTCATCAAATTTAAATTACGTTTTTACAAGTTAAAGTGCATGATTTACAAGTTTAAGTTACGTTTTGACAAGTTAAAGTTATGTTTCAACAAGTTAAAGTACATCTTTTACAAGTTAAAGTTACGTTTTGACAAGTTAAAGTGTTTTTTGTACAAGTTAAAGTTACGTTTTGACAATTTAAAGTACATTTCAACAAGTTTAAAGTTACGGATTGACAAGTTAAACTACATTTTTTACAAGTTAAAGTATGTTTCTTACAAGTTAAAGTTACGCTTTGACAAGTTAAAGTACGTTTCAACAAGTTAAAATTACATTTTCATAAGTTAAAGTACATTTTTTACAAGTTAAAGTTACATTTTGACAAGTTAAAGTATGTTTTTTCGAAGTTTAAGTTGCGTTTATCCAAGTTAAAGTAAATCTCCACAAGTTAAAATTACGTTTTGACAAGTTAAAGTACAATTTTTACAAGTTAAAGTACAATTTTTACAAGTTAAAGTTACGTTTTGTCAAGTTAAATGATGTGTTTTACAAATTAAAATTACGTTTTGACAAGTTAAAGTATGTTTTTTACAAGTTCAAGTTACATTTTGACAAGTTAAAGTACGTTTCAACAAGTTAAATATACGATTTCACAAGTTAATTACTTTTTTACAAGTTAAACTTATGTTTTGACAAGTTAAAGTACGTTTCAACAAGTTAAAATTATGTTTTGACAATTTAAAAAACATTTTTTACAAGTTAAAGTTGCGTTTTGACAAGTTAAAGTATGTTTCGTACAAGTTAAAGTTACGTTTCAACAAGTTAAAGTTACATTTTGAAAAGTTAAAATACATTTTTTACAAATTAAATTACGTTTTGACAAGTTAAAGTGTTTTTTGTATAAGTTAAATTTACTTTTTGACAATTTAAAGTACGTTTCAACAAGTTTAAAGTTACGGATTGATAAGTTAAAGTACATTTTTTACTAGTTAAAGTATGTTTCTTACAAGTTAAAGTTACGTTTTGACAAGTTAAAGTACGTTTCAAAAAGTTAAAATTACGTTTTCACAAGTTAAATACTTTTTTTTCAAGTTAAAGTTACGTTTTGAAAAGTTAAAGTACGTTTCAACATCTTAAAATTAAGTTTTGACAAGTTAGAGTATATTTATTACAAGTTAAAGTTACGTTTTGAAAACTTAAAGTATGTATTTTACAAGTTAAAGTTACGTTTTTCAAAGTTAAAGTACATTTCAACAAGTTAAAACTACGTTTTGACAAGTTAAAGTACAATTTTTACAAGTTAAAGTTACGTTTTGTCAAGTAAAATTATGTTTTTTACAAGTTATAGTTACATTTTGACAAGTTAAAGTACATTTTTTAGAAATTAAAGTTACGTTTTGACAAGTTAAAGTGTTTTTTGTATAAGTTAAAGTTGCGTTGTAACAATTTAAATTACGTTTCAACAAGTTTAAAGTTACGGATTTACAAGTTAAAGTACACTTTTTACAAGTTAAAGTATGTTTCTTACAAGTTAAATTTGAGTTTTGACAAGTTAAAGTACGTTTCAACAAGTTAAAATTACATTTTCACAAGTTAAAGTACATTTTTTTCAAATTAAAGTTACGTTTTGACAAGTTAAAGTACGTTTCAACATCTTAAAATTAAGTTTTGACAAGTTCGAGTATATTTTTTACAAGTTAAAGGTACGTTTTGAAAACTTAAAGTATGTTTTTTACAAGTTAAAGATACGTTTTTCCAAGTTAAAGTACATTTCAACAAGTTAAAATTACGTTTTGACAAGTTAAAGTACAATTTTTACAAGTTAAAGTTACGTTTTGTCAAGTTAAAGTAGGTTTTTTACAAGTTAAAGTTATGTTTTGACAAGCTAAAGTATGTTTTTTACAAGTTAAATTTACGTTTTGGCAAGTTAAAGTACGTTTCAACAAGTTAAAATTACGATTGGACAAGCTAAAGTACTTTTTTTACAAGTTAAAGTTACGTTTTGACTAGTTAAAGTATGTTTTTTACAAGTTAAAGTTACGTTTTGACGTGTTAAAGTATGTTTTTTAGAAGTTAACGTTACGTTTTGACAAGTGAAAGTATGTTTTTGACAAGTTAAAGTTACGTTTTGACAAGTTAAAATATGTTTCTTACAAGTTAAAGTTACGTTTTGACAAGTTAAAGTATGTTTCAACAAGTTTAAATTACGTTTTTACAAGTTAAAGTGCATGATTTACAAGTTTAAGTTACGTTTTGACAAGTTAAAGTTATGTTTCAACAAGATAAAGTACATTTTTTACAAGTTAAAGTTACGTTTTGACAAGTTAAATTGTTTTTTGTACAAGTTAAAGTTACGTTTTGATAATTTAAAGTACATTTCAACAATTTTAAAGTTACGTATTGACAAGTTAAAGTACATTTTTTACAAGTTAAAGTATGTTTTTTACAAGTTAAAGTTACGTTTTGACAAGTTAAAGTACGTTTCAACAAGTTAAAATTACGTTTTCACAAGTTAAAGTACATTTTTTTCAAGTTAAAGTTACGTTTTTACAAGTTAAAGTACGTTTCAACATCTTAAAATTAAGTTTTGACAAGTTCGAGTATATATTTTACAAGTTACAGTTACCTTTTGAAAACTTAAAGTATGTTTTTTACAAGTTAAAGTTACGTTTTTCCAAGTTAAAGTACATTTCAACAAGTTAAAATTACTTTTTGACAAGTTAAAGTACAATTTTTACAAGTTAAAGTTACGTTTTGTCAAGTAAAATTATGTTTTTTACAAGTTATAGTTACATTTTGATTAGTTAAAGTACATTTTTTACAAATTAAAGTTACATTTTGAGAAGTTAAAGTGTTTTTTGTATAAATTAAAGTTACGTTTTGACAATTTAAAGTACGTTTCAACAAGTTTAAAGTTACGGATTGACAAGTTAAAGTACATTTTTTACAAGTTAAAGTATGTTTCTTACATTTAAAGTTACGCTTTGACAAGTTTAAGTACGTTTCAACAAGTTAAAATTACGTTTTCACAAGTTAAAGTACATTTTTTACAAGTTAAAGTTACGTTTTGACAAGATAAAGTACGTTTCAACATGTTAAAACTACGTTATGACAAGTTAGAGTATATTTTTTACCAGTTAAATTTATGTTTTGAACATTTAAATTATGTTTTTCACAAGTTAAAGTTACTTTTTTCCAAATTAAAGTACATTTCAACAAGTTAAAATTACGTTTTGACAAGTTAAAGTACAATTTTAACAAGTTAAAGTTACGTTTTGTCAAGTTAAAGTAGGTTTTTTACAAGTTAAAGTTATGTTTTGACAAGTTAAAGTATGTTTTTTACAAGTTAAATTTACGTTTTGACAAGTTAAAGTACATTTCAACAAGTTAAAATTACGATTGGACAAGCTAAAGTACATTTTTTACAAGTTAAAATTACGTTTTGACTATTTAAAGTATGTTTTTTACAAGTTAAAGTTACGTTTTGACGTGTTAAAGTATGTTTTTTACAAGTTAACGGTACGTTTTGACAAGTTAAAGTATTTTTTTAAAAGTTAAAGTTACGTTTTGACAAGTTAAAGTACATTTTTTACAAGTTAAAGTTATGTTTTGACAAGTTAA
The DNA here is from genome assembly GCA_958296335.1 of Urtica urens. NCBI lineage: Eukaryota > Viridiplantae > Streptophyta > Magnoliopsida > Rosales > Urticaceae > Urtica > Urtica urens. The sequence goes on from OY282520.1 coordinate 29,990,098, forward strand.
AGTACGTTTCAACAAGTTAAAATTACGATTTGATAAGTTAAAGTACATTTTTCACAAGTTAAAATTACGTTTTGACAAGTTTAAGAATGGTTTTTACAAGTTAAAGTTACGTTTTGACAAGTTAAAGTTACATTTTGACAAGTTAAAGTATGTTTTTAACAAGTTAAAGTTACGTTTTGACAAGTTAAAGTATGTTTCTTACAAGTTAAAGTTACGTTTTGACAAGTTAAAGTACGTTTCAACAAGTTTAAATTACGTTTTTACAAGTTAAAGGGCATGTTTTACAAGTTTAAGTTACGTTTTGACACGTTAAAGTTACGTTTCAACAAGTTAAAATTATATTTTGCCAAGTTAAAGTACATTTTTTACAAATTAGAGTTACGTTTTGACAAGTTAAAGTGTTTTTTGTATAAGTTAAAGTTACGTTTTGACAATTTAAAGTACGTTTCAACAAGTTTAAAGTTACAGATTGACAAGTTAAAGTACATATTTTACAAGTTAAAGTATGTATCTTACAAGTTAAAGTTACGCTTTGACAAGTTAAAGTACGTTTCAACAAGTTAAAATTACGTTTTCATAAGTTAAAGTACATTTTTTACAAGTTAAAGTTACGTTTTGAAAAGTTAAAGTACTTTTCAACATGTTAAAATTACGTTTTGACAAGTTAGAGTATATTTTTTACCAGTTAAAGTTACGTTCTGAAAACTTAAAGTATGTTTTTTAGAAGTTTAAGTTACGTTTTTCCAAGTTAAAGTACATCTCCACAAGTTAAAATTACGTTTTGACAAGTTAAAGTACAATTTTTACAACTTAAAGTTATGTTTTGTCAAGTTAAATTATGTTTTTTACAAGTTATAATTACATTTTGACAAGTTAAATTACATTTTTTACAAATTAAAGTTACGTTTTGAGAAATTAAAGTGTTTGTTGTATACGTTTAATTTACATTTTAACAATTTAAAGTACGTTTAAACAAGTTTACAGTTACGGATTGACAAGTTAAAGTACATTTTTTACAAGTTAAAGTATGTTTCTTACAAGTTAAAGTTACGCTTTGACAAGTTAAAGTACGTTTCAACAAGTTAAAATTACGTTTTCACAAGTTAAAGTACATTTTTTACAAGTTAAAGTTACGTTTTGACAAGTTAAAGTACATTTCAACATGTTAAAATTAGGTTTTGACAAGTTAGAGTATAATTTTTACCAGTTAAAGTTATGTTTTGAAAACTTTAAGTATGTTTTTTACAACTTAAAGTTACGTTTTTTCAAGTTAAAGTACATCTCCACAAGTTAAAATTACGTTTTTTACAAGTTAAAGTTAAGTGTTGACAAGTTAAAGTATGTTTTTTACAAGTTCAAGTTACGTTTTGACAAGTTAAAGTACGTTTCAACAAGTTAAATTTACGATTTCACAAGTTAATTACATTTTTACAAGTTGAACTTATGTTTTGACAAGTTAGAGTACGTTTCAACAAGTTAAAATTACGTTTTGACAATTTAAAATACGTTTTTTACAAGTTAAACTTACGTTTTGACAAGTTAAAGTATGTTTTTTACAAGTTTTGACAAGTTAAAGTATGTTTCTTACAAGTTAAAGTTTCCTTTCGACAAGTTAAAGTACGTTTCAACAAGTTCAAATTACGTTTTTATAAGATAAAGTGCATGTTTTACAAGTTTAAGATACGTTTTGACAACTTAAAGTTACGTTTCAACAAGTTAAAGTTACATTTTGACAAGTAAAAGTACATTTTTTACAAGTTAAAGTTACGTTTTGACAAGTTACACTGTGTTTTTTACAAGTTAAAGTTTCGTTTTGAAAAGTTAAAGTACGTTTAAACAAGTGTCAATTACGTTTTGACAAGTTAAATTACATTTTTACAAGTTAAAGTTATGTTTTGACAAGTTAAAGTACGGTTCAACAAGTTAAAATCACGATTTGATAAGTTAAAGTACATATTTTACAAGTTAAAATTACGTTTTGACAAGTTAAAGTTACGTTTTGACAAGTTAAAGTATGTTTTTAAGAAGTTAAAGTTACGTTTTGACAAGTTAAATTATGTTTCTTAAAAGTTAAAGTTACGTTTTGACAAGTTAAAGTACGCTTCAACAAGTTTAAATTATGTTTTTACAAGTTAAAGTACAATTTTTACAAGTTAAAGTTACGTTTGGTCAAGTTAAATGATGTTTTTTACAAGTTAAAGTTACGTTTTGACAAGTTAAAGTTACGTTTTTACAATTTAAAGTTACGTTTTGAAAACTTAAATTTTTTTTTACAAGTTAAAGTTACGTTTTTCCAAGTTAAAGTACATCTCAACAAGTTAAAATTACGTTTAGACAAGTAAAAGTACAATTTTTTCAATTTAAGTTACGTTATGTCAAGTTAAATGATGTTTTTTACAAGTTAAAGTTACGTTTTGACAAGTTAAAGTATGTTTTTTACAAGTTCAAGTTACATTTTGACAAGTTAAAGTACGTTTCAACAAGTTAAATTTACGATTTCACAAGTTAATTACATTTTTACAAGTTAAACTTATGTTTTGACAAGTTAAAGTACGTTTCAACAAGTTAAAATTACGTTTTGACGATTTAAATTACATTTTCTAAAATTTAAAGTTACGTTATGACAAGTTAAAGTACGTTTCAACATGTTAAAATTACGTTTTGACAAGTTAGAGTACATTTTTTACAAGTTAAAGTTATGTTTTGACAAGTTAAAGTGTGTTTTTTACAAGTTAAAGTTACGTTTTCAAAAGTTAAAGTACGTTTCAACAAGTGTCAATTATGTTTTTACAAGATAAAGTACATTTTTTACAAGTTAAAGTTATGTTTTGACAAGTTAAAGTACGTTTCAACAAGTTAAAATTACGATTTGATAAGTTAAAGTACATAATTAACAAGTTAAAATTACGTTTTGACAAGTTAAAGTTAAGTTTTGACAAGTTAAAGTATGTTTTTAACAAGTTAAAGTTACGTTTTGACAAGTTAAAGTATGTTTCTTACAAGTTAAAGTTACGTTTTGACAAGTTAAATTACTTTTCAACAAGTTTAAATTACGTTTTTACAAGTTAAAGTGCATGTTTTACAAGTTTAAGTGACGTTTTGACAAGTTAAAGTTACGTTTCAACAAGTTAAAGTTACATTTTGACAAGTTAAAGTTACCTTTTTTTCAAATTAAAGTTACGCTTTGACAAGTTAGTGTGTTTTTTGTATATGTTAAAGTTACATTTTGACAATTTAAAGTACGTTTCTACAAGATTAAACTTACGGATAGACAAGTTAAAGTACATTTTTTACAAGTTAAAGTATGTTTCTTACAAGTTAACGTTACGTTTTGACAAGTTAAAGTACGTTTCAACAAGTTAAAATTACGTTTTGACCAGTTAAATTATATTTTCTAAAAGTTAAAGTTACGTTATGACAAGTTAAAGTACGTTTCAACATGTTAAAATTACGTTATGACAAGCTAGAGTATATTTTTTACCATTTAAAGTTACGTATTGAAAACTTAAAGTATGTTTTTTACAAGTTAAAGTTACGCATTTCAAAGTTAAAGTAAATCTCAACAAGTTAAAATTACGTTTTGACAAGTTAAAGTACAATTTTTTCAAGTTAAAGTTACGTTATGTCAAGTTAAATGATGTTTTTTACAAGTTAAAGTTACGTTTTGACAAGTTAAAGTATGTTTTTTACAAGTTGAAGTTACATTTTGACAAGTTAAAGTACGTTTCAACAAGTTAAATTTACGATTTCACAAGTTAATTACATTTTTAAAAGTTAAACTTATATTTTGATAAGTTAAAGTACGTTTCAACAAGTTAAAATTACGTTTTGACAATTTAAAATACATTTTCTAAAAGTTAAAGTTACGTTATGACAAGTTAAAGTACGTTTCAACATGTTAAAATTACGTTATGACAAGTTAGAATATTTTTTTTACCAGTTAAAGTTACGTTTTGAAAACTTAAAGTATGTTTTTTACAAGTTAAAGTTACGTTTTTCCAAGTTAAAGTATAGCTAAACAAGTTATAATTACGTTTTGACAAGTTAAAGTACAATTTTTACAAGTTTGTCAAGTTAAATGATGTTTTTTAAAAGATAAAGTTACGTTTTGACAAGTTAAATTATGTTTTTTTCAAGTTCAAGTTACGTTTTTTAAAGTTAAAGTATGTTTCTTACAAGTTAAAGTTACGTTTTGACAAGTTAACGTACGTTTCAACAAGTTAAAATTAAGTTTTCAAAAGTTAAATTACATTTTCTAAAAGTTAAAGTTACGTTATGATAAGTTAAAGTACGTTTCAACATGTCAAAATTACGTTATGACAAGTTAGGGTATATTTTTTACCAGTTAAAGTTACGTTTTGAAAACTTAAAGTCTGTTTTTCACAAGTTAAAGTTACGTTTTTCCAAGTTAAAATACATTTCAACAAGTTAAAATTACGTTTTGACATGTTAAAGTACAATTTTTACAAGTTAAAGTTACGTTTTGTCAAGTTAAAGTATGATTTTTACAAGTTAAATTTACGTTTTGACAAGTTAAAGTATGTTTTTTACAAGTTAAAGTTACGTTTTGACAAGTTAAAGTATGTTTCTTACAAGTTAAAGTTACGTTTTGACAAGTTAAAGTACGTTTCAACAAGTTAAAATTACGTTTTGACAATTTAAAATACATTTTCTAAAAGTTAAAGTTACGTTATGACAAGTTAAAGTACGTTTCAACATGTTAAAATTACGTTATGACAAGTTAGAATATTTTTTTTACCAGTTAAAGTTACGTTTTGAAAACTTAAAGTATGTTTTTTACAAGTTAAAGTTACGTTTTTCCAAGTTAAAGTACAGCTAAACAAGTTATAATTACGTTTTGACAAGTTAAAGTACAATTTTTACAAGTTTGTCAAGTTAAATGATGTTTTTTAAAAGATAAAGTTACGTTTTGACAAGTTAAATTATGTTTTTTTCAAGTTCAAGTTACGTTTTTTAAAGTTAAAGTATGTTTCTTACAAGTTAAAGTTACGTTTTGACAAGTTAACGTACGTTTCAACAAGTTAAAGTTAAGTTTTCACAAGTTAAATTACATTTTCTAAAAGTTAAAGTTACGTTATGAGAAGTTAAAGTACGTTTCAACATGTCAAAATTACGTTATGACAAGTTAGGGTATATTTTTTACCAGTTAAAGTTACGTTTTGAAAACTTAAAGTCTGTTTTTCACAAGTTAAAGTTACGTTTTTCCAAGTTAAAATACATTTCAACAAGTTAAAATTACGTTTTGACATGTTAAAGTACAATTTTTACAAGTTAAAGTTACGTTTTGTCAAGTTAAAGTATGATTTTTACAAGTTAAATTTACGTTTTGACAAGTTAAAGTATGTTTTTTACAAGTTAAAGTTACGTTTTGACAAGTTAAAGTATGTTTCTTACAAGTTAAAGTTACGTTTTGACAAGTTAAAGTACGTTTCAACAAGTTCAAATTACGTTTTCACAAGTTAATGTACATTTTTTATAAGTTAAAGTTACGTTTTGACAAGTTAAAGTACTTTTCAACATGTTAAAATTTCGTTTTGACAAGTTAGACTATATTTTTTACTAGTTAAAGTTACGTTTTGAAAACATAAAGTATGATTTTTACAAGTTAAAGTTACGTTTTGACTAGTTAAAGTATGTTTCTTACAAGTTAAAGTTACATTTCGACAAGTTAAAGTACGTTTCAACAAGTTTAAATTACAATTTTATAAGATAAAGTGCATGTTTTACAAGTTTAAGTTACGTTCTGAGAAGTTAAAGTTACATTTCAACAAGTTAAAGTTACATTTTGACAAGTTAAAGTACATTTTTTACAAGTTAAAGTTACGTTTTGATAAGTTAAAGTGTGTTTTTTACAAGTTAAAGTTACGTTTTGACAATTTAAAGTACATTTTTAACAAGTTAAAGTTACGTTTTGACAAGTTAAAATATGTTTCTATCATGTTAAAGGTACGTTTTTACAAGTTAAAGTGCATGTTTATAAGTTTAAGTTACGTTTTGACAAGTTAAAGTTACGTTTAAACAAGTTAAAGTTACATTTTTACAAGTTAAAATACATTTTTACAAATTAAAGTTATATTTTTACAAGTTAAAGTTACGTTTTGCCAATTTAAAGTACGTTTCAACAAGTTTAAAGTTACGGATTGACAAGTTAAAGTACATTTTTAACAAGTTAAAGTATGTATCTTACAAGTTAAAGTTACGTTTTGACAAGTTAAAGTACGTTTCAACATGTTAAAATTACGTTATGACAAGCTAGAGTATATTTTTTACCAGTTAAAGTTACGTTTTGACAACTTAAAGTATGTTTTTTACAAGTTAAAGTTACGCTTTTCAAAGTTAAAGTACATCTCAACAAGTTAAAATTACGTTTTGACAAGTTAAAGTACAATTTTTACAAGTTTGTCAACTTAAATGATGTTTTTTACAAGTTAAAGTTACGGTTTGACAAGTTAAAGTATGTTTTTTACAAGTTCAAGTTACGTTTTTACAAATTAAAGTGTGTTTTTTACAAGTTAAAGTTACGTTTTGAAAAGTTAAAGTACGTTTCAACAAGTGTCAATTACGTTTTGACAAGTTAAAGTACATTTTTTACAAGTTATAGTTATGTTTTGACAAGTTAAAGTACGTTTCAACAAGTTAAAATTACGATTTGACAAGTTAAAGTCCATTTTTTACAAGTTAAAATTACGTTTTGACAAGTTAAAGTATGTTTTTTACAAGTTAAAGTTACGTTTTGACAAGTTAAAGTATGTTTTTTACAAGTTAAAGTTACGTTTTGACAAGTTTAAGTATGTTTCTTACAAGTTAAAGTTACGTTTTGACAAGTTAAAGTAAGTTTCAACAAGTTTAAATTATGTTTTTACAACTTAAAGTGCATGTTTTACAAATTTAAGTAACGTTTCGACAAGTTAAAGTTATGTTTCAACAAGTTAAATTTACATTTTGACTAGTTAAAGTACATTTTTTACAAATTAAAGTTATGTTTTGACAAGTTAAAGTGTTTTTTGTAGAAGTTAAAGTTACGTTTTGACAATTTAAAGTACGTTTCAACAAGTTTAAAGTTACGGATTGACAAGTAAAAGTACATTTTTTACAAGTTAAAGTATGTTACTTACAAGTTAAAGTTACGATTTCAAAAGTTAAAGTACGTTTCAACAAGTCAAAATTACGTTTTCACAAGTTCAAGTACATTTTCTAAAAGTTAAAGTTACGTTTTGACAAGTTAAAGTATGTTTCAACATGTTAAAATTACGTTATGACAAGTTAGAATATATTTTTTACCAGTTAAAGTTACGTTTTGAAAACTTAAAGTATGTTTTTTACAAGTTAAAGTTACATTTTTCCAAGTTAAAGTACATTTCTACAAGTTAAAATTACGTTTTGACAAGTTAAAGTACAATTTTTACAAGTTAAAGTTACATTTTGTCAAGTTAAATTATGTTTTTTACAAGTTAAAGTTACGTTTTAACAACTTAAACTATGTTTTTTACAAGTTAAAGTTACATTCCGACAAGTTGAATTACGTTTAAACAAGGTAAATTTACGATTTCACAAGTTAATTACATTTTTACAAGTTAAACTTATGTTTTGAAAATTTAAAGTACGTTTCAACAAGTTAAAATTACTGTTTGACAATTTAAAATACATTTTTTACAAGTTAAAGTTACGTTTTGACAAGTTAAAGTATGTTTTTTACAAGTTAAAGTTACGTTTTGACAAGTTAAAATATGTTTCTTACAATTTAAAGGTACGTTTTGACAAGTTAAAGTACGTTTCAACAAGTTTAAATTACGTTTTTACAAGTTAAAGTGCATGTTTTACAAGTTTAAGTTACGTTTTGACAAGTTAAAGTTATGTTTCAACAAGTTAAATTTACATTTTGACAAGTTAAAGTACATTTTTTACAAATTAAAGTTACGTTTTGACAAGTTAAAGTATGTTTCAACAAGTTAAAATTACGTTTTCACAAGTTAAAGTACATTTTCTAAAAGTTAAAGTTATGTTATGACAAGTTGAAGTACGTTTCAACATGTTAAAATTACGTTATGACAAGTTAGAGTATATTTTTTACAAGTTAAGGTTACGTTTTGAAAACTTAAAGTATGTTTTTTACAAGTTAAAGTTACGTTTTTCCAAGTTAAAGTACATCTCAACAAGTTAAAATTACGTTTTGACAAGTTAAAGTACAATTTTTACAAGTAAAAGTTATGTATTGTCAAGTCAAATGATGTTTTTCACAAGTTAAAGTTACGTTTTGACAAGTTAAAGTATGTTTTTTAGAAGTTCAAATTACGTTTTGACAAGTTAAAGTATGTTTCTTAAAAGTTAAAGTTACGTTTTGACAAGTTAAAGTACGCTTCAACAAGTTAAAATTACGTTTTCACAAGTTAAAGTACATTTTCTAAAAGTTAAAGTTACGTTATGACAAGTTAAAGTACGTTTGAACATGTTAAAATTATGTTATTACAAGTTAGAGTATATTTTTAACCAGTTAAAGTTACGTTTTGAAAACTTAAAGTATGTTTTTCACAAGTTAAAGTTACGTTTTTCCAAGTTAAAATACATTTCAACAAGTTAAAATTACGTTTTGACAATATAAAGTACAAGTTTTACAAGTTAAAGTTACATTTTGACAAGTTAAAGTACATTTTTTACAAATTAAAGTTACGTTTTGACAAGTTAAAGTGTTTTTTGTATAAGTTAAAGTTACGTTTTGACAATTTAAAGTACGTTTCAACAAGTTTAAAGTTACGGTTGGACAAGTTAATGTACATTTTTTACAAGTTAAAGTATGTTTCTTACAAGTTAAAGTTACGTTTTGACAAGTTAAACTACGTTTCAAAAAGTTAAAATTATGTTTTCACAAGTTAATGTACATTTTTTACAAGTTAAAGTTACGTTTTGAGAAGTTAAAGTACTTTTAACCATGTTAAAATTACATTTTGACAAGTTAGATTATATTTTTTACCAGTTAAAGTTACGTTTTGAAAACTTAAAGTATGATTTTTACAAGGTAAAGTTACGTTTTTCCAAGTTAAAGTACATCTCAACAAGTTAAAATTACGTTTCGACAAGTTAAAGTACAATTTTTACAAGTTAAACTTACGTTTTGTAAAGTTAAATGATATTTTTTACAAGTTAAAGTTACGTTTTGACAAGTTAAAGTATGTTTTTTACAAGTTAAATTACGTTTCGACAAGTTAAAGTATGTTTCTTACAAGTTAAAGTTACCTTTTGACAGGTTAAAGTACGTTTCAACAAGTTTAAATTACAATTTTATAAGATAAAGTGCATGTTTTACAAGTTTAAGTTATGTTTTGACAAGTTAAAGTTACGTTTCAACAAGTTAAAGTTACATTTTGACAAGTTGAAGTACATTTTTTACAAGTTAAAGTTACGTTTTGACAAGTTAAAGTGTGTTTTTTACTAGTTAAAGTTATGTTTTGACAAGTTAAAGTACATTTTTTAGAAGTTAAATATATGTTTTGACAAGTTAAAGTACGTTTCAACATGTTAAAATTACGTTATGACAAGTTAGAGTATATTTTTTAACAGTTAAAGTTACGTTTTGAAAACTTAAAGTATGTTTTTTACAAGTTAAATTTACGATTTCAAAAGTTAATTACATTTTTACAAGTTAAACTTACGTTTTGACAAGTTAAAGTACGTTTCAACAAGTTAAAATTACGTTTTGACAATTTAACATACATTTTCTAAAAGTTAAAGTTACGTTATGACAAGTTAAAGTACGTTTCAACATGTTAAAATTACGTTATGACAAGTTCGAGTATATTTTTTACCAGTTAAAGTTACGTTTTGAAAACTTAAAGTATGTTTTTTACAAGTTAAAGTTACGCTTTTCAAAGTTAAAGTACATCTCAACAAGTTAAAATTACGTTTTGACAAGTTAAAGTACAATTTTTACAATTTTGTCAAGTTAAATGATGTTTTTTACAAGTTAAAGTTACGTTTTGACAAGTTAAAGTATGTTTTTTACAAGTTCAAGTTACGTTTTGACAAATTAAAGTATGTTTCTTGCAAATTAAAGTTATGTTTTGAGAAGTTAAAGTACGTTTCAACAACTTAAAATTACGTTTTCACAAGTTAAAGTACATTTTCTAAAAGTTAAAGTTACGTTATGACAAGTTAAAGTACGTTTCAACATGTTAAAATTACGTTATGACAAGTTAGAGTATATTTTATACCAGTTAAAGTTACGTTTTGAAAACTTATAGTATGTTTTTCACAAGTTAAAGTTACGTTTTTCCAAGTTAAAATACATTTCAACAAGTTAAAATTACAATTTGACAAGTTAAAGTACAATTTTTACAAGTTAAAGTTACGTTTTGTCAAGTTAAAGTATGTTTTTACAAGTTAAAGTTACGTTTTGACAAGTTAAAGTATGTTTTTTACAAGTACAAGTTACATTTTGACAAGTTAAAGTACGTTTCAACAAGTTAAATTTACGATTTCACAAGTTAATTACATTTTTACAAGTTAAACTTATGTTTTGACAAGTTAAAGTACGTTTCAACAAGTTAAAATTACGTTTTGACAATTTAAAATACAGTTTTCACAAGTTAAAGTTACGTTTTGACAAGTTAAAGTATGTTTTTTACAAGTTAAATTACGTTTTAGACTAGGTAAAGTATGTTTCTTACAAGTTAAAGTTACATTTTGACAAGTTAAAATACGTTTCAACAAGTTTAAATTACAATTTTATAAGATAAAGTGCATGTTTTACAAGTTTAAGTTACGTTTTGAGAAGTTAAAGTTACGTTTCAACAAGTTAAAGTTACATTTTGACAAGTTAAAGTACATTTTTTACAAGTTAAAGTATGTTACTTACAAGTTAAAGTTACGTTTTGAAAAGTTAAGGTACGTTTCAACAAGTTAAAATTACGTTTTCACAAGTTCAAGTACATTTTTTAAAAGTTAAAGTTACGTTTTGACAAGTTAAAGTACGTTTCAACATGTTAAAATTACGTTATGACAAGTTAGAGTATTTTTTTTACCAGTTAAAGTAACGTTTTGAAAACTTAAAGTATGTTTTTTACAAGTTAAAGTTACATTATTCCAAGTTAAAGTACATTTCTACAAGTTAAAATTACGTTTTGACAAGTTAAAGTACAATTTTTACAAGTTAAAGTTACATTTTGTCAAGTTAAATTATGTTTTTTACAAGTTAAAGTTACGTTTTGACAACTTAAACTATGTTTTTTACAAGTTAAAGTTACATTCCGACAAGTTGAAGTACGTTTAAAAAAGATAAATTTACGATTTCACAAGTTAATTACATTTTTACAAGTTAAACTTATGTTTTGACAATTTAAAGTACGTTTCAACAAGTTAAAATTACGTTTTGACAATTTAAAACACATTTTTTACAAGTTAAAGTTACGTTTTGACAAGTTAAAGTATGTTGTTTACAAGTTAAAGTTACGTTTTGACAAGTTAAAATATGTTTCTTACAATTTAAAGGTAAGTTTTGACAAGTTAAAGTACGTTTCAACAAGTTTAAATTACGTTTTTACAAGTTAAAGTGCATGTTTTACAAGTTTAAGTTACGTTTTGACAAGTTAAAGTTATGTTTCAACAAGTTAAATTTACATTTTGACAAGTTAAAGTACATTTTTTACAAATTAAAGTTACATTTTGACAAGTTAAAGTATGTTTCAACAAGTTAAAATTACGTTTTCCCAAGTTAAAGTACATTTTCTAAAAGTTAAAGTTATGTTATGACAAGTTAAAGTACGTTTCTACATGTTAAAATTACGTTATGACAAGTTAAAGTATATTTTTTACAAGTTAAGGTTACGTTTTGAAAACTTAAAGTATGTTTTTTACAAGTTAAAGTTACGTTTTTCCAAGTTAAAGTACATCTCAACAAGTTAAAATTACGTTTAGACAAGTTAAAGTACAATTTTTACAAGTAAAAGTTATGTATTGGCAAGTCAAATGATGTTTTTTACAAGTTAAAGTTACGTTTTGACAAGTTAAAGTATGTTTTTTACAAGTTCAAATTACGTTTTGACAAGTTAAAGTATGTTTCTTAAAAGTTAAAGTTACGTTTTGACAAGTTAAAGTACGCTTCAACAAGTTAAAATTACGTTTTCACAAGTTAAAGTACATTTTCTAAAAGTTAAAGTTACGTTATGACAAGTTAAAGTACGTTTCAACATATTAAAATTATGTTATTACAAGTTAGAGTATATTTTTAACCAGTTAAAATTACGTTTTGAAAACTTAAAGTATGTTTTTCACAAGTTAAAGTTACGTTTTTCCAAGTTAAAATACATTTCAACAAGTTAAAATTACGTTTTTACAATTTAAAGTACAAGTTTTACAAGTTAAAGTTACATTTTGTCAAGTTAAAGTATGTTTTTTACAAGTTAAAGTTACGTTTTGACAAGTTAAAGTATGTTTTTTACAAGTTAAAGTTACGTTTCAACATGTTAAAGTTACATTTTGACAAGTTAAAGTATATTTTTTACAAATTAAAGTTACATTTTGGCAAGTTAAAGTGTTTTTTGTATAAGTTAAAGTTACGTTTTGACAATTTAAAGTACGTTTCAACAAGTTTAAAGTTACGGTTGGACAAGTTAATGTAAATTTTTTACAAGTTAAAGTATGTTTCTAACAAGTTAAAGTTACGTTTTGACAAGTTAAACTACGTTTCAACAAGTTAAAATTATGTTTTCACAAGTTAATGTACATTTTTTACAAGTTAAAGTTACGTTTTGAGAAGTTAAAGTACTTTTAACCATGTTAAAATTACATTTTGACAAGTTAGACTATATTTTTTACCAGTTAAAGTTACGTTTTGAAAACTTAAAGTATGATTTTTACAAGGTAAAGTTACGTTTTTCCAAGTTAAAGTACATCTCAACAAGTTAAAATTACGTTTCGACATGTTAAAGTACAATTTTTACAAGTTAAACTTACGTTTTGTAAAGTTAAATGATGTTTTTTACAAGTTAAAGTTACGTTTTGACAAGTTAAAGTATGTTTTTTACAAGTTAAATTACGTTTCGACAAGTTAAAGTATGTTTCTTACAAGTTAAAGTTACCTTTTGACAAGTTAAAGTACGTTTCAACAAGTTTAAATTACAATTTTATAAGATAAAGTGCATGTTTTACAAGTTTAAGTTATGTTTTGACAAGTTAAAGTTACGTTTCAACAAGTTAAAGTTACATTTTGACAAGTTGAAGTACATTTTTTACAAGTTAAAGTTACGTTTTGACAAGTTAAAGTGTGTTTTTTACTAGTTAAAGTTATGTTTTGACAAGTTAAAGTACATTTTTTAGAAGTTAAATATATGTTTTGACAAGTTAAAGTACGTTTCAACATGTTAAAATTACGTTATGACAAGTTAGAGTATATTTTTTAACAGTTAAAGTTACGTTTTGAAAACTTAAAGTATGTTTTTTACAAGTTAAAGTTACGTTTTTCAAAGTTAAAGTACATTTCAACAAGTTAAAATAACGTTTTGACAAGTTAAAGTACAATTTTTACAAGTTAAAGTTATGTTTTGTCAAGTTAAATTATGTTTTTTACAAGTTAAAGTTACGTTTAGACAAGTTAAACTATGTTTTTTAGAAGTTAAAGTTATATTCCGACAAGTTGAAGTACGTTTAAACAAGTTAAATTTACGATTTCACAAGTTAATTACATTTTTACAAGTTAAACTTATGTTTTGACAAGTTAATACGTTTCAACACTTAAAATTACATTTTGACAATCTAGAATACATTTTTTACAAGTTAAAGTTACGTTTTGACATGTTAAAGTATGTTTTTTTCAAGTTAAAGTTACGTTTTGACAAGTTAAAATTACGTTTTGACAATTTAAAATACATTTTTTACAAGTTAAAGTTATGTTATAACAAGTTAAATTACGTTTCAACTAGTTGAAATTACGTTTTGACAATTTAAAATACATTTTTTACAAGTTAAAGTTACGTTTTGACAAGTTAAAATATGTTTTTTACAAGTTAATGTTACGTTTTGACAAGTTAAATTATGTTTTTTAAAATTTAAAGTTACGTTTTGAAAAGTTAAAATATGTTTCTTGCAAGTTAAAGATACGTTTTTCCAAGTTAAAGTTACGTTTTGGCAATTTAAAGTGCATGTTTTACAAGTTTAAGTTACGTTTTGACAAGTTAAAGTTACGTTTCAACAAGTTAAAGTTTCATTTTGACAAGTTAAAGTACATTTTTACAAATTAAAGTTACCTTTTTACAAGTTAAAGTGTTTTTTGTACAAGTTAAAATTACGTTTTGACAATTTAAAGTACGTTTCAACAAGTTTAAAGTTACGGATTGACAAGTTAAACTACATTTTTTACAAGTTAAATATGTTTATTACAAGTTAAAGTTACGTTTTGACAAGTTAAAGTACGTTTCAACAAGTTAAAATTACGTTTTCACAAGTTAAAGTACATTTTCTAAAAGTTAAAGTACGTTTCAACATCTTAAAATTACGTTATGACAAGTTAGTGTATATTTTTTACCAGTTAAATTACGTTTTGAAAATTAAAGTATGTTTTTCACAAGTTAAAGTTACGTTTTTCCAAGTTAAAATACATTTCAACAAGTTAAAATTACGTTTTGACAAGTTAAAGTAGAATTTTTACAACTTAAAGTTACGTTTTGTCAAGTTAAATTATGGTTTTTACAGGTTAAAGTTACGTTTTGACAAGATAACTATGTTTTTTACAATATAAAGTTACATTCCGACAAGTTGAAGTACGTTTAAACAAGGTAAATTTATGATTTCACAAGTGAATTACATTTTTACAAGTTATACTTATGTTTTGACAAGTTAAAGTACGTTTCAACAAGTTAAAATTACGTTTTGACAATCTAAAATACATTTTTTACAAGTTAAAGTTACGTTTTGACAAGTTAAAGTACAAGTTTTACAAGTTAAAGTTACGTTTTGACAAGTTAAAATATGTTTCTTACAAGTTAAAGGTACGTTTTGACAAGTTAAAGTATGTTTTTTACAAGTTAAAGTTACGTTTCAACATGTTGAAGTTACATTTTGACAAGTTAAAGTACATTTTTTACAAATTAAAGTTACGTTTTGACAAGTTAAAGTGTTTTTTGTATAAGTTAAAGTTACGTTTTGACAATTTAAAGTACGTTTCAACAAGTTTAAAGTTATGGATGGACAAGTTAATGTACATTTTTTACAAGTTAAAGTATGTTTCTTACAAGTTAAAGTTACGTTTTGACAAGTTAAACTACGTTTCAACAAGTTAAAATTATGTTTTCACAAGTTAATGTACATTTTTTACAAGTTAAAGTTACGTTTTGAGAAGTTAAAGTACTTTTAACCATGTTAAAATTACATTTTGACAAGTTAGACTATATTTTTTACCAGTTAAAGTTACGTTTTGAAAACTTAAAGTATGATTTTTACAAGGTAAAGTTACGTTTTTCCAAGTTAAAGTACATCTCAACAAGTTAAAATTACGTTTCGACAAGTTAAAGTACAATTTTTACAAGTTAAACTTACGTTTTGTAAAGTTAAATGATGTTTTTTACAAGTTAAAGTTACGTTTTGACAAGTTAAAGTTGTTTTTTACAAGTTAAATTACGTTTCGACAAGTTAAAGTATGTTTCTTACAAGTTAAAGTTACCTTTTGACAAGTTAAAGTACGTTTCAACAAGTTTAAATTACAATTTTATAAGATAAAGTGCATGTTTTACAAGTTTAAGTTACGTTTTGACAAGTTAAATTTACGTTTCAACAAGTTAAAGTTACATTTTGACAAGTTAAAGTATATTTTTTACAAGTTAAAGTTACGTTTTGACAAGTTAAAGTGTGTTTTTTACAAGTTAAAGTTATGCTTTGACAATTTAAAGTACATTTTTTAGAAGTTAAATATATGTTTTAACAAGTTAAAGTACGTTTCAACATGTTAAAATTACGTTATGACAAGTTAGAGTATATTTTTTAACAGTTAAAGTTACGTCTTTCAAAATTAAAGTACATTTCAACAAGTTAAAATTACGTTTTGACAAGTTAAAGTACAATTTTTACAAGTTAAAGTTCTGTTTTGTCAAGTTAAATTATGTTTTTTACAAGTTAAAGTTACGTTTTGACAAGTTAAACTATATTTTTTAGAAGTTAAAGTTATGTTCCGACAAGTTGAAGTACGTTTAAACAAGGTAAATTTACGATTTCACAAGTTAATTACATTTTTACAAGTTAAACTTGTGTTTTGACAACTTAAAGTACGTTTCAACAAGTTAAAATTACGTTTTGACAATCTAAAATACATTTTTTACAAGTTAAAGTTACGTTTTGACATGTTAAAGTATGTTTTTTTCAAGTTAAAGTTACGTTTTGACAAGTTAAAATATGTTCCTTACAAGTTAAAGGTACGTTTTGACAAGTTAAAGTACGTTTCAACAAGTTTAAATTACGTTTTTACAAGTTAAAGTGCATGTTTTACAAGTTTAAGTTACGTTTTGACAAGTTAAAGTTACGTTTCAACAAGTTAAAGTTACATTTTGATAAGTTAAAGTACATTTTTTACAAATTAAAGTTACGTTTTGACAAGTTAAAGTACGTTTCAACAAGTTTAAAGTTACGGATTGACAAGTTAAAGTACATTTTTTAAAAGTTAAAGTATGTTTCTTACAAGTTAAAGTTACTATATGACAAGTTAAAGTACGTTTCAACAAGTTAAAATTACGTTTTCACAAGTTAAAGTACATTTTCTAAAAGTTAAAGTTACGTTATGACAAGTTAAAGTAGGTTTCAACATGTTAAAATTACGTTATGACAAGTTAGAGTATATTTTTTACCAGTTAGAGTTACGTTTTAAAAACTTAAAGTATGTTTTTCACAAGTTAAAGTTACGTTTTGACAAGTTAAACTATGTTTTTTACAAGTTAAAGTTACATTCCGACAAGGTGAAGTACGTTTAAACAAGGTAAATTTACGATTTCACAAGTTAATTACATTTTTACTAGGTAAACTTATGTTTTGACAAGTTAAAGTACGTTTCAACAAGTTAAAATTACGTTTTGACAATTTAAAATACATTTTTTAAAAGTTAAAGTTACGTTTTAACAAGTTAAAATATGTTTTTTACAAGTTAAAGTTACGTTTTGACAAGTTAAAATCTGTTTCTTACAAGTTAATGGTACGTTTTGACAAGTTAAAGTACGTTTCAACAAGTTTAAAATACGTTTTTACAAGTTAAAGTGCATGTTTTACAAGTTTAAGTTACGGTTTAACAAGTTAAAGTTACGTTTCAACAAGTTCAAGTTACATTTTGACAAGTTAAAATATATTTTTCACAAATTAAAGTTACGTTTTGACAAGTTAAAGTGTTTTTTGCATAAGTTAAAGTTACTTTTTGATAATTTAAAGTACGTTTCAACAAGTTTAAAGTTACGGATTGACAAGTTAAAGTACATTTTTTACAAGTTAAAGTATGTTTCTTACAAGTTAAAGTTACGTTTTGACAAGTTAAAGTACGTTTCAACAAGTTAAAATTACGTTTTCACAAGTTAAAGTACATTTTCTAAAAGTTAAAGTTACGTTATGACAAGTTAAAGTAGGTTTCAACATGTTAAAATTACGTTATGACAAGTTAGAGTATATTTTTTACCAGTTAGAGTTACGTTTTGAAAACTTAAAGTATGTTTTTCACAAGTTAAAGTTACGTTTTGACAAGTTAAACTATGCTTTTTACAAGTTAAAGTTACATTCCGACAAGTTGAAGTACGTTTAAACAAGGTAAATTTATGATTTCACAAGTTAATTACATTTTTACTAGGTAAACTTATGTTTTGACAAGTTAAAGTACGTTTCAACAAGTTAAAATTACGATTTGACAATTTAAAATACATTTTTTAAAAGTTAAAGTTACGTTTTAACAAGTTAAAGTATGTTTTTTAAAAGTTAAAGTTACGTTTTGACAAGTTAAAATATGTTTCTTACAAGTTAAAGGTACGTTTTGACAAGTTAAAGTACGTTTCAACAAGTATAAAATACGTTTTTACAAGTTAAAGTGCATGTATTACAAGTTTACGTTACGGTTTAACAAGTTAAAGTTACGTTTCAACAAGTTCAAGTTACATTTTGACAAGTTAAAATATATTTTTCACAAATTAAAGTTACGTTTTGACAAGTTAAAGTGTTTTTTGCATAAGTTAAAATTACTTTTTGATAATTTAAAGTACGTTTCAACAAGTTTAAAGTTACGGATTGACAAGTTAAAGTACATCTTTTACAAGTTAAAGTATGTTTCTTACAAGTTAAAGTTACGTTTTGACAAGTTAAAGTACGTTTCAACAAGTTAAAATTACGTTTTTACAAGTTAAAGTACATTTTCTAAAACTTAAAGTTACGTTATGACAATTTAAAGTACATTTCAACATGTTAAAATTACATTATGACAATTTAGAGTATACTTTTTACCAGTTAAAGTTACGTTTTGAAAACTTAACGTATGTTTTTCACAAGTTAAAGTTACGTTTTTCATAATAAAAATACATTTCAACAAGTTAAAATTTCGTTTTGACAAGTTAAAGTAGAATTTTTACAAGTTAAATATACGTTTTGCCAAGTTAAATTATGGTTTTTACAAGTTAAAGTTACATTTTGACAAGTTAAACTATGTTTTTTACAAGTTAAAGTTACATTCCGACAAGTTGAAGTATGTTTAAACAAGGTAAATTTACGATTTCACAAGCTAATTACATTTTCAAATGTTTAACTTATGTTTTGACAAGTTAAAGTACGTTTCAAAAAGTTAAAGTTACGTTTTGAAAATTTAAAATACATTTTTTACTAGTTAAAGGTACGTTTTGACAAGTTAAAGTATGTTTTTTACAAGTTAAAGTTACGTTTTCACAAGTTAAAATATGTTTCTTACAAGTTAAAGGTACGTTTTGACAAGTTAAAGTACGTTTCACCAGGTGTAAAATACGTTTTAACAAGTTAAAGTGCATGTTTTACAAGTTTAAGTTACGTTTTGACAAGTTAAAGTTACGTTTCAACAAGTTAAAGTTACAGTTTGACAAGTTGAAGTTACCTTTTTTTCAAATTATAGTTACGTTTTGACAAGTTACTGTGTTTTTTGTATATGTTAAAGTTACGTTTTGACAATTTAAAGTACGTTTCTACAAGATTAAACTTACGGATAGACAAGTTAAAGTACATCTTTTACAAGTTAAAGTATGTTTCTTACAAGTTAAAGTTACGTTTTGACAAGTTAAAGTACGTTTCAACAAGTTAAAATTACGTTTTCACAAGTTAAAGTACATTTTCTAAAACTTAAAGTTACGTTATGACAAGTTAAAGTACGTTTCAACATGTTAAAATTACGTTATGACAATTTAGAGTATACGTTTTGCCAAGTTAAAGTAGAATTTTTACAAGTTAAATATACGTTTTGCCAAGTTAAATTATGTTTTTTACAAGATAAAGTTACGTTTTGACAAGTTAAACTATGATTTTTACAAGTTAAAGTTACATTCCGACAAGTTGAAGTACGTTTAAACAAGGTAAATTTACGATTTCACAAGTTAATTAAATTTACAAGTTAAAGTACGTTTCAACAAGTTAAAATTACGTTTTGACAATCTAAAATACATTTTTTACAAGTTAAAGTTACGTTTTGACATGTTAAAATATGTTCCTTACAAGTTCAAGGTACGTTTTGACAAGTTAAAGTACGTTTCAACAAGTTTAAATTACGTTTTTAGAAGTTAAAGTGCATGTTTTACAAGTTTAAGTTACGTTTCAACAAGTTAAAGTTACATTTTGATAAGTTAAAGTACATTTTTTACAAATTAAAGTTACGTTTTGACAAGTTAAAGTACGTTTCAACAAGTTTAAAGTTACGGATTGACAAGTTAAAGTACATTTTTTACAAGTTAAAGTATGATTCTTACAAGTTAAAGTTACTTTATGACAAGTTAAAGTACGTTTCAACAAGTTAAAATTACGTTTTCACAAGTTAAAGTACATTTTCTAAAAGTTAAAGTTACGTTATGACAAGTTAAAGTAGGTTTCAACATGTTAAAATTACGTTATGACAAGTTAGAGTATATTTTTTACCAGTTAGAGTTACGTTTTGAAAACTTAAAGTATGTTTTTCACAAGTTAAAATTACGTTTTTCCAAGTTAAAATACATTTCAACAAGTTAAAATTTCGTTTTGATAAGTTAAAGTAGAATTTTTACAAGTTAAAGATACGTTTTGTCAAGTTAAATTATGGTTTTTACAAGTTAAAGTTACGTTTTGACAAGTTAAACTATGTTTTTTACAAGTTAAAGTTACATTCCGACAAGTTGAAGTACGTTTAAACAAGGTAAATTTACGATTTCACAAGTTAATTACATTTTTACAAGGTAAACTTATGTTTTGACAAGTTAAAGTACGTTTCAACAAGTTAAAATTACGTTTTGACAATTTAAAATACATTTTTTAAAAGTTAAAGTTACGTTTTGACAAGTTAAAGTATGTTTTTTACAAGTTAAATTTACGTTTTGACAATTTAAAATATGTTTCTTACAAGTTAAAGGTACGTTTTGACAAGTTAAAGTACGTTTCAACAAGTTCAAGTTACATTTTGACAGGTTAAAATATATTTTACACAAATTAAAGTTACGTTTTGACAAGTTAAAGTGTTTTTTGCATAAGTTAAAGTTACTTTTTGATAATTTAAAGTACGTTTCAACAAGTTTAAAGTTACGGATTGACAAGTTAAAGTACATTTTTTACAAGTTAAAGTATGTTTCTTACAAGTTAAAGTTACGTTTTGACAAGTTAAAGTACGTTTCAACAAGTTAAAATTACGTTTTCACAAGTTAAAGTACATTTTCTAAAACTTAAAGTTACGTTATGACAAGTTAAAGTACGTTTCAACATGTTAAAATTACGTTATGACAATTTAGAGTATACTTTTTACCAGTTAAATTTACGTTTTGAAAACTTAACGTATGTTTTTCACAAGTTAAAGTTACGTTTTTCCAAGTTAAAATACATTTCAACAAGTTAAAATTTCATTTTGACAAGTTAAATTAGAATTTTTACAAGTTAAATATACGTTTTGCCAAGTAAAATTATGGTTTTTACAAGTTAAAGTTACATTCCGACAAGTTGAAGTATGTTTAAACAAGGTAAATTTACGATTTCACAAGCTAATTACATTTTCAAAAGTATAACTTATGTTTTGACAAGTTAAAGTACGTTTCAAAAAGTTAAAGTTACGTTTTGACAATTTAAAATACATTTTTTACTAGTTAAAGGTACGTTCTGACAAGTTAAAGTACGTTTCACCAGGTGTAAAATACGTTTTAACAAGTTAAAGTGCATGTTTTACAAGTTTAAGTTACGTTTTGACAAGTTAAAGTTACGTTTCAACAAGTTAAAGTTACATTTTGACAAGTTAAAGTTACCTTTTTTTCAAATTAAAGTTACGTTTTGACAAGTTACTGTGTTTTTTGTATATGTTAAAGTTACGTTTTGACAATTTAAAGTACGTTTCTTCAAGATTAAATTTACGGATAGACAAGTTAAAGTACATTTTTTACAAGTTAAAGTATGTTTCTTACAAGTTAAAGTTACGTTTTGACAAGTTAAAGTACGTTTCAACAAGTTAAAATTACGTTTTCACAAGTTAAAGTACATTTTCTAAAACTTAAAGTTACGTTATGACAAGTTAAAGTACGTTTCAACATGTTAAAATTACGTTATGACGATTTAGAGTATACTTTTTACCAGTTAAAATTTCGTTTTGACAAGTTAAAGTAGAATTTTTACAAGTTAAATGTACGTTTTGCCCAGTTAAATTATGTTTTTTACAAGATAAAGTTACGTTTTGACAAGTTAAACTATGATTTTTACAAGTTAAAGTTACATTCCGACAAGTTGAAGTACGTTTAAACAAGGTAAATTTACGATTTCACAAGTTAATTTCATTTTTACAAGGTAAACTTATGTTTTGACAAGTTAAAGTACGTTTCAACAAGTTAAAATTACGTTTTGACAATTTAAAATACATTTTTTACTAGTTAAAGTTACGTTTTGACATGTTAAAGTATGTTTTTTACAAGTTAAAGTTACGTTTTGACAAGTTAAAATATGTTTCCTACAAGTTAAAGGTACGTTTTGACAAGTTAAAGTACGTTTCAACAAGTTTAAAATACGTTTTTACAATTTAAAGTGCATGTTTTACAAGTTTAAGTTACGGTTTAACAAGTTAAAGTTACGTTTCAACAAGTTCAAGTTACATTTTGACAAGTTAAAATATATTTTTCACAAATTAAAGTTACGTTTTGACAAGTTAAAGTGTTTTTTGCATAAGTTAAAGTTACTTTTTGATAATTTAAAGTACGTTTCAACAAGTTAAAGTTACGGATTGACAAGTTAAAGTACATTTTTTACAAGTTAAAGTATGTTTTTTACAAGTTAAAGTTACGTTTTGACAAGTTAAAGTACGTTTCAACAAGTTAAAATTACGTTTTCACAAGTTAAAGTACATTTTCTAAAACTTAAAGTTACGTTATGACAAGTTAAAGTACGTTACAACATGTTAAAATTACGTTATGACAATTTAGAGTATACTTTTTACCAGTTAAAGTTACGTTTTGAAAACTTAACGTATGTTTTTCACAAGTTAAAGTTACGTTTTTCCAAGTTAAAATACATTTCAACAAGTTAAAATTTCGTTTTGACAAGTTAAAGTAGAATTTTTACAAGTTAAATATACGTTTTGCCAAGTTAAATTATGGTTTTTACAAGTTAAAGTTACATTTTGACAAGTTAAACTATGTTTTTTACAAGTTAAAGTTACATTCCGACAAGTTGAAGTATGTTTAAACAAGGTAAATTTACGATTTCACAAGCTAATTACATTTTCAAAAGTTTAACTTATGTTTTGACAACTTAAAGTACGTTTCAAAAAGTTAAAGTTACGTTTTGACAATTTAAAATACATTTTTTACTAGTTAAAGGTACGTTTTGACAAGTTAAAGTATGTTTTTTACAAGTTCAAGTTACGTTTTCACAAGTTAAAATATGTTTCTTACAAGTTAAAGGTACGTTTTGACAAGTTAAAGTACGTTTCACAAGGTGTAAAATACGTTTTAACAAGTTAAAGTGCATGTTTTACAAGTTTAAGTTACGTTTTGACAAGTTAAAGTTACGTTTCAACAATTTAAAGTTACATTTTGACAAGTTAAAGTTACCTTTTTTTCAAATTAAAGTTACGTTTTGACAAGTTACTGTGTTTTTTGTATATGTTAAAGTTACGTTTTGACAATTTAAAGTACGTTTCTACAAGATTAAAGTTACGTATTGACAAGTTAAAGTTCCTTTTTTTACAAGTTAAAGTATGTTTCTTACAAGTTAAAGTTACGTTTTGACAAGTTAAAGTACGTTTCAACAAGTTAAAATTACGTTTTCACAAGTTAAAGTACATTTTCTAATGCTTAAAGTTACGTCATGATAAGTTAAAGTACATTTCAACATGTTAAAATTACGTTATGACAATTTAGAGTATACTTTTTACCAGTTAAAGTTACGTTTTGAAAACTTAACGTATGTTTTTCACAAGTTAAAGTTACGTTTTTCCAAGTTAAAATACATTTCAACAAGTTAAAATTTCGTTTTGACAAGTTAAAGTATAATTTTTACAAGTTAAATATACGTTTTGCCAAGTAAAATTATGGTTTTTACAAGTTAAAGTTACATTCCGACAAGTTGAAGTATGTTTAAACAAGGTAAATTTACGATTTCACAAGCTAATTACATTTTCAAAAGTATAACTTATGTTTTGACAAGTTAAAGTACGTTTCAAAAAGTTAAAGTTACGTTTTGACAATTTAAAATACATTTTTTACTAGTTAAAGGTACGTTCTGACAAGTTAAAGTACGTTTCACCAGGTGTAAAATACGTTTTAACAAGTTAAAGTGCATGTTTTACAAGTTTAAGTTACGTTTTGACAAGTTAAAGTTACGTTTCAACAAGTTAAAGTTACATTTTGACAAGTTAAAGTTACCTTTTTTTCAAATTAAAGTTACGTTTTGACAAGTTACTGTGTTTTTTGTATATGTTAAAGTTACGTTTTGACAATTTAAAGTACGTTTCTTCAAGATTAAATTTACGGATAGACAAGTTAAAGTACATTTTTTACAAGTTAAAGTATGTTTCTTACAAGTTAAAGTTACGTTTTGACAAGTTAAAGTACGTTTCAACAAGTTAAAATTACGTTTTCACAAGTTAAAGTACATTTTCTAAAACTTAAAGTTACGTTATGACAAGTTAAAGTACGTTTCAACATGTTAAAATTACGTTATGACGATTTAGAGTATACTTTTTACCAGTTAAAATTTCGTTTTGACAAGTTAAAGTAGAATTTTTACAAGTTAAATGTACGTTTTGCCCAGTTAAATTATGTTTTTTACAAGATAAAGTTACGTTTTGACAAGTTAAACTATGATTTTTACAAGTTAAAGTTACATTCCGACAAGTTGAAGTACGTTTAAACAAGGTAAATTTACGATTTCACAAGTTAATTTCATTTTTACAAGGTAAACTTATGTTTTGACAAGTTAAAGTACGTTTCAACAAGTTAAAATTACGTTTTGACAATTTAAAATACATTTTTTACTAGTTAAAGTTACGTTTTGACATGTTAAAGTATGTTTTTTACAAGTTAAAGTTACGTTTTGACAAGTTAAAATATGTTTCCTACAAGTTAAAGGTACGTTTTGACAAGTTAAAGTACGTTTCAACAAGTTTAAAATACGTTTTTACAATTTAAAGTGCATGTTTTACAAGTTTAAGTTACGGTTTAACAAGTTAAAGTTACGTTTCAACAAGTTCAAGTTACATTTTGACAAGTTAAAATATATTTTTCACAAATTAAAGTTACGTTTTGACAAGTTAAAGTGTTTTTTGCATAAGTTAAAGTTACTTTTTGATAATTTAAAGTACGTTTCAACAAGTTTAAAGTTACGGATTGACAAGTTAAAGTACATTTTTTACAAGTTAAAGTATGTTTTTTACAAGTTAAAGTTACGTTTTGACAAGTTAAAGTACGTTTCAACAAGTTAAAATTACGTTTTCACAAGTTAAAGTACATTTTCTAAAACTTAAAGTTACGTTATGACAAGTTAAAGTACGTTACAACATGTTAAAATTACGTTATGACAATTTAGAGTATACTTTTTACCAGTTAAAGTTACGTTTTGAAAACTTAACGTATGTTTTTCACAAGTTAAAGTTACGTTTTTCCAAGTTAAAATACATTTCAACAAGTTAAAATTTCGTTTTGACAAGTTAAAGTAGAATTTTTACAAGTTAAATATACGTTTTGCCAAGTTAAATTATGGTTTTTACAAGTTAAAGTTACATTTTGACAAGTTAAACTATGTTTTTTACAAGTTAAAGTTACATTCCGACAAGTTGAAGTATGTTTAAACAAGGTAAATTTACGATTTCACAAGCTAATTACATTTTCAAAAGTTTAACTTATGTTTTGACAACTTAAAGTACGTTTCAAAAAGTTAAAGTTACGTTTTGACAATTTAAAATACATTTTTTACTAGTTAAAGGTACGTTTTGACAAGTTAAAGTATGTTTTTTACAAGTTCAAGTTACGTTTTCACAAGTTAAAATATGTTTCTTACAAGTTAAAGGTACGTTTTGACAAGTTAAAGT
The DNA here is from genome assembly GCA_958296335.1 of Urtica urens. NCBI lineage: Eukaryota > Viridiplantae > Streptophyta > Magnoliopsida > Rosales > Urticaceae > Urtica > Urtica urens. The sequence goes on from OY282520.1 coordinate 30,015,818, forward strand.
ACGTTTCACAAGGTGTAAAATACGTTTTAACAAGTTAAAGTGCATGTTTTACAAGTTTAAGTTACGTTTTGACAAGTTAAAGTTACGTTTCAACAATTTAAAGTTACATTTTGACAAGTTAAAGTTACCTTTTTTTCAAATTAAAGTTACGTTTTGACAAGTTACTGTGTTTTTTGTATATGTTAAAGTTACGTTTTGACAATTTAAAGTACGTTTCTACAAGATTAAAGTTACGTATTGACAAGTTAAAGTTCCTTTTTTTACAAGTTAAAGTATGTTTCTTACAAGTTAAAGTTACGTTTTGACAAGTTAAAGTACGTTTCAACAAGTTAAAATTACGTTTTCACAAGTTAAAGTACATTTTCTAATGCTTAAAGTTACGTCATGATAAGTTAAAGTACATTTCAACATGTTAAAATTACGTTATGACAATTTAGAGTATACTTTTTACCAGTTAAAGTTACGTTTTGAAAACTTAACGTATGTTTTTCACAAGTTAAAGTTACGTTTTTCCAAGTTAAAATACATTTCAACAAGTTAAAATTTCGTTTTGACAAGTTAAAGTATAATTTTTACAAGTTAAATATACGTTTTGCCAAGTTAAATTATGGTTTTTACAAGTTAAAGTTACATTTTGACAAGTTAAACTATGTTTTTTACAAGTTAAAGTTACATTCCGACAAGTTGAAGTATGTTTAAACCAGGTAAATTTACTATTTCACAAGCTAATTACATTTTCAAAAGTTTAACTTATGTTTTGACAAGTTAAAGTACGTTTCAAAAAGTTAAAGTTACGTTTTGACAATTTAAAATACATTTTTTACTAGTTAAAGGTACGTTTTGAGAACTTAAAGTATGTTTTTTACAAGTTAAAGTTACGTTTTCACAAGTTAAAATATGTTCCTTACAAGTTAAAGGTACGTTTTGACAAGTTAAATTACGTTTCACCAGGTGTAAAATACGTTTTAACAAGTTAAAGTGCATGTTTTACAAGTTTAAGTTACGTTTTGACAAGTTAAAGTTACGTTTCAACAAATTAAAGTTACATTTTGACAAGTTAAAGTATATTTTTTACAAATTAAAGTTACATTTTGACAAGTTAAAGTGTTTTTTGTACAAGTTAAAATTAGGTTTTGACAATTTAAAGTACGTTTCAACAAGTTTAAGGTTAAGGATTGACAAGTTAAAGTACATTTTTTCCAAGTTAAAGTATGTGTCTTACAAGTTAAAGTTACGCTTTAACAAGTTAAAGTACGTTTCAACAAGTGAAAATTACGTTTTCACAAGTTAAAGTACATTTTTTACAAGTTAAAGTATGTGTCTTACAAGTTAAAGTTACGCTTTGACAAGTTAAAGTATGTTTCAACATGTTAAAATTAAGTTTTGACAAGTTAGAGTATATTTTTTACAAGTTAAAGTTACGTTTTGACAAGTTAAACTACTTTCCAACATGTTAAAATTACGTTTTGACAAGTTAGAGTATATTTTTTACAAGTTAAAATTACGTTTTGAAAACTTAAAGTATGTTTTTTACAAGTTAAAGTTACGTTTTTCCAAGTTAAAGTACATTTTAACAAGTTAAAATTACGTTTTGACAAGTTAAAGTACAATTTTTACAAATTAAAGTTTTATTTAGACAAGTTAAAGTATGTTTTTTACAAGTTAATGTTACATTTTGACAAGTTAAAGTACGTTTCAACAAGTAAAATTTACGATTTCACATGTTATTTACATTTTTACAAGTTAAACTTATGTTTGGACAAGTAAAAGTACGTTTCAACAAGTTAAAATTAAGTTTTGACAATTTAAAATACATTTTGTACAAGTTAAAGTATGTTTTTTACAAGTTAAAGTTACGTTTTGACAAGTTAAAGTATGTTTCTTACAAGTTAAAGTTACCTTTTAACAAGTTAATGTACTTTTCAACAAGTTTAAATTACGTTTTTATAAGATAGTGTATGTTTTACATGTTTAAGTTACGTTTTGATAAGTTAAAGTTACATTTTGACATGTTAAAGTACATTTTTTACGAGTTAAAATTATGTTTTGACAAGTTAAAGTGTTTTTTGTTTTAGTTAAAGTTACGTTTTGAAAATTTAAAGTACGTTTCAACAAGTTTAAAGTACGTTTTTTACAAGTTAAAGTGTGTTTCTTACAAGTTAAAGTTACGTTTTGACAAGTTCAAGTTACGTTTTCACAAGTTAAATTACATTTTTTACAAGTTAAAGTTACGTTTCGACAAGTTAAAGTATGTTTCAACATGTGAAAATTACGTTTTGACAAATTAAAGTACGTTTCAACAAGTTAAAATTACGTTTTAACAAGTTAAAGTAAATTTTTTTAAAAGTTAAAGTTACGTTTGGACAAGATAAAGTACGTTTCAACATGTTAACATTACGTTATGACAAGTTAGAGTATATTTTTTAACAGTTAAAGTTACGTTTTCAAAACTTAAAGTATGTTTTTCACAAGTTAAAGTTATGTTTTTCCAAGTTAAAGGACATTTCAACAAGTTAAAATTACGTTTTGACAAGTTAAAGAAGATTTTTTACAAGTTAGTGTTACGTTTTGTCAAGTTAAATTATGTTTTTTACAAGTTAAAGTTACGTTTTGACAAGTTAAAGTATGTTTCTTACAAGTTAATGTTACCTTTTGACAAGTTAAAGTATGTTTCAACAAGTTTGAATTACGTTTTTCTAAGTTAAAGTGCATGTTTTACACGTTTCAGTTACGTTTTGACAAGTTAAAGTTACGTGTCAACAAGTTAAAGTTACGTGTCAACAAGTTAAAGTACATTTTTTCAAGTGAAAGTTACGTTTTGACAAGTTAAAGTGTTTTTTGTTTAAGTTAAAGTTATGTTTTGAAAATTTAAAGTACCTTTCAACAAGTTTAAACTTACGGATTGACAAGTTAAAGTAAATTTTTTACAAGTTAAAGTATGTTTCTTACAAGTTAAAGTTACATTTTGACAAGTTAAAGTTCGTTTCAACAAGTTAAAATTACGTTTTAACAAGTTAAAGTACATTTTCTAAAACTTAAAGTTACGTTTTCACAAGTTAAAGTACGTTGCAACATGTTAAAATTACAAGTGAAAGTTAGGTTTTGAACATATAAAGTATGTTTTTTACAAGTGAAAGTTGCGTTTTGACAAGTTAAAGTATATTTTTTACAAGTTAAAGTTACGTTTTCACAAGTTAAAATATGTTTCTTACAAGTTAAAGGTACGTTTTGACAAGTTAAATTACGTTTCAACAAGTTTAAATTACGTTTTTACAAGTTAAAGTGCATATTTTAAAAGTTTAAGTTAAGTTTTGACAAGTTAAAGTTATGTTTCAACAAGTTAAAGTTATGTTTTGACAAGTTAAAGAACATTTTTTACAAATTAGAATTACGTTTTTACAAGTTCAAGTGTTTTTTGTACAAGTTAAAGTTAGGTTTTTACAATTTAAAGTACGTTTCAACAAGTTTAAAGTTACAGATTGACAAGTTAAAGTACATTTTTTACAAGTTAAAGTATGTTTCTTAGAAGTTAAAGTTACGTTTTGACAAGTTAAAGTACGTTTCAACAAGTTAAAATTAGGTTTTCACAAGTTCAAGTACATTTTCTAAAAGTCAAAGTTACGTTTTGACAAGTTGAAGTACGTTTCAACATGTTAAAATTACGTTTTGACAAGTTAGAGTATAATTTTTACCAGTTAAAGTTAAGTTTTGAACATATAAAGTATGTTTTTTACAAGTTAAAGTTACGTTTTTCCAAGTTAAAGTACATTTCATCAAGTTAAATTCACATTTTGACAAGTTAAAGTACAATTTTACAAGTTAAAGTTATGTTTTGTCAATTAAAATTATGTTTTTTACAAGTTAAAGTTACGTTTTGACAAGTTAAAGTATGTTTTTTACAAGTTAAAGTTACGTTCTGACAAGTTAAAGTACGTTTCAACAAGTTAAATTTACAATTTGACAAGTTAAAGTACATTTTTATAAGTTAAAGTTATGTTTTGACAAGTTAAAGTACGTATCTACAAGTTAAAATTACGTTTTGACGAGTTAAAATACATTTTTTACAAGTTAAAGTTACGTTTTGACAAGTTAAAGTGTGTTTTTTACAAGTTAAAGTTACGTTTTAACAAGTTAAAGTACATTTCAACATGTGTCAATTACGTTTTGATAAGTTAGAGTTTATTTTTTACAAGTTAAAGTTACGTTTTATAAAGTTAAAGTACATTTTTTTACATATTCAAATTACGTTTTTCAAAGTTAAAATAAATTGCAATAAGCTAAAATTACATTTTGAAAAGTTAAAGTACAATTTTAACAAGTAAAAATTATGTTTTATCAAGTTAAAGTAGGTTTTTTACAAATTGAAGTTATGTTTTGACAAGGTAAAGTATGTTTTTTACAAGTAAAAGTTACGTTTTGACAAGTTAAAGTACATTTTTTACAAGTTAAAGGTACGTTTTAACAATTTAAAATTACGTTTTGACAAGTTAAAGTTACGTTTTGACAAGTTAAAGTATGTTTTTTACCTGTTAAAGTTACTTTTTGACAAATTAAAATATGTTATTTACAAGTTAAAGTTACGTTTTGACAAGTTAAAGTACGTTTGAACAAGTTTAAATTACGTTTTTACAAGTTAAAGTGCATGTTTTACAAGTTTAAGTTACGTTTTGACAAGTTTAATTACATTTTTTACAAGTTAAAGTTACGTTTTAACAAGTTAAAGTTACGTTTTGACAAGTTAAAGTTACGTTTTGACAAGTTAAAGTATGTTTTTTACATGTTAAAGTTACATTTTGACAAGTTAAAATACATTTTTTACTAGTTAAAGTTACGTTTTGACAAGTTAAAGTATGATTTTTACAAGTTAAAGGTACGTTTTTAACAAGTTAAAGTAGTTTCAACAAATTGAAATTACGTTTTTACAAGTTTAAGTGCATGCTTTACATGTTTAAGTTACGTTTTGAGATGTTAAAGTTACGTTTCAACAAGTTAAAGTTACATTTTGGCAAGTTAAAGTACATTTTTTACAAATTAAAGTTACGTTTAGTCAAATTAAAGTGTTTTTTGTATAAGTTAAAGTTACGTTTTGACAATTTAAAGTACGTTTCAACAAGTTAAAATTACGTTTTCAAATGTTAAAGTACATTTTTTACAAGTTAAAGTTACGTTTTGACAAGTTAAAGTAAGTTTCAACATGTTAAAATTACGTTTTGACAAGTTAAATTACAATTTTTACAACTTAAAGTTACGTTTTGTCAAGTTAAATTATGTTTTTTACAAGTTAAAGTTACATTTTGACAAGTTAAACTATGTTTTTACAATTTAAAGTTACATTTTGACAAGTTAAAGTATGTTTTTTACAAGTTAAAGTGACATTCAGACAAGTTAAAGTACGTTTCAACAAGTTAAATTTACGATTTCACAAGTAAATTACATTTTTACAAGTTAAACTAATGTTTTGACAAGTTAAAGTACGTTTTAACAAGTTAAAATTACGTTTTGACAAGTTAAAATACATTTTTGAAAAGTTAAAGTTACGTTTTGACAAGTTTAAGTATATTTTTTACAAGTTAAAGTTACGTTTTGACAAGTTAAAGGATGTTTCTTTCAAGTTAAAGTTACCTTTTCACAAGTTAAAGTAAGTTTCAACAAGTTTAAATTACGTTTTTACAAGTTAAAGTACTTTTTTTACAAGTTAAGGTTACGTTTTGACAAGTTAAAGTGTTTTTTTGTTTAAGTTAGAGTTACGTTTTGACAATTTGATGTTCGTTTCAACAAGTTTAACATTATGGATTGACAAGTTAAAGTACATTTTTACAAGTAAAAGTATGTTTCTTACAAGTTAAAGTTATGTTTTGACAAGTTAAAGTACGTTTCAACAAGTTAAAATTACGTTTTCACAAGATAAAGTTACGTTTTGTCAAGTTAAATTATGTTTTTTACAAGTTAAAGTTACGTTTGACAAGTTAAAGTATGTTTTTTACAAGTTAAAGTTACGTTCTGACAAGTTAAATTACGTTTCAACAAGTTAAATTTATGATTTCACAAGTTAAGTATATTTTTACAAGTTAAAGTACGTTTCAACAATTTAAAATTACGTTTTGACAAGTTAAAGTACATTTTTATAAGTTAAAGTTATGTTTTGACAAGTTAAAGTACGTTTCAACAAGTAAAAATTACGTTTTGACGAGTTAAAATACATTTTTTACAAGTTGAAGTTACATTTTGACAAGTTAAAGTGTGTTTTTTACAAGTTAAAGTTACGTTTTATCAAGTTAAAGTACATTTCAACATGTGTCAATTACGTTTGACAAGTTAAAGTACATTTTTTACAAGTAAAAGTTACGTTTTAATAAGTTAAAGTTTGTTTCAACAAGTTAATATTACGTTTTGACAAGTTAGAGTTATTTTTTACAAGTTAAAGTTACGTTTTATAAACTTAAAGTACATTTTTTACATGTTAAAATTACGTTTTTCAAAGTTAAAATACATTTCAATAAGTTAAAATTACGTTTTGACAAGTTAAAGTACACTTTTAACAAGTTAAAATTATGTTTTATCAAGTTAAAGTAGGTTTTTTACAAGTTAAAGTTACGTTTTGACAAGTTAAAGTATTTTTTTTACAAGTTACAGGTACGTTTTGACAAGTTAAAATATGTTTCTTACAAGTTAAAGGTACGTTTTGACAAGGTAAAGTACGTTTCAAAAAGTTTAAATTACGTTTATACAAGTTTAAGTGCATGTTTTACAAGTTTAAGTTACGTTTTGACATGTTAAAGTTACGTTTCAACAAGTTAAAGTTACATTTTGGCAAGTTAAAGTACATTTTTTACAAATTAAAGTTACGTTAAGTCAAATTAAAGTGTTTTTTGTATAAGTTAAAGTTACGTTTAGACAATTTAAAGTACGTTTCAACAAGTTTAAAGTTACGGATTGACAAGTTAAAGTACATTTTTTACAAGTTAAAGTATGTTTCTTAGAAGTTAAAGGTGCGTTTTGACAAGTTAAAGTATGTTTCGACAAGTTAAAATTATGTTTTCATAAGTTAAAGTACATTTTCTACAAGTTAAAGTTACGTTTTGACAAGTTAAAGTAAGTTTCAACATGTTAAAATTACGTTTTGACAAGTTAGAGTATATTTTTTACCAGTTAAAGTTACGTTTTGTAAACTTAAAGTATGTTTTTTACAAGTTAAAGGTACGTTTTGACAAGTTAAGTACGTTTCAACAAGTTTAAATTACGTTTTTACAAGTTTAAGTGCATGTTTTACAAGTTTTAATTACGTTTTGACATGTTAAAGTTACGTTTCAACAAGTTAAAATTACGTTTTGACAATTTAAAATACATTTTTTAAAAGTTAAAGTTACGTTTTGACAAGTTAAAGTATGTTTTTTACAAGTTAAAGTTACGTTTTGACAAGTTAAAATATGTTTCTTACAATTTAATGTTACGTTTTGACAAGTTAAATTACGTTTTTACAAGTGAAAGTGCATGTTTTACCTGTTTAAGTTATGTTTTGACAAGTTAAAATACATTTTTTACAAGTTAAAGTTACGTTTTAACAAGTTAAAGTTACGTTTTGACAAGTTAAAGTTACATTTTGACATGTTAAAGTAAGTTTTTTACAAGCTAAAGTTACGTTTTGACAAGTTAAAATACATTTTTTACAAGTTAAAGTTACGTTTTGACAAGTTAAAGTATGTTTTTTTTCAAGTTAAAGGTACGTTTTGACAAGTTAAAATATGTTTCTTACAAGTTAAAGGTACGTTTTGACAAGTTAAGTACGTTTCAACAAGTTTAAATTACGTTTTTACAAGTTTAAGTGCATGTTTTACAAGTTTAAGTTACGTTTTGACATGTTAAAGTTACGTTTCAACAAGTTAAAGTTACATTTTGGCAAGTTAAAGTACATTTTTTACAAATTAAAGTTACGTTTTGTCAAATTAAAGTGTTTTTTGTATAAGTTAAAGTTACGTTTTGACAATTTAAAGTACGTTTCAACAAGTTTAAAGTTACAGATTGACAAGTTTAAGTACAATTTTTAAAAGTTAAAGTATGTTTCTTAGAAGTTAAAGGTACCTTTGGACAAGTTAAAGTACGTTTCAATAAGTTAAAATTACGTTTTCACAAGTTAAAGTACATTTTTTACAAGTTAAAGTTACGTTTTGACAAGTTAAAGTAAGTTTCAACATGGTAAAATTACGTTTTGACAAGTTAGAGTATATTTTTTACAAGTTAAAGTTACATTCTGTAAACTTAAAGTATATTTTTTACAAGTTAAAGTTACGTTTTTTCAAGTTAAAGTACATTTCAACAAGTTAAAATTACGTTATGACAAGTTAAAGTACAATTTTTACAAGTTAAAGTTACGTTTTGTGAAGTTAAATTATGTTTTTTACAAGTTAAAGTTACGTTTTGATAAGTTAAAGTATGTTTTTACAAGTTAAAGTTACATTCAGACAAGTTAAAGTACGTTTCAACAAGTTAAATTTACGATTTCAACAGTGAATTACATTTTTACAAGTTAAACTTATGTTTTGACAAGTTAAAGTACGTTTCAACAAGTTAAAATTATTTTTTGAAAAGTTAAAATACATTTTTTACAAGTTAAAGTTACGTTTTGACAAGTTTAAGTATATGTTTTACAAGTTAAAGTTACGTTTTGACAAGTGAAAGTAAGTTTCTTACAAGTAAAAGTTACCTTTTCACAAGTTAAAGTACGTTTCAACAAGTTTAAATTACGTTTTTACAAGTTAAAATACTTTTTTTACAAGTTAAGGTTACGTTTTGACAAGTTAAAGTTACGTTTTGACAAGTTAAAGTTACGTTTTGGCAAGTTAAAGTATGTTTTTTACAAGTTAAAGTTACGTTTTGACAAGTTAAAATATGTTTCTTACAATTTAATGTTACGTTTTGACAAGTTAAATTACGTTTTTACAAGTGAAAGTGCATGTTTTACCTGTTTAAGTTATGTTTTGACAAGTTAAAATACATTTTTTACAAGTTAAAGTTACGTTTTAACAAGTTAAAGTTACGTTTTGACAAGTTAAAGTTACATTTTGACATGTTAAAGTATGTTTTTTACAAGCTAAAGTTACGTTTTGACAAGTTAAAATACATTTTTTACAAGTTAAAGTTACGTTTTGACAAGTTAAAGTATGTTTTTTTTTCAAGTTAAAGGTACGTTTTGACAAGTTAAAATATGTTTCTTACAAGTTAAAGGTACGTTTTGACAAGTTAAAGTACGTTTCAACAAGTTTAAATTACGTTTTTACAAGTTTAAGTGCATGTTTTACAAGTTTAAGTTACGTTTTGACATGTTAAAGTTACGTTTCAACAAGTTAAAGTTACATTTTGGCAAGTTAAAGTACATTTTTTACAAATTAAAGTTACGTTTTGTCAAATTAAAGTGTTTTTTGTATAAGTTAAAGTTACGTTTTGACAATTTAAAGTACGTTTCAACAAGTTTAAAGTTACAGATTGACAAGTTTAAGTACAATTTTTAAAAGTTAAAGTATGTTTCTTAGAAGTTAAAGGTACGTTTGGACAAGTTAAAGTACGTTTCAACAAGTTAAAATTACGTTTTCACAAGTTAAAGTACATTTTTTACAAGTTAAAGTAAGTTTCAACATGGTAAAATTACGTTTTGACAAGTTAGAGTATATTTTTTACAAGTTAAAGTTACATTTTGTAAACTTAAAGTATATTTTTTACAAGTTAAAGTTACATTTTTTCAAGTTAAAGTACATTTCAACAAGTTAAAATTACGTTATGACAAGTTAAAGTACAATTTTTACAAGTTAAAGTTACGTTTTGTGAAGTTAAATTATGTTTTTTACAAGTTAAAGTTTACGTTTTGACAAGTTAAAGTATGTTTTTTACAAGTTAAAGTTACATTCAGACAAGTTAAAGTACGTTTTCACAAGTGAATTACATTTTTACAAGTTAAACTTATGTTTTGACAAGTTAAAGTACGTTTTCACAAGTTAAAATTAAGTTTTGACAAGTCAAAATACATTTTTTACAAGTTAAAGTTACGTTTGGACAAGTTTAAGTATATTTTTTACAAGTTAAAGTTACGTTTTGACAAGTTAAAGTATGTTTCTTACAAGTTAAAGTTACCTTTTCACAAGTTAAAGTACGTTTCAACAAGTTTAAATTACGTTTTTACAAGTTAAAATACTTGTTTTAAGTTAAGGTTACGTTTTGACAAGTTAAAGTGTTTTTTGTTTAAGTTAGAGTTACGTTTTGACAATTTAATGTTCGTTTAAACAAGTTTAAAGTTATGGATTGACAAGTTAAAGTACATTTTTTACAAGTTAAAGTTTGTTTCTTACAAGTTAGAGTTAAGTTTTGACAAGTTAAAGTACGTTTCAACAAGTTAAAATTACGTTTTCACAAGTTAAAGTACGTTTTGACAAGTTAAAGTACGTTACAACATGTTAAAGTTACGTTTTGTCAAGTTAAATTATGTTTTTTACAAGTTAATGTTCCGTTCTGACAATTTAAATTACGTTTCAACAAGTTAAATTTATGATTTCACAAATTAAGTATATTTTTACAAGTTATACTTATGTTTTGACAAGTTAAAGTACGTTTCAACAAGTTAAAATTACGATTTGACAAGTTAAACTACTTTTTTTACATGTTAAAGTTAAGTTTTGATAAGTTAAAATATGTTTCTTACAAAGTAAAAGTTACGTTTTGACAAGTTAAAGTACGTTTCAACAAGTTTAAATTACGTTTTTAAAAGTTAAAGTGCATGTTTTACAAGTTTAAGTTATGTTATAACTAGTTAAAGTTATATTCCATTAAGTTAAAGTTACATTTTGACAAGTTAAAGTACATTTTTTACAAGTTAAAGTTACGATTTGACAAGTTAAAGTGTTTTTGGTACAAAATACAGTTAGGTTTTGACAATTTAAAGTACGTTTCAACAAGTTTAAAGTTACAGATTGACAAGTTAAAGTATATTTCTTACAAGTTAAAGTTACGTTTTGACAAGTTAAAGTGTTTTTTGTACAAGTTAAAGTAAGGTTTTATCAATTTAAAGTACGTTTCATCAAGTTTAAAATTACGTTTTGACAAGTTAAAGTACATCATTTACAAGTTAAAGTTTCGTTTGACAAGTTAAACTACGTTTCAACATGTTAAAATTATGTTTTGACAAGTTGAAGTACATTTCAACAATTGGCAATTATGTTTTGACAAGTTAAAGTACATTTTTTACAAGTTAAAAATACGTTTTGACAAGTTAAAGTATGTTTCAACAAGTTAAAATTAAGTTTTGACAAATTAGAGTATATTTTTTGAAAGTTAAAGTTACGTTTTATAAAGTTAAAGTACGTTTTTTACATGTTAAAATTACGTTTATCCTAGTTAAAATACATTTCAAAATTAAAATTACGTTTTGACAAGTTTAAGTACAATGTTAACAAGTTAAAGTACAATTTTAACAAGTTAAAGTTACGTTATTTCAAATTAAAGTAGGTTTTTTACAAGTTAAAGTTACGTTTTGACAAGTTAAAGTATGTTTCTTACAAGTTAAAATTACGTTTTGACAAGTTAAAGTACGTTTCAACAAGTTTAAATTACGTTTTTACAATTTAAAGTTATGTTTCAACAAGTTAAAGTTACGTTTTGACAAATTCAACTGTTTTTTGTACAAGTTTAAATTACGTTTTTACAAGTTAAAGTGCATGTTTTACAAGTTTAAGTTACATTTTGCCAAGTTAAAGTAATGTTTCAACAAGTTAAAGTTACGGTTGGACAAGTTAAAGTTACGTTTTGACAAGTTAAAGTACGTTTCAACAAGTTTAAATTACGTTTTTACAAGTTAAAGTGCATGTTTTACAAGTTTAAGTTACGTTTTGACAAGTAAAATTTAAGTTTCAACAAGTTAAAGTTACATTTTGACAAGGTAAAGTACATTTTTTACAAGTTAAAGTTACGTTTTGACAAGTTACAGTGTTTTTTGTACAAGTTAAAGTTACGTTTTGACAATTTAAAGTACGTTTCAACAAGTTTAAACTTTCGAATTGACAAGTTAAAGTACATTTTTTACAAGTTCAAGTATGTTTCTTACAAGTTAAAGTTATGTTTTGACAAGTTAAAGTACGATTCAACAAGTTAATATTACGTTTTGACAAGTTAAAGTATATTTCTACACGTTAAAGTTACGTTTTGACAAGTTAAAGTACATTTTTTACAAGTTAAAGTTATGTTTTGACAAGTTAAAGTACAGTTTTTACAAGTTAAAGTTACATTTTGTCAAGTTAAATTATATTTTTTTACAAATTAAAGTTACGTTTTGACAAGTTAATGTATATTGTTTACAAGTTAAAGTTACGTTCTGACAAGTTAAAGTACATTTAAACAAGTTGAAATTACGATTTGACAAGTTAAAGTACATTTTTACAAGTTAAAGTTATGTTTTAACGAGTTAAAGTACGTTTCAACAAGTTAAAATTACGTTTTGACGAGTTAAAGTTTGTTTTTTACAAGTTAAAGTTACGTTTTTACAAGTTAAAGTAAATTTCAACAAGTTAAAATAACAATTTGACAAGTTAAAGTACATTTTTTACAAGTTAAAGTTACGTTATAACAAGTTAAATTACATTTTTAACAAGTTAAAGTTACGTTTTGACAAGTTAACGTATGTTTTTTACAAGTTAAAGTTACGTTTTGACATGTTAAAGTACGTATCAAAAAGTTGAAATTACGTTTTTACAAGTTAAAGTGCATGTTTTATAAGTTTAAGTTACGTTTTGACTAGTTAAAGTTATGTTCCAACAAGTTAAAGTTACATTTTAACAAGTTAAAGTACATTTTTTACAAGTTAAAGTTACGTTTTTACAAGTTAAAGTATGTTTCAATAAGTTAAAATTACGTTATTACAAGTTAAAGTGCATGTTTTACAAGTTTAAGTTACGTTTTGGCAAGGTAAAGTGTTTTATTATACGTTAAAGTTAAGTTTTGACAATTTAAAGTACGTTTCAACAAGTTTAAAGTACGTTTCAACAAGTTTAAAGTTTCGGATTGACAAGTTAAAGTACATTTTTTACAAGTTAAAGTTACGTTTTGACAAGTGAAAGCAGTTTTTTACAAGTTAAAGTTACGTTTTGACAAGTTAAAGTACGTTTCAACAAGTTTAAAATACGTTTTTACAAGTTAAAGTGCATGTTTAACAAGTTTAAGTTATGTTTTTACAAGTTAAAGTGCATGTTTTACAAGTTTAAGTTACATTTTGACAAGTTAAAGTTACGTTTCAACAAGTTAAAGTTACATTTTGACAAGTTAAAGTACATTTTTTACAAGTTAAAGTTACGTTTTGACAAGTTAAAATGTTTTTTGTTTAAGTTAGAGTTACGTTTTGATAATTTAAAGTTCGTTTCAACAAGTTTAAAGTTACGGATTGACAAGTTAAAGTACATTTTTTACAATTTAATGTATGTTTCGTACAAGTTAAAGTTAAGTTTTGACAAGTTAAAGTACGTTTCATCAAGTTAAAATTACGTTTTCACAAGTTAAAGTATGGTTTGACAAGTTAAAGTACGTTTCAACAAGTTAAAGTTACGTTTTGTCAAGCTAAATTATGTTTTTTACAAGTTAAAGTACGTTTCAACAAGTTAAAGTTACGTTTTGACAAGTTAAAGTATGTTTTTTACAAGTTAAAGTTACGTTCTGACAAGTTAAATTACGTTTCAACAAGTTAAATTTACGATTTCACAAGTTAAGTACATTTTTACAAGTTAAACTTATGTTTGGACAAGTTAAAGTTACGTTTTGACAATTAAAGTATGTTTTTTACAAGTTAAAAGTACGTTTTGACAAGTTAAAGTACATTTCAACAAGTTAAAATTACGAATTGACAAGTTAAAGTACATGTTTTACAAGTTAAAGTTACGTTTTGAAAAGTTAAATTATGTTTTTTACAAGTTAAAGTTACGTTTTGACAAGTTAAAGTATGTTTCAACAAGTTAAAGTTCTGTTTCAACAAGTTAAAGTTACATTTTGTCAAGTTAAAGTACATTTTTTACAAGTTAAAGTTACGTTTTGACAAGTTAAACTATGTTTTTTGTACAAGTTTAAATTACGTTTTTACAAGTTAAAGTGCATGTTTTACAAGTTTAAGTTACGTTTTGACAAGTTAAAGTTATGTTTTAACAAGTTAAGGTTACGGTTTGACAAGTTAAAGTATGTTTTTTACTAGTTAAAGTTACGTTTTCACAATTTAAAGTATGTTTCTTACTAGTTAAAGTTACGTTTTGACTAGTTAAAGTACGTTTCAACATGTTTAAATTACGTTTTTACAAGTTAAAGTGCATGTTTTACAAGTTTAAGTTACGTTTTGACAAGTTAAAGTTAAGTTTCAACAAGTTAAAGTTACATTTTGACAAGTTAAAGTACATTCTTTACAAGTTAAAGTTACGTTTTGACAGTTTAAAGTATGTTTCAACAAGTTTAAAGTTACGGATTGACAAGTTAAAGTACATTTTTTACAAGTTAAAGTATGTTTCTTACAAGTTAAAGTTATGTTTTGACAAGTTAAAGTACGTTTGAGCAACTTAAAATTACGTTTTGACAACTTAAAGTACATTTTTTACAAGTTAAAGTTACGTTTTGATAAGTTAAACTATGTTGCAACATGATAAATTTACGTTTTGACAAGTTAAAGTACGATTTTAACAAGTTAAATTTACGTTTTGTCAAGTTAAATTATATTTTTTACAAGTTAAAGTTACGAATTGACAAAGTAAAGTATGTATTTTACAAGTTAAAGTTACGTTTTGACTAGGTTAAGTATGTTTCCTACAAGTTAAAGTTACTTTTTTACAAGTTAAAGTACGTTTCAACAAGTTTAAATTACGTTTTTACAAGTTAAAGTGCATGTTTTACAAGTTTAAGTTTCATTTTGAGAAGATAAAGTTATGTTTCAACAAGTTAAAGTTACATTTTCACAAGTTAAAGTACATTTTTTACAAGTTAAAGTTACGTTTTGACAAGTTAAAGTGTTTTTTGTATAAGTTAAAGTTACGTTTTTACAATTTAAAGTACGTTTCAACAAGTTCAAAGTTTCGGATTGACAGGTTACAGTACATTTTTTACAAGTTAAAGTAGATTTCTTACAAGTTAAAGTTATGTTTTGACAATTTAAAGTACGATTCAACAAGTTAAAGTTACGTTCTGACAACTTAAAGTACGTTTAAACAAGTTAAATTTACGATTTGACAAGTTAAATTACAATTTTATAAGTTAAAGTAATGTTTTGACAAGTTAAAGTCTGTTTTTTACAAGTTAAAGTTACGTTTTGACGAGTTAAAGTACGCTTTATCAAGGGTCAACTACGTTTTGACAAGTTAACGTACATTTTTTACAAGTTAAAGTTATGTTTGACAAGTTAAAGTATGTTTCAACAAGTTAATATTATGTTTTGACAAGTTAGAGTATATTTTTCACAAGTTAAAGTTACGTTTTATAAAGTTAAAGTACATTTTTTATATGTTAAAATTACGTTTTTCCAAGTTAAAATACATTTCAACAAGTTAAAATTATGTTTTGACAAGTTAAAGTACAATGTTAACAAGTTAAAGTACAATTTTAACAGGTAAAAGTTACGTTTTGTCAAGTTAAAGTAGGAATTTTACAAGTTAAAGTTACGAATTGACAAGTTAAAGTATGTTTTTTACAAGTTAAAGTTACGTTTTGACAAGTTAAAGTATGTTTCTTACAAGTTAAAGTTACGTTTTTACAAGTTAAAGTACGTTTCAACAAGTTTATATTACATTTTTACAAGTTAAAGTGCATGTTTTACAAGTTTAAGTTACGTTTTGAGAAGTTAAAGTTATGTTTCAACAAGTTAAAGTTACATTTTCACAAGTTAAAGTACACTTTTTACAAGTTAGAGTTACGTTTTGACAAGTTAAAGTGTTTTTTGTATAAGTTAAAGATACGTTTTGACAATTTAAAGTACGTTTCAACAAGTTTAAAGTTTCGGATTGACAAGTTAAAGTACAGTTTTTACAAGTTAAAGTATGTTTCGTACAACTTAAAGTTTTGTTTTGACATTTAAAGTATGATTCAACTAGTTAAATTACGTTTTGACAAGTTAAAGTATGTTTTCTACAAGTTAAAGTTACGTTTTGACAAGTTAAAGTACATTTTTTACAGGTTAAAGTTACGTTATGACAACTTAAAGTAAATTTAAACAAGTTAAAATTACGATTTGACACGATAAAGTACATTTTTTACAAGTTAAAGTTCTGTTTGGACAAGTTAAAGTGTATTTTTTACAAGTTAAACTTACATTTTGACAAGTTAAAGTACGTTTCAACAAGTTTAAATTACGTTTTTACAAGTTAAACTGCATGTTTTTCAATATTAAGTTACATTTTGACAAGTTAAAGTGTTTTTTGTACAAGTTAAAGTTACATTTTGGCAATTTAAAGTACATTTTAACAAGTTTAAAGTTACGGATTGACAAGTTAAAGTACATTTTTTACAAGTTAAAGTATGTTTCTTACAAGATAAAGTTACATTTTGACAAGTTAAAGTACGTTTCAACAAGTTTAAATTACGTTTTACAAGTTAAAGTACAAATTTTAGAAGTTCAAGTTATGTTTTGACAAGTTAAAGTTACATTTCGACAACTTAAAGTTACGTTTTGACAAGTTAAATTGTTTTTTGTACAACTTAAAGTTATTATTTGACAATTTAAAGTATTTTTTGTACAAGTTAAAGTTACATTTTAACATTTTAAAGTACGTTTTAACAATTTAAAATTACGATTTGACAAATTAAAGTACATTTTTACAAGTTAAAGTTATGTTTTGACAAGTTAAAGTACGTTTTAACAAGTTTAAAATACGTTTTTACAAGTTAAAGTACATATTGTACAAGTTAAAGTTACATTTTGACAAGTTAAAGTACGTTTCAGCAATTTAAAATTACGTTTTAACAAGTTAAAGTACATTTTTTACAGGTTAAAGTTAAGTTTTGACAAGTTAAAGTACGTTTCAACAAGTTAAAATTAAGATTTGACAAGTTAAAGTACATTTTTAACAAGTTAAATATATGTCTTGACAAGTTAAAATACGTTTCAAAAAGTTAAAATTACGTTTTGACAAGTTAAAGTACATTTCTTACAAGTTAAAGTTACGTTTTGACAAGTTAAAGTGTGTTTTTTACAAGTTTAAGTTACGTTTTGACAAGTTAAAGTTACGTTTCGACAAGTTAAACTTACATTTTGACAAGTTAAAGTATATAATTTACAAGTTAAAGTTACGTTTTGACATGTTAAAGTGTGTTTTTTACAAGTTTAAGTTACGTTTTGACAAATTAAAGTTAAGTTTCAACAAGTTAAAGTTAGATTTTAACAAGTTAAAGTACATATTTTATAAGTTAAAGTTACGTTTTGACAAGTTAAAGTTTGTTTTTTGTACAAGTTAAAGTTACATTTTGACAATTTAAAGTACATTTCAACAAGTTTAAAGTTACGGATTGACAAGTTAAAGTACATTTTTTACAAGTTAAAGTATGTTTCGTATAAGTTAAAGTTACGTTTTTACAAGTTAAAGTACGTTTCAGCAACTTAAAATTATGTTTTGACAAGTTAAAGTATATTTTTTACAAGTTAAAGTTACGTTTTGACAAGTTAAAGTAAGTTTCAACAAGTTAAAATTAAGATTTGACAAGTTAAAGTACATTTTTTACAAGTTAAAGTTATGTTTTGACAAGTTAAAATACGTTTCAAAAGTTAAAATTACGTTTCGACAAGTTAAAGTACATTTTTTACGAGTTAAAGTTAAGTTTTGACTAGTTAAAGTGTTTTTTGTATAAGTTAAAGTTACGTTTTGACAAATTAAAGTACGTTTCAACAAGGTAAAATTACGATTGGACACGTTAAAGTACATTTTTTTCAAGTTTAAGTTATGTTTTGACAAGTTAAAGTACGTTTCAAAAAGTTAAAATTACGTTTTGACAGGTTAAAGTACATTTTTTACAAGTTAAAGTTACGTTTTGACAAGTTAAAGTGTGTTTTTTACAAGTTAAAGTTAGGTTTTGACAAGTTAAAGTACATTTCAACAAGTTTAAATTACGTTTTTACAAGTTAAAGTACATTTTTTAGAAGTTATAGTTACATTTCGACAACTTAAAGTTACGTTTTGACAAGTTAAAGTGTTTTTGTAAAAGTTAAAGGTACGTTTTGACAATTTAAAGTGTTTTTTGTACAAGTTAAACTTACATTTTGACAATTTAAAGTACGTTTCATCATGCTAAAATTACGATTTGACAAGTTAAAGTACATTTTTACAAGTTACAGGTATGTTTTGACAAGTTAAAGTATGTTTCAACAAGTTAAAATTACATTTTTATAAGTTAAAGTACATATTTTACAAGTTAAAGTTACGTTTTGACATGTTAAAATGTGATTTTTACAAGTTTAAGTTACGTTTTGACAAATTAAAGTTAAGTTTCAACAAGTTCAAGTTAGATTTTGACAAGTTAAAGTACATATTTTACAAGTTAAACTTACGTTTTGACAAGTTAAAGTTTGTTTTTCGTACAAGTTAAAGTTACATTTTGACAATTTAAAGTACATTTCAACAAGTTTAAAGTTACGGATTGACAAGTTCAAGTACATTTTTTACAAGTTAAAGTATGTTTCGTACAAGTTAAAGTACGTTTCAACAAGTTAAAATTACGATTTGACAAGTTAAATTACATTTTTTACATGTTAAAGTTATGTTTTGACAAGTTAAAATACGTTTCAAAACGTTAAAATTACGTTTTGACAAGTTAAAGTACATTTTTTAAAAGTTAAAGTTACGTTTTCACAAGTTAAAGTGTGTTTCTTACAAGTTAAAGTTACGTTTTGACAACTTAAAGTACGTTTCAACAAGTTTAAATTACGTTTTTACAAGTTAACGTGCAAGTTTTACAAGTTTAAGTTACGTTTTGACAAGTTAAAGTTATGTTTCAACAAGTTAAAGTTACATTTTGACAAGTTAAAGTACATTTTTTACAAGTTAAAGTTACATTTGTACAGGTTAAAGTGTTTTTTGTACTAGTTAAGTTACATTTTGACAAGTTAAAGTACTTTTTTTTAACAAGTTAAAGTATGTTTCTTACAAGTTAAAGTTACGTTTTTCCAAGTTAAAGTACATTTCAACAAGTTAAAATTTCGTTTTGAGAAGTTAAAGTACAATTTTTACAAGTTAAAGTTACGTTTTGTCAAGTTAAATTATGTTTTTTACAAGTTAAAATTACGTTTTGTCAAGTTAAAGTATGTTTATTACAAGTTAAAGTTACGTTTAGACAAGTTAAAGTACGTTTGAACAAGATAAATTTACGTTTTGACAAGTTAAAGTACATTTTTTACAAGTTAAAGTTATGTTTTTACAAGTTAAAGTACGATTCATCAAGTTAAAATTACGATTTGACAAGTTAAAGTACCTTTTTTACAAGTTAAAGTTACGTTTTGACAAGTTAAAGTATGTTTTTTACAAGTTAAAGTTAGTTTTGAGTAGTTAAAGTATGTTTCTTACAAGTTAAAGTTAAGTTTTGACAAGTTAAAGTACGTTTCAACAAGTTTAAATTACGTTTTTACAAGTTAAAGTGCATGTTTTACAAGTTTAAGTTACGTTTTAACAAGTTAAAGTTCCATTTTGACAAGTTGTTGTCGCCTGTTTTCGGACAACGATTTAGGACCCAAAAAACGGTTCGACCCAAGGCCGGACCAAGTGATCGCGTTCGGGTTCTAGCGTGTCAGACTTGGTATCCCAAGTCGTCCCTTAGCTGTCAATGAGGTTCGTTCTACGCAGGTATCTGAAATGCAAAGGAATCAAATGAACTACCAAGGGGAAACAGAGGGGGTGCCTCTGTTTACCTCTCCGACGCTCAACATTAGTTGGATTGAGGTGGATAAAAGGGTTTGGAGTTTAGAGGCTTAAGGTTTGAGAGAAACGAGCGAAGTACGAGTTCAGCAGCGTTTCAGTACTCAAGTATTCGTTACCTTTCTCGGAAGCCGTGTCCCCTATTTATAAGGTATGCCTTGGAGGCATGGAAGACCCCTTCCACCTAGGGAAAAGACTTCAGGCAACCTTTGCCCGGAGAAGAGCCATCAACCGGCCCTCGGCCGATCACAGTGCCTTGGGCCTCCCCTTGGACGGGTGAAAGGAGAACCTTGGGCCTCCCCTTGGCCGGCGGAGCCTTCCTGGGCCTCCCTTTGGCCGAGGGAAACCCCTGGGCCTCCCCTTGGCCGGATGAAGGGAGGCAGGGCCTTGGACCTCCCCTTGGCCGAGGGAACCCTCGGGCCGGCCCTTGGACGGGCCTAGGGTAGGCTTGCACCTCCCTTTGGCCGAGGGAAACACATGGGCCTCCCCTTGGCCGGGTGAAGCGAGGCAAGGCCTTGGACCTCCCCTTGGCCGAGGGAATCCTTTGGGCCGGCCATTGGAAGGGCCTAGGGTAGGCTTGCACCTCCCTTTGGCCGAAGGAAACCCCTGGGCCTCCCCTTGGCCGGGTGAAGGGAGGCAGGGCCTTGGACCTCCCCTTGGCCGTGGGAATCCCTTGGGCCGGCCCTTGGACGGGCCTAGGGAAGGCTTGAGCCTCCCTTTGGCCGGGGGAAGACTTTACTCGGCCCTTGGCCGAATGAACATGCCCTAGATGTTGGCTAGGGCAACCTCCCGCCCTTCTCGGTGTTTCCGTCGAACCGTCGTACCTTTTAGTGCCCACAACACAAGTTAAATAACAGTTTTTACAAGTTAAATTTACGTTTTGACAAGTTAAAATGTTTTTTGTATAAGTTAAAGTTACGTTTTGACAATTCAAAGTACGTTTCAACAAGTTTAAATTTACGGATTGACAAGTTAAAGTACATTTTTAACAAATTAAAGTATGTTTCTTACAAGTTTTACGTTTTGACAAGTTAAAGTACGTTTCAACAAGTTAAAATTACGTTTTGACAAGTTAAAGTACAATTTTTACAGTGTAAAGTTACGTTTTGTCAAGTTAAATTATGTTTTATCAAGTTAAAGTATGTTTGTTACAAGTTTCAGTTTCATTCAGACAAGTTAAAGTACGTTTCAACAAGTTAAATTTACGTTTTGACAAGTTAAAGTACATTTTTTACAAGTTAAAGTTATGTTTTGACAGGTTAAAGTACGTTTCATCAAGTTAAAATTACAATTTGACAAGTTAAAGTACATTTTTTACAACTTAAAGTTACGTTTTGACAAGTTAAATTATGTTTTTTACAAGTTAAATTTAGTTTTGACTAGTTAAAGTATGTTTCTTACAAGTTAAGGTTACGTTTTGACAAATTAAAGTACGTTTCAACAAGTTTAAATTACGTTTTTACAAGTTAAAGTGCATGTTTTACAAGTTTAAGTTACGTTTTGACAAGTTAAACTTACATTTTGACAAGTTAAAGTACAGTTTCTACAAGTTAAATTTACGTTTTGACAAGTTAAAATGATTTTTGTATAAGTTAAAGTTACGTTTTGACAATTTAAGGTACGTTTCATCAAGTAAATATTACGATTTGACAACTTAAAGTACATTTTTTACCAGTTAAAGTTACGTTTTGACAAGTTAAAGTATGTTTTTTACAAGTTAAAGTTTGTTTTGACTAGTTAAAATATGTTTCTTACAAGTTAAAGTTACGTTTTGACAAGTTAAAGTACAATTTATACAAGTTAAAGTTACATTTTGTCAAGTTGAATTATGTTTATAACAAGTTAAAGTTATGTTTTGTCAAGTTAAAGTATGTTTTATACAAGTTAAAGTTACGTTCAGAAAAGTTAAAGTACGTTTCAACAAGTTAAATTTACGTTTGGACAAGTTAAAGTACGTTTTTTACAAGTTAAAGTACGTTTCATCAAGTTAATATTACGATTTGACAAGTTAAAGTACATTTTTTACCAGTTAAAGTTACATTTTGACAAGTTAAAGTATGTTTCTTACAAGTTAAAGTTACGTTTTGACAAGTTAAAGTACGTTTCAACAGGTTTAAATTACGTTTCTACAAGTTAAAGTGCATGTTTTACAAGTTTAAGTTACGTTTTGACAAGTTAAAGTTACATTTTGAAAGTTAAAGTACAGTTTTTACAAGTTAAATTTACGTTTTGACAAGTTAAAGTACATTTTTTACAAGTTAAAGTTATGTTTTTACAAGTTAAAGTACGATTCATCAAGTTAAAATTACGATTTGACAAGTTAAAGTACATTTTTTACAAGTTAAAGTTACGTTTTGACAAATTAAAGTATGTTTTTTACAAGTTAAAGTTAATTTTGACTAGTTAAAGTATGTTTCTTACAAGTTAAAGTTACGTTTTGACAAGTTAAAGTACGTTTCAACAAGTTTAAATTATATTTTAACAAGTTAAAGTGCATGTTTTACAAGTTTAAGTTACGTTTTAACAAGTTAAAGTTACATTTTGACAAGTTAAATTAAAGTTTTTACAAGTAAAATTTACGTTCTGACAAGTTAAAATGTTTTTTGTATAAGTTAAAGTTACGTTTTGACAATTTAAAGTAAGTTTCAACAAGTTTAAAGTTACGGTTTGACAAGTTAAAGTACATCTTTAACAAGTTAAAGTATGTTTCTTACAAGGTTTACGTTTTGACAAGTTAAAGTACGTTTCAACAAGTTAAAATTACGTTTTGACAAGTTAAAGTACAATTTTTACAAGTTAAAGTTACGTTTTGTCAAGTTAAATTATGTTTTTTACAAGTTAAAATTACGTGTTGTCAAGTTAAAGTATGTTTTTACAAGTTAAAGTTTCATTCAAACAAGTTAAATATATGTTTTGACAAATTAAAGTACATTTTTTACAAGTTAAAGTTATGTTTTGACAAGTTAAAGTACGTTTCATCAAGTTAAAATTACAATTTGACAAGTTAAAGTACATTTTTTACAACTTAAAGTTACGTTTTGACAAGTTAAAGTATGTTTTTTACAAGTTAAAGTTAGTTTTGACTAGTTAAAGTATGTTTCTTACAAGTTAAACTTACGTTTTGACAAGTTAAAGTACATTTCAACAAGTTTAAATTACGTTTCTACAAGTTAAAGTGCATGTTTTACAAGTTTAAGTTACGTTTTGACAAGTTAAAGTTACATTTTGAAAGTTAAAGTACAGTCTTTACAAGTTAAATTTGCGTTTTGACAAGTTAAAGTACATTTTTTACAAGTTAAAGTTATTTTTTTACAAGTTAAAGTACGATTCATCAAGTTAAAATTACGATTTGACAAGTTAAAGTACATTTTTTACAAGTTAAAGTTACGTTTTGACAAATTAAAGTATGTTTTTTACAAGTTAAAGTTAATTTTGACTAGTTAAAGTATGTTTCTTACAAGTTAAAGTTACTTTTTGACAAATTAAAGTACGTTTCAACAAGTTTAAATTATATTTTTACAAGTTAAAGTGCATGTTTTACAAGTTTAAGTTACGTTTTAACAAGTTAAAGTTACGTTTTGACAAGTTAAATTAAAGTTTTTATATGTAAAATTTACGTTCTGACAAGTTAAAATGTTTTTTGTATAAGTTAAAGTTACGTTTTGACAATTTAAAGTAAGTTTCAACAAGTTTAAAGTTACGGTTTGACAAGTTTAAAGTACATCTTTAACAAGTTAAAGTATGTTTCTTACAAGGTTTACGTTTTGACAAGGTAAAGTACGTTTCAACAAGTTAAAATTACGTTTTGACAAGTTAAAGTACAATTTTTACAAGTTAAAGTTACGTTTTGTCAAGTTAAATTATTTTTTTTACAAGTTAAAATTACGTTTTGTCAAGTTAAAGTATGTTTTTACAAGTTAAAGTTTCATTCAGACAAGTTAAAGTACGTTTCAACAAGTTAAATTTACGTTTTGACAAGTTAAAGTACATTTTTTACAAGTTAAAGTTATGTTTTTACAAGTTAAAGTACTTTTCATCAAGTTAAAATTACAATTTGACAAGTTAAAGTACATTTTTTACAAGTTAAAGTTACGTTTTGATAAGTTAAAGTTTGTTTTTTACAAGTTAAAGTTAGTTTACACTAGTTAAAGTATGTTTTTGCAAGTTAAAGTTACGTTTTGACAAGTTAAAGTACGTTTCAACAAGTTTAAATTACATTTTTACAAGTTAAAGTTCATGTTTTACAAGTTTAAGTTACGTTTTGACAAGTTAAAGTTACACTTTGACATGTTAAAGTACAATTTTTACAAGTTAAATTAACGTTTTGACAAGTTAAAATGTTTTTTGTATAAGTTAAAGTTACGTTTTGACAATTTAAAGTACTTTTCAACAAGTTTAAAGTTACGGGTTGACAAGTTAAAGTACATTTTTTATAAGTTAAAGTATGTTTCTTACAAGTTTAAATTACGTTTTGACAAGTTAAAGTACGTTTCAACAAGTTAAAGTTACGTTTTGACAAGTTAAAGTACGTTTCAACATGTTAAAATTTTGTTTTGACAATTAGAGTATATTTTTTACCAGTTAAAGTTACGTTTTGAAAATTTAAAGTATGTTTTTTACAAGTTAAAGTTACGTTTTCCAAGTTAAAGTACATTTCAACAAGTTAAAGTACAGTTTTTACAAGTTAAAGTTACGTTTTGTCAAGTTGAATTATGTTTTTTACAAGTTAAAGTTATGTTTTGTCAAGTTAAAGTATGTTTTTTACAAGTAAAAGTTACGTTCAGACAAATTAAAGTACATTTCAACAAGTTAAATTTACGTTTTGACAAGTTAAAGTACATTTTTTACAAGTTAAAGTACGTTTCATCAAGTTAATATTACAATTTGACAAGTTAAAGTACATTTTTTACCAGTTAAAGTTACGTTTTTACAAGTTAAAGTATGTTTTTTACAAGTTAAAGTTAGTTTTGACTAGTTAAAGTATGTTTCTTAAAAGTTAAAGTTACGTTTTGACAAGTTAAAGTACGTTTCAACAAGTTTAAATTACGTTTCTACAAGTTAAAGTGCATGTTTTACAAGTTTAAGTTACGTTTTGACAAGTTAAAGTTACATTTTGAAAGTTAAAGTACAGTTTTTACAAGTTAAATTTACGTTTTGACAAGTTAAAGTACATTTTTTACAAGTTAAAGTTACGTTTTCACAAGTTAAAGTATGTTTTTTACAAGTTAAAGGTAGTTTTGACTAGTTAAAGTATGTTTCTTACAAGTTAAAGTTACGTTTTGACAAGTTAAAGTACGTTTCAACAAGTTTAAATTACGTTTTTACAAGTTAAAGTGCATGTTTTACAAGTTTAAGTTACGTTTTAACATGTTAAAGTTACATTTTGACAAGTTAAATTAAAGTTTTTACAAGTTAAATTTACGTTATGACAAGTTAAAATATTTTTTGTATAAGTTATAGTTACGTTTTGACAATTTAAAGTAAGTTTCAACAAGTTTAAAGTTACAGATTGACAAGTTAAAGTACATTTTTAACTAATTAAAGTATATTTCTTACAAGTTTTATGTTTTGACAAGTTAAAGTACGTTTAAACTAGTTAAATTTACGTTTTGACAAGTTAAAGTACATTTTTTACAAGTTAAAGTTATGTTTTTACAAGTTAAAGTACGTTTCATCAAGTTAAAATTACAATTTAACAAGTTAAATTACATTTTTTACAAGTTAAAGTTACGTTTTGACAAGTTAAAGTATTATTTTTACAATTTAAAGTTACTTTTTGAAAAGTTAAAGTACAATTTTTACAAGTTAAAGTTACGTTTTGTCAAGTTGAATTATGTTTTATACAAGTTAAAGTTATGTTTTGTCAAGTTAAAGTATGTTATTTACAAGTTAAAGTTACGTTCAGACAAGTTAAAGTACGTTTCAACAAGTTAAATTTACGTTTTGACAAGTTAAAGTACATTTTTTAGAAGTTAAAGTACGTTTCATCAAGTTAATATTACGATTTGACAAGTTAAAGTATTTTTTTTACCAGTTAAAGTTACGTTTTGACAAGTTAAAGTACGTTTCATCAAGCTAAAATTACAATTTGACAAGTTAAAGTACATTTTTTACAACTTAAAGTTACGTTTTGACAAGTTAAAGTATGTTTTTTACAAGTTAAAGTTAGTTTTGACTAGTTGAAGTATGTTTCTTACAAGTTAAAGTTACGTATTGACAAGTTAAATTACGTTTCAACAAGTTTAAATTACGTTTTTACAAGTTAAAGTGCATGTTTTACAAGTTTAAGTTACGTTTGAACAAGTTAAACTTACATTTTGACAAGTTAAATTAAAGTTTTTACAAGTTAAATTTACGTTCTGACAAGTTAAAATGTTTTTTGTATAAGTTAAAGTTACGTTTTGACAATTTAAAGTAAGTTTCAACAAGTTTAGAGTTACGACATGTCAAGTTAAAGTACATTTTTAACAAATTAAAGTATGTTTCTTACAAGTTTTACGTTTTGACAAGTTAAAGTACGTTTCAACAAGTTAAAATTACGTTTTGTCACGTTAAATTATGTTTTTTACAAGTTAAAATTACGTTTTGTCATGTTAAAGTATGTTTTTACAAGTTAAAGTTTCATTCAGACAAGTTAAAGTACGTTTCAACAAGTTAAATTTACGTTTTGACAAGTTAAAGTACATTTTTTACAAGTTAAAGTTATGTTATTACAAGTTAAAGTACGTTTCATCAAATTAAAATTACAATTTGACAAGTTAAAGTACATTTTTTACAAGTTAAAGTTACGTTTTGACAAGTTAAAGTATGATTTTTACAAGTTAAAGTTAGTTTTGACTAGTTAAAGTATGTTTTTACAAGTTAAAGTTTCATTCAGACAAGTTAAAGTACGTTTCAACAAGTTAAATTTACGTTTTGACAAGTTAAAGTACATTTTTTACAGGTTAAAGTTATGTTATTACAAGTTAAGGTACCGTTTCATCAAATTAAAATTACAATTTGAAAAGTTAAAGTACATTTTTTACAAGTTAAAGTTACGTTTTGACAAGTTAAAGTATGATTTTTACAAGTTAAAGTTAGTTTTGACTAGTTAAAGTATGTATTTACTTGTTAAAGTTACGTTTTGACAAGTTAAAGTGCATGTTTTACAAGTTTAAGTTACGTTTTGACAAGTTAAAGTTACATTTTGACAAGTTAAAGTACATTTTTTACAAGTTAAAGTTACGTTTTTACAAGTTAATGTATGTTTTTTGTATAAGTTAAAGTTACGTTTTGACAATTTAAAGTACGTATCAACAAGTTTAAAGTTACGGGTTGACAAGTTAAAGTACATTTTTAACAAATTAAAGTATGTTTCTTACAAGTTTTACGTTTTGACAAGTTAAAGTACGTTTGTTAAAATTACGTTTTGACAAGTTAAAGTACACTTTTTACAAGTTAAAGTTAAGTTTTGTCAAGTTGAATTATGTTTTTTACAAGTAAAAGTTATGTTTTGTCAAGGTAAAATATGTTTTTTACAAGTTAATGTTACGTTCAGACAAGTTATGGTACATTTCAACAAGTTAAATTTACGTTTTGACAAGTTAAAGTACATTTTTTACAAGTTAAAGTACGTTTCATCAAGTTAATATTACGATTTGACAAGTTAAAGTATTTTTTTTACCAGTTAAAGTTACGTTTTGACAAGTTAAAGTATGTTTTTTACAAGTTAAAGTTAGTTTTGACTAGTTAAAGTATGTTTCTTACAAGTTAAAGTTACGTTTTAACAAGTTAAATTACATTTTTTACAAGTTAAAGTACGTTTCATCAAGTAAATATTACGATTTGACAAGTTAAAGTACATTTTTTACCAGTTAAAGTTACGTTTTGACAAGTTAAAGTATGTTTTTTACAAGTTAAATTTAGTTTTGACTAGTTAAAGTATGTTTCTTACAAGTTAAAGTACGTTTCAACAAGTTTAAATTACGTTTCTAAAAGTTAAAGTGCATGTTTTACAAGTTTAAGTTTCGTTTTGACAAGTTAAATTTACATTTTGAAAGTTAAAGTACAGTTTTTACAAGTTAAATTTACGTTTTGACAAGTTAAAGTACATTTTTTACAAGTTAAAGTTATGTTTTTACAAGTTAAAGTACGATTCATCAAGTTAAAATTACGATTTGACAAGTTAAAGTACATTTTTTATAAGTTAAAGTTACGTTTTGACAAGTTAAAGTATGTTTTTTACAAGTTAAAGTTAGTTTTGACTAGTTAAAGTATGTTTCTTACAAGTTAAAGTTACGTTTTGACAAGTTAAAGTACGTTTCAACAAGTTTAAATTATATTTTTACAAGTTAAAGTGCATGTTTTACAAGTTTAAAATACGTTTTAACAAGTTAAAGTTACATATTGACAAGTTAAATTAAAGTTTTTATAAGTAAAATTTACGTTCTGACAAGTTAAGATGTTTTTTGAATAAGTTAAAGTTACGTTTTGACAATTTAAAGTAAGTTTCAACAAGTTTAAAGTTACGGATTGACAAGTTAAAGTACATTTTTAACAAGTTAAAGTATGTTTCTTACAAGATTTACATTTTGACAAGTTAAAGTACGTTTCAACAAGTTAAAATTACGTTTTGACAAGTTAAAGTACATTTTTTAAAAGTTAAAGTTACGTTTTTACAAGTTAATGTATGTTTTTTGTATAAGTTAAAATTACGTTTTGTCAAGTTAAAGTATGTTTTTACAAGTTAAAGTTTCATTCAGACAAGTTAAAGTACGTTTCAACAAGTTAAATTTACGTTTTGACAAGTTAAAGTACATTTTTTACAAGTTAAAATTATGTTTTTACAAGTTAAAGTACGTTTCATCAAGTTAAAATTACAATTTGACTAGTTAAAGTACATTTTTTACATGTTAAAGTTACGTTTTGACAAGTTAGAGTATATTTTTTACCAGTTAAAGTTAGGTTTTGAAAATTTAAGTTTGTTTTTTACAAGTTAAAGTTACGTTTTTCCAAGTTAAAGTACATTTAAACAAGTTAAAATTACGGTTTGACAAGTTAAAGTACAATTTTTACAAGTTAAAGTTACATTTTGTCAAGTTGAATTATGTTTTGTCAAGTTAAAGTATGTTTTTTACAAGTTAAAGTACGTTTCAACAAGTTAGATTTACGTTTTGACAAGTTAAAGTACATTTTTTACAAGTTAATATTACGATTTGACAAGTTAAAGTACATTTTTTACCAGTTAAAGTTACGTTTTGACAAGTTAAAGTATGTTTTTTACAAGTTAAAGTTAGTTTTGACTAGTTAAAGTATGTTTCTTACAAGTTAAAGTTACGTTTTGACAAGTTAAAGTACGTTTCAACAAGTTTAAATTACGTTTTTACAAGTTAAAGTGCATGTTTTACAAGTTTAAGTTACGTTTTGACAAGTTAAAGTTACATTTTGAAAGTTAAAGTACAGTTTTTACAAGTTAAATTTACGTTTTGACAAGTTAAAATATTTTTTGTATAAGTTAAAGTTACGTTTTAACAATTTAAAGTACGTTTCAACAAGTTTAAAGTTACGGGTTGACAAGTTAAAGTACAATTATTACAAGTTAAAGTATGTTTCTTACAAGTTTAAATTACGTTTTGACAAGTTAAAGTACGTTTCAACAAGTTAAAATTACGTTTTGACAAGTTAAAGTTCATTTTTTACAAGTTAAAGTTACGTTTTGACAAGTTAAAGTACGTTTCAACATGTTAAAATTTTGTTTTGACTAGTTAAAGTACGTTTCTTACAAGTTAAACTTACGTTTTGACAAGTTAAAGTGTTTTTTTACAAGTTCAAGTTAACTTTGACAAGTTAAAGTACGTTTCAACATGTTAAGATTTTGTTTTGACTAGTTAAAGTACGTTTCTTACAAGTTAAAGTTACGTTTTGACAAGTTAAAGTGTGTTTTTACAAGTTCAAGTTAAATTTGGACAAGTTAAAGTACGTTTCAACAAGTTTAAATTACGTTTTAACAAGCTAAAGTGCATGTTTTACAAGTTAAAGTTACGTTTTGGCAAGTTAAAGTTACGTTTCAGTAGGTTAAAGTTACATTTTGACAAGTTAAAGTACATCTTTGAAAAGTTAAAATTACGTTTTGAAAAGGTAAAGTGTGTTTTTTACAAGTTAAAGTTATGTTTTAACAAGTTAACGTACGTTTCAACAAGTTTAAAGTTACGGATTGACAAGTTACATTACATTTTTTACAGTTATAGTTCCGTTTTGATCAAAGTGTGTTTTTTAGAAGTTAAAGTTACGTTTTGTCAAGTTCAATTTTGTTTTTACAAGTTAAAGTTACGTTTTGTAAAGTTAAAATTTGTTTTTCACAAGTTAAATTTACGTTCAGACAAGTTAAAGTACGTTTCAACAAGTTAAATTTACGTTTTGACAAGTAAAAGTACAGTTTTTACAATTAAAATTTACGTTTTGACAAGTTAAAATGTTTTTTGTATAAGTTAAAGTTACGTTTTGACAATTTAAAGTACGTTTCAATAAGTTTAATGTTACGGGTTGACAAGTTAAAGTACATTTATTACAAGTTAGAGTATGTTTCTTACAAGTTTAAATTACGTTTTGACCAGTTAAAGTACGTTTCAACAAGTTAAAATTACGTTTTGACAAGTTAAAGTACATATTTTACAAGTTAAAGTTACGTTTTGACAAGTTAAAGTACGTTTCAACATGTTAAATTTTGTTTTGACAAGTTAGAGTATATTTTTTACCAGTTAAAGTTACGTTTTGAAAATTTAAAGTGTGTTTTTTACAAGTTAAAGTTACGTTTTTCCAAGTTAAAGTACATTTCAACAAGTTAAAATTACGGTTTGATAAGTTAAAGTACAATTTTGACAAGTTAAAGTTACATTTTGTCAAGTTGAATTATGTTTTTTACAAGTTAAAATCATGTTTTGTCAAGTAAAAGAATGTTTTTTACAAGTTAAAGTTACGTTCAGACAAGTTAAAGTACGTTTCAACAAGTTAAATTTACGTTTTGACAAGTTAAAGTACATTTTTTACTAGTTAAAGTACGTTTCATCAAGTTAATATTACGATTTGACAAGTTAAAGTACATTTTTTACAAGTTAAAGTTACGTTTTGACAAGTTAAACTATGTTTTTTACAAGTAAAAGTTAGTTTTGACTAGTTAAAGTATGTTTCTTACAACTTACAGTTACGTTTTGACAAGTTAAAGTACGTTTCAACAATTTTAAATTACGTTTTTACAAGTTAAAGTTACGTTTTGATAAGTTAAAGTATGTTTTTTACAAGTTAAAGTTAGTTTTGACTAGTTAAAGTATGTTTTTACAAGTTAAAGTTACGTTTTGAGAAGTTAAAGTACGTTTCAACAAGTTTAAATTACGTTTTTACAAGTTAAAGTGCATGCTTTACAAGTTTAAGTTACGTTTTGACAAGTTAAAGTTACATTTTGACAAGTTAAAGTACAGTTTTTACAAGTTAAATTTACGTTTTGACAAGTTAAAATATTTTTTGTATAAGTTAAAGTTACGTTTTGAAAATTTAAACTACGTTTCAACAAGTTTAAAGTTACGAATTGACAAGTTAAAGTACATTATTTACATGTTAAAGTATGTTTCTTACAAGTTTAAGTTATGTTTTGACAAGTTAAAGTACGTTTCAAGAAGTTAAAATTACGTTTTCGCAAGTTAAAGTACATTTTTTACAACTTAAAGTTACGTTTTGACAAGTTAATGTACGTTTCAACAAGTTAAAATTACGTTTTGACTAGTTAAAGTACGTTTCTTACAAGTTAAAGTTACGTTTTGACAAGTTAAAGTGTTTTTTTACAAGTTCAAGTTAACTTTGGACAAGTTAAAGTACGTTTCAACAAGTTTAAATTACGTTTTAACAAGTTAAAGTGCATGTTTTACAAGTTAATGTTACTTTTTTGCAAGTTAAAGTTACGTTTCAGCAAGTTAAAGTTACATTTTGACAAGTTAAAGTACATTTTTTAAAAGTTAAAATTACGTTTTGAAAACGTAAAGTGTGTTTTTTAGAAGTTAAAGTTACGTTTTGACAAGTTAACGTACGTTTCAACAAGTTTAAAGTTACGGATTGACAAGTTAAATTACATTTTTTACAAGTTAAAGTTCCGTTTTGATCAAAGTGTGTTTTTTACAAGTTAAAGTTACGTTTTGTTACGTTAAATTTTGTTTTTACAAGTTAAAGTTACGTTTTGTAAAGTTAAAATTTGTTTTTTACAAGTTACAGTTACGTTTAGACAAGTTAAAGTACGTTTCAACAAGTTAAATTTACGTTTTGACAAGTTAAAGTACAGTTTTTACAAATAAAATTTACGTTTTGACAAGTTAAAATGTTTTTTGTATAAGTTAAAGTTACGTTTTGACAATTGAAAGTACGTTTCAACAAGTTTAAAGTTACGGGTTGACAAGTTTAAGTACATATTTTACAAGTTAAAGTATGTTTCTTACAAGTTTAAATTACGTTTTGACAAGTTAAAGTACGTTTCAACAAGTTAAAATTACGTTTTGACAAGTTAAAGTACATTTTTTACAAGTTAAAGTTACGTTTTGACAAGTTAAAGTACGTTTGAACATGTTAAAATTTTGTTTTGACAGGTTAGAGTATATTTTTTACCAGTTAAAGTTACGTTTTGAAATTTTATAGTATGTTTTTTACAAGTTAAAGTTACGTTTTTCCAAGTTAAAGTACATTTCAACAAGTTAAAATTACGTTTTGACAAGTTAAAGTACAATTTTTACAAGTTAAAGTTACGTTTTGTCAAGTTGAATTATGTTTTTTACAAATTAAAGTTATGTTTTGTCAAGTTAAAGTATGTTTTTTACAAGTTAAAGTTACGTTCAGACAAGTTAAAGTACGTTTCAACAAGTTAAATTTACGTTTTGACAAGTTAGAGTACATTTTTTACAAGTTAAAGTACGTTTCATCAAGTTAATATTACGATTTGACAAGTTAAAGTACATTTTTTACCAGTTAAAGTTACGTTTTTACAAGTTAAAGTATGTTTTTTACAAGTTAAAGTTAGTATTGACTAGTTAAAGTATGTTTCTTGAAAGTTAAAATTACGTTTTGATAAGTTAAAGTACGTTTCAACAAGTTTAAATTACGTTTCTACAAGTTAAAGTGTATGTTTTACAAGTTTAAGTTACGTTTTGACAAGTTAAAGTTACATTTAGAAAGTTAAAGTACAGTTTTTACAAGTTAAATTTACGTTTTGACAAGTTAAAGTACATTTTTTACAAGTTAAACTTATGTTTTTACAAGTTAAAGTAAGATTCATCAAGTTAAAATTACGATTTTATAAGTTAAAGTACATTTTTTACAAGTTAAAGTTACGTTTTGACAAGTTAAAGTATGTTTTTTACAAGTTAAAGTTAGTTTTGACTAGTTAAAGTATGTTTCTTACAAGTTAAAGTTACGTATTGACAAGTTAAATTACGTTTCAACAAGTTTAAATTACGTTTTTACAAGTTAAAGTGCATGTTTTACAAGTTTAAGTTACATTTGAACAAGTTAAATTACAGTTTTTACGAGATAAATTTACGTTCTGACAAGTTAAAATGTTTTTTGTATAAGTTAAAGTTACGTTTTGACAATTTAAAGTAAGTTTCAACAATGTTAAAGTTACGGATTGACAAGTTAAAGTATATTTTTGACAAGTTAAAGTACGTTTCAACAAGTTAAAATTACGTTTTGACAAGTTAAAGTACAATTTTTACAAGTTAAAGTTATGTTTTGTCAAGTTAAATTATGTTTTTTACAAGTTAAAATTACGTTTTGTCAAGTTAAAGTATGTTTTTACAAGTTAAAGTTTCATTCAGACAAGTTAAAGTACGTTTCAACAAGTTAAATTTACGTTTTGACAAGTTAAAGTACGTTTTAACAAGTTTAAATTACGTACTTACAAGTTAAAGTGCATGGTTTACAAGTTTAAGTTACGTTTTGACAAGTTAAAGTTACATTTTGACAAGTTAAAGTACATTTTTTACAAGTTAAATTTACGTTTTGACAAGTTAAAATGTTTTTTGTATAAGTTAAAGTTACGTTTTGACAATTTAAAGTACGTTTCAACAAGTTTAAGGGATACAGATTGACAAGTTAAAGTACATTTTTTACAAGTTAAAGTATGTTTCTAACAAGTTTAAGTTACGTTTTAACAAGTTAAAGTACGTTATGACAAGTTAAAGTACATTATTTACAAGTTAAAGTTACGTTTTTATAAGTTGAAGTTACGTTTCAACAATATAAAGCTACGTTTTGACAAGGTAAAATATGTTTTTTACAAGTTAAAGTTACGTTTTTCCAAGTTTAAGTACATTTCAACAAGTTAAAATTACGTTTGGAGAAGTTAAAGTACAATTTTTAAAAGTTTAAGTTACGTTTTGTCAAGTTAAAGTATGTTTTTTACAAGTTAAAGTTACGATTTGAAAAGTTAAAGCACAATTTTTACAAGTTATAGTTATGTTTTGAGAAGTTAAAGGACGTTTCAAGAAGTTAAAATTACGTTTTGACAAGTTAAAGTACATTTTTTGTAAGTTAAAGTTACGTTTTGACAAGTTAAATTGTGTTTTTTACAAGTTGAAGTTATGTTTTGACAATTTAAAGTACGTTTCAACAAGTTTAAATTACGTTTTAACAAGTTAAAGTGCATGTTTTACAAGTTTAAGTTACGTTTTGGCAAGTTAAAGTTATGTTTCAGCAAGTTAAAGTACATTTTTTACAACTTAAAGTTACGTTTTGACAAGGTAAAGTGTGTTTTTTACAAGTTAAAGTTACGGTTTGACAAGTTAAAGTATGTTTCAACTAGTTGAAATTACGTTTTGACAAGTTAAAGTACATTTTTACAAGTTAAAGTTATGTTTTGACAAGTTAAAGTATGTTTTTTACAAGTTAAAGTACCTTTTTTACAAGTTAAAGTTGCGTTTTTTACAAGTTTAAGTTTAACTTTAACAAGTTAAAGTTACATTTTGACAACTAAAAACTACGTTTTGACAAGTTAAAGTACATTTTTTAAAAGTTAAACTACATTTTTTACAAGTTAAAATTACGTTTTGACTAGGTAAAGTGTGTTTTTTACAAGTTAAAGTTATGCTTTCACAAGTTAAAGTAGGTTTCAACAAGTTTAAAGGTACGGATTGATAAGTTACATTACTTCTTTTACAAGTTAAAGTTCCGTTTTGATCAATGTGTGTTTTTTTACAAGTTAAAGTTACGTTTTTCCCAGTTAAAGTACATTTCAACAAGTTAAAATTACGTTTATACAAGTTAACGTACAATTTTTACAAGTTAAAGTTACGTTTTGTCAAGTTAATGTATGTTTTTTAAAAGGTAAAGTATGTTTTTTACAAGTTAAATTTACGTCTTGACAAGTTAAAATATGTTTCAACAAGTTAAAATTACGTTTTGAAAAGTTAAAGTACATTTTTTACAAGTTAAAGTTACGTTTTGACAAGTTAAAATATGTTTTTTACAAGTTAAAGTTACGTTATTCCATGTGAAAGTATATTTCAACAAGATAAATTACGTTTTGTCAAGTTAAAGTATGTTTTTTACTAGTTAAACTTACGTTTTGACAAGTTAAATTGAGTTTTTTACAAGTTAAAGTTACGTTTTGACAAGTTAAAGTACGTTTCAAAAAGTTTAAAGTTCCGGATTGACAAGTTAAATTACATTTTTTACAAGTTAAAGTTACGTTTTCGTGAAAGTGTGTTTTTTAATAGTTAAAGTTACGTTTTTCCAAGTTAAAGTAGGTTTTTTACAAGTTAAAATGTTTTGACAAGTTAAAGTATGTTTTTTACAAGTTAAAGTTAAGTCTTGACAAGTTAAAGTACGTTTGAATAAGTCAAAATTACGATTTGACAAGTTAAAGTACATCTTTTACAAGTTAAAGTTACGTTTTGACAAGTTAAAGTGCGTTTTTTACAAGTTAAAGTTCATTTTGACAAGTTAAAGTACGTTTCAACAAGTTTAAATTACGATTTGACAAGTTAAAGTACATCTTTTACAAGTTAAAGTTACGTTTGGACAAGTTAAAGCGCGTTTTTTACAAGTTAAAGTTACGTTTTGACAAGTTAAAGTACGTTTCAACAAGTTTAAATTACGTATTTACAAGTTAAAGTGCGTGTTTTACAAGTTTAAGTTACGTTTTGACAAGTTAAAGTTACGTTTCAACAAATTAAAATTAGATTTTGACAAGTTCAAGTACATTTTTTACAAGTTAAAGTTATGTTTTGACAAGTTAAAGTGTTTTTTGTACAAGTTAAAGTTACGTCTTGACAAGTTAAAGTACGTTTCGACTAGTTAAAATTACGTTTTGACAAGTTAAAGTACATTTTTTACAAGTTAAAGTTATGTTTTGAGAAGTTAAAGTTCGTTTCAACAAATTAAAATTACGTTTTGACAAGTCGAAGTACATTTTTTACAAGTTAATGTTACGTTTTGACAAGTTAAATTGTGTTTTTTACAAGTTAGAGTAATGTTTTGACAAGTTAAAAAACGTTTCAACAAGTTTAAAGTTATGGATTGACAAGTTAAATTAGATTTTTTAATAGTTAAAGTTATGTTTTGGTGAAAGTGTGTTTTTTACAAGTTAAAGTTACGTTTTTCCAAGTTAAAGTAGGTTTTTTACAAGTTAAAGTTATGTTTTGACAAGTTAAAGTATGTTTTGTACAAGTTAAAGTTACGTCTTAACAAGCTAAAGTACGTTTCAACAAGTTAAAATTACGATTTGACAAGTTAAAGTTACGTTTTGAAAAGTTAAAGTTCGTTTTTTACAAGTTAAAGTTCATTTTGACAAGTTAAAGTACCTTTCAACAAGTTTAAATTACAAGTTGACAAGTTAAAGTACATCTTTTACAAGTTAAAGTTATGTTTTGACAAGTTAAAGTGCGTTTTTTACAAGTTAAAGTTAAGTTTTGACAAGTTAAAGTACGTTTCAACAAGTTTAAATCACGTATTTACAAGTTAAAGTGCGTGTTTTAGAAGTTTAAGTTACGTTTTGACAAGTTAAAGTTATGTTTCAACAAATTAAAGTTAGATTATGACAAGTTCAAGTATATTTTTTACGAGTTAAAGTTACGTTTTGACAAGTTAAAGTGTTTTTTGTATAAGTTAAAGTTACGTTTTGACAAGTTAAAGTACGTTTCAACTAGTTAAAATTACATTTTGACAAGTTAAAGTACATTTTTTACAAGTTAAAGTTATGTTTTGAGAAGTTAAAGTTCGTTTCAACAAATTAAAATGACGTTTTGACAAGTCAAAGTACATTTTTTACAAGTTAATGTTACGTTTTTACAAGTTAAATTGTGTTTTTTACAAGTTAGAGTTATGTTTTGACAAGTTAAAAATTGTTTCAACAAGTTTAAATTTACGGATTGACAAGTTAAGTTAGATTTTTTACAAGTTAAACTTATGTTTTGGTGAAAGTGTGTTTTTTACAAGTTAAAGTTACGTTTTTCCAAGTTAAAGTAGGTTTTTTACAAGTTAAAGTTATGTTTTGACAAGTTAAAGTATGTTTTTTACAAGTTAAAGTTACGTCTTTACAAGCTAAAGTACGTTTCAACAAGTTAAAATTACGATTTGACAAGTTAAAGTATGTTTTTACAAGTTAAAGTTTCATTCAGACAAGTTAAAGTACGTTTCAACAAGTTAAATTTACGTTTTGACAAGTTAAAGTACGTTTTAACAAGTTTAAATTACGTACTTACAAGTTAAAGTGCATGGTTTACAAGTTTAAGTTACGTTTTGACAAGTTTAAGTTAAATTTTGACAAGTTAAAGTATATTTTTTACAAGTTAAATTTACGTTTTGACAAGTTAAAATGTTTTTTGTATAAGTTAAAGTTACTTTTTGACAATTTAAAGTACGTTTCAACAAGTTTAAAGGATACAGATTGACAAGTTAAAGTACATTTTTTACAAGTTAAAGTATGTTTCTAACAAGTTTAAGTTACGTTTTAACAAGTTAAAATACGTTATGACAAGTTAAAGTACATTATTTACAAGGTAAAGTTACGTTTTTATAAGTTAAAGTTACGTTTCAACAATATAAAGCTACGTTTTGACAAGGTAAAATATGTTTTTTACAAGTTAAAGTTACGTTTTTCCAAGTTTAAGTACATTTCAACAAGTTAAAATTACGTTTGGAGAAGTTAAAGTACAATTTTTAAAAGTTTAAGTTACGTTTTGTCAAGTTAAAGTATGTTTTTTACAAGTTAAAGTTACGATTTGACAAGTTAAAGCACAATTTTTACAAGTTATAGTTATGTTTTGAGAAGTTAAAGG
Source organism: Urtica urens (assembly GCA_958296335.1). Taxonomy (NCBI): domain Eukaryota; kingdom Viridiplantae; phylum Streptophyta; class Magnoliopsida; order Rosales; family Urticaceae; genus Urtica; species Urtica urens. The sequence goes on from OY282520.1 coordinate 30,054,003, forward strand.
ACGTTTCAAGAAGTTAAAACTACGTTTTGACAAGTTAAAGTTCATTTTTTGTAAGTTAAAGTTACGTTTTGACAAGTTAAATTGTGTTTTTTACAAGTTGAAGTTATGTTTTGACAATTTAAAGTACGTTTCAACAAGTTTAAATTACGTTTTAACAAGTTAAAGTGCATGTTTTACAAGTTTAAGTTACGTTTTGGCAAGTTAAATTACGTTTCAGCAAGTTAAAGTACATTTTTTACAACTTAAAGTTACGTTTTGACAAGGTAAAGTGTGTTTTTTACAAGTTAAATTTACGGTTTGACAAGTTAAAGTATGTTTCAACTAGTTGAAATTACGTTTTGCCAAGTTAAAGTACATTTTTACAAGTTAAAGTTAAGTTTTGACAAGTTAAAGTATATTTTTTACAAGTTAAAGTTATGTTTTCACAAGTTAAAGTAGGTTTCAACAAGTTTAAAGGTACGGATTGATAAGTTAAATTACTTCTTTTACAAGTTAAAGTTCCGTTTTGATCAAAGTGTGTTTTTTTACAAGTTAAAGTTACGTTTTTCCCAGTTAAAGTACATTTCAACAAGTTAAATCTACGTTTATACAAGTTAACGTACAATTTTTACAAGTTAAAGTTACGTTTTGTCAAGTTAAAGTATGTTTTTTAAAAGTTAAAGTATGTTTTTTACAAGTTAAAGTTACGTCTTGACAAGTTAAAATATGTTTCAACAGGTTAAAATTACGTTTTGAAAAGTTAAAGTACATTTTTTACAAGTTAAAGTTACGTTTTGACAAGTTAAAATATGTTTTTTACACGTTAAAGTTACGTTTTTCCATGTGAAAGTATATTTCAACAAGATAAATTACGTTTTGTCAAGTTAAAGTATGTTTTTTACTAGTTAAACTTACGTTTTGACAAGTTAAATTGAGTTTTTTACAAGTTAAAGTTACGTTTTGACAAGTTAAAGTACGTTTCAAAAAGTTTAAAGTTCCGGATTGACAAGTTAAATTACATTTTTTACAAGTTAAAGTTACGTTTTCGTGAAAGTGTGTTTCTTAATAGTTAAAGTTACGTTTTTCCAAGTTAAAGTAGGTTTTTTACAAGTTAAAATTATGTTTTGACAAGTTAAAGTATGTTTTTTACAAGTTAAAGTTAAGTCTTGACAAGTTAAAGTACGTTTGAACAAGTCAAAATTACGATTTGACAAGTTAAAGTACATCTTTTACAAGTTAAAGTTACGTTTTGACAAGTTAAAGTGCGTTTTTTACAAGTTAAAGTTCATTTTGACAAGTTAAAGTACGTTTCAACAAGTTTAAATTACGATTTGACAAGTTAAAGTACATCTTTTACAAGTTAAAGTTACGTTTGGACAAGTTAAAGCGCGTTTTTTACAAGTTAAAGTTACGTTTTGACAAGTTAAAGTACGTTTCAACAAGTTTAAATTACGTATTTACAAGTTAAAGTGCGTGTTTTACAAGTTTAAGTTACGTTTTGACAAGTTAAAGTTACGTTTCAACAAATTAAAATTAGATTTTGACAAGTTCAAGTACATTTTTTTCAAGTTAAAGTTACGTTTTGACAAGTTAAAGTGTTTTTTGTACAAAGTAAAGTTACGTCTGTACAAGTTAAAGTATGTTTCAACTAGTTAAAATTACGTTTTGACAAGTTAAAGTACATTTTTTACAAGTTAAAGTTATATTTTGAGAAGTTAAAGTTCGTTTCAACAAATTAAAATTACGTTTTGACAAGTCGAAGTACATTTTTTACAAGTTAATGTTACGTTTTGACAAGTTCAATTGTGTTTTTTACAAGTTAGAGTAATGTTTTGACAAGTTAAAAAACGTTTCAACAAGTTTAAGGTTATGGATTGACAAGTTAAATTAGATTTTTTACAAGTTAAAGTTATGTTTTGGTGAAAGTGTGTTTTTTACAAGTTAAAGTTACGTTTTTCCAAGTTAAAGTAGGTTTTGTACAAGTTAAAGTTATGTTTTGACAAGTTAAAGTATGTTTTTTACAAGTTAAAGTTACGTCTTAATAAGCTAAAGTACGTTTCAACAAGTTAAAATTACAATTTGACAAGTTAAAGTTACGTTTTGAAAAGTTAAAGTGCGTTTTTTACAAGTTAAAGTTCATTTTGACAAGTTAAAGTACGTTTCAACAAGTTTAAATTACAAGTTGACAAGTTAAAGTACATCTTTTAAAAGTTAAAATTATGTTTTGAGAAGTTAAAGTGCGTTTTTTACAAGTTAAAGTTAAGTTTTGACTAGTTAAAGTACGTTTCAACAAGTTTAAATTACGTATTTACAAGTTAAAGTGCGTGTTTTAGAAGTTTAAGTTACGTTTTGACAAGTTAAAGTTAGGTTTCAACAAATTAAAGTTAGATTTTGACAAGTTCAAGTATATTTTTTACAAGTTAAAGTTACGTTTTGACAAGTTAAAGTGTTTTTTGTATAAGTTAAAGTTACGTTTTGACAAGTTAAAGTACGTTTCAACTAGTTAAAATTACATTTTGACAAGTTAAAGTACATTTTTTACAAGTTAAAGTTATGTTTTGAGAAGTTAAAGTTCGTTTCAACAAATTAAAATTACGTTTTGACAAGTCAAAGTACATTTTTTACAAGTTAATGTTACGTTTTTACAAGTTAAATTGTGTTTTTTACAAGTTAGAGTTATTATTTGACAAGTTAAAAATTGTTTCAACAAGTTTAAATTTACGGATTGACAAGTTAAATTAGATTTTTTACAAGTTAAAGTTATGTTTTGGTGAAAGTGTGTTTTTTACAAGTTAAAGTTACGTTTTTCCAAGTTCAAGTAGGTTTTTTACAAGTTAAAGTTATGTTTTGACAAGTTAAAGTATGTTTTTTACAAGTTAAAGTTACGTCTTTACAAGCTAAAGTACGTTTCAACAAGTTAAAATTACGATTTGACAAATTAAAGTTACGTTTTGAAAAGTTAAAGTGCGTTTTGTACAAGTTAAAGTTCATTTGACAAGTTAAAGTACGTTTCATCAAGTTTAAATTACGATTTGACAAGTTAAAGTACATCTTTTACAAGTTAAAGTTACGTTTTGACAAGTTAAAGTGCGTTTTTTACAAGTTAAACTTACATTTTGACAAGTTAAGGTACGTTTCAACAAGTTTAAATTACGTATTTACAAGTTAAAGTGCGTGTTTTAGAAGTTAAAGTTATGTTTTGACAAGTTAAAGTTACGTTTCAACAAATTAAAGTTAGATTTTGACCAGTTCAAGTATATTTTTTACAAGTTAAAGTTACGTTTTGACAAGTTAAAGTGTTTTTTGTACAAGTTAAAGTTACGTTTTGACAAGTTAAAGTACGTTTCAACAAGTCTAAATTACGTATTTACAAGTTAAAGTGCGTGTTTTAGAAGTTTAAGTTACGTTTTGACATGTTAAAGTTACGTTTCAACAAATTAAAGTTAGATTTTGACAAGTTCAAGTATATTTTTTACAAGTTAAAGTTACGTTTCAACAAATTAAAGTTAGATTTTGACAAGTTCAAGTATATTTTTTACAAGTTAAAGTTACGTTTTGACAAGTTAAAGTGTTTTTTGTACAAGTTAAAGTTACGTTTTGACAAGTTAAAGTACGTTTCAACTAGTTAAAACGTTTTGACAAGTTAAAGTACATTTTTTACAAGTTAATGTTACGTTTTGACAAGTTAAATTGTGTTTTTTACAAGTTAGAGTTATGTTTTGACAAGTTAAAAATTGTTTCAACAAGTTTAAATTTACGGATTGACAAGTTAAATTAGATTTTTTACAAGTTAAAGTTATGTTTTGGTGAAAGTGTGTTTTTTACAGTTAAAGTTACGTTTTTCCAAGTTAAAGTAGGTTTTTTACAAGTTAAAGTTATGTTTTGACAAGTTAAAGTATGTTTTTTACAAGTTAAAGTTACGTCTTGACAACTTAAAGTACGTTTGAACAAGTTAAAATTACGATTTGACAAGTTAAAGTGCGTTCTTTACAAGTTAAAGTTACGTTTTGACAAGTTAAAGTACGTTTCAACAAGTTTAAATTACGTATTTACAAGTTTAAATTACGTATTTACAAGTTAAAGTGCGTGTTTTAGAAGTTTAAGTTACGTTTTGACATGTTAAAGTTACGTTTCAACAAATTAAAGTTAGATTTTGACAAGTTCAAGTATATTTTTTACAAGTTAAAGTTACGTTTTGACAAGTTAAAGTGTTTTTTGTACAAGTTAAAGTTACGTTTTGACAAGTTAAAGTACGTTTCAACTAGTTAAAATTACGTTTTGACAAGTTAAAGTACATTTTTTACAAGTTAATGTTACGTTTTGACAAGTTAAATTGTGTTTTTTACAAGTTAGAGTTATGTTTTGACAAGTTAAAAAACGTTTCAACAAGTTTAAAGTTACGGATTGACAAGTTAAATTAGATTTTTTACAAGTTAAAGTTATGTTTTGGTGAAATTGTCTTTTTTACAAGTTAAAGTTATGTTTTTCCAAGTTAAAGTAGGTTTTTTACAAGTTAATGTTATGTTTTGACAAGTTAAAGTATGTTTTTTACAAGTTAAAGTTACGTCTTGACAAGTTAAAGTACGTTTGAACAAGTTAAAATTACGATTTGACAAGTTAAAGTGCGTTCTTTACAAGTTAAAGTTACGTTTTGACAAGTTAAAGTACGTTTCAACATGTTTAAATTACGTATTGACAAGTTAAAGTGCGTGTTTTAGAAGTTTAAGTTACGTTTTGACATGTTAATGTTACGTTTCAACAAATTAAAGTTAGATTTTGACAAGTTCAAGTTACGTTTTGAAAAGTTAAAGTGCGTTTTGTACAAGTTAATGTTCATTTTGACAAGTTAAAGTACGTTTCAACAAGTTTAAATTACGATTTGACAAGTTGAAGTTACGTTTTGACAAGTTAAAGTGCGTTTTTTACAACTTAAAGTTACGTTTTGACAAGTTAAAGTACGTTTCAACAAGTTTAAATTACGTATTTACAAGTTAAAGTGCGTGTTTTAGAAGTTTAAGTTACGTTTTGACAAGTTAAAGTTACGTTTCAACAAATTAAAGTTAGATTTTGACAAGTTCAAGTATATTTTTTACAAGTTAAAGTTACGCTTTGACAAGTTAATGTGTTTTTTGTATAAGTTGAAGTTACGTTTTGACAAGTTAAAGTACGTTTCAACAAGTTTAAATTATGTATTTACAAGTTAAAGTGCGTGTTTTAGAAGTTTAAGTTACCTTTTGACATGTTAAAGTTATGTTTCAACAAATTAAAGTTAGATTTTGACAAGTTCAAGTATATTTTTTACAAGTTAAAGTTACGTTTTGACAAGTTAAAGTGTTTTTTGTACAAGTTAAAGTTACGTTTTGACAAGTTAAAGTACGTTTCAACTAGTTAAAATTACGTTTTGACAAGTTAAAGTACATTTTTTACAATTTAATGTTACGTTTTGACAAGTTAAATTGTGTTTTTTACAAGTTAGAGTTATGTTTTGACAAGTTAAAAAACGTTTCAACAAGTTTAAAGTTACGGATTGACAAGTTAAATTAGATTTTTTACAAGTTAAAGTTATGTTTTGGTGAAAGTGTCTTTTTTACAAGTTAAAGTTACGTTTTTCCAAGTTAAAGTAGGTTTTTTACAAGTTAATGTTATGTTTTGACAAGTTAAAGTATGTTTTTTACAAGTTAAAGTTACGTCTTGACAAGTTAAAGTACGTTTGAACAAGTTAAAATTACGATTTGACAAGTTAAAGTACATCTTTTACAAGTTAAAGTTACGTTTTGACAAGTTAAAGTGCGTTTTTTACAAGTTAAAGTACGTTTCAATAAGTTTAAATTACGATTTGACAAGTTAAAGTACATCTTTTACATGTTAAAGTTACGTTTTGACAAGTGAAAGTGCGTTTTTTACAAGTTAAAGTTACGTTTTGACAAGTTAAAGTACATTTCAACATGTTTAAATTACGTATTTACAAGTTAAAGTGCGTGTTTTACAAGTTTAAGTTACGTTTTGACAAGTTCAAGTTACGTTTCAACAAATTAAAGTTAGATTTAGACATGTTCAAGTATATTTTTTACAAGTTAAAGTTACGTTTTGACAAGTTAAATTGGTTTTTGTACAAGTTAAAGTTACGGTTGGACAAGTTAAAGTACGTTTCAACTAGTAAAAATTACGTTTTGACAAGTTAAAGTACATCTTTTACAATTTAAAGTTACGTTTTGACAAGTTAAAGTGCGTTTTTTACAAGTTAAAGTTACGTTTTGACAATTTAAAGTACGTGTCAACAAGTTTAAATTACGTATTTACAAGTTAAAGTGCGTGTTTTACAAGTTTAAGTTACGTTTTGACAAGTTAAAGTTACGTTTCAACAAGTTAAAGTTAGATTTTGACAAGTTCAAATACATTTTTTACAAGTTAAAGTTACGTTTTGACAAGTTAAAGTACGTTTCAACTAGTTAAAATTACGTTTTGACAAGTTCAAGTACAATTTTTACAAGTTAAACTTATGTTTTGAGAAGTTAAAGTTCGTTTCAACAAATTAATATTACGTTTTGGCAAGTCAAAGTACATTTTTTTACAAGTTAATGTTACGTTTTGACAAGTTAAATTGTGTTTTTTACAAGTTAGAGTTATGTTTTGACAAGTTAAAAAACGTTTCAACAAGTTTAAAGTTACGGATTGACAAGTTAAATTAGATTTTTTACAAGTTAAAGTTATGTTTTGGTGAAAGTGTGTTTTTTACAAGTTAAAGTTACGTTTTTCCAAGTCAAAGTAGGTTTTTTAAAAGTTAAAGTTATGTTTTGACAAGTTAAAGTATGTTTTTTACAAGTTAAACGTACGTCTTGACAAGTTAAAGTACGTTTCCACAAGTTAAAATTACGTTTTGACAAGTTAAAGTTACGTTTCAACAAGTTAAAATTACGTTTCAACAAGTTAAAGTTACGTCATGACAAGTTAAAGTTACGTTTTGACAAGTTAAAGTGCGTTCTTTACAAGTTAAAGTTACGTTTTGACAAGTTAAAGTACGTTTCAACAAGTTTAAATTACGTTTTTACAAGTTAAAGTGCGTGTTTTACAAGTTTAAGTTACGTTTTGACAAGTTAAAGTTACGTTTGAACAAGTTAAAGTTAGATTTTGACAAGTTAATGTACAGTTGTTACAAGTTAAAGTTGCAATTTGACAAGTTAAAGTGTTTTTTGACAAGTTAAAATATGTTTTTTACAAGTTAAAGTTACGTTTTTCCATGTGAAAGTATATTTCAACAAGATAAATTACGTTTTGTCAAGTTAAAGTATGTTTTTTACTAGTTAAACTTACGTTTTGACAAGTTAAATTGAGTTTTTTACAAGTTAAAGTTACGTTTTGACAAGTTAAAGTACGTTTCAAAAAGTTTAAAGTTCCGGATTGACAAGTTACATTTTTTACAAGTTAAAGTTACGTTTTCGTGAAAGTGTGTTTCTTAATAGTTAAAGTTACGTTTTTCCAAGTTAAAGTAGGTTTTTTACAAGTTAAAATTATGTTTTGACAAGTTAAAGTATGTTTTTTACAAGTTAAAGTTAAGTCTTGACAAGTTAAAGTACGTTTGAACAAGTCAAAATTACGATTTGACAAGTTAAAGTACATCTTTTACAAGTTAAAGTTACGTTTTGACAAGTTAAAGTGCGTTTTTTACAAGTTAAAGTTCATTTTGACAAGTTAAAGTACGTTTCAACAAGTTTAAATTACGATTTGACAAGTTAAAGTACATCTTTTATAAGTTAAAGTTACGTTTGGACAAGTTAAAGCGCGTTTTTTACAAGTTAAAGTTACGTTTTGACAAGTTAAAGTACGTTTCAACAAGTTTAAATTACGTATTTACAAGTTAAAGTGCGTGTTTTACAAGTTTAAGTTACGTTTTGACAAGTTAAAGTTACGTTTCAACAAATTAAAATTAGATTTTGACAAGTTCAAGTACATTTTTTACAAGTTAAAGTTACGTTTTTACAAGTTAAATTGTTTTTTGTACAAGTTAAAGTTACGTCTTGACAAGTTAAAGTACGTTTCAACTAGTTAAAATTACGTTTTGACAAGTTAAAGTACATTTTTTACAAGTTAAAGTTATGTTTTGAGAAGTTAAAGTTCGTTTCAACAAATTAAAATTACGTTTTGACAAGTCGAAGTACATTTTTTACAAGTTAATGTTACGTTTTGACAAGTTAAATTGTGTTTTTTACAAGTTAGAGTAATGTTTTGACAAGTTAAAAAACGTTTCAACAAGTTTAAAGTTATGGATTGACAAGTTAAATTAGATTTTTTACAAGTTAAAGTTATGTTTTGGTGAAAGTGTGTTTTTTACAAGTTAAAGTTACGTTTTTCCAAGTTAAAGTAGGTTTTTTACAAGTTAAAGTTATGTTTTGACAAGTTAAAGTATGTTTTTTACAAGTTAAAGTTACGTCTTAACAAGCTAAAGTACGTTTCAACAAGTTAAAATTACGATTTGACAAGTTAAAGTTACGTTTTGAAAAGTTAAAGTGCGTTTTTTACAAGTTAAAGTTCATTTTGACAAGTTAAAGTACGTTTCAACAAGTTTAAATTACAAGTTGACAAGTTAAAGTACATCTTTTACAAGTTAAAGTTATTTTTTGACAAGTTAAAGTGCGTTTTTTACAAGTTAAAGTTAAGTTTTGACAAGTTAAAGTACGTTTCAACAAGTTTAAATTACGTATTTACAAGTTAAAGTGCGTGTTTTAGAAGTTTAAGTTACGTTTTGACAAGTTAAAGTTATGTTTCAACAAATTAAAGTTAGATTTTGACAAGTTCAAGTATATTTTTTACGAGTTAAAGTTACGTTTTGACAAGTTAAAGTGTTTTTAATATAAGTTAAAGTTACGTTTTGACAAGTTAAAGTACGTTTCAACTAGTTAAAATTACAGTTTGACAAGTTAAAGTACATTTTTTACAAGTTAAAGTTATGTTTTGAGAAGTTAAAGTTCGTTTCAACAAATTAAAATTACGTTTTGAGAAGTCAAAGTACATTTTTTACAAGTTAATGTTACGTTTTTACAAGTTAAATTGTGTTTTTTACAAGTTAGAGTTATGTTTTGACAAGTTAAAAATTGTTTCAACAAGTTTAAATTTACGGATTGACAAGTTAAATTAGATTTTTTACAAGTTAAAGTTATGTTTTGGTGAAAGTGTGTTTTTTACAAGTTAAAGTTACGTTTTTCCAAGTTAAAGTAGGTTTTTTACAAGTTAAAGTTATGTTTTGACAAGTTAAAGTATGTTTTTTACAAGTTAAAGTTACGTCTTTACAAGCTAAAGTACGTTTCAACAAGTTAAAATTACGATTTGACAAGTTAAAGTAAAGTTTTGAAAAGTTAAAGTGTGTTTTATACAAGTTAAAGTTCATTTTGACAAGTTAAAGTACGTTTCATCAAGTTTAAATTACGATTTGACAAGTTAAAGTACATCTTTTACAAGTTAAAGTAACGTTTTGACAAGTTAAAGTGCGTTTTTTACAAGTTAAACTTACGTTTTGACAAGTTAAAGTACGTTTCAACAAGTTTAAATTACGTATTTACAAGTTAAATTGCGTGTTTTAGAAGTTAAAGTTACGTTTTGACAAGTTAAAGTTACGTTTCAACAAATTAAAGTTAGATTTTGACCAGTTCAAGTATATATTTTACAAGTTAAAGTTACGTTTTGACAAGTTAAAGTGTTTTTTGTACAAGTTAAAGTTACGTTTTGACAAGTTAAAGTACGTTTCAACAAGTTTAAATTACGTATTTACAAGTTAAAGTGCGTGTTTTAGAAGTTTAAGTTACGTTTTGACATGTTAAAGTTACGTTTTAACAAATTAAAGTTAGATTTTGACAAGTTCAAGTATATTTTTTACAAGTTAAAGTTACGTTTTGACAAGTTAAAGTGTTTTTTGTACAAGTTAAAGTTACGTTTTGACAAGTTAAAGTACGTTTCAACTAGTTAAAATTACGTTTTGACAAGTTAAAGTACATTTTTTACAAGTTAATGTTACGTTTTGACAAGTTAAATTGTGTTTTTTACAAGTTAGAGTTATGTTTTGACAAGTTAAAAAATGTTTCAACAAGTTTAAAGTTACGGATTGACAAGTTAAATTAGATTTTTTACAAGTTAAAGTTATGTTTTGGTGAAAGTGTCTTTTTTACAAGTTAAAGTTACGTTTTTCCAAGTTAAAGTAGGTGTTTTACAAGTTAATGTTATGTTTTGACAAGTTAAAGTATGTTTTTTACAAGTTAAAGTTACGTCTTGACAACTTAAAGTACGTTTGAACAAGTTAAAATTACGATTTGACAAGTTAAAGTGCGTTCTTTACAAGTTAAAGTTACGTTTTGTCAAGTTAAAGTACGTTTCAACAAGTTTAAATTACGTATTTACAAGTTAAAGTGCGTGTTTTAGAAGTTTAAGTTACGTTTTAACATGTTAAAGTTACGTTTCAACAAATTAAAGTTAGATTTTGACAAGTTCAAGTATATTTTTTACAAGTTAAAGTTACGTTTTGACAAGTTAAAGTGTTTTTTGTACAAGTTAAAGTTACGTTTTGACAAGTTAAAGTACGTTTCAACTAGTTAAAATTACGTTTTGACAAGTTAAAGTACATTTTTTACAATTTAATGTTACGTTTTGACAAGTTAAATTGTGTTTTTTACAAGTTAGAGTTATGTTTTGACAAGTTAAAAAACGTTTCAACAAGTTTAAAGTTACGGATTGACAAGTTAAATTAGATTTTTTACAAGTTAAAGTTATGTTTTGGTGAAATTGTCTTTTTTACAAGTTAAAGTTATGTTTTTCCAAGTTAAAGTAGGTTTTTTACAAGTTATTGTTATGTTTTGACAAGTTAAAGTATGTTTTTTACAAGTTAAAGTTACGTCTTGACAAGTTAAAGTACGTTTGAACAAGTTAAAATTACGATTTGACAAGTTAAAGTGCGTTCTTTACAAGTTAAAGTTACGTTTTGACAAGTTAAAGTACGTTTCAGCATGTTTAAATTACGTATTGACAAGTTAAAGTGCGTGTTTTAGAAGTTTAAGTTACGTTTTGACATGTTAATGTTACGTTTCAACAAATTAAAGTTAGATTTTGACAAGTTCAAGTTACGTTTTGAAAAGTTAAAGTGCGTTTTGTACAAGTTAATGTTGATTTTGACAAGTTAAAGTACGTTTCAACAAGTTTAAATTACGATTTGACAAGTTGAAGTTACGTTTTGACAAGTTAAAGTGCGTTTTTTACAAGTTAAAGTTACGTTTTGACAAGTTAAAGTACGTTTCAACAAGTTTAAATTACGTATTTACAAGTTAAAGTGCGTGTTTTAGAAGTTTAAGTTACGTTTTGACAAGTTAAAGTTACGTTTCAACAAATTAAAGTTAGATTTTGACAAGTTCAAGTATATTTTTTACAAGTTAAAGTTACGCTTTGACAAGTTAATGTATTTTTTGTATAAGTTAAAGTTACGTTTTGACTAGTTAAAGTACGTTTCAACAAGTTTAAATTACGTATTTACAAGTTAAAGTGCGTGTTTTAGAAGTTTAAGTTACCTTTTGACATGTTAAAGTTATGTTTCAACAAATTAAAGTTAGATTTTGACAAGTTCAAGTATATTTTTTACAAGTTAAAGTTACGTTTTGACAAGTTAAAGTGTTTTTTGTACAAGTTAAAGTTACGTATTGACAAGTTAAAGTGTTTTTTGTACAAGTTAAAGTTACGTTTTGACAAGTTAAAGTACGTTTCAACTAGTTAAAATTACGTTTTGACAAGTTAAAGTACATTTTTTACAAGTTAATGTTACGTTTTGACAAGTTAAATTGTGTTTTTTACAAGTTAGAGTTATGTTTTGACAAGTTAAAAAACGTTTCAACAAGTTTAAAGTTACGGATTGACAAGTTAAATTAGATTTTTTACAAGTTAAAGTTATGTTTTGGTGAAAGTGTCTTTTTTACAAGTTAAAGTTACGTTTTTCCAAGTTAAAGTAGGTGTTTTACAAGTTAATGTTATGTTTTGACAAGTTAAAGTATGTTTTTTACAAGTTAAAGTTACGTCTTGACAACTTAAAGTACGTTTGAACAAGTTAAAATTACGATTTGACAAGTTAAAGTGCGTTCTTTACAAGTTAAAGTTACGTTTTGACAAGTTAAAGTACGTTTCAACAAGTTTAAATTACGTATTTACAAGTTAAAGTGCGTGTTTTAGAAGTTTAAGTTACGTTTTGACATGTTAAAGTTACGTTTCAACAAATTAAAGTTAGATTTTGACAAGTTCAAGTATATTTTTTACAAGTTAAAGTTACGTTTTGACAAGTTAAAGTGTTTTTTGTACAAGTTAAAGTTACGTTTTGACAAGTTAAAGTACGTTTCAACTAGTTAAAATTACGTTTTGACAAGTTAAAGTACATTTTTTACAATTTAATGTTACGTTTTGACAAGTTAAATTGTGTTTTTTACAAGTTAGAGTTATGTTTTGACAAGTTAAAAAACGTTTCAACAAGTTTAAAGTTACGGATTGACAAGTTAAATTAGATTTTTTACAAGTTAAAGTTATGTTTTGGTGAAATTGTCTTTTTTACAAGTTAAAGTTATGTTTTTCCAAGTTAAAGTAGGTTTTTTACAAGTTATTGTTATGTTTTGACAAGTTAAAGTATGTTTTTTACAAGTTAAAGTTACGTCTTGACAAGTTAAAGTACGTTTGAACAAGTTAAAATTACGATTTGACAAGTTAAAGTGCGTTCTTTACAAGTTAAAGTTACGTTTTGACAAGTTAAAGTACGTTTCAGCATGTTTAAATTACGTATTGACAAGTTAAAGTGCGTGTTTTAGAAGTTTAAGTTACGTTTTGACATGTTAATGTTACGTTTCAACAAATTAAAGTTAGATTTTGACAAGTTCAAGTTACGTTTTGAAAAGTTAAAGTGCGTTTTGTACAAGTTAATGTTGATTTTGACAAGTTAAAGTACGTTTCAACAAGTTTAAATTACGATTTGACAAGTTGAAGTTACGTTTTGACAAGTTAAAGTGCGTTTTTTACAAGTTAAAGTTACGTTTTGACAAGTTAAAGTACGTTTCAACAAGTTTAAATTACGTATTTACAAGTTAAAGTGCGTGTTTTAGAAGTTTAAGTTACGTTTTGACAAGTTAAAGTTACGTTTCAACAAATTAAAGTTAGATTTTGACAAGTTCAAGTATATTTTTTACAAGTTAAAGTTACGCTTTGACAAGTTAATGTATTTTTTGTATAAGTTAAAGTTACGTTTTGACTAGTTAAAGTACGTTTCAACAAGTTTAAATTACGTATTTACAAGTTAAAGTGCGTGTTTTAGAAGTTTAAGTTACCTTTTGACATGTTAAAGTTATGTTTCAACAAATTAAAGTTAGATTTTGACAAGTTCAAGTATATTTTTTACAAGTTAAAGTTACGTTTTGACAAGTTAAAGTGTTTTTTGTACAAGTTAAAGTTACGTATTGACAAGTTAAAGTGTTTTTTGTACAAGTTAAAGTTACGTTTTGACAAGTTAAAGTACGTTTCAACTAGTTAAAATTACGTTTTGACAAGTTAAAGTACATTTTTTACAAGTTAATGTTACGTTTTGACAAGTTAAATTGTGTTTTTTACAAGTTAGAGTTATGTTTTGACAAGTTAAAAAACGTTTCAACAAGTTTAAAGTTACGGATTGACAAGTTAAATTAGATTTTTTACAAGTTAAAGTTATGTTTTGGTGAAAGTGTCTTTTTTACAAGTTAAAGTTACGTTTTTCCAAGTTAAAGTAGGTGTTTTACAAGTTAATGTTATGTTTTGACAAGTTAAAGTATGTTTTTTACAAGTTAAAGTTACGTCTTGACAACTTAAAGTACGTTTGAACAAGTTAAAATTACGATTTGACAAGTTAAAGTGCGTTCTTTACAAGTTAAAGTTACGTTTTGACAAGTTAAAGTACGTTTCAACAAGTTTAAATTACGTATTTACAAGTTAAAGTGCGTGTTTTAGAAGTTTAAGTTACGTTTTGACATGTTAAAGTTACGTTTCAACAAATTAAAGTTAGATTTTGACAAGTTCAAGTATATTTTTTACAAGTTAAAGTTACGTTTTGACAAGTTAAAGTGTTTTTTGTACAAGTTAAAGTTACGTTTTGACAAGTTAAAGTACGTTTCAACTAGTTAAAATTACGTTTTGACAAGTTAAAGTACATTTTTTACAATTTAATGTTACGTTTTGACAAGTTAAATTGTGTTTTTTACAAGTTAGAGTTATGTTTTGACAAGTTAAAAAACGTTTCAACAAGTTTAAAGTTACGGATTGACAAGTTAAATTAGATTTTTTACAAGTTAAAGTTATGTTTTGGTGAAATTGTCTTTTTTACAAGTTAAAGTTATGTTTTTCCAAGTTAAAGTAGGTTTTTTACAAGTTATTGTTATGTTTTGACAAGTTAAAGTATGTTTTTTACAAGTTAAAGTTACGTCTTGACAAGTTAAAGTACGTTTGAACAAGTTAAAATTACGATTTGACAAGTTAAAGTGCGTTCTTTACAAGTTAAAGTTACGTTTTGACAAGTTAAAGTACGTTTCAGCATGTTTAAATTACGTATTGACAAGTTAAAGTGCGTGTTTTAGAAGTTTAAGTTACGTTTTGACATGTTAATGTTACGTTTCAACAAATTAAAGTTAGATTTTGACAAGTTCAAGTTACGTTTTGAAAAGTTAAAGTGCGTTTTGTACAAGTTAATGTTGATTTTGACAAGTTAAAGTACGTTTCAACAAGTTTAAATTACGATTTGACAAGTTGAAGTTACGTTTTGACAAGTTAAAGTGCGTTTTTTACAAGTTAAAGTTACGTTTTGACAAGTTAAAGTACGTTTCAACAAGTTTAAATTACGTATTTACAAGTTAAAGTGCGTGTTTTAGAAGTTTAAGTTACGTTTTGACAAGTTAAAGTTACGTTTCAACAAATTAAAGTTAGATTTTGACAAGTTCAAGTATATTTTTTACAAGTTAAAGTTACGCTTTGACAAGTTAATGTATTTTTTGTATAAGTTAAAGTTACGTTTTGACTAGTTAAAGTACGTTTCAACAAGTTTAAATTACGTATTTACAAGTTAAAGTGCGTGTTTTAGAAGTTTAAGTTACCTTTTGACATGTTAAAGTTATGTTTTAACAAATTAAAGTTAGATTTTGTCAAGTTCAAGTATATTTTTTACAAGTTAAAGTTACGTTTTGACAAGTTAAAGTGTTTTTTGTACAAGTTAAAGTTACGTATTGACAAGTTAAAGTGTTTTTTGTACAAGTTAAAGTTACGTTTTGACAAGTTAAAGTACGTTTCAACTAGTTAAAATTACGTTTTGACAAGTTAAAGTACATTTTTTACAAGTTAATGTTACGTTTTGACAAGTTAAATTGTGTTTTTTACAAGTTAGAGTTATGTTTTGACAAGTTAAAAAACGTTTCAACAAGTTTAAAGTTACGGATTGACAAGTTAAATTAGATTTTTTACAAGTTAAAGTTATGTTTTGGTGAAATTGTCTTTTTTACAAGTTAAAGTTATGTTTTTCCAAGTTAAAGTATGTTTTTTACAAGTTAATGTTATGTTTTGACAAGTTAAAGTATGTTTTTTACAAGTTAAAGTTACGTCTTGACAAGTTAAAGTACGTTTGAACAAGTTAAAATTACGATTTGACAAGTTAAAGTGCGTTCTTTACAAGTTAAAGTTACGTTTTGACAAGTTAAAGTACGTTTCAGCATGTTTAAATTACGTATTGACAAGTTAAAGTGCGTGTTTTAGAAGTTTAAGTTACGTTTTGACATGTTAATGTTACGTTTCAACAAATTAAAGTTAGATTTTGACAAGTTCAAGTTACGTTTTGAAAAGTTAAAGTGCGTTTTGTACAAGTTAATGTTCATTTTAACAAGTTAAAGTACGTTTCAACAAGTTTAAATTACGATTTGACAAGTTGAAGTTACGTTTTGACAAGTTAAAGTGCGTTTTTTACAAGTTAAAGTTACGTTTTGACAAGTTAAAGTACGTTTCAACAAGTTAAAATTACGATTTGACAAATTAAAGTTACGTTTTGAAAAGTTAAAGTGCGTTTTGTACAAGTTAAAGTTCATTTTGACAAGTTAAAGTACGTTTCATCAAGTTTAAATTACGATTTGACAAGTTAAAGTACATCTTTTCCAAGTTAAAGTTACGTTTTGACAAGTTAAAGTGCGTTTTTTACAAGTTAAACTTACGTTTTGACAAGTTAAGGTACGTTTCAACAAGTTTAAATTACGTATTTACAAGTTAAAGTGCGTGTTTTAGAAGTTAAAGTTATGTTTTGACAAGTTAAAGTTACGTTTCAACAAATTAAAGTTAGATTTTGACCAGTTCAAGTATATTTTTTACAAGTTAAAGTTACGTTTTGACAAGTTAAAGTGTTTTTTGTACAAGTTAAAGTTACGTTTTGACAAGTTAAAGTACGTTTCAACAAGTTTAAATTACGTATTTACAAGTTAAAGTGCGTGTTTTAGAAGTTTAAGTTACGTTTTGACATGTTAAAGTTACGTTTTAACAAATTAAAGTTAGATTTTGACAAGTTCAAGTATATTTTTTACAAGTTAAAGTTACGTTTTGACAAGTTAAAGTGTTTTTTGTACAAGTTAAAGTTACGTTTTGACAAGTTAAAGTACGTTTCAACTAGTTAAAATTACGTTTTGACAAGTTAAAGTACATTTTTTACAAGTTAATGTTACGTTTTGACAAGTTAAATTGTGTTTTTTACAAGTTAGAGTTATGTTTTGACAAGTTAAAAAACGTTTCAACAAGTTTAAAGTTACGGATTGACAAGTTAAATTAGATTTTTTACAAGTTAAAGTTATGTTTTAGTGAAATTGTCTTTTTTACAAGTTAAAGTTATGTTTTTCCAAGTTAAAGTAGGTTTTTTACAAGTTAATGTTATGTTTTGACAAGTTAAAGTACGTTTCAACAAGTTTAAAGTTACGGATTGACAAGTTAAAGTACATTTTTTACAAGTTAAAGTATGTTTCTTACAAGTTAAAGTTACGTTTTGACAAGTTAAAGTACATTTCAACAAGTTAAAATTATGTTTTCACAAGTTAAAGTGCGTTCTTTACAAGTTAAAGTTACGTTTTGACAAGTTAAAGTACGTTTCAGCATGTTTAAATTACGTATTGACAAGTTAAAGTGCGTGTTTTAGAAGTTTAAGTTACGTTTTGACATGTTAATGTCACGTTTCAACAAATTAAAGTTAGATTTTGACAAGTTCAAGTTACGTTTTAAAAAGTTAAAGTGCGTTTTGTACAAGTTAATGTTCATTTTGACAAGTTAAAGTACGTTTCAACAAGTTTAAATTACGATTTGACAAGTTGAAGTTACGTTTTGACAAGTTAAAGTGCGTTTTTTACAAGTTAAAGTTACGTTTTGACAAGTTAAAGTACGTTTCAACAAGTTTAAATTACGTATTTACAAGTTAAAGTGCGTGTTTTAGAAGTTTAAGTTACGTTTTGACAAGTTAAAGTTACGTTTCAACAAATTAAAGTTAGAGTTTGACAAGTTCAAGTATATTTTTTACAAGTTAAAGTTACGCTTTGACAAGTTAATGTGTTTTTTGTATAAGTTAAAGTTACGTTTTGACAAGTTAAAGTACGTTTCAACAAGTTTAAATTACGTATTTACAAGTTAAAGTGCGTGTTTTAGAAGTTTAAGTTACCTTTTGACATGTTAAAGTTATGTTTCAACAAATTAAAGTTAGATTTTGACAAGTTCAAGTATATTTTTTACAAGTTAAAGTTACGTTTTGACAAGTTAAAGTGTTTTTTGTACAAGTTAAAGTTACGTTTTGACAAGTTAAAGTACGTTTCAACTAGTTAAAATTACGTTTTGACAAGTTAAAGTACATTTTTTACAAGTTAATGTTACGTTTTGACAAGTTAAATTGTGTTTTTTACAAGTTAGAGTTATGTTTTGACAAGTTAAAAAACGTTTCAACAAGTTTAAAGTTACGGATTGACAAGTTAAATTAGATTTTTTACAAGTTAAAGTTATGTTTTGGTGAAAGTGTCTTTTTTACAAGTTAAAGTTACGTTTTTCCAAGTTAAAGTAGGTTTTTTACAAGTTAATGTTATGTTTTGACAAGTTAAAGTATGTTTTTTACAAGTTAAAGTTACGTCTTGACAAGTTAAAGTACGTTTGAACAAGTTAAAATTACGATTTGACAAGTTAAAGTACATCTTTTACAAGTTAAAGTTATGTTTTGACAAGTTAAAGTGCGTTTTTTACAAGTTAAAGTACGTTTCAATAAGTTTAAATTACGATTTGACAAGTTAAAGTACATCTTTTACATGTTAAAGTTACGTTTTGACAAGTGAAAGTGCGTTTTTTACAAGTTAAAGTTACGTTTTGACAAGTTAAAGTACATTTCAACATGTTTAAATTACGTATTTACAAGTTAAAGTGCGTGTTTTACAAGTTTAAGTTACATTTTGACAAGTTCAAGTTACGTTTCAATAAATTAAAGTTAGATTTAGACATGTTCAAGTATATTTTTTACAAGTTAAAGTTACGTTTTGACAAGTTAAATTGGTTTTTGTACAAGTTAAAGTTACGGTTGGACAAGTTAAAGTACGTTTCAACTAGTAAAAATTACGTTTTGACAAGTTAAAGTACATCTTTTACAATTTAAAGTTACGTTTTGACAAGTTAAAGTGCGTTTTTTACAAGTTAAAGTTACGTTTTGACAATTTAAAGTACGTGTCAACAAGTTTAAATTACGTATTTACAAGTTAAAGTGCATGTTTTACAAGTTTAAGTTACGTTTTGACAAGTTAAAGTTACGTTTCAACAAGTTAAAGTTAAATTTTGACAAGTTCAAATACATTTTTTACAAGTTAAAGTTACGTTTTGACAAGTTAAAGTACGTTTCAACTAGTTAAAATTACGTTTTGACAAGTTCAAGTACAATTTTTACAAGTTAAACTTATGTTTTGAGAAGTTAAAGTTCGTTTCAACAAATTAATATTACGTTTTGGCAAGTCAAAGTACATTTTTTTACAAGTTAATGTTACGTTTTGACAAGTTAAATTGTGTTTTTTACAAGTTAGAGTTATGTTTTGACAAGTTAAAAAACGTTTCAACAAGTTTAAAGTTACGGATTGACAAGTTAAATTAGATTTTTTACAAGTTAAAGTTATGTTTTGGTGAAAGTGTGTTTTTTACAAGTTAAAGTTACGTTTTTCCAAGTCAAAGTAGGTTTTTTAAAAGTTAAAGTTATGTTTTGACAAGTTAAAGTATGTTTTTTACAAGTTAAACGTACGTCTTGACAAGTTAAAGTACGTTTCCACAAGTTAAAATTACGTTTTGACAAGTTAAAGTTACGTTTTGAAAAGTTAAAGTGCGTTTTTTACAAGTTAAAGTTCATTTTGACAAGTTAAAGTACGTTTCAACAAGTTAAAGTTACGTCATGACAAGTTAAAGTTACGTTTTGACAAGTTAAAGTGCGTTCTTTACAAGTTAAAGTTACGTTTTGACAAGTTAAAGTACGTTTCAACAAGTTTAAATTACGTTTTTACAAGTTAAAGTGCGTGTTTTACAAGTTTAAGTTACGTTTTGACAAGTTAAAGTTACGTTTGAACAAGTTAAAGTTAGATTTTGACAAGTTAATGTACAGTTGTTACAAGTTAAAGTTGCAATTTGACAAGTTAAAGTGTTTTTTGACAAGTTAAAATATGTTTTTTACAAGTTAAAGTTACGTTTTTCCATGTGAAAGTATATTTCAACAAGATAAATTACGTTTTGTCAAGTTAAAGTATGTTTTTTACTAGTTAAACTTACGTTTTGACAAGTTAAATTGAGTTTTTTACAAGTTAAAGTTACGTTTTGACAAGTTAAAGTACGTTTCAAAAAGTTTAAAGTTCCGGATTGACAAGTTACATTTTTTACAAGTTAAAGTTACGTTTTCGTGAAAGTGTGTTTCTTAATAGTTAAAGTTACGTTTTTCCAAGTTAAAGTAGGTTTTTTACAAGTTAAAATTATGTTTTGACAAGTTAAAGTATGTTTTTTACAAGTTAAAGTTAAGTCTTGACAAGTTAAAGTACGTTTGAACAAGTCAAAATTACGATTTGACAAGTTAAAGTACATCTTTTACAAGTTAAAGTTACGTTTTGACAAGTTAAAGTGCGTTTTTTACAAGTTAAAGTTCATTTTGACAAGTTAAAGTACGTTTCAACAAGTTTAAATTACGATTTGACAAGTTAAAGTACATCTTTTACAAGTTAAAGTTACGTTTGGACAAGTTAAAGCGCGTTTTTTACAAGTTAAAGTTACGTTTTGACAAGTTAAAGTACGTTTCAACAAGTTTAAATTACGTATTTACAAGTTAAAGTGCGTGTTTTACAAGTTTAAGTTACGTTTTGACAAGTTAAAGTTACGTTTCAACAAATTAAAATTAGATTTTGACAAGTTCAAGTACATTTTTTACAAGTTAAAGTTACGTTTTTACAAGTTAAATTGTTTTTTGTACAAGTTAAAGTTACGTCTTGACAAGTTAAAGTACGTTTCAACTAGTTAAAATTACGTTTTGACAAGTTAAAGTACATTTTTTACAAGTTAAAGTTATGTTTTGAGAAGTTAAAGTTCGTTTCAACAAATTAAAATTACGTTTTGACAAGTCGAAGTACATTTTTTACAAGTTAATGTTACGTTTTGACAAGTTAAATTGTGTTTTTTACAAGTTAGAGTAATGTTTTGACAAGTTAAAAAACGTTTCAACAAGTTTAAAGTTATGGATTGACAAGTTAAATTAGATTTTTTACAAGTTAAAGTTATGTTTTGGTGAAAGTGTGTTTTTTACAAGTTAAAGTTACGTTTTTCCAAGTTAAAGTAGGTGTTTTTTACAAGTTAAAGTTATGTTTTGACAAGTTAAAGTATGTTTTTTACAAGTTAAAGTTACGTCTTAACAAGCTAAAGTACGTTTCAACAAGTTAAAATTACGATTTGACAAGTTAAAGTTACGTTTTGAAAAGTTCAAGTGCGTTTTTTACAAGTTAAAGTTCATTTTGACAAGTTAAAGTACGTTTCAACAAGTTTAAATTACAAGTTGACAAGTTAAAGTACATCTTTTACAAGTTAAAGTTATTTTTTGACAAGTTAAAGTGCGTTTTTTACAAGTTAAAGTTAAGTTTTGACAAGTTAAAGTACGTTTCAACAAGTTTAAATTACGTATTTACAAGTTAAAGTGCGTGTTTTAGAAGTTTAAGTTACGTTTTGACAAGTTAAAGTTATGTTTCAACAAATTAAAGTTAGATTTTGACAAGTTCAAGTATATTTTTTACGAGTTAAAGTTACGTTTTGACAAGTTAAAGTGTTTTTAATATAAGTTAAAGTTACGTTTTGACAAGTTAAAGTACGTTTCAACTAGTTAAAATTACAGTTTGACAAGTTAAAGTACATTTTTTACAAGTTAAAGTTATGTTTTGAGAAGTTAAAGTTCGTTTCAACAAATTAAAATTACGTTTTGACAAGTCAAAGTACATTTTTTACAAGTTAATGTTACGTTTTTACAAGTTAAATTGTGTTTTTTACAAGTTAGAGTTATGTTTTGACAAGTTAAAAATTGTTTCAACAAGTTTAAATTTACGGATTGACAAGTTAAATTAGATTTTTTACAAGTTAAAGTTATGTTTTGGTGAAAGTGTGTTTTTTACAAGTTAAAGTTACGTTTTCCAAGTTAAAGTAGGTTTTTTACAAGTTAAAGTTATGTTTTGACAAGTTAAAGTATGTTTTTTACAAGTTAAAGTTACGTCTTTACAAGCTAAAGTACGTTTCAACAAGTTAAAATTACGATTTGACAAGTTAAAGTTAAGTTTTGAAAAGTTAAAGTGCGTTTTATACAAGTTAAAGTTCATTTTGACAAGTTAAAGTACGTTTCATCAAGTTTAAATTACGATTTGACAAGTTAAAGTACATCTTTTACAAGTTAAAGTAACGTTTTGACAAGTTAAAGTGCGTTTTTTACAAGTTAAACTTACGTTTTGACAAGTTAAAGTACGTTTCAACAAGTTTAATTTACGTATTTACAAGTTAAATTGCGTGTTTTAGAAGTTAAAGTTACGTTTTGACAAGTTAAAGTTACGTTTCAACAAATTAAAGTTAGATTTTGACCAGTTCAAGTATATTTTTTA
The DNA here is from genome assembly GCA_958296335.1 of Urtica urens. NCBI lineage: Eukaryota > Viridiplantae > Streptophyta > Magnoliopsida > Rosales > Urticaceae > Urtica > Urtica urens. Next base: position 30,076,148 of record OY282520.1, read on the forward strand.
CAAGTTAAAGTTACGTTTTGACAAGTTAAAGTGTTTTTTGTACAAGTTAAAGTTACGTTTTGACAAGTTAAAGTACGTTTCAACAAGTTTAAATTACGTATTTACAAGTTAAAGTGCGTGTTTTAGAAGTTTAAGTTACGTTTTGACATGTTAAAGTTACGTTTTAACAAATTAAAGTTAGATTTTGACAAGTTCAAGTATATTTTTTACAAGTTAAAGTTACGTTTTGACAAGTTAAAGTGTTTTTTGTACAAGTTAAAGTTACGTTTTGACAAGTTAAAGTACGTTTCAACTAGTTAAAATTACGTTTTGACAAGTTAAAGTACATTTTTTACAAGTTAATGTTACGTTTTGACAAGTTAAATTGTGTTTTTTACAAGTTAGAGTTATGTTTTGACAAGTTAAAAAATGTTTCAACAAGTTTAAAGTTACGGATTGACAAGTTAAATTAGATTTTTTACAAGTTAAAGTTATGTTTTGGTGAAAGTGTCTTTTTTACAAGTTAAAGTTACGTTTTTCCAAGTTAAAGTAGGTGTTTTACAAGTTAATGTTATGTTTTGACAAGTTAAAGTATGTTTTTTACAAGTTAAAGTTACGTCTTGACAACTTAAAGTACGTTTGAACAAGTTAAAATTACGATTTGACAAGTTAAAGTGCGTTCTTTACAAGTTAAAGTTACGTTTTGACAAGTTAAAGTACGTTTCAACAAGTTTAAATTACGTATTTACAAGTTAAAGTGCGTGTTTTAGAAGTTTAAGTTACGTTTTGACATGTTAAAGTTACGTTTCAACAAATTAAAGTTAGATTTTGACAAGTTCAAGTATATTTTTTACAAGTTAAAGTTACGTTTTGACAAGTTAAAGTGTTTTTTGTACAAGTTAAAGTTACGTTTTGACAAGTTAAAGTACGTTTCAACTAGTTAAAATTACGTTTTGACAAGTTAAAGTACATTTTTTACAAGTTAATGTTACGTTTTGACAAGTTAAATTGTGTTTTTTACAAGTTAGAGTTATGTTTTGACAAGTTAAAAAACGTTTCAACAAGTTTAAAGTTACGGATTGACAAGTTAAATTAGATTTTTTACAAGTTAAAGTTATGTTTTGGTGAAATTGTCTTTTTTACAAGTTAAAGTTATGTTTTTCCAAGTTAAAGTAGGTTTTTTAAAAGTTAATGTTATGTTTTGACAAGTTAAAGTATGTTTTTTACAAGTTAAAGTTACGTCTTGACAAGTAAAAGTACGTTTGAACAAGTTAAAATTACGATTTGACATGTTAAAGTGCGTTCTTTACAAGTTAAAGTTACGTTTTGACAAGTTAAAGTACGTTTCAGCATGTTTAAATTACGTATTGACAAGTTAAAGTGCGTGTTTTAGAAGTTTAAGTTACGTTTTGACATGTTAATGTTACGTTTCAACAAATTAAAGTTAGATTTTGACAAGTTCAAGTTACGTTTTGAAAAGTTAAAGTGCGTTTTGTACAAGTTAATGTTCATTTTGACAAGTTAAAGTACGTTTCAACAAGTTTAAATTACGATTTGACAAGTTGAAGTTACGTTTTGACAAGTTAAAGTGCGTTTTTTACAAGTTAAAGTTACGTTTTGACAAGTTAAAGTACGTTTCAACAAGTTTAAATTACGTATTTACAAGTTAAAGTGCGTGTTTTAGAAGTTAAAGTTACGTTTTGACAAGTTAAAGTTACGTTTCAACAAATGAAAGTTAGATTTTGACAAGTTAATGTGTTTTTTGTATAAGTTAAAGTTACGTTTTGACAAGTTAAAGTACGTTTCAACAAGTTTAAATTACGTATTTACAAGTTAAAGTGCGTGTTTTAGAAGTTTAAGTTACGTTTTGACATGTTAAAGTTACGTTTTAACAAATTAAAGTTAGATTTTGACAAGTTCAAGTATATTTTTTACAAGTTAAAGTTACATTTTGACAAGTTAAAGTGTTTTTTGTACAAGTTAAAGTTACGTTTTGACAAGTTAAAGTACGTTTCAACAAGTTTAAATTACGTTTTTACAAGTTAAAGTGCGTGTTTTACAAGTTTAAGTTACGTTTTGACAAGTTAAAGTTACGTTTGAACAAGTTAAAGTTAGATTTTGACAAGTTAATGTACAGTTGTTACAAGTTAAAGTTGCAATTTGACAAGTTAAAGTGTTTTTTGTACAAGTTAAAGTTACGTTTTGACAAGTTAAAGTACATTTTTGACAAGTTAAAGTTATGTTTTGACAAGTTAAAGTACATTTTTGAAAAGTTAAAATTACGTTTTGACAAGGTAAATTATATTTTTTACAAGTTAAAGTTACGTTTTTCCAAGTTAAATTACATTTCAACAAGTTAAAGTAACGTTTTGACAAGTTAAAGGACAATTTTTTCCAGTTAAAGTTAGGGTTTGTCAAGTTAATTTATGTTTTTTAAAAGTTAAAGTTACGTTTTGACAAGTTAAAGTATGTTTTTTACAAGTTAAAGTTACGTTTTGACAAGTTAAAGTACGTTTCAACAAGTTAAAATTACGATTTAACAAGATAAAGGACATTTTTACAAGTTAAAGTTACGTATTTACAAGTTAAATTGTGTTTTTTACAAATTAAAGTTACGTTTTGACATGTTAAAGTACATTTTTACAAGTTAAAGTTATGTTTTGACAAGTTAAAGTACGTTTCAAGAACTAAAAATTACGTTTTGACAAGTTAAAATACATTTTTTACAAGTTAAAGTTAAGTTTTGACAAGTTAAATTGTGTTTTTTACAAGTTAAAGTCATGTTTTAACAAGTTATAGTACGTTTCAAAAATTTTAAATTACATTTTTACAAGTTAAAGTTATGTTTTGACAAGTTAAAGTTATGTTTTGACAAGTTAAAGTGTTTTTTGTACAAGTTGAAGTTACGTTTTGACAATTTAAAATACGTTTCAACAAGGTAAAATTACATTTTGTCAAGTTAAAGTATGTTTTTTACAATTTAAAGTTACGTTCTGACAAGTTAAAGTACGTTTCAACAAGTTAAATTTACGTTTTGACATGTTAAAGTACATTTTTAACAAGTTAAAGTTATGTTTTGACAAGTTAAACTACGTTTCAACAAGTTAAAGTTACGTTTTGACAAGTTAAAGTATTATTTTTACAATTTAAATTTACGTTTTGAAAAGTTAAAGTACAATTTTTACAAGTTAAAGTTACATTTTGACAAGTTAAAATATATTTTTTACTAGCTAAAGTTACGTTATGACAAGTTAAAGTGTTTATTTTACAAGTTAAAGTTACCTTTTGACAAGTTAAAATACGTTTCAATAAGTTTAAATTAAGTATTTATAAGTTAAAGTATATTTTTTACAATTTAAAGCTACATTTTGATAAGTTAATGTAAGTTTCAACAAGTTAAAATTACGTTTTGTCAAGTTAAAGTTATGTTTTGACAAGTTAAAGTATATTTTTTACAAGTTAAAGTTACATTATGACAAGTTAAAGTGTGTTTTTTACAAGTTAAACTGACCTTTTAACAAGTAAAAGTACGTTTCAATAAATTTAAATTAAGTATGTATAAGTTAAAGTACATTTTTTATAATTTAAAATTACATTTTGACAAGTTAAAATAAGTTTCAACAAGTTAAAATTGCGTTTTGACAAGTTAAAGTACATTTTTTACGAGTTAAAGTTACATTTTGTCAAGTTGAAGTATGTTTTTTACAAGTTAAAGTTACGAACTGACAAGTTAAAGTATGTTTCAACAAGTTAAAGTTACGTTTTGACAAGTTAAACTGTTTTTTATACAGGTTAAAGTACGTTTTAACAAGTTTAAAGTTAAGGATTAACAAGTTAAAGTACTTTTTTTACAAGTTAATGTATGTTTCTTACAAGTTAAAGTTACGTTTTAACAAGTTAAAGTACGTTTCAACAAGTTAAAATTACGATTTGACAAGTTAAAGTACATTTTTTACTAGTTAAAGTTATGTTTTGACAAGTTAAAGTATGTTTCATACAAGTTAAAGTTACGTTTTGACAAGTTAAAGTACAATTCAACAACTTAAAATTACTATTTGACAAGTTAAAGTACATTTTTTACAAGTTAAAGTTATGTCTAACCAAGTTAAAGTACGTTTCAACAAGTTAAAATTACGTTTTGACAAGTTAAAGTACATTTTTTACAAGTTAAAGTTACATTTTAGCAAGTTAAAGTGTATTTTTTACAAGTTAAAGTTACGCTTTGACAAGTTAAAGTACGTTTCAACAAGTTTAAATTACGTTTTTACGAGTTAAAGTGCCTGTTTTACAAATTTAAGTTACGTTGTGACCCGTTAAAATTACGATTCAACAAGTAAAAGTAACATTTTGACAAGTTAAAGTACATTTTTTATATGTTAAAGTTACGTTTTGACAAGTTAAAGTGTTTTTTATACAAGTTAAAGTACGTTTCAACATGTTTAAAATTACGGATTGACAAGTTAAAGTACTTTTTTTACAAGTTAAAATATTTTTCTTACAAGTTAAAGTATGTTTCAACAAGTTAAAATTACGATTTTACAAGTTAAAGTACATTTTTTACAAGTTAAAGTTACGTTTTGACAAGTTAAAGTATTTTTTTTACAAGGTAAAGTTACGTTTTGACAAGTTAAAGTACAGTTTTTACAAGTTAAAGTTACGTTTCGACAAGTTAAACTGTGTTTTTTACAAGTTAAAGTTGCGATTTGACAAGTTTTCAACTAGTTGAAATTATGTTTTGCCAAGTTAAAGTACTTTTTTACAAGTTAAAGTTACATTTTGACAAGTTAAAGTGTATTTTTTACAAGTTAAAGTTACGTTTTGACAAGTTAAAGTACGTTTCAACAAGTTTAAATTACATTTTTACGAGTTAAAGTGCCTGTTTTACAAATTTAAGTTACGTTTTGACAAGTTAAAATTACGATTCAACAAGTAAAAGTAACATTTTGACAAGTTAAATTACGTTTTTTACAAGGTAAAGTTACGTTTTGACAAGTTAAAGTGTTTTTTATATAAGTTAAAGTACGTTTCAACAAGTTTAAAATTACGGATTGACAAGTTAAAGTATTTTTTTTACAAGTTAAAGTATGTTTCTTACAAGTTAAAGTTATGTTTTAACAAGTTAAAGTATGTTTCAACAAGTTAAAATTACGATTTTACAAGTTAAAGTACATTTTTTAAAAGTTAAAGTTACGTTTTGACAAGTTAAAGTATTTTTTTACAAGGTAAAGTTACGTTTTGACAAGTTAAAGTACAGTTTTTACAAGTTAAAGTTACGTTTTGACAAGTTAATCTGTGTTTTATACAAGTTAATGTTGCGATTTGACAAGTTTTCAACTAGTTGATATTACGTTTTGACAAGTTAATGTACATTTTTACAAGTTAAAGTTAAGTTTTGACAATTTAAAGTATGGTTTTTACAAGTTAAAGTACCTTTTTTACAAGTTAAAGTTGCGTTTTTTACAAGTTTAAGTTTCTCTTTGACAAGTTAAAGTTACATTTCGACAACTTAAAACTACGTTTTGACAAGTTTAAGTACAATATTTACAAGTTAAAGTTACGTTTTTATAAGTTAAAATTACGTTTCATAAATATAAAGCTACGTTTTGACAAGTTAAAATATGTTTTTTACAAGTTAAAGTTACGTTTTTCTGAGTGAAAGTATATTTCAACAAGTTAAAATTACGTTTTGTCAAGTTAAAGTATGTTTTTTACAAGTTAAAGTTACGTTTTGATAAGTTAAAGTATGTTTCTTACAAGTTAAAGTTACGTTTTGACAAGTTAAAGTACGTTTCAACAAGTTAAAATTACATTTTGACAAGTTGAAGTACATTTTTACAAGTTAAAGTTATGTTTTGAGAAGTTAAAGTTCGTTTCAACAAATTAAAATTACGTTTTGACAAGTTAAAGTATATTTTTTACAAGTTATAGTTACGTTTTGACAAGTTAAATTGTGTTTTTTACAAGTTAAAGTTACGTTTTGACAAGTTAAAGTACGTTTCAACAAGTTTAAAGTTACGGATTGACAAGTTAAATTACATTTTTTACAAGTTAAAGTTACATTTTGGTGAAAGTGTGTTTTTTACAAGTTAAAGTAACGTTTTGGTGCAAGTGTATTTTTTACAAGTTAAAGTTACGTTTTTCCAAGTTAAAGTATGTTTTTTACAAGTTAAAGTTATGTTTTGACAAGTTAAAGTAGGTTTACACACTCGAGGCTTCAAGTTCACAGCTGAAGGAGTATTATGATACTTACCTTAATCCTGAAGTGAATATGTAATTGACATTGCACTTTGTGACATTTGATTCGTCAATGGGCAATGACTAAGTTTTAGTTGCATCTGACCCGACTGTTGGTGTCACAAGGATGTGATGTTGGGTTACATGATTCACAAATATGGAATTCATGTAATAACAATGCAAAGCATTAGTATCACACTATGCTTTGTTATGAGAGTGTGAATGAATAAACCTGGCCAGGTATTTATTGAATGAGTTCATTCTTTGATTAAAACATGTGACATGTAAAGACATCTCACTTTATATTTTTCTCATTCACAAATAACAAAGGAGCTAGTGAAATAATAACTCGAAGGGTAAAACAGTAATCATACATTCCCCTCAGTTACCGATACACATGAAGGGTAATATTGTAATATACTTCGTGGATCGTGTGAGAAAGTGTTTCATCACATCAAACATAAAAGATACGCACATGAATAAAGAGATTGTCAATATTGGTCCTTTAGTGGAATCGACCAATATTAAGAATTAAAAGACGCAAAAAGTTTGTGAACTTTTGTGTCCGATCTTTAATCTAAAGCTTCGTTCATGTGGGTCCATGAGGTCTCAATGATAGACACTTGAAAGAGATTATAAGAATTGTAAAAGTTGATTTACTCATTAAGTATAAATTGTGATTTATATTGAGAAAGTTATTTTCTTGAAACTCAATAAATAACTAGTTATTTATTTTGTTCATTGAATCACAAAATGTTATCATATTGATGATGACATTCTCGAGTGATTAAATATGTTAGAAGAAGAAAATAAATTATTTCTCATTTCGTACTTATTCGAAAACTATGAAATATATTTAATGATCTGCCATTAAATAATAATGAGAGTTCTAAATTAATTTTAGAAATTAAATTAAATATGTTTAGGAATAAAATTCAAAGATGTGGACGAGTAAGGGTAGAGGGTTTTTGGCCGAATTCCCTAAGTGAATAGGGTCATGGGTTTGACCCAGCTTCAGCCCATTTATAACCTGTATAAATAAGGCTAAACAAACCCTAATAAAAAAACCCTAACCCTTGTTAATTTTCGGCCAACACCCTCTCTCTCCCCTTGTGTGTTTCTCGGCCGAAATCCCCAACAAAGAAAAGAAAAATTGTTTTTCCATTCTTTCATCTTTGATTCCTAATTGTTCTTAAGAGCCCACACTCATAATCTCAATAATTTCCTAGTGTATTATTGTTGATTCATTACTTGTGGTGTTTGGAATGATTTTGTGAATTATTTTAAGGTTTTTAAACTGTTTCAAAAGCTTTAATCCAGCCAAAAACGTCCCTAGGACGATCTGGGCTCATTCCGGCGAGCTCCCCAGCCTCCAGCGATCCAGTCTGGCGAAGGCTCCCTGTCAGGCGAGCTCCAATCCGGCGAGGCGCTCCAGTCCGGCGAAAGGATCTCCTATCAGGCGAGTCCAATCCGGCGAGGTACTCCAGTTCGGCGCGGCGAATCCGGCGAGGGCAATCCGGCGAGGCTATCCGGCGAGGCGTCCCAGAGATCTCCAATCCAGCGAGCCTTCCCAGTCCGGCGAGGTGCCCAGTCCGGCGAGCTTCCTGTCAGGCGAAAAATCCCAAACCGGCGAGGCTCCCCGCAAGCACCCATTCTGGCGACCATCTCCCAGTCCGGCGAAGACATTCCCAGGCAGTCCGGCGAGGATTTTTTCTCCGTTTTGAACGTGACGTGGCATTCCGACGATAGCTAGCAACGTCGAGGTTGTTTACAACCTTTAATGTGAGTATTTTCTCAATTAAATTATTAAATATAAATTATATAATTGTTATATAAATTATTAGTTTAATTTATTTTGATTGAGCATGTGAATTATAAATTTTTTATAATTGTTTGATAAATTTTAATGCCTTAGGTTGTTAAATATATTAAAATTAGTTATAATATATTAGATCTAATTATAATTTTCCGCCACATAGAATGTTTATTATAATTAATATTGTTTAATCGTTAAATGAATTCCATCATTTTACATGTTAAAATTACGTTTTTTACAAGTTAAAGTTAAGTTTTGACAAGTTAAAGTATTTCTTACAAGTTAAAGAACGTTTTTTACAAGTTAAAGTTACGTTTTTTACAAGTTACAGTTTCGTTTTGACAAGTTAAAGTTACATTTCGACAACTTAAAGTTACGTTTTGACAAGTTAAAGTACATTTTTTACAAGTTAAAGTTACGTTTTTATAAGTTGATGTTACGTGTCAACAATATAAAGCTACGTTTTGACAAGTTAAAATATGTTTTTTACAAGTTAAAGTTACCTTTTTCGAATTAAAGTACATTTCAACAAGTTAAAATTACGTTTTGACAAGTTAAAGTTCAATTTTTACAAATTTAAGTTACGTTTTGTCAAGTTAAAGTATGTTTTTTACAAGTTAAAGTTACGATTTGACAAGTTGAAGTAAATTTTTTACAAGTTTAAGTTACGTTTTGACAAGTTAAAGTTACGTTTCAGCAAGTTAAAATTACGTTTTGACTAGTTAAAGTACAATCTTTACAAGTTAAAGTTACGTTTTGACAAGTTAAAGTGTGTTTTTTATAAGTTCAAGTTAACTTTGGACAAGTTAAAGTACGTTTCAACAACCTTAAATTACGTTTTAACAAGTTAAAGTGCATGTTTTACAAGTTTAAGTTACGTTTTGGCAAGTTAAAGTTACATTTCAGCAAGTTAAAATTACGTTTTGTCAAGTTAAAGTATGTTTTTTACAAGTTAAAGTTACGTTTTGACAAGTTAAAGTATGTTTCTTACAAGTTAAAGTTACGTTTTGACAAGTTAAAGTACGTTTCAACAAGTTAAAATTACGATTCGACAAGTTAAAGTACATTTTTTACAAGTTAAAGTTATGTTTTAGCAAGTTAAAGTATGATTCAACAAGTTAAAATTACGTTTTGACAAGTTAAAGTACATTTTTTACAAGTTAAAGTTACGTTTTGACAAGTTAAAGTGTATTTTTTACAAGTTAAAGTTACGTTTTGACAAGTTAAATTACGTTTGAACAAGTTTAAATTACGTTTTTACGAGTTAAAGTGCCTGTTTTATAAATTTAAGTTACCTTTTGACAAGTTAAAATTACGTATTAACAAGTAAAAATAATATTTTGACAAGTTAAAGTACATTTTTTACAAGTTAAATTTACGTTTGGACAAGTTAAACTATTTTTTATACAAGTTAAAGTACGTTTCAACAAGATTAAAGTTACGGATTGAAAAGTTAAAGTACTTTTTTTACAAGTTAAAGTATGTTTCTTACAAGTTAAAGTTACGTTTTAACAAGTTAAAGTACGTTTCAACAAGTTAAAATTACGATTTGACAAGTTAAAGTACATTTTTTACTAGTTAAAGTTATGTTTTGACAAGTTAAAGTATGTTTCAACAAGTTAAAATTACGATTTGACAAGTTAAAGTACATTTTTTACAAGTTAAAGTTACGTTTTGACAATTTAAAGTGTGTTTTTTACAAATTCAAGTTAACTTTGGACAAGTTAAAGTACGTTGCAACAAGTTTAAATTACGTTTTAACAAGTAAAAGTGCATGTTTTACAAGTTTAAGTTACGTTTTGGCAAGTTAAAGTTACATTTCAGCAAGTTAAAATTATGTTTTGACAAGTTAAAGTACATTTTTTACAAGTAAAGGTTACGTTTTGACAAGTTAAAGTGTATTTTTTACAAGTTAAAGTTACGTTTTAACAAGTTAAAGTACGTTTCAACAAGTTTAAATTACGTTTTTACGAGTTAAAGTGCCTGTTTTTCAAATTTAAGTTACGTTTTGACAAGTTAAAAGTACGTATTAACAAGTAAAAGTAACATTTTGACAAGTTAAAGTACATTTTTTTAAATTTAAAGTTACGTTTAGACAAGTTAAACTTTTTTTTAGACAAGTTAAAGTACGTTTCAACAAGATTAAAGTTACGGATTAATAAGTTAAAGTACTTTTTTTACAAGTTAAAGTATGTTTCTTACAAGTTAAAGTTACGTTTTAACAAGTTAAAGTACGTTTCAACAAGTTAAAATTACGATTTGACAAGGTAAAGTACATTTTTTACTAGTTAAAGTTATGTTTTGACAAGTTAGAGTATGTTTCAACAAGTTAAAATTACGATTTGACTAGTTAAAGTACATTTTTTACATGTTAAAGTTACGTTTTGACAAGTTAAAGTACTTATTTTACAAGATAAAGTTACGTTTTAACCTGTTAAAGTACATTTTTTTACAAGTTAAAGTTACGTTTTGACAACTTAAACTGTGTTTTTTACAAGTTAAAGTTGCGATTTAATAAGTTTTCAACTAGTTGAAATTTCGTTTTGACAAGTTAAAGTACATTTTTACAAGTTAAAGTTAAGTTTTTACAAGTTAAAGTATGTTTTTTACAAGTTAAAGTATCTTTTTTACAAGTTAATGTTGCGTTTTTGACAAGTTTATGTTTCGCTTTGACAAGTTAAAGTTACATTTCGACAACTTAAAACTACGTTTTGACAAGTTAAAGTACAGTTTTTACAAGTTAGAATTACGTTTTTATAAGTTAAAATTACGTTTCAAAAATATAAAGCTACGTTTTGACAAGTTAAAATATGTTTTTTACAAGTTAAAGTTACGTTTTTCCAAGTGAAAGTATATTTCAACAAGTTAAAATTACGTTTTGTCAAGTTAAAGTATGTTTTTTACAAGTTAAAGTTACGTTTTGATAAGTTAAAGTATGTTTCTTAAAAGTTAAAGTTACGTTTTGAAAAGTTCAAGTACGTTTCAACAAGTTAAAATTACGATTTGACAAGTTAAAGTACATTTTTTACAAGTTAAAGTTATATTTTGAGATGTTAAAGTTCGTTTTGACAAGTTAAAGTATATTGTTTACAAGTTAAAATTTCGATTTGACAAGTTAAAGTACATTTTTTACAAGTTAAAGTTACGTTTTGACAAGTTAAAGTACGTTTCAAAATTTAAAATTACGTTTTGACAATTTAGAGTATATTTTTTACAAGTTAATGTTACGTTTTAAAAAGTTAAAGCACCTTTTTTTCATGTTAAAATTAATTCTTTCCAAGTTAAAGTATATTTCAACAAGTTAAAATTACATTTTGACAAGTTAAAGTACAAATTTAACAAGTTAAAGTTACGTTTTGTCAAGTTAAAGTAGGTTTTTTACAAGTTAAAGTTATGTTTTGACAAGTTAATATATGTTTTTACAAGTTAAAGTTACATTTTGACAAGTTAAAGTATATTTGTTACAAGTTAAAATTTCGATTTGACAAGTTAAAGTGCATTTTTTACAAGTTAAAGTTACGTTCTGACAAGTTAAATTATGTTTTTTACAAGTTAAAGTTACATTTCGACAACTTAAAGTTACGTTTTGACAAGTTAAAGTACATTTTTTACAAGTTAAAGTTACGTTGTTATAAGTTGATTTTACGTGTCAACAATATAAAGCTACGTTTTGATAAGTTAAAATATGTTTTTTACAAGTTAAAGTTACCTTTTTCGAATTAAAGTACATTTCAACAAGTTAAAATTACGTTTTGACAAGTTAAAGTTCAATTTTTACAAATTTAAGTTACGTTTTGTCAAGTTAAAGTATGTTTTTTACCAGTTAAAGTTACGATTTGACAAGTTGAAGTAAATTTTTTACAAGTTTAAGTTACGTTTTGACAAGTTAAAGTTACGTTTCAGCAAGTTAAAATTACGTTTTGACTAGTTAAAGTACAATCTTTACAAGTTAAAGTTACGTTTTGACAAGTTAAAGTGTGTTTTTTATAAGTTCAAGTTAACTTTGGACAAGTTAAAGTACGTTTCAACAACCTTATATTACGTTTTAACAAGTTAAAGTGCATGTTTTACAAGTTTAAGTTACGTTTTGGCAAGTTAAAGTTACATTTCAGCAAGTTAAAATTACGTTTTGTCAAGTTAAAGTATGTTTTTTACAAGTTAAAGTTACGTTTTGACAAGTTAAAGTATGTTTCTTACAAGTTAAAGTTACGTTTTGACAAGTTAAAGTACGTTTCAACAAGTTAAAATTACGATTCGACAAGTTAAAGTACATATTTTACAAGTTAAAGTTATGTTTTAACAAGTTAAAGTATGTTTCAACAAGTTAAAATTACATTTTGACAAGTTAAAGTACATTTTTTACAAGTTAAAGTTACGTTTTGACAAGTTAAAGTGTATTTTTTACAAGTTAAAGTTACGTTTTGACAAGTTAAATTACGTTTCAACAAGTTTAAATTACGTTTTTACGAGTTAAAGTGCCTGTTTTATAAATTTAAGTTACGTTTTGACAAGTTAAAATTACGTATTAACAAGTAAAAATAATATTTTGACAAGTTAAAGTACATTTTTTACAAGTTAAAGTTACGTTTGGACAAGTTAAACTATTTTTTTATACAAGTTAAAGTACGTTTCAACAAGATTAAAGTTACGGATTGAAAAGTTAAAGTACTTTTTTTACAAGTTAAAGTATGTTTCTTACAAGTTAAAGTTACGTTTTAACAAGTTAAAGTACGTTTCAACAAGTTAAAATTACGATTTGACAAGTTAAAGTACAACTTTTACTAGTTAAAGTTATGTTTTGACAAGTTAAAGTATGTTTCAACAAGTTAAAATTACGATTTGACAAGTTAAAGTACATTTTTTACAAGTTAAAGTTACGTTTTGACAATTTAAAGTGTGTTTTTTACAAATTCAAGTTAACTTTGGACAAGTTAAAGTAGGTTGCAACAAGTTTAAATTACGTTTTAACAAGTAAAAGTGCATGTTTTACAAGTTTAAGTTACGTTTTGGCAAGTTAAAGTTACATTTCAGCAAGTTAAAATTATGTTTTGACAAGTTAAAGTACATTTTTTACAAGTAAAAGTTACGTTTTGACAAGTTAAAGTGTATTTTTTACAAGTTAAAGTTACGTTTTGACAAGTTAAAGTACGTTTCAACAAGTTTAAATTACGTTTTTACGAGTTAAAGTGCCTGTTTTTCAAATTTAAGTTACGTTTTGACAAGTTCAAAGTACGTATTAACAAGTAAAAGTAACATTTTGACAAGGTAAAGTACATTTTTTTAAATTTAAAGTTACGTTTAGACAAGTTAAACTTTTTTTTAGACAAGTTAAAGTACGTTTCAACAAGATTTAAGTTACGGATTGATAAGTTAAAGTACTTTTTTTACAAGTTAAAGTATGTTTCTTACAAGTTAAAGTTACGTTTTAACAAGTTAAAGTACGTTTCAACAAGTTAAAATTACGATTTGACAAGGTAAAGTACATTTTTTACTAGTTAAAGTTATGTTTTGACAAGTTAGAGTATGTTTCAACAAGTTAAAATTACGATTTGACTAGTTAAAGTACATTTTTTACATGTTAAAGTTACGTTTTGACAAGTTAAAGTATTTATTTTACAAGGTAAAGTTACGTTTTAACCTGTTAAAGTACAGTTTTTTACAAGTTAAAGTTACGTTTTGACAACTTAAACTGTGTTTTTTACAAGTTAAAGTTGCGATTTAACAAGTTTTCAACTAGTTGAAATTACGTTTTGACAAGTTAAAGTACATTTTTACAAGTTAAAGTTAAGTTTTGACAAGTTAAAGTATGTTTTTTACAAGTTAAAGTATCTTTTTTACAAGTTAATGTTGCGTTTTTGACAAGTTTATGTTTCGCTTTGACAAGTTAAAGTTACATTTCGACAACTTAAAATTACGTTTTGACAACTTAAAGTACAGTTTTTACAAGTTAGAATTACGTTTTTATAAATTAAAATTACGTTACAAAAATATAAAGCTACGTTTTGACAAGTTAAAATATGTTTTTTACAAGTTAAAGTTACGTTTTTCCAAGTGAAAGTATATTTCAACAAGTTAAAATTACGTTTTGTCAAGTTAAAGTATGTTTTTTACAAGTTAAAGTTACGTTTTGATAAGTTAAAGTATGTTTCTTAAAAGTTAAAGTTACGTTTTGAAAAGTTCAAGTACGTTTCAACAAGTTAAAATTACGATTTGACAAGTTAAAGTACATTTTTTACAAGTTAAAGTTATATTTTGAGATGTTAAAGTTCGTTTCAACAAATTAAAATTACATTTTGACAAGTTAAATTACATTTTTTACAAGTTAAAATTACGTTTCAACAAGTTTAAAGTTATGTTTTTCCAAGTTAAAGTAGGTTTTTTACAAGTTAAAGTTATGTTTTGACATGTTAAAATATGTTTTTTACAAGTTAAAGTAATGTTTTGACAAGTTAAAGTACGTTTCAACAAGTTTAAAGTTACGGATTGACAAGTTAAATTACATTTTTTACAAGTTAAAGTTATGTTTTGACAAGTTAAAATATGTTTTTTACAAGTTAAAGTTACGTTTTGACAAGTTAAAGTACGTTTCAACAAGTTTAAAGTTACGGATTGACAAGTTAAATTACATTTTTTACAAGTTAAAATTATGTTTTTACAAGGTAAAGTAGGTTTTTTACAAGTTAAAGTTATCTTTTGACAAGTTAAAGTATGTTTTTTACAAGTTAAAGTTACGTCTTGACAAGTTAAAGTACGTTTAAACAAGTTAAAATTACGATTTGACAAGTTAAAGTACATCTTTTACAAGTTAAAGTTACGTTTGGACAAGTTAAAGCGCGTTTTTTACAAGTTAAAGTTACGTTTTGACAAGTTAAAGTACGTTTCAACAAGTTTAAATTACGTATTTACAAGTTAAAGTGCGTGTTTTACAAGTTTAAGTTACGTTTTGACAAGTTAAAGTTACGTTTCAATAAGTTAAAGTTACATTTTGACAAGTTAAAGTACATTTTTTACAACTTAAACTTACGTTTTGACAAGTTAAAGTGTTTTTATACAAGTTAAACTTACGTTTTGACAAGTTAAAGTACGTTAAAACTAGTTAAAATTACATTTTGACAAGTTAAAGTATATTTTTGACAAGTTAAAGTTATGTTTTGACAAGTTAAAATACCTTTCAAGATGTTAAAATTACGTTTTGACTTGGTAAATTATATTTTTACTAGTTAAAGTACATTTTTACAAGTTAAAGTTATGTTTTGACAAGTTAAAGTGCTTTTTTCACAAGTTAAAGTTACCTTTTGACAAGTTAAAGTACGTTTCACTAAGTGTCAATTACGTTTTGACAAGTTAAAGTATATTTTTTTTCAAGTTAAAGTTACGTTTTAAAAAGTTAAAGTATGTTTTTTACATGTGAAAATTACGTTTTGACAAGTTAAAGTACATTTTTTACAAGTTAAAGTTACGTTTTGACAAGTTAAAGTACGTTTCAAAATTTAAAATTACGTTTTGACAATATAGATATATTTTTTACAAGTTAATGTTACGTTTTAAAAAGTTAAAGCACCTTTTTTTCATGTTAAAATTAATTCTTTCCAAGTTAAAGTACATTTCAACAAGTTAAAATTACATTTTGACAAGTTAAAGTACAAATTTAACAAGTTAAAGTTACGTTTTGTCAAGTTAAAGTATGTTTTTTACAAGTTAAAGTTATGTTTTGACAAGTTAATGTATGTTTTTACAAGTTAAAGTTACGTTTTGACAAGTTAAAGTATATTTTTTACAAGTTAAAATTTCGATTTGACAAGTTAAAGTGCATTTTTTACAGGTTAAAGTTACGTTTTGACAAGTTAAAGTATATTTTTTACAAGTTAAAATTTCGATTTGACAAGTTAAAGTGCATTTTTTACAGGTTAAAGTTACGTTTTGACAACTTAAATTATGTTTTTTACAAGTTAAAGTTACGTTTTGAATAGTTAAAGTATGTTTCTTACAAGTTAAAGTTACGTTTTAACAAGTTATAGTATGTTTCAGCAAGTTAAAATTACGATTTAACAAGTTCAAGTACATTTTTACAAGTTAAAGTTATGTTTTGACAAATTAAAGTACGTTTCAACTAGTTAAAATTACATTTGGACAAGTTAAAATATATTTTTTACAAGTTAAAGTTACTTTTAACAAGTTAAAGTGTGTTTTTTACAAGTTAAAGTTACGTTTTAAAAAGATAAATTACGTTTCAACAAATGTCAATTACGTTTTGTCAAGTTAAAGTACATTTTTTACAAGTTAAAGTTACGTTTTGACAAGTTAAAGTACGTTTCAAAATTTTAAAATTACGTTTTGACAACTTAGAGTATATTTTTTACAAGTTAAAGTTACGTTTTAAAAAGTTAGAGTACGTTTTTTTCATGTTAAAATTAATTCTTTCCAAGTTAAAGTACATTTCAACAAGTTAAAATTACATTTTGACAAGTTAAAGTACAAATTTAATAAGTTAAAGTTACGTTTTGTCAACTTAAAGTAGGTTTTTTACAAGTTAAACTTATGTTTTGACAAGATAAAGTATGTTTTTACAAGGTAAAGTTACGTTTTGACAAGTTAAAGTATATTTTTTTCAAGTTAAAGTTACGTTTTGACAAGTTAAAGTACGTTTCAACAAGTTTAAAGTTACGGATTGACAAGTTAAATTACATTTTTTACAAGTTAAAATTATGTTTTTACAAGGTAAAGTAGGTTTTTTACAAGTTAAAGTTATCTTTTGACAAGTTAAAGTATGTTTTTTACAAGTTAAAGTTACGTCTTGACAAGTTAAAGTACGTTTAAACAAGTTAAAATTACGATTTGACAAGTTAAAGTACATCTTTTACAAGTTAAAGTTACGTTTGGACAAGTTAAAGCGCGTTTTTTACAAGTTAAAGTTACGTTTTGACAAGTTAAAGTACGTTTCAACAAGTTTAAATTACGTATTTACAAGTTAAAGTGCGTGTTTTACAAGTTTAAGTTACGTTTTGACAAGTTAAAGTTACGTTTCAATAAGTTAAAGTTACATTTTGACAAGTTAAAGTACATTTTTTACAACTTAAACTTACGTTTTGACAAGTTAAAGTGTTTTTATACAAGTTAAACTTACGTTTTGACAAGTTAAAGTACGTTAAAACTAGTTAAAATTACATTTTGACAAGTTAAAGTATATTTTTGACAAGTTAAAGTTATGTTTTGACAAGTTAAAATACCTTTCAAGATGTTAAAATTACGTTTTGACATGGTAAATTATATTTTTACTAGTTAAAGTACATTTTTACAAGTTAAAGTTATGTTTTGACAAGTTAAAGTGCTTTTTTCACAAGTTAAAGTTACCTTTTGACAAGTTAAAGTACGTTTCACTAAGTGTCAATTACGTTTTGACAAGTTAAAGTATATTTTTTTTCAAGTTAAAGTTACGTTTTAAAAAGTTAAAGGATGTTTTTTACATGTGAAAATTACGTTTTGACAAGTTAAAGTATATTTTTTACAAGTTAAAGTTACGTTTTGACAAGTTAAAGTACGTTTCAAAATTTAAAATTACGTTTTGACAATATAGAGTATATTTTTTACAAGTTAATGTTACGTTTTAAAAAGTTAAAGCACCTTTTATTCATGTTAAAATTAATTCTTTCCAAGTTAAAGTACATTTCAACAAGTTAAAATTACATTTTGACAAGTTAAAGTATAAATTTAACAAGTTAAAGTTACGTTTTGTCAAGTTAAAGTATGTTTTTTACAAGTTAAAGTTATGTTTTGACAAGTTAATGTATGTTTTTACAAGTTAAAGTTACGTTTTGACAAGTTAAAGTATATTTTTTACAAGTTAAAATTTCGATTTGACAAGTTAAAGTGCATTTTTTACAGGTTAAAGTTACGTTTTGACAAGTTAAATTATGTTTTTTACAAGTTAAAGTTACGTTTTGAATAGTTAAAGTATGTTTCTTACAAGTTAAAGTTACGTTTTAACAAGTTATAGTATGTTTCAGCAAGTTAAAATTACGATTTAACAAGTTCAAGTACATTTTTACAAGTTAAAGTTATGTTTTGACAAATTAAAGTACGTTTCAACTAGTTAAAATTACATTTGGACAAGTTAAAATATATTTTTTACAAGTTAAAGTTACTTTTAACAAGTTAAAGTTACGTTTTAAAAAGATAAATTACGTTTCAACAAATGTCAATTACGTTTTGTCAAGTTAAAGTACATTTTTTACAAGTTAAAGTTACGTTTTGACAAGTTAAAGTACGTTTCAAAATTTTAAAATTACGTTTTGACAACTTAGAGTATATTTTTTACAAGTTAAAGTTACGTTTTAAAAAGTTAGAGTACGTTTTTTTCATGTTAAAATTAATTCTTTCCAAGTTAAAGTACATTTCAAGAAGTTAAAATTACATTTTGACAAGTTAAAGTACAAATTTAATAAGTTAAAGTTACGTTTTGTCAACTTAAAGTAGGTTTTTTACAAGTTAAACTTATGTTTTGACAAGATAAAGTATGTTTTTACAAGGTAAAGTTACGTTTTGACAAGTTAAAGTATATTTTTTTCAAGTTAAAATTACGATTTGACAAGTTAAAGTAGATTTTTTACAAGTTAAAGTTACGTTTTGACATGTTAAATTATATTTTTTACAAGTTAAAGTTACGTTTTGACAAGTTAAATTATGTTTCTTACAAGTTAAAGTTACGTTTTAACAAGTTATAGTACGTTTCAAAAAGATAAAATTACGATTTAACAAGTTAAAGTACATTTTTACAAGTTAAAGTTATGTTTTGACAAGTTAATGTATGTTTTTACACGTTAAAGTTACGTTTTGACAAGTTAAAGTATATTTTTCGAAAGTTAAAATTTCGATTTGACAAGTTAAAGGTACGTTTTGACAAGTTAAATTATGTTTTTTACAAGTTAAAGTTACGTTTTGAAGAGTTAAAGTATGTTTCTTACAAGTTAAAGTTACGTTTTAACAAGTTATAGTATGTTTCAACAAGTTAAAATTACGATTTAACAAGTTAAAGTACATTTTTACAAGTTAAAGTTATGTTTTGACAAATTAAAGTACGTTTCAACTAGTTAAAATTACATTTGGACAAGTTAAAATATATTTTTTACAAGTTAAAGTTACTTTTAATAAGTTAAAGTGTGTTTTTTACAAGTTAAAGTTACGTTTTGACAAGTTAAAGTACGTTTCAACAAGTTAAAATTACGATTTAACAAGTTAATGTATATTTTTACTAGTTAAACTACATTTTTACAAGTTAAAGTTATGTTTTGACAAGTTAAAGTGCGTTTTTCACAAGTTAAAGTTACGTTTTGACAAGTTAAAGTACGTTTCACTAAGTGTCAATTACGTTTTGACAAGTTATAGTATATTTTTTTCAAGTTAAAGTTACGTTTTAAAAAGTTAAAGTATGTTTTTTACATGTGAAAATTACGTTTTGACAAGTTAAAGTACATTTTTTACAAGTTAAAGTTACGTTTTGACAAGTTAAAGTACGTTTCAAAATTTAAAATTACGTTTTGACAATTTAGAGTATATTTTTTACAAGTTAATGTTACGTTTTAAAAAGTTAAAGCACCTTTTTTTCATGTTAAAATTAATTCTTTCCAAGTTAAAGTATATTTCAACAAGTTAAAATTACATTTTGACAAGTTAAAGTACAAATTTAACAAGTTAAAGTTACGTTTTGTCAAGTTAAAGTAGGTTTTTTACAAGTTAAAGTTATGTTTTGACAAGTTAATATATGTTTTTACAAGTTAAAGTTACATTTTGACAAGTTAAAGTATATTTGTTACAAGTTAAAATTTCGATTTGACAAGTTAAAGTGCATTTTTTACAAGTTAAAGTTACGTTCTGACAAGTTAAATTATGTTTTTTACAAGTTAAAGTTACATTTCGACAACTTAAAGTTACGTTTTGACAAGTTAAAGTACATTTTTTACAAGTTAAAGTTACGTTGTTATAAGTTGATTTTACGTGTCAACAATATAAAGCTACGTTTTGATAAGTTAAAATATGTTTTTTACAAGTTAAAGTTACCTTTTTCGAATTAAAGTACATTTCAACAAGTTAAAATTACGTTTTGACAAGTTAAAGTTCAATTTTTACAAATTTAAGTTACGTTTTGTCAAGTTAAAGTATGTTTTTTACCAGTTAAAGTTACGATTTGACAAGTTGAAGTAAATTTTTTACAAGTTTAAGTTACGTTTTGACAAGTTAAAGTTACGTTTCAGCAAGTTAAAATTACGTTTTGACTAGTTAAAGTACAATCTTTACAAGTTAAAGTTACGTTTTGACAAGTTAAAGTGTGTTTTTTATAAGTTCAAGTTAACTTTGGACAAGTTAAAGTACGTTTCAACAACCTTAAATTACGTTTTAACAAGTTAAAGTGCATGTTTTACAAGTTTAAGTTACGTTTTGGCAAGTTAAAGTTACATTTCAGCAAGTTAAAATTACGTTTTGTCAAGTTAAAGTATGTTTTT
The DNA here is from genome assembly GCA_958296335.1 of Urtica urens. NCBI lineage: Eukaryota > Viridiplantae > Streptophyta > Magnoliopsida > Rosales > Urticaceae > Urtica > Urtica urens. Next base: position 30,096,674 of record OY282520.1, read on the forward strand.
TACAAGTTAAAGTTACGTTTTGACAAGTTAAAGTATGTTTCTTACAAGTTAAAGTTACGTTTTGACAAGTTAAAGTACGTTTCAACAAGTTAAAATTACGATTCGACAAGTTAAAGTACATTTTTTACAAGTTAAAGTTATGTTTTAGCAAGTTAAAGTATGATTCAACAAGTTAAAATTACGTTTTGACAAGTTAAAGTACATTTTTTACAAGTTAAAGTTACGTTTTGACAAGTTAAAGTGTATTTTTTACAAGTTAAAGTTACGTTTTGACAAGTTAAATTACGTTTGAACAAGTTTAAATTACGTTTTTACGAGTTAAAGTGCCTGTTTTATAAATTTAAGTTACCTTTTGACAAGTTAAAATTACGTATTAACAAGTAAAAATAATATTTTGACAAGTTAAAGTACATTTTTTACAAGTTAAAGTTACGTTTGGACAAGTTAAACTATTTTTTAGACAAGTTAAAGTACGTTTCAACAAGATTAAAGTTACGGATTAATAAGTTAAAGTACTTTTTTTACAAGTTAAAGTATGTTTCTTACAAGTTAAAGTTACGTTTTAACAAGTTAAAGTACGTTTCAACAAGTTAAAATTACGATTTGACAAGGTAAAGTATATTTTTTACTAGTTAAAGTTATGTTTTGACAAGTTAGAGTATGTTTCAACAAGTTAAAATTACGATTTGACTAGTTAAAGTACATTTTTTACATGTTAAAGTTACGTTTTGACAAGTTAAAGTATTTATTTTACAAGGTAAAGTTACGTTTTAACCTGTTAAAGTACATTTTTTTACAAGTTAAAGTTACGTTTTGACAACTTAAACTGTGTTTTTTACAAGTTAAAGTTGCGATTTAACAAGTTTTCAACTAGTTGAAATTTCGTTTTGACAAGTTAAAGTACATTTTTACAAGTTAAAGTTAAGTTTTGACAAGTTAAAGTATGTTTTTTACAAGTTAAAGTATCTTTTTTACAAGTTAATGTTGCGTTTTTGACAAGTTTATGTTTCGCTTTGACAAGTTAAAGTTACATTTCGACAACTTAAAACTACGTTTTGACAAGTTAAAGTACAGTTTTTACAAGTTAGAATTACGTTTTTATAAGTTAAAATTACGTTTCAAAAATATAAAGCTACGTTTTGACAAGTTAAAATATGTTTTTTACAAGTTAAAGTTACGTTTTTCCAAGTGAAAGTATATTTCAACAAGTTAAAATTACGTTTTGTCAAGTTAAAGTATGTTTTTTACAAGTTAAAGTTACGTTTTGATAAGTTAAAGTATGTTTCTTAAAAGTTAAAGTTACGTTTTGAAAAGTTCAAGTACGTTTCAACAAGTTAAAATTACGATTTGACAAGTTAAAGTACATTTTTTACAAGTTAAAGTTATATTTTGAGATGTTAAAGTTCGTTTCAACAAATTAAAATTACATTTTGACAAGTTAAATTACATTTTTTACAAGTTAAAATTACGTTTCAACAAGTTTAAAGTTATGTTTTTCCAAGTTAAAGTAGGTTTTTTACAAGTTAAAGTTATGTTTTGACAACTTAAAATATGTTTTTTACAAGTTAAAGTAATGTTTTGACAAGTTAAAGTACGTTTCAACAAGTTTAAAGTTACGGATTGACAAGTTAAATTACATTTTTTACAAGTTAAAGTTATGTTTTGACAAGTTAAAATATGTTTTTTACAAGTTAAAGTTACGTTTTGACAAGTTAAAGTACGTTTCAACAAGTTTAAAGTTACGGATTGACAAGTTAAATTACATTTTTTACAAGTTAAAATTATGTTTTTACAAGGTAAAGTAGGTTTTTTACAAGTTAAAGTTATCTTTTGACAAGTTAAAGTATGTTTTTTACAAGTTCAAGTTACGTCTTGACAAGTTAAAGTACGTTTAAACAAGTTAAAATTACGATTTGACAAGTTAAAGTACATATTTTACAAGTTAAAGTTACTTTTTGACAAGTTAAAGCGCGTTTTTTACAAGTTAAAGTTACGTTTTGACAAGTTAAAGTACGTTTCAACAAGTTTAAATTACGTATTTACAAGTTAAAGTGCGTGTTTTACAAGTTTAAGTTACGTTTTGACAAGTTAAAGTTACGTTTCAACAAGTTAAAGTTACGTTTTGACAAGTTAAAGTTACGTTTCAACAAGTTAAAATTACATTTTAACAAGTTAAAGTACAAATTTAACAAGTTAAAGTTACGTTTTGTCAAATTAAAGTATGTTTTTAACAAGTTAAAGTTATGTTTTAACAAGTTAATGTATGTTTTTACAAGTTAAAGTTACGTTTTGACAAGTTAAAGTATATTGTTTACAAGTTAAAATTTCGATTTGACAAGTTAAAGTGCATTTTTTACAAGTTAAAGTTACGTTTGACAAGTTAAATTATGTTTTTTACAATTTAAAGTTACGTTTTGAATAGTTAAAGTATGTTTCTTACAAGTTAAAGTTACGTTTTAACAAGTTATAGTATGTTTCAACAAGTTAAAATTACGATTTAACAAGTTCAAGTACATTTTTACAAGTTAAAGTTATGTTTTGACAAATTAAAGTACGTTTCAACTAGTTAAAATTACATTTTGACAAGTTAAAATATATTTTTTACAAGTTAAAGTTACTTTTAACAAGTTAAAGTGTGTTTTTTACAAGTTAAAGTTACGTTTTAAAAAGATAAATTACGTTTCAACAAATGTCAATTACGTTTTGTCAAGTTAAAGTACATTTTTTACAAGTTAAAGTTACGTTTTGACAAGTTAAAGTACGTTTCAAAATTTTAAAATTACGTTTTGACAACTTAGAGTATATTTTTTACAAATTAAAGTTACGTTTTAAAAAGTTAGAGTACGTTTTTTTCATGTTAAAATTAATTCTTTCCAAGTTAAAGTACATTTCAACAAGTTAAAATTACATTTTGACAAGTTAAAGTACAAATTTAACAAGTTAAAGTTACGTTTTGTCAACTTAAAGTAGGTTTTTTACAAGTTAAACTTATGTTTTGACAAGATAAAGTATGTTTTTACAAGGTAAAGTTACGTTTTGACAAGTTAAAGTATATTTTTTTCAAGTTAAAATTACGATTTGACAAGTTAAAGTGGATTTCTTACAAGTTAAAGTTACGTTTTGACAAGTTAAATTATATTTTTTACAAGTTAAAGTTACGTTTTGACAAGTTAAAGTATGTTTCTTACAAGTTAAAGTTACGTTTTAACAAGTTATAGTACGTTTCAAAAAGATAAAATTACGATTTAACAAGTTAAAGTACATTTTTACAAGTTAAAGTTATGTTTTGACAAGTTAATGTATGTTTTTACACGTTAAAGTTACGTTTTGACAAGTTAAAGTATATTTTTCGAAAGTTAAAATTTCTATTTGACAAGTTAAAGGTACGTTTTGACAAGTTAAATTATGTTTTTTACAAGTTAAAGTTACGTTTTGAAGAGTTAAAGTATGTTTCTTACAAGTTAAAGTTACGTTTTAACAAGTTATAGTATGTTTCAACAAGTTAAAATTACGATTTAACAAGTTAAAGTACATTTTTACAAGTTAAAGTTATGTTTTGACAAATTAAAGTTGGTTTCAACTAGTTAAAATTACATTTGGACAAGTTAAAATATATTTTTTACAAGTTAAAGTTACTTTTAACAAGTTAAAGTGTGTTTTTTACAAGTTAAAGTTACGTTTTGACAAGTTAAAGTACGTTTCAAAAAAATAAAATTACGATTTAACAAGTTAATGTATATTTTTACTAGTTAAAGTACATTTTTACAAGTTAAAGTTATGTTTTGACAAGTTAAAGTGCGTTTTTCACAAGTTAAAGTTACGTTTTGACAAGTTAAAGTACGTTTCACTAAGTGTCAATTACGTTTTGACAAGTTATTGTATATTTTTTTTAAGTTAAAGTTACGTTTTAAAAAGTTAATGTATGTTTTTTACATGTGAAAATTACGTTTTGACAAGTTAAAGTACATTTTTTACAAGTTAAAGTTATTTTTTGACAAGTTGAAGTACGTTTCAAAATTTAAAATTACGTTTTGACAATTTAGAGTATATTTTTTACAAGTTTATGTTACGTTTTAAAAAGTTAAAGCACCTTTTTTCATGTTAAAATTAATTCTTTCCAAGTTAAAGTATATTTCAACAAGTTAAAATTACATTTTGACAAGTTAAAGTACAAATTTAACAAGTTAAAGTTACGTTTTGTCAAGTTAAAGTAGCTTTTTTACAAGTTAAAGTTATGTTTTGACAAGTTAATGTATGTTTTTACAAGTTAAAGTTACATTTTGACAAGTTAAAGTATATTTGTTACAAGTTAAAATTTCGATTTGACAAGTTAAAGTGCATTTTTTACAAGTTAAAGTTACGTTTTGACAAGTTAAATTATGTTTTTTACAAATTAAAGTTACGTTTTGACAAATTAAAGTATGTTTCTTACAAGTTAAAGTTACGTTTTAACAAGTTATAGTATGTTTCAACAAGTTAAAATTACGATTTAACAAGTTAAAGTACATTTTTACAAGTTAAAGTTATGTTTTGACAAAATAAAGTACGTTTCAACTAGTTAAAATTACATTTCGACAAGTTAAAATACATTTTTTACAAATTAAAGTTACGGTTTGACAAGTTAAAGTGTGTTTTTTACAAGTTAAAGTTACGTTTTGACAAGTTAAAGTACAATTCAACAAGTGTCAATTACGTTTTGACAAGTTAAAGTACATTTTTTACAAGTTAAACTTACGTTTTGACAAGTTAAAGTACGTTTCAAAAATTTAAAATTAAGTTTTGACAATTTAGAGTATATTTTTTACAAGTTAAAGTTACATTTTGACAAGTTAAAGTACAAATTTAACAAGTTAAAGTTACGTTTTGTCAAGTTAAAGTAGGTTTTTTACAAGTTAAAGTTATGTTTTGAAAAGTTAATGTATGTTTTTACAAGTTAAAGTTACATTTTGACAAGTTAAAGTATATTTTTTACAAGTTAAAATTTCGATTTGACAAGTTAAAGTGCATTTTTTACAAGTTAAAGTAACGTTTTGAAAAGTTAAATTATGTTTTTTACAAGTTAAAGTTACGTTTTGAAGAGTTAAAGTATGTTAATTACAAGTTAAAGTTACGTTTTACCAAGTTATAGTATGTTTCAACAAGTTAAAATTACGATTTAACAAGTTAGAGTACATTTTTACAAGTTAAAGTTATGTTTTGACAAATTAAAGTACTTTTCAACTAGTTAAAATTACATTAGGACAAGTTAAAATACATTTTTTACAAGTTAAAGTTACTTTTAACAAGTTAAAGTGTGTTTTTTACAAGTTAAAGTTACGTTTTGACAAGTTAAATTACGTTTCAACAAGTGTCAATTACGTTTTGAAAAGTTAAAGTACATTTTTTACAAGGTAAAGTTACGTTTTGACAAGTTAAAGTATATTTTTTTCAAGTTAAAATTACGATTTGACAAGTTAAAGTGGATTTCTTACAAGTTAAAGTTACGTTTTGACAAGTTAAATTATATTTTTTACAAGTTAAAGTTACGTTTTGGCAAGTTAAAGTATGTTTCTTACAAGTTAAAGTTACGTTTTAACAAGTTATAGTACGTTTCAAAAAGATAAAATTACGATTTAACAAGTTAAAGTACATTTTTACAAGTTAAAGTTATGTTTTGACAAGTTAATGTATGTTTTTACACGTTAAAGTTACGTTTTGACAAGTTAAAGTATATTTTTCGAAAGTTAAAATTTCGATTTGACAAGTTAAAGGTACGTTTTGACAAGTTAAATTATGTTTTTTACAAGTTAAAGTTACGTTTTGAAGAGTTAAAGTATGTTTCTTACAAGTTAAAGTTACGTTTTAACAAGTTATAGTATGTTTCAACAAGTTAAAATTACGATTTAACAAGTTAAAGTACATTTTTACAAGTTAAAGTTATGTTTTGACAAATTAAAGTTGGTTTCAACTAGTTAAAATTACATTTGGACAAGTTAAAATATATTTTTTTACAAGTTAAAGTTACTTTTAACAAGTTAAAGTGTGTTTTTTACAAGTTAAAGTTACGTTTTGACAAGTTAAAGTACGTTTCAACAAGTTAAAATTACGATTTAACAAGTTAATGTATATTTTTACTAGTTAAAGTACATTTTTACAAGTTAAAGTTATGTTTTGACAAGTTAAAGTGCGTTTTTCACAAGTTAAAGTTACGTTTTGACAAGTTAAAGTACGTTTCACTAAGTGTCAATTACGTTTTGACAAGTTATAGTATATTTTTTTCAAGTTAAAGTTACGTTTTAAAAAGTTAATGTATGTTTTTTACATGTGAAAATTACGTTTTGACAAGTTAAAGTACATTTTTTACAAGTTAAAGTTACGTTTTGACAAGTTGAAGTACGTTTCAAAATTTAAAATTACGTTTTGACAATTTAGAGTATATTTTTTACAAGTTTATGTTACGTTTTAAAAAGTTAAAGCACCTTTTTTTCATGTTAAAATTAATTCTTTCCAAGTTAAAGTATATTTCAACAAGTTAAAATTACATTTTGACAAGTTAAAGTACAAATTTAACAAGTTAAAGTTACGTTTTGTCAAGTTAAAGTAGCTTTTTTACAAGTTAAAGTTATGTTTTGACATGTTAATGTATGTTTTTACAAGTTAAAGTTACATTTTGACAAGTTAAAGTATATTTGTTACAAGTTAAAATTTCGATTTGACAAGTTAAAGTGCATTTTTTACAAGTTAAAGTTACGTTTTGACAAGTTAAATTATGTTTTTTACAAATTAAAGTTACGTTTTGACAAATTAAAGTATGTTTCTTACAAGTTAAAGTTACGTTTTAACAAGTTATAGTATGTTTCAACAAGTTAAAATTACGATTTAACAAGTTAAAGTACATTTTTACAAGTTAAAGTTATGTTTTGACAAAATAAAGTACGTTTCAACTAGTTAAAATTACATTTCGACAAGTTAAAATACATTTTTTACAAGTTAAAGTTACGGTTTGACAAGTTAAAGTGTGTTTTTTACAAGTTAAAGTTACGTTTTGACAAGTTAAAGTACAATTCAACAAGTGTCAATTACGTTTTGACAAGTTAAAGTACATTTTTTACAAGTTAAACTTACGTTTTGACAAGTTAAAGTACGTTTCAAAAATTTAAAATTACGTTTTGACAATTTAGAGTATATTTTTTACAAGTTAAAGTTACATTTTGACAAGTTAAAGTACAAATTTAACAAGTTAAAGTTACGTTTTGTCAAGTTAAAGTAGGTTTTTTACAAGTTAAAGTTATGTTTTGAAAAGTTAATGTATGTTTTTACAAGTTAAAGTTACATTTTGACAAGTTAAAGTATATTTTTTACAAGTTAAAATTTCGATTTGACAAGTTAAAGTGCATTTTTTACAAGTTAAAGTAACGTTTTGACAAGTTAAATTATGTTTTTTACAAGTTAAAGTTACGTTTTGAAGAGTTAAAGTATGTTAATTACAAGTTAAAGTTACGTTTTACCAAGTTATAGTATGTTTCAACAAGTTAAAATTACGATTTAACAAGTTAGAGTACATTTTTACTAGTTAAAGTTATGTTTTGACAAATTAAAGTACTTTTCAACTAGTTAAAATTACATTAGGACAAGTTAAAATACATTTTTTACAAGTTAAAGTTACTTTTAACAAGTTAAAGTGTGTTTTTTACAAGTTAAAGTTACGTTTTGACAAGTTAAATTACGTTTCAACAAGTGTCAATTACGTTTTGACAAGTTAAAGTACATTTTTTACAAGGTAAAGTTACGTTTTGACAAGTTAAAGTATATTTTTTTCAAGTTAAAATTACGATTTGACAAGTTAAAGTGGATTTCTTACAAGTTAAAGTTACGTTTTGACAAGTTAAATTATATTTTTTACAAGTTAAAGTTACGTTTTGACAAGTTAAAGTATGTTTCTTACAAGTTAAAGTTACGTTTTAACAAGTTATAGTACGTTTCAAAAAGATAAAATTACGATTTAACAAGTTAAAGTACATTTTTACAAGTTAAAGTTATGTTTTGACAAGTTAATGTATGTTTTTACACGTTAAAGTTACGTTTTGACAAGTTAAAGTATATTTTTCGAAAGTTAAAATTTCGATTTGACAAGTTAAAGGTACGTTTTGACAAGTTAAATTATGTTTTTTACAAGTTAAAGTTACGTTTTGAAGAGTTAAAGTATGTTTCTTACAAGTTAAAGTTACGTTTTAACAAGTTATAGTATGTTTCAACAAGTTAAAATTACGATTTAACAAGTTAAAGTACATTTTTACAAGTTAAAGTTATGTTTTGACAAATTAAAGTTGGTTTCAACTAGTTAAAATTACATTTGGACAAGTTAAAATATATTTTTTACAAGTTAAAGTTACTTTTAACAAGTTAAAGTGTGTTTTTTACAAGTTAAAGTTACGTTTTGACAAGTTAAAGTACGTTTCAACAAGTTAAAATTACGATTTAACAAGTTAATGTATATTTTTACTAGTTAAAGTACATTTTTACAAGTTAAAGTTATGTTTTGACAAGTTAAAGTGCGTTTTTCACAAGTTAAAGTTACGTTTTGACAAGTTAAAGTACGTTTCACTAAGTGTCAATTACGTTTTGACAAGTTATAGTATATTTTTTTCAAGTTAAAGTTACGTTTTAAAAAGTTAATGTATGTTTTTTACATGTGAAAATTACGTTTTGACAAGTTAAAGTACATTTTTTACAAGTTAAAGTTACGTTTTGACAAGTTGAAGTACGTTTCAAAATTTAAAATTACGTTTTGACAATTTAGAGTATATTTTTTACAAGTTTATGTTACGTTTTAAAAAGTTAAAGCACCTTTTTTTCATGTTAAAATTAATTCTTTCCAAGTTAAAGTATATTTCAACAAGTTAAAATTACATTTTGACAAGTTAAAGTACAAATTTAACAAGTTAAAGTTACGTTTTGTCAAGTTAAAGTAGCTTTTTTACAAGTTAAAGTTATGTTTTGACAAGTTAATGTATGTTTTTACAAGTTAAAGTTACATTTTGACAAGTTAAAGTATATTTGTTACAAGTTAAAATTTGGATTTGACAAGTTAAAGTGCATTTTTTACAAGTTAAAGTTACGTTTTGACAAGTTAAATTATGTTTTTTACAAATTAAAGTTACGTTTTGACAAATTAAAGTATGTTTCTTACAAGTTAAAGTTACGTTTTAACAAGTTATAGTATGTTTCAACAAGTTAAAATTACGATTTAACAAGTTAAAGTACATTTTTACAAGTTAAAGTTATGTTTTGACAAAATAAAGTACGTTTCAACTAGTTAAAATTACATTTCGACAAGTTAAAATACATTTTTTACAAGTTAAAGTTACGGTTTGACAAGTTAAAGTGTGTTTTTTACAAGTTAAAGTTACGTTTTGACAAGTTAAAGTACAATTCAACAAGTGTCAATTACGTTTTGACAAGTTAAAGTACATTTTTTACAAGTTAAACTTACGATTTGACAAGTTAAAGTACGTTTCAAAAATTTAAAATTACGTTTTGACAATTTAGAGTATATTTTTTACAAGTTAAAGTTACATTTTGACAAGTTAAAGTACAAATTTAACAAGTTAAAGTTACGTTTTGTCAAGTTAAAGTAGGTTTTTTACAAGTTAAAGTTATGTTTTGAAAAGTTAATGTATGTTTTTACAAGTTAAAGTTACATTTTGACAAGTTAAAGTATATTTTTTACAAGTTAAAATTTCGATTTGACAAGTTAAAGTGCATTTTTTACAAGTTAAAGTTACGTTTTGACAAGTTAAATTATGTTTTTTACAAGTTAAAGTTACGTTTTGAAGAGTTAAAGTATGTTAATTACAAGTTAAAGTTACGTTTTACCAAGTTATAGTATGTTTCAACAAGTTAAAATTACGATTTAACAAGTTAGAGTACATTTTTACAAGTTAAAGTTATGTTTTGACAAATTAAAGTACTTTTCAACTAGTTAAAATTACATTAGGACAAGTTAAAATACATTTTTTACAAGTTAAAGTTACTTTTAACAAGTTAAAGTGTGTTTTTTACAAGTTAAAGTTACGTTTTGACAAGTTAAATTACGTTTCAACAAGTGTCAATTACGTTTTGACAAGTTAAAGTACATTTTTTACAAGTTAAAGTTACGTTTTGACAAGTTAAAGTACGTTTCAAAATTTAAAATTACGTTTTGACAATTTAGAGTATATTTTTTACAAGTTAATGTTACGTTTTAAAAAGTTAAAGCACCTTTATTTCATGTTAAAATTAATTCTTTCCAAGTTAAAGTACATTTCAACAAGTTAAAATTACATTTTGACAAGTTAAAGTACAAATTTAACAAGTTAAAGTTACGTTTTGTCAAGTTAAAGTAGGTTTTTTACAAGTTAAAGTTATGTTTTGACAAGTTAATGTATGTTTTTACAAGTTAAAGTTATGTTTTGACAAGTTAAAGTATATTTTTTACAAGTTAAATTTCGATTTGACAAATTAAGGTGCATTTTTTACAAGTTCAAGTTACGTTTTGACAAGTTAAATTATGTTTTTTACAAGTTAAAGTTACGTTTTGACAAATTAAAGTATGTTTCTTACAAGTTAAAGTTACGTTTTAACAAGTTATAGTATGTTTCAACAAGTTAAAATTACGATTTAACAAGTTAAAGTACATTTTTACAAGTTAAAGTTATGTTTTGACAAAATAAAGTACGTTTCAACTAGTCAAAATTACATTTCGACAACTTAAAATACATTTTTTACAAGTTAAAGTTACGGTTTGACAAGTTAAAGTGTGTTTTTTACAAGTTAAAGTTACGTTTTGACAAGTTAAAGTACAATTCAACAAGTGTCAATTACGTTTTGACAAGTTAAAGTACATTTTTTACAAGTTAAAGTTACGTTTTGACAAGTTAAAGTACGTTTGAAAAATTTAAAATTACGTTTTCACAATTTAGAGTATATTTTTTACAAGTTAAAGTTACGTTTTAAAAAGTTAAAGTACCTTTTTTTCATGTTAAAATTAATTCTGTCCAAGTTAAAGTACATTTCAACAAGTTAAAATTACATTTTGACAAGTTAAAGTACAAATTTAACAAGTTAAAGTTACGTTTTGTCAAGTTAAAGTAGGTTTTTAGAAGTTAAAGTTATGTTTTGACAAGTTAATGTATGTTTTTACAAGTTAAAGTTACGTTTTGACAAGTTAAAGTATATTTTTTACAAGTTAAAATTTGGATTTGACAAGTTAAAGTGCATTTTTTACTAGTTAAAGTTACGTTTTGACAAGTTAAATTATGTTTTTTACAAGTTAAAGTTTTGTTTTGAAGAGTTAAAGTATGTTTCTTACAAGTTAAAGTTACGTTTTAACAAGTTATAGTATGTTTCGACAAGTTAAAATTACGTTTTAACAATTTAAAGTACATTTTTACATGTTAAAGTTATGTTTTGACAAGTTAATGTATGTTTTTACACGTTAAAGTTACGTTTTGACAAGTTAAAGTATATTTTTCACAAGTTAAAATTTTGATTTGACAAGTTAAAGTGCATTTTTTACAAGTTAAAGTTACGTTTTGACAAGTTAAATTATGTTTTTTACAAGTTAAAGTTACTTTTTGAAGAGTTAAAGTATGTTTCTTACAAGTTAAAGTTAAGTTTTAACAAGTTATAGTATGTTTGAACAAGTTAAAATTACGATTTAACAAGTTAAAGTACATTTTTACAAGTTAAAGTTATGTTTTGATAAATTAAAGTACGTTTCAACTAGTTAAAATTATATTTGGAAAAGTTAAAATATATTTTTTACAAGTTAAAGTGTATTTTTTACAAGTTAAAGTTACGTTTTGACAAGTTAAAGTACGTTTCAACAAGTTAAAATTACGATTTAACAAGTAAATGTATATTTTTACTAGTTAAAGTACATTTTTACAAGTTAAAGTTATGTTTTGACAAGTTAAAGTGCATTTTTCACAAGTTAAAGTTACGTTTTGACAAGTTAAAGTACATTTTACTAAGTGTCAATTACGTTTTGACAAGTTATAGTATATTTTTTTCAAGTTAAAGTTACGCTTTAAAAAGTTAAAGTATGTTTTTACATGTGAAAATTACGTTTTGACAAGTTAAAGTACATTTTTTACAAGTTAAAGTTACGTTTTGACAAGTTAAAGTACGTTTCAAAATTTAAAATTACGTTTTGACAATTTAGAGTATATTTTTTACAAGTTAATGTTACGTTTTAAAAAGTTAAAGCACCTTTTTTTCATGTTAAAATTAATTCTTTCCAAGTTAAAGTACATTTCAACAAGTTAAAATTACATTTTGACAAGTTAAAGTACAAATTTAACAAGTTAAAGTTACGTTTTGTCAAGTTAAAGTAGGTTTTTTACAAGTTAAAGTTATGTTTTGACAAGTTAATGTATGTTTTTACAAGTTAAAGTTACGTTTTGACAAGTTAAAGTATATTTTTTACAAGTTAAATTTCGATTTGACAAATTAAAGTGCATTTTTTACAAGTTCAAGTTACGTTTTGACAAGTTAAATTATGTTTTTTACAAGTTAAAGTTACGTTTGGACAAGTTAAAGTATGTTTCTTACAAGTTAAAGTTACGTTTTGACAAGTTAAAGTACGTTTCAAAAATTTAAAATTACGTTTTGTCAAGTTAAAATAGGTTTTTTCCAAGTTAAAGTTAGGTTTTTACAAGTTAAAGTATGTTTTTATATGTTAAAGTTACGTTTTGACATGTTAAATTACGTTTCAACAAGTTAAAATTACGATTTGACAAGTTAAAGTACATTTTTTACAAGTTAAAGTTACGTTTTGACAAGTTAAAGTATATCTTTTACAAGTTAAAATTACGATTTGACAAGATAAAGTGCATTTCTTACAAGTTAAATTTACGTTTTGACAAGTTAAAGTATGTTTCTTACAAGTTAAAGTTACGTTTTAACAAGTTATAGTATGTTTCAACAAGTTAAAATTACGATTTAACAAGTTAAAGTACATTTTTACAAGTTAAAGTTATTATTTGACAAAATAAAGTACGTTTCAACTAGTTAAAATTACATTTCGACAAGTTAAAATACATTTTTTACAAGTTAAAGTTACGGTTTGACAAATTAAAGTGTGTTTTTTACAAGTTAAAGTTACGTTTTGACAAGTTAAAGTACAATTCAACAAGTGTCAATTACGCTTTGACAAGTTAAAGTACATTTTTTACAAGTTAAAGTTACGTTTTGACAAGTTTAAGTACGTTTCTTACAAGTTAAAGTTACGTTTTAACAAGTTATAGTATGTTTCAACAAGTTAAAATTACGATTTAACAAGTTAAAGTACATTTTTACAAGTTAAAGTTATGTTTTGACAAAATAAAGTACGTTTCAACTAGTCAAAATTACATTTCGACAACTTAAAATACATTTTTTACAAGTTAAAGTTACGGTTTGACAAGTTAAAGTGTGTTTTTTACAAGTTAAAGTTACGTTTTGACAAGTTAAAGTACAATTCAACAAGTGTCAATTACGTTTTGACAAGTTAAAGTACATTTTTTACAAGTTAAAGTTACGTTTTGACAAGTTAAAGTACGTTTGAAAAATTTAAAATTACGTTTTCACAATTTAGAGTATATTTTTTACAAGTTAAAGTTACGTTTTAAAAAGTTAAAGTACCTTTTTTTCATGTTAAAATTAATTCTGTCCAAGTTAAAGTACATTTCAACAAGTTAAAATTACATTTTGACAAGTTAAAGTACAAATTTAACAAGTTAAAGTTACGTTTTGTCAAGTTAAAGTAGGTTTTTAGAAGTTAAAGTTATGTTTTGACAAGTTAATGTATGTTTTTACAAGTTAAAGTTACGTTTTGACAAGTTAAAGTATATTTTTTACAAGTTAAAATTTGGATTTGACAAGTTAAAGTGCATTTTTTACTAGTTAAAGTTACGTTTTGACAAGTTAAATTATGTTTTTTACAAGTTAAAGTTTTGTTTTGAAGAGTTAAAGTATGTTTCTTACAAGTTAAAGTTACGTTTTAACAAGTTATAGTATGTTTCGACAAGTTAAAATTACGTTTTAACAATTTAAAGTACATTTTTACATGTTAAAGTTATGTTTTGACAAGTTAATGTATGTTTTTACACGTTAAAGTTACGTTTTGACAAGTTAAAGTATATTTTTCACAAGTTAAAATTTTGATTTGACAAGTTAAAGTGCATTTTTTACAAGTTAAAGTTACGTTTTGACAAGTTAAATTATGTTTTTTACAAGTTAAAGTTACGTTTTGAAGAGTTAAAGTATGTTTCTTACAAGTTAAAGTTAAGTTTTAACAAGTTATAGTATGTTTGAACAAGTTAAAATTACGATTTAACAAGTTAAAGTACATTTTTACAAGTTAAAGTTATGTTTTGATAAATTAAAGTACGTTTCAACTAGTTAAAATTACATTTGGAAAAGTTAAAATATATTTTTTACAAGTTAAAGTTACTTTTAACAAGTTAAAGTGTATTTTTTACAAGTTAAAGTTACGTTTTGACAAGTTAAAGTACGTTTCAACAAGTTAAAATTACGATTTAACAAGTTAATGTATATTTTTACTAGTTAAAGTACATTTTTACAAGTTAAAGTTATGTTTTGACAAGTTAAAGTGCATTTTTCACAAGTTAAAGTTACGTTTTGACAAGTTAAAGTACATTTTACTAAGTGTCAATTACGTTTTGACAAGTTATAGTATATTTTTTTCAAGTTAAAGTTACGCTTTAAAAAGTTAAAGTATGTTTTTACATGTGAAAATTACGTTTTGACAAGTTAAAGTACATTTTTTACAAGTTAAAGTTACGTTTTGACAAGTTAAAGTACGTTTCAAAATTTAAAATTACGTTTTGACAATTTAGAGTATATTTTTTACAAGTTAATGTTACGTTTTAAAAAGTTAAAGCACCTTTTTTTCATGTTAAAATTAATTCTTTCCAAGTTAAAGTACATTTCAACAAGTTCAAATTACATTTTGACAAGTTAAAGTACAAATTTAACAAGTTAAAGTTACGTTTTGTCAAGTTAAAGTAGGTTTTTTACAAGTTAAAGTTATGTTTTGACAAGTTAATGTATGTTTTTACAAGTTAAAGTTACGTTTTGACAAGTTAAAGTATATTTTTTACAAGTTAAATTTCGATTTGACAAATTAAAGTGCATTTTTTACAAGTTCAAGTTACGTTTTGACAAGTTAAATTATGTTTTTTACAAGTTAAAGTTACGTTTTGACAAGTTAAAGTATGTTTCTTACAAGTTAAAGTTACGTTTTAACAAGTTATAGTATGTTTCAACAAGTTAAAATTACGATTTAACAAGTTAAAGTACATTTTTACAAGTTAAAGTTATGTTTTGACAAAATAAAGTACGTTTCAACTAGTTAAAATTACATTTCGACAAGTTAAAATACATTTTTTACAAGTTAAAGTTACGGTTTGACAAGTTAAAGTGTGTTTTTTACAAGTTAAAGTTACGTTTTGACAAGTTAAAGTACAATTCAACAAGTGTCAATTACGTTTTGACAAGTTAAAGTACATTTTTTACAAGTTAAAGTTACGTTTTGACAAGTTTAAGTACGTTTCAAAAATTTAAAATTACGTTTTGACAATTTAGAGTATATTTTTTACAAGTTAAAGTTACGTTTTAAAAAGTTAAAGTACCTTTTTTTCATGTTAAAATTAATTCTGTCCAAGTTAAAGTACATTTCAACAAGTTAAAATTACATTTTGACAAGTTAAAGTACAAATTTAACAAGTTAAAGTTACGTTTTGTCAAGTTAAAGTAGGTTTTTAGAAGTTAAAGTTATGTTTTGACAAGTTAATGTATGTTTTTACAAGTTAAAGTTACGTTTTGACAAGTTAAAGTATATTTTTTACAAGTTAAAATTTGGATTTGACAAGTTAAAGTGCATTTTTTACTAGTTAAAGTTACGTTTTGACAAGTTAAATTATGTTTTTTACAAGTTAAAGTTTTGTTTTGAAGAGTTAAAGTATGTTTCTTACAAGTTAAAGTTACGTTTTAACAAGTTATAGTATGTTTCGACAAGTTAAAATTACGATTTAACAAGTTAAAGTACATTTTTACATGTTAAAGTTATGTTTTGACAAGTTAATGTATGTTTTTACACGTTAAAGTTACGTTTTGACAAGTTAAAGTATATTTTTCACAAGTTAAAATTTTGATTTGACAAGTTAAAGTGCATTTTTTAATAGTTAAAGTTACGTTTTGACAAGTTAAATTATGTTTTTTACAAGTTAAAGTTACGTTTTGAAGAGTTAAAGTATGTTTCTTACAAGTTAAAGTTACGTTTTAACAAGTTATAGTATGTTGTAACAAGTTAAAATTACGATTTAACAAGTTAAAGTACATTTTTACAAGTTAAAGTTATGTTTTGACAAATTAAAGTACGTTTCAACTAGTTAAAATTACATTTGGAAAAGTTAAAATATATTTTTTACAAGTTAAAGTTACTTTTAACAAGTTAAAGTGTATTTTTTACAAGTTAAAGTTACGTTTTGACAAGTTAAAGTACGTTTCAACAAGTTAAAATTACGATTTAACAAGTTAATGTATATTTTTACTAGTTAAAGTACATTTTTACAAGTTAAAGTTATGTTTTGACAAGTTAAAGTGCATTTTTCACAAGTTAAAGTTACGTTTTGACAAGTTAAAGTACATTTTACTAAGTGTCAATTACGTTTTGACAAGTTATAGTATATTTTTTTCAAGTTAAAGTTACGCTTTAAAAAGTTAAAGTATGTTTTTACATGTGAAAATTACGTTTTGACTAGTTAAAGTACATTTTTTACAAGTTAAAGTTACGTTTTGACAAGTTAAAGTACGTTTCAAAATTTAAAATTACGTTTTGACAATTTAGAGTATATTTTTTACAAGTTAATGTTACGTTTTAAAAAGTTAAAGCACCTTTTTTTCATGTTAAAATTAATTCTTTCCAAGTTAAAGTACATTTCAACAAGTTCAAATTACATTTTGACAAGTTAAAGTACAAATTTAACAAGTTAAAGTTACGTTTTGTCAAGTTAAAGTAGGTTTTTTACAAGTTAAAGTTATGTTTTGACAAGTTAATGTATGTTTTTACAAGTTAAAGTTACGTTTTGACAAGTTAAAGTATATTTTTTACAAGTTAAATTTCGATTTGACAAATTAAAGTGCATTTTTTACAAGTTCAAGTTACGTTTTGACAAGTTAAATTATGTTTTTTACAAGTTAAAGTTACGTTTTGACAAGTTAAAGTATGTTTCTTACAAGTTATAGTATGTTTCAACAAGTTAAAATTACGATTTAACAAGTTAAAGTACATTTTTACAAGTTAAAGTTATGTTTTGACAAAATAAAGTACGTTTCAACTAGTTAAAATTACATTTCGACAAGTTAAAATACATTTTTTACAAGTTAAAGTTACGGTTTGACAAGTTAAAGTGTGTTTTTTACAAGTTAAAGTTACGTTTTGACAAGTTAAAGTACAATTCAACAAGTGTCAATTACGTTTTGACAAGTTAAAGTACATTTTTTACAAGTTAAAGTTACGTTTTGACAAGTTAAAGTACGTTTCAAAAATTTAAAATTACGTTTTGACAATTTAGAGTATATTTTTTACAAGTTAAAGTTACGTTTTAAAAATTTAAGTACCTTTTTTTCATGTTAAAATTAATTCTTTCCAAGTTAAAGTACATTTCTACAAGTTAAAATTACATTTTGACAAGTTAAAGTACAAATTTAACAAGTTAAAGTTAAGTTTTGTCAAGTTAAAGTAGGTTTTTAGAAGTTAAAGTTATGTTTTGACAAGTTAATGTATGTTTTTACAAGTTAAAGTTACGTTTTGACAAGTTAAAGTATATTTTTTACAAGTTAAAATTTGGATTTGACAAGTTAAACTGCATTTTTTACTAGTTAAAGTTACGTTTTGACAAGTTAAATTATGTTTTTTACAGGTTAAAGTTTTGTTTTAAAGAGTTAAAGTATGTTTCTTACAAGTTAAAGTTACGTTTTAACAAGTTATAGTATGTTTCAACAAGTTAAAATTACGATTTAACAAGTTAAAGTACATTTTTACAAGTTAAAGTTATGTTTGGACAAAATAAAGTACGTTTCAACTAGTTAAAATTACATTTCGACAAGTTAAAATACATTTTTTACAAGTTAAAGTTACGGTTTGACAAGTTAAAGTGTGTTTTTTACAAGTTAAAGTTACGTTTTGACAAGTTAAAGTACAATTCAACAAGTGTCAATTACGTTTTGACAAGTTAAAGTACATTTTTTACAAGTTAAAGTTACGTTTTGACAAATTAAAGTACGTTTCAAAAATTTAAAATTACGTTTTTACAATTTAGAGTATATTTTTTACAAGTTAAAGTTACGTTTTAAAAAGTTAAAGTACCTTTTTTTCATGGTAAAATTAATTCTTTCCAAGTTAAAGTACATTTCAACAAGTTAAAATTACATTTTGACAAGTTAAAGTACAAATTTAACAAGTTAAATTTACGTTTTGTCAAGTTAAAGTAGGTTTTTAGAAGTTAAAGTTATGTTTTGACAAGTTAATGTATGTTTTTACAAGTTAAAGTTACGTTTTGACAAGTTAAAGTATATTTTTTACAAGTTAAAATTTGGATTTGACAAGTTAAAGTGCATTTTTTACTAGTTAAAGTTACGGTTTGACAAGTTAAATTATGTTTTTACAAGTTAAAGTTTTGTTTTGAAGAGTTAAAGTATGTTTCTTACAAGTTAAAGTTACGTTTTAACAAGTTATAGTATGTTTCAACAAGTTAAAATTACGATTTAACAAGTTAAAGTACATTTTTACAAGTTAAAGTTATGTTTTATTAAAATAAAGTACGTTTCAACTAGTTAAAATTACATTTCGACAAGTTAAAATACATTTTTTACAAGTTAAAGTTACGGTTTGACAAGTTAAAGTGTGTTTTTTACAAGTTAAAGTTACGTTTTGACAAGTTAAAGTACAATTCAACAAGTGTCAATTACGTTTTGACAAGTTAAAGTACATTTTTTACAAGTTAAAGTTACGTTTTGACAAGTTAAAGTACGTTTCAAAAATTTAAAATTACGTTTGGACAATTTAGAGTATATTTTTTACAAGTTAAAGTTACGTTTTAAAAAGTTAAAGTACCTTTTTTTCATGTTAAAATTAATTCTTTCCAAGTTAAAGTACATTTCAACAAGTTAAAATTACATTTTGACAAGTTAAAGTACAAATTTAACAAGTTAAAGTTACGTTTTGTCAAGTTAAAGTAGGTTTTTAGAAGTTAAAGTTATGTTTTGACAAGTTAATGTATGTTTTTAAAAGTTAAAGTTACGTTTTGACAAGTTAAAGTATATTTTTTACAAGTTAAAATTTCGATTTGACAAGTTAAAGTGCATTTTTTACTAGTTAAAGTTACGTTTTGACAAGTTAAATTATGTTTTTTACAAGTTAAATTTTGTTTTGAAGAGTTAAAGTATGTTTCTTACAAGTTAAAGTTACGTTTTAACAAGTTATAGTATGGTTCAACAAGTTAAAATTACGATTTACCAGGTTAAAGTACATTTTTACAAGTTAAAGTTATGTTTTGACAAGTTAATGTATGTTTTTACACGTTAAAGTTACATTTTGACAAGTTAAAGTATATTTTTCACAAGTTAAAATTTCGATTTGACAAGTTAAAGTGCATTTTTTACAAGTTAAAGTTACGTTTTGACAAGTTAAATTATGTTTTTTACAAGTTAAAGTTACGTTTTGAAGAGTTAAAGTATGTTTCTTACAAGTTAAAGTTACGTTTTAACAAGTTATAGTATGTTTCAACAAGTTAAAATTACGATTTAACAAGTTAAAGTATATTTTTACAAGTTAAAGTTATGTTTTGACAAGTTAATGTATGTTTTTACACGTTAAAGTTACGTTTTGACAAGTTAAAGTATATTTTTCACAAGTTAAAATTTCGATTTGACAAGTTAAAGTGCATTTTTTACAAGTTAAAGTTACGTTTTGACAAGTTAAATTATGTTTTTTACAAATTAAAGTTACGTTTTGACAAATTAAAGTATGTTTCTTACAATTTAAAGTTACGTTTTAACAAGTTATAGTATGTTTCAACAAGTTAAAATTACGATTTAACAAGTTAAAGTACATTTTTATAAGTTAAAGTTATGTTTTGACAAGTTAATGTATGTTTTTACACGTTAAAGTTACGTTTTGACAAGTTAAAGTATATTTTTCACAAGTTAAAATTTCGATTTGACAAGTTAAAGTGCATTTTTTACAAGTTAAAGTTACGTTTTGACAAGTTAAATTATGTTTTTTACAAGTTAAAGTTACGTTTTGAAGAGTTAAAGTATGTTTCTTACAAGTTAAAGTTACGTTTTAACAAGTTATAGTATGTTTCAACAAGTTAAAATTACGATTTATTAAGTTAAAGTACATTTTTACAAGTTAAAGTTATGTTTTGACAAATTAAAGTACGTTTCAACTAGTTAAAATTACATTTGGAAAAGTTAAAATGTATGTTTTTACAAGTTAAAGTATATTTTTTACAACTTAAAATTTCGATTTGACAAGTTAAACTGCATTTTTTACTAGTTAAAGTTACGTTTTGACAAGTTAAATTATGTTTTTTACAAGTTAAAGTTTTGTTTTGAAGAGTTAAAGTATGTTTCTAACAAGTTAAAGTTACGTTTTAACAAGTTATAGTATGTTTCAACAAGTTAAAATTACGATTTAACAAGTTAAAGTACATTTTTACAAGTTAAAGTTATGTTTTGACAAGTTAATGTATGTTTTTACACATTAAAGTTACGTTTTGACAAGTTAAAGTATATTTTTCACAAGTTAAAATTTCGATTTGACAAGTTAAAGTGCATTTTTTACAAGTTAAAGTTACGTTTTGACAAGTTAAATTATGTTTTTTACAAGTTAAAGTTACGTTTTGAAGAGTTAAAGTATGTTTCTTACAAGTTAAAGTTACGTTTTAACAAGTTATAGTATGTTTCAACAAGTTAAAATTACGATTTAACAAGTTAAAGTACATTTTTAAGGGTTAAAGTTATGTTTTGACAAATTAAAGTATGTTTCAACTAGTTAAAATTACATTTGGAAAAGTTAAAATATATTTTTTACAAGTTAAAGTTACTTTTAACAAGTTAAAGTGTGTTTTTTACAAGTTAAAGTTACGTTTTGACAAGTTAAAGTATATTTTTTACAATTTAAATTTCGATTTGACAAATTAAAGTGCATTTTTTACAAGTTAAAGTTACGTTTTGACAAGTTAAAGTATATTTTTTACAAGTTAAAATTACGATTTGACAAGTTAAAGTGCATTTTTTACAAGTTAAAGTTACGTTTTGACAAGTTAAATTATGTTTTTTACAAGTTAAAGTTACGTTTTGACAAAATAAAGTACGTTTCAACTAGTTAAAATTACATTTGGAGAAGTTAAAATACATTTTTACAAGTTAAAGTTACGTTTTGACAAGTTAAAGTACGTTTCAACAAGTGTCAATTACGTTTTTACAAGTTAAAGTACATTTTTTACAAGTTAAAGTTACTTTTTGACAAGTTAAAGTATGTTTCAAAAATTTAAAATTACGTTTTGACAATTTAGAGTATAGTTTTGACAAGTTAAAGTTACGCTTTAAAAAGTTAAAGTACCTTTTTTTTCATGTTAAAATTCATTCTTTCCAAGTTAAAGTACATTTCAACAAGTTAAAATTACATTTTGACAAGTTAAAGTACGTTTCAACAAGTGTCAATTACTTTTTTACAAGTTAAAGTACATTTTTTACAAGTTAAAGTTACTTTTTGACAAGTTAAAGTATGTTTCAAAAATTTAAAATTACGTTTTGACAATTTAGAGTATAGTTTTGACAAGTTAAAGTTACGCTTTAAAAAGTTAAAGTACCTTTTTTTTCATGTTAAAATTCATTCTTTCCAAGTTAAAGTACATTTCAACAAGTTAAAATTACATTTTGACAAGTTAAAGTACAAATTTAAAAAGTTAAAGTTAGGTTTTGTCAAGTTAAAGTAGGTTTTTTACAAGTTAAAGTTATGTTTTGACAAGTTAAAATATGTTTTTACAAGTTAAAGTTACGTTTTGACAACTTAAAGTATATTTTTTACAGTTAAAATTCCGATTTGACAAGTTAAAGTGCATTTTTTACAAGTTAAAGTTACGGTTTGACAAGTTAAATTATGTTTTTTACAAGTTAAAGTTACGTTTTAAAAAGTTAAACTACGTTTTTATTATGTTAAAAATAATTCTTACCAAGTTAAAATTACATTTTGACAAGTTAAAGTACAATTTTTACAAGTTAAAGTTAAGTTTTGAAAAGTTAAAGTATGTTTTTTACAAGTTAAAGTTACGTTTTGACAAGTTAAATTATGGTTTTTACAAGTTAAAGTTACATTTGGACAAGTTAAAGTATGTTTCTTACAAGTTAAAGTTACGTTTTGACAAGTTAAAGTACGTTCCAAAAATTTAAAATTACGTTTTGTCAAGTTAAAATAGGTTTTTTCCAAGTTAAAGTTAGGTTTTTACAAGTTAAAGTATGTTTTTATATGTTAAAGTTACGTTTTGACATGTTAAATTACGTTTCAACAAGTTAAAATTACGATTTGACAAGTTAAAGTACATTTTTTACAAGTTAAAGTTACGTTTTGACAAGTTAAAGTATATCTTTTACAAGTTAAAATTACGATTTGACAAGATAAAGTGCATTTCTTACAAGTTAAATTTACGTTTTGACAAGTTAAAGTATGTTTCTTACAAGTTAAAGTTATGTTTTTTACAAGTTAAAGTACATTTCAACAAGTTAAAATTAGGATTTGAAAAGTTAAAGTACATTTTTACAAGTTAAAGTTATGTTTTGACAAGTTAAAGTACGTTTCAACTAGTTATAATTACGTTTTTTACAAGTTAAAGTGTGTTTTTTACAAGTTAAAATTACGTTTTGACAAGTTAAACTACGTTTTAACAAGTGTCAATTACATTTTGACAAGTTAAAGTACAGTTTTTACATGTTAAAGTTACGTTTTGACAAGTTTAAGTACGTTTCAACAAGTTAAAATTACGTTTTGACAAGTTAAATTACATTTTTTACAAGTTAAAGTTACGTTTTGACAAGTTAAAGTATGTTTTTTACAAGTTAAAGTTCGTTTCAAAAATTTAAAATTACGTTTTGTCAAGTTAAAATAGGTTTTTTACAAGTTAAAGTTATGTTTTGACAAGTTAAAGTATTTTTTTATAAGTTAAAGTTACGTTTTGACATGTTAAATTACGTTTCAACAAGTTAAAATTACGATTTGACAAGTTAAAGTACATTTTTTACAAGTTAAAGTTACGTTTTGACAAGTTAAAGTATATTTTTTAAAAGTTAAAATTACGATTTGACAAGATAAAGTGCATTTCATACAAGTTAAATTTACGTTTTGACAAGTTAAAGTATGTTTTTTACAAGTTAAAGTTACGTTTTGACAAGTTAAATTATGTTTTTTACAAGTTAAAGCTACGTTTTGACAAGTTAAAGTATGTTTCTTACAAGTTAAAGTTACGTTTTGACAAGTTATAGTACGTTTTAACAATTTAAAATTACGATTTGACAAGTTTAAGTACATTTTTTACAAGTTAAAGTTATGTTTTGACAACTTAAAGTACGTTTCAACAAGTTAAAATTATGTCATGATAAGTTAAATTACATTTTTTCAAGTTAAAGTTACGTTTTGACAAGTTAAAGTATGTTTTTTACAAGTTAAAGTACGTTTCAACAAGTTAAAATTTGGATTTGACAAGTTAAAGTACATTTTTACAAGTTAAAGTTATGTTTTGACAAGTTAAAGTACGTTTCAATTAGTCATAATTACGTTTTTTACAAGTTAAAGTTACGATTAGACAAGTTAAAGTGTGTTTTTTACAAGTTAAAATTACTTTTTGACAAGTTAAACTACGTTTTAACAAGTGTCAATTACATTTTGATAGGTTAAAGTACATTTTTTACAATATAAAGTTACGTTTTGACAAGTTAAAATACATTTCAACAAGGTAAAATTACTTTTAACAAGTTAGAGTATATTTTTTACAAGTTAAAGTTACATTTTGAAAAGTTAAAGAATGTTTTTTTACATTTTAAAATTACGATTTTCCAAGTTAAAGTACATTTCAACAAGTTAAAATTACGTTTTGACAAGTTAAAGTACAATTTTAACAAGTTAAAGTATAATTTTAACAAGTTAAAGTTACATTTTGAAAAGTTAATGTACATTTTTGTACAAGTAAAAGTTACATTTTGACAAGTTTAAATGTGTTTTTTACAAGTTAAAGTTACGTTTTGACAAGTTAAAGTACGTTTCAATAAGTTTAAATTATGTATTTATAAGTTAAAGTACATTTTTTACAATTTAAAGATACATTTTGACAAGTTAAAGTACGTTTCCACAAGTTAAAATAACGTTTTGACAAGTTAAAGTACATTTTTTACAAGTTAAAGTTAAGTTTTGACAACTTAAAGTCTGTTTTTTACAAGTTAAAGTTACGTTTCTTTCAAGCTAAAGTTTCGTTTTGACAAGTTAAAGTTACATTTTGACAACTTAAAGTTGCGTTTTAATAAGTGAAAGTACATTTTTTACAAGTTAAAGTTACGTTTTTATAAGTTAACGTTTCAAAAATATAAATCTACGTTTTGACAAGTTAAAATATGTTTTTTACAAGTTAAAGTTACGTTTTTCCAAGTTAAAGTACATTTCAACAAGTTAAAATTACGTTTTGACTTGTTAAAGTACAATTTTTACGAGATTAAGTTACGTTTTGTCAAGTTAAAATATGTTTTTTACCAGTTAAAGTTACATTTTGACAAGTTAAAATACGTTTCAATAAGTTTAAATGATGTATTTATAAGTTAAAGTACATTTTTTACAAGTTAAAGTTACGTTTTGACAAGTTAAAGTACGTTTCAACAAGTTAAAATTACATTTTGACAGGTTAAAGTATATTTTTTACAAGTTAAAGTTACGCTTTGACAAGTTAAAGTACGTTTCAACAAGTTAAAATTACGTTTTGATAAGTTAAAGTACATTTTTTACAAGTTAAAGTTACGTTTTGACAAATTAAAGTGTGTTTTTTACAAGTTAAAGATACGTTTTGACAAATTAAAGTACGTTTCAACAAGTTTAAATTACGTTTTTACAAGGTAAAGTGCATGTTTTACAAGTTTAAGTTACGTTTTGACAAGTTAAAGTGTTTTTTGTACATTTTAAAGTTACGTTTTGACAAGTTAAAGTACGTTTCAACAAGTTTAAAGTTACGGATTGACTAGTTAAAATACTTTTTTACAAGTTAAAGTATGTTTCTTACAAGTTAAAGTTACGTTTTGACAAGTTAAAGTACGTTGCAGCAAGTTAAAATTATGTTTCAACAAGTTAAAATACATTTTTTACAACTTAAAGTTACGTTTTGACTAGATAAAGTACGTTTAAACATGTTAAAATTACGTTTTGGCAATTTAAATTACGTTTTTTACAAGTTAAAATTACATTTTGACAAGTTAAAGTATGTTTTTTACAAGTTAAAGTTACGTTTTGACAAGTTAAAATACATTTAGACAAGTTAAAATACGTTTCAATAAGTTTAAATTATGTATTTATAAGTTAAAGTAGATTTTTTACAATTTAAAGATACAGTTTGACAAGTTAAAGTGTGTTTTTTACAAGTTAAAGTTACGTTTGGACAAGCTAAAGTACGTTTCAACAAGTTTAAATTACATTTTTATAAGTTAAAGTGCATGTTTTACAAGTTAAAGTTACGTTTTGACAAGTTAAAGTACGTTTCCACAAGTTAAAATTACGTTTTGACAAGTTAAAGTACATTGTTTACAAGTTAAAGTTAAGTTTTGATAACTTAAAGTCTGTTTTTTACAAGTTAAAGTTACGTTTTTTTCAAGTTAAAGTTTCGTTTTGACAAGTTAAAGTTACATTCCGACAACTTAAAGTTAAGTTTTAACAAGTTAAAGTACATTTTTTACAAGTTAAAGTTACGTTTTTATAAGTTAACGTTTCAAAAATATAAATCTATGTTTTGACAAGTTAAAATATGTTTTTTACAAGTTAAAGTTACATTTTCCAAGTTAAAGTACATTTCAACAAGTTAAAATTACATTTTGACTTGTTAAAGTAAAATTTTTACGAGATTAAGTTACGTTTTGTCAAGTTAAAATATGTTTTTTACCAGTTAAATTTACGTTTTGACAAGTTAAAATACGTTTCAATAAGTTTAAATTATGTATTTATAAGTTAAACTACATTTTTTACAATTTAAAGATACTGTTTGACAAGTTAAAGTGTGTTTTTTACAAGTTAAAGTTACGTTTTGACAAGTTAAAGTACGTTTCAACAAGTTTAAATTACGTTTTTATAAGTTAAAGTGCATGTGTTACAAGTTAAAGTTACGTTTTGACAAATTAAAGTACGTTTGAACAAGTTAAAAGTACGTTTTGACAGGTTAAAGTATATTTATTACAAGTTAAAGTACGTTCCAACAAGTTAAAATTACGTTTTGACAAGTTAAAGTACATTTTTTACAAGTTAAAGTTACGTTTTGACAAATTAAAGTGTGTTTTTTACAAGTTAAAGATACGTTTTGACAAATTAAAGTACGTTTCAACAAGTTTAAATTACGTTTTTACAAGTTAAAGTGCATGTTTTACAAGTTTAAGTTACGTTTTGACAAGTTAAAGTTATTTTGGTACATTTTAAAGTTACGTTTTGACAAGTTAAAGTACGTTTCAACAAGTTTAAAGTTACGGATTGACTAGTTAAAGTACTTTTTTACAAGTTAAAGTATGTTTCTTACAAGTTAAAGTTACGTTTTGACAAGTTAAAGTACGTTGCAGCAAGTTAAAATTATGTTTCAACAAGTTAAAATACATTTTTTACAACTTAAAGTTACGTTTTGACTAGATAAAGTACGTTTAAACATGTTAAAATTACGTTTTGGCAATTTAAATTACGTTTTATACAAAATAAAGTTACATTTTGACAAGTTAAAGAATGTGTTTTGTCAAGTTAAAGTATGTTTTTTACCAGTTAAAGTTACGTTTTGACAGGTTAAAATACGTTTCAATAAGTTTAAATTATGTATTTATAAGTTAAAGTACATTTTTTACAATTTAAAGATACAGTTTGACAAGTTAAAGTGTGTTTTTTACAAGTTAAAGTTACGTTTTGACAAGTTAAACTACGTTTCAACAAGTTTAAATTACGTTCTTATAAGTTAAAGTGCATGTTTTACAAGTTAAAGATACGTTTTGACAAGTTCAAGTACGTTTCAACAAGTTAAAATTACGTTTTGACAAGTTAAAGTATATTTTTTACAAGTTAAAGTTACGCTTTGACAAGTTAAAGTACGTTCCAACAAGTTAAAATTACGTTTTGACAAGTTAAAGTACATTTTTTACAAGTTAAAGTTACGTTTTGACAAATTAAATTGTGTTTTTTACAAGTTAAAGATACGTTTTGACAAATTAAAGTGCGTTTCAACAACTTTAAATTATGTTTTTACAAGTGAAAATGCATGTTTTACAAGTTTAAGTTACGTTTTGACAAGTTAAAGTGCATTTTTTACAAGTTAAAGTTACGTTTTGACAAGTTAAATTATGTTTTTTACAAGTTAAAGTTACGTTTTGACAAAATAAAGTATGTTTCTTAAAAGTTAAAGTTACGTTTTAACAAGTTATAGTATGTTTCAAAAAGTTAAAATTACGATTTAAGAAGTTAAAGTACATTTTTACAAGTTAAAGTTATGTTTTGACAAATTAAAGTACGTTTCAACTAGTTAAAATTACATTTGGTCAAGTTAAAATACATTTTTACAAGTTAAAGTTACGTTTTGACAAGTTAAAGTACGTTTTAACAAGTGTCAATTACGTTTTTAAAAGTTAAAGTACATTTTTTACAAGTTAAAGTTACTTTTTGACAAGTTAAAGTATGTTTCAAAAATTTAAAATTACGTTTAGACAATTTAGAGTATAGTTTTGACAAGTTAAAGTTACGCTTTAAAAAGTTAAAGTACCTTTTTTTTCATGTTAAAATTCATTCTTTCCTAGTTAAAGTACATTTCAACAAGTTAAAATTACATTTTGACAAGTTAAAGTACGTTTCAACAAGTGTCAATTACGTTTTTACAAGTTAAACTACATTTTTTACAAGTTAAAGTTACTTTTTGACAAGTTAAAGTATGTTTCAAAAATTTAAAATTACGTTTTGACAATTTAGAGTATAGTTTTGACAAGTTAAAGTTACGCTTTAAAAAGTTAAAGTACCTTTTTTTTCATGTTAAAATTCATTCTTTCCAAGTTAAAGTACATTTCAACAAGTTAAAATTACATTTTGACAAGTTAAAGTACAAATTTAACAAGTTAAAGTTAGGTTTTGTCAAGTTAAAGTAGGTTTTTTACAAGTTAAAGTTATGTTTTGACAAGTTAAAATATGTTTTTACAAGTTAAAGTTACGTTTTGACAACTTAAAGTATATTTTTTACCGTTAAAATTCCGATTTGACAAGTTAAAGTGCATTTTTTACAAGTTAAAGTTACGGTTTGACAAGTTAAATTATGTTTTTTACAAGTTAAAGTTACGTTTTAAAAAGTTAAAGTTCGTTTTTATTATGTTAAAAATAATTCTTACCAAGTTAAAGTACATTTCAACAAGTTAAAATTACATTTTGACAAGTTAAAGTACAATTTTTACAAGTTAAAGTATGTTTTTTACAAGTTAAAGTTCGTTTCAAAAATTTAAAATTACGTTTTGTCAAGTTAAAATAGGTTTTTTACAAGTTAAAGTTATGTTTTGACAAGTTAAAGTATTTTTTTATAAGTTAAAGTTACGTTTTGCATGTTAAATTACGTTTCAACAAGTTAAAATTACGATTTGACAAGTTAAAGTACATTTTTTCACAAGTTAAAGTTACGTTTTGACAAGTTAAAGTATATTTTTTACAAGTTAAAATTACGATTTGACAAGATAAATTATGTTTTTTACAAGTTAAAATTACGATTTGACAAGATAAAGTGAATTTCATACAAGTTAAATTTACGTTTTGACAAGTTAAAGTATGTTTTTTACAAGTTAAAGTTACGTTTTGACAAGTTAAATTATGTTTTTTACAAGTTAAAGCTACGTTTTGACAAGTTAAAGTATGTTTCTTACAAGTTAAAGTTACGTTTTGACAAGTTATAGTACGTTTTAACAATTTAAAATTACGATTTGACAAGTTTAAGTACATTTTTTACAAGTTAAAGTTATGTTTTGACAACTTAAAGTACGTTTCAACAAGTTAAAATTACGTTTTGATAAGTTAAATTACATTTTTTCAAGTTAAAGTTACGTTTTGACAAGTTAAAGTATGTTTTTTACAAGTTAAAGTACGTTTCAACAAGTTAAAATTTGGATTTGACAAGTTAAAGTACATTTTTACAAGTTAAAGTTATGTTTTGACAAGTTAAAGTACGTTTCAATTAGTCATAATTACGTTTTTTACAAGTTAAAGTTACGATTAGACAAGTTAAAGTGTGTTTTTTACAAGTTAAAATTACTTTTTGACAAGTTAAACTACGTTTTAACAAGTGTCAATTACATTTTGATAGGTTAAAGTACATTTTTTACAATATAAAGTTACGTTTTGACAAGTTAAAGTACATTTCAACAAGGTAAAATTACTTTTAACAAGTTAGAGTATATTTTTTACAATTTAAAGTTACATTTTGAAAAGTTAAAGAATGTTTTTTTACATTTTAAAATTACGTTTTTCCAAGTTAAAGTACATTTCAACAAGTTAAAATTACGTTTTGACAAGTTAAAGTACAATTTTAACAAGTTAAAGTATAATTTTAACAAGTTAAAGTTACATTTTGAAAAGTTAATGTACATTTTTGTACAAGTAAAAGTTACATTTTGACAAGTTTAAATGTGTTTTTTACAAGTTAAAGTTACGTTTTGACAAGTTAAAGTACGTTTCAATAAGTTTAAATTATGTATTTATAAGTTAAAGTACATTTTTTACAATTTAAAGATACATTTTGACAAGTTAAAGTACGTTTCCACAAGTTAAAATTACGTTTTGACAAGTTAAAGTACATTTTTTACAAGTTAAAGTTAAGTTTTGACAACTTAAAGTCTGTTTTTTACAAGTTAAAGTTACGTTTCTTTCAAGCTAAAGTTTCGTTTTGACAAGTTAAAGTTACATTTTGACAACTTAAAGTTACGTTTTAATAAGTGAAAGTACATTTTTTACAAGTTAAAGTTACGTTTTTATAAGTTAACGTTTCAAAAATATAAATCTATGTTTTGACAAGTTAAAATATGTTTTTTACAAGTTAAAGTTACGTTTTTCCAAGTTAAAGTACATTTCAACAAGTTAAAATTACGTTTTGACTTGTTAAAGTACAATTTTTACGAGATTAAGTTACGTTTTGTCAAGTTAAAATATGTTTTTTACCAGTTAAAGTTACGTTTTGACAAGTTAAAATACGTTTCAATAAGTTTAAATTATGTATTTATAAGTTAAAGTACATTTTTTACAAGTTAAAGTTACGTTTTGACAAGTTAAAGTACGTTTCAACAAGTTAAAATTACATTTTGACAGGTTAAAGTATATTTTTTACAAGTTAAAGTTACGCTTTGACAAGTTAAAGTACGTTTCAACAAGTTAAAATTACGTTTTGATAAGTTAAAGTACATTTTTTACAAGTTAAAGTTACGTTTTGACAAATTAAAGTGTGTTTTTTACAAGTTAAAGATACGTTTTGACAAATTAAAGTACGTTTCAACAAGTTTAAATTACGTTTTTACAAGGTAAAGTGCATGTTTTACAAGTTTAAGTTACGTTTTGACAAGTTAAAGTGTTTTTTGTACATTTTAAAGTTACGTTTTGACAAGTTAAAGTACGTTTCAACAGGTTTAAAGTTACGGATTGACTAGTTAAAATACTTTTTTACAAGTTAAAGTATGTTTCTTACAAGTTAAAGTTACGTTTTGACAAGTTAAAGTACGTTGCAGCAAGTTAAAATTATGTTTCAACAAGTTAAAATACATTTTTTACAACTTAAAGTTACGTTTTGACTAGATAAAGTACGTTTAAACATGTTAAAATTACGTTTTGGCAATTTAAATTACGTTTTTTACAAGTTAAAATTACATTTTGACAAGTTAAAGTATGTTTTTTACAAGTTAAAGTTACGTTTTGACAAGTTAAAATACATTTAGACAAGTTAAAATACGTTTCAATAAGTTTAAATTATGTATTTATAAGTTAAAGTAGATTTTTTACAATTTAAAGATACAGTTTGACAAGTTAAAGTGTGTTTTTTACAAGTTAAAGTTACGTTTGGACAAGTTAAAGTACGTTTCAACAAGTTTAAATTACATTTTTATAAGTTAAAGTGCATGTTTTACAAGTTAAAGTTACGTTTTAACAAGTTAAAGTACGTTTCCACAAGTTAAAATTACGTTTTGACAAGTTAAAGTACATTGTTTACAAGTTAAAGTTAAGTTTTGATAACTTAAAGTCTGTTTTTTACAAGTTAAAGTTACGTTTTTTTCAAGTTAAAGTTTCGTTTTGACAAGTTAAAGTTACATTTCGACAACTTAAGTTAAGTTTTAACAAGTTAAAGTACATTTTTTACAAGTTAAAGTTACGTTTTTATAAGTTAACGTTTCAAAAATATAAATCTATGTTTTGACAAGTTAAAATATGTTTTTTACAAGTTAAAGTTACATTTTCCAAGTTAAAGTACATTTCAACAAGTTAAAATTACATTTTGACTTGTTAAAGTAAAATTTTTACGAGATTAAGTTACGTTTTGTCAAGTTAAAATATGTTTTTTACCAGTTAAATTTACGTTTTGACAAGTTACAATACGTTTCAATAAGTTTAAATTATGTATTTATAAGTTAAACTACATTTTTTACAATTTAAAGATACTGTTTGACAAGTTAAAGTGTGTTTTTTACAAGTTAAAGTTACGTTTTGACAAGTTAAAGTACGTTTCAACAAGTTTAAATTACATTTTTATAAGTTAAAGTGCATGTGTTACAAGTTAAAGTTACATTTTGACAAATTAAAGTACGTTTGAACAAGTTAAAAGTACGTTTTGACAGGTTAAAGTATATTTATTACAAGTTAAAGTACGTTCCAACAATTCAAATTACGTTTTGACAAGTTAAAGTACATTTTTTACAAGTTAAAGTTACGTTTTGACAAATTAAAGTGTGTTTTTTACAAGTTAAAGATACGTTTTGACAAATTAAAGTACGTTTCATTAAGTTTAAATTACGTTTTTACAAGTTAAAGTGCATGTTTTACAAGTTTAAGTTACGTTTTTACAAGTTTAAGTTATTTTGGTACATTTTAAAGTTACGTTTTGACAAGTTAAAGTACGTTTCAACAAGTTTAAAGTTACAGATTGACTAGTTAAAGTACTTTTTTACAAGTTAAAGTATGTTTCTTACAAGTTAAAGTTACGTTTTGACAAGTTAAAGTACGTTCCAGCAAGTTAAAATTATGTTTCAACAAGTTAAAATACATTTTTTACAACTTAAAGTTATGTTTTGACTAGATAAAGTACGTTTAAACATGTTAAAATTACGTTTTGGCAATTTAAATTACGTTTTTTACAAGTTAAAATTACATTTTGGCAATTTAAATTACGTTTTTAACAAAATAAAGTTACATTTTGACAAGTTAAAGTATGTGTTTTGTCAAGTTAAAGTATGTTTTTTACCAGTTAAAGTTACATTTTGACAGGTTAAAATACGTTTCAATAAGTTTAAATTATGTATTTATAAGTTAAAGTACATTTTTTACAATTTAAAGATACAGTTTGACAAGTTAAAGTGTGTTTTTTACAAGTTAAAGTTACGTTTTGACAAGTTAAAGTACGTTTCAACAAGTTTAAATTACGTTTTTATAAGTTAAAGTGCATGTTTTACAAGTTAAAGATACGTTTTGACAAGTTAAAGTACGTTTCAACAAGTTAAAATTATGTTTTGACAAGTTAAAGTATATTTTTTACAAGTTAAAGTTACGCTTTGACAAGTTAAAGTACGTTCCAACAAGTTAAAATTACGTTTTGACAAGTTAAAGTACATTTTTTACAAGTTAAAGTTACGTTTTGACAAATTAAATTGTGTTTTTTACAAGTTAAAGATACGTTTTGACAAATTAAAGTACGTTTCAACAACTTTCAATTATGTTTTTACAAGTTAAAGTGCATGTTTTACAAGTTTAAGTTACGTTTTGACAAGTTAAAGTGCATTTTTTACAAGTTAAAGTTACGTTTTGACAAGTTAAATTATGTTTTTTATAAGTTAAAGTTACGTTTTGACAAAATAAAGTATGTTTCTTACAAATTAAAGTTACGTTTTAACAAGTTATAGTATGTTTCAAAAAGTTAAAATTACGATTTAAGAAGTTAAAGTACATTTTTACAAGTTAAAGTTATGTTTTGACAAATTAAAGTACGTTTCAACTAGTTAAAATTACATTTGGACAAGTTAAAATACATTTTTACAAGTTAAAGTTACGTTTTGACAAGTTAAAGTACGTTTCAACAAGTGTCAATTACGTTTTTAAAAGTTAAAGTACATTTTTTACAAGTTAAAGTTACTTTTTGACAAGTTAAAGTATGTTTCAAAAATTTAAAATTACGTTTTGACAATTTAGAGTATAGTTTTGACAAGTTAAAGTTACGCTTTAAAAAGTTAAAGTACCTTTTTTTCATGTTAAAATTCATTCTTTCCAAGTTAAAGTACATTTCAACAAGTTAAAATTACATTTTGACAAGTTAAAGTACGTTTCAACAAGTGTCAATTACGTTTTTACAAGTTAAACTACATTTTTTACAAGTTAAAGTTACTTTTTGACAAGTTAAAGTATGTTTCAAAAATTTAAAATTACGTTTTGACAATTTAGAGTATAGTTTTGACAAGTTAAAGTTACGCTTTAAAAAGTTAAAGTACCTTTTTTTTCATGTTAAAATTCTTTCTTTCCAAGTTAAAGTACATTTCAACAAGTTAAAATTACATTTTGACAAGTTAAAGTACAAATTTAACAAGTTAAAGTTAGGTTTTGTCAAGTTAAAGTAGGTTTTTTACAAGTTAAAGTTATGTTTTGACAAGTTAAAATATGTTTTTACAAGTTAAAGTTACGTTTTGACAACTTAAAGTATATTTTTTACCGTTAAAATTCCGATTTGACAAGTTAAAGTGCATTTTTTACAAGTTAAAGTTACGGTTTGACAAGTTAAATTATGTTTTTTACAAGTTAAAGTTACGTTTTAAAAAGTTAAAGTTCGTTTTTATTATGTTAAAAATAATTCTTACCAAGTTAAAGTACATTTCAACAAGTTAAAATTACATTTTGACAAGTTAAAGTACAATTTTTACAAGTTAAAGTTAAGTTTTGAAAAGTTAAAATATGTTTTTTACAAGTTAAAGTTACGTTTTGACAAGTTAAATTTTGGTTTTTACAAGTTAAAGATACGTTTGGACAAGTTAAAGTATGTTTCTTACAAGTTAATGTTACGTTTTGACAAGTTAAAGTACGTTTCAAAAATTTAAAATTACGTTTTGTCAAGTTAAAATAGGTTTTTTCCAAGTTAAAGTTAGGTTTTTACAAGTTAAAGTATGTTTTTATATGTTAAAGTTACGTTTTGACATGTTAAATTACGTTTCAACAAGTTAAAATTACGATTTGACAAGTTAAAGTACATTTTTTACAAGTTAAAGTTACGTTTTGACAAGTTAAAGTATATCTTTTACAAGTTAAAATTACGATTTGACAAGATAAAGTGCATTTCTTACAAGTTAAATTTACGTTTTGACAAGTTAAAGTATGTTTCTTAGAAGTTAAAGTTATGTTTTTTACAAGTTAAAGTACATTTCAACAAGTTAAAATTAGGATTTGAAAAGTTAAAGTACATTTTTACAAGTTAAAGTTATGTTTTGACAAGTTAAAGTACGTTTCAACTAGTTATAATTACGTTTTTTACAAGTTAAAGTGTGTTTTTTACAAGTTAAAATTTTGTTTTGACAAGTTAAACTACGTTTTAACAAGTGTCAATTACATTTTGACAAGTTAAAGTACATTTTTTACATGTTAAAGTTACGTTTTGACAAGTTTAAGTACGTTTCAACAAGTTAAAATTACGTTTTGACAAGTTAAATTACATTTTTTACAAGTTAAAGTTACGTTTTGACAAGTTAAAGTATGTTTTTTACAAGTTAAAGTTCGTTTCAAAAATTTTAAATTACGTTTTGTCAAGTTAAAATAGGTTTTTTACAAGTTAAAGTTATGTTTTGACAAGTTAAAGTATTTTTTTATAAGTTAAAGTTACGTTTTGACATGTTAAATTACGTTTCAACAAGTTAAAATTACGATTTGACAAGTTAAAGTACATTTTTTACAAGTTAAAGTTACGTTTTGACAAGTTAAAGTATATTTTTTACAAGTTGTAATTACGATTTGACAAGATAAAGTGCATTTAATACAAGTTAAAATTACGATTTGACAAGTTAAATTACATTTTTTACAAGTTAAAGTTACGTTTTGACAAGTTAAAGTATATCTTTTACAAGTTAAAATTACGATTTGACAAGATAAAGTCAATTTCTTACAAGTTAAATTTACGTTTTGACAAGTTAAAGTATGTTTCTTACAAGTTAAAGTTATGTTTTTTACAAGTTAAAGTACATTTCAACAAGTTAAAATTAGGATTTGAAAAGTTAAAGTACATTTTTACAAGTTAAAGTTATGTTTTGACAAGTTAAAGTACGTTTCAACTAGTTATAATTACGTTTTTTACAAGTTAAAGTGTGTTTTTTACAAGTTAAAATTACGTTTTGACAAGTTAAACTACGTTTTAACAAGTGTCAATTACATTTTGACAAGTTAAAGTACATTTTTTACATGTTAAAGTTACGTTTTGACAAGTTTAAGTACGTTTCAACAAGTTAAAATTACGTTTTGACAAGTTAAATTACATTTTTTACAAGTTAAAGTTACGTTTTGACAATTTAAAGTATGTTTTTTACAAGTTAAAGTTCGTTTCAAAAATTTTAAATTACGTTTTGTCAAGTTAAAATAGGTTTTTTACAAGTTAAAGTTATGTTTTGACAAGTTAAAGTATTTTTTTATAAGTTAAAGTTACGTTTTGACATGTTAAATTACGTTTCAACAAGTTAAAATTACGATTTGACAAGTTAAAGTACATTTTTTACAAGTTAAAGTTACGTTTTGACAAGTTAAAGTATATTTTTTACAAGTTAAAATTACGATTTGACAAGATAAAGTGCATTTCATACAAGTTAAAATTACGATTTGACAAGTTAAATTACATTTTTTACAAGTTAAAGTTACGTTTTGACAAGTTAAAGTATATCTTTTACAAGTTAAAGTTACGTTTTGACAAAATAAAGTATGTTTCTTACAAGTTAAAGTTACGTTTTAACAAGTTATAGTATGTTTCAAAAAGTTAAAATTACGATTTAAGAAGTTAAAGTACATTTTTACAAGTTAAAGTTATGTTTTGACAAATTAAAGTACGTTTCAACTAGTTAAAATTACATTTGGACAAGTTAAAATACATTTTTACAAGTTAAAGTTACGTTTTGACAAGTTAAAGTACGTTTCAACAAGTGTCAATTACGTTTTTAAAAGTTAAAGTACATTTTTTACAAGTTAAAGTTACTTTTTGACAAGTTAAAGTATGTTTCAAAAATTTAAAATTACGTTTAGACAATTTAGAGTATAGTTTTGACAAGTTAAAGTTACGCTTTAAAAAGTTAAAGTACTTTTTTTTTCATGTTAAAATTCATTCTTTCCTAGTTAAAGTACATTTCAACAAGTTAAAATTACATTTTGACAAGTTAAAGTACGTTTCAACAAGTGTCAATTACGTTTTTACAAGTTAAACTACATTTTTTACAAGTTAAAGTTAGTTTTTGACAAGTTAAAGTATGTTTCAAAAATTTAAAATTACGTTTTGACAATTTAGAGTATAGTTTTGACAAGTTAAAGTTACGCTTTAAAAAGTTAAAGTACCTTTTTTTTCATGTTAAAATTCATTCTTTCCAAGTTAAAGTACATTTCAACAAGTTAAAATTACATTTTGACAAGTTAAAGTACAAATTCAACAAGTTAAAGTTAGGTTTTGTCAAGTTAAAGTAGGTTTTTTACAAGTTAAAGTTATGTTTTGACAAGTTAAAATATGTTTTTACAAGTTAAAGTTACGTTTTGACAACTTAAAGTATATTTTTTACCGTTAAAATTCCGATTTGACAAGTTAAAGTGCATTTTTTACAAGTTAAAGTTACGGTTTGACAAGTTAAATTATGTTTTTTACAAGTTAAAGTTACGTTTTAAAAAGTTAAAGTTCGTTTTTATTATGTTAAAAATAATTCTTACCAAGTTAAAGTACATTTCAACAAGTTAAAGTACAATTTTTACAAGTTAAAGTATGTTTTTTACAAGTTAAAGTTCGTTTCAAAAATTTAAAATTACGTTTTGTCAAGTTAAAAAAGGTTTTTTACAAGTTAAAGTTATGTTTTGACAAGTTAAAGTATTTTTTTATAAGTTAAAGTTACGTTTTGACATGTTAAATTACGTTTCAACAAGTTAAAATTACGATTTGACAAGTTAAAGTACATTTTTTCACAAGTTAAAGTTACGTTTTGACAAGTTAAAGTATATTTTTTACAAGTTAAAATTACGATTTGACAAGATAAAGTGCATTTCATACAAGTTAAATTTACGTTTTGACAAGTTAAAGTATGTTTTTTACAAGTTAAAGTTACGTTTTGACAAGTTAAATTATGTTTTTTACAACTTAAAGCTACGTTTTGACAAGTTAAAGTATGTTTCTTACAAGTTAAAGTTACGTTTTGACAAGTTATAGTACGTTTTAACAATTTAAAATTACGATTTGACAAGTTTAAGTACATTTTTTACAAGTTAAAGTTATGTTTTGACAACTTAAAGTACGTTTCAACAAGTTAAAATTACGTTTTGATAAGTTAAATTACATTTTTTCAAGTTAAAGTTACGTTTTGACAAGTTAAAGTATGTTTTTTACAAGTTAAAGTACGTTTCAACATGTTAAAATTTGGATTTGACAAGTTAAAGTACATTTTTACAAGTTAAAGTTATGTTTTGACAAGTTAAAGTACGTTTCAATTAGTCATAAT
Source organism: Urtica urens (assembly GCA_958296335.1). Taxonomy (NCBI): domain Eukaryota; kingdom Viridiplantae; phylum Streptophyta; class Magnoliopsida; order Rosales; family Urticaceae; genus Urtica; species Urtica urens. Next base: position 30,134,903 of record OY282520.1, read on the forward strand.
TACGTTTTTTACAAGTTAAAGTTACGATTAGACAAGTTAAAATTACTTTTTGACAAGTTAAACTACGTTTTAACAAGTGTCAATTTCATTTTGATAGGTTAAAGTACATTTTTTACAATATAAAGTTACGTTTTGACAAGTTAAAGTACATTTCAACAAGGTAAAATTACTTTTAACAAGTTAGAGTATATTTTTTACAAGTTAAAGTTACATTTTGAAAAGTTAAAGAATGTTTTTTTACATTTTAAAATTACGTTTTTCCAAGTTAAAGTACATTTCAACAAGTTAAAATTACGTTTTGACAAGTTAAAGTACAATTTTAACAAGTTAAAGTATAATTTTAACAAGTTAAAGTTACATTTTGAAAAGTTAATGTACATTTTTGTAAAAGTAAAAGTTACATTTTGACAAGTTAAAATATGTTTTTTACCAGTTAAAGTTACGTTTTGACAAGTTAAAATACGTTTCAATAAGTTTAAATTATGTATTTATAAGTTAAAGTACATTTTTTACAAGTTAAAGTTACGTTTTGACAAGTTAAAGTACGTTTCAACAAGTTAAAATTACATATTGACAGGTTAAAGTATATTTTTTACAAGTTAAAGTTACGCTTTGACAAGTTAAAGTTCGTTTCAACAAGTTAAAATTACGTTTTGATAAGTTAAAGTACATTTTTTACAAGTTAAAGATACGTTTTGACAAATTAAAGTGTGTTTTTTACAAGTTAAAGATACGTTTTGACAAATTAAAGTACGTTTCAACAAGTTTAAATTACGTTTTTACAAGGTAAAGTGCATGTTTTACAAGTTTAAGTTACGTTTTGACAAGTTAAAGTGTTTTTTGTACATTTTAAAGTTACGTTTTGACAAGTTAAAGTGTTTTTTGTACATTTTAAAGTTACGTTTTGACAAGTTAAAGTACGTTTCAACAAGTTTAAAGTTACGGATTGACTAGTTAAAATACTTTTTTACAAGTTAAAGTATGTTTCTTACAAGTTAAAGTTACGTTTTGACAAGTTAAAGTACGTTGCAGCAAGTTAAAATTATGTTTCAACAAGTTAAAATACATTTTTTACAACTTAAAGTTACGTTTTGACTAGATAAAGTACGTTTAAACATGTTAAAATTACGTTTTGGTAATTTAAATTACGTTTTTTACAAGTTAAAATTACATTTTGACAAGTTAAAGTATGTTTTTTACAAGTTAAAGTTACGTTTTGACAAGTTAAAATACATTTAGACAAGTTAAAATACGTTTCAATAAGTTTAAATTATGTATTTATAAGTTAAAGTAGATTTTTTACAATTTAAAGATACAGTTTGACAAGTTAAAGTGTGTTTTTTACAAGTTAAAGTTACGTTTGGACAAGTTAAAGTACGTTTCAACAAGTTTAAATTACATTTTTATAAGTTAAAGTGCATGTTTTACAAGTTAAAGTTACGTTTTGACAAGTTAAAGTACGTTTCCACAAGTTAAAATTACGTTTTGACAAGTTAAAGTACATTGTTTACAAGTTAAAGTTAAGTTTTGATAACTTAAAGTCTGTTTTTTACAAGTTAAAGTTACGTTTTTTTCAAGTTAAAGTTTCGTTTTGACAAGTTAAAGTTACATTTCGACAACTTAAGTTAAGTTTTAACAAGTTAAAGTACATTTTTTACAAGTTAAAGTTACGTTTTTATAAGTTAACGTTTCAAAAATATAAATCTATGTTTTGACAAGTTAAAATATGTTTTGTACAAGTTAAAGTTACATTTTTCCAAGTTAAAGTACATTTCAACAAGTTAAAATTACATTTTGACTTGTTAAAGTAAAATTTTTACGAGATTAAGTTACGTTTTGTCAAGTTAAAATATTTTTTTTACCAGTTAAATTTACGTTTTGACAAGTTACAATACGTTTCAATAAGTTTAAATTATGTATTTATAAGTTAAACTACATTTTTTACAATTTAAAGATATTGTTTGACAAGTTAAAGTGTGTTTTTTACAAGTTAAAGTTACGTTTTGACAAGTTAAAGTACGTTTCAACAAGTTTAAATTACGTTTTTATAAGTTAAAGTGCATGTGTTACAAGTTAAAGTTACGTTTTGACAAGTTAAAGTACGTTTGAACAAGTTAAAAGTACGTTTTGACAGGTTAAAGTATATTTTTTACAAGTTAAAATTACGTTTTGACAAGTTAAAGTACATTTTTTACAAGTTAAAGTTACGTTTTGACAAATTAAAGTGTGTTTTTTACAAGTTAAAGATACGTTTTGACAAATTAAAGTACGTTTCAACAAGTTTAAATTACGTTTTTACAAGTTAAAGTGCATGTTTTACAAGTTTAAGTTACGTTTTGACAAGTTAAAGTTATTTTGGTACATTTTAAAGTTACGTTTTGACAAGTTAAAGTACGTTTCAACAAGTTTAAAGTTACGGATTGACTAGTTAAAGTACTTTTTTACAAGTTAAAGTATGTTTCTTACAAGTTAAAGTTACGTTTTGACAAGTTAAAGTACGTTGCAGCAAGTTAAAATTATGTTTCAACAAGTTAAAATACATTTTTTACAACTTAAAGTTACGTTTTGACTAGATAAAGTACGTTTAAACATGTTAAAATTACGTTTTGGCAATTTAAATTACGTTTTTTACAAAATAAAGTTACATTTTGACAAGTTAAAGTATGTGTTTTGTCAAGTTAAAGTATGTTTTTTACCAGTTAAAGTTACGTTTTGACAGGTTAAAATACGTTTCAATAAGTTTAAATTATGTATTTATAAATTAAAGTACATTTTTTACAATTTAAAGATACAGTTTGACAAGTTAAAGTGTGTTTTTTACAAGTTAAAGTTACGTTTTGACAAGTTAAAGTACGTTTCAACAAGTTTAAATTACGTTTTTATAAGTTAAAGTGCATGTTTTACAAGTTAAAGATACGTTTTGACAAGTTAAAGTACGTTTCAACAAGTTAAAATTACGTTTTGACAAGTTAAAGTATATTTTTTACAAGTTAAAGTTACGCTTTGACAAGTTAAAGTATGTTTCAACAAGTTAAAATTACATTTTGACAAGTTAAAGTACATTTTTTACCAGTTAAAGTTACGTTTTTTACAAGTTAAAGTTTTGTTTTGACAAGTTAAAATTACGTTTTGACAAGTTAAAGTACATTTTTTACAAGTTAAAGTTGAGTTGCAACAATATAAATCTTCGTTTTGACAAGTTAAAATATGTCTTTTACAAGTTTAAGTTACGATTTGACAAGTTAAAAAACGTTTCATCAAGTTTAAATTACGTTTTGAAAAGTTAAAGTGCATGTTTTACAAGTTAAAGTTACGTTTTGACAAGTTAAACTTACGTTTCAACAAGTTAAAGTTACATTTTGACAAGTTAAAGTACATTTTTTTACAAGTTAAAGTTACGTTTTGACAAGTTTAAGTGTGTTTTTTACAAGTTAAAGTTACCTTTTGACAAGTTAAAGTTACCTGTTGACAAGTTAAAGAAGGTTTCAATAAGTTTAAATTACGTATTTATAAGTTAATGTACATTTTTAACAATTTAAAGATACATTTTGACGAGTTAAAATACGTTTCAACAAGTTAAAATTACGTTTAACAAGTTAAAGTACATGTTTTACAAGTCAAAGTTAAGTTTTGACAACTTAAAGTACGTTTTTTACAAGTTAAAGTTACGTTTTTTTCAAGTAAAAGTTTCGTTTTGACATGTTAAAGTTGTTTCGACAACTTAAAGTTACGTTTTAACAAGTTAAAGTACATTTTTTACAAGTTAAAGTTACGTTTTTATAAGTTAACGTTTCAAAAATATAAATCTACGTTTTGACAAGTTAAAATATGTTTTTTACAAGTTAAAGTTACGTTTTTCCAAGTTAAAGTACATTTCAACAAGTTAAAATTACGTTTTGACTTGTTAAAGTACAATTTTTACGAGATTAAATTAAGTTTTGTCAAGTTAAAGTATGTTTTTTACCAGTTAAAGTTACGTTTTGACAAGTTAAAATACGTTTCAATAAGTTTAAATTATGTATTTATAAGTTAAAGTAAATTTTTTACAATTTAAAGATACAGTTTGACAAGTTAAAGTGTGTTTTTTACAAGTTAAAGTTACGTTTTGCCAAGTTAAAGTACGTTTCAACAAGTTTAAATTACGTTTTTATAAGTTAAAGTGCATGTTTTACAACTTAAAGTTACGTTTTGACAAGTTAAAGTACGTTTCAACAAGTTAAAATTACGTTTTGACAAGTTAAAGTATATTTTTTACAAGTTAAAGTTACGCTTTGACAAGTTAAAGTACGATTCAACAAGTTAAAATTATATTTTGACAAGTTAAACTACATTTTTTACAAGTTAAAGTTACGTTTTTTACAAGTTAAAGTTTCGTTTTGACAAGTTAAAGTTACGTTTTGACAAGTTAAAGTACATTTTTTACAAGTTAAAGTTGAGTTGCAACAATATAAATCTACGTTTTGACAAGTTAAAATATGTCTTTTACAAGTTTAAGTTACGATTTGACAAGTTAAAAAACGTTTCATCAAGTTTAAATTACGTTTTGAAAAGTTAAAGTGCATGTTTTACAAGTTAAAGTTACGTTTTGACAAATTAAACTTACGTTTCAACAAGTTAAAGTTACATTTTGACAAGTTAAAGTACATTTTTTTACAAATTAAAGTTACGTTTTGAAAAGTTTAAGTGTGTTTTTTAAAAGTTAAAGTTACCTTTTGACAAGTTAAAGTTACCTGTTGACAAGTTAAAGAAGGTTTCAATAAGTGTAAATTACGTATTTATAATTTAAGGTACAATTTTTAACAATTTAAAGATACATTTTGACAAGTTAAAATACGTTTCCACATGTTAAAATTACGTTTAACAAGTTAAAGTTAAGTTTTGACAACTTAAAGTACGTTTTTTACAAGTTAAAGTTATGTTTTTTTCAAGTTAAAGTTTCGTTTTGACATGTTAAAGTTATTTCGACAACTTAAAGTTACGTTTTAACAAGTTAAAGTACATTTTTTACAAGTTAAAGTTACGTTTTTATAAGTTAACGTTTCAAAAATATAAATCTACGTTTTGACAAGTTAAAATATGTTTTTTACAAGTTAAAGTTACGTTTTTCCAAGTTAAAGTACATTTCAACAAGTTAAAATTACGTTTTGACTTGTTAAAGTACAATTTTTACGAGATTAAGTTACGTTTTGTCAAGTTAAAGTATGTTTTTTACCAGTTAAAGTTACGTTTTGACAACTTAAAATACGTTTCAATAAGTTTAAATTACGTTTTTATAAGTTAAAGTGCATGTTTTACAAGTTAAAGTTACGTTTTGACAAGTTAAAGTACGTCTCAATAAGTTAAAATTACGTTTTGACAAGTTAAAGTATATTTTTTACAAGTTAAAGTTACGCTTTGACAAGTTAAAGTACGTTTCAACAAGTTAAAATTATATTTTGACAAGTTAAAGTACATTTTTTACAAGTTAAAATTACATTTTGACAAATTAAAGTGTGTTTTTTACAAGTTAAAGATACGTTTTCACAAGTTAAACTACGTTTTAACAAATTTCGATTACATTTTAACAAGTTAAAGTATGTTTCTTACAAGTTAAAGTTATGTTTTGACAAGTTAAAGTACATTTCAACAAGTTAAAATTACTTTTGACAAGTTAGAGTATATTTTTTACAAGTTAAAGTTACGTTTTGAAAAGTTAAAGAACGTTTTGTTACATTTTAAAATTACGTTTTTCCAAGTTAAAGTACATTTCAACAAGTTAAAATTACGTTTTGACAAGTTAAAGTACAATTTTAACAAGTTAAAGTATAATTTTATCAAGTTAAAGTTACGTTTTTTCAAGTTATAGTAGGTTTTTTACAAATTAAAGTTGTGTATTGACAAGTTAAAGTATGTTTTTTACAAGTTAAAATTACATTTTGACAAGTTAAAGTACGTTTTTCAACAATTTAAAATTACGTTTTGACAAATTAAAGTACATTATTTACAAGTTAAAGTTACGTTTTGACAAGTAGTATGTTTCAACAAGTTCAAATTACGTTTTGACAAGTTAAAGTACATTTTGACAAGTTTAAGTAAAGCTTTGACAAGTTAAAGTACATTTTTTACAAGTTAAAGTTACGTTTTTTACAAGTTAAAGTTTCGTTTTGACAAGTTTAAGTTAAGTTTTGACAAGTTAAAGTACATTTTTTACAAGTTAAAGTTGAGTTGCAACAATATAAATCTACGTTTTGACAAGTTAAAATATGTTTTTTACAAGTTTAAGTTACGATTTGACAAGTTAATAATGTTTCAACAATTTTAAATTACGTTTTTAAAAGTTAAAGTGCATGTTTTACAAGTTAAAGTTACGTTTTGACAAGTTAAAGTTACGTTTCAACAAGTTAAAGTTACATTTTGACAAGTTAAAGTACATTTTTTACATTTTAAAATTACGTTTTTCCAAGTTAAAGTACATTTCAACAAGTTAAAATTACGTTTTGACAAGTTAAAGTTACGTTTTGTCAAGTTAAAGTAGGTTTTTTACAAATAAAGGTTATGTATTTACAAATTAAAGTTATGTATTGACAAATTATAGTTATGTATTGACAAATTAAAGTTATCTTTTGACAAGTTAAATTACGTTTCAATAATTTTAATTTATGTATTTATAAGTTAAAGTATTTTTTTTACAATTTAAAGTCACATATTAACAAGTTAAAGAAAGTTTCAACAATTTAAAATTACGTTTTAACAAATTAAAGTACATTATTTACACGTTAATGTTACTTTTTGACAAGTTAAAGTATGTTTCAACAAGTTCAAATTACGTTTTGACAAGTTAAAGTACATTTTGAAAAGTTTATGTTAAGTTTTGACAAGTTAAAGTACATTTTTTACAAATTAAAGTTACGTTTTTTACAAGTTAAAGTTTCGTTTTGACAAGTTAAAGTTTCGTTTTGACAAGTTAAAGTACTTTTTTTACAAGTTAAAGTTACGTTGCAACAATATAAATCTACGTTTTGACAAGTTAAAATATGTTTTTTACAAGTTTAAGTTACGATTTGACAAGTTAAAAAACGTTTCAACAAGTTTAAATTACGTTTTGAATAGTTAAAGTGCATGTTTTACAAGTTAAAGTTTTGTTTTGACAAGTTAAAGTTACGTTTCAACAAGTTAAAGTTACATTTTGACAAGTTAAAGTACATTTTTTTACAAGTTAAAGTTACGTTTTGACAAGTTTAAGTGTGTTTTTTACCAGTTAAAGTTACCTTTTGACAATTTAAAGAAGGTTTCAATAAGTTTAAATTACGTATTTATAAGTTAAAAGTACATTTTTTACAATTTAAAGATACATTTTGACAAGTTAAAATACGTTTCCACAAGTTAAAATTACGTTTTGACAAGTTAAAGTACATGTTTTCCAACTTAAAGTTAAGTTTTGATAACTTAAAGTACGTTTTTTACAAGTTAAAGTTACTTTTTTTTCAAGTTAAAGTTTCGTTTTGACAAGTTAAAGTTATTTCGACGACTTAAAGTTACGTTTTAACAAGTTAAAGTACATTTTTTACAAGTTAAAGTTACGTTTTTATAAGTTAACGTTTCAAAAATATAATCTACGTTTTGATAAGTTAAAATATGTTTTTACAAGTTAAAGTTACGTTTTTCCAAGTTAAATTACATTTCAACAAGTTAAAATTACGTTTTGACTAGTTAAAGTACAATTTTTACGAGATTAAGTTACGTTTTGTCAAGTTAAAATATGTTTTTTACTAGTTAAATTTACGTTTTGACAATTTAAAGTACGTTTCAATAAGTTTAAATTATGTATTTATAAGTTAAATTACATTTTTTACAATTTAGAGATACATTTTGACAAGTTAAAGTACGTTACCACAAGATAAAATTACGATATGACAAGTTAAAGTACATTTTTTACAAGTTAAAGTTATGTTTTGAGAAGTTAAAGTTCGTTTCAACAAATTAAAATAACGTTTTGACAAATTAAAGTGTGTTTTTTACAAGTTAAAGTTACATTTTGACAAGTTAAAGTACGTTTCAACAAGTTTAAAGTTACGGATTGACAAGTACATTTTTTACAAGTTAAAGTTCCGTTTTGATCAAAGTTTGTTTTTACAAGTTAAAATTACGTTTTTTCACGTTAAAGTACATTTCAACAAATTAAAATTACGTTTATACAAGTTAAAGTACAATTTTTATAAGTTAAAGTTATATTTTGTCAAGTTAAAGTATGTTTTTTACAAGTTAAAATTACGTTTTGACAAGTTAAAGTATGTTTCTTACAAGTTAAAGTTACCTTTTGACAAGTTAAAGTACGTTTCAAGAAGTTAAAATTACGATTTCACAAGTTAAAGTACATTTTTTACAAGTTAAAGTTATGTTTTGACAACTTAAAGTACGTTCCAACAAGTTAAAATTATGTTTTGACAAGTTAAAGTACATTTTTTACAAGTTAAAATTACATTTTGACAAATTAAAGTCTGTTTTTTACAAGTTAAAGATACGTTTTGACAAATTAAAGTATGTTTCAACAAGTTTAAATTACGTTTTTACAAGTTAAAGTGCATGTTTTACAAGTTTAAGTTAGGTTTTGACAAGTTATAGTACGTTTCAACAAGTTTAAAGTTACGGATTGACTAGTTAAAGTACTTTTTTACAAGTTAAAGTATGTTTCTTACAAGTTAAAGTTACGTTTTGACAAGTTAAAGTACGTTGCAGCAAGTTAAAATTATGTTTCAACAAGTTAAAATACACTTTTTTACAACTTAAAGTTACGTTTTGACTAGATAAAGTACGTTTAAACATGTTAAAATTACGTTTTTGCTATTTAAATTACGTTTTTTACAAGTTAAAGTTATGTTTTGACAAGTTAAAGTGCGTTTGAACTAGTTATAATTACGATTTTTACAAGTTAAAGTTACGTTTAGACAAGTTTAAGTGTGTTTTTTACAAGTTAAAATTACGTTTTGACAAGTTAAACTACGTTTTAACAAGTTTCAATTACATTTTAACAAGTTAAAGTATGTTTCTTACAAGTTAAAGTTATGTTTTGACAAGTTAAAGTACATTTCAACAAGTTAAAATTACTTTTGACAAGTTAGAGTATATTTTTTACAAGTTAAAGTTACGTTTTGAAAAGTTAAAGAACGTTTTGTTACATTTTAAAATTACGTTTTTCCAAGTTAAAGTACATTTCAACAAGTTAAAATTACGTTTTGACAAGTTAAAGTACAATTTTAACAAGTTAAAGTATAATTTTAACAAGTTAAAGTTACGTTTTTTCAAGTTAAAGTAGGTTTTTTACAAATTAAAGTTATGTATTGACAAGTTAAAGTATGTTTTTTACAAGTTAAAATTACATTTTGACAAGTTAAAGTACGTTTCAACAAGTTAAAATTACGATTTGACAAGTTAAAGTACATTTTTTACAAGTTAAAGTTACGTTTTAACTAGTTAAAAAGTGTTTTTTAAGTTAAAGTTATCTTTTGACAAGTTAAAGTACGTTTCAATAATTTTAATTTATGTATTTATAAGTTAAAGTATATTATTTACAATTCAAAGTTATATTTTGATAAGTTAAAGTAAGTTTCAACAATTTAAAATTAGTTTTGACAAATTAAAGTACATTATTTACAAGTTAAAGTTACGTTTTGACAAGTAGTATGTTTCAACAAGTTCAAATTACGTTTTGACAAGTTAAAGTACATTTTGACAAGTTTAAGTAAAGTTTTGACAAGTTAAAGTACATTTTTTACAAGTTAAAGTTACGTTTTTTACAAGTTAAAGTTTCGTTTTGACAAGTTTAAGTTAAGTTTTGACAAGTTAAAGTACATTTTTTACAAGTTAAAGTTGAGTTGCAACAATATAAATCTACGTTTTGACAAGTTAAAATATGTTTTTTACAAGTTTAAGTTACGATTTGACAAGTTAAAAATGTTTCAACAATTTTAAATTACGTTTTTAAAAGTTAAAGTGCATGTTTTACAAGTTAAAGTTACGTTTTGACAAGTTAAAGTTACGTTTCAACAAGTTAAAGTTACATTTTGACAAGTTAAAGTACATTTTTTACATTTTAAAATTACGTTTTTCCAAGTTAAAGTACATTTCAACAAGTTAAAATTACGTTTTGACAAGTTAAAGTACAACTTTAACAAGTTAAAGTTACGTTTTGTCAAGTTAAAGTAGGTTTTTTACAAATTAAAGTTATGTATTTACAAATTAAAGTTATGTATTGACAAATTATAGTTATGTATTGACAAATTAAAGTTATCTTTTGACTTGTTAAAGTACGTTTCAATAATTTTAATTTATGTATTTATAAGTTAAAGTACATTTTTTACAATTTAAAGTCACATATTAACAAGTTAAAGTAAGTTTCAACAATTTAAAATTACGTTTTAACAAATTAAAGTACATTATTTACACGTTAATGTTACTTTTTGACAAGTTAAAGTATGTTTCAACAAGTTCAAATTACGTTTTGACAAGTTAAAGTACATTTTGAAAAGTTTATGTTAAGTTTTGACAAGTTAAAGTACATTTTTTACAAATTAAAGTTACGTTTTTTACAAGTTAAAGTTTCGTTTTGACAAGTTAAAGTTACGTTTTGACAAGTTAAAGTACTTTTTTTACAAGTTAAAGTTACGTTGCAACAATATAAATCTACGTTTCGACAAGTTAAAATATGTTTTTTACAAGTTTAAGTTACGATTTGACAAGTTAAAAAACGTTTCAACAAGTTTAAATTACGTTTTGAATAGTTAAAGTGCATGTTTTACAAGTTAAAGTTTTGTTTTGACAAGTTAAAGTTACGTTTCAACAAGTTAAAGTTACATTTTGACAAGTTAAAGTACATTTTTTTACAAGTTAAAGTTACGTTTTGACAAGTTTAAGTGTGTTTTTTACCAGTTAAAGTTACCTTTTGACAAGTTAAAGAAGGTTTCAATAAATTTAAATTACGTATTTATAAGTTAAAAGTACATTTTTTACAATTTAAAGATACATTTTGACAAGTTAAAATACGTTTCCACAAGTTAAAATTACGTTTTGACAATTTAAAGTACATGTTTTACAACTTAAAGTTAAGTTTTGATAACTTAAAGTACGTTTTTTACAAGTTAAAGTTACGTTTTTTTCAAGTTAAAGTTTCGTTTTGACAAGTTAAAGTTATTTTGACGACTTAAAGTTACGTTTTAACAAGTTAAAGTATATTTTTTACAAGTTAAAGTTACGTTTTTATAAGTTAACGTTTCAAAAATATAAATCTACGTTTTGATAAGTTAAAATATGTTTTTTACAAGTTAAAGTTACGTTTTTCCAAGTTAAATTACATTTCAACAAGTTAAAATTACGTTTTGACTAGTTAAAGTACAATTTTTACGAGATTAAGTTACGTTTTGTCAAGTTAAAATATGTTTTTTACTAGTTAAATTTACGTTTTGACAATTTAAAGTACGTTTCAATAAGTTTAAATTATGTATTTATAAGGTAAAGTACATTTTTTACAATTTAGAGATACATTTTGACAAGTTAAAGTACGTTTCCACAAGATAAAATTACGTTTTGACAAGTTAAAGTACATGGTTTATAAGTTAAAGTTAAGTTTTGACAAGTTAAAGTATGTTTTTTACAAGTTAAAGTTCCGTTTTGACATGTTAAAGTACGTTTCAACAAGTTAAAATTACGATATGACAAGTTAAAGTACATTTTTTACAAGTTAAAGTTATGTTTTGAGAAGTTAAAGTTCGTTTCAACAAATTAAAATTACGTTTTGACAAATTAAAGTGTGTTTTTTACAAGTTAAAGTTACGTTTTGACAAGTTAAAGTACGTTTCAACAAGTTTAAAGTTACGGATTGACAAGTACATTTTTTACAAGTTAAAGTTCCGTTTTGATCAAAGTGTGTTTTTACAAGTTAAAATTACGTTTTTTCACGTTAAAGTACATTTCAACAAGTTAAAATTACGTTTATACAAGTTAAAGTACAATTTTTATAAGTTAAAGTTATCTTTTGTCAAGTTAAAGTATGTTTTTTACAAGTTAAAATTACGTTTTGACAAGTTAAAGTATGTTTTTTACAAGTTAAAGTTACCTTTTGACAAGTTAAAGTACGTTTCAAGAAGTTAAAATTACGATTTGACAAGTTAAAGTACATTTTTTACAAGTTAAAGTTATGTTTTGACAACTTAAAGTACGTTCCAACAAGTTAAAATTATGTTTTGACAAGTTAAAGTACATTTTTTACAAGTTAAAATTACATTTTGACAAATTAAAGTGTGTTTTTTACAAGTTAAAGATACGTTTTGACAAATTAAAGTATGTTTCAACAAGTTTAAATTACGTTTTTACAAGTTAAAGTGCATGTTTTACAAGTTTAAGTTAGGTTTTGACAAGTTAAAGTACGTTTCAACAAGTTTAAAGTTACGGATTGACTAGTTAAAGTACTTTTTTACAAGTTAAAGTATGTTTCTTACAAGTTAAAGTTACGTTTTGACAAGTTAAAGTACGTTGCAGCAAGTTAAAATTACGATTTGACAAGTTAAAGTATGTTTCTTACAAGTTAAAGTTACCTTTTGACAAGTTAAAGTACGTTTCAACAAGTTAAAATTACGATTTGACAAGTTAAAGTACATTTTTTACAAGTTAAAGTTAAGTTTTGACAACTTAAAGTACGTTCCAACAAGTTAAAATTATGTTTTGACAAGTTAAAGTACATTTTTTAAAAGTTAAAGTTACGTTTTGATAAGTTAAAGTTTGTTTTTTACAAGTTAAAGTTACGTTTTGACAAGTTAAACTACGTTTCAACAAGTTTAAATTACGTTTTTATAAGTTAAAGTGAATGTTTTACAAGTTTAAGTTACGTTTTGACAAGTTAAAGTTACGTTTCAACAACTTTAAGTTACGTTTTGACAAGTTAAAGTACGTTTCAACAAGTTAAAATTACGTTTCATAAATTTAAAATACATTTTTTACAAGTTAAACTTACCTTTTGACAAGTTAAAGTATGTTCAACATGTTAAAATTACGTTTTGACAAGTTAAATTATGTTTTTTACAAGTTAAAGTTACGTTTTAACAAGTTAAAGTTCGTTTCAACATGTTAAAATTCCGTTTTGACAAGTTAAATTATGTTTTTTACAAGTTAAAGTTACGTTTTGACAAGTTACATTATGTTTTTTACAAATTAAAATTATGTATTGACAAGTTAAAGTATGTTTTTTACAAGTTAAAATTACATTTTCACAAGTTAAAGTACGTTTCAACAAGTTAAAATTACGATTTGACAAGTTAAAGTACATTTTTTACAAGTTAAAGTTACGTTTTGACAAGTTTAAGTGTGTTTTTTACCAGTTAAAGTTACCTTTTGACAAGTTAAAGAAGGTTTCAATAAGTTTAAATTACGTATTTATAAGTTAAAGTACATTTTTTACAATTTAAAGATACATTTTGACAAGTTAAAATACGTTTCCACAAGTTAAAATTACGTTTTGACAAGTTAAAGTACATGTTTTACAAGTTAAAGTTAAGTTTTGATAACTTAAAGTACGTTTTTTATACCAGTTAAAGTTACGTTTTTTTCAAGTTAAAGTTTTGTTTTGACAAGGTAAAGTTATTTCGACGACTTAAAGTTACGTTTTAACAAGTTAAATTACATTTTTTACAAGTTAAAGTTACGTTTTTGTAAATTAACGTTTCAAAAATATAAATCTACGTTTTGACAAGTTAAAATATTTTTTTTACAAGTTAAAGTTACATTTTTCCAAGTTAAAATTACGTTTTGACTAGTTAAAGTACAATTTTTATGAGATTAAGTTACGTTTTGTCAAGTTAAAATATGTTTTTTACTAGTTAAATTTACGTTTTGACAAGTTAAAGTACATTTCAATAAGTTTAAATTATGTATTTATAAGTTAAAGTACATTTTTTACAATTTAAAGATACATTTTGACAAGTTAAAGTACGTTTCCACAAGATAAAATTACGTTTTGACAAGTTAAAGTACACGTTTTACAAGTTAAAGTTACGTTTTGACAAGTTAAAGTATGTTTTTACAAGTTAAAGTTACGTTTTGACATGTTAAAGTACGTTTCAAGAAGTTAAAATTACGATATGACAAGTTAAACTACATTTTTTACAAGTTAAAGTTATGTTTTGAGAAGTTAAAGTTCGTTTCAACAAATTAAAATTATGTTTTAACAAATTAAAGTGTGTTTTTTACAAGTTAAAGTTACGTTTTGACAAGTTAAAGTACATTACAACAAGTTTAAAGTTACGGATTGACAAGTACATTTTTTACAAGTTAAAGTTCCGTTTTGATCAAAGTGTGTTTTGACAAGTTAAAATTACGTTTTTCCACGTTAAAGTACATTTCAACAAATTAAAATTACGTTTTTACAAGTTAAAGTATAATTTTTATAAGTTAAAGTTATATTTTGTCAAGTTAAAGTATGTTTTTTACAAGTTAAAATTACGTTTTGACAAGTTAAAGTACATTTTTTACAAGTTAAAGTTATGTTTTGACAACTTAAAGTACGTTCCAACAAGTTAAAATTATGTTTTGACAAGTTAAAGTACATTTTTTACAAGTTAAAGTTACGTTTTGATAAGTTAAAGTTTGTTTTTTACAAGTTAAAGTTACGTTTTGACAAGTTAAAGTACGTGTCAACAAGTTTAAATTACGTTTTTATAAGTTAAATTTTTAAAAAGTTTAAGTTAAGTTTAGACAAGTTAAAGTTACGTTTCAATAAGTTTAAGTTACGTTTTGACAAGTTAAAGTTACGTTTCAACAAGTTAAATTTACGTTTTGACAAGCTAAAGTACATTTTTTTACAAGTTAAAGTTACGTTTTGACAAGTTAAAGTGTTTTTTGTACAAGTTAAAGTTACGTTTTGACAAGTTAAAGTACGTTTCAACAAGTTAAAATACATTTTTTACAAGTTAAACTGACCTTTTGACAAGTTAAAGTATGTTTCAACATGTTAAAATTACGTTTTGACAAGTTAAATTATGTTTTTTACAAGTTAAAGTTACGTTTTAACAAGTTAAAGTACGTTTCAACATGTTAAAATTCCGTTTTGACAAGTTAAATTATGTTTTTTACAAGTTAAAGTTACGTTTTGACAAGTTAAAGTATGTTTTTTACAAGTTAAAGTTACGTTTTGACAAGTTAAAGTACGTTTTAGCAAGTCCTACGCGGAGACAGGCACTCGAGTACTCTGCCAGCAAGGAGGTTCATGGGAACCAAGACCACGCGCCTAAAAAGGAACGAGGAGAGCAGAATCTCCAGCGAGTAGTCAATCAACAGAGGGCTCAGCCCAATAAACAGGGGCCCATCAACAGGATCCTTTATATTATTTTACAAAGTGCCCACACTTGATAAAATGGGCGACTAATTGTTAAGGTGGGATTTTGTCAAATCCCTCTTAACATAAACACATGTCGTTTAGGCTCTCAAACGACAAAGTGGTTAGAAGCAAGCGGGCCCGCAGCTGGTGACAGCAAGGTGAGAAGAAGGATTCGCCTCCGCGAGGAGAGTTTAGCCCCGAGCGAGGAAGTTAGATCTTTCGCGAGGAAGATTCTTCGCGAATGGGGGGTCTTTCCTGCGAGGAGATCCCTTCGATGAATCTCTCCTCATTCCACCCGCGAAGGGGTATTGCCTCAGGGAGGCATCGTCGCGGTGTAAATGGAGGGAAAGCGAGAGCGTGCTCGAGAAGACTTGGCGTCAGAGAGTCAGTCAAAAGAGCGGCAATCACGGAAATTAGTAGGTAAAGATCAGGAAGAAATTACGGGACCGGTCAGAGGGAGGCCGGGCCGAAAGAGGAAACCCTAATGGAGGGACAGACCGGAAAGAGGGGGGAATATAAATATCAATGTAAAAACCACATAAGAGGATCCCCAATCTTCGACAAGTTTCCAAGCTAATAAACGAGAAAGACCGAGCTCCATATACATAAACTCAAGGATATTAACATATAAATAGACCCGCACATATTAACGACAGTTATTAATCCTTGTGACTGAAAGAGCCTCGACGAAAACCGACCTCTACAGTTTGGCGCCCACCGTGGGGCCCTGTCTTTTTCTATCTCACAGCCAGGAAGCTCGCGAAGACCGAAAATATGGGGAACAACGACAGCAGCGCAGGAGGAAGTCAAGAGGAGATGGCGGAGGCAGGAGTGCTCCGACAGCAGCTGGCCGAAGCCTTAGCAACGGCGCAAGAGGCCAATAGGAGGGCCGAAGAGCAAGCCGAGCTGAACAGGGAACTCACGACCCGCCTGGACCAGTTCATGACCAACGGCGGGATGGGAGGATGGACAGCGCCCGGAGCTCCGGTCCACAGAAATCTCTTCCAGACCACCGCACTCACGCCGTCTACAGCAGAGGAAGAAGACCCGGCGGCAGCCGTGAATGCCCGTCCCGTCCTGATCCCCCTTATGGTAGACGAGGTAAAGAAGATGGTGAAAGAGTTATCCTCTAGAATCGAGTCCAGGATGGGACAGGTCGCGTCTAGGGTGCACCAGGCGACGAGTTCGGCACCTTAGATCGACCGGATGGTCAGGGTGGCGAGAGCCACTCCTTTCTCGTCCAAAATCCGGGGGGTGGAGCTGGGAGAACTCCCGAAGGTCAAAATCACCCCATACAAAGGAACCTCAGACCCGAACACCCACGTGAAGTCATTCCGAATCGTGACGGAGCGCATCA
This sequence comes from Urtica urens, assembly GCA_958296335.1. Lineage (NCBI taxonomy): Eukaryota > Viridiplantae > Streptophyta > Magnoliopsida > Rosales > Urticaceae > Urtica > Urtica urens. The sequence goes on from OY282520.1 coordinate 30,151,600, forward strand.
CCGGGGGGACATAGAAGGTGGAAGCCATCCTCTGCCGCTTGTTCGTTGAGAGCCTGCAGGGACCGGCTAGCGATTGGTTCGCCAAGCTACCCTCGGAGTCCATCGACGACTCTGACGACCTCGTCGCAGCGTTCCTACGCCACTACTCGATGTACGTGCAGAGCGACGCGACGATTACCACGTTGTGGAACCTCGCCTAGGAGAAAGGGGAGACGCTCCGCCACTACATCGAAAGGTTCAAAGCTGTCATGGTCAGAATATCAAACCTGGATGGTTTGATCGCGATCCAGGCTTTGAAGAATGGCCTGTTCTACACCTCCCCCTTTCGACCGGAGCTGGCAAAGATGCGCCCCTCAACGATCGAGGACGCCCTCCACCGGGCCTCGATCTTTATGGAGATCGAGGAGGAGGAAGCGGCGCTGAGGTAGATCCATGAAGGAGGCGGAAGAGGAAAGCACCCTGAGAGGAGGGAACACTGGGACGAGGCCGAGGCCAGGGCAACGACAGCGCGTAGGGACGGCTGGGGAGCGCCCGGAGAGCGAAGAGGTTGCGAGGCCCCAAGAAAAGGGGTCTATCAAGTAGAGGAAAGGAGAGACCCCGCTGAAAGGGGTCAGTCGCGAGGAGACTTCTCGAGCGAGCCGAGAGGAGGTCAGCGAGGAAGCTTCGTGTCGGCCCGAGGGGGATTCTCTGGCGGGCGAGGAGGCCACGTTGAGGGAGGAAGAGGACCCTCAGGAGGGCGAGGAGGTTTCGAGAGAAAACCTTGGCCGAAAGACGCGAGCAAGTTTTGCGATTTCCACAACATGAGTGGTCACGCCACCGAGGAGTGCGCCATGTTGAATCGCGAGCTCTAGAGGAGGTATGCGCAAGGAGAGCTGCGAGACTTGGCCCTGAGCCACCGCGAGCCATGAAGGAACGATAATCGAACGTGGCGAAGGCCGCAAGGAGCTCAGGCGCGAGGCGTCGAAGGCGCACTTGAAGGAGCGAGGAGGGACCCGACCGCGGGAAGCCAGATGGCGGACCGGGTCGCAGGAGATAGACCAGCGACGAGAGCCATGATCGAGGTGATCATGGGCGGGTCGCGATTGTGCGGCAATTCCGTAAACAGTATCAAGGTTTTCCAGCGTCGGGGGAAAGAACATAACCGCGGGGATCGGATGGCGACCGGCTCCCAGGCGAAGATTGAGTTCGTCGAAACCGGGGAATGTGCGGAGATGCACGACGACGCCCTGGTCCTCGTGCTCGAGATCGGCAACGCCGATGTGTGCCAGGTCCTCGTCGACGTTGAAAGCGCCGTCGACGTCATTTTCTATGACTGCCTCGAGAAGATGAAGATCGAGGGCCTGGAGATCGGAGGACGGCGGCGGAAGGTCTCGGGATTCAACGGGGACGTGGCTATCTCCCTTGGCACGGTCCACCTCCCGGTCCGCGCAAGAGGAGTGCAGAGGATGGTCGAGTTCATGGTCCTGGACGTGCCTTCGCACTTCAACGTGATCATGGGGAGACCCTTGATCCATTCGATGAGGGCCGTACCCTCCACTTACCACCAGTGCATCAAGTTTCCCGGAGAGGCCGGGACGATAGAAGAAATACGGGGCGACAGGGACGCCTACCGTGTCTGCTACATGATGCACCACCGCCAAGTGCATGGGGAGAAGACACCGGCGGAAGTAAACGAGGAGGAGGCTGCCGACTTATAGCAGCTAGCCTCTCCCCACCCGAGCAAGGGAGACAAGGTACCAGGGGACGGCTCGCTAGGACACGAGAGGAGGAGTCCAGCGACCCCGCTCCTCGAATCATCGGCGACGGAGACGCTCGAGAAGCGAGCGGCTGATAGAGGGCAACCAGGACCGCAGGTCGAAGCGGTCGAGCAAGTCTGCATCGACGAGTCCGACCCGACTAGGACGACCAGCATAGGGGCGGAGCTCGACCCCAAAGTCAGGGCTAGATCGATAGCCTTTTTGAAGGAGAATCGGAAGAGCTTCGCATGGACCCACGAAGACATGCCAGGGGTGGACCCGTCCGTGATCGCCCACCGTCTCAACACCGACCCGAGCCACCGTCCCGTCATCCAGAAGAGGAGGAAGATGGCGCCGGACAGGAATAAGGTGATCAACAAGGAGGTCGATAAAATACTCTCTATGGGCACCATCAGGGAGGTGAAATACCCCGAGTGGTTGGCTAACACGGTCGTCGTCAAGAAGAAGAATGGGAAGTGGCGGGTCTGTGTGGACTTCACTGACCTCAACAAAGCCTGCCCGAAGGACAGTTTCCCTATGCCGCATATCGACCGCCTCGTCGAGGCCACTCAGGGATATGAGCTCCTCAGCTTCATGGATGCATACTCGGGATACCATCAGATAAGGATGCATCCAGACGACGAAGAGAAGACCGCCTTCATCAGCGAGCGGGGAACTTATTGCTACAAGGTGATGTCGTTCGGTTTGAAGAACGCCGGTGCGACCTACCAAAGGCTGGTGACCAAGATGTTTCACGAGCAGATTGGAAGGAGCATGGAAGTGTATATCGACGACATGGTCGTCAAAACGATGAAGGCGGAGGGACACATCGAACACCTGGCGGAGTGCTTCAAGATACTGAACCGACACCAGATGAGGCTGAATCCTTCCAAGTGCACCTTCGGCATCTCCTCCGGGAAATTCCTGGGTCACATGGTCACCCGGCGAGGGATCGAGGCGGACCCCGAGCAGATCGAGGCGATCAAGAGTATGCCATCTCCAGGCAATCGGCGAGAAGTACAGAGGCTGACAGGGAGAATCGCCGCCCTGGGCCGCTTCATCTCGAGGAAGGCCGACAGAACACTCGTCTTCTATGAGTTGCTAAAGACGAACAAGAAGTTCGAGTGGATCGACAAATGCGAGGAAGCTTTCCAAGCTCTGAAGGTGTATCTCTCGATGCCCCCGGTGATGACGAAGCCGATCCCGGGAGAGACCCTATACCTGTACGTCGCCGTCTCGGACCAGGCGATCAGCCAGGTACTAGTACAGGAAGATGAGGAAGAGAAGAAGTCGGTGGCCTACATCAGTCGGAAGCTCCTCGATGCGGAGACGAGGTACCCGCTGGTGGAAAAACTAGCCCTGGCAGTCTACGATACCTCGGAGAGACTCAGATTCCACTTCCAGGGGCATCCCGTCGGGGCGACTGACAGACCATTACGCGCCATCATCCATAGTCCAAACCAGTCGGGGCGGATCACCAAATGGTCGATCAAGCTCGGAGCATACGACATCGAGTACAAACTCCGGATCGAGCTTCCAAGGGAACCCCTCGACTTGAGCGATGAAGATGGGACTTGGAAGCTACACGTGGACGGATCTTCCACCGCGCAAGGAGCAGGCGCCGGAGTCAGACTCACCTCGCCCATGGGAGAAGTCGTCGAGAAGGCGTGCCGCCTAGCCTATCGGACTACAAACAACGAGGCCGAGTACGAGGCCCTCCTCCTAGGCTTGAATTCCGCCCTCGCAATCGGCGTGAAGAACGTCAGCGTCTTTTCAGACTCCCAACTAGTCGTCAAGCAAGTCAGTGGCGAGTATGAGAGAAGCGACGAGAGGATGGAGGCTTACGCGGCACTCGTGGATTCACTCTCCAGGAAGTTCGACTACTTCAGCCTGACACAGGTGACGCGAGGAGACAACACCCACGCCGATGCACTAGCAGGATTGGGCTCGACGACGGGAGTAGGCGAGCTCCGATCCATTACGGTGGAAACAGTCGAGAGACCAAGTATAAGAAGAGAAGAGGGCCCAGTGAAGAAGAAACCTCGAGGCGGAGGTGAGGAGCAAGACAAATCTCCCGAAGAGCTCAGCATCCACGAGCTCGTGAGCGGAGAGCCGGATGATGACGAGCGAGGAGTGGTGGAGGACGACGATGTGGAGGACTGGCGGACGCCCATCAAGAAATACATCCAGGAGGGAACCGTGCCAGATGATCGCCAGGAGGCGAGGAAGATCAAGGCCAAGAGCGCGAGGTACGCCATCATCAGGCAGAAGCTCTACTTGAAAAGTTTCACCGGACCTTACCTAAGGTGCCTCGGCAAGAAAGAGGCCGACTACGTGATGGGAGAAATCCACTGCGGGGAGTGCGGGAACCATGCCGGGGGAAGATCCCTGCTAAGGAAGGCCAAGCGCCAGGGTTTCTTTTGGAAGAGATGCCAAGAGATGCGAGAAGTGCCAGCGACACGCTCCGGCTATAAATTGCCCAGCCAAGGAGCTGTCCTCGGTGACCGTCCTGTATCCTTTCATGAAGTGGTCTATGGACATCGTCGGCCCGATGCCCATAAGCACGCGACAGAGGAGGTTCATGTTGGTGGTCACGGATTTCTTCACCAAGTGGGCAGAAGCAGAAGCATACGCCAACATCAAGGACTCTGACGTGGAAGGTTTCGTGTGGAAGTACATCTTCACGCGCTTTGGATTGCCGAGGGAGATCATCGCTGACAACGGTTCGCAGTTCATCTCGAAGAGGTTCAGGAATTTCTGCGCGCAATGGGGTGTGAAGCTGCACACATCGACACCAAGATACCCCCAGGGCAACGGGAACGCCGAAGCGGTCAATCGGACGATCACCGACAACATCAAGAAGAGGCTCGACACCAAGAAGGGATCTGGGCCGATGAGCTCCCTGGCGTCCTCTGGGCCTACCGAACAACTCTGCACTCGGCCACCGGCCAAACTCCGTTCTCTTTGTCATATGGTGTAGAAGCGGTCATACCAGCGGAGATGGGAACTCCGAGTCTTCGTCGACTGCTGGCCCCAGGGAACGAAGAAGCTAACGGACGAGGCCTGCTCGACCAGCTCGATCATGTAGACGAACGACGCGAGTAGGCAATTGTCCACGTCGCTAACTACCAGAACGTCGTCGCTCGCTACTACAACAAGCAGGTACGCCCTAGAAGCTTTCGGGTCGGGGAAATGATTCTTCGACGAATATTCCAAAACACAGCCGAGGCCAACGCCGGGAAGCTGGGGCAGAATTGGGAAGGGCCATACATGGTCACTGGCGTCGTCCGACTAGGGGTTTACGAGCTTGAAAACACCGAAGGCGCCAAGGTGATGAGGAGCTGGAATGTGAAGCACCTGAAGAAATTCTACTAAAGGAGAGACCATCTTCTGCTTCCCGTGGCCTTATCTTAAATCCCTGTAAGCATTCTAACATTTCTGTCAAGTTTCTTTTAAGGGGACACCGACCTTTTTATTCGGGAACATTGTTATGGCTTCGGCAATTCATATATATACACGGTTCGAAGGGTTCGAAACATACGACCAGAGCATAAAAGAGGCGAGTGCCCAAAAGTTACTTAAGGCATACATCGCCAATTAAAGCCTCCCAATGAGCAAATAAAGCCTCCCAGTGAGCAAACAAAGCCTCCCAGCGAGCAATTAAAAGACTCCACAACGAGCATAAAAGAGGCGAGAGTGCCCAAAATAAAGAGGCGAGAGTGCCCAAAAGTTACTTAAGGCATACATTGCCAATTAAAGCCTCCCAGTGAGCAATTAAAGCCTCCCAGCGAGCAAATAAAGTCTCCCGGTGAGCAAACAAAGCCTCCCAACGAGCAATTAAAAGACTCCACAGCGAGCATAAAAGAGGCGAGAGTGCCCAAAATAAAGAGGCGAGAGTGCCCAAAAGTTACTTAAGGCATACATCGCCAATTAAAGCCTCCCAGCGAGCAAATAAAGCCTCCCAGTGAGCAAACAAAGCCTCCCAGCGAGCAATTAAAAGACTCCACAGCGAGCATAAAAGAAGCGAGAGTGCCCAAATTAAAGAGGCGAGAGTGCCCAAAAGTTACTTAAGGCATACATCGCCAATTAAAGCCTCCCAGTGAGCAATTAAAGCCTCCCAGCGGGCAAATAAAGCCTCCCAGTGAGCAAACAAAGCCTCCCAGCGAGCAATTAAAAGACTCCACAACGAGCATAAAAGAGGCGAGAGTGCCCAAAATAAAGAGGCGAGAGTGCCCAAAAGTTACTTAAGGCATACATCGCCAATAAAAGCCTCCCAGCGAGCAAATAAAGCCTCCCAGTGAGCAAACAAAGCCTCCCAGTGAGCAAACAAAGCCTCCCAGCGAGCAATTAAAAGACTCCAGCGAGCATAAAAGAGGCGAGAGTGCCCAAAATAAAAGAGGCGAGAGTGCCCAAAATAAAGAGGCAAGTGTGCCCGGAAGTTACCTAAGGCATACATCGCCGATGGAAGTCTCCTAGCGAGCACAATCAAAGGCTCCCAAGCGAGCAAAACATATAAAATGAGTCAACAGGAACAACTAAAGCCAATCCAGGAGGGAAGCGAGGAACGGGAACATCCCACCGCGTCTATACAGCCCCACGTAAGTATATGTATTTTACCGAAAATATCATTCCATTGACTCCATCCAAAATGTAGAAAAAGTCAAACACGACCCCCAGCCAACAGATTAATATGTAGTCACGAAATATCAACAAGCTAGCAAAGGAGGAAAATGAATTATTATTACAGCCAAGAAGTTTATATCCTTTGGTCCGTTAAAGAAAATGGTTGTAAAAGAAAGAATCTACGCTTCTGGAGACGCGAGCTGAGCGCCCTCTGCCGGAGCGGGATTGCACGCCGAAAGAGGAGGGGACTCGGGGTCGACTTCGGCTTCCTTCTCGAGCTCGTCAGCCTGCACCTGCTTCTCTTCCTCGAGGTGTTGCCATTCCGGAAGCTGGCATCGGAGCAACTCGGCCGAGGCCCTAATGGGAAGAGCTTTGATCATCGCAATGTTGGCCTGGTGCGATGCGGCGAGGCGATGGGAGTCGATTGCAGAGTCTAAGGCTTGAAGTCTAGCCGACGCCTTGTCGAGATTTGTACGTGCTCTTTCAAAGAGGCGCAATCGGGCGTTCCACTCTTCCTCCGACAAGGCTCGGGCCGCCGCGAGGTCACCACGGAGCCCTTCCACGACGGACTTGGCCACCGCCGGCAACGACACCCTTTCCGAGCCAACTGCCCCCAGGATCTCGCACACCTGGGTGAAATGCTCATCGTTCTCTTTCAACACACCCACCGTATCCAGGTGTCTCTTCTTCTCGTCGGCCAAAGTCTCCTCGCGAGCAGCCAAGCTCGCACCAAGATCCTCGATCTCGCGATCCGTCTTGACTTTGAGTTCAGCGAGCTGAGCTTGGAAGGCCTTTTTCCGGGCAGCCTCATCCGCCAGCTCGGACTCGAGCTGCTCAATTCGCTCGCAGTTCTAACGGTCCCGGGCCATAGACGCGCCGAGCTGCTTGCTGACATCTTGGGATTTCTGCTTCTCACCCACCGACTCCTCTGCGACTAACATCCGCTGATCGCGCTCGAGGAGGATCAAATCATTCAGGTAGGCAACGCTCTGAAATAGATGTCTCGTGGCGCCGAGATACTGCTCGTACTGGCTGAGGACCTAACCAGGCCTGGGTGCCCCGGGCGCACAGCGCGTTAATCTCTGGCACATAAACACGGAGTATGTTTCCCAAGCCTCGTTGGGAGCATCCGCAGCAGGGATGCAGGGCGGACCATCAGTAAACTGAAGAGGAGACAAGTACGTCCCTCCTTCGGAAGGCGAGGAAAGCTCGTCGGCAGGAGCAGCCTCCGACGGCGTGGGAAGATCCGCGACAACCAGGTCCTCGGGCTCGAGGACTCTTTCCTCCGCCCCCTGCACGGCCTGGCCCACGAGAGCCGAGGTCCCGGCGCGGGCGGCATCTGGCAACACCGGAGGGTCCGCGACCGCCGGCGCCTCGGCCTCGAGGGCAATCCCCTCCGACGCCCGCACAGCCGAGTCCAGGGGATCTGAGACCCTGGCGGGAGCGTCTCCCTCTTTAGGCGGCATCACCCCCACATCTCCGGACTCCCCCAAGCAACCGCGAGGCCGTGGGGAACCTGCGGCGACGGCCGCAACACCTGCCCAGACTGCCGCGGTCGCGATCTCGGAAGTGTCAACGGCAACCTTCACTGCGATCGCCGGCCTTTTTCACGAGCGCGAGGAAGAACGTCCGCCCCCAACGCCCCCTTTAACAGGGAGCCCACCCTCATCTTTGGGAGGAGGAGGTGGGGGATCGCGATTCCCCGTCGGAACAACCTCCGCCTCGTCAGAAAGGCCGGTAGCGGACGGAGCGGCTGAAGTCTGTTGTGGGGCAGGACCCTTTGGAGTCGGCATCGGCGCCTGACCCAAGGAAACACCTTCCTGAGGATTAGACGCCTCCCGCGTTCAACTAGACGAAGGAGGTACCCTAACCTTCTTAGGGGAGCGGTTACCCGTCTCGCGAGAAGGAACGGCGGCGGAGGAAGCGGCCGAAGTCTGTTTCGGGGCTGGACCCTTTGGGATCGGCGACGGCACCTGGCTCAAGGAAGCACCTCCTCGAGGGTTCGATGCCTCCCGAGCTCCGCCAGACGGAGGGGATACCCTAGCCCTCTTAGGGGAACGGCTGCCCCCGGGCCCATCGGAAGCACGCCCGCCGGTACCCTTTGGTTTAAGAGGAACACCGGCAGAGCCCCCATCGCCGCGAGGCCTCTTCGCGGGGGACCCATCCAAGGAAGCACTCCCTCTCCGCGACAGACCACTCCCGTCGACGGCCGGGACTCCTAGGGACACCTTCCTTTTTCTCTGGTCCTGAGCCCCACCTCGAGCGACCCGCGTCGAGACCCCAGACGACGTTAGGCCGCCAAACCCAGAAGACGGAAGAAGATCCCAGAGATTCATCCCGGAGGGATAAGGCCATGAGAAAATCCCAGATTTCTTGACCCTAGCGATGGAGAAGTCCGAGGCCCAATCACGGTTGGGTACGACAAGAAGCCTCCTGTGGGTCACCTCAAAGCGATGAGCAACTTCATCATCGGTACGGGGAACATACCTAAGAGGGGATTGGTCGACAAGCCACTCCCTGGGCAAATACTTGTGGAAGCACCCAAAGCTGTGCTCGTCCACTGACACGAAGAATAACTTATCCTCCCACCCGGACTCGTTCGACGGAGTGTTGTCGATGACATGACCAGTAACCCGGTGGGAGAGAGAATAGCGACCAATGTTCTTGGGGTTCTTGGAGAATTTGAACAGCCGCATGAGGTCCTCCAAGGTGAGATCAACGTTCGCCTCCAATGCCACAACTATGGTACAAACGAGGAGACGAATCGAGTTTGGACTCACCTGAGTGATGGGAACTAGAAAGGCACAGAAGAAGGCCACGATGAGCGACGGAATGGGAAAACAGAGCCCCGTCTTCCGAAAGAAAACTTTGTACAGGGCGATGCACTCGTCCCTCGGGGCGTCGGCACGCTCACCGTGGCAAGGAAGGCGAAGAGCGACCTTCGGCTCCAAGATAAATTCCTCCCGAAAACGTTCCAGGGTCTCCTCCGTTATCACCGAGGGAGGAGATCGCGTAGCAAAGATGGGACCGACGCCGTGGGTGCGAGACATAATAGATCGATGTTTGTAGAGCGACGGAAGTTAAGCAAAACGAGGAGAAGACGAAGAAGGAATCTGCGTTTTCAGAGGAATCTGGTTTGAGAGGTAGTAAAACTATGCCTCGAAGTAGGGTTTCTTATTTTATAGTGGGAAGAGGCGAGGCCATGTGAATCGACGCGTCTCGACCCCATGTTCTGCGAAAGGACACGTGAATCGCCAAAAAGAAACAGGAACCCAAGAGCCGTTCGAAGTGACGGGCTCTGAAAAGTCATCAACACTCAAGTACCTGCACCAGCTTTAATAAGGAGAGAGAAAATCGCGGAAACCGAGGAGACGCGCCCAAAAATAATGAGTAAACAGGTTAGTGCGGACGTCACGTGCGGGGAGATCACCACCTCGAGCTGCTCATTAAGGCACGAATTTTTTTTTCTTTTATCAAGTGTTTCCACTTGATAAAACAAAGGGGGGTTGGCAGTCCCCACATCAGCATCAATGCCGCTCTTCGAAGCTGCTCGCATCAATTTGGCCGTCCCCGCATCAGCGTCAAAGTTGCTCGCGTCAATTGCAAGGGTCGTCGAAGCAGACAACCTCGAGCACTTATTAGGCATGGATTTTTTTTTCTTTTACCAAGTGTTCCCACTTGATAAAACAAAGGGGGGCTGGCCGTCCCCAAAAATTTATCAACATAAAAGTTGCTCGCATCAATTGCAAGGGTCGTCGAACCAAACAAACTCGGGAAGTGTCAAACAGGTACGAATAGGTAATGCAATGCGAAGGGGCGAGCAGGTAATTAACCATGACCATGCAGAAAAAGTAAGAGACAAAACCTTAAAAGAAGGACAAGAATGTTTCATTGAATCTCAATAAGTTACAAGTAGGTGGTACAAAATTACAACCACATCAATCCTACAAAAGCCGACAAAAGCCCTACAGCAGGAAGAGAAAGAGCAAAAGTCACAAGCTACAAAAAGGCCTAAGCCGCCAAAACGAGATCAGGCCTCGGTGGCCTCTTGCTCGTTCGGCGACCCGGGAGCAGTTGAAGGACTCCCAACGACGAGGGAAGCGAGCGAGGAGGCGCGGTTGACGGAAGGCCGCCGGGAGACAGATGGGGAGAATTGGGGTCGGCCGCGGCTTTCTCCTCGAGCGCCGAAACGAGGGCCTCCTCCCGGATGCGGTCCTGCTCCCACTCCGGGACTTGGGCACGGAGAAGTTCGACCGACGCCCCGGGAGGTAGCGCGTCGACCGCCCTTTGGTGAGCCTGGTAGGAGGCCGCCATGCGGTTGACCTCGACGGAATCCCCAAGAGCCCGGAAACGCGAAGAGGCTCGCTCGAGCTTACCCTTGGCCTTCTCAAAAAGGCGCAGCCGAGCTCGACGCTCCTTCTCCGCCTCGGCACGAACCGCCTCCAACTCATCAGCGAGTGTCCGCAAAACGCCACGAACCTGGGAGGGCAGACCCTCCTTCACGACAACAGGGGCGCCCACGACCTCGCCGATTTGTGCGAGGAGCTCATCCTCATGGCGAGAAAGCTCCGAGGCTTCCTGATGGCGCCTCCGTTCCTCCTCCAAAAGAGCCCCGCGAGTGGAGCGTCACCGCTCGCACTCCTCGATCTGCCGCCCCGATTGAGCTTTGAACTCCGCCAAGTCAACCTGGGCGGAGGCGCGATCCCGCTTCTCCTCGGCCAGGGCTGACTCTAGCCTCGCGATCCGCCCCCGAGATAGGCGCTCGCTGTGGAGGGAGAGATCAAGCTGCTCCTGGAGCTCTGATGTCTGATGGGAGGCGTCAATGGACTCCTCCACCATCAAGGACCTGTCGGCCTCGCGGAGGACGACATCATTCACCCGGGCAACCCCTTCGAGAAAAAAGGCCACCGCCTCGTAGTACCCATCAACCTCTGCGACAGAGTGACGAGTAGCAGAGGAGCCGGAGGTCCCCTTCGACAGGTCCCGGTACGTGCGCAGGGAGTAATCCCTCCAGACCTCGATGGGCGAGTCCCAGCTACGCTCACCGGGAGTGACGAGGGGAGGCAGACGAGGACCGGCCGGGGGATGGCGGCAGCGAGAAGGAGGAGGTGAAGGATGGAGAGGAGCGGAAGCAAAGGACAGAAGAGCGGGAAGAGAGGGTGAGAAGTGAGAAGGAAGAGAAGGCGAGGAGTGAGAAGAAACGGAAGGCGAGGAGTGAGAAGAAACGGAAGGCGAGGAGTGAGAAGAAACGAAAGAGGAGGAGTGAGAAGAAGCGGAGGATGAAAAGAGGACCTGAAGAGGAAGCGAAGAGTGAGAAGAAACGGAGGCTGAAGAAGGAGGAGAGGAAGGGCATGGGCGACCCGGCCGTCGCTGGGGAAGCTCCGGTTGAGGAGATCCAGGAGAAGCGCCAGGAGGAGCACATTGCTGCGAAGCAATGCAAACCCCCACGGCACGCGGCGCTATGCCGGATGTACCTTCGCTCCTAGCCCTCTTCGCGTTACGGTCACTAGCACCACCTCCGACGGGTCGCTTTCCCGCAGCAATCTCGGCACGAGGCGATGCCTCTAGGAGACCCCTCGGCGAGCGAGGAGCACGGTTATGCCTCAACAGGAGGGGCCGCTCGGGCGAGCCGTCCTCGTCTTCAGGATCTTCCTCTTCAACTCGTGGTACGGAGCTCGCCCCTGCCATGGTCGCGTCGAGGAAAGGGCCACCAATCGCGAGCCCCGGTCCGCGAAACCCAACCGGGAAGCAGTCGGAGATAGACGGACCACTAATGAACTCCTCCTGGTATATTCCGAGTTCCAATAGCTGCCGAGGATCTCGGAAATATTGCCCCCAGTCGCGACGCTTGCTCGAAAGGAGGGCCAGGCGGATTCCCCGGAAAATGGTCTCGTGGGGGTCACCCGAGCTGGGCGAGTAAACCGGGGGAGACTGGTCAGTCTCTACCCATCGCGTGGGCAATGACTCGTGGTGGTAGCCGAAGGAGCTGTTGTCGACCCTGACAAAGAAATAGCAGCTCTGCCATCCCGGCGCCTCGACAGGAGCGTTGAGGACGATCAGGTCCCGATCGTAAGGGATGAGCGTGAAACGCCCTAGGTGTCTGGAAATCCGAAATGGCCTGTACAAGCGCATCAGATCCTCCTGGGCCAGGAAAACCCCCTTCTCGGCAGCGATTCCCATGGTACACAGGATGAGACGAATGGCGCTGAGATGCATCTGGCCGATGGGGATGCCAAACGCATGAAGGAAGGAGAGGAGAAGGTATGGGATTGGGAAGCGGAGCCCTGCGTCGAGGAAGAAACCCTTGTAGACGGCGACCCATCCCTCGTCCAAGGGGTCTTCCGGCTGCTCGCCGGGGTACGGAAGGCGGACCTGACAGACGTCCCCGTCGCAACACCTCTCCTGAATAACGCGGAGCCGCTCCAGGATCATGGTGCAGTGGTCAGGGCCACATCTGAGGACGCGGCCGAGACTTGGCGAAGTTGGGATCAGGGCCATTGAGAAAGCAAGAGAGTAACGGCGGAATAAAATTCGAATAATAAGGATTAGGCGGGATACCGATTTGGGAGTACGGCAGAACAAAGGAACGCAACGTTTGAAATCCCATTCCCCCACTGAGACCCACAACTTATAGGGGGGGGGGGGAAGGGGAGATCCAATGGTGAATCCGAAACGACGCAGGCGAATCGACGGATGGAATGCGAAGGGATGCTGAGCGAAAAGACGTCCTCGGGAACTGTTGTACGGACATAAGCGGGGAGAGGAGCAGTCCTACGCGGAGACAGGCACTCGAGTAATCTGCCTGCAAGGAGGTTCACGGGAACCAAGACCACGCGCCTAAAAAGGAACGAGGAGAGCAGAATCTCCAACGAGTAGTCAATCAACAGAGGGCTCGGCCCAATAAACAGGGGCCCATCAACATGATCCTTTATATTATTTTACCAAGTGCCCACACTTGATAAAATGGGGGACTAACTATTAAGGTGGGATTTTGTCAAATCCCTCTAACATAAACACATGTCGTTTAGGCTCTCAAACGACAAAGTGGTTAGAAGCAAGTGGGGCCCGCAGCTGCTGACAGCAAGGTGAGAAGAAGGATTCGCCTCCGCGAGGAGAGTTTAGCCCCGAGCGAGGAAGTTAGATCTTTCGCGAGGAAGATCCTTCGCGAAGGGGGGGTCTTTCCTGCGAGGAGATCCCTTCGATGAATCTCTCCTCGTTCCACCCGCGAGGGGTATTGCCTTAGGGAGGCATCGTCGCGGTGTAAATGGCGGGAAAGCGGGAGCGTGCTCGAGAAGACTTCGCATCAGAGAGTCAGTCGAAAGAGCGGAAATCACGGAAATTAGTAGGTAAAGATCAGGAAGAAATTACGGGACCGGTCAGAGGGAGGCCGGGCCGAAAGAGGAAACCCTAATGGAGGGACAGACCGGAAAGAGGGGGGAATATAAATATCAATGTAAAAACCACATAAGAGGATCCCCAATCTTCGACAAGTTTCCAAGCTAATAAACGATAAAGACCGAGCTCCATATACATAAACTCAAGGATATTAACATATAATTAGACCCGCACATATTAACGACAGTTATTAATCCTTGTGACTAAAAGAGCCTCGGCGAAAACTGACCTCTACAGTTTTTACAAGTAAAAGTTACGTTTTGATAAGTTAAGGTACGTTTCAACAAGTTAAAATTACGATTTGACAAGTTAAAGTACATTTTTTACAAGTTAAAGTTATGTTTTTGAGAAGTTAAAATACTTTTCAACAAGTTAAAATTACGTTTTGACAGGTTAAAGTACATTTTTTACAAGTTAAAGTTACGTTTTGACAAGTTAAAGTGTGTTTACTACAAGTTAAAATTACGTTTATACAAGTTAAAACACAATTTTTACAAGTTAAAGTTACGTTTTGTAAAGTTAAAGTATTTTTTTTACAAGTTAGAGTTATGTTTTGACAAGTTAAAGTATGGTTTTTTGAAGTTAAAGTTACGTTTTGACAAGTTAAAATTACGATTTGACAAGTTAAAGTACATTTTTTACAAGTTAAAGTTATGTGTTGAGAAGTTAAACTACTTTTCAACATGTTAAAATTATGTTTTGACAAGTTAAAGTACATTTTTTACAAGTTAAAGTTACGTTTTGACAAGTTAAAGTTACGTTTTGACAAGTTAAAGTGTGTTTTTTACAAGTTAAAATTACGTTTATACAAGTTAAAGCACAATTCTTACAAGTTAAAGTTACGGTTTGTGAAGTTAAAGTATATTTTTACAAGTTAAAGTTACGTTTAGACAAGTTAAAGTATGTATTTTACAAGTTAAAGTTACGTTTTGACAAGTTAAAGTATGGTTTTTACAAGTTAAAGTTACGTTTTGACAAGTTAAAGTACGATTTCACAAGTTAAAGTACGTTTTAACAAGTTAAAATTATGATTTGACCAGTTAAAGTACATTTTTTTCAAGTTAAAGTTATGTTTTGAGAAGTTAAACTACTTTTCAACAAGTTAAAATTACGTTTTGACAAGTTAAAGTACATTTTTTACAAGTTAAACTTACGTTTTGACACGTTAAAGTACGTTTCAACAAGTTCAAAGTTACAGATTGACAAGTTAAACTACATTTTTTACAAGTTAAAGTTACGTTTTTCAAAGTTAAAGTACATTTTGAGAAGTTAAAGTTACGTTTTTACAAGTTAAAGTACATTTTTACAAGTTAAAGTATGTTTTTTACAACTTAAAGTATGTATTTTACAAGTTAAAGTATATTTTTTACAAGTTAAAGTATAATTTTTACAAGTTAAATTTACGTTTTTTACAAGTTAAAATTTCGTTTTGACAAGTTAAAGTTACATTTCAACAACCTAAAGTTACGTTTTGACAAGTTAAAGTAAATTTTTTACAAGTTAAAGTTACGTTTTTATAAGTTAAAGTTAAGTTTCAACAATAGAAATATACATTTTGACAAGTTAAAATATGTTTTTTACAAGTTAAAGTTACGTTTTTCCAAGTTAAAGTACATTTTAACAAGTTAAAATTACATTTTAACAAGTTATAGTACATTTTTTTCAAGTTTAAGTTACGTTTTGTCAAGTTAAAGTACATTTTTTACAAGTTAAAGTTATGTTTTGAGAAGTTTAAGTACTTTTCAACAAGTTAAAATTACGTTTTGACAAGTTAACGTAAGTTTCAACAACATAATATTACGTTTTTGAAAAGTTAAAGTACATTTTTTACAAGTTAAACTTGCGTTTTGACAAGTTAAAGTGTGTTTTTTACAAGTTAAAATTACGTTTATCCAAGTTAAAGCACAATTTTTACAAGTTAAAGTTACGTTTTGTCAAGTTAAAGTATGTTTTTTACAAGTTAAAGTTACGTTTAGACAAGTGAAAGTATGCTTTTTACAACTTAAAGTTAAGTTTTGACAAGTTAAATTATGTTTCTTACAAGTTAAACTTACGTTTTGACATGTTAAAGTACGTTTCAACAACTTAAAAGAACGATTTGACAAGTTAAAGTACATTTATTACAAGTTAAAGTTAAGTTTTAGCAAGTTAAAGTATGCTATTTACAAGTTAAAGTACATTTTTTACAAGTTAAATTTACGTTTTTTACAAGTTAAAATTTTGTTTTGACAAGTTAAAGTTACATTTCGACAACTTAAAGTTACGTTTTGACAAGTTAAAGTACATTTTTTACAAGTTAAAGTTACGTTTTTTATAATTTAAAGTTACGTTTCAACAATAGAAATCTACGTTTTGACAAGTTAAAATATGTTTTTTACAAGTTAAAATTACGTTTTTCCAAGTTAGAGTACATTTCAACAAGTTAAAATTACATTTTGACAAGTAAAAGTACAATTTTTTAAAATTTAAGTTATGTTTTGTTAAGTTAAAATATGGTTTTTACAAGTTAGAGTTACGTTTTGACAATTTAAAGTACGTTTCAACAAGTTATAATTATGATTTGACAAGTTAAAGTACATTTTTTACAAGTTAAAGTTATGTTTTGAGAAGTTAAAGTACTTTTCAAAAAGTTAAAATTACGTTTTGACAAGTTAAAGTATATTTTTTACAAGTTAAAGTTACGTTTTGACAAGTTAACGTAAGTTTCAACAACATAAAATTACGTTTTGAAAAGTTAAAGTATGTTTCAACAAGTTCAAATTACGTTTTGACAAGTTAAAGTACATTTTTACAAGTTAAAGTTAAGTTTTGACAAGTTAAAGTATGTTTTTTACAAGTTAAAGTACATTTTTTACAAGTTCAATTTACATTTTTTACAAGTTAAAATTTCGTTTTGCAAGTTAAAGTTACATTTCAACAACTTAAAGTTACGTTTTGACAAGTTAAAGTACTTTATTTACAAGTTAAAGTTACGTTTTTATAAGTTAAAGTTACGTTTCGACAATAGAAATCTACGTTTTGACAAGTTAAAATATGTTTTTTACAAATTAAAGTTACGTTTTTCCAAATTAAAGTACATTTCACACGTTAAAAATACATTTTAACAAGTTAATGTATAATTTTTTCACGTTTAAGTTACATTTTGTCAAGTTAAAGTATTTTTTTTACAAGTTAAAGTTATGTTTTGACAAGTTAAAGTATAGTTTTTACAAGTAAAAGTTACGTTGTGATAAGTTAAAGTACGTTTCAATAAGTTAAAATTACGATTTGACAAGTTAGAGTACATTTTTTACAAGTTAAAGTTATGTTTTGAGAAGTTAAAGTTCTTTTCAACAAGTTCAAATTACGTTTTGACAAGTTAAAGTACATTTTTTACAAGTTAAACTTACGTTTTGACAAGTTAAAATGTGTTTATTACAAGTTAAAATTACATTTATATAAGTTAAAGCACAATTTTTACAAGTTAAAGTTACGTTTTGTCAAGTTAAAGTATGTTTTTTACAAGTTAAAGTATGTTTTTTACAAGTTAAAGTTACGTTTTGACAAGTTAAAGTATGGTTTTTTCAAGTTAAATATGCATTTTTTCAAGTTAAAGTTACGTTTTGTCAAGTTAAAGTATGTTTTTTACAAGTTAAAGTTATGGTTTAACAAGTTAAATTATAGTTTTTACAAGTAAAAGTTACATTTTGATAAGTTAAAGTACATTTTAACAAGTTAAAATTACGATTTGACCAATTAAAGTACATTTTTTACAAGTTAAAGTTATGTTTTGAGAAGTTAAACTACTTTTCAACAAGTTAAAATTACGTTTTGACAAGTTTAAGTATATTTTTTACAAGTTGAAGTTACGTTTTGACAAGTTAAAGTGTGTTTTTTACAAGTTAAAATTACGTTTATACAAGTTAAAGAACAATTCTTACAAGTTAAAGTTACGGTTTGTCAAATTAAATTATGTTTTTTACAAGTTAAAGTTACGTTTTGACAAGTTAAAGTATGGTTTTTACAAGTTCAAGTTACGTTTTGACAAGTTAAAGTATGGTTTTTTCAAGTTAAACTTACGTTTTCTCAAGTTAAAGTTACGTTTTGTCAAGTTAAAGTAAGTTTTTTACAAGTTAAAGTTATGTTTTAACAAGTTAAAGTATAGTTTTTACAAGTAAAAGTTACGTTTTGATAAGTTAAAGTACATTCTAACAAGTTAAAATTACGATTTGACCAGTTAAAGTATATTTTTTACAAGTTAAAGTTATGTTTTGAGAAGTTAAACTACTTTTCAACAAGTTAAAATTACGTTTTGACAAGTTAAAGTACATTTTTTACAAGTTAACGTAAGTTTCAACAATATAAAATTACGTTTTGAAAAGTTATAGTGTATTTTTTACAAGTTAAAGTTATGCTTTGACAAGTTAAAGTATGTTTCAACAAGTTCAAATTACGTTTTGACAAGTTAAAGTACATTTTTACTAGTTAAAGTATGTTGTTTACAAGTTACAGTACATTTTTTACAAGTTAAATTTACGTTTTTTACAAGTTAAAATTTCGTTTTGGCAAGTTTAAGTTACATTTCGACAACTTAAAGTTACGTTTTGAGGAGTTAAAGTACATTTTTTACAAGTTAAAGTTACGTTTTTAAAAGTTAAAGTTACGTTTCAACAATAGAAATCTACGTTTTGACAAGTTAAAATATTTTTTAACAAATTAAAGTTACGTTTTTCCTATTTAAAGTACATTTTTTACAAGTTAAAATTACATTTTGACAATTTAAAGTACAATTTTTTTAAGTTTAAGTTACGTTTTGTCAAGTTAAAGTTATGTTTTGAGAAGTTAAACTACTTTTCATCAAGTTAAAATTACGTTTTGACAAGTTAAAGTATATTTTTTACAGGTTAAAGTTACGTTTTGACTTTTTAAACTACGTTTCAAGAAGTTTAAAGTTACGGATTGACAAGTTAAAGTACATTTTTTACAAGTTAAAGTATGTTTCTTACAAGTTAAAGTTACGTTTTGACAAGTTGAAGTATGTTTCAACAAGTTCAAATTACGTTTTGACAAGTTAAAGTACATTTATACTAGTTAAAGTATGTTGTTTACAAGTTAAAGTACACTTTTTACAAGTTAAATTTACGTTTTTTACAAGTTAAAATTTCGTTTTGGCAAGTTAAAGTTACATTTCGACAACTTAAAGTTACGTTTTGACGCGTTAAAGTACATTTTTTACAAGTTAAAGTTACGTTTTTATAAGTTAAAGTTACGGTTCAACAATAGAAATCTACGTTTTGACAAGTTAAAATATGTTTTTTACAAATTATAGTTACGTTTTTCCTAGTAAGTATATTTCAACAACTTAAAATGACATTTTGACAATTTAAATTACAATTTTTTCAAATTAAAGTTACTTTTTGTCAAGTTAAAGTATGTTTTTTACAAGTTAAAGTTATGTTTTGACAAGTTAAAGTATAGTTTTTACAAGTAAAAGTTACGTTTTGATAAGTTAAAGTACGTTTCAACAAGTTAAAATTACGATTTGATAAGTCAAAGTACATTTTTTACAAGTTAAAGTTATGTTTTGAGAAGTTAAAGTACTTTTCAACAAGTTAAAATTACGTTTTGACAAGTTAAAGTACATTTTTTACAAGTTAAAGTTTTCGTTTTGACAAGTTAAAGTGTGTTTTTTACAAGTTAAAATTACGTTTATACAAGTTAAAGCACAATTCTTTCAAGTTAAAGTTACGATTTGTCAAGTTAAAGTATGTTTTTTACAAGTTAAAGTTACGTTTAGACAAGTCAAAGTATGGTTTTACAAGTTAAAGTTACGTTTTGACAAGTTAATGTACGTTTTAACAAGTTAAAATTACGATATGACCAGTTAAAGTACAATTTTTACAAGTTAAAGTTATGTTTTGAGAACTTAAACTACTTTTCAACAAGTTAAAATTACGTTTTGATAAGTCAAAATATGTTTTTTACAAGTTAAAATTACGTTTTTCCAAGGTAAAGTACATTTCAACAAGTTAAATTTACGTTTTGACCAGTTAATGTACAATTTTTTCAGGTTAAAGTTACGTTTTTTCAAGTTTAAGTACATTTCAACAAGTTAAAATTATGTTTATACAAGTTAAAGTACAATTTTTACAAGTTAAAGTTACGTTTTTGACAAGTTAAAGTACATTTTTTTACAAGTTGAAGTTATAATTTGACAATTTAAAGTACGTTTCAACAAGTTTAAATTACGTTTTTACAAGTTAAAGTGCATGTTTTACAAGTTTAAATTACGTTTTGACAAGTTTAAATTACGTTTCAACAAGTTATTAACATTTTGACTAGTAAAAGTACATTGTTTACAAGTTAAAGTTACGTTTTGACAAGTTAAAGCGTTTTTTGTACAAGTTAAAGTTACGTTTGACATGTCAAAGTACGTTTCAAGAAGTTTAAAGTCACGGATTGACAGGTTAAAGTACTTTTATTACAAACTAAAGTATGTTTCTTACAAGTTAAATTTACGTTTTGACAAGTTAAAGTACGTTTCAACAAGTGAAAATTACGTTTCAACAATTAAAGTACATCTTTTACACGTTAAAGTTACGTTTTTAGAAGTTAAAGTATGTTTCAACAAGTTCAAATTACAATTTTTACAAGTAAAACTTAAGTTTTGACAAGTAAAGTATGTTTTTTACAAGTTAAAGTACGTTTTTTAAAAGTTAAAGTTACATTTCGACAACTTAAAATTACGTTTCGACAAGTTAAAGTACATATTTTAGAAGTTAAAGTTACGTTTTTATAAGTTGAAGTTACGTTTGAACAATAAAAATCTACGTTTTGACAAGTTAAAATATGTTTTTTACAAGTTAATGTTACATTTTTCCAAGTTAAAGTAAATTTCAACAAGGTAAAATTACGTTTTGACAAGTTAAAGTACAATTTTTACAAGTTTAAGTTACATTTTGTCAAGTTAAAGTAAATTTTTTACAAGTTAAAGTTGCGTTTTGACATGTTAAAGTATGTTTTTTACAAGTTAAAGTTACGTTTGTCCCAAGTTAAAGTTACGTTTTGACAAGTTAAAGTTACGTTTCAACAAGTTAAAGTTACATTGTGACAAGTTAAAGTACATTTTTTACAAGTTAAAGTTACGTTTTGACAAGTTAATGTGTTTTTTGTACAAGTTAAAGTTACGTTTTGACAATTTAAAGTACGTTTCAACAAGTTTAAAGTTACGGATTGACAAGTTAAAGTAAATTTTTTACAAGTTCACTAGTAGAAAAACTGGATCCCACAACCCTTAATAAAGGGTGTGGAATTTTCCCACAACCCTTATTAAGGGTTGTGGGATCCAGGGTTGTGGAATTTTCCACAACCCTTAGACATCCGGTGTGGAATGTTCATACTTTCCACACCGGATGTATACTGGTTGCGGAATATTCAACAACCAATCAATTTTCAGTTGTAGAATTCAAATTTTGTTGAACATCCGGCGCCGCGGCAACGTTATAACGGCGCCGCAGCGCCCTTGTCCAGTGAGTGATTCCCCTCAAAATTTATGTAATTAACTCTCATAAATCATATAATAGATGCAGAATGTCTTTAAATATACACAATCAATCTAAAAAACATTCATACATCCAAAAGTCATCCAAGATCATCATATACATTACAAATCATGTGAAATACTTACATCCAAAATCACAAAATGTAACTAATCATCACATTCAATAAATAATTGTACATAGCTAATCCATTCTTCATTTACTTTCTCTATTTCTACATTTATATACGTCTTTTTGTTTTCTAATTTACTAAACTATATCGCATTCCGTGTTACCACTTTGTCTTCGAGTGACCATTGACTAGATGTACGTTGATTGTCCGTCACCAAGAGCACCTTTGCGTTCGAGCTTGAAATTTGAAAAACACCCTATAAAATGAAAAGTATGTACCTTGTTTAACAAACGCTCAATAAGGAAAAAAAATACATTTTTATCAAATAAAATAAGTCTTGTGAAATTTGTATTTATAACAAGATATCGAAGATTGTTGGACAAACCTTATCTTGGATAACGTTTCCCTTGCGCTAATATCACTTTGTTGACATGTTGAGCGATCAATTTAAACTTGGAACTAATTACCTTGTAACAATTTAAACTTTGAATCAATTACCTTGTAATTAATGTAAACAATCAATACATATGTAAAGAGTAGGTTAATACATACCTTGGAATTAGTTTAATGGTAATGTCGTCTAGGTTTCCTTTTACAACCATGGCTAGAACTAGTAGTACTCGACATTGAATCTATAAACACAATCAAAATACAACCTCGATATCTCAATATAAACCTAAACTAATTCAAGAACTCATACTCTAATTATCTAACCATATTATCCATTCCAAACACAACAAAAAATATCTCAATATCAACCTTAACTAATTATCAATTTCAAACCAAAATTAGTAATAAACAAAAACTAACCAATGTGATGAGAAGCCGGTGATGGCGGAGGTGAACTTTCCGGTGAAAAGTGAGGCGGAGATAGAGGACGGAGGGAAGGAAAGGGTGGAGATAAAGAGGGCGTGGGCGTGGGAAGGAAAGAGTGGAGAGAGAGTGAGAGTGAGAGAGAGGGCGTAGTAAGAGAGAGAGAGAGAGAGAGAGAGAGAGAGAGAGAGAGAGAGAGAGAGAGAGAGAGAGAGAGAGAGAGAGAGAGAGAGAGAGAGAGAGAGGCGGAGTGAAAGAGAGAGGGCGGAGTAAAGAGATGGTGCAGAGAAAGAGAGAGGTCGGAGATGGAGGGAAAGAGAGGGAGGAATGAGAGTGAGAGAGAGGGCGGAGTGAAGAGAGGGTGGAGGGAAAGAGAGACTTCGGAGATGGATCGAAAGAGAGACCGGACGGAAAAGTTCGTTGAAGGGACCGGAGATTTATGGGTCGCCGAGAAGAGAAGATTTTTGAGAGAGAATGAGTTTTGAGAGAGAATGGGTTTTGAGAGAGAATGGGTTTTGAGAGAGAATGACTTTGGAGTGAAAATGAAGAATGAAGAAGAAGAAGTCGAAATATTACTTTTGTGCGAAATTTGGGCGGGATTATGAAAAATTTGAAATTTTCACGAATTTTAGACATTCCACAACCCTTGTGAGAAGGGTTGTGGAAGTGCCGCCGCGGCGAAGTGTACCTAGGACCGCGGCGACAACATTCCCATAAAAGGGGGCCGCGACCCAAAAAGAACTTCGCCGCGGCCCCCGTGACTTACAGAGTCTAGGTAGACGCTGTGAGTCCACGGCGCCGCGGCGACGTCAATACGGGGCCGCGGCGCCGAGTTCAAAATACCTCTCATGAGGTTGCACAACCCTTTTGAGAAGGGTTGTGGAAGTGGTGCTGCGGCGACGTGTATACGGGGCCGCGGCGCCGCGTGTTTGCACAACCCTTTTGAGAAGGGTTGTGGAAGTAGTGCCGCGGCGACGTGCATATGGGGCCGCGGTGCCGACTTTTTTTTCTATAGTTTCGACACCGGATCTTTGGATCCGTTGTGGGAAGTGGCGCTGCGGCACCATAAGGCGTCGCCCCGGCGCCGCTCCCACAACGAATGCATTAAGATTTGTGGGATATTTTAAAATAAGTAAAATTAAACAACCCTTATAACAATGGTTGTAGAATAAGGTATATTCCACAACCAATATTCTAAGGGTTGTGGAATACACTGAAATTCAGCCCTTCCCACAACCCTTAGTTATAAGGGTTGTGGGATCTTGGAATCCACACCCCTTACTAATAAGGGTTGTGGAAAATCGGTTGTGGGATCCAACATTTGTAGTAGTGGTTAAAGTACGTTTCAACAAGTTTAAAGTACGTTTCAACAAGTTTAAAGTACGTTTCAACAAGTTTAAAGTTACGGATTGACAAGGTAAATTACATTTTTTACAAGTTAAAGTTACGTTTTGATCAACGTGTGTTTTTTACAAGTTAAAGTTACGTTTTTCCAAGTTAAAGTATATTTCAACAAGTTAAAATTACGTTTATACAAGTTAAAGTACAATTTTTACAAGTTAAAGTTACGTTTTGACAATTTAAAGTATGTTTCTTACATGTTAAAGTTACGTTTTTGACAAGTTAAAGTACATTTTTTACAAGTTAAAGTTATGATTTGACAATTTAAAGTACGTTTCAACAAGTTAAAATTACGTTTTGACAAGTTAAAGAACATTTTTTATAAGTTAAAGTTACGTTTTGACAAGTTAAAGTGTGTTTTTTACAAGTTAAAGTTATTTTTTGACAAGTTGAAGTACGTTTCAACAAGTTTAAATTACGTTTTTACAAGCTAAAGTGCATGTTTTACAAGTTTAAATAACGTTTAGACAAGTTAAAGTTACGTTTCAACAAGTTAAATTTACATTTTGACAGGTTAAAGTACATTGTTACAAGTTAAAGTTACGTTTTGATAAGTTAAAGTGTTTTTTGTACAAGTTAAAGTTACGTTTGACAGGTCAAAGTACGTTTCAAGAAGTTTAAAGTTACGGATTGACAAGTTAAATTACTTTTTTTACAAGTTAAAGTATGTTTCTTACAAGTTAAATTTACGTTTTGACAAGTTAAAGTACGTTTCAACAAGTGAAAATTACGTTTCAATAATTAAAGTACGTTTTTTACAAGTTAAAGTTACTTTTTTACAAGTTAAAGTATGTTTCAACAAGTTCAAATTACAATTTTACAAGTTAAAGTTATGATTTGACAAGTAAACTATGTTTTTTTACAAGTTCAAGTACGTTTTTTACAAGTTAAAGTACGTTTTTTACAAGTTAAAGTTACGTTTTTTCAAGGTAAAGTTTCGTTTGACAAGTTAAAGTTACATTTCGACAACTTAAAATTACGTTTCGACAAGTTAAAGTACATTTTTTAGAAGTTAAAGTTACGTTTTTCTAAGTGTAAGTTACATTTGAACAATATAAAGCTACGTTTTGACAAGTTAAAATATGTTTTTTACAAATTAAAGTTACGTTTTTCCAAGTTAAAGTAAATTTCAACAAGTTAAAATTACGGTTTGACAAGTTAAAGTAAACTTTTTACAAGTTTAAGTTACGTTTTTTGAAGTTAAAGTATATTTTTTACAAGTTAAAGTTGTGTTTTGACAAGTTAAAGTACATTTTTCACAACTTCAAGTTACGTTTTGACAAGTTTAAGTTACGTTTCAACAAGTTAAAGTTACGTTTTGACAAGTTTAAGTTACGTTTCAACAAGTTAAAGTTACATTTTGACAAGTTAAAGTATATTTTTTACAAGTTAAAGATACGTTTTGACAAGTTAATGTGTTTTTTGTACCAGTTAAAGTTACGTTTTGACAATTTAAAGTACGTTTAAACAAGTTTAAAGTTACGGATTGACAAGTTAAAGTAAATTTTTTAAAAGTTAAGGTATGTTTCTTACAAATTAAAGTTACGTTTTGACAAGTTAAATTACGTTTCAACAAGATTATAGTTACGGATTGACAAGTTAAATTACTTTTTTTACAAGTTAAAGTTACGTTTTGATCAAAGTGTGTTTTTTACAAGTTAAAGTTACGTTTTTCAAAGTTAAAGTACATTTTAACAAGTTAAAATTACGTTTATACAAGTTAAAGTTACGCTTTGTCAAGTTAAAGTATGTTTGTTACAAGTTAAAGTTACGTTTACACAAGTTAAAGTATAGTTTTTACAAGTTAGAGTTACGTTTTGACAATTTAAAGTATGTTTCTGACAAGTTAAATTTACGTTTTGACAAGTTAAAGTACGTTTCAACAAGTGCAAATTACGTTTCAACAATTAAAGTACATTTTTTACAAGTTAAAGTATGTTTCAACAAGTTCAAATTACATTTTTACAAGTTAAAGCTAAGTTTTGACTAGTAAAGTATGTTTTATACAAATTAAAGTACGTTTTTTACAAGTTAAAGTTACGTTTTTTCAAGTTAAAGTTTCGTTTTAACAAGTTAAAGTTACATTTCGACAACTTAAAATTACGTTTTGACAAGTTAAAGTACATTTTTTAGGAGTTAAAGTTACGTTTTATAAGCTGAAGTTACATTTGAACAATATAAAATTACGTTTTGACAAGTTAAAATATGTTTTTTACAAGTCAAAGTTACGTTTTTCCAAGTTAAAGTAAATTTCAACAAGGTAAAATTACGTTTTGACAAATTAAAGTACAATTTTTACAAGTTTAAGTTACGTTTTGTCAAGTTAAAGTACATTTTTTACAAGTTAAGGTTGCGTTTTTACAAGTTAAATACATTTTTTACAAGTTAAAGTTACATTTTGACAAGTTAAAGTTTTGTTTCAACAAGTTAAATTTACATTTTGACAGGTTAAAGTACATTGTTTACAAGTTAAAGTTACGTTTTTACAAGTTAAAGTGTTTTTTGTACAAGTTAAAGTTACGTTTGATAGGTCAAAGTACGTTTCAAGAAGTTTAAAGTTACGGAT
The DNA here is from genome assembly GCA_958296335.1 of Urtica urens. NCBI lineage: Eukaryota > Viridiplantae > Streptophyta > Magnoliopsida > Rosales > Urticaceae > Urtica > Urtica urens. The sequence goes on from OY282520.1 coordinate 30,177,784, forward strand.
TGACAAGTTAAAGTATTTTTTTTACAAGTTAAAGTATGTTTCTTACAAGTTAAATTTACGTTTTGACATGTTAAAGTACATTTCAACAAGTGAAAATTACGTTTCAATAATTAAAGTACATTTTTTACAAGTTAAGTTACGTTTTGACAAGTTAAAGTATGTTTCAACAAGTTCAAATTACATTTTTACAAGTTAAAGTTATGTTTTGACTAGTAAAGTATGTTTTTTACAAGTTAAAGTACGTTTTTTACAAGTTAAAGTTACGTTTTTTCAAGTTAAAGTTTCGTTTTGACTAGTTAAAGTTACATTTCGACAACCTAAAATTACATTTTGAAAAGTTAAAGTACATTTTTTTGAAGTTAAAGTTACGTTTTTATAAGTTGAAGTTACATTTGATCAATATAAAGCTACGTTTTGACAATTAAAATATGTTTTTTACACGTTAAAGTTACGTTTTTCAAAGTCAAAGTTAATTTCAACAAGGTAAAATTACGTTTTGACAAGTTAAAGTACAATTTTTACAAGTTTAAGTTACGTTTTGTCAAGTTAAAGTATATTTTTTACAAGTTAAAGTTGCGTTTTGACAAGTTAAAGTACATTTTTTACAAGATAAAGTTACGTTTTGACAAGTGAAAGTTACGTTTCAACAAGTTAAAGTTACATTGTGACAAGTTAAAGTACATTTTTTACAAGTTAAAGTTACGTTTTGACAAGTTAATGTGTTTTTTGTACAACTTAAAGTTACGTTTTGACAATTTAAAGTATGTTTCAACAAGTTTAAAGTTACGGATTGACAAGATAAAGTAAATTTTTTACAAATTAAGGTATGTTTCTTACAAGTTAAACTTACGTTTTGACAAGTTAAAGTACGTTTCAACAAGTTTAAAGTTACGGATTGACAAGTTAAATTACATTTTTTCCAAGTTAAAGTTACGTTTTTCCAAGTTAAAGTACATTTCAACATGTTAAAATTACGTTTATAAAAGTTAAAGTACAATTTTTACAATTTAAAGTTACGATTTGTCAAGTTAAAGTATGTTTTTTACACGTTAAACTTACGTTTAGACAAGTTAAAGTATGTTTCTTACATGTTAAAGTTACGTCTGACAAGTTAAAATTCGTTTCAACAAGTTAAAATTACGATTTTGACAAGTTAAAGTACATTCTTCACAAGTTAAATTTATGTTTTTACAAATTAAAGTACGTTTCAACAAGTTAAAAACGTTTTGTCAAGCTAAAGAACATTTTTTATAAGCTAAAGTTACGTTTTGACAAGTTAAAGTGTGTTTTTTACAAGTTAAAGTTACGTTTTGACAAGTTGAATTACGTTTAAACAAGTTCAAATAACATTTTTACAACTTAAAGTGCATGTTTTACAAGTTTAAATTACGTTTTGAGAAGTTAAAGTTACGTTTCAAAAAGTTAAATTTACATTTTGACAAGTTAAAGTAATTTTTTTACAAGTTAAAGTTAAAGTTAAAGTACGTTTCAACAAGTGAAAATTACGTTTCAACAATTAAAGAACATTTTTTACAAGTTAAAGTTACGGATTGACAACTTAAATTACATTTTTTACAAGTTAAAGTTACGTTTTGATCAAAGTGTGTTTTTTACAAGTTAAAGTTACGTTTTTCCAACTTAAAGTACATTTCAACAAGTTAAAATTACATTTATACAAGTTAAAGTACAATTTTTACAAGTTAAAGTTACGTTTTGACAAGTTAAAGTATGTTTCTTACTAGTTAAAGTTACGTTTTGACAAGTTGAATTACGTTTAAACAAGTTCAAATTACGTTTTTACAACTTAAAGTGCATGTTTTACAAGTATAAATTACGTTTTGAGAAGTTAAAGTTACGTTTCAACAAGTTAAATTTACATTTTGACAAGTTAAAGTAATTTTTTTACAAGTTAAAGTTACATTTTGACAAGTTAAAGTCTTTTTTGTACAAATTAAAGTTACGTTTGAAAGGTCAAAGTACGTTTCAAGAAGTTTAAAGTTACGGATTGACAAGTTAAAGTACTTTTTTTACAAGTTAAAGTATGTTTCTTACAAGTTAAATTTACGTTTTGACAAGTTAAAGTACGGTTCAACAAGTGAAAATTACGTTTCAACAATTAAAGTACATTTTTTACAAGTTAAAGTTACGGATTGACAACTTAAATTACATTTTTTTCAAGTCAAAGTTACGTTGATCAAAGTTTGTTTTTTACAAGTTAAAGTTACGTTTTTCCAAGTTAAAGTACATTTCGACAAGTTAAAATTACGTTTATACAAGTTAAAGTACAATTTTTACAAGTTAAAGTTACGTTTTGACAAGTTAAAGTATGTTTCTTACAAGTTAAAGTTACGTTTTGACAAGTTGAATTACGTTTAAACAAGTTCAAATTACGTTTTTACAACTTAAAGTGCATGTTTTACAAGTTTAAATTACGTTTTGAGAAGTTAAAGTTACGTTTCAACAAGTTAAATTTACATTTTGACAAGTTAAAGTAATTTTTTTACAAGTTAAAGTTACGTTTTGACAAGTTAAAGTGTTTTTTGTACAAGTTAAAGTTACGTTTGACAGGTCAAAGTACGTTTCAAGAAGTTTAAAGTTACGGATTGACAAGTTAAAGTACTTTTTCTACAAGTTAAAGTATGTTTCTTACAAGTTAAATTTACGTTTTGACAAGTTAAAGTACGGTTCAACAAGTGAAAATTACGTTTCAACAATTAAAGTACATTTTTTACAAGTTAAAGTTACGGATTGACAACTTAAATTACAATTTTTACAAGTCAAAGTTATGTTGATCAAAGTTTGTTTTTTACAAGTTAAAGTTACGTTTTTCCAAGTTAAAGTACATTTCAACAAGTTAAAATTACGTTTATACAAGTTAAAGTACAATTTTTACAAGTTAAAGTTACGTTTTGACAAGGTAAAGTATGTTTCTTACAAGTTAAAGTTACGTTTTGACAAGTTGAATTACGTTTAAACAAGTTCAAATTACGTTTTTACAACTTAAAGTGCATGTTTTACAAGTTTAAATTACGTTTTGAGAAGTTAAAGTTACGTTACAACAAGTTAAATTTACATTTTGACAAGTTAAAGTAATTTTTTTACAAGTTAAAGTTACGTTTTGACAAGTTAAAGTCTTTTTTGTACAAGTTAAAGTTACGTTTGAAAGGTCAAAGTACGTTTCAAGAAGTTTAAAGTTACGGATTGACAAGTTAAAGTACTTTTTTTACAAGTTAAAGTTACGGATTGACAAGTTTAAGTACTTTTTTTACAAGTTAAAGTTACGATTGACAAGTTAAATTACATTTTTTACAAGTTAAAGTTACGTTTTGATCAAAGTGTATTTTTTACAAGTTAAAGTTACGTTTTTCCAAGTTAAAGTACATTTTAACAAGTTAAAATTACGTTTATACAAGTTAAAGTACAATTTTTACAAGTTAAAGTTACGTTTTGACAAGTTAAAGTATGTTTCTTACAAGTTAAAGTTACGTTTTGACAAGTTAAAATACGTTTTAACAAGTTAAAATTACGATTTTGACAAGTTATAGTACATTTTTTACAAGTTAAAGTACGTTTCAACAAGTTAAAATTACGTTTTGACAAGTTAAAGTACATTTTTTACAAGTTAAAGTTACATTTTGACAAGTTAAAGTGTGTTTTTTACAAGTTAAAGTTACGTTTTGACAAGTTAAAGTACGTTTCAACAAGTTTAAATTACGTGTTTACAAGTTAAAGTGCGTGTTTTACAAATTTAAGTTTCATTTTGACAAGTTAAAGTTACTTTTCAACAAGTTATATTTACATTTTGACAAGTTAAAGTACAATTTTTACAAGTTAAAGTTACGTTTTGACAAGTTAAAGTATGTTTCTTACAAGTTAAAGTTACGTTTTGACAAGTTAAAATACGTTTTAACAAGTTAAAATTACGATTTTGACAAGTTATAGTACATTTTTTACAAGTTAAAGTACGTTTCAACAAGTTAAAATTACGTTTTGACAAGTTAAAGTACATTTTGTACAAGTTAAAGTTACATTTTGACAAGTTAAAGTGTGTTTTTTACAAGTTAAAGTTACGTTTTGACAAGTTAAAGTACGTTTCAACAAGTTTAAATTACGTGTTTACAAGTTAAAGTGCGTGTTTTACAAATTTAAGTTTCATTTTGACAAGTTAAAGTTACTTTTCAACAATTTATATTTACATTTTGACAAGTTAAAGTACATTTTTTACAAGTTAAAGTTACGTTTTGACAAGTTAAAATACGTTTTAACAAGTTAAAATTACGATTTTGACAAGTTATAGTACATTTTTTACAAGTTAAAGTACGTTTCAACAAGTTAAAATTACGTTTTGACAAGTTAAAGTACATTTTTTACAAGTTAAAGTTACATTTTGACAAGTTAAAGTACATTTATTACAAGTTAAAGTTACGTTTTGACAAGTTAAAATACGTTTTAACAAGTTAAAATTACGATTTTGACAAGTTATAGTACATTTTTTACAAGTTAAAGTACGTTTCAACAAGTTAAAATTACGTTTTGACAAGTTAAAGTACATTTTTTACAAGTTAAAGTTACATTTTGACAAGTTAAAGTTACATTTTGACAAGTTAAAGTGTGTTTTTTACAAGTTAAAGTTACGTTTTGACAAGTTAAAGTACGTTTCAACAAGTTTAAATTACGTGTTTACAAGTTAAAGTGCGTGTTTTACAAATTTAAGTTTCATTTTGACAAGTTAAAGTTACTTTTCAACAAGTTATATTTACATTTTGACAAGTTAAAGTACATTTTTTACAAGTTAAAGTTACGTTTTGACAAGTTAAAGTGTTTTTTGTACAAGTTAAATTTATGTTTGACAAGTTAAAGTACGTTTCAACAAGTTTAAAGTTACGCATCTACATGTTAAAGTACATTTTCTACAATCTAAAGTATGTTTCTTACAAGTTAAAGTTACTTTTTGACAAGGTAAAGTACGTTTCAACAAGTTAAAGTACATTTTCTACAAGTTTAAGTTAGGTTTTGACAAGTTAAAATATGTTTCAACAAGTTCAAATTATGTTTTGATAAGTTAAAGTATATTTTTACAAGTTAAAGTTAAGTTTTGACAAGTTAAAGTTTCGTTTTGACAAGTTAAAGTCACATTTCGACAACTCTAAATTATGTTTGACAAGTTAAAGTACAGTTTTTACAAGTTAAAGTTACGTTTTTATAAGTTAGAGTTACGTTTTAACAATATAAAGCTACGTTCTTACAAGTTAAAATATGTTATTTACAAGTTAAAGTTACGTTTTTCCATGTTAACGTACATTTCAACAAGTTAAAATTACGTTTTGACAAGTTAAAGTACATTTTTTACAAGTTAAAGTTAAATTTTGACAAGTTAAAGTGTGTTTTTTACAAGTTAAAGTTACGTTTTGACAAGTTAAAGTAGGTTTTAACAAGTTAGAGTTACATTTTAACAATATAAAGCTACGTTCTGACAAGATAAAATATGTTTTTTACAAGTTAAAATTACGTTTTGACAAGTTAAAGTACAATTTTTACATGTTTGGATTACGTTTTGTCAAGTTAAAGTATGTTTTTTACAAATTAAAGTTACGTTACAAGTTAAAGTATGTTTTTTACAAGTTAAAGTTACGTTTTGACAAGTTAAAGTATGTTTTTTACAAGTTAAAGTTACAATTTGACAAGTTTAAGTACGTTTGAACAAGTTAAAATTACGATTTGACAAGTTAAAGTACATTATAAACAAGTTAAAATTATGTTTTGAGAAGTTAAAGTACGTTTCAACAAGTTAAAATTCCGTTTTGACAAGTTAAAATATATTTTTTACAAGTAAAAGTTACGTTTTGACAAGTTAAAGTGTGGTTTTTACAAGTTCAATTTACGTTTTGACAAATTAAAGTACATTTCAACAAGTTAAAGTTACGTTTTTTCAAGTTAAAGTACATTTCAACAAGTTAAAATTACGTTTATACAAGTTAAAGTACAATTTTTACAAGTTAAAGTTACGCTTTATCAAGTTAAAGTATGTTTTTTACAAGTTAAAGTTACGTTTTGACAAGTTAAAGTATGTTTTTTACAAGTTAAAGTTACGTTTTAACAATTTAAGGTATGTTTCTTACAAGTTAAAGTTAGGTTTTGACAAGTTATAGTACGTTTCAACAAATTAAAATTACGATTTTGACAAGTTAAAGTATGTTTTTTACAAGTTAAAGTTACGTTTTGAGAAGTTAAAGTACGTTTCAACAAGTTAAAGTTACGTTTTGACAGGTTAAAGTACGTTTCAACATGTTAATATTACGTTTTGACAAGTTTAAGTATGTTTTTTACAAGTTAAAGTTTCGTTTTGACAAGTTAAAGTTACATTTCGACAACTTAAAAGTACGTTTTGACAAGTTAAAGTACATTTTTTACAAGTTAAAGTTACGTTTCAAAAATATAAAGCTACGTTTTGACAAGTTAAAGTATGTTTTTTACAAGTTAAAGTTACATTTTGTCAAGTTAAATTATTTAATTTACAAGTTAAAGTTACGTTTATACAAGTTAAAGAAAAATTTTTACAAGTTAAAGTTACGCTTTGTCAAGTTAAATTATGCTTTTTACAAGTTAAAGTTACGTTTACACAAGTTAAAGTATGTTTTTTACAAGTTAAGGTTACGTTTCTCCAAGTTAAAGTACATTCCAACAAGTTCAAATTACGTTTATACAAGTTAAAGTACAATTTTTACAAGTTAAAGTTACGTTTTGACAAGTTAAAGTATGTTTCTTACTAGTTAAAGTTACGTTTTGTCAAGTTAAAATACGTTTTAACAAGTTAAAATTACGATTTTGACAAGTTATAGTACATTTTTTACAAATTAAAGTTATGTTTTGACAAGTTAAAGTACGTTTCAACAAGTTAAAATTACGTTTTGACAAGTTAAAGTACATTTTTTACAAGTTTTATTTACGTTTGTACAAGTTAAAGTGTGTTTTTTACAAGGTAAAGTTACGTTTTGACAAGTTAAAGTACGTTTCAACAAGTTTAAATTACGTGTTTACAAGTTAAAGTGCATGTTTTACAAGTTTAAGTTTCATTTTGACAAGTTAAAGTTACTTTTCAACAAGTTATATTTACATTTTGACAAGTTAAAGTACATTTTTTACAAGTTAAAGTTACATTTTGACAAGTTAAAGTGCTTTTTGTACAAGTTAAATTTACGTTTGACAAGTCAAAGTACGTTTCAACAAGTTAAAAGTTACGGATCTACAAGTTAAAGTACTTTTTTTACAATCTAAAGTATGTTTCTTACAAGTTAAAGTTACGTTTTGACAAGGTAAAGTACGTTTCAACAAGTTAAAGTACAATTTTTACAAGATTAAGTTACGTTTTGAAAAGTTAAAGTATGTTTCAACAAGTTCAATATATGTTTTGACAAGTTAAAGTATATTTTTACAAGTTAAATTTAAGTTTTGACAAGTTAAAGTTTCGTTTTGACAAGTTAAAGTCACATTTCGACAACTCTAAATTATGTTTTGACAAGTTAAAGTACAGTGTTTACAAGTTAATGTTACGTTTTTATAAGTTAGAGTTACGTTTCAACAATATAAAGCTACGTTGTGACAAGTTAAAATATGTTTTTTACAAGTTAAAATTACGTTTTTCCAAGTTAAAGTACATTTCAACAAGTTAAAATTACGTTTTGAAAAGTTATAGTACAATTTTTACAAGTTTAGATTACGTTTTGTCAAGTTAAATTACATTTTTTAAAAGTTAAAGTTACGTTTTGACAAGTTAAAGTATGTTTCAACAAGTTAAAATTACGATTTGAGAAGTTAAAGTACATTATTAACAGGTTAAAATTATGTTTTGAGAAGTTAAAGTACATTTTAACAAGTTAAAATTACATTTTGACAAGTTAAAGTATATTTTTTACAAGTTAAAGTTACATTTTGACAAGTTAAAGTGTGGTTTTTACAAGTTCAATTTACGTTTTGACAAGTGAAAGTACGTTTCAACAAGTTTAAATTAGGTTTTAACAAGTTAAAGTGCACGTTTTACAAGTTTAAGTTTCTTTTTGGCAAGTTAAAGTTGCATTTTGACAAGTTAAAGTACATTGTTTACACGTTAAAGTTACATTTTGAGAAGGTAAAGTGTGTTTTTTAGAAGTTAAAGTTACGTTTTGACAAGTTAAACTAAATTTCAACAAGTTTAAAGTTACGGATTGACAAGTTAAAATTACGTTTAGAAAAGTTAAAGTATGTTTTTTATAAGTTAAAGTTACGTTTTGACAAATTAAAGTATGTTTCTTACAAGTTAAAGTTACGTTTTGACAAGTTAAAATATGTTTCTTACAAGTTAAAGTTACGTTTTGCCAAGTTAAAGTAAGTTTCTTATAAGTTAAAGTTACGTTTTAACAAGTTAAAATTACGATTTGACAAGTTAAAGTACATTTTTTACAAGTTAATGTTTGTTTTGACAAGTTAAAGTACGTTTCAACAAGTTAAAATAACATTTTAACAAGTTAAATTACATTTTTTACAAGTAAAAGTTACGTTTTGACAAGTTAAAGTGTGATTTTAACAAGTTAAAGTTACGTTTTGACAAGTTAAAGTACGTTTCAACAAGTTTAAATTATGTTTTTACAAATTAAAGTGCATGGTTTACAAGTTTAAGTTACGTTTTGACAAGTTAAAGTTAGGTTTCAACAAGTGAAATTTACATTTTGACAAGTTAAAGTACATTTTATACAAGTTAAAGTTACGTTTTGACAAGTTAAAGTGTTTTTTGGACAAGTTAAAATTACGTTTGACAAATCAAAGTACATTTCAACATGTTTAAAGTTATGGATTGCCAAGTTAATGTCCTTTTTTTACAAGTTAAAGTATGTTTCTTACAAGTTAAAGTTACGTTTTGACAATTTAAAGTACGTTTCAATAAGTGAAAATTACGTTTCAACAAGTTAAAGTACATTTTTTACAAGTTAAAGTTACGTTTTGACAAGTTAATGTATGTTTCTTACAAGTTAAAGTTACGTTTTAACAAGTTAAAATATGTTTCTTACAAGTTAAAGTTACGTTTTGACAAGTTAAAGTACGTTTCAATAAGTTTAAATTATGTATTTATAAGTTAAAGTACATTTTTTACAATTTAAAGTTACATTTTGACAAGTTAAAGTAAGTTTCAACAAGTTAAAGTTTCGTTTTGACAAGTTAAAGTTACATTTTGACAAGTTAAAGCGTGTTTTTTATAAGTTATAGTTACGTTTTGCCAAGTTAAAGTATGTTTCAACAAGTTAAAACTACGTTTTTACAAGTTAAAGTACATTTTTTACAATTTAAAGTTACATTTTGACAAGTTCAAGTAAGTTTCAACACGTTAAAATTACGTTTTGACACTTTAAAGTACATTTTTGACAAGTCAAAGTTATGTTTTGACAAGTTAAAGTATGTTTTTTACAAGTTAAAGTTACGTTTTGCCAAATTAAAGTATGTTTCAACAAGTTAAAATTACATTTTTACAAGTTAAAGTACATTTTTTACAAGTTAAAGTTACGTTTTGACAAGTTAATATTACGATTTGACAAGTTAAAGTACATTATTTAAAAGTTAAAATTATGTTTTGAGAAGTTAAAGTACGTTTCAACAATTTCAAATTACGTTTTGACAAGTTAAAGTGTAGTTTTTAGAAGTTCAAGTTACGTTTTGACAAGTTAAAGTACGTTTCAACAAGTTTAAATTACGTTTTTAGAAGTTAAAGTGTAGTTTTTAGAAGTTCAAGTTACGTTTTGACAAGTTAAAGTACGTTTCAACAAGTTTAAAATACGTTTTTAGAAGTTAAAGTGCATGTTTTACAAGTTTAAGTTACGTTTTCACAAGTTAAATTATAATTTTTACAAGTTAAAGTTACGTTTTGACAAGTTAAAGTATGTTTTTTACAAGTTAAAGTTACGTTTTGACAAGTTAAAGTATTTTTCAACAAGTTACAATTACGATTTGACAAATTAAAGTACATTTTAACAAGTTAAAGTTATGTTTTGAGAAGTTAAAGTACGTTTTAACTACTTCAAATTACGATTTGACAAGTTAAAGTACATTTTTTACAAGTTAAAGTTACGTTTTGACAAGTTAAAGTATGTTTTTTACAAGTTAAAATTACGTTTTGAAAAGTTAAAGTACGTTTCAACAAGTTAATATAACGATTTGAAAAATTAAAGTACATTATTTAAAAGTTAAAATTATGTTTTGAGAAGTTAAAGTACGTTTCAACAAGTTAAAATTACGTTTTGACACGTTAAAATACATTTTTTACAAGTTAAAGTTACGTTTTGAAAAGTTAAAGTGTAGTTTTTGAGAAGTCCAAGTTACGTATTGACAAGTTTAAGTACGTTTCAACAAGTTTAAATTACGTTTTTACAAGTTAAAGTGCATGTTTTACAAGTTTAAGTTACGTTTTGACAAGTTAAATTATAATTTTTACAAGTTTAAGTTACGTTTTGACAAGTTAAAGTATGTTTTTTACAAGTTAAAGTTACGTTTTGACAAGTTAAAGTACGTTTCAACAAGTTACAATTACGATTTGACAAATTAAAGTGCATTTTTACAAGTTAAAGTTATGTTTAGACTAGTTAAAGTGTGTTTTTTACAAGTTAAAGTTACGTTTTGACAAGTTAAAAGTACATTTCAACAAGTTTAAGTTACGTGTTTACAAGTTAAAGTGCATGTTTTACAAGTTTAAGTTTCATTTTGACAAGTTAAAGTTACTTTTCAACAAGTTAAATTTATATTTTAACAAGTTAAAGTACATTTTTTACAAGTTAAAGTTACGTTTTTACAAGGTAAAGTGTTTTTTGTACAAGTTGAAGTTACGTTTTGACAAGTTAAACTATGTTTTTTACAATTTAAAGATACGTTTTGACATGTTAAAGTACGTTTCAACAAGTTTAAATTACGTTTTAACATGTCAAAGTTCATGTTTTACAAGTTTAAGTTACGTTTTGCCAAGTTAAAGTTACATTTCGACAACTTAAAATTACGTTTTGGCAAGTTAAAGTAAATTTTTTACAAGTTAAAGTTACGTTTTGACAAGTTAAAGTATGTTTTTTAAAAGTTAAAGTTACGGTTTGACAAGTTAAAGTATGTTTCAACAAGTTAAAATTACGTTTTGACAAGTTAAAGTACATTTTTTACCAGTTAAAGTTACGTTTTGACAAGTTAAAGTGTGTTTTTAACAAGTTAAAGTTACGTTTCAACAAGTTTAAATTACGTGTTTACAAGTTAAAGTGCATGTTTTACAAGTTTAAGTTTCATTTTGACAAGTTAAAGTTATTTTTCAACAAGTTAAATTTACATTTTGACAAGTTAAAGTACATTTTTTACAAGTTAAAGTTACGTTTTGACAAGGCAAAGTGTTTTTTGTACAAGTTGAAGTTACGTTTGACAAATCAAAGTACGTTTCAACAAGTTTAAAGTTATGGATTAACAAGTAAAACTATTTTTCTTACAAGTTAAAGTATGTTTCGTAAAAGTTAAAGTTACGTTTTGACAAGTTAAAGTACGTTTCAACAAGTGTAAATTACGTTTCAACAAGTTAAAGTACATTTTTTACAAGTTTAAGTTACATTTTGACAATTTAAAGTATGTTTCTTACAAGTTAAATTTACGTTTTGACAAGTTAAAGTACGTTTCAACAAGTGAAAATTAAGTTTCAACAATTAAAGTACATTTCTTACAAGTTAAACTTACGTTTTGACAAGTTAAACTGTGTTTTTTACAAGTTAAAATTACGTTTTTACAAGTTAAAGTGCATGTTCTACAAGTTTAAGTTACGTTTTGACATGTTAAAGTTACGTTTCAACAAGTAAAAGATACACTTTAACAAGTTAAAGTACATTTTTTACAAGTTAAAGTTACGTTTTGACAAGTTAAAGTGCGTTTTTTATAAATTAAAGTTACTTTTTGACAAGTTAAAGTACGTTTCAATAAGTTTAAATTATGTATTTATAACTTAAAGTACATTTTTTACAATTTAAAGTTACAATTTGACAAGTTAAAGTAAGTTTCAACAAGTTTAAATTATGTTTTGACAAGTTAAAGTGCATGGTTTACAAGTTTAAGTTACGTTTTGACAAGTTAAAGTTAGGTTTCACAAGTTAAATTTACATTTTGACAAGTTAATGTACATTTTTTACAAGTTAAAGTTACGTTTTGACAACGTAAAGTGTTTTTTGTACAAGTTGAAGTTACGTTTGACAAATCAAAGTACGTTTCAACAAGTTTAAGGTTATGGATTGACAAGTAAAAGTACTTTTCTTACAAGTTAAAGTATGCTTCGTAAAAGTTAAAGTTACGTTTTGACAAGTTAAAGTACGTTTCAACAAGTGAAAATTACGTTTCAACAAGTTAAAGTACATTTTCTACAAGTTTAAGTTACATTTTGACAATTTAAAGTATGTTTCTTACAAGTTAAATTTACGTTTTGACAAGTTAAAGTACGTTTCAACAAGTGAAAATTACGTTTCAACAATTAAAGTACATTTCTTACAAGTTAAAGTTACGTTTTAACAAGTTAAACTGTGTTTTTTACAAGTTAAAATTACGTTTTTACAAGCTAAAGTGCATGCTCTACAAGTTTAAGTTAAGTTTTGACATGTTAAAGTTACGTTTCAACAAGTTAAAGTTACATTTTGACAAGTTAAAGTACATTTTTTACAAGTTAAAGTTACGTTTTGACAAGTTAAAGTGTGTTTTTTATAAGTTAAAGTTACTTTTGGACAAGTTAAAGTACGTTTCAATAAGTTTAAATTATGTATTTATAAGTTAAAGTACATTTTTTACAATTTAAAGTTACATTTTGAAAAGTTAAAGTAAGTTTCAACAAGTTAGAGGTTCGTTTTGACAAGTTAAAGTACATTTTTTACAAGTTAAAGATACGTTTTGACAAATTAAAGCGTGTTTTTTATAAGTTAAAGTTACCTTTTGACAAGTTAAAGTACGTTTCAATAAGTTTAAATTATGTATTTATAAGTTAAATTACATTTTTTACAATTTAAAGTTACATTTTGACAAGTTAAAGTAAGTTTCAAGAAGTTGAAATTACGTTTTGACAAGTTAAAGTACATTTTTAACAAGTTAAAATTACGTTTTGACAAGTTAAAGTATGTTTTTTACAAGTTAAAGTTACGTTTTGACAAGTTAAAGTATGTTTTTTACAAGTTAAAGTTACGTTTTGACAAGTTAAAATATGTTTCTTAGAAGTTAAAGTTACGTTTTAACAAGTTATAGTACATTTCAACAAGTTAAAATTACGATTTGACAAGTTAAAGTACATTTTTTACAAGTTAAAGTTACGTTTTGACAAGTTAAAGTGTTTTTTGTACAAGTTGAAGTTACGTTTGACAAATCAAAGGATGTTTCATTAAGTTTAAAGTTATGGATTGACAAGTTAATGTACTTTTCTTACAAGTTAAAGTAGGTTTCGTACATGTTAAAGTTACGTTTTGACAAGTTAAAGTACGTTTCAAAAAGTTAAAGTACACTTTTTACAAGTTAAAGTTACGTTTTGACAAGTTAAAGTAAGTTTCAACATGTGAAAATTATGTTTCAACAAGTTAATGTACATTTTTTCCAAGTTTAAGTTACATTTTGACAATTTAAAATATGTTTCTTAAAACTTAAATTTACGTTTTGACAAGTTAAAGTACGTTTCAACAAGTGAAAATTATGTTTCAACAATTAAAGTACATTTTTTACAAGTTAAAGTTACGTTTTGATAAGTTAAAGTACGTTTCAACAAGTTAAAATTATGTTTTGACAAGTTAAAGTACATTTTTTACAAGTTGAAGTTACGTTTTGACAAGTTAAAGTACAATTTTTACAAGTTTAAGTTACGTTTTGACGAGTTAAAGTATGTTTTTAACAAGTTATAATTAAGTTTTGACAGGTTAAAGTATGTTTTTTACAAGTTAAAGTTACGTTTTGAGAAGTTCAAGTACATTTCAACAAGTTAAAATTACGATTTGACAAGTTAAAGTATGTTTTTTACAAGTTAAAGTTACGTTTTGACAAGTGAAAGTATGTTTTTTACAAGTTAAAGTTACGTTTTGAAAAGTTAAAGTACGTTTCAACAAGTTAATATTACGATTTGACAAGTTAAAGTACATTATTTAAAAGTTAAAATTATGTTTTGAGAAGTTAAAGTACGTTTCAACAAGTTAAAATGACGTTTTGTCAAGTTAAAATACATTTTTTACAAGTTAAAGTTACGTTTTGACAAGTTAAAGTGTAGTTTTTAGAAGTTCAAGTTACGTATTGACAAGTTAAAGTACGTTTCAACAAGTTTAAATTACGTTTTTACTAGTTAAAGTGCATGTTTTACAAGTTTAAGTTACGTTTTGACAAGTTAAATTATAAGTTTTACAAGTTAAAGTTACGTTTTGACAAGTTAAAAGTATGTTTTTTACAAGTTAAAGTTACGTTTTGACAAGTTAAAGTACGTTACAACAAGTTACAATTACGATTTGACAAATTAAAGTACATTTTTACAAGTTAAAGTTATGTTTTGACAAGTTAAAGTACGTTTTAACTGTTGGAATTTATTTAACAATTAAACAACATTAATTATAATACACATCCTATGTGGCGGAAAATTATAATTAGATCTAATATATTAAAACTAATTTTAATATATTTAACAACCTAAGGCATTAAAATTTATTAAGTAATTATAAACAATTTATAATTCACAAGCTCAATCAAATAATAATAAATTATATAACATTTATATAATTATTTAATTGAGAAAAACTTACGTAAATAGTTGTAAACAACTATGACGTTGCTAGCTAACTCCGGAATGCCACGTCACACCCAAATCCCGAGAAAAAGCTCGTCGGAATGCTCAGCAGCGTCCTCGCCGGAATGGAAGCTGTCGCCGGATTGCACAGCCCCTGGAAGCCTCGCCGGACTGGGATTTCTCGCCTGACAGGGAGCCTGCCAGAATGGGTGACCTCGCCGGACTGGGAGCCTCGCCGGACTGGAGTCTGTCGCTGCACAGGAACCTGCCTGACAGGGACCTCGCCGGATTGGAAGCCTCGCCGGACTGGGACTTTTCGCCGGACTGGAGATCACTGGGACCCCTCGCCTGATGACCTCGCCGGATTGCCCTCGTCGGAATGCCCTCGCCGGAATGCCCTCGCCGGATTGGATCTCCTCGCCTGACAGACAGACTCGCCGGATTGGATCTGCCTCGCCGGATTGCCTCTGTCTCGCCGGATTGGATCCGCCTGACTGGTAGCCCTCGCCGGAATGGATCTGGGTCGCCGGAATGGGCACCTGGAGGCTGGGAGGTCGCCGGAATGCACAGAAAACGACCTAGGGTGTTTTGTGATGGCTAAAACCTTTTTAAAACAATTTTAAAAATTCCAAAATAGTTTTCTAAATTATTCAAACACCACAAGTGATGAATCAACAATATTACACAAGGAAAATATTGAGATCATGAGTGTGGGCTCTTAAGAACAATTAGGAATCAAAGATAAAAAAAGGAAAACAATTTTCTCTCTTTTGTTTAGGGTTTTGGCCGAGAATTGCACAAGGGGGAAGGGAGAGAGAGTTGCCGAAAATCTCTTAGGGTTAGCCTTGTGTGATTAGGGTTTCTTAGCTTATTTATACAGGTTCCAAATGGGCTTAAGCTGGGTCAAACCCATGACCCTATTCACTTAAGGAATCCGGCCAAAACACTCTCTCTTTACTCGTCCATGTCTTTGATTTTTGTTCCTAAAATTATTTGATTTAATTTCTAAAATTAATTTAGAACTCTCATTATTATTTAATGACACTTCATTAAATATATTTCGTACTTATCGAATAAGTACGAATTGAGAAACAATTTGTTTTCTTCTTTTAACATATTTAATCACTCGAGAATGTCATCATCAATATGATGTTATCTTGTGACTTAATAAACAAAATAAATAACTAGTTATTTATCGTGTTTCAAGAAAACAACTTTCCCAATATAAATCACTATTTATATTTAATGAGTAAATCAACTTTTCAAGTTCTTTTAATCTCTTCCAAGTGTCTATCATTGAGACCTCATGGACCCACATGAACGAAGCTTTAGAATAAAGTACGGACACAAAAGTTCACAAACTTTTTCCGACTTTTAATTCTTAATATTGATCGATTCCACTAAAGGACCAATATTGATAATCTCTATGTTCATGTGCGTATCTTTTATGTTTGATATGAAGAAACAATTTCTCATACGATCCACGGAGTATATTACGATGTTACCCTTCATGTGTATCAGTAACTGAGAGGAATGTAAAAAAATTACTGTTTTACCCCTCGAGTTATTATTTCACTAACTCCTTTGTTCTTTGTGAATGAGAAAAAACATAGAGTGAGATGTCTGTACATGTCACATGTTTTAATCAAAGAATGAACTCATTCAATGAATACCTGGCCAGGTTTATTCATTCACACTCTCATAACAAAGCATAGTGTGATACTAATGCATTTGCATTGTTGTTACATGAATTCCATATCTGTGAATCATGTAACCCAACATTGCATCCTTGTGACACCAACAGTCGGGTCAGATGCAACTAAAATTTAGTCATTGCCCATTGACGAATCAAATGTCACAAAGTGCAATGTCAATTACATATTCACTTCAGGATTAAGGTAAGTATCATAATACTCCTTTAGTTGTGAACTTGAAGTTTCGAGTGTGTAAACAGTTTTGTCTCGAGCTTCTAAGTGTCACTGGTCTTGTTCAGTATCTTCTATAAAAAACTCAGTATGAATCATAGAGTCACAACTCTCTATATCACAAGATGAGATATCATGATTCATGCTAACAATCAATAATAAGATACGATTGCTCTATCGATCTTTAGATTGCGAACAAATGGTTTCAAACTTGTCACAAGGGGTTATCTTGTCAAGTCTGTACTTAACACCCTTTTCGTTGATGACAGCTTCAGAGCATAGCTTAAACATAACTAAACACAGTCTTATAAAAAATGAACATTTATTAATATCAATGTTTCAACAAAATATAAATACATAAAGTATCTTAATGTCTAATATCTCCTTTGTGGGCACCAATCCCAACATTAACAACTTCAAATTACGATTTTGACAAGTTAAACATTATTTACAAGTTAAAGTTACGTTTTGTCAAGTTAAAGTATGTTTTTTACAAGTTAAAATTACGTTTTGCCAAGTTAAACTATGTTTTTTAGAATTTAAAGTTCCGTTTTGACAAGTTAAAGTACGTTTCAACAAGTTTAAATTACGTTTTAACATGTTAAAGTGCTGGTTTTACAAGTTTAACTTAAGTTTTGGCAAGTTAAAGTTACATTTCGACAACTTAAAATTACGTTTTGGAAAGTTAAAGTAAATTTTTTACAAGTTAAGTTACGTTTTGACAAGTTATAGTATGTTTTTTACAAGTTAAAGTTACATTTTGACAAGTTAAAGTACGTTTCAACAAGTTAAAATTACGTTTTGACAAGTTAAAGTACATTTTTTACAAGTTAAAGTTACGTTTTGACAAGTTAAAGTACGTTTCAACAAGTTAATATTACGAATTGACAATTTAAAGTATGTTTCAACAAGTTTAAATTATGTTTTTACAAGTTAAAGTGCATGGTTTACAAGTTTAAGTTACGTTTTGATAAGTTAAAGTTAGGTTTCAACAAGTTAATTTTACATTTTGACAAGTTAAAGTACATTTTTTACAAGTTAAAGTTACGTTTTGACAAGTTAAAGTGTTTTTTGTACAGGTTGAATTTACGTTTGACAAATCAAAGTACGTTTCAACAAGTTTAAAGTTATGGATTGACAAGTTAAAGTTCTTTTCTTAAAAGTTAAAGTATGTTTCGTACAAGTTAAAGTTACGTTTTGACAAGTTAAAGTACGTTTCAACAAGTAAAAGTACATTTTTTACAAGTTAAAGTTACGTTTTGACAAGTTAAAGTATGTTTCAACATGTGAAAATTACGTTTCCACAAGTTAAAGTACATTTTTTACAAGTTTAAGTTACATTTTGAAAATTTAAAGTATGTTTCTTACAAGTTAAAGTATGTTTCAACAAGTGAAAATTACGTTTCAACAATTAAAGTACATTTTTTACAAGTTAGAGTTACGTTTTGACAAGTTAAACTGTGTTTTTATCAAGTTAAAATTACGTTTTTACAAGTTAAAGTGCATGTTTTACAAGTTTAAGTTACGTTTTGACAAGTTAAAGTTACGTTTCAACAAGTTAAAGTTACATTTTGACAAGTTAAAGTACATTTTTTACAAGTTAAAGTTACGTTTTGACAAGTTAAAGTATGGTTTTTGACAAGTTAAAGTACGTTTCAATAAGCTTAAATTTTGTATTTATAAGTTAAAGTAAATTTTTTACAATTTAAAGTTACATATTGACAAGTTAAAGTAAGTTTCAACAAGTTAAAGTTTTGTTTTGACAAGTTAAAGTACATTTTTTACATGTTAAACTTACGTTTTGACAAGTTAAAGCGTGATTTTTTTAAGTTTAAGTTACCTTTTGACAAGTTAAAGTACGTTTCAATAAGTTTAAATTCTGTATTTATAAGTTAAAGTACATTTTTTACAATTTAAAGTTATATTTTGACAAGTTAAAGTAAGTTTCAACAAGTTAAATATACGTTTTGACTAGTTAAAGTACATTTTTTGCAAGTTAAAGTTACGTTTTGACAACTTAAAGTATTTTTTTTACAAGTTAAAGTTACGTTTTGACAAGTTAAAGTACGATTCAACAAGTTAAATTTACGTTTTGACAAGTTAAAGTACATTTTTTACAAGTTAAAGTTACGTTTTGACAAGTTAAAGTACGTTTCAACAAGTTAAAATTACGAATTGACAATTTAAAGTACATTTTTTTATAAATTAAAGTTATGTTTTGACAAGTTAAAGTGTGTTTTTTACAAGTTAAAATTACGTTTTGACAAGTTAAAGTACGTTTCAACAAGTTTAAATTACATTTTAACAAGTTAAAGTGCATGTTTTACAAGTTTAAGTTACGTTTTGGCAAGTTAAAGTTACGTTTCAGCAAGTTAAAGTTACATTTTGACAAGTTCAAGTATAGTTTTTACAAGTTAAAGTTACGTTTTGACAAGTTAAAGTGTGTTTTTTTACATGTTAAAGTTACGTTATGACAAGTTTAATTACGTTTCAACAAGTTTAAATTACGTATTTACAAGTTAAAGTACATTTTTTATAATTTAAAGTTACGTTTTGACAAATTAAAGTACGTTTCAACAAGTTAAAATTACAATTTGACACATTAAAATACATTTTTTACAAGTTAAAGTTATGTTTTGAAAAGTTAATGTACATTTTTTACGAGTTAAAGTTACGTTTTGACAAGTTAAAGTGTGTTTTTTCCAAGTGAAAGATACGTTTTGACAAATCAAATTTCGTTTCAACAAGTTTAAATTACGTTTTTACAAGTTAAAGTGCATGTTTTACAAGTTTAAGTTACGTTTCGACAATTTAAAGTTACATTTTGACAAGTTAAAGTACATTTTTTACGAGTTAAAGTTACGTTTTGACAATATAATGTGTTTTTTGTACAACTTAAAGTTACGTTTTGATAATTAAAAGAACGTTTCAACAAGTTTAATGTTACGGATTGACAAGTTAAAGTACTTTTTTTACAAGTTAAAGTATGTTTCTTACAAGTTAAATTTACGTTTTGACAAGTTAAAGTACATTTTTTACAAGTTAAAGTTACGTTTGAGAAGTTAAAGTACGTTTCAACAAGTTAATATTACCATTTGACAAGTTAAAGTACATAATTTAAAAGTTAAAAATATGTTTTGAGAAATTAAAGTACGTTTCAACACGTTAAAATTACGTTTTGACAAGTTAAAATACATTTTTTACAAGTTAAAGTTACGTTTTGACAAGTTAAAGTGTAGTTATTAGAAGTTCAAGTTACGTTTTGACAAGTTAAAGTACGTTTCAACAAGTTTAAATTACGTTTTTACAAGTTAAAGTGCATGTTTTACAAGTTTAAGTTACGTTTTGACAAGTTAAAGTATAATTTTAACAAGTTAAAGTTACGTTTTTTCAAGTTAAAGTAGGATTTTTTCAAATTAAACTTATGTATTGACATGTTAAAGTATGTTTTTTACAAGTTAAATTTACGTTTTGACAAGTTAAAGTACTTTTCAACAAGGTAAAATTACGTTTTGACAAGTTAAAGTACATTTTTTACAAGTTAAAGTTACGTTTCAACAAGTTAAAGTACATTTTTTAAGAAGTTAAAGTTACGTTTTCACAAGTTAAACTTTGTTTTGTACAAGTTAAAATTACGTTTTTACATGTTAAAGTGCATGTTTTACAAGTTTAAGTTACGTTTTGACAAGTTTAAGTTACATTTCAACAAGTTAAAGTTACATTTTGAGAAGTTTAAGTATATTTTTAACATGTTAAAGTTATGTTTTGACAAGTTAAAGTATGTTTTTTACAAGTGAAAGTCACGTTTTGACAAGTTAAAGTAATTTTCAACAAGTTAAAATTACGTTTTGACAAGTTAAAGTACATTTTTTACAAGTTAAAGTTACCTTTTGACAAGTTAAAGTATGGTTCAACAAGTTCAAATTACGTTTTGACAAGTTAAAGTACATTTTTACAAGTTAAAGTTAAGTTTTGACAAGATAAAATATGTTTTTTTACAAGTTAAAGTACGGTTTTTACAAGTTAAAGTTACGTTTTTTATAAGTTAAAGTTTCGTTTTGACAAGTTAAAGTTACATTTCGACAACTTAAAGTTACAGTTTAACAAGATAAAATACATTTTTCACAAGTTAGTTTTGACAAGTTAAAGTATGTTTCAACAAGTTCAAATTACGTTTTGACTAGTTACAGTAAATATTTAGAAGTTAAATTTAAGTTTTGACAAGTTAAAGTATGTTTTTTACAAGTTGAAGTACGGTGTTTACAAGTTAAAGTTACGGTTTTTTACAAGTTAAAGTTTCGTTTTGACCAGTTACTGTCACATTTCGACAACATAAAGTTTTGTTTTGACAAGTTACAGTTGCGTTTTACAAGTTGAAGTTACGTTTCAACAATATAAAGCTACGTTTTGACAAGTTAAAGTATGTTTGTTACAAGTTAAAGTTACGTTTTTCCAAGTTAAAGTACTTTTCAAGAAGTTAAAATTACGTTTTGACAAGGTAAAGTACAATTTTTACAACTTTAAGTAACGTTTTATCAAGTAAAAGTATGTTTTTTACAAGTTAAAGTTACGTTTTGACAAGTTAAAGTACGTTTCAACAAGTTAAAATTACGATTTGACAAGTTAAAGTACATTTTTTACAAGTTAAAGTTATGTTTGACCAAGTTAAAGTACGTTTCAACAAGTTAAAATTACGTTTTGACAGGTTAAAGTACATTTTTTACAAGTTAAAGTTACGTTTTGACAAGTTAAAGTGTATTTTTTACAAGTTAAAGTTACGTTTTGACAAGTTAAAGTACGTTTCAACAAGTTTAAATTACGTTTTTCCGAGTTAAAGTGCCTGTTTTATAAATTTAAGTTACGTTTTGACAAGTGAAAATTACGTTTCAACAAGTAAAAGTAACATTTTGACAAGTTAAAGTACATTTTTTACAAGTTAAAGTTACGTTTTGACAAGTTAAAGTGTTTTTTATACAGGTTAAAGTACGTTTCAACAAGTTTAAATTATGTTTTTACAAATTAAAGTGCATGGTTTACAAGTTTAAGTTACATTTTGACAAGTTAAAGTTAGGTTTCAACAAGTTAAATTTACATTTTGACAAATTAAAGTACATTTTATACAAGTTAAAGTTAGGTTTTGACAAGTAAAGTGTTTTTTGGACAAGTTAAAATTACGTTTGACAAATCAAAGTACATTTCAACATGTTTAAAGTTATGGATTGACAAGTTAATGTCCTTTTCTTACAAGTTAAAGTATGTTTCTTACAAGTTAAAGTTACGTTTTGACAACTTAAAGTACGTTTCAACAATGGAAAATTACGTTTCAACAAGTTAAAGTACATTTTTTACAAGTTAAAGTTATGTTTTGACAAGTTAAAGTTATGTTTTGACAAGTTAAAGTGTGTTTTTTACAAGTTCAAGTTACGTTTTGACAAGTTAAAGTACGTTTCAACAAATTTAAATTACGTTTTAACAAGTTAAAGTGCATGTTTTACAAGTTTAAGTTACGTTTTGGCAAGTTAAAGTTACGTTTCAGCAAGTTAAAGTTACGTTTTGACAAGTTAAAGTACAATTTTTACAAGTTAAAGTTACGTTTTGACAAGTTAAAGTGTGTTTTTACAGGTTAAAGTTACGTTATGACTAACAATTATTCTAATTAATTATGAAACATATCTATATATGGCGGAAATTCATAATTCAATTTAACATATAAAAAACGTTTTCTAACATATTCATAACCATGTCATTAAATCTAAACTAGCATGTCAACAAATTTATGTACATATCAATAAATTCATTTAAGCATGCAAACGAACAATCTAAATAAATATAATCATTCTACAATACTATATCATTCAGATCCAATTCGTTTAAGAGACACTTACATAGGGTTTGGATCTGCGAGAGCAAGTCCTTGTGTACGTCCAAGTGATCGGCCGATCCTCTACACCACACGCGTCAAGGAGATCCTCAAATCCGTCGTGCCTTCGTTCCTCCAAAAGTAGCTGGCCCTGGGGAGAGAAAAATCACTCAAACAACCACAAGTTGAGTCAATGATAATACTCAAGGGATTTTAGGAGACAAAGAGCGTGGACTCTTTCGTGGGAACAAGGGAAGAAGGGGAAACTCAAAGAAAAGGAAGGGCTGTCGGGAAACTGTTTTCCAATCTCTCTTTCTCTCTTAATTTCGGCCAAAACCTCTCAAGCACAAGGGAGAAGAGGTTTGGCTGAGTGTTGGTCGAAATTAGGCTAGGGTTACCAAAGAGAAAGCCTCCTTTTATATAAGAGAGAATGGGCATAAGTTAGGTCAAAATCCAGCTAAGACCCATTAGTCAAACTTAAGCCTAAAACTCCTTTTAATGAGTTTAAACAATTTTTCCAGCCCATAAAACACTTATTATGGCCGGCCGTATTGTCCTAATTATCTCCCAAATTTATTTGATTTATTTCTAAAATAATATTTAATTAATTTAGAACATCTCATTTATTTAATGACAAGTCATTAATTATTTTCATACTAACCAATGTAGTACTAAACGAGAAAATATTTATTTGAATCGTCAAATTATATTATTATCAATATAATAACATAATATGATTCGTAAAATAAATGTAATAATAAATAACCAGTTATTTATTTAATTACTCAGAAAATAATTTTCTTAGCGTAAATCACAATTTACGTTGAATGAGAAAATCAATCATTTCTTGTTCACCAAAATCTCGTCCGAGAGTCTATCATTGAGACCTTATGGACCCACATGAACGAAGCTTTAGAATAAAGCTCGGACACAAAAGTTCACAAACTTTTTCCGGCTTTTAATTCTTAATATTAGTCGATTCCACTAAAGGACCAATATTGAACATCTCTAAGTTCATATGCGTTTATATTTCCGTTTGATGTGACAAAACTATTCTTCACACGGTCCACGATGTATTTTACGATATTACCCTTTGTTTGTATCATTAACTCAGAGGTATTATTTTACGATATTACCCTTTATTCGATGAATACCAGGCCTGGTTTATTCGCTCACACTGTCATAATAGAGCATGGTGTGATATTAATGTCTTACCATTGTTTCAACACAAATTCTATATCTGTATATCTGTGAATCACATATTTCAACGAAACAGTATTATGACACCAACCGTCGGGTCAATGAAACTTCATTTAGCCATTGCCCATTGACAAATCAAATGTCATAAAGTGTTACAAGAAGATATGTACTCACTTCAGGATTTAGGTAATTACTAAAATACCCCTCGTATGTGAGTGTGAGGTTTCGGGTGATTAAACGGTTTTATCTCGAACTTCAAAACTTCACAGGTCTTGTTCAATATCTTCATTAAGATATCAAGAATGAATTACAGAGTCACAACTCTCCATATCACAAGCTAAGATATCGTTTAATTCATTCTAACAATCATTACTAGGAATCGATTGCTCAATCGATCTTTAGATTGCGAACTATTATTTAAACTAGTCATAAGAAGTTATCTTGTCAAGTCTGTACTTAGCACTTCTTTCGTTGATGACAGTTTCAGAGTGTAGACATAAATGCGTAAACACAATCTTAAATAAGAATGGATATTCAATCTTTATTTAATTCAAAGCAAAACAAATACAAAAGTATTTAATATCAAAAATCTCCTTTGTGGGCATAAATGCCAACACACATATTCACTCTCCTATATGTAAGACACTTTTTATCCCCCTTTAGGACAATTTTTGGCCGACCATCTTAGAGAGAGAAAAAAAGAATTTTGAACCTCATTGCGTCTTACTTTAAGAGTGAAACATTTCATCCATTTTGTCAATTTTGAGAAATAAGCATAAGAGCTTAAACCTCCTAATTGTTTTATCTCTCAATCATGAAGAGTCCACCCTCTTTATCTCACTAAATCCGGATGACGATATCGTTGAATCTGTCGTGGTCATTTGATCGGAGACGGATGGACGGATCTCGAAGATTGAAGACGAATGAACGGTTCTTGAAGATTGAAGATGAAAAGACGACTTGTGAAGTTGATGACGAAAATCGTAAGTGAATCCGGAATTCGAATTATTTATTTCTATAACAAGTTATATGAATTTGAATTTGTAAAATTTTATGTTGACATAATTATAATTTTTTTGCATGGATGTTTTGCTTTTAACGTCATGGTTGATTCAATATGCTGAAAAAATGTTTTCATGCTAAATTTGTTTTTTGAAATTTTCGTTATTTGTATTAAATTTATCAATATATCTCCAAGAAATAGGTCCTCGTATTGTATTGGTGTCATCATTAGCCTAGCCTATGGATTAAATAGTCAACGGCATCTTATTTTATCCATCACATGTAATATTTGTAAATAATTTTTATTTTATTAGTGCGATCATTGTTTTATTTTATCCATCACATGTAATATTTATAATATTTTTGCATGGATGTTTTACTTTTATCGTCATGTTGATTATAATATTCAATATGCTAAAAAAAATGTTTTCATGTTAAATTTGTTTATTGAAATTTTCAATATTTATATTAATATTATTAATATATATCCAACAAATAGGTCCTCGTATTGTATTGGTGTCATCATTAGCCTTAATCAACGGTATCTTATTTTATCCATCACACGTAATATTTGTAAATAATTTTCATTTTATTAGTGCGATCATTGTTTTCGCATAACTTTCCTCAAAAAAAAAATTATATACAAACGAGGCGATTCATGTTTTGGTTAACATTATTGTTAAGAAAATAGAGATGACGTCACTTTTCAAATATCACTAACATAACATGTCACTAAGTCTGATCACGTTTTTTCTCAAATGAATGCATTGAATGGTTAGAATTTGCCATAAAATCGAGCTTAATTTCAACTATGTTTTTCTTTTTAAAAAAAGATTTAACTAGGAGTTCGGTAAAAAATAAACAAAAATTTTTTAATATGCTCTTAAAAGATAATTTAGGTTAATATACTAGCTCTTCTCTCATTTCTCTCGTGGTTTGTTTGAATTGTATCTCTAATACCTTTTTCATTTATGTCGGTGCTCATACGTTTAATCACCTTCGTCGACTATACCAACTACGGTCACCCTTCCTGCCTCCAGAAAAGGTAGGACAACCACCTCCTTCAACTGGAGAAATTTAAATAATAAATTTTAAATAACAAACTCAAATATTATCTCCCAAATATTCATCATCTATGTATGTGCTCATACCATTAATCACATGCATTATCTCA
Source organism: Urtica urens (assembly GCA_958296335.1). NCBI lineage: Eukaryota > Viridiplantae > Streptophyta > Magnoliopsida > Rosales > Urticaceae > Urtica > Urtica urens. Next base: position 30,203,715 of record OY282520.1, read on the forward strand.
ACCGGCTCCAGCCATCTTTCCCACCTTCGAAAAACACACGAAAATCACCTCTATCGACCGTAGAAAAATAAATTTTAAATTTTAAATATAAAACGCGAATATCATCTTTAACAACACAACTAACATTTTTTCGATTTTTTTCGACCATCTCTGCACTCTGCCATCCTTAGTTCTTCGTTTTCTACATTTTTTCTGTTTTCTAGACTAAAAAATCAAGTTGTCACGAAATATATCAACGTTTTCGTGACAATGTTGTCACGAAATTCATGATTTCGTGACATCATTTGTGACAACATTATCATGAAATTCTTGATTTCGTGACAACATCTAGTCGGTTTGGTGACAATTTACACGAAAATTTGGGTTTCTTGACCAAAAATTGTCACGAAATTAAGAATTTCGTGAGAGTTTTGTCATGAAACTCGTATTTTTTAGTCACGAAAACGATAAATTTAGTGACAACTTTGTCACGAATTTTATTTGCTTTCATCAATTATCCTAAGTTCAAGTTGATTGGAGTTTATAGACGTGATCCAACCTCGTACAATATGTTTTATTAGATTTGATTTTTAAAAAAATAATCAAAGTAAATATATATGCTCGTATTAATCATATAGACCAAAAATGTAAGAGATCTAGCCATAGAATATTAGTATACTACTATGCCACGACCTAACCTTTTAGATTATAATTTTAATTACTATTAAAATTAATTTGGTATGTTAATCTACTACCCACGTGCATCTAACTAATAACCATAATATGAAATGTTAAAATATCAAATTATAGTTAGGCTACTTGAAAGTGTAACTCACGAACTCGTGATCTTGTTGAGCCGATAAGTTTACCAACAACTAACGGTTTCTGATTAGTTATGTTATATTTAAAAGGTAGCTTATTTTTCGTGACAATATTTTGTCTATTTCGTGACAACTTAGTCACGAAAATTTTGGTTTCGTGACCAAAACATTGTCACAAAATTAAGAATTTTGTGACATCTTTGTCACGAAACTCGTATTTTCTAGTAAGATCTACAACTTTGTCACAAGTTTTTTTTACTTTCATCAATTCTCATAAGATCAACTTGGTTAGAGTTTATAGTCGTGGTCCAACCTCGTACACAGATTTTTTTTGGATTTAATGTTTATAAAAAAAAATAGCTGTATAGATAAAACGTTTCCATTTTGGATATACCAAAGGTTTCGTTAATACATTGAAAATACCCAGAAAAATTCGTTTACACATCGTAAACAACCCAAAATACCCTGAATTCGTTTACATATTGAAAACATGAATTAAGGGTATTTTGGACTGTTTACGATGTGTAAACGAATCTGTCTGGGTATTTTCAATCTATTAACGAAACCTTAAATATATCCAAATTATACATAGTTTACAGGCTATACATCAAAATTACCCTAAAAATATCTTGTACTTATATGTAGCTCTAGGACTTATGTAGATCAATAATGTAAGAGATATAGTCATAGAATATTAGTATACTACTATCACACAAACTCAAATTATATTACTCACGTACATATAACTAACTAATAATCATAATATGACATATTAGATTATCAAATTATAGTTTAGCTACTTGAAAGTATAACTCACAAACACAAGAGCTTGTTGATGGACATGTTTAACCAACCACTTAAGTTTCCTAATTGGTTATGGTAGATTTAAAATGTAGCTTTGATTTCGCGACAACATTTAGTCGGTTTCGTTACAGCTTAGTCACGTAATTTGAATTTCGTGACCAAAATATCGTCACGAAATTAAGAATTTTGTGACAACTTTGGCACGAAATTCGTATTTTTTAGTCAGGAAAACGATAAGATTAGTGACAATTTTTTCATAATTTTTTTTTCGCTTTCATCAATTCTCATAAGATCGACATAAATGAAGTTTATAGACATGGTCCAACCTCGTACACGATGTTTTGTTTGATTTAGTTTTCAAAAAATTATCATGTACTTATATGTGGCTCTACTAATTATGTAGACCAACATATGTAAGAGATCTAGTCATAAAATATTAGTATACCACTATCACACGAACTTAATTTAAATTATAATTTTAATTAGTATTATACGCATTATATTTTGATAATATGCTACTCACGTGTAGATAACCAACTAATAATCAAAATATGATATATTAGAATATGAAATTATATGTATGTTACTTGAATGTATATCTCATGAACCCAATAGCTTTTTGAACGTACAAGCTTGATTAACAAGTTAAAGTTAATAATCAGTTGTGGTATATTTGAAAAGTAGCATATTTTTAGTGACAACATAATAGATTTCGTGATAACGTTGTCACAAAATCATAATTTCGTGACGACATCGTTACATGTCAGATGTTTCGTGACCACTTCGTCACCAAATTATGTGCGTGTGACAATATTGTCACGAAATTCATCACAGATTCATAACTTCATGACAATGTTGTCACTAAATCATAATTTTGTGACAACATGGTCACATGTAAAATGTTTCGTGACCACATCGTCACGAAACTATGTTTTCGTGACAATGTTGTCACAAGAACATATATTTGTGACAAAGTGGTCACAAAAATATATATATTTGTGACGAAATGGTCACGAAACTATATTTTCGTGATGAAGTGGTCACAAAACTATGTTTTCGTGACGAAGTGGTCACGTAAAATTAAAATTTTCGTACAACTGACAAATACAGAGAGTTGATATGGTCGAAAAAACCAAATGAAAATTGATAGTTGACAAAAATGAGGAAAATGGGAGAGATAATATTAGAATTTAATATTAAAATTTATAATTTCAGAGAACGGTAAAATGGAGGTTCTTGGATCGAAAGCAAGTGAATTTTTTTGTCGACGCTTGCTAGGACATCGTGACCCACTCTTGAATTATGGAAGAATAGTAGACAACGGCGTTTTTTTGGGTTTTAAAAAGGGTCTATTAGCTAAATACCCAAAAATAGGTCTACCAATTTCAATATACGCAACGTTACGTTAATTTTGCGTAAATACCCATTGAATTTTGTTTACGAAAGTTTTCGGACTACTTTTGCCATTTTTATTTCCTACGGTTGTTGCTCAAATTTAAGTAAACGAAATAAAAATAATTAATAAGTTATTAAAAGAAAGCATCTACAAATTGGAATAACAATTCTGGAAAAACATTTACTTTGACAATTTGAAGGGTATTTTTGACCAAATAATATTGTAAACAATTTCAATTGGGTATTTACACAAAAATTACGAAACATTAAGTATAATGAAATTCGTAAACATGGATAAACAACTTATTTTTTGTTTAAAAAATTGATGAAGAAAGTGAAGTGTTTGTGAAGAAGATGAAGTTTGGTGGAAGAAGATGAAATCCGGTTAAAAAAGATAAGGCTGTTGAAGATGGAGATAGAGAAAATTAATTAAGTTAATTAAATAAATCAGTTCTTTGATTATAAGGGTAAAATGGTAATTGTATTTGCAAAAAATTAGAGTAAATATGAGACAAAAATAAGTAATTTTTTGAAAAAAAAATATAGTTGAAAAAATGAAAAAACATTGAGAAAACATCAAGTATGGTTGAAAAAATCTCTTGAAATTTGGGCTATCTTATCGTGACTCATTAAATACCATCCCCTGAACATAAAACAAGATGCGTTGAAATTTACTTGTCTTAAAAGAACATTTTCATGGGCACATAACCTCGATGTTCGCACTTATCGTGAAAGCATTTCTCTTTTCAATTCCGTGGGATTGGACTGTCAGAATCAGATGCATGAGATAACGGAATTATGTCATTGGTAAGCTACGTTGACCTAGTTCATACGTTGCCTCTTGACCAAGTGTTAAACACTCTTCTCGTGGGATGATGAAATTGAATGAAAACGGGGCATAAGTAGAGACCTATCAGTGATTCTCAGAAATTTAAAATTGGTGGGGGCTTGTATTCAAGGGCGTTATAGAAAAATAGCATAATACGGTCAAAATCTAAAAGACCGTATAGATAAGGGGTAAAAGTTAACATTTTGATAAAGTTCAGCCTGGTGTCCACCTTGATCCAAAACTAAATTACAGGTTTCATGACTTAATGAAATACAAAGGAGATAGCGCAAAGAAGAACATCAATTTGCCTTACATCCTTTTAATTCAACACAGAAAACACATAACAGAAAAGGCATATAAAATTGTGCCGTAGCAAACAAGTCTCCAAGTTCAACACAAAGGGGTGGATTAAAAGATCAAGGAAAACACTTATTATTCTTATTTATTTATTTATTTTATTCACCGTGATGTGATGTGATTGTGCTCTTCTTAACATTGACTGATCAAGAAACTCCCAGAAGCTTCTTAATATCCTTCTGCAAGAAGAGAAAACAGACAACCCCTCATACTCATTATAATGGGGTAAGTATAAGGAAAAATTTGTGTGCGTTTGATATTTACCTCGATGCTAAGAGGCGAAGTTGTGGGGGCATAACGGTCAACAACCTGGCCGTCTTTGTTGACTAGAAACTTGGAGAAGTTCCACTTAATGCCATCCCCGAACAGCCCTCCTTTGCTTGCCTTCAAGAACTTGTACACCGGAGCAGCATTATCGCCATTCACATCAACCTGAAATCTCAAAAAATCCACTTCTAGTACGAGCTTTCTAGTCACAAACTTGAAACCGTAAACTTTTGAATGTTAAAAATCATGCCCAAAGTAATCCCTCCCTGGTTGAGTATGCAAATTGTTAAGCCCAGTGACATTTTAGGTCCGTTAAGTAAATTATCAAGCACACTAGTTCTTCCAACAGATGACATAAAGTTACAATTTGCAATTTTTAAGAGCTTAGCATATATATGTTTAAGTGTGTAAATATGTTTTTAATCCATAAAAGTGAATTAATAACTAATTTGGGGACCATTTGCAGTTTATAAGACAAAACGCAAATAACATAGAGGCTACTTGCATTCCTAAGAAGCTTAAAGTCATTACAAAACAAATTGTGTGGGAAGCTGAAATACCTTGTCAAATATCGGATACTCAGCCTTGAAGCGAGTGCAAGCAATCTCCAAAATCTGCTCATTGTTTCCCGGCTCTTGAGCTCCGAACTGGTTGCAAGGGAAAGCCAGGATTTCCAGTCCTTAAAATCACACTCCAATACAAGGTTTAGAACTTCCTTCAAATCCAGCTAATTCTTATATGAACTCTAATCTAAAGTGAATGTAAAATCAAACCTTGGTTCTTGTATTTCTCATACACCTGAGCCAGCTCGGTGTAGTTTGAGTTAGTCAATCCACTACATCAAAAAACAAAAATAAAAATCATTAAATTTTGTGACTAAATTATCATCATTAAACGTCTACTAAATTATCATCAGTAAACGTCACCAGACGTGTTATTATCTACCATTGCGATGCAACATTGACTACCAAGAGAACTTTCCCTTTGTAAGTGCTGAGATCAACATCATTTCCTCTCGCGTCCTGTTTGGAAGAAAATAGTATGCGACTTCAATTATAAGCCTATTGAATCAGAATTATCCTAATATTAAGACACATAGATCAAATCAAAATTGATGAGTTCTCTTTGAAAAAATTTACAAAATGAAAAAAAGTGATGACTGGATAATTGTTTCTTATTGAGTGGATAATTGCGGAAATAAAATAAAATTAAATAAAGAGATAGATTTTCGTGTAATTATCTTGGTATATGCACTGAGATATGCATTATTGGCAGACACGTTATATGTTAAACGTGACGAATAAGTTGAAATAACTTAATTTGTCGTCTTCCTTTTTATTTTTTAATTTACAACTGTTTCTTCTTATTATGGAAGTGACTTTTTATACATAATAATTTGGAAAATCGCAAATAAAATAAACTGAAACTGATAGTTTGTTCAGTCTGAATCGAATCTGAAAAATCCAAAAAAAAGTCAACAAACAAGAGAAACTTTGAAACAAACCTTCACCGTGAAGTCATGGATCGAACCGCTTTTGGAGTGACTTGCCATTGAATGTTCAAATCGAAGATCAGAGAACGACACGGGTTTCGTAAGCTTCTCTTCTCGTCTGATAGACCCTGATGAAATCCTCGATGATGCGAAAACGACGGGCTTAGAGGATCGGGAAGACAATCTATTCGCCGAACGAAATGACAAGAACGAGGTCACAGCCAAGCTCTTGAGATTTTTGTGGTAGAAGATAAATCGAGTCGGAGAAGAAGAACAGAGCATTTGAGAAGTCGAGAGATTGATGAGAATCGAAATGGGATATGGGGGATTTTATAGGTCTTCGGATGTTTCGGAAACGTGGATCTACGATAGAGTTACACGTGGCATTTAAGTAACCAGATGTTGGCGCTAAGCATTTCATCAGAGCGTTCGTCATGATTTTATGATCAAACGACCGTAATTCAACGTCTTATTTATAGTGTGAACACTATATTTTCCGGATAGTGAGAGAAACGTGTTAAAGAATGAAACCACGCTTCCTCAAAAAAAAAAAAAACATATATATCTAAAATATATATTGTGTGTACATAACTACATATAGAAAATTATAAAATATTGTCGTCTGGTCTATTGAGAAAATAATTGAAAATTTAAGTTTATTGGTCTTTGGGTATCTTTATAGATAAAAGAAAATAGCTTTTAAAGAATGTCTATACATGACATGTAATCAAAGAATGTTCTTATTCGATGAATATCTGACTAGATCAATTCATTCACACTCTCATAATAAAACATAATGTGATACTAATGCATTTGCATTTCATCAATATGAATTTTATATCTGTGAATCATATAACCCAACATCACAACATTATGACAGCAACCGTCGGGTCAGATAAAACTAGGATTTAGTCATTGCCCATTGAAAAATCAAATGTCATAAAGTGTAATGTCAATTATACATTCACTTCAGGATTAAGGTAAATATCCAAATACCCCTAGTATGTGATCTTGAAGTTTCGAGTGTTCAAACGGTTTTATCTAGAGCTTCTAAGTATCACTGGTCTTGTTCAATATCTTCTATAAGATATCAAGGATGAATCATAGAGTCAGAACTCTCTATATCAAATGATAAGATATCATGATTCATTCAAAAGAATCGTTAATTAGACACGATTGCTCTTTCGGTCTTAAGATTGCGAACAAATGGTTTAAACTAGTCATGAGAGGTTATCATGTAAAATCTGTATTTAACACCATTTTCGTTGATGACAGTTTCAGAGCGTAGCTAACATACATAAACTCAAACTTAATTAAGAATGAATATTTATTAATATTAATGTTTTAGAAAAAAAATATAAATACAAGTGTATTTCATTGTCTATTTCTCCTTTGTGGGCACCAATCCCAACAAACTTCCACTTGACTGAAAATGAGACTTTACTTGTTAAAGGCTTCGTAAAGAGATCAGCAAGGATGTCTAACGTTGAGGTCTTCATGACTTCAACATCCCCTCTGTGAACAATGTCTCGGACTAGGTGATACTTCCGCTCTATGTGTTTAGAGCGCTTGTGACTTCTTGGCTCCTTACAATTAGCGACTGCCCCACTATTATCACAATAAAGTGTAATGGGCTTGCTTGCACTTGGAACAACTTCAAAGTACATGAGGAATTTCGTCAGCCACACAGCCTCCTTTGCAGCTTCACAAGCTACCACATATTCGACTTCCATGGTCGAGTCAGCAACGTAAGATTGTTTGATGCTTCTCCAAACCACGGATCCACCATTCAGGGTGAACACAGACCCTGATGTGGACTTCCTGGAATCCTTATCCGCTTGAAAATCGGAATCGGTATATCCCATCATATTCAGGTCACCACCTGAGTATGCAAGCATGTAGTTTCTCGTTCTCCGATGATACTTGAGAACATCTTGACAGCAGCCCAGTGCTCGGGTCCAGGGTTTGACTGAAACCTGCTTACCATGCCAACTGCGTAGCAAATATATGGCCTCGTGCAAAGCATAGCATACACGAGACTTCCTACGGCTGAAGCCTATGGAATGTGTCTCATGTCCTCAACCTCTTGAGGAGTCTTGGGAGACTGCTCACTTGAGAGATGCACTCCATGTCTGAAAGGGAGCTGCCCTTTCTTGGAGTCTTGCGTACTGAAGCAATCCATGATCTTATCAATATAAGATGCTTGAGAGAGTGCTAATTTTCGGTTCTTCCAATCTCTGAAGATCTGAATACCCAAGATATAAGCAGCCTTTCCTAGATCCTTCATCTCAAATTGCTTTGATAGCTATATTTTGACCTCTGATAACTTTCCTACATCATTCCCAATGAGTAGTATGTCATCTACATATAGGACCAGAAAAATCACTTTACCATCATTTATCAGTTTATAAACGCACGGCTTATCTACTGACTGATTAAAGTCATAGCCTTTCACAGTCTCGTCGAATCTAATATTCAACGATCTAGATGCTTACTTCAGTCCATAAATGGACTTAAGCAACTCACAAACCTTGCCTTGTTGGCCTTTCTCCATGAACCCGTCTTGTTGAGCCATATATTGTTGGCAGAGATGCCTACAAGAAGATTGTTATTTACATATTGATGTCATATATAAATCTTTATAAAGTCCTTATTATAATTTGCAGATTAAATTAATAAAAGTTGAAACGTTCATTAATTTCTTTTTAGTTTGATTGAAGATTTGTGATATTTAATAGTTTTATAGTCCTTAATCAAACCTAACAATGTATGAAGAGACAAATGTAGATTTGTGTGAACAAACTCTTCATGGTTTGACTAAAACGATATATTCGCAATCTAAAGATCAACGGACTATTGACCCCAGTATGATTGTTGGAAGAATCTATGATGTCTGGTTACGAGGCATAGGGAGTTAGGAACTCTATAGTTCTTCCAGTGTATCTTTCGAAGATACTGAATTGACCAGTGCACCTTTAGACACAATAGAAGAACAAACCATTTATCATCTTCTATCTCAAGATCACTATGTATGAATCGCATCATGCTTACCTAAATCCTGAAATGAGACATGTCATTTCATAGCATTAATAATCTCATTTGAAAAAGTCAAATTCTAGATCCATTACGTGATCTAGACAAGGCCTATTGGTGAGATATTAAGTTATGAAGATGTCACGAACCAACTTTGTGAAGTTCATATAGATATGAAATTCATGTACAAGATTGCAGAGATGCAATATATATCACCTCATTCTTTATTACTTGGATTGTGAATAAATGAACTTCACAGTATCCAATATTAAGTAGCAACTTTATTTGGATGAAACAATGTGACTTGTTAGCTCTTCGTCAATACATTGTTTCTAACTTACTCACAAGTACTAAAGGAGTTGAGGAAATAACAACTAGAAGGGTAAAATGGTAATTTTATAAATCTCAACTAGTTGATGATATTCATGAAGGGTAAACATAGGTAACATTCAATGGATCCGCTCAATATAATTAAGTTGAATTTGAGTAGAAAATAAATTCATTTGAACCGAGAGATTCTCAGTGTCAACTTTTTAGTGGAGTCAGTTGCATTAAGCTAATACTCAGAAAAGGTTTGTGAACTTTTGAGTCCGAGTATAGAAGCTAAAGCTTTGTTCATTTGGATCCATAAGGTCACTATTACAGGTCATTAGAGTAGGATTGTTAAACAAAAAGCTAGGTCAAAATAAGTTCAAATGTTGAACTAGACTTTTTCTCGGAAAATGTGTAAAAGGTATTTTTGTCTACATGGACATAGAATGATGTGAATGTCAAAATAAGATTTTGAATATTTTCATATGATGAAAATATAAATTATTTTCTAAATCCGAAAAGTCGTTTAAGGCATTATGAAATTAATTTCATTATTTGTGCAATAATAATTCTACAATGGGTATTTTAAGAATTGTCTTATAAGAACTAAGGAAGTATCTAGAAACTCCCCCGTAGGTAGAATTTCGGCCAAAGAGTGCATCAAGAGGAGACTTCAATTTCCTTTAATTATAAGGATAATTACCCAAAAAGAAAAGGGAAATGAATTTCCTTGAGAAGGAAATAAATAAGCTAAGTGAGGAAACAAGTTTCCTCCTTGCTTGAGGTGTATGGTCGGCCATCCTAAGAGAGAAAGGAGAAGGGAAAATCAAATATTGTGTCATGAATACATTATTCATTCATGAATGAATAATTGACCTTTATAGATTTTTCCTTCTCCTATAAATAGAGCCTCACATAGAGATGTGAAAAAAAAGCTTTTGCCTTGTTCTATCTTGCTCTTGGCCGATCCTCTCTCTCTCTCTCTCTAGAAAATACTCCTTTTTATTTTACACCTAGATCCATACTTGATCTAGAGAATTAGCTTATGATCCAAGAATTGTTCTTGGTTCATACTGTTTAATTATGCCCACACACAAATCTTTCTAAACCTTTATAGACTCTTGTAATAGAAACTTTAGGTTTCTCAAGTTCTCGTTTAGATTTGAAGGAATCAAGTTAGAAGAGAAGATCGTTCTTTCCCAAGACGCTTCAAGTTTGAAGACACAAGAAATGTTAGTATTCAAGTAGATTAAATAATGTTTTTAGTCATAACATGTATATGCACGTTGTTTAGGTTAGTAAAAATTGTTTTACTAGTAAAAGAAATTTATATATTCAGCCATTAATGTGTTAATGATAAATTTTTCTTAACTCTAGACCTATTCCAACACTAATTTCTACATCCAGCATTCTGAAACTTGGATGATGATGCAAGGACCATCAGACACAACACTTTGTCAGGCGTTCAGCCTGACGTTAACGAGATCTGGCTTCGAGTGGTTCCGAAAGCAAAAACCCCGGAGTATCGGCTCCTTCCACTAGTAGAAAAACTTGTTCCCACAACCCTTAATAAGGGGTGTGGAATTTTCCCACAACCCTTAATAACGGTTGTGGGAGCCTGAGTTGTGGAATTTCCCACAACCCTTAAACTTCCGGTGTGGAATGTTCATATTTCCCACACCGAATGTCTATGGGTTGTGGGAAATTCAACAACCAATCAATTATCGGTTGTAATTTTTTTTTTATTTTTGAAAACTTATCGCCGCGGCGACTCTTTACGGCGCCGCGGCCCCAAGTCCCACAACGGATGTTGGGATCCGTTGTGGGACTCCTGTGCCGCGGCGCCGTAAAGGGTCACCGCGGCCCGGTCTTGCCGCGGCCCCACCAATCGGTGCCGCGGCACCGGAGTCCCACAACGGATCCCAACATCCGTTGTGGGCCGCGGCGCCTATTATGGGACACCTGGTGCCGCGGCTTGGACATTCAGTGCCGCGGCTCAGCTCCCACAACGGATGTTTGAATCCGTTGTGGGACTTGGGGCCGCGGCTCCAAACATATGTCGCCGCGGCGCCGTTGTCCGAAGAGTGCATCTCTTCATAAACCCAAAATATCATATAATTACCTGCATAATACATGCACAATCAATCTAAAAACATACTATACATCCAAAATCATCATAATCATTCAAAATCATCTAAAAAATATACATTCAATATCACAAAATGTAACTAATCATCACATTCAATGAATGTTTGTACATAGTTAATCCACTCTTCTCTTACTCTCTCTATATCCAAAGGTGTATACGTGTTTTTGTTTTCTAATCTACTTATACCTCCTACAACTATTTCTCGCATATAACATAAAACAAAATATCCACATTCCGTGTTACCGCTTTGTCTTGGCGCGGCCATTGACCTTATGTATGTTGATTGTCCGTGGCCAATAGCGCCTTTGTTTTCAAGTTTGAAATTTGAAAACACCCTACAAAACAAATAGTATGAGTATCTTTTATAACAAATATTCAATATACAAGTAAAAAAACTTACCTTTTTATCAACAAAACCAAGTCTTGTGAAATTTGTTTATTCAACGGGTCAAAAAACATAGCACAATCCTTCCATAATTCAAGGACAACAAGCATCCAATGAAAGTTTCGATTGTAGGGCATGAAAACTAGTTGCCCAACTGTGCATCCTCGCACCGTGTTGCCAACCTCTTTGACTCGTGTCGACAAATGGTAATCTTCGTCATTTGTAGACATGTGAGAAGCTAACGCGGCGTTTACAAAGACAAATTTTTTTTTCAACTTTGACATCGATGCGCGTATACAACTACATTCCAAATTATTCAAATAGTTAAAACACTCAATATTCAATCATCAATATTAAAAGAAAATCATGAAAGAAACATTTACTCCATGTAAAGAGATATGCTTGACGCCCCAATTTCCGAAAATTGTAAAAATTACCTTCGATTGCTTGTTGAGATAATTTTTGCTACATATTATAATAATTTGTAAATAAAAATATTAAAAATATAACTTACATTATTTAAAATCTTACAATTGATTCTCCCATTAGTCGATCTTTGTCATTCTTGAACTCTTTTCCGTCTATCCCGTCTTTCTTACGCGAGTCAATCCATAATTCTTCTAACGTTGCCCATTGCCCGGTTTCGTCGTGCTATTAATTAACAAGTAATCATATTAATCATATATTAAATGTTAAAACCGAATACAAAATAAATAAATGAAAAAACTCAACCTTTTGTTGATCTAGTTTTCGATATCCATCTCGGCCACATCGAGATTTGTATTCCACTTTAGCGGAATTAGTTTTCCCTTGCTCCGACGTTTGCTTGAAAGTTGCGCTTCGTCTATACTCAACAAACTTCACCCAATCTTCTTCGGTGATACTGGTGTAAAATTTTAAAACACAACTTGGTCTTTTTAACGAGCTTGGTTCATTGATTTTGTCTTTGAGAAGATCGTGATATAACTCATGACGAAATAGTTTTGCGGCTTCACCTACTCTCATGAGGCAATCGTGCTTATGTTCTATTGGAATCGAAAATCCTTCACATATTTCGTTCCAAATCCTCTCTTTTAATTGATCGTTCTCTTTTAATCTCCAATCACGAGTCGAAAGTGGAACATATTCTCTAGCTAATACGCCAAAGTAACTCAACAACACATCACCTTCCTTACCCTTTGGTTGCCCTTTGGAATCTAACTCTATCGTGATTTTTCTACCAAGACTTCTAATTTTATTAACACGATTCATAAGGGTGTTTCTTCTCTTTCCTTTCTCATCGGGATTTAATGCTAATAGTCGTCTAGGTTTCTTTTTAATATCGTCGCTAGAAGTAGTAGTAGTTGTAGTCGACATTGAATCTATAAACACAATTCAAAATACAATTTCAAACACAAAATATATATCAATGCGTCTAAACTAATTATTCATTCCAAACACAAAATAAATGTCAACCTAAACCATTCCAAACACAAAATATATTTGAATGTGAATCTAAACTAGTTACCAATTTCAAACCAAAAATAGTAGTAAAAAAAACTAACCGTTGAGGGACGAGGTGAATTAACCGGGAGAGGGAGACGTCAAAATGAAGATGGAGGGCGGAGTGAAGGAGTGAGAGAGGGAGGGCGGAGTGAGAGAGTGAGGAGTGAGGAGTGAGGGAGAGGGAGGGAGGAGTGAGAGAGTGAGGGGGGATGGAGGGCGGAGTGAGAGAGTGAGGAGGGAGGGAGAGGGAGGGCGGAGTGAGAGAGTGAGTAGGGATGGAGAGGGAGGGCGGAGCGAGAGTGAGGGAGTGAGGGAGTGAGGAGGGATGGAGGAAGAGGGAGTGAGGAGTGAGAGGGTAAGGGAGTGAGTGAGTAACGGAGTGAGGGAATGAAGGACGGAGTGAGAGAGTGAGTGGCCGGAGTTTTGAGTCGCCGGAGGTTTTGAGTCGCCGGAGAATAGAAGCTTGAGAGAAAATGAGTTTGAGTTTTGAGAGATATTGAGTTTTGAGAGAAAATGAGAGTCAAAATGAAGAATGAAGAAGAAGAAGTCGAAAGTTAGTTTTGGGCGAAATTTAGGCGGGGTTATGAAAAAGTTAAAGTTTTCCCGAAATTTTAACATCCCACAACCCTTACACTAAGGGTTGTGGGATCCGCGCCGCGGCGACGGCTACCAGTGCCGCGGCGCCGCTGAACCCAGAAAGCGGCGCCGCGGCACTGGTAGCTGTCGCCGCGGCGCTTATGACTTCCCGAGAGCTCCAACTCTCGGGTGCTCTCGGGAAGTCACAGTCGCCGCGGCGACAGCTACCAGTGCCGCGGCGCTGCTGAACCCAGAAACCAGGGCCGCGGCCCTGGTAGAAGTCGCCGCGGCGCCTATGACTTCCCGAGAGCTCCAACTCTCGGGAAGTCACCTGTGCCGCGGCGACGTCTATCAGTGCATGAAAGAAACATCTTCCATTCGTTTGAGGCATGGTAAGAAAACTGTTTTTCTTGGTCATAGAAGATTTTTACCGAGAGATCACTCGTATAGAAGGTTGAAACAGGCATTTGATGGAAATACGGAAGAACGACCCCCTCCTAGAATATTGTCTGGTGAAGATGTCTTCGAAATGGTTAAAAATGTTAATGAAGTGCTCGGTAAAAGGAAGCGGCGTGCTAGTACTAAAGAGTCGTTCCAAGAGAATCCTTGGAAAAAGAAATCAATTTTCTACGACCTTCCGTATTGGAAAACATTATATGTTCGGAATTGTCTGGATGTTATGCATATTGAGAAAAATGTATGTGAATCTTTCATCGGTACGCTACTTGATGATCCAAATAAATCGAAAGACGGAATAAAATCTCGAATGGATCTCAAGGAAATGAATATAAGAAGCGTTTTGCATGTCGACGAGCAGAATGGAAAAAAAACAAAAATACCACCGGCAAAGTATACTCTATCTCGGGAGGAGAAAAAATAATTGTGTAAGTGGTTTGAATCTATCAAAGTCCCGGATGGTCATTCTTCAAACTATAAAAGGTTCGTATCTTTAAAAGATCTCAAACTTATTGGAATGAAGACTCACGATTGTCATGTGTTACTACAACAAATGTTACCGCTTGCTTTGCGGGGCATTTTGTCAAAAGATGTGAGGTTCGCAATTTCCAAAATATGTGTATTCTTCAATTCGATATGTTCAAAGGTCATTGATCCAACTCGGTTAGAGGCGATGCAATCGGAAGTTGTGAAAACTATGTGCTTGTTGGAAATGATATTCCCACCATCATTTTTTGATATCATGGTTCATCTAATTGTTCACTTGGTACGTGAAGTGAAATTATGTGGACCTGTGTTTTTACGGTGGATGTATCCAATCGAGCGTCGACGACTTACAGAGTCTATAATGACTCTGTAAGTCGCCGACGCCGCGACGACTCGTACTTGGGCCGCGGCGCCGATGTTCCCACAACGGATATACATCCGTTGTGGGACCTGGTGCCGCGGCTATAGGATATAGGGCCGCGGCGCCGTGTTAAATTTATAGTAAAACTTCGTTAAAACCTATCAAAAACTTTGTTTTACAAATAAACAATTTAATGTCTGCATACTTTAGTTCCTTACTATCGTAATTCATACAAACAAACAATATTTTAAATAAACATCAATAAAACAAACATATTAATTCTTAAAATCTCAAGTCTCGTAATTTAAACAAAGAAACAAACATAATTTAAATAAAGAAAGAAACATAATTCAAACTAATAATTCAAACTGAGTCTTTAAAATGAATAAAAAAGCATAAGCTAGTTGTTGTTGTCGTTGTCGTTGTCGCGTCGTGGTGGTGCTCCTGGAGGACGTGGGAATTCGGACGGCCATTCTGGGGATGAATGTGGTAAGTACTCGTACTGGGGGTACGGAGGAAATCGCCACGCTATCTGGTTGTTTATGTCCAACCGACCGATGACATCGTTGAACGCCTCGTATGACATGGCGTTGTACTCCCCTTGCTGTTGTTGGTAATGTTGAAAATTTTGATTCTCGGCAACGAGGTAGTGGTTGGTGTGAGCGATATACTCTAGCATCGGATCTCGCACCGGAGGTGCGGGTAGCTCAAGTACCGCCGCTCTACGCGGTCGTGGCGGTGGTGCCTCCTCCTCCTCTTCAGCTGCCTCGTCCTCATCCGCCGCCGCCTCCTCCTCTCGAATCTTGTACCGATCGATGATTGACTTCGTGATGGCCCCATTGGACCTTTGATCGTGTCCTGCCTCCCAATTCTCACGCCCGCTCTCATACAAAGGCCAGTGATGATCGACGGATACGGTAGACCGGTCTTCTTAGCCTTGTAATCAACACTCCTCATCCGACTCGAGATGAATCGACCAATGTTTATCTTGAGTCCCTTCACGATGCAGTACAATATTTGTATGCGACCCTCGTCGAGGCTGGAAAAATGCGTGATCGGGAATATGCGAGCGCACACAAAGTAAACCCATTCTTTGGCAATCCTACAAAAACAAAATTCAAAGCACAATTATATTTCAATTCATTTCAAATTATAAAAAAAATCGTTAAATAATTACGTACTTTGTGAGTTGATCACGATGCAAGACCTCTCTTCCCTTCTCCGTCGTCCAACCTTGGTTCGGGAGGCACAATAAACTCGCCATCTCTGCCTTATCTGCATGACGTACATATTGAATGTATTCCTCCGTCTCGAAAGGAATGTTAGGAGTTTGAAGATAAGCGTTGATCGCCTCGGTACTCATGTTTACCTTCACTCCGCGAACCGTGACGATGTTATTAATTGCATCCGGTAGGTTCGCGTAAAATTCCTTCACGATGGTGATATTGCCATCGCACGACGGAGGACTGCAAAATTCTCCCCAACCATAGGCGTCGATGAAGTTGTGGATTTGTTGGCCAATGTCGAATCCATCCCGGGGGACACTAAATCCCCTCTCCTGGATTACGGAGCGCTTAACGAGCAACTCGTAGCGATCCTCGGCTTGTTGAGACGTGAATATCACCGACTCGTAATGTTCTTCTTCTTCACTTTCCGACGATGAAGAAGACTCCACAATTTTTCGGGAACGCTTTGAAGTTGCGACCTTAGCTTTGCCCTTGGCGGCACGAGTAAATTTCGGAGGCATTTTAACCTAATATAAACATAAACAGAAACACAATAAACTTATTTCAACATAAACGCAAACTATCAACCTACAATTTCAACATTAACAAAAATTATAAACATAATTTCAACATAATCTACAATTTCAACATAAACGTAAACACAAACACAATTTTAACATTTACAATTTCAACATAAAAACATAAACATAAACACAATTTCAACAATTTCAACAATATTTTCAAAATAAACATAAACACAATTTCAACATTTTCAACAATAATTTCAACATATAAACGCAATTTCAACATAAACATAATTTTGGATTCTATTCACAATAACAACAAATTCGGATTCAATTCACAAACATCTAAACCTAAACTCAAACAAACCTACAAATCTAAACCAAAACAAATCTATAAATCTAAACATAAACGAGAGGGACGGATTCTATTCACAATAGCAACAAATTCGGATTCAATTCACAAACATCTAAACCTAAACTCAAACAAACCTACAAATCTAAACCAAAACAAATTTATAAATCTATACTTAAACAAATCTAACAATTATCTAAACCTAAAAAAATTAAAATTCATCAAAACCTAAACATGGAAGAGGACGAATTTACCTTGGAAATGTGGAAGAGGAAGTGAGACCGGC
Source organism: Urtica urens (assembly GCA_958296335.1). Taxonomy (NCBI): domain Eukaryota; kingdom Viridiplantae; phylum Streptophyta; class Magnoliopsida; order Rosales; family Urticaceae; genus Urtica; species Urtica urens. The sequence continues at coordinate 30,221,290 of OY282520.1, forward strand.
GGCGACGTGAAGGCGCGGGAGAGAGGCGGCGAGGTGAAGGCGCGGGAGAAGGCGGCGACGTGAAGGCACGGGAGGGAGCGGCGACGTGAAGGCACGGGAGGGAGCGGCAACGTGAAGGCGCGGGAGCGGCGACGTCAAGGGGAAGGAGGGGCGATGAGGAATCGGGACAGACTCGGCCAAAATTGGTTTTGGGAGAGAAATGGATTTTGGGTAAAGTGAAAAAACCCGAAAAATTCGAATTTATACACAGATTTCGCCGCCGGCGCCATGCAAAATTTTTTGCCCAGATCGTGTCTGGGCAGCGGCGCCGCGGCACCACATGACGTCGCCGCGGCGCTGCCTCCCACACCGAATCTATATAACCGGTGTGGGAGGCTGCGCCGCGGCGACGTCATGTGGTGCCGCGGCGCCGCTGCCCAGACACGACCTTTTCCCACACCGGATCATTGTATTCGTTGTGGGACGTCGCGCCGCGGCCCTATTTGCCGTCGCCGCGACACTTGTCCCACAACGGATCTTTTAAGGGTTGTGGGACCTTTTATATCAATTATAATTAAACAACTCTTAGAACAATGGTTGTAGAATAAGCTAGTTTGCACAACCGATAATTATAAAGGTTGTGGAATACCTGAAATCAAGCTTTTCCCACAACCCTTAATTGTAAGGGTTGTGGGATCTCGAAGTCCACAACCCTTAGTAATAAGGGTTGTGGAAAGTCCGTTGTGGGATCCAACATTTGTACTAGTGTTCCGAGCTCCACGAGAGGCTTTCCATACCTGGTTTGCCACGCTAGGTGCACAAAAGAAGTCCAAATCCTACCTTTGGACAATCAGACAAAAGCTCGGCGAAAGCCTTCGCCAGTGCTTGGCTCGATTTACCGAGGAGTCCCACAAGTCGAAGACTTCGATGATTGAAATGCCATAGTCGCCATTAAAGAGGGCACCGAACCCAACGACTTTAGAAAGTCGATTGAGGGGAGGGCTCTGAGGGATATGGCCAAAATTATGGCGTTTTCCAGGACACAAATGGGGTTGAGGTGTACCTCAACGGCAGGACGAGCGAGGGGCACGACAATCGCCCTCGTACCGACGACCGCCCCGATACTCATGGCAAACCGGGGACAAACAATCACGTCATCAACGACGACCCCCTCCCAACAGTTCCTTAACCCAACAGTTCCTTAAGCACAAGTTTACTTCTCGGTACTGTATTTTTCATATAGTCTTCTTCCAGAACCCTAGCGTTCGTGCTGACAAACGTTTTCTGATCAGCAACACTATAGAAGATGTACCCTTTTCTTTCCTTGGAATATCCCACTAAAATGCAGACCTCTGAACGACTAGCCAACTTGCTGGTCTTTTGTCTTAGGACATGTGCTAGACAACCGCAGATGCGAATGTGGTGTAAGATAGATTTTTTTACCACTCCATCTCTCATAGGGAGTACCAGGTACCGTCTTGGAAGGAACCTGGTTCAGAATGTAAGCTGCCGTTTCCAGGGCATATCCCCATAACGAGTTAGGAAGTGATGAGTAACTCATCATCGATCTAACCATATTTATTAGAGTTCGATTCCTTCTCTCTGACACTCCGTTTTGCTGCGGGGTGCCAGGTGCCGTAAGCTGAGAATGAATGCCTTCTTCTCTAAGAAAGTCTTCGAACTCTCCAGACAAGTACTCTCCCCCTCGATCGGATCGAAGGGTTTTGATCTGTTTCTCCATTTTCTTCTCAACTAAAGCCTTATACATTTTGAACAATTCAAAAGTATCCGACTTGTGCCGCATAAGGTAAACATGACCAAACCCGGAGTAGTCAGCAGTGAAGGTTACAAAGTATTCGTAACCTCCCCTTGCCTAGATGTTTATTGGCCCACATACATCACTATGTATGAGTTCCAATACATGCATGGCTCTTAGACCCTTTGAAGAGAAGGGTCTCTTCCTCATCTTGCCTTCGAGACAGGATTCACACGTAGGAAGGCTCCCCACGGTCAGAGACTTTAAAGGACCATCCTTCATTAGTCTCCTAATCCTATCTAGGCCAATATGTTCAAGACGTAAGTGCCATAGATATGTATCGTGCGTTTCATCAGTATGAAACGTCTTACGCTTCTTAAGTGAATCACTATTCACTTCGGTGTCCAAAATTGTCGGTTCAACGGGATACAAATAATAAATAGAATCCACTCATTGAGCTTTAGTAATAAATGAATCATCAATATAAATCTCAATACCATTAATAATTTTAAAACTGAATCATTGTTCTTCTAAATGACCAAATGAAATCAAATTATTGAAAAAATCCAGAACATAATAAACATTATTCAATAACAAAGTTTTATTTCCAAACTTGAGCTTTATGGTCCCGACAGATCTTGCTCCGACCTTCGTTCCATCACCCTAGTTGAATTCAAACTCCAAGTCGCTCAAGCTCTTGATTTTCCTGAAACCATTCAAATTACATACAACGTGGTCAGACGCCCCGCAATCTAGGATCCAGGGCGATGCCGTGCACTTATTATAACATGCTTAAGTAACTAAAATCATACATTTCCCCTTGACACTCTTGAGGCAGGTAGGACAAATCCTCCGCCAGTGGCCAACTACTCCGCAATGGGGACACTTTTGCTCAGACTTGTCCACCTTTGCGATGCCTTTTCCCTTAGCATCTAGGGCCTTCTTGTAAGGCTTCTTGGAACCTGGTCGGTTGGCGTTTTTTGGTCTTTTCATCATCCTCTTAGAACCAGAGGTCGAGGCTCTGTGTTTAACAGCATTGAGCTCTCCCGACTTCTTCTTGTTCTTAGGGAGAAGTTCCTCGGCAGTCTGCAACTACTTCATGAGCTTAGGCACTGAGTAACTAAACTTGTTCATGGAGTAGTTCAGACGAAAGCTATTAAAAGATTCCGTTAGAGTCTCCAAGATCATGTCAATCTTGGTTTCTCCGTCAATCTCTGAACCAAGGATCTCCATATCGTTCAGGTGACCCATGATCAATAGCATGTGTTCCCGGACGGAAGATCCTTGCTTCATTCTAGAGTTCATGAAACTGCGGATAGCTTGCTGCCTTGCCTGACGCCCATGACATCCGAACATCTCATGAAGATTGTACAGGATTTCATATGTTGTGGAGATGTCTCGATGAGATTGTTGCAACACATTGCTCATCGATGCCAAAATGTAGCATCGAGCAATCTCATCAGATCTCATCCACGCATCGAAGACATCCTTGTCTTCCTTACTTGAGTCAGCACTCGGAGCAGGAGGACATGGGGTCGTGAGAACATACTTGTGCTTCTCCACCGTCAATACGATGTCGAGGTTACGTTTCCAGTCAACGTAATTCTCACCCTCGAGTTTATTCGAACTCAAAATCGTTTGTAGTGGGTTAAAAGACATAATGCTGAAAAACAGAAATAAAATAAATAACTTTAGTATGTGCTACTTTTTCGAATTATATGCATGCATGAACAATCCTAATATGGTGAGGAAAGCGTTAAATAATTCATGGTATTATGACCAAAAATAGTTAATTACTTTTCCTATGGGGAAACCGTAATTAATTTCCTTTCATAGTCGTGACACATCACTATTTAGCTTGAACCATCCAAGAAGTCACAACTTCCAGTTCTTACTAATTACCATAAACTTTTGGTCACTTATTTTTAATGCAGGGCCTCTATGTGAGGATTACTTTAAAACATAAGCCTAAGTGTGCAACCGTCACGTGGGTCTTTACTCAAGTCACTTTGAAGACGGTTCACCTATGTGGAGACCCCGCTTCATCGTTTCTCTTTAAGACTTAGTTCTTAACAGTGTTATTACCTAGATACTTTCGACGTACTCCCATCGAAGGGAAGGCCACTATTTTTGACTCTTAGTTCATCACGTATCTAGTTAATGATACTCGTGTTGGGGACCTTGGGTTGCTTCAACGAGAAACAACCCTCCTACTTAGTTTTTGCAAAGAATCGAATTCTTTTAAGAACAGTTTAAAATTTTATAACTCATTACTCAATTAGAAACTATATTAACAATTCATGTTATTATGATGTTGGCGTTCTATCCTATATGAAATGTGAGATGCTATGCAATGAGAATAAATAATTTAAGACATAAAATATTTAACTTGTTAAATGACCCATTTCTAAAATACAACCCAAAGAAAAATTAAAAGAAAAATTAAAAGAAAAATTAAACTCTAAAATCTTCTAGGCAAGGGAAACTCTTGACGCGTCGTCGGATGTCTCGGGTTAGCCCCCACACGTTCACCAACTTGCGGCCAATCCCGAGGTTCTGTCTCCAAGCTTCTCGTCGACAAATTACAATAAAATAAATTTACAATTTAAATGTCCTCGCAAATTGAGGCTCACAATTTAAATAAATAAATTAAAAATCCGGGACGATAACCGGAAACAAAATCCTAGGGCCATATTAAATGAGGATCCATCCATAAACACAAAAACACAATTCAAGCATTCACAATGCAATAAATAATCATACAAAAACGCCAACACCAACTAGTCAAACAAATTTCAAAACTACTCATTAAACCTAAATTTTAATGCCTTTTATTAGCTCTGATACCATTTTGTTGGAATTAATTTAACAATTAAAACAATTTAATTATATTACACATCCTATGTGGCGGAAAATATAATTGATCTAATATATTAAAACTAATTTTAATATATATAAACAACCTAAGGCATTAAAATTTAGCTACATGTTCAATAAAAATTTTATTAAATCAAACACTCAACAAATAAATTACTAAGAACCTATATAAACAATTTATATGTAATTAGCAATTTAAAATTGTTGAGAATACTTACAATTAAGGATAATAAATTATCTCGACGTTGCTCGCTATTGTCGGAAGGCCACACCGAAACACCGTCGGAATTCAGCCTCGTCGGAATGCCCTGGGAGCTGTTTCACCGGACTGGGAAGAGCAGGGTCGCCGGAGTGGGAGCTCGCTGTATTGGGAGCCTTCAAGAGACTCACCGGATTGGGCTCGCCGGAATGGAGGACTTCGCCTGACAGGAGACCCTCCGGATAGGAGACCTTCGTCGGACTGGGAGCTCGCCTGACAGGTGACCTTCGCCGGAATGGACTCACCGGGCTGGAAACCCTCACCGGACTGGGAACAAGCGCCTAACAGGAGACCTTCACCAGATGAGAAAGTCGCCGGACAGGTGACCCTCGCTGGACTGGGACCTTGACGCCTTCGCTGGACTCTAAGGGGGACGTCGGAATGGAGATCTTTGCCGGATTGGAATATGGGAAGGATTCCGGCCGGTAGGAAGCTTCAAAAACCTTTAAAAACATTTCTAAACCAATATGATGAGATCTAGAGGGTGGGCTCTCAAGAACTCTTGGGAATTAAAACAAAAAAAAGGAAAAACAATTTCTCTTTGTGAAGTTCTCATAGATATGAAATTCATGTACAAGATTGTTGAGATGCAATATTTATCACCTCGTGCTTTATTACTTGGATTGTGAATAAATGAATTGCGCAGTATCCAAAATTAAGTAGCGACTTTATTTGGATGAAATAATGTGACTTGTTAGCTCCTCGTCAATACATTGTTTCTAACTTATTCACAAGTAACAAATGAGTTGAGGAAATAACATCTAGAAGGGTAAAATGGTATATTTATAAATCCCAACTAGTTGATAATAATAATGTAGAGTAAATATTGATAACATTCAATGGATCCATTCAATATAATTAAGTTGAATTTGAGTAGAAAATAAATTCTTTTGAATCGAGAGATTCTCAATGTCAACTCTTTAGTGGAGTCAGTTGACATTAATCTAATGCTCGGAATAGGTTTGTGAACTTTTGATATAAAAGCTCAAGCTTTGTTCATTTTGATCCATAAGATCACTATTACAGGTCATTAGAGTAGGATTGTTAAACTAGAAGCTAAGTCAGAATAAGTTCAAATGTTGAACTAGACATTTTTTCGTAAATTTTTTAAAGGGTATTTTTGTTGACATGGACATAAAATGATATGAATGTCAAAATAAGATTTTGAATATTTTCATATGATGAAAATATAAATTATTCTCTAAAGCCGAAAAGTCGTTTAAGGCATTACAAAATTAATTTCGTTATTTGTGCAATAATAATTCTACAATGGGTATTTTAAGAATTGTCTCAAAATAAATAAGGAAGCATCTAGATTCCCCTTCCCAAGTTATAAAATTCGGCCAAAAAACATAAAAGATGAGAGTTTTATTTCCCTTTAATTATAAGGATAATTACCCAAAAGGAAAAGGGAAATGAATTTCCTTGAGAAAAAAACAAATGTGCTAAGTGAGAAAACAAATTTCCTCACTAATGCACAATGTATGGCCGGCCATCTTAGGAGAGAAAGGGGAAGAGAAAATCAAATATTGATTGATGAATGCATTATTCTTTCAAGAATGCATAATTGATCTTTATTGATTTTTCCTTCTCCTATAAATAGAGCCTCACATAGAGATGTGAAAACAAGGTTTTTTCCTTGCTCTTTCTTGCATAGTGGCCGACCCTCTCTCTCTCCTCTCTCTCTAAAAATTCTCATTTTGTTTTTGCACCTACATCCATACTTGATCTAGAGAATTAACTTATGATCCAAGAATTGTTCTTGGTTCATATTGTCTAATTGTGCCCACACACAAATCCTTCTAAACCTGTATAGACTCTTGTAAAAGAAACCTTAGGTTTCTCAAGTTAAAGATTAGAAGTGAAGGAATTGAGCCAAGGAGGAAAATCTAATTTTCTAAAGACGCTTCAAGTTTAAGATACAAGAAAGGTTAGTATTCAAGTACTTTAAATAATGTTTTTAGTTATAACATGTATATGCACTTTGTTTAGGTTAGTAAAAATTGTTTTACTAGTAATTGTTTTTTAATATTTTGTCATTAATTTGTTAATGATAAATTTTTAGTAACCCTAGACCTATTCCAACAGATACACATAATGGGTAATATCGTAAAGTACTCTATGGACTATGTGAAAAATTGTTTTATCACATCAAACAGAAAATATATGCATATGAACAGAGAGAGTCTCAGTATTAGTCATTTTGTGGAATCGACTACTATTAAGAATTAAAAGACGAAAAAAAGGTTTGTGAACTTTTGAGTCCAATCTTTATTCTAAAGCTTCGTTCATGTGGGTGCATAATGTCTAAATGATAGACACTAGGAAGAGATTAAATGAACAAGAATATTAAGAATTACTCATTGAATATAAATTGTGATTTATATCGAGAAAGTTATTTTCTAAGTAGCTTATAAATAATTAGTTATTTATTGTTACATTTATTAGTTGAATAATATAGTATTATTATATTGATAATAATACACTTGAGTAATTCAAATAAATAAAAGAAGAAAATAAATAATTTCTCATTTCGTACTTATTTGAAAAGTATGAAATTATTTAATGATATGTCATTATTAATAAATGAGAGTTCTAAATAAATTGAATTTAGAAATAAATAAAAAGAATTTGGGAATAAAATAAAAGTGTTTGGCCGAGTATATGAATGAAAGTTTGCTGAAATTTATAAGTGATTGAGTAATGGGTTTGACCCAGTTTAAACCCATTTAACCTGTTTATAAAAGGTTTAAGAAACCCTTATCACTTAACCCTAACCCTAAAATTTTCGGCCAATGACATTCTCCTCTCCCTTTGTTGTTGGGATTGGTGCCCACAAAAAAGATATTAGACATTGAAATACTTTTTGTATTTGATTTTGATGATACATTGATATTAATAAATATTCACTCTTTATTATGTTTGTGTTTATGTATGAATGCTACGCTCTGAAACTGTCATCAACGAAAGGGGTGCTAAGTATAGACTTGATAAGATAGCCCCTTGTGACTAGTTTAAACATTTGTTCGCAATCTTAAGATCGATAGAGCAATTGAATCTAAGTATTGATTGTTAGAAGAATTAATTCCAGAAATGCGGTTTATTACGGTTTTCCCATAAGAAAAGTAATTAACTATTAATGTTCATAATACCATGAATGATTTATCGCTTTCCTCACCATATAAGGATTGTTCCAAGTGAACTTTTGAGTCCGATCTTTATTCTAAAGCTTCATTCATATGGGTCCATGAGGTCTCAATGATAGACACTTGGAAGAGATTAAATGAACAAAAATAATTGATTTGCTCATTTGATATAAATTTTGATTTATATCGAGAAAGTTATTTTCTTTATAACTTAATAAATAATTAGTTATTTATTTTGTTTGTTCATAGAGTATTATTATGTTGATAATAATACACTTGAGTAATTCAATTAAATAAAAGAAGAAAATAAAAATTTCTCATTTCGTACTTATTTGATAACTATGAAATTAATTAATAAAATGTCATTAATAAATGAGAGCTCTAAAATAATGAATTTAGAAACTAATCAAAATTATTCGAGAATGAATAAACAAAATATGGACGAGTATGGGGAGTGATTTGGGCGAAAATAATTAAGTGATTGGGTCATGGGTATGACCCAGATTAAGCCCATTTTAAACTGTATAAATAAAGGCTTAAGAAATCCTAATCACTTAACCCCTAACCCTATTATTTTCAGCATAGCTTCTCTCTTCCCCTGTGTGAGATACTCGGCCGAAATCCCCAACCAAAACGAAAAGGAAAAATCATTTTTCATCTATTGTTGTGTGATCATTTTCTTCCCGAGAGTTCTATTGAGAGCCCACCCTCTCTATCTCGATTTATTCCTCGTGAATTATCATTGACTCAATTTTGTGGTGTTTGGTGTAATTGAATTTTAAAAATTAGTTTTCGGAATTGGTTTTGAAGCCTAGACAGCTTCCTATCGGCCGGATTCCCTTCCAGCATCCAGTCGGGCGACCTGCAGTCCAACAGACCCAATCCGGCGAGAAAATCCCAGCGAAGGCGACCAAGCGTCCTACTCCGGCGAGTCTTCCCTAGTCTGGAAAGCTCTAGTCCGGCAGTACTACGCTCGAAGTCTCCAGTTCGGCGAAGGTTCCTATCTGCGATCCCAGTCCGGCGAACAAGTCCCTGTCCGGTGGGATCTCCAGCAATCTCAGGCGCGCTGATTTCCAGTCCGGCAAGCCCAATCCGGCGAGCCCCTGTCCGGCGTGTCTATGTCCGGCGAAGACGCGTCTTGACCTGTCTCGCAAACTTCTTTCCCATTTTGAACTCGGTATGGCATTCCGGAGTTAGGGAGCAACGCCGAGGTTGTTTACAATCTCAATTGTAAGTTTTTTCTCAATGAATTGGACTGCTAGAAATATATATAAATTGTTTATGTAGGTTGTTAGTATGTCTTATCGTTGTGCGAAATGTTTTGATAAATTGTTTATCAACTTGTCCATAAATTTTAATGCGTTAGGTTGTTAAATATATTAAAATAGTTTTAATATATATAGATCGAATTATATTTTTCAGCCGCATAGGATGTGTAATATGATTTAGTTATTTAATTTGTTAAATAAATTTCAACACTTGTGATACTCGGCCGAAATCCCCAGAGAGAACAAAAGGAGAGAAAATTGTTTTCTTCCCTTCTTGAGTGATTCCTTATTCCCGTGAGTTCATAGAAGAGCCCACCCTCTCAATCTCAATAATTACTTGTGTATTATTGTTGATTCTTAAATTATGGTGTTTGGTGATTTAATTCTGCAAAACTTTGTTTTTGAGAATTAATTTAGAAGTCCAAACCAGCGAGAGTCATCATGTCCGACAAAGGCTTTCCCGTGCGCGTCCCTGTCAGACAAGGCGCTCCTGTCCGGCGAGGATCGAGGCGCGCTCCAGTCCGACCAGCAAGTCTCCCTGTCCGATGAGAGCTGCAGGCGCGCTCCCTGTCCGGCGTCCCTTCCAGCATCCAGCGAAGCCCCACGGGTCCTGTCTCCTGTCCGGTGAGATCTTAGAGAGAATCCCAATCCGGCGAGGATCCCCAGCTTGTCCCTTCTGACCGGCCAGCGTGCGTCTATGAAATCCAACGAGGCTTCTTCAACAGTTTGACATGGTTTGGCCTTCCGGAGATAGCGAGTAACGTCGGTATTGTATACAATCTCTATTGTAAGTATTTCTCAACAAATTGAATGCCTATAAATATATAAATTGTTTATATAGGTTGATAGTGTGTTCAATTGTTGCTTAACCTGTTTTAATAAATTTGTTTATTAACATGTTAATAAATTTTAATGCTTAGGTTTTTTAAATATATTAAAAATAGTTATTAATATATAAGATCTAATTATATATTTCCGCCACATAGGATGTGTTATATAATTAAATTATTTAAATTGTTAAATAAGTTCCAACAAATGGTATTAGAGCTAATTAAAGGCATTAAAATTTAGGTTTAATGACTAGTTTTGAAATTTGGTTGACTAGTTGGTGTTGGCCTTTTTTGTATGATTGTTTATTGCATTATGAATGTTATAAATTTTGTGAATGTGTTTGTGCATGAATCATCATTTAATATGACCCTAGGATTTTATTTCCGGTTATCGTCCCGGGTTTTATTTTATTTAGTTAAATTGTGAGCCTCAATTTGTGAGGATATTTAAATTGTAATTCGACGACGAGAAGACAAGCGAGGCAGCACCTCGGGGTTGACCGCACATTGGAGAACTTGTGGGGGTTAACATGAGACGTCCGATGACGCGTCACAAGTCCCCTTGGGCGGATTCTTACTTGAAGATTAAATAGTTTAATTTTCATTTTATTTTTCCTATTGGGTTATATTTAGAAATGGGGCATTTAGTGAGTTAAATATTTTATGCTTTAAATTATTTAAACTCATTGCATATCACCTCATATGTCATATAGGATATAACGCCAACATCATTTTATAAATTAATTGTTCATATAGTTTATAATTAATAAAGTGTTATAACAATTGTAAACTGTTTAAAAGAATAGGATTCTTTGCAAAAACTAAGTGGGAGGGTTGTTTATCGTTGAAGCAACCCAAGGTCCCTGACACGAGTATAATTAACTAAATATATGATGAATTAAGAGTCACACATAATGGCCCTCCCTTCATTGGGAGTACTTCAGAAGTATTTAATTAATCGTACTGTTACGAACTAAGTCTTAAAGATGAACGATGAATCGGGGTCTCCACATAGGTGAACCGTCTTCAAAGTAACTTGATTAAAGACCTACGTGTCGGTTTCACACTTATGTTTTAAAGTAATCCTCAGGTAGAGGCCCTGCATTAAAATAAGTGAACAAATGTTTATGGTAATTAGTAAGAACTAGAAGTTGTGACTTCTTGGATGGTTCGAACTAAATAGTGATGTGTCATGACTATGAAAGGCGGCTAATTACGGTTTCTCCATAAAAAATGTAATTAACTATTATTGTTCATAATACCATGAATTTTTTAACGCTTTCCTCACCATATTAGGATTGTTCATGCATGCATATATTTCAAAAAAGTAGCACATACTTAAGTTATTTATTTTATTTATCTTTTAACCCACTACAAACAATTTTAATTTCTAACAAACTCGAGGGTGAGATTACGTTGATTGGAAATGTAACCTCAACATCGTACTGCCAGTGGAAAAGGATGCCTACGAGTGCTGACTCGAGTAAGGAAGACAAGGACGCCTACGATGCGGTGATGAGGTCTGACGAGATTGCTCGATGCTACATATTGGAATCGATGAGAAATGTGTTGCAACAATCTAAACGAGACATCCCCACAACATATGAAATCCTGTTCAATCTCCATGAGATGTTCGAATGCCATGGGCGTTAGGCAAGGCAGCAAGCTATCCGGAGTTTTATGAACTGCAGGATGAAGTTAGGATCTTCTGTTCGGGAACACATGCTACTGATCATGGGTCACTTGAACGATGGAGATCCTTGATTATGAGATCGACAGAGAAACCAAGATATACATGATCTTGGAAACTCTGACGGAATTTTATGAAGCTTCCGTCTGAACTACTACATGAACAAGCCCAATTACACAGTGACTAAGCTCATGAACGAGTTGCAGACTGCCGAAGGACTTCTCCCTAAGAACAAGAAGAAGTCGGGAGCGCTCAATGTTACTGAACAGAGAGCCTCGACCTCTGATTCTAAGAGGATGATGAAAAGACCCAAAAATGCAAATCGAGCGGGTTCCAAGAAGCCTTACAAGAAGGCTGTGGATGCTAAGGACAAAGGCATCGCAAAGGTGGACAAGTCTAAGCACAAGTGTCACCATTGTGGAGAGGCTGGCCACTGGAAAAGGAACTGTCCTACCTACCTCAAGAGCGTCAAAGGGAAAGGTATGGGCTTTGTTACTCAAGCTTCTTACACTACAAACAATGCATCACCTAGGATCCTAGATTGGAAATACGACTTTATTGTTGAATAATGTTTATTATGTTTAGGATTTTTACAAGAATTTGATTTCTTTTGGTCGTTTAGAAGAACAAGGTTTCAATTTTAAGATCAATGATGGTATTGAGATATATATTGATGATTATTTTATTACTAAAGCTCAACGAGTAGATTCTATTTATTATTTGTATCCTCTTGAGCCGACAATCTTGGACACCAAAGTGAATAGAGATTCACTCGGGAAGCGTAAGACGTTTCATACTGATGAAACAGACGACACATAGCTATGACACTTACGTCTTGGGATGACCCTTTGAAGTCTCTAACCGTGGGAAGTCTTCCCATGTGTGAATCCTGTCTCGAGGACATGATGACCAAGAAACCCTTCCCTTCAAAGGGTCTCAGAGCCACGGAAGTATTGGAACTCATACATAGTGATGTATTTTGTCCAATAAACATCAAGGCAGGAGGAGTTTATGAATATTTTGTAATCTTCACTAATGACTACTCAAGGTTTGGTCATGTCTACCTTATGTGACATAAGTCGGATACTTTTTAAATGTTCAAAGAGTATAAGGCTTTAGTCAAGAAGCAGACATAAAAACAGATCAAAACCCTTCGAATAGATCGAGGGGGAGAGTAATTGTCTGGAGAGTTCGAAGACCTTCTTAGAGAATAAGGCATTCATTCTTAGCTTACAGCACATGGTACTCCACAACAAAACGGTGTGTTAGACAGAAGGAATCGAACTCTACTAGATATGGTGAGATCGATCATGAGCTACTTATCGCTTCCTAACTCGTTCTGGGGATACGCCCTAGAAAAAGCTGCTTACATTCTGAACCAGGTTCCTGTTGGAATAGGTCTAGTATTTAGAAAAAATTATCATTAATCATATTAATGGCGGAAGATAAAAATTTCTTTTACTAGTAAAACAATTTTACTAACCTAGATAAAGTGCATATACATGTTATAAATTAAAAACATTAGTTAGTTACTTGAATACTAACCTTTCGTGTAGTTTGATCTTTAATGGATCTTGAGAAAGGTTAATCTTCTCTTCTAGCTTGATTCCTTCAAACCTAAACGTGAACTTGAGAAGCCTAAGGTTTCTATTACAAGAATCTATAGAGGTTTTGAAGAATTTGTGTGTGGGCACAACTAAAGACTATAACTCAAGAACAAGTCTATGAGCTATATAGGTAATTTCGCCTAAGTCTAATGTGGACTTAGGTGCCAAAATAAAAGAAGTATTTTGAGAGAGCGAGAGAGAGACAGAGAGGAGAGGGGTCGGCCAAAGAGCATGAATGAGCTTGGAAAAAACTTGTTTTCACATCACTATGTGAGGCTCTATTTATAGGAGAAGGAAAAATCTATAAAGGTCAATTATTCATTAATGAAAGAATAATGTATTCATGCCAAAATATTTGATTTTCCCTTCCCCTTTCTCTTCTAATATGGCCGGCCATACACCTCAAGCAAGGAGGAAATATGTTTCCTCACTTAGCTTATTTATTTCCTTCTCAAGGAAGTTTATTTCCTCTTTTTCTTTTGGGTAATTATCCTTATAATTAAAGGGAAATAAAACTCTCCTCTTGATGCATGTTTTGACCGAAATTCAACCTAGGGGGGAGCTTCTAGATGCTTCCTTATTTCTTTTAAGATAATTCTTTAAATACCCATTGTAGAATTATAATTGCATAAATAACGAAATTAATTTCATAATGCCTTAAACGACTTTTCGGCTTTAGAAAATAATTTATATTTTCCTCATATGAAAATATTCAAAATCTTATTTCGACATTAACATCATTTTACGTCCATGTGGACAAAAATACGCTTTAGACATTTTTTGAGAAAAAGTCTATTTCAACATTTGAACTTATTTGACTTAGCTTTTAGGTTAACAATCCTACTCTAATGACCTGTAATAGTGACCTTATGGATCCAAATGAACAAAGCTTGACCTTCTATACTCGGACTCAAATGTTCACAAACCTTTTCCGAGTTTTAGCTTAATGTCAACTGACTCCATTAAAGAGTTGACACTGAGAATCTCTCGGTTTAAATGATTCAACTTAATTATATTGAGCAGGTCCATTGAATGTTATCTATGCTTACCCTTCATGAATATCACCAACTAGTTGGGATTTATAAATTACCATTTTACCCTTCTAGTTGTTATTTCCTCAACTCATTTAGTACTTGTGAATAAGTTAGAAACAATGTATTGACGAGGAGCTAACAAGTCACATTATTTCATCCAAATAAAGTCGCTACGTCAGTTCATTTATTCACAATCCAAGTAATAAAGCATGAGGTGATATATATTGCATCTCAGCAATCTTTTACATGAATTCCATATCTATGAGAACTTCACAAAGTTGGTTCATAACATTCTCATATCTTAATATCTCACCAATTGGCCTAGTCTAGATCACATAATGGATCTAGAAATTGATTTTCTCAAATGAGAGTATTAATGCTATGAAACGACATGTCTCATTTCAGGATTTAGGTACGCATGATGCAATTCATACATAGTGACCTTGAGATTGAAGATGTTAAATGGTTTGATCTTCTATTGTCTCAAAAGGTGCACTGTTCAATTCAGTATCTTCAAAAGACACAGTGGAAGAACTATATAGTTCCTAACTCTCTATGCCTCGTAACAAGACATCATAGATTCTTCGAACAATCATACTGGGATCAATAGTCTGTTGATTTTGAGATTGCAAATATATCGTTTTAGTCAAACCATGAAGATTTTTTTCACGCAAATGTACAATTGTCTCTTCATACATTGTTAGGTTTGATAAGGACTATAAGACTATTGAATATCATAAATCTTCAATCAAACTAAAAAGAAATGAATGAACGTTTCAACTTTTATTAATTTAGTCAGCAAATTACAATAAGGACTTTATAAAAATTTATATATTACATCAATATGTAAATCAAAAATCTTCTTGTGGGTATCTCTGCCAACAGTTCCATCAAAGACGGTCCTTGGAACACCCTATTTTGAGATGGAGTGGTAGAAAATCTGGTTTACACCACGTTCGCATCTGGGGATGTCCAGCACATGTGGTAAGACAAAAGACTAGCAAGTTAGCTAGTCGTTCAGATGTATGCATTTTCGTCGGATAATCCAAGGATACTAAATGGTACATCTTCTATAGTTCCGCTGATTAGAAAACGTTCGTTAGCACGAACGCTAGGTTTCAGGAAGCAGACTATATGAAGAATTCTGGACCGAGAAGCAGACTTGTGCTTAAGGAAATTTTTGGTGAAATAGGTGGTACTTAACAAGATAGGACAGGTCCTATTCCAACAGTAGAAGAACCATATTCGAAACCAGAGCCTCATGTGCTTCGTCGCAGTAACAGGATTGTACGACAACCTATTTGATACATGGGTATCAGAGAGTCTTTCACTGATGTCGCATATCATGAGGAAGATAATCCAGTATCATTTTCTCAAGCAATGCAGAGTTCCAAAGCAAACCTATGGCATTAAGCCATGAACATTGAAATGCATTCGATATATGTCAACGAGGTTTGGAAGCTTGTAGATCTAACCTGAAGGCATTAAGCCTGTTGGGTGTAAATGGATCTACAAGAAGAAAAGAGGACCAGATGGAAAGCGTTCACACAGAAGTAAGGTATAGAATATGAAGATACCTTCTCGCCAGTCGTGTTGCTAAAGACCATCCATACTCTTTTGTCCATTGCTGCCGCTCTGGATTATGAAATCTGGCAGATGGATGCCAAGACTGCATTTTTAAATGGAAATCTTTACGAGCGCATTTATATGGCTTAACTATACGGGTTCATGGAGAAAGGCCAACATGGCAAAGTTTTTGAGTTTCTGAAGTCCATTTATGGACTAGAGCAAGCATCTAGATCGTGAAATATTAGATTCAACGAGACTGTGAAAGGCTACGACTTTGATCATTCAGTAGATGATCCATGCGTTTATAAGATGATAAACGATGGCAAAGTGGAAAAGTGATCATTCTTAGTCCTATATGTAGATGACATACTCTTCAGTGTGAATGATGTAGGAAAGTTATCACAGGCTAAGATTTGATATTCAAAGCAGTTTGAGATGAAGGATCTAAGAGCAGCGGCTTACATTATGGGAATTCAGATCTTTAGAGAAAAGAAGAACCAAAAGTTAGCACTTTCCCAAGCATCTCATATTGATAAGATCATGGATCGCTTCAGTATGCAAGACTCCAATAAAGGACAGCTACCTTATAGACATGGAGTGCATCTCTCAAGTGAGCATTCTCCCAAGACTCCTCAAGAAGTTGAGGACATGAGACATATTCCTTACGCCTCAGCCATAGTAAGTCTCATGTATGCTATTCTTTTCACGAGGCGAGATATTTTCTACTTAGAAGGATTGGTGAGTAGGTTTCAGTCAAACTCTGGACCCGAGCACTGGGTTGCTGTCAAGCATGTTCTCAAGTATCTTCGGAGAACGAGAAAAGTGGTGACCTGAATATGACGGGATATACTAACTCCAATTTTCAAGCGGATAAAGATTCCAGGAAGTCCACATCAGGGTGTGTGTTCACCCTGAATGATGGATCCGTGGTCTAGAAGAGTATCAAGCAATCTTGCGTTGCTGACTCTGTTGAATTTATTTAAAAATTTAAACAATTTAATTATATTACACATCATATCTAGCGGAAATATACAATTTAGATCTAGCATATTAAAACCAATTTTCATATGTTTAAACAACCTAGGCATTATAATTATTTACATGTTCATGAACAATTTATTAAAACATGTCACTCGATATTTAACCGTACTAACAATCTATATAAACAATTTATATAATTTTAGCAGTCCAAATTGTTGGGGAAAAACTTACAGTTGAGATTATAAATAATCCTGACGTTGGTCGCTATATTCGAAATGCCACACCAAGTCCAAAAGTGGAATGAGGCTTGTCAGACAGGATTGAACGGGGGCTCGCAGGACAGGGAAGTCACGCCGGTCTGGAGGCACGCTAAACACCTTGCCTGACTGGGACCTGGGCGCTTTCGCCAGACTGGAACCTGAAGGAGGCTCGCCGGACATGAGGTTGGTCGGACTGGGCGCCGGATCGGACTGGGCGCTTGGTCGGACTGGAGCCTGGTCGGACAGAAGCTGGTCACCGGACTGGAAGACCTGCTGGGAATCTCGCCGGACAGGGTGCCTGGCAGGGAGCCTTCCCGGACTGGACGCCTGGTCTCTGGATAGGACTCGTTGGGTGCCTAGTCATCGGATTGGACGCCCAGAAAGGATCCGGCCGGCTGAGAAGGCTGAGAACCTTTTTTGCTTTAAAAACAAATCCAAAATTTCATAAATTCCAGAATGAAAACATCAAACACCATAAAAATGAATCATTGATAATTCACTTAGATTATCGTGAGAATGTGAGAGTGGACTTTAATGAACAAAGGGAATCAAGCAAACTCTCGAGACGGGAATGAAAAACAGTTTTTCTTCCTTGGTATCTATGGAGATTTCGGCCAAGTATCACAAGATAAAGGGAGAAAGGGTTTTGGCCGAAAATCACCAAGGCAAGAGTTAAGTGATTAGGGTTTCCTTAAGCCCTTTTATATACAATTAGATGGGCTTAAGTTAGGTCAACCCTTAAACAACCCATTTGACATTCTAGGTCATCTGCCCTCCTTATCCTCGTCCATACGCTTTTAATTTATTCCCAAATTCTTTTTATTTATTTCTAAATTCAATTAATTTAAAACTCTCATTTATTAATGACGTTTCATTAAATAATTTGATTCTTATCAAATAAGTACGAAATGAGAAATTATTTATTTCCTTCTTTTATTTATTTGAATTTCTCAAGTGCATCATTATCAATATAATAAAACTCTATGATTCAATAAATAAATGTAATAATAATTAACTAATTATTTATTAAGTTACTATGAAAATGATTCTGACAATAGAAATCATAATTTATATTAAATGAGTAAATCAATTTGTTAGTTCATACATTCTTTTCTAAGTGTCTATCAGTGAGACCTTATGGACCCATATGAACGAAGATTTAGAATAAAGATCGGACTCAAAAGTTCACAAAAAATTTCCGTCTTTCAACTCTTCATATTGGTCGATTCCACTAAACGACCAATAATGACACTCAATCGAAAATAATCTGTTCATATCTGTTCATACGCGTATATTTTCCGTTTGATGTGACAAAATAATTGAGCGTTGAGCGGGGTGAGAGCTTCTCCTCGAAATTGGTCATCGAAAAGCCTTCTTGGCCTGGACGAGGGATCGTCGCGGATGTTCCTCCCTCGTTTGCCCCGAATATCAGAGTGATCATTGAACAGGGGGCGGCTGCTACGCCCAACATTCTTTCTGCAGTTGAGGTAGTCCTAAACTCCCATGTGTGTCCTGGCACATGCCATGAGCTCAGCCATATACATCGGGGCCCTTCCTACAATCGACTTTAAAAAGTCACTTGGTTCGGCGCCCTCGGTAATGGCGACTATGGCATCTCGGTCGTCGAAGTCGTCGACCTTGTGGGATTTCTCGTTGAACCGAGCGGGGTATTGGTTAAGGCTCTCGCGCGAATTTTGCCTGATTTTCCTAAGGTATGATTTGGACTTCTTATGCGCCACTAAGGTGGTGAATCGGGCGAGAAAAGCGTCCCAAAGAGCTCGGAATGAGCTGATACTCCCAGGCTTCAGGCTTCTGAACACTAAAAAAAACGATCAAGTCAATGTCAGGCTGAATGCCTGACAAAGTGTTGCGTCCGATTGCCCTTGCATCATCATCCAGATTTCATAGTGCTAGATGTGGAAATTGGCGTCAGAATGCCCGTCATACGAAGGGACGACGGGAAGTTTGAACCCCCCTTCTAGGTGGTTTTGCGTGCACTACTTCCGTGATTGGCGAGTATGATCCCTCTAGACCGTTGTACAGTCAAGAGCCCCCTGAGCCAGCTTCCCGAACCTCGATGATCTGATTCAAGAGTCCTTGAATTATGGTGATAACCTCGAGCCCTTTAGCAGCCCCTGCAATCGGTCCCACTAACTTGGGTGTTAGAATTTATTTAACAATTTAAACAATTTAATTATATTACACATCCTATGTGGCCGAAAAATATAATTAGATCTATCTTATTAAATTATTTTTAATATGTTTAAACAACCTAGGCTTTAAAATTTATTGATATGTTAATAAACAATTTATTAAAGCACGTTTAGCAACAATTGAACACACTATCAACCTATACAAAAAATTTATATATATAAAGCTCATCCATTTCCTTAGGAAATACTTACAATAGAGATTGTGAACAATCCCGACGTTGCTTGCTATCTCCGGAAGGCCACACCAAAGTAAAACGAGGAAGAAGGCTTGCCGGATTATCCTAGACGCACACTGGCCGGTCAGGGGGAACAGGGTCTCCAGACAGGGCCTTCGCTGACCTGGGGAACACACTGGGACTCACCGGACTGGGATCAAGCGACAAGACCTGCTCGCCGGACTGGGACACCTTCGCCGGACTGGGACCTGGACGCTTCCGCCAGATTTGAACCTTCGCCGGATTGGGATTCTCACCGGACTGGAGCGCCTGACTGGGGTATCACCGGACATAAATTATCGCCAGACTGGAGGAGCGCGGGACCTGGGCGTCGAACTGGAAGAACGCAGGAGGATCTGGCCGGCCGAGAATGGCCGGGAGCTTTTGGGACTTAAAAAATAATTCTAAAAAAGAACAATTTTCAGAATTAGAAACACAAAACACCAAAATTTCGGAATCAATAATAATACACGAGGAATTCAATGAGATTGAGAGGGTGGGCTCTTTTATGAACTCTCGGGAATAAGGAATTACTCAAAAGGGATGAAAACAATTTTCTGTCCTTTGTTCTCTCTAGGAACACTACTACAAAATATACCTTTAGAAGCGACGGGGGGAATTAGAAGCGACATTTTAGCATTAGAAGCGAACGTAAACACCTTGAATTTTCTCGAAAAATGAAATTTTTGTCATTTAGAAGCGACTAGTTGCTTCTAATTGTCCGAGTCGACATATTAGAAGCGACAAGTCGCTTCTAAAGACCAAAATTATTGGCTCACACTCTCCGCGCCAAATATTTTAGTATGTTTGGGCATTAGAAGCGACTAGTTGCTTATAATGCCCAAATTATTTTGCTCCAAAACACTTCCGCTAAAATTTCACTAAGTATGGAAAATTGGGCATTAGAAGCGACTAGTCGCTTCTAAAACCCAAATTATTTGGCTCCAAAACCCTTCAGCCAAAATTTCACCTACGGGGACATTAGAAGCGATATTAGAAGCGACTAGTTGCTTCTAATACCCCCACTTACCAAAATGTCGTTGTTTTGGTTTTGGAGGACATTAGAAGCGATTAGTCGCTTCTTATGTCGCTTCTAATGTTTTTAGGGCTTTAAAGCACCTGAACTTCCCCCTCCCTCCCCCATTTCTCCTCCCCTTCGAAAATCTCATCCTCTCTCCCTGCCCTCCGAATTTCTGCCTCACCCAACCCTCTGCCCGCCTGCTCCGTCGTCCCTCCTCCCTCCCTCCCTCTCTCCCGTCCATCCGGCCGCCCTCCCTCCCCTCCGCCCTCCCTCTCTCTGCCCAACCCTCCTCCCTGCTTCCTCCCCTCTCCGGCCGTCCCTCCTCCCTCCCTCCTCTCTCCGGCCGTCCCTCCTCCTTCCGTGCCCCTGCCTTTCGCCAAGCTCCGCCACTGCCTTCGGACGAGCTCCGCCTATGTGCCTCCGTTTCCGCTTGCACCTCTGCCTCCGGTTCTCCGGCCGGCCTGCTCCTCTTCGCTGCATCAGATAAGTTTCTTCGTTGTTGCAGCCGTGTGTATGTCCCGATCTTGATATTTAATTTTTTTAGTTTCAGCCCTCCTGCGGCAAGAACTCGCTGCACTCCGATCTCCGCCCCGTCGTCTACCGGCGAGCTCTCCTCCGACCCTCTCTCCGTCATTGCAATCGGTAAGTTTTAAAGGTTTAGTATTTAATTTGATTTAATTTTTATATGTTATAGTTGTGACTTAATTAACTTATTTATTTAAGTATGTAAATTGAATTAGTAAAATTAGTTATTAACTTAGTTAATTTGTATAAGTAATTGGTAATTAGTAATCTCAAATGCTATAGTATTTTAGATAATATGTGAAGTTTTGACTTAATTAATTTGCTAATTGAGTAACTTAATTGTTGTTCATTTGACGTAATTATGAATTTAGTTTGATAATTTTGACGACATTAATTTGTTTGTTAATATGTTTTAGTTAGTTTAATTGTTGTTTCAATAGTTAATTTTGTTTGTTTATTTTTGTAATTTGATTGTTTGTTTTAAAATTATTTTTCAAATTGTTAATTTTTAGGTCGTCGGAGTCTCGTATCAATCACCGCATCTCTCCGTCGACTGCAACATAAACCGGTAAGTTTTTAACTTTTTGTAGTTTATTTGGTTTGGTTTAGTTTTTTTATTAGAGGTTAGTATATGTTACTTAATTTTTTAGGTTTTAATTTCTTAGGTTTGATTATACATTTTGTTAATATGTTTTTAATAAGTATTGATAATCGTTTTTAATAAGTTTGTTAATATATTTAAGCTCTATTAAAATCGTTTTTTAGTTAGGTTTGTCAATTGATAATAATATTTAAGTAACAATTTTAATTAATATACCAAATATCTAAAAAATTATTTTTTTTGGCTGTTTGTGCATTAGAAGCAACTAGTCGCTTCTAATGTCGCTTTTAATGCCCAAACAACCATATTTTTGTAGGCTTTTTTAATAGCTTTTTAAAACATTAGAAGCGACTCTAGAAGCGACTAGTCGCTTCTAATTTCTTCGCTTCAAAACATTATAAGCGACAGACCTTTAGAAACGACTATTTAGAAGCGACTTTTTGACCTTTAGAAGCGACTTTTGTCGCTTCTAAAAGCCTTTTTTGTCCTAGTGGAAGTTCGGCCAAGTAACACAAGGAGAGAGGGAGTAAAGCTCATGGCCGAAAATACTAGGGTTAGGGGATTAGTGATTACGACTTTCTTAAGCCTTTTAATAAACTGGTTAAATGAGCTTAAGCTGGGTCAAACCCATGTTCCAACCACTTAAAATTTCGGCCAAATCTCTTCCTTATACTTGGCCACTTAAAATTGATTTATTTTATTCCCAAATTCTTTTTAATTATTTCTAAATTCAGTTTATTAAGAACTCTCATTTATTAATGACATTTCATTAAATAATTTCATACTTTTCAAATAAGTATGAAATGTTAAATTATTTATTTTCTTGTTTTATTTATTTGAATTACTCAAGTATATTATTATCAATATAATAATACCCTATGATTCAACAAATAAATGAATAAATAACTAATTCTTTATTAAGTTACTCAGAAAATAACTTTCTCGATATAAATCAAAATTTATATTCAATGAGTAAATCAATTATTCTTATTCATTTAATCTCTTCCAAATGTTTATCATTGAGACCTTATGGACCCATATGAACGAAGCTTTAAAATAAATTTCGGACTTATTGACAAATCAAATGCCATAAAGTGTAATATCAATTATATATTCACTTCAAGATTTAGGTAAGTACCAAAGTACCCCTCGTATGTGATTTTGAAGTTTCGAGTGGTTAAACGGTTTTATCTCGAGCTTCCAAGTATTACTAATGTTGTTCAATATCCTTTATGAGATACCAAGAATGAATCACAAAGTCACAACTCTTTATATCACAAGATAAGATATCACAATAAACCTCTTTCTCAATACGCCTAGATCCGACGTACCTTTTAATTTCTTTTCAATTTCTGGACAAGTCGTTCTGACTCAGTAAAACGGGCATAAATCTTTGCTCGGAACTTTAAAATTAGTGGTTCTTAAATACAATTAAAGGTACGGAAGTTAGATACCCAATGTAATTGGTTTCACCTCAATCGGATACTGGATTTGTCATTTATAGCCTTTTAAGTCCGAGGTATACGGCAATCCGCGAGTTCAGGATTTTGAATCCGGATTTGCGACAAATGTGTATGAAATGAAAAATTTCATTAAATAGTTTCATACTTTTCAAATAAGTATGAAATGAGAAATTATTTATTTTCTTCTTTTATTTATTTGAACTACTCTAGTGTATTATTATCAATATAATAATACTCTATGATTCAACAAATAAATGTAATAATAAATAATTATTTATTAAGCTACTTAGAAAATAAATTTCTCAATGTAAATCACAATTTAAATTCAAAGAGTAAATCAGTTATTCTTATTCATTTAATCTCTTCCAAGTGTCTATCATTGAGATATTATGGACCCACATGAACAAAAGTTTAGAATAAAGATCAGACTCAAAAGTTCACAAACCTTTTCCGTCTTTTAATTATTAATAATAGTCGATTCCACTAAAGGACTAATATTGAGACTCTCTCTGTTCATATGCGTATATTTTCCATTTGATGTGATAAAACAATTCTTCACACGATCCACAAAGTACGTTACGATATTACCCTTCATATGTATCATTAACTAAGGGGAATGTAAAATTACCATTTTATCCCTTGAGTTATTATTTCAATAACTCTTTTGTTATTTGTGAATGAGAAAAACATATAGTGAGATGTCTTTACATGTTACATGTTTTAATCAAAGAATGTTCTTATTCGATGAATAACTGGCCAGGTTTATTCATTCACACTCTCATAACAAATCATAGTGCGATACTAATGCATTTGCATTGTTTAAACATGAATTCCATATCTGTGAAGAATATAACCCAATATGAAAACCTTATGACACCAACCGTCGGGTCAGATGAATCTAAAACTTAATGATTGCCTATTGACAAATAAAATGTCATAAAGTGCACGCACGCCTTCACCTTGCCAGAGTGGGCTTGCACGCGCGGCTTGCGTTGCAGGAGGACAGACCTGCGCCTCACTTCGCCTCACTGTAATGCAAACATATCGCGCGTCGCGTGCGTGCACTTTGCCTCGCCGAAGAGACCCTTCACGTGCGCCTTAGCCTCCTCGCCGGATTAGTATAGTCGCGCGCCTAATTCTTGCCGGAATTGGATACCTGTGTGCGCTTAAGCCTTTCCGGTCAGATGCGCCTCATGTGCGCCAGATCCTTGCCGGTCAGATGTGCGTTGCGTGCGCCTCTTCTTCGCCGGATGAGGCTTGTGCGTGCCTTTCCTTTGTCACCTAGGTTACCACCAGTCCTGTACTCCAAAATCTCCCACAAACTACCACCAGTTGATTCAATGATATTACACTAAGGATATTTGGAAAATCAAGAGGGTAGACTTTTTGTGTGAACAACGAGA
The DNA here is from genome assembly GCA_958296335.1 of Urtica urens. Lineage (NCBI taxonomy): Eukaryota > Viridiplantae > Streptophyta > Magnoliopsida > Rosales > Urticaceae > Urtica > Urtica urens. Next base: position 30,245,987 of record OY282520.1, read on the forward strand.
GAAGGGGAAAGCTCAAAGGATTAAGGAATTCGGGAAAACAATATTTCATCTCACTCCCTCTATGTATCTCTCGGCTGAAATGTCTAATACAGGAGGGATGGCCGAAAATCACACTTAGGGTTAGGGTTTACTGATACAAAACATCTTTTTATATACGAGAGAATTAGATTCAGATAGGTCAAAATTAGATTGTGGCCCACTAGTTAAACTTAAGCCCAACAATCCTTTTAAACAGTTTAAAAATAATTTTCCAATCCATAATTCATTAATATTGCTGGCCAACTATTATATTTATCCTCCACATTTACTTGATTTATTTCTAAACTATTGAATTAAATTAGATCATCACATTGATTTAATGACATGTCATTAATTATGTTCATACTATGCAAACAAGTATGAAACAAGAACATATATATTTTCATTTTTCATTTATTTGAATCACAAAATTTTATAACTATCAATATAATTATACAATATGATAGATGAAATAAATGTAATAATAAATTAAAAAAATTATTTATTTAATTACTTAAAAATAATTTTCTTAGTGTAAATCACAATTTACATTCAAGGAGAAAATCAATTATTCTTGTTCACTAAATCTTGTCCACTAAATATTGTCCGAGAGTTTATGATTGAGACCTCGTAGACCCACATGAACAGAACTTTAGAGCAAAGTACGAAGTCAAGAGTTCATAAACTTTTTCTGACTTTTAATTATTAATATTAGTCGATTCCAATAAATGTCTAATATTGAACATCTCTAAGTTCATGTGAGTTTATATTTTTGTTTGATGTGATAAAAATGTTCTACACACAGTTCACGGTGTATTTTATGATATTATCTTTTGTGTGTATCATTAACTCAGAGGAATGTAAAACGTGAATTTTACATTCCTCTGAGTTAATGATACACACAAAGGGTAATATCATAAAATACACCGTGGATTTTGTGTAGAATAGTTTTGTCACATCAAACGTAAACATAAACGCATATGAACTTAGATATGTTCAATATTGGTCCTTTAATGGAATCGACTAATATTAAGAATTCAAATTCGGGAAAAGTTTTTGAACTTTTGTGTGCGAGCTTTATTTTAGAGCTTTGTTCATGTGGATCCATAAGGTCTCAATGATACACTCTCGGACGAGATTTTGGTGAACAAGAATTGATTGATTTTCTCACTCAACGTAAATTGTGATTTAGGCTAAGAAAATTATTCTCTAAGTAATTAAATAAGTGGTTATTTATTATTACATTTATTTAGTGAATCGTGTTATGTTATTTTACTGATAATAATATAATTTGATGATTCAAATAAATAAAAGATGTAAATATATATTTTCTCGTTTCGTACTTGTTTGAATAGTATGAAAAGATTTATGAAATGTCTTTAAATAAATGAGATGTTCTAAAGTAACTCCCAAAGAGAAAACACACAACCAAATTTCCAAAAAGAAAAAGAGAGAGAAATTTGATTTCTCCCCTAAGCATTGATTTATCCCTTCACCCCTTGTTCCCACAAAGAGATATATCATTGAATCAACTTGTGGTTGTTTGAGTGATATTTGTTTTATGGGACCGGCCACTTTTTGGAGCAACGGAGCAAGGACGGATTTTGTGACATTCTAGACACGCGTGGGAAGGAGAATCGACCGAGGACTTTGACGCACATCCCGAGGCAGAATCTTGCAGATCCGAACCTCACACAAGTCTTCTTGAAACGAATTGGATTTGAATATAATAATCTTTATAAGATTGTTAGTGTGTTTAGATCATTTGTTTGTATGTTTGAATAAATTTGTTAACATGTTTAGAAATTTATTGACATGCTAGATTAGATTTAATGACATGGTTATTTAATATGTTTTAAAAAGTGTTTTAACATATTAAAGGTTTGAGGTGAAGGAGGCTATTTATAGCCTTAGAGGGGAGTCTAGGGTCGGCCTAGAGGGCCTTGGTCGAGTGACTGATGAATGTCGGTCGACTAGGTCACCATGGGGCTGATTGCCGGCCAGCTAGGCCTCAAGAGCACGACTACCAACGGCTGGGCCTCAAGGGCCTGAGTGTCTACGTTTCATGCGTTTCCATTCGTCGACGTTCCACTTCGTCGCGCTGGTCCACTCACCGAAAGTTCCTTCTTCTTCGGGTTTGCAGGGGAGCTCGTCACCGAGTTGGTAAATTTTGAAAATCTTTTTCTCCCACTCTGGCTCGACGTCTTTTCTTTGGTGGCCCGTATGTAGCACGTCTGTGCCATGGCCTGGTCTCCCATCATTCTTGTGATTCCCTTTACGGTGGGGAATTTCATCATCAGATGGTAGATCGAGGTTATTACCTTGAGCCTCATAAGAGTTGGTTGACCGATTATAATGTTATAGGTTGTGGGCTCGTCGACGCTTAGAAATGTCACGATCCGAGTGACCTCGGCACCACCTCAGGTCTCGAAGGTCACATGCAAGTCTATCGACCCCTCCGTCCACACCTTCTCCCTGGAAAAGCTGTAGATGGGAGTGTGTATTGGGGCGAGCTTTACTCTATCAAGTTTCATTTGCTCAAGCGCCGACTTAAATACAATGTCCATTGCATTGCCGTTATCAATGAAGATCTGTCGGACCATGTTGTTGGTGACCGTTACAGCCACAATGATAGTCTCGTTGTGCGGGTTGAGGATCCGTTTTTTTTTAGTTTTGGTAAGTGGATATCTTCATAGGGAGTAGGTGAGGGAGCAACGTACGCGAGATTGACGCCATGTCTAATTCTCTCATTGGTCACCGCCCTCAAATAAGTTTTTTTTTTGTAGCTCGATTTGCCACATTCGAGCCCCCCGGTGACCGTTCTCACAATATTCATCCTCGAAATTTTGGGCTCGTCGATGATAGTGACGAAAACGACGGCTTTGTCTTTAGCCTATACTTTATTTCAGTTCGTGGGGCAAACTTCCGGGACTGTCACCCCGACTGCCTGCATGACAAACTCCTCAAGTTTCCCGTCTTGGATTAGGGCCTCTATCTGCCGCCTGAGATGGAAGCAATCGGAGGTCACGTGTCCGTGATCCCGATGGTATTCATGATATGTTCTCTTGTCCCGCGTTGCGGTACCTTTTCTCAATGGTGTCAGAGATCCGAGTTTGTCTCGATGAAGAGCCAAGATTCTGGCCGGAGACGCATTGAGCGGGGTGAGAGCCTCTCCCCGGAATTGATCAGCAAAAGGCCTTCTTGGCCTGGGAGGGGGTCGTCGTTGATGACGTGATTGTTTGTCCCCGGTTTGCCATGAGTATCGGGGCGTTCGTCGGTACGAGGGCGATTGCCGTGCCCCTCGCTCGTCATGCCGTTGAGGTAAACCTCAACCCCATTTGTGTCTTGGTAAAAGCCATGAGTTCGGCCATATCCCTTGGAGCCCTCCCCTAAATCGACTTTCTAAAGTCGTTGGGTTTGGCGCCCTCTTTAATGGCAACTGTTGCGTGCATAAAAGGCACGACGGCTCGACGGAGTCTCCGAGAGGGCTCAACCCCGCCACGCGGCCCAGCGGCCTTCGGCCTCTTCTTGACCCGGCCAAAGGCCGGCCCAAACTACTCACCCGGCCGAAGGCCGGGCGAGACTTCCCCTCGGCCGAAGGCCGGCCCTGGCCTTCCCTTGACCCGGCCAAGGGCCGGCCCAAACTACTCGCCCGGCCAAAGGCCGGGCGAGACTTTCCCTCGGCCGAAGGCCGGCCCTGGCCTTCTCTTGACCCGGCCAAGGGCCGGCCCAAACTGTTCGCTCGGCCAAAGGCCGGCCCTGGCCTTTCCTTGACCCGGCCAGGGGCCGGCCCAAGCCATTCACCCGGCCAAAAGCCGGGTGAAACTTCCTCGACCCGGCCAAGGGCCGGCCCAAGGTCTTACCTCCGGTGGAAGACCGGGCGAAGAGCTCCTCTCGGCCAAAGGCCGTTTCCAGGCCCCCTTGGCCGATCAAAAGCCATTCTCGGCTCAAAAACACCACAAGTCACGCTCTATAAATGGGAGACCCGATTCCCAAGAACAGGTAACCAACACTTGAGCACTGAAACGCTGCTGAACTCGGACTTCACTCGTTTCACTCAAAACTTAAACCTACAAACTCTAAACCCTTTTATCCACCTCAATCCAACTAATGTTGAGCGTCGGAGAGGTAAACAGAGGCACCCCCTCTGTTTCCCTTTGATAGTTCATTTGATTCCTTTGCGTTTCAGATACTTGCGCAGCACGAATTCCATTGACAGCTAAGGCACGGCTCGGGATACCGAGTTTGACACGCTAGAACCCGAACGCGATCACTTGGTCCGGCCTTGGGTCGAACCGTTTTGGGTTCCTAAATCGTTGTCCGGAAAAGAGCGACAACATTTTGGCGCTAGAAGGAGGGGGAAGTCTCGACGAAACCAGTTTTTGTTTCCCCATCGAACAATCTCCGAGAGGATGAGTCAGATTCCTATTGCATCTACCGGCACTCGGGCGACGAACGCCAGATATGGCCTTCGAAGCCTTTCCCATCGACTTGGGAGTCAGCCTCGTGAGAACGAGAATGGGTCCCATGGCTCGAGGGCTGATCCAAACATTGCTCTCCGAGAGGATACAGCTAGACGACTTGCCGAAATTCTGGATCGGCCGGGAGTGGATAATACACTCATAGCCGATCTCCTTGGTTACGATATTGACAGGAGTTCATTCCGAGATGGTTCCGATCCCGAATATGTGGGGGAATCTCGGACTGGCGAGGTAACTCCTCTCCCCGATCAAGAAGCGGAGGTAAGACCACCCTCACATCAACCCCCACCGAATCGATCAACAGGTCCGCAATTCAGAGGCACTCCATCTGCAATCTCTCGGGGCGGTCGGTCGCGATCGCGGCTCGAACATAGGAGTGCACGGCGGGATGAAGGGGCAGATAGTCGAGGGACTCGAAAGACATTTCGACGCCGGCCGGATTCGTTTCGTCGGATTCCTGACATGGATCTTAGGGAACATCTCACGGCTCAGAGAAACTCTCGGGGCGAAGACCTCCGACAGAGGTTGAATTCTCAGAGAGAGGTGTTGCCAGCCGTTACGCTTGGCCGTCCAAGGACTAATGCGGCCGATCAGGCATCCAACGAGCGACACCACGTGACTCCTTTGGCTCCAATGGCCAACCCCGCAGACGGACTCGATATGGTAACAATGATACAAAGTCTCCAGAACCAGATAATCGAGATGAGAGAGTCGGGAAAGCCACGACCCTACGGAGGGGCCGAAGAATCATACTCCCCCTTCTCCGCTCAGATTTTGGCACAATCCTGCGGAGGAAATTTCAAGTTGCCCTCCATTCCTCCATACGATGGGCGCACAGACCCTCATTTTCATATCCAACATTATGAAACATGGATGACAATGCAGGGGCAGTCAGATGCAACGCTGTGTCAGGCATTTAGTTTGACCCTTTCCGGAACAGGATTTGAGTGGTTCAGAAGCTTGAAGCCAGGGAGCATTATTTCTTTCAAGATTTTGAAAGAAACTTTCCTCGCTCGCTTCGCCACTCTCGTGATGCAGAAGAAATCCAAAACTCATCTCCTGTCAATCAGGCAGGGCCGGGATGAAACCTTGAGACAGTATCTGGCCCGTTTCACTGAAGAATCGCATAAGGTGGAAGGCTTCGATGATAGGGATGCGATCACGGCAATCACTGAAGGAATTCGCACGAGTGACTTCCTGAAGTCAATCGTCGGGAAGGTCCCAAGGGACATGGCGGAGCTAATGACGCGCGCTCGCACGTTTATGGGAGTAGAAGATTACCTGGAAGGCCGGGACGGTCGGAAGACCAATGGGCATCTTGGTCGCCGGCTAGGGGACCATGAGAAGGAATATGCCGATCCTCGAAAGAGGAGGAATAGGGGACAACAAAGTCTCGACGATCGACCTTTCTCAGGGATTAGACCACCACGTCCGGACAATTTCCGAAAGTTTTCATCCTTCACTCCGCTGAACACCCCCCAAGAGCGAATCTTGGCGTTACATCGCGACAAATTGGGTAGCCCAGCTCCGCTGACGAAAGATCCGGCAAAGCGAGATCGTAGCAAGTTCTGTGAATACCACCAGGATCACGGTCACCTAACTTCGGAATGCTATCAACTCAAAAGACAAATTGAGGCTCTCATACAAGATGGGAAGTTGAAAGAATACGTGCTCCGAACCCTGGGGGCTACGGCATCGGCGGGTGAGCGAGGACATCAAGAAAGGAAAGGTCCCGCCACGATCACTGTAACCGATCAAGTGACAGCTCGAGAACCAGATAATTCGCAATTGCATATTGTGGGTTCCATCCTGGGCGGTCCGGAATGTGGGGACTCGTGCGCCCAAAGGAAACGATACGCCCGCGAAACATCCCAGTCAACAGCGGTGCATCACATAAACCACACCTATGTGACTCCGCCTCCGAATGAGTTCGAATCCATGTTCTTCACAGGTCAAGAAGCGACAAGGATCATGCATCCCCATAACGACGCAATAGTGGTTTCGGCCCCAATAGCAAACAATCTTGTCCGTCGAATTCTCATCGATAACGGAAGTTCCGCCGACATAATTTTCAAGTCAGCTTTGGACAGGATGAAGTTGACCGGATTAAAGCCGACTCCGGTGGCGACCCCACTCTTTGGATTCTCTGGCGAGAGAGTGATGACTGAGGGTATCATCGACCTCCCCGTCACTTTTGGGACGCTGGGAGGGCTCGAGGCCACTCACATTGTGTCATTTCTCGTGGTCGGCCAGCCATCGGCTTACAACATCATAATTGGCCGTCCGACTCTCAACAGACTAAAGGCCATAACCTCAACCTATCATCTGATGTTGAAGTTCCCGACAGATAAGGGGATAGCCGTCATGGCCGGGGATCAATCCATGGCCAGAATGTGTTACATTCAGGGGGTAGACGGGAAAGGAAAAGGGAAGATGGTCAATACCATCTCCTCGGATTTGTCGAGCGATGGAGAAACTGAAGGCACTTTCGGAGAGTTGGATCAGAGGGACGAAGTCGAAAGACGAAAGATGGGAACAACGAGCGACCTCGTGACTGTTATATTGGATCAATCCAAACCCGATCAAGTCGTCAAAATAGGTGCACAACTCTCATCAGAGAGGCAACTCCTACTAACGACATTCCTCCGAGAGTACAAGGACATTTTCGCATGGACCCATGCTGACATGCCCGGAATCGACCCCGAGATCATGGTTCACCGTTTGAATGACGATCAAAGGATAACTGGGAGAATACAGCCCAGGAGAGCGTTCAGTGGGGAAAAATACCAAGCCATAGGCGAGGAAGTTGATAAACTCCTCGCAGCAGGATTCATAAGGGAGGCAGAATATCCCAGATGGGTTTCTAACGTGGTTATGGTGAAAAAAGCGAACGGCAAATGGCGGATTTGCATCGATTACAAGGATCTCAACAAGGCTTGTCCGAAAGACAGTTTTCCATTGCCCAGAATCGAACAACTTGTTGACGCCACCGCTGGTCATGAATTGTTAAGCTTCATGGATGCCTATTCTGGTTACAATCAGATCCGCATGCATGGTCCAGATCAGATAAAAACCACTTTCGTCACCGACCGGGGGCTATATTGCTATAAGGTCATGCCTTTTGGCCTCAAAAATGCAGGAGCTACGTACCAACGATTGGTGAACCGCATGTTTGCCGACCAAATTGGGAAAACAATGGAGGTCTACGTCGACGATATGTTGGTCAAAAGTTTAAAGGCCGACGATCATATCGGAGATCTCAGGAATATGTTTTCCATCCTGCGACGTTATAGAATGAAGCTTAACCCAAATAAGTGCGCCTTCGGGGTCGAATCCGGAAAATTTCTGGGTTATATGGTGAGCAGCAGGGGGATAGAGGCCAACCCCGAAAAAATCGAAGCAATCCTGAATATGAAGTCCCCTACCAAAATCAAAGAGGTACAAAGCTTAACAGGTAGGGTTGCAGCATTATCACGATTCGTGTCAAAGGCAACGGATCGTTGCCAACCGTTCTTCAAGGCCTTGAAAAAGGTTGATGGATTTGTTTGGACAGAGGAGTGCGAACTTGCCTTCCGCGAACTGAAAGCCTATTTCAGTTCTCCGCCGTTCTTGGCAAAGCCCAACGAAGGGGAAAAGTTGTTCGTATATCTCGCAGTGACCGAAAGGGCAGTAAGCACGGTGTTGGTGCGTGAGGAAAATAAGATTCAATGGCCAATTTACTATTCGAGCAAGGCGCTCCTCGACGCCGAAACCAGATATCCGGAGATCGAAAAGATGGCTTTGGCCTTAGTCACAGGCGCGAGGAAGCTTCGACCCTACTTCCAATCTCACCCCATCATCGTACGTACAAAGTACCCCATAGAAAGGGCGTTACAAAAAGCCACATCCTCCCGGATGGCCATATGGTCTCAAGAACTGGGAGAATACGGAATAGATTTCCAACCAAGAACCGCCATCAAGGGTCAAGCTTTGGCCGATTTTGTGGCTGAATTTACAGGGTCCTCCTCGATAGGGGATGATGTAGATGTTCTCGGGAAAAAGAGAAACGACACGACCGCGAAAAGACCAATGATCCCGGAAGGCCTGTCATGGGAGCTACACGTCGATGGTGCGTCGAACGCCCAAGGCGCTGGCGCTGGCATTATACTTACGAACCCCGATAGGGAAGAAATCAAGTATGCCATGCGATTCGAGTTCAATGCCTCGAACAACGAGGCCGAGTACGAGGCCCTGATCATAGGTTTGGAGTTAGCAGAAAAACTCGGCGCTGAAAAATTGCGTATCCATTGCGACTCGCAATTGGTGGTCAACCAAGTCAAAGGGGAATATGGTGCTAAGGAGCCAAGCATGATGGCATACCGCGCCAAGGTTATAAAACTACTAGAATCATTCCTGTGGTTCGAAATAATTCAGATTCCCAGAGAAAAAAACGTCCACGCCGATGCTCTAGCCCGTTTGGCATCTGGGATAGATGAAGGGGGGATTGACAATGTCCCCATAGAAAAACTGACGAGGCCATGTATCTCCAGAAATGACGTGGGAACAATCGAACAGACACCACACACAACGTGGATGACGCCGCTTCTAAAATACCTACGAGAGGGGGAGACCCCCGAAGGGAGAGAAGAGACCCGAAGACTGAAGAATTTGGCATCCAAATACGTGCTGAGAGAGCAGACACTCTACAAACGAGGATACTCAATGCCGCTGCTCCGGTGTTTATCCGAAGATGAAGCGAAAAGAGCATTGCGTGAAGTACACGAAGGGGTTTGCGGGAACCATTCGGCCGGACAGTCATTGGCCTTGAAGTTACTCCGAGCGGGGTATTTTTGGCCAACCATGAAAAGGGACGCTCACTTGTGGGCCAAGAAATGCGACAAGTGCCAGAGATTTGCACACGTGCCAAGACAGCCTCCGGCGCCTTTATGCCCGGTCATCGTACCCCGACCTTTCGCCAAATGGGGGGTCGACCTCATCGGGGAATTACCTACAGCCCCGAGACAGTACAAATTCGCAATCGTGGCAGTGGATTACTTTACAAAGTGGGTAGAAGCAGAACCACTCGCCAAGATCACCGAGGCAAACACAACAAGTTTCATGTGGAAAAATATAATATGTCGCTTTGGGATTCCAGAGTCGATCGTCACCGACAATGGGAAACAATTTGATAACGCACGCCTTCGGGAATTGTGTGAACAATTGGGGATTCAAAAGACTTATTCGTCACCTCGACACCCTCAGGCTAACGGTCAAGTCGAAGCAGTCAACAAGACAATCAAAGAAAACTTGAAGAAAAGACTAGAAGCGAAAAAAGGAGCCTGGGCGGAAGAATTACCAACAGTCCTGTGGGCATATAGGACCACGGCGCGCAACGCTACCGGCGAAACTCCATTTGCGTTAGCATTTGGCGTTGAGGCCGTAATACCTATAGAGACAAGTATCCCCACTTGTCGGGTTATCGATTACGACGGCGATCGAAACGACGAGGCAATAAGGATGGAATTAGATCTCATCGACGAAAAGAGGATGGGCGCGTTGTCACGTCTAACTGAACAAAAAAGGAAGGTGGAAAAGTATTACAACTCGAGAGTCAAGATAAGGAAATTCGCAAACGGAAGCCTTGTTCTCAGAAAGGTTTTCCAAAACACACAAATCCCGGGAGACGGAGTTCTGGGACCCACCTGGGAAGGTCCATATCGGATACGTCAAGCCACTCATAACGGCACTTACGAGTTGGAAAATCTCGAAGGTCTCGTCTTCACCCACCCGTGGAATGCCGAGCACTTGAGACAATATTATCAGTAGGCGTCAATTAGTGGGCGACCCGTTTTATTATTTTTGCAGTTTAAATTCATTGTATGCATGGTCCATGACCCGTAAAGTGTAACATTTTTCTTGACAATGAATAAAAAATGCGCTTCACATCAATTTATTTATAACCTTCGCAAGTTTCTAAATAAACTCGGGGGGCTACGACATAGTACAGGTCCTCACATAACCCGGTTCGCGTCAAGCGACCGCGTACTCGCAAAACCCATTAAAAGGGTCAACATCCGCGCACCGGATGGCATAAGACTGCGCACTCGCGCGCCGACAGGCAGCGAGTCTCACAAAACCCGCTAAAGGGTCAACATCCGCGCACCGGATGGCATAAGACTGCGCACTCGCGCGCCGACAGGCAGCGAGTCTCGCAAAACCCGCTAAAGGGTCAACATCCGCGCACCGGATGGCATAAGACTGCGCACTCGCACGCCGACAGGCAGCAAGTCTCGCAAATCTCACTAAAAGGCCAACATCCGCGCACCGGATAACCAGGATGCCAAGTGGCTGTATGTTTCCCACCAAAAGGCATGGACTCAAAACACTATCACATTATGACTAAACAGACATCAAAGGAAGGTTCTCGTATCAAATAAAATCCAAAATCCAACGAAGATATCCGGAAAGAAAACACGTAAGGGGAAGCAAGCGCTAAACACATGCGCGAAAGAAATCAAAAAAAGAATGAAACAATCATTCAGAGCCAAAATCTACTTGTTCCTCATCGTTGAGAGCTCCGGATCCGTCGGTGGTCTCTCCGTCGGGAGGACGGTTCGTGGATTGGGCAACTTCTGAAGGAGCCCCAAGTGGCACGCCATCCAACCGGGGAGCTTCATCCAGCGTAGGGAACATCGCCTCGAAGAAAGAAAACGTGACCCCCCGGGTCACATTCTCTTTCGCGACGGCATCACGAACCCGCACCGCGGCCGCATGGCGTGCTTCCTCCAAGGCTAGATCCCAGTCGTCCTCCAAGTCGGCTTTCGACTTCACGGCATCGTCTTTTTCTTCGATAAGGGACTGCATCTCGAGGAGAAGGGAGTCCCTTTCCCTCTCGGCTTTGACGCGAGAAATCTCACTTGTCATAAGTTGAGCGTGCACGATCTTCAACTCCTCGTCCCGACCCGAGAGCGCTACTTGGAGCTTCTTCGTCTCACCAAGGAAGGTGTCTGCCGCTTGTTCCGCTTTCTCTCGGGATTTACGATCCTCTGCTCGCAGCAACCTTTCAGCCTCCAACTCCGCACGGACCTTCCGTAGCTCTCCCTCCAGGATGTGGAAGTCCCGAACGGGACGAACCTCAGCTAGAGCGGCAGCATGGTCGGCTGCCATCTTCTCGGCGTCTTTCTTCATAACCTGCATTCTTCGCAGCAGATCCCGGAGGATCGCGTCACCCCGTTCCTGTCGAGCAAGCATCTGACAGAACGAGCAGCGAAAGAGCATACGCATGTGTAAACAAAAAGAAGCGGGAAACGAACAACGCAATGCCAAGAAAGAGTAGTAACTACCTTACGAGCGTCGCTAATCCCGTTCTGAAAGTAATCGAGATCCCCGGTCGTCAAGAGGCTTTTGAATTCCCGCAAAGGGGAATCAAGGATGCCCCGTGAACATTGACCTCGCAACATTGCGGCTTCCTTCATGAGCGAAGAGTCCATGCTACCCGACGCACTTGAGGTGTGGGCACGTTTGCTGCCAGGCGACTCAAAAGAAGAGGCAGGAGGAGCCGGCCGTTTGTTTGAAGAGCCCACTTCGGCCCCAACCCGGATCGGAGACCTCCCACGTCGGGCCTCAACTCGCAGACGTGCGGCGGCCACGGCCTCAGCAGTAGGTTCACCCCTCGGAACGCATGCACGTGGACGATTGCGAGCCATCGTATCTGAAACGAAAGGAAAGCAAAACAAGGGTCATAAAATAGGAACGATGTTAAAAGGACAATACCTACATAATCAGGCGTGAGGTCAATACCCCCCGAGTCGGGAGGTGAGGGGAGATCCGTCGCCTCAAGTTCGATGCTTCCAGCAGGTTCCTCAGCCGAGGCGGGATCGAAGATCGCCTCCGAATCAGGAACGAACCATCCAGTAGTCGCCATAAGATCAGCTGACTCAAAGAGAAGCCCTTGCCGTCTCGAGTCTGGGATGGCCCCAATTACGAGTGCGAGTTCGAAATCTTCAGTATCGCGGTCTGCTGGAAAGTCAGCAACGGGGCCAAAGGTCAAAGGTGCTTTTCCAAAGGCAGATTCAGAAACCCATACCCAGGGATATCGATGTTTGGTGGTCAACTTGGTGAGAATGGGAAATCGCCGCCGATTTTGAACTTTATAAAAACCCGGCTTCCCAGACACACCATGGACGGAGACAAGGTTCCGAATCTCATCGGCTGTCACATTGCGACTTCGTGCCCGATAAAGCATCATGTGGCACGCCGCCACAACTCGGTAGAAGAGCGGGGACATCTGAGACGCGTGAACACCCAACCGAACCAGCAGATCTTGAATTACGGGTTGGAAAGGCAATCGTAAACCTCCTCGGAGACTCGCCTCGTGAACGGCCGCAAATCCCAAACGCGGGCGACTCGGGAGGTCGTCAGGCAATGGTCGTAACAACGAGACGGAGCCTGGGATGCTAAACTTCCGCCTCAGACTCGAGAAGTTGGCTAAAGAGAGAGAGCTCGGGAAGTCGACCCCGGAACAATCAAAGCCGACCCGAATCACCGACTCCCTAACCGGGAACGACATCGCGCGTCTCTCCTCCCTCGCGGTCGAAGTGGCGGGAATGACCGGACGAAGGCAGTGGTCGGGCGACTCGTCGCAACCCTCGGCGCCGACATTGTCTTCAATAGGTGTGCCGCCGCCCGGGCCCGCGAGGAGATCGCCACCCAGACCCATGTTGAGGTCGTTGCCCGGATCCATTCGAAGGCCGCCGCCCGGATTTGCGCCGAGACCCGCGCGAAGGTCGCTGCCCATTCCCGCTCGAAGGCTCTCGCCCAAGCCAGCGTGGGATGCGCCGCCGCCCAGCCCCGCGCGGAGGTCGCCGCCCGGATCCACGCCGAGATCCGCGCGAAGGTCGCTGCTCATTCCCGCTCGAAGGCTCTCGCCCAAGCCAGCGTGGGATGCGCCGCCGCCCAGCCCCGCACGGAGGTCGCCGCTCAGACCCACGCGGGGGCTCTCGCCGCCCAGCCCCGCGTGGAGATCGACGTTCAGATCCACGCGGGGGCTCTCGCCCATGCCGGCGCGGGGTGCATCGCCTCCCAGCCCCGCGCGGATGTCACCGCCCAGACCCGCGCGGGGACTCTCGCCTATCCCGGCACGGGATGCGCCGCCGTCCAACTCCGCGCGGAGGCCTCCGCCCAGACCCGCGCGGAGGTCTTCTTCCCGGTCGACGCGACGCGCATCGGCACCTCGCTCCGCGCGGAGGTTTCTGCCCAGGCCCGCACGGAGGCTCTCGCCCAGACCGGCGCGGGATGCGTCGCCGCCCAGCTCCGCGCGGGGATCTCCACCCAGATCTGCGCGAAGGTCTTCTCCCCGGTCGGCGCGACGCGCGTCAACGACCAGTTCCGCGCGGAGGTCTCCGCCTAGACCCACGCGGAGGTCTTCTCCCCGATCGACGCAGCACGCGACGTCGCTTAACCCCGTGCGAGGGTCGTCGCCCGGATCGCCGTGGGACGCACCGCCGCTCGGGCCTGCGCGAAGCTCGTAGCCCAGATCCGCCCGGAGGCTGTCGCCCAGATCCTGCCGACTCGCGCCGCCCAGATCCGCGGGAGATGGATCGCCGGCCACCCCGACGGTGGGCGTCCCTGGATGTGTTCGCTCGGTTCCCTCCCCGTCGATCAGCCACGTGTCAACAGAGGAAAACTCTCCGTCCACCATTTCAAAAGCCCTCTCGCGCGGGGAAGAAGATGGGGGCACGGGAAAAAATCTCGCGGGAGAAGAAAATTGGTCCCAAAACAGGTCCAAATCCACGTTTTGGTCTTCGAGAAGGGGAAAAAGGTCTTCCCCGATGGTCCCACTCCCTGACACGTTGTCGGCCGAATCCATACCCACGCGGCTAAGCGTGACGTCAGAAATAAAATAAAATGAAAAGATGGGGACTTACCGAGAGAGAAGGTGACGACGGGTGACGATCGGGGATGAGAGAATCTGAGTTCACCACACGAACCCCGGTCGAATGCCGAACTCGGGGGGCTAGTGTTGCGTGCATAAAAGGCACGACGGCTCGACGGAGTCTCCGAGAGGGCTCAACCCCGCCACGCGGCCCAGCGGCCTTCGGCCTCTTCTTGACCCGGCCAAAGGCCGGCCCAAACTACTCACCCGGCCGAAGGCCGGGCGAGACTTCCCCTCGGCCGAAGGCCGGCCCTGGCCTTCCCTTGACCCGGCCAAGGGCCGGCCCAAACTACTCGCCCGGCCAAAGGCCGGGCGAGACTTTCCCTCGGCCGAAGGCCGGCCCTGGCCTTCTCTTGACCCGGCCAAGGGCCGGCCCAAACTGTTCGCTCGGCCAAAGGCCGGCCCTGGCCTTTCCTTGACCCGGCCAGGGGCCGGCCCAAGCCATTCACCCGGCCAAAAGCCGGGTGAAACTTCCTCGACCCGGCCAAGGGCCGGCCCAAGGTCTTACCTCCGGTGGAAGACCGGGCGAAGAGCTCCTCTCGGCCAAAGGCCGTTTCCAGGCCCCCTTGGCCGATCAAAAGCCATTCTCGGCTCAAAAACACCACAAGTCACGCTCTATAAATGGGAGACCCGATTCCCAAGAACAGGTAACCAACACTTGAGCACTGAAACGCTGCTGAACTCGGACTTCACTCGTTTCACTCAAAACTTAAACCTACAAACTCTAAACCCTTTTATCCACCTCAATCCAACTAATGTTGAGCGTCGGAGAGGTAAACAGAGGCACCCCCTCTGTTTCCCTTTGATAGTTCATTTGATTCCTTTGCGTTTCAGATACTTGCGCAGCACGAATTCCATTGACAGCTAAGGCACGGCTCGGGATACCGAGTTTGACACGCTAGAACCCGAACGCGATCACTTGGTCCGGCCTTGGGTCGAACCGTTTTGGGTTCCTAAATCGTTGTCCGGAAAAGAGCGACAACAGCAACTATGGCATTTTGATCGTCGAAGTCTTCGACTTGTGGGACTCCTCGGTAAATTGGGCAAGGCACTAGCGAAGGCTTTCGCCGAGCTTTTGTCTGATTGTCCAAAGGTAGGATTTGGACTTCTTTTGTGCACCTAGCGTGGCAAACCGGGCATGGAAAGCCTCTCAGAGAGGTCGAAGGGAGCCGATACTCCGGGGTTTTTAGCTTCGGAACCACTCGAAGCCCGATCTCGTTAACGTCAGGCTGAACGCTTGACAGAGTGTTGAGTCTGATGGTCCTTGCATCATCATCCAGGTTTCATAATGCTGGATGTGGAAATTAGTGTTGGAATAGGTTTAGGGTTAAGAAAAAATTATCATTAACACATTAATGGCGAAATATAAAAATTTCTTTTACTAGTAAAACAATTTTTACTAACCTAAACAAAGTCCATATACATGTTATGACTAAAAACATTATTGTAATCTACTTGAATACTAACATTTCTTGTGTCTTCAAACTTGAAGCGTCTTGGGAAAGATTGATCTTCTCTTCTAGCTTGATTCCTTCAAATCTAAACGAGAACTTGAGAAACCTAAGCTTTCTATTACAAGAATAATGTATTCATGACACAATATTTGATTTTCCCTTCCCCTTTCTCTCTTAGGATGGCCGGCCATACACCTCAAGCAATGAGGAAATTTGTTTCCTCACTTAGCCTATTTATTTCCTTCTCAAGGAAATTCATTTCCCTTTTTCCTTTTGGGTAATTATCCTTATAATTAAAGGGAAATTAAAAATCTCCTCTTGCTGCACTCTTTGGCCGAAATTCTATCTAGGGGGGAGCTTCTAGATGCTTCCTTATTTCTTTTAAGACTATTCTTAAAATACCTATTGTAGAATTATAATTGCACAAATAACGAAGTTAATTTCATAATGCCTTAAACGACTTTTTGGCTTTAGAAAATAATTTGTATTTTCATCATATAAAAATATTAAAAATCTTATTTTGACATTCACATCATTCTATGTCCATGTGGACAAAAATACCCTTTAGACATTTCCGAGAAAAAGTCTAGTTCAACATTTGAACTTATTTGACTTAGCTTTTAGGTTAACAATCCTACTCTAATGACATGTAATAGTGACCTTATGGATCCAAATGAACAAAGCTTGAGCCTCTATACTCGGACTCAAATGTTCACAAACCTTTTCCGAGTATTAGCTTAATGTCAACTGACTCCACTAGAGAGTTGACACTGAGAATCTCTCGGTTCAAATGAATTTATTTTCTACTCAAATTCAACTTAATTATATTGAGCGGATCCATTGAATGTTATCTATGTTTACCCTTCACGAATATCATCAACTAGTTGGGATTTATAAAATTACCATTTTACTCTTCTAGTTATTTCCTCAACAATCTTGTACATGAATTACATATCTATGAGAACTTCACAAAGTTGGCTCATGACATCTTCATAACTTAATATCTCACCAATTGGCCTAGTCTAGATCACATGATGGATCTAGAATTTGACTTTCTCAAATGATAATATTGATGCTATGGAATGACATGTCTCATTTCAGGATTAAGGTAAGAATGATGCAAGTCATACATAGTGACCTTGAGATAGAAGATGTTAAATGGTTTGTTCTTCTATTGTCTCTAAATGTGCACTGGTCAATTCAGTATCTTCGAAAGATACACTGGAAGAACTATAGAGTTCCTAACTCTCTATGCCTCGTAACCAGACATCATAGATTCTTCCAACAATCATACTTGGATCAATAGTCCGTTGATTTTTAGATTGCGAATATATCGTTTTAGTCAAAACATGAAGAGTTTGTTCACGCAAATCTACATTTGTCTCTTCATACATTGTTAGGTTTTATTAAGGACTATAAGACTATTGAATATCATAAATCTTCAATCAAACTAAAAGAGAATGAATGAACGTTTCAACTTTTATTAATTAATCAGCAAATTACAATAAAGACTTTACAAAAATTTATATATTACATCAATATGTAAATAAACAATCTTCTTGTGGGCATATCTGCCAACAATTAGGATCGGAGCGTCCGTCATACGGAGACATGGTGGGAAGATTGAATCCCCTTCCGGGAGGTTTGCACAAGAACCGCTGCTATGAGAGGTGCATACGACCCCTCCATACCGTTATATGGTTGGGAACCTCTTGAACCCACTTGCCGGAGCTCGATGATCTAATTTTGGAGTCGCTGAATAGTCTTGATCACCTCGAGCCCATTAACCCCTCCATACCTATCAGCGTGGGGACTTGCCGCTCGTTTGGCCCTTGGTCCACGATGTTGGGAGTAGGATTCCCAAGAGTAGTGCTCCGGCTGTTGCCCATCGGGATCTAACTTTTGCATCAGGCCCTCCTCACGAGAACCCCCTCGTGAATTAAGGCGGGGTCCTAAGGTCATACCTGCCGGTGCGTGAAGGGCTAACCATGCGTGGGCAACATTTGTGGCGGACCCCGTGTTTCTCCGCACCGTCGCTCCCCTGATGGGATGATGTACGACGCACACGTCAAAATCGCCCGCTACGGGAGTTGTTACCAACCATCTGCGTCTGAGGCTTGCTTGAGCCCTCGCTCCGAGCGTTAGTTTTAGCCCGGCCCATTGGCGGGAGGAACGGAGCGTCGCTCATGTATGCTACGGGCGAGCAGGTGAAGGTTTGGCTCGTATCTTTGACGTAGTTCTCGTCCCGGGTCGAACTGCCTTCCTCTGTGTATCCAAGGAGGTTAACAAGCAAACTCTTGTTCACCCCAGGCTGTACCAGCATTTATGCCAGGCAGCGGTAGGTCTCACCTCTTAGGCCTCTTTCATTGTCACAAAGGGCAAATGAATTGTTTTTCGGAACTCGAGTTGTCAAAATTCATATCTAGAGCTGGTAGCTCGAACGGTCGGATTTCTCGATCGGACAGACTGCCGGAACTTCTCTCATTTTGTGAGCGAATAAGAAGGGAGATTAAAATAGAGAGGTGAGGATGAGAGAGATTCTACGGCATAAATAAACCCCTCCTTCTAGCGCAAAAATGTTGCCGCTAAAATTTGGACAACATTCAGATACCTCAACGGTCAGATTCTCGCTCGAGGCAAGTGATCTTTGCTTCAGCCTTAATGTGTCAAATCCGGTATCCCATATCGTCTCTTAGTTATCTTGGGGTGTTCGAGTTCTTCAAGTACCTAAAAGAGATTAATAGACCCCACTGTTTACCTCTCCGACGCTCAACATTAGTAGAATGTGGGAGAAATTGTATGATGAAAAAGGGGCGATCAACAAGATCAGGGAAATGGAGACTCGAGAGTCAACTTTGTTTGACCCTCGGCTCTCGGATCTGGGAAAACTGTTCCAATCGGAAATCCTCCTCTAGCTGCCTCTCGTGGAGTGGAAAGTTGAGACAGAAACAAGAGCTTGAAGCAAGGTTTTAAGGGATAGGAATTCTGTACCTTTGGTTTGAGGTGAAAAAGGCTATTTATAGCCTTAGAGAAAGTGTAGGTTCGGCCAAGAGGGCCTTGGTTGAGTGACTGATGAATGTCGGCAGGCTAGGTCACTAGGGGGTGGATTACTAGCTGGTTGGGCCTCAAGAGACTGAATGCCGGCCGGCTGGGCCTCATGGGCCTGGGTTCCGCCTGGATAGGTCACGAGGGGGCTGATTTTTGGCCGGCTAGGCGACCAAGGGGCTGAGCACCATGTTGTCTCTAAAATTTGGTCAACATTCAGAGACCGAAGCGGTCAGATCCTCGCTCGCTCAGTAGATGAACCATGCGTTTATAAGATGATAAACAATGGCAAAGTGGTCTTTTTTGTCCTATATGTGGATGACATACTACTCATTGGGAATGATGTAGGAAAGTTATCAAAAGATAAGATCTGGCTGTCAAACAATTTGAGATGAAGGATCTGAGAGAAGCGGCTTACATTATGCGAATTCATATCTTAAGAGATCAGAAAAACCGAAAGTTAGCACTTTCCCAAGAATCTTATCTCGATAAGATCATGGATCGCTTCAGTATGCAAGACTCCAAGAAAGGACAGCTACCCTTCGGACGTGGAGTGCATCTGTCAAGTGAGCAGTCTCCCAAGACTCCTCAAAAAGTTGAGGACATGAGACATATTCCTTACGCTTCAGCCGTAGGAAGTCTCTGTTGGGATTGGTGCCCACAAAAGCGATATTAGACATTGAAATACTTTAAGATTTAATTTTGTTGAAACATTCATATTAATAAAATGTTCATTCTTTCTGAAGATGGTGTTTAGATATGTTTTGCTATGGTATGAAATTGTCATTAACGAAAAGGGTGCTAAGTAAAGACTTGGAAAGATAGCACATTATGACTAGTTTAAATATTTGTTCACAATCTCAAGATCAAAAAGAAATCGAGTCTTAGTAATGATTGTTTGGATGAATCATGTTATCTTATCTTGCGATATAGAGAGTTGTGACTCTATGATTCATACTTGATATCTTATAGAAGATATTGAACAAGGCCAGTGATACTTAGAAGCTCGAGATAAAACTGTTTATACACTCGAAGCTTCGAGATCACTACTAAAGGGGTATTATGATACTTACCTTAATCCTGAAGTGAATATGTAATTGACATTACACTTTGTGACATTTGATTCGTAAATGGGCAATGGCTAAGTCTTAGTTTCATCTGACCCCACTGTTGGTGTCACAAGGATGTGATGTTGGGCTACATGATTCACACATTTGGAATTCCTGTTGAAACAATGCAAATCCATTAGTATCACACTATGCTTTGTCATGAGAATGTGAATGAAAAAACATGGCAAGGTATTCATTGAATGAGTTCATTATTTGATTAAAACATGTGACATGTAAAGACATTTCACTTTATGTTTTTCTCATTCACAGATAACAAAGGAGTTAGTGAAATAATAACTCAAGGGGTAAAATAGTAATTTTACATTCCTTTTAGTTACTGATACACATGAAGGTAATATCATAAAATACTCTGTGGATCATGTGAGAATTTTTTTTATCACATCAAACATAAAATATGCGCATATGAACAGAGAGATTGTCAATATTGGTCCTTTAGTGGAATCGACCAATATTAAGAATTAAAAGACGGAAAATGTATGTGAACTTTCGTGTCCGATCTTTATTCTAAAGCTTCGTTCATGTGGATCCATGAGGTCTCAATGATAGACACTTGGAAGAGATTAAAAGAACTGAAATTATTGATTTACTCATTAAGTATAAATTGTGATTTGTACCGAAAAAGTTATTTTTATAAAACTCAATGAATAATTAGTTATTTATGTTGGTTATTGAATCATAGAGTATTATTATGTTGATAATAATACACTTGAATGATTTGATTCAATAAAAGAAGAAAATAAATTATTTCTCATTTCGTAGTTATTCGATAACTATGAAATAATTTTAATGATGTGTCAGTAAATAAAATGAGAGTTCTAAATTTTAAACAATAAATCAAATATATTTGGAATAAAATAAATGAATTTTTGACGAGTAGGAGAGAGGGAGTTGGCCGAATTCTTTAAGTGAGTAGGGTCATGGGTTTGACCCAGCTTAAGCCCATTTATAACTGTATAAATAAAGTTTAAGAAACCATAATCACTTGACCCTAACCCTAGTAAATTTTCGGCAAGATTTCTCTCTCTCTCTCTCCCCCCCCCCCTCTCTCTCTCTCTCTCTCTCTCTCTCTCTCTCTCTCTCTCTCTCTCTCTCTCTCTCTCTCTCTCTCTCTCTCTCTCTCTCTCTCTCTCTCTCTCTCTCTTTCCCTAGAGGCACTCAGCCGAAATCCCAAGAAAAGAACAAGAGAAATTGTTTTTCTATTCTTCATCTATTCATTCCTAATAGTTCTAGAAAGCCCACCCTTTCAATCTCAATAATTCCTCGTGTATTATTGTTGATTTCCCACTCGTGGTGTTTGATTTGTTTTTGTGCTGTTTTTATTGTTTAAAAATTGTTTCTAAAACATCTCGAAAGCCAAAAGTCCAATTTTAAGATCCAATCCGGCGAGGGATCCCTGTCAGGACGTCCAGCGTCCATTCCGGCGACTCCAGACCGGCGAGGCCAATCCGGCGAGAGGACTCCAGCCCGGCAAGGCCAATCCGGCGAGAGGACTCCAGTCCGGCGAGGCGAGTTTGGCGAGGCGTCCCAGCGATATCCAGTCCGGCAAGAGCTTCTTCATTACGCAGATCCCGGTAAGGCTCCCCAGTCCGGCGAGTGTGCAATCCGGCGAGACCTCCCTGTCAGGCGAGTTCCCCGCACGGCGAAGGTCGCCAATCCGGCGAGCGTCTAGTCTGGCGAGCATCATGTGAGGCGAAATATCCCAGTCCGACGAAGCCTTCCGCAGGCGCCCATTTCGACGAACCTTCCAGTCCGGCAAAGGTGTTCCCAGGCAGTCCGGCGAGCGTTTTCCAGTGTTTTGGACGAGGCGAGGCATTCCGACGATAGCTAGCAACATCAAAGTTGTTTAAAACCTTTAATGCGAGTAAAATCTAAATTTATTAAATGGCTAGAAAATTATATAAATTGTTATATAGGTTATTTGGCTTATTTATTTATTGAGTGTTGTGTTTTATAAATTGTTTATAATCACATAATGAATTTTAATGCCTTAGTTTAAATATATTAAAATTAGTTTTACTATATTAGATCTAATTGTAATTTTCCGCCACATAGGATGTGTATTATAATTAATTTATTTTAAATTGTTAAATAATTTCCAATAGTCTCATGTATGCTATTTTTTGCATGAGGCTAGATATTTGCTACGCAGTGGGCGTGGTGAGTAGGTTTCAGTCAGACTCTGAACCGAGCACTGGGTTGCTGTCAAGCATGATCTCAAGTATCTTCGGATAACGAGAAACTACATGCTTACATGATTAGGTGGTGACCTGAATATGAAGGAATATACCGACTCCGATTTTCAAGGGGATAAGGATTACATGAAGTCCACGACAGGGTCTGTGTTCACCCTGAATGGTGGATCCGTGGTCTGGAGGAGTATCAAGCAATCTTGCGTTGCTGACTCGACCATGTAAGCCTATTATGTGGCAGCTTGTGAAACAGCAAAGGAGGCTGTGCCGCTGAGGAAATTTCTTATGTACTTCGAAGTAGTTCCAAGTGCATGCGAGCCTATCACACTTTATTGTGATAATAGTGGGGCTGTCGCTAACTGTAAGGAGCCAAGAAGTCATGAGCGCTCAAAACACATCGAGCGCATGTTTCACCTAATACGAGACATCATTCACAGATGGGACACTGAAGTCAAGAAGATCTCAAC
This sequence comes from Urtica urens, assembly GCA_958296335.1. Lineage (NCBI taxonomy): Eukaryota > Viridiplantae > Streptophyta > Magnoliopsida > Rosales > Urticaceae > Urtica > Urtica urens. The sequence goes on from OY282520.1 coordinate 30,268,684, forward strand.
CTTGGACAACTTTGTTGATCCCTTCACGAAGCCTTTAACGACTAAAGTCTTTGAGGGACACCTAGAAGGATTGGGAGTGAAAAATCATTCGCATTTCCTTTGAGTCAAGTAGGAGTTTGTTGGGATTGGTGCCCACAAAGGAGATTTTAGACAATGAAATACATTTGTATTTGATATTGCTGAAACATTAATATTAATAAATATTCGTTCTTTATTATGTTTGTGTTTATGTATGAATGCTACGCTCTGAAACTGTCATCAACGAAAGGGGTGCTAAGTACAAACTTGACAAGATAGCCCCTTGTGACTAGCTAACACATTTGTTCGCAATCTTAAGATCGATAAAGCAATCGAATCTAAGTAATGATTGTTTGAATGAATCATGATATCTTATCTTATGATATAGAGAGTTGTGACTCTATGATTCATCCTTGATATCTTATAGAAGATATTGAATAAGACCTGTGATACTTAAAAACTCGAGATAAAACTGTTGGAATTTATTTAACGATTAAACAATATTAATTATATTACAGTAGGTGGCGGAAAATTAAAATTAGATCTAATATATTAAAACTAATTTTAACATATTTAACAACCTAAGGCATTAAAATTTATCAAGCAATTATAAACAATTTATAATTCATATGCTCAATCAGATAAATTAAACTAACAACTTATATAACATTTATATAATTTATATTTAATTATTTAATTGAGAAAATACTTACATTAAAGGTTGTAAACAACCTCGACGTTGCTAGCTATCGTCGGAATGCCACGTCACGTTCAAAACGCAAAAAAATCCTCGCCGGAATGCTTGGGAACGTCTTCGCCGGACTGGGGAGGGTCGCCGGAATGGATGCTTGCGGGAAGCCTCGCCGGACAGGAGTTTTTCGCCTCACAGGGAGCTCGTCGGAATGGGGAGCCTCGCTGAACTGGGCACTCGCCAGATGGGTGACTGTCGCCGCACGGGGACTCGCCAGACAGAGAAGACCCACCGGAATGCACGCTCGCCGGACTGGGAAGCCTCGGAGGACTGGAGATCACTGGGACACGTCGCCGGATAGCCCTCGCCGGATTCGCCTCGCCAGACTGGAGCACCTCGCTGGATTGGACTCGCCTGACAGGAGTCCCTTCGCCGGACTGGAGCGCCTCGCCGGATTGAATCACCTCACTGGATTGGAGCTCGCCTGACAGGAGCCCCTTCGTTGAACTGGATCGCTGGACGCAGGGAAGTCGCCGGAATGCACCCAGATCGTCCTAGGGACGTTTTTGGCTGGCTGAAAGCTTTTAAAACAATTTAAAAACCTCTAAAAAATTCACAAAATTATTCCAAACACGGCAAGTGATGAATCAACAATAATACACAAGGAAATTATTGAGATATTGAGTGTGGGCTCTCAAGAACAATTAGGAATCAAAGATGGAAGATTAGAAAAACAATTTCTCTTTTCTTTGTTGGGAATTTCGGCCGAGTATCTCAAGGGGGAGAGAGAGAGAGTGACCGAAAATTAACTAGGGTTAGGGTTAGGTGATTAGGGTTTGTTTAGCCTTATTTATACAGTTATAAATGGGCTTAAGCTGGGTCGAACCCATGACCCTATTCACTTAGGGAATTCGGTCAATCCCTCTCCCCTTACACGTCCATATCCTTTGATTTTATTCCTAAACATATTTGATTTAATTTCTAAAATTAATTTAGAACTCTCATTATTATTTAATGACACATCATTAAATATATTTCATAGTTATCGAATAAGTATTTCTTCTTCTAAAATATTTAATCACTTGAGAATGTCATCATCAATATGATAACATTTTGTGATTAAATGAACAAAATAAATAACTAGTTATTTATTGAGTTTCAAGAAAATAACTTTCTCAGTATAAATCACAATTTATACTTAATGAGTAAATCAACTTTTACAATTCTTTTAATCTCTTCCAATTGTCTATCATTGAGACCTCATGGACCCACATGAACGAAGCTTTAGAATAAAGATCGGACACAAAAGTTCACAAACTTTTTCAATCTTTTAATTCTTAATATTGGTCGATTCCACTAAAGGACCAATATTGACAATCTCTCTGTTCATGTGCGTATCTTTTACGTTTGGTGTGATGAAACACTTTCTCACACGATCCACGAAGTATATTACGATATTACCCTTCATGTGTATCAGTAACTGAGGGGAATGTAAGATTACTGTTTTACCCCTCGAGTTATTTTTTCACTAGCTCCTTTGTTATTTATGAATGAGAAAAACATAAAGTGAGATGTCTTTACATGTCACATGTTTTAATCAAAGAATGAACACATTCAATAAAAACCTGGCCAGGTTTATTCATTCACACTCTCATAACAAAGCATATAATGATACTAATGCATTTGCATTGTTATTACATGAAATCCATATCTGTGAATCATGTAACCCAACATCACATCCTTGTGACACCAACAGTCGGGTCAGATGCAACTAAAACTTAGTCATTGCCCATTGACGAATCAAATGTCACAAAGTGCAATGTCAATTACATATTCACTTCAGGATTAAGGTAAGTATCATAATACTCCTTCAGTTGTGAACTTGAAGCCTCGAGTGTGTAAACAGTTTTGTCTCGAGTTTTTAAGTGTCACAGGTCTTGTTCAGTATCTTCTATAAGATACGAAGTATGAATCATAGAGTCACAACTCTCTATATCACAAGATGAGATATCATGATTCATCCTAACAATCAATAATAAGACTCGATTGCTCTATCGATCTTTAGATTGCAAACAAATGTTTCAAACTCGTCACAAGGGGTTATCTTGTCAAGTCTGTACTTAACACCCTTTTCGTTTATGAGTCAGATCATAGCTTAAACATAACTAAACACAATCTTCAAAAGAATGAACATTTATTAATATCAATGTTTCAGCAAAATATAAATACATAAAGTATCTCAATGTGTAATATCTCCTTTGTGGGTGTCATAAAGATGTCATACTGGGTTATATGATTAACAGATATGGAATTCATGTTGAAACAATAGAAATGCATTAGTATCGCACTATGCTTTGTTTTGAGAGTGTGAATTAATAAACCTGGCCTGGTATTCATCGAATAAGAACATTCTTTGATTAAAACATGTGACATGTAAAGACATCTCACTCTATGTTTTTTTCATTCACAAATAACAAAGGAGTTAGTGAAATAATAACTCAAGGGCTAAAACGGTAATTTTATATTCCCCTTAGTTAGTGATACACATGAAGGGTAATATCGTAAACTACTCTGTGGATCGTGTGAAAAATTGTGTTGTCACATCAAACAAAAAAGATACGCATATGAACAAGAGAGTGTCAGTATCAGTCCTTTAGTGGAATCGACTAATATTAAGAATTAAAAGACGGAAAAAGTTTGTGAATTTTTGAGTCCGATCTTTATTCTTTGTAACTTAATAAATAATTAGTTATTTATTTTGTTTATTGAATCATATAGTATTATTATGTTTATAATCATACTTGAATAATTCAAATAAATAAAAGAAGAAATTTTTTTTTCTCATTTCGTACTTATTTTAATAATAATAAATTAATTAATGAAATGTCATTAAGAAATGACAGTTCTATATTAATTGAATTTAGAAATAACTCAAAATTATTCGGGAATGAAATAAATAAAATGTGGACGAGTATGGTGAGTGATTTGGTCCAAAATAAATAAGTGATTGGGTCATGGGTATGACCCAGCTTAAGCCCATTTTAAACTGTATAAATAAAGGCTTAAGAAACTCTAATCACTTAACCCCTAACCCTAATATTTTTGGCCAAGCTTCTCTCTCCCCCTGTGTGAGATACTCGGCTGAAATCCCCAACCAAAAGGAGAAAAAAACATCATTTTTCATCTTTTGTTGTGTGATCGCTTCTTCCCGAGAGTTCTATTGAGAGCCCACCATCTCGTTCTGGATATATTGCTTATGAATTATCATTGACTCTTGATTGTGGTGTTTGGTGTATTTTTAATTATGGACCATAGCCGTTTCCAATCAAATCCTGGACCAGAGCACTGGGTTGCTGTTAAGCATGTTCTTAAGTTTCTTCGGAGGACTAGGAAATTGATGCTTACATATTCAGGCCATGACCTGACTACAATCGGGATATACCGATTCCGACTTAAAGGCGGATAGGGATTCGAGGAAATCCATTTCAAGATCTGTGTTCATCCTAAATAGTGGATATGTTGTTTGGAGGAGTATCAATCAATCTTATTTTTGCTATCTCCACCATGGATGCAGAATATGTGGCTTCTTGTGACGCATCCAAAGAGACTATATGGCTTAGAAAATTCGTTAAGTATTTGGAAGTCCTTCCAAATAACAATGAGCCCATGACACTTTATTGTGATAATAGTGGGGCTGTTCCTAAGCATATTGAGAGAAAATACCATTTTATTTGAGAGATCGTACATCGCAGAGACGTGGAGGTGAATAAGACCTCAACGGTGGAAAACCTAGCAAATCCATTCACGAAGGCCCTATCCAACAAGGTCTTCAACCAACATCGAGACAAATTGGGCATGAAGTACTACTCTTATTGTTGTTGCCGCTCTCCGGCGACGACGTATTTCTAAAAAGTATCCCACCTCCTTCGCATCGACCATAACCCGCGGGCCCGCCTAAAGGTTGCGCTGTTTGTAGGACATTCCTGCTGCCGACTGATGGGCTCCCTCTCAGTTCGAGGCTAGCCTGCCACCCTCGACCAACCTCACCTTCTCCCTCGGCAGCCCACACCTCCCTCTCAGGTCTAGGTCAACTAGGCACCCTCCGCCGGCCTCACCTTCTCCCTCGGTCGAGGCCGGCCAGACCTCCTTGGTCGGCAACACCTTCTCCCTCGGTCAGCCACACCTCCGTCTCGGGTAGAGGCTAGCTAGCCACCCTCGGCCGGCCTCATCTTTTCCATCGGCCGGTCACACCTCCCTCTCAGGCTGAGGTCAGCCAGCCAACTTCCGTCGGCCTCACCTTCCCCCTTCGCCGGCCACACCTCCCTCTGGGGTCGAGGCCAGCCAGCCACCCTCGGCCGAGCTCACCTTCTCCCTCGGCCGGCCTCATCTTCCCCCTTGGTCGGCTTAGAGCGAGGATCTAACCGCTTAGGTCTCCTAAAGTTGTCTGATCTTGTACGACAACACTTATCTTCTTTGAGTCAAGTGGGAGTTTGTTGGCAGAAATTCTGACAAGAAGATAATTTATTTACATATTGATGTAATATAAATCTTTCATAAGTCCTTATTGTAATTGTTGATTAAATTAATAAAAGTTGAAACATTCATTCATTCCTTTTCGTTTGTTTGAAGATTTATGATATTCAATAGTCTTATAGTTCTTAATAAAACCTAACAATATATGAAGGAACAAATGTAGATTTTCTTGAACAAACTCTTCATGGTTAGGTTAAAATGAAATATTCACAATCTATAGATCAACGGACTATTGATCTTAGTATGCTTGTTGGAAGAATCTATGATGTCTAGTTACGAGCATAGAGAGTTAAGAACTCTATAGTTCTTCCAGTGTATCTTCTAAAGATACTAAATTGACCAGTGCACCTGTAGAGACAATGTAAGTACAAACCATTTAACCTATTCTGTCTCAAGGTCACTATGTATGAATTGCATCATGCTTACCTTAATCCTGAAATGATACATGTCATTTCATGACTTCAATATATTCATTTGAGGAAGCTGCACTCTAGATCCATGTTTGTGAACTACATGCGCTCTATTGGTGATATATTGGATTGTGAAGTTGACATGAGTATACTTTGTAAAGTTCTCATAGATATGGAATTCATGTACAAGATTGCTGAAATGCAATGTATATCATCTCATGATTTATTACTTGGATTGTGAATAAATGAACCGCGCGGTATCCAAAATTAAGTAGCGAGTTATTTGAATGAAACAATGTGACTTGTTAGGTCCTCATCAATACATTGTTTCTAACTTATTCACAAGTAATAAAGGAGCGGAGGAAATAACAACTAGAAGGGTAAAATGGTACTTTTATAAATCTCATCTAGTTGATGATATTCATGAAGGGTAATCATAGATAACATTCAATGGGTCCACTCAATATAATTAAGTTTAATTTGAGTAGAAAATTAGTTCTTTTGAACCGAGAGAGTCTCAGTGTCAACTCTTTAGTGGAATCACTTGACATTAAGCTAATACTCGAAAGAGGTTTGTGAAATTTTGAGTCCGAGAATAATCGCTCACGATTTGTTAATTTGGATCCATAAGATCACTATTACAAGTAATTAGAGTAGGATTGTTAAACTAGAAGCTAAGTCAAAATAAGTTCAAGTGTTGGACTAGACGTTTTCTCAGAAAATGTCTAAAGGGTATTTTTGTCCACATGGACATAAAATTATGTGAATGTCAAAATGAGATTATGAATATTTTCATATGATTGAAATATAAATTAGTTTCTAAAGCCGATAAGTCGTTTGGGGTGTTATGAAATTAATTTCATTATTTGTGCAATAATTATTGTACAATGGGTATTTTAAGAACTGTCTTAAAAGAAATACGGAAGCATCTATAGGCTCCCCCCTAGTAGATAGAATTCGGCCAAACATCAAAGAGGAGAATAAATTATGTCTAGAAATTATTTTTCTTTGAAGTACAAAGATAATTGCCAAAAAAGAAAAAGAGGAAGGATCTAGATGCCCTCCCCTAAGTGTTGAATTCGACCAAGACGCATCAAAGATGAGAGCATTATTTGCCTTTAATTATAAAGATAATTATCCAAAAGGAAAAGAGGAAATGAATTTCCCTCATAATGAAATAAATATGCTATGTGAGGAAACAAATTTCCCTCACTAAGGCATAGGGATGGCCGGCCATGTTCTAAGAAGAAGAAGAGAGAAAATCAAATATTGTGTCATGAATGCTTGATTTTCCTTCTCCTATAAATAGAGCCTCACATAGAGATGTGAAAATAAGATTTTCTTGCTCTTGTTTCTCTATTGTGGCCGTCCAAAATTCTCTCCCTCACTCTCAAAATACTTCTTTTATTTTTGCACCTAAATCCTCATTAGACTTAGGCTATATTAGATTTTTAAGTTATATAATTGTTCTTGAGTTATTGTGTTTAATTGTGACCATACACAAATCCTTCAAACACTCTATTGACTCATATAATAGAAACCTTAGGTTTCTCGAGTTAACGTTTCGATGTGAAGGTAACAAGTAATAGACGATCTACCTTTCCCAAACCTCATCAAAGATCAAGCTACAAGAAAGGTTAGTGTTCAAGTATGTTAAATGATGTTTTTAAATATATACATTTTCATGCACTATGCCTAGGTTAGTAAAAATGTTTTACTAATAAAGAATTTTTTTATTCTGCCATTAATGTGTTAATGATAATTTTTTCTGAACCCTAGACCTATTCCAACGGCTGCAATCTCATCGGAACATACCCATGACATATGAGATGCTCTACAATTTCCACGAGATGTTTGTGATAGAAATTGGTTAACATTTAACCTATTAATCTATGTGACATATCTGAATATGGCGGAAACACATAATTAAACCTAACATATTAAAACACATTTTAACCATTTTCAATTAACCTAGGCAATAAAAATTACTAACATATCAATAAACTATTCTAAACATGTTGTCAACAAATTCATCACTCAACTAAAAACCTATAAACAATTTATAATTGCGTCGCATATCCAATTCCATTGAGAGACTTACATGTGAGATTGTAAAAAATCTCGTTCGTTGCTCGCTTTTGCCGGAATGCCACACCAAGTCCTCGCCGGAATGAAAGCTCACGCGCACCTAGCTGGATTGAACGCACACGCGCGCCTTTCCTTCACTGGAGTACAGCCTTACACATGCCTCACCTTGCCGGAGCAGACTCGTGCAACTTGATTCAGGCCGGTAAGAGGTGCCTCTTGTGTGCCTGCCTTCTCACTGGTGACATGCGCCTAGGGAGAGCCTTGGATGCATCTAAAGGTAAGCGTCTCATGCACCTCGGATCTGTGCGTCCAAGCTCCTCGCCGGTTTGCGCCTTGCCACTCGCCAAATTGCCTCGCACGCGCCTAGCTCGATCTTGCTTTTTTTCGTCAATCTTGGCCGGCCTTATATGGCAACTTCTCACACAAACACCAGAATGATTTCAATGATAATAGACTCGGTTGTTTTAGAGATTAAGAGTGTGGGCGCTAGGATTGAACAATGGGAGAAGGAGAAGTAGTCGAAGATCAAAGAAAAAACATCAAGAAACGATTTCTTGATCCTTTCTCTATCAAGAACACTCGACTAAAGTTACCAAAGCGGGAAAGATTATGGCTGAGTATGATATGTGATAGGGTTAACTGTTTCACAAAATATTTATATCTGAGAGAGCGGTCTTCATTTAAGTCAAAATCCAATTTTGGCCCGTTAGTCAAACTTAAACCCAATGATTATTTTAATGAAATTTAAAATAATTTCTCAGCTCTTATTCTTTAATTATGGCCAAGTATAATCATCTTATTTTCTCCACAATTCATTTGATTTATTTCTTAAATAATATTTAATAAATTTAGAACATCTCATTGATTTAATGACTTGTCATTAATTCAATTGATACTATGCAAACAAGTACAAACTGATCGAATATTTTTTTCATGTTTTATTTATTTTAATCATCCAATTACATTATTATCAATATAATAATATAATATGGTTTATTAAACAAATGTAATAATAAATAACGATTTACTTAATTACTCAGAAAATAATTTTCTAAGTTTAAATCACAATTTAAATTCAATGAGAAATCAATCGTTCTCGTTCAATAAAGCTCGTCCGAGAGTCTATCACTGAGACCTCATGGTCACAGATGAACGAAGCTTTAGAATAAACTCTGGACACAAATGTTCACAAATTTTTCGGATTTTTAGTTCTTGGTATTAGTTGATTCCATTAAAAGATTAATATTGAAACTCTATAGGTTCATATGCGTTTATTTTTGCGGTTGATGTGATAAAACAATTCCTCATACAATCCACATAGTATTTTGCAATATTACCCTTTGTGTGTATCATTAACTCAGATGATTGTAAAAGTACCGGTTTACCCCTGTGTTATTATTTCACCAACTCATTTGTTATTTGTCAACGAGAAAAACATAAAGTGAGATGTCTCTATATGTCACATGTTTTATTCTATAAATACCATGCCTGGTTTATTCGCTCACCCTCTCATAACAAAGCATGGTGTGATACTAATGTCGTAACACTGTTTCAACACAAATTCCGTATATGTGAATCACATAATTCAACGAAACAGTATTATAACACAAATTGTAGGGTCATATGAAACTTCATTTAGTCCTTGTCCATTGACAAATCAAATGTCATAAAGTGTTCAAGAATATATGTATTCACTTCAGGATTTAGGAAATTATCAAAATACCCCTCGTATGTGATCTTGAAGTTTCGAGTGATTAAACGGTTTTATCTTGAGTTTCAAAGCATCACTTGTCTTGTTCAATGTCTTCATTAAGACATCAAGAATAAATTACTGAGTCACAACTCTCGATATCACAAGATAAGATATCATTGATTTATGCAAATAATTATCACTCAAATTTGATTTCCCCATCGATCTTTAAATTGCGAACTATTATTTAAACTAGTCATAAGAGGGTATCTTGTCAAGTCTGTACTTAGCACCTCTTTCGTTTACCACAGTTTCCGAACTTAACAAACATACATAAACACAAACTTAAACAACAATGGATATTTAATTTTATTTAATGTTTTAGTAAAACAAAATACCAAAATCCTAACAAATTCCCACTTGACTCAAAGGATATGCGAATGATCTTTCAGTCCTAAGCCTTCTAGGTGTCCCTCGAAGATTTTTCTCGTTAAAGAGTTTGTGAAGGGATCGGCAAGGTTGTCCAACGTTAGGATCTTCATGACTTCGGCGTCTCATTGGTGAACCATATCTCGTACTAGGTAATATTTATGTTCTATGTGTTTTGAGCGCTTGTGACTTCTTGGTTCCTTATAGTTGGCAACAGCCACACTGCTATCACAATATAGTGTGATGGGCTCGCTGGCACTTGGAACTACTTCCAAGTACATCAGGAATTTCCTCAGCCACACAACCTCCTTTGCAGCTTTGTAAGCTACCACATACTTGTTGGAATAGGTCTGCGGTTAAGAAAAAACTACCATTAACACATTAATGGTGGAATATAAAAATTTCTTTATAAGTAAAACAATTTTACTAACCTAGGAAAAGTGCATGAACATGTATACATTTAAAAACATTATTTAATGTGCTTGAATGCAAACCTTTTTGTACCTTGATTTAGAGGAGTCTTGAGAAATGTTGATCTTCTCGTCTGGCTCGATTTCTTCACGCCTGTCTTGAACTTGAAAAACCTAAGGTTTCTATTATAAGAGTCCATAGAAGTTTGAAGGATTTGTCTGTGGGCACAATTAAAAACAATAACTCAAGAACAAGTCTATGAGCTAGAGAGCTAATTAAGCCTAAGTCTAATGAGGATTTAGGTGCAAAAATAAAAGAAGTATTTTAGAGAGAGGGAGAGATATTGGTCGATCAAAAACAAGAGAAACAATGGCAAAAGCTCTTTTTTCACATCTCTATGTGAGATTCTATTAATAAGAGAAGGAAAATCAAGAAAGGGTAATCACCCTATCCTATTATGCATTCATGACACAACATTTGATTTTCTATCCTCTTTCTCTATTGATATGGCCGGCCATCCCCATGCTCAAGTGAATGAAATTTGTTTGCTCATTTAGAATATTTATTTCCTTCTCAAGGAAATTCATTTCCTCTTTTACTTTCGGGTTATTATCTTTATAATTAAAGGCACATAATTATCTCCTCGTTGATGTATCTTGGCCGATCTCTACAATAGTGAAGGGCATCTAGATGCTTCTTTATTTCTTTTAAGACAATTCTTAAAATACCTATTGTAGAAGTAATATTGCACAAATAATGAAATTAATTTCATACTTCCTCAAACAATATCTCGGCTTTAGAAACTAATTTCTATTTCCATCATATGAAAATATTCAAAATCATATTTTGAGATTCACATCATTTTATGTCCATGTGGATAAAAATACCCATTAGACATTTTTCGGGAAAACGTCTAGTTCAACACTTGAACTTATTTTGACTTCGCTTCTAGTTTAACAATCCCAATCTAATGACCTGTAATAGTGACCTTATGGGTCCAAATGAAAAAAGCTTGAGCTACAATACTCGGACTCAAAAGTTCACAAAGTTTTTTCGAGTATTAGCTTAATGTCAACTGACTCCACTAAAGAGTTGACACTGAGAATCTCTTGGTTCAAATAAATTTAATTTCTACTCAAATTCAACTTAATTATATTAAGTAGATCCATTGAATGTTATCTATGATTACCCTCATGAATATCATCAACTATATGAGATTTATAAAATTACCAGTTTACCCTTCTTATTGTTATTTCCTCAACTCCTTTGTTATCTGTGAATAGGCTAGAAACAATGTATTGACGAGCAGCTAACAAGTCACATTTTTTCATCCAAATAAATTTGGTACTTAATTTTGAATACCACACGGTTCATTTATTCACAATCCAAGTAATAAACCATGAGGTGAATCTTGTACATGAATTTCATATCTATGAGAACTTCACAAAGCTGGTTCATGACATCTTCATAACTTAATATCTCACCAATTAGTCTAGTCTAGATCACATAGTAGACATAGAATTTGACTTTCTCGAATGAGAATATTGAAGCTAGAAAACGACATGTCTCATTTCAGGATTTAGGTAAGCATGGTGCAATTCATACATAGCGACCTTAAGAAGAAGAGGTTAAATAGTTTGTTCTTACATTGTCTCAAAAGGTGCACTGGTCAATTCAGTATCTTTGGAAGATACATTGGAAGAACTATAGAGTTCTTTACTCTCTATGCTTTGTAACCAGACATCATAGATTCTTACAACAATCATACAGGGATCAATAGTCCATTGATCATTATAATGTGAATATTTCATTTTAACCAAACCATGAAGAGTTTGGTCACGCAAATCTACATTTTTCTCTTCATATATTGTTAGGTTTGATTAAGGACTATAAGACTATTTAAAATCATAAATCTTCAATGAATCAAAAAAGGAATGAATGAACTATTCAACTTTTATTAATTTAATCAACAAATTATAATAAGGACTTATGAAAGATTTATATATTACATCAATATGTAAATAAATAATCTTCTTGTGGGCATCTCTGCCAATAATACTCGGGTTCCATGGCCGAGTCAGCTATATAAGATTGCTTTATACTCCTCCAAACCACAGTTCCATCATTCAAGGTGAACACAAACCTTGATGTGGATTTACTGGAATCCATATCCGCTTGAAAATCAGAGTCGATATATCCCATCATATTTAGTTCACCACTTGAATATGCAAGCATATAGTTTCTCGTTCTCCAGAAATACTTGAGAATATGCTTGACAACAACCCTGTGCTCAAGTCTAGGGTTTGATTGGAAACTATTCACCACGCCCACTGCGTAACAAATATCTGGCATCGTGCAAAGCATCGCATACATGAGACTTTCTACGGCTGAAGTGTAAGGAATATGTCTCATGTCCTCTATGTCTTGTTAAGTCTTGGGAGACTGCTCACTAGAGAGATGCACTCCATGTCTGAAAGGTAGCAGTCTTATCTTGGAGTTTTGCATACTGAAGCGGTCCATGCTCTTATAAATATAAGATGTCTGAGATAGAGCTAACTTTCAGTTCTTCCAATCTCTAAAGTTTGAGTCCGCATAATGTAAGCCGCTTCTCCAAGATCTTTCATCTCAAACTGCTTTGACATGTAGGTCTTAAACTCTGATAACTTTTCTACATCATTCCTAATGAGAAGTATGTCATCTACAGACAAAGTAGGAAGACCACTTTGCCATCGTTTATCATCTTATAAACGCATGGCTTATCTCCTGGCTGATCAAAGCCGTAGCTTTTTTTAGTCTCGTCGAATATGATATCTCCTGACAGATGCTTGCTTTTAGTCCATAAATGGACTTCACCAATTCACAAACCGTTCCTTCTTGGCCTCTCTCCATGAACCCGTCTGGTTGACCCATATAAATCTGCTCGTCAAGATTTTCATTCAGATATGTTGTCTTGACATTCATCTGCTAGATTTAATTATCAAGGGCGGCAACAATGAATAAAATAGTACAGATGGACTTCAGCATCGCGACTGGTGAGAAGGTATCCTCATAGTTGATACCTTCCTTTTGTGTGAACACCTTCGCCACAAGTCGTGCCTTAAATGTCTCAACATTTCCATCCGGTCCTCTTTTCTTTTTGTAAATCTTTTTACGTTTGACATGTTTAATACCTTCAGGTGGATCTACAAGCTTCCAAACCTCGCTGACATACATCGAATGCATTTCTAAGGTCATCGCATCTTTCCATAGGTTTCCTTCGGAACCTTGCATCGCTTGAGAAAATGATACTGGATCATTTTCCTACTTGTATGTGACTGTAGTGTAAGCCTCTCCAATAAACATGCATCGTTCAGGTTGTCGTACAATTAGCTTACAGTGACGAATCACAGCGGGCTCACTTTCCGTTTGTGGTGCTTTCACTGTTGGCGTAGGACTCATCCTAACTTGTGAAGTACCAGCTACTTCACCCAACATTTCCTTCAGCTCAAGTTTGCTTCTCGGTACTGCATTCTTTATGTAGTCCTCTTCGAGAAACCTAGCGTTTGTGCTAACGAATGTTTTCTTGTCAGCAAGATTATAGAATGTGTACCACGAAAAGGAATAATTTTGAATGTCTAGCGAACGTGATAGTCTTTTGTCTCAGCACATGTGCAGGACAACCCCAGATTCTTATGTGGTTTAAAACTGATTTTCTACTACACCATCTCCCATAGGGAGTGCCAAGGACCTTCTTCGACAGAACCTGGTTCATAATGTTAATGGAATTTATTCAAGAATTTAAATAAAACAATTATATAACATATCATATATGGCGGAATTATATAATAGATCTATACATGTTAAAACAATTTTAACATGAATAACAACCTATGGCATTAAAATCAATTTATTAATTTAATAAATAATTTATCAGATTATAAAACATTCAACAATTAAACACACTAACAACCTATATGAAAAATTCATATACATTCAATTTAACATATTAATTTGTTGAGAAAGTACTTACAATCAGGATAATAAATTATCCCGACGTTGCTCGCTAGCGTCGGAAGGCCTCGCCAAATCCACGTCTCAAAATAAGTTCGTCGGAATCCCCAAAAAATTATTCGCCGGAATGGGAAGAACCAGGTCGCCGGAATGGAGCTCGCCGGAATGGACTCTCTAGATTGAACTCGCCGGATTGGACTCGCCCGGTTGGGCTTGCCGGATTGGGCTCGCCGGATTGGACTTGCCGCACAGGGATCGCCGGATAGGACTCGCCGGACTGGGTCTCTGATCCTGGGACCACCGGACTGGAGAAGACTTCGCCGGAATGGAGAAATCTCGCCGAACTGGGCAGATCTCGCCGGACAAGGATGCTCGCCGGACTGGAGCGCCTCGCCGGACTGGAGCGCCTCGCCTGACAGGGAAGAACTCGCCGGACGGAATGCCTTCGCCGGACTGGAGTTCCTGGGCAACTAAAATCAATCCGGCAAGGAGAAAAATCCCAAAATAATTTTAAAACCTATTTTCAAATTGATTTTTCCAGATCAAACAAGTTATCAAAGACTATAAAATTGAATCAACAATAATTCACAAGGAGTTTTGATGAGATGGAAAGGGTGGGCTTTCAAGAACACAAGGAATTGAATATGGAAAGTAGAAAACAACTTTTCTATTTTCCTTCTCTTGGGGAATTCGGCCGAGACTCACAAAGGGGGAGAGAGGAGAGCCTTTGCCGAAAATTTTAGGTTTAGGGTTAGAGTGATTAGGGTTTAGTTCCCTTTTTATAAACATTTCATAACGGGCTTAAGCTGGGTCAAACCCATAGCCCTGTCACTCTAATTTTCGGCTCCTCATACTCGGCCATATACAATTTATTTATTCCCAATTAATTAATTTATTTCTAAATACAATTTATTTAGAATCTCATTTCATTAAAATAATTACATACTTTCCAAATGAGTATGAAATGAGAAATTATATGTATTTCTTTCTTTATCTATTTGAATATCACTAGAGTACTATTATCATTATAATAACGCTCTACAATTCAATTAAATAAACGTAACATTAAATAACTAATTATTTAATAAGTTACTTTAATGAAATAATTTTCTCAATATAAATCATGATTTATATTCAATGAGTAAATCAACAATCCTTGTTCTTTTGACCTCTTCCAAGTGTCTATTATTGAGACCGTATGGACCCACACGAACGAATTTTTAGAATAAAGATCGGACACAAAAGTTTACAAACTTTTTCCGTCTTTAAATTCTTAATGTTGGTCGATTCCACTAAAGGACCAACATTGACATTCTCTCTGTTCGTAAGCGCATATTTTATGTTTGATGTGATAAAACCATTTCTAACACGATCCACAGAGTATATTACGACATTACCCTTCATGTGTATCAGTAACTAAGAGGAATGTAAAATTACTGTTTCACCCCTTGAGTTATTGTTTCACTAACTCCTTTGTTATTTGTGAATGAGAAAAACATAAGGTGAGATGTCTTTACATGTCACATGTTTTAATCAAAGAATGAACTCATTCAATAAATACCTGACCAGGTTTATTCATTCACACTCTCATAACAAAGCATAGTGTGATACTAATGCATTTGCATTGTTGTTACATGAATTCCATATCTGTGAATCATGTAACCCAACATCACATCCTTGTGACACCAACAGTCGGGTCAGATGCAACTAAAACTTAGTCATTGCCCATTGACGAATCAAATGTCACAAAGTGTGATGTCAATTACACATTCACTTCAGGATTAAGGTAAGTATCATAATACTCCTTTAGTTGTGAACTTGAAGCTTCGAGTGTGTAAACAGTTTTGTCTCGAGATTCTAAGTGTCACAGGTCTTGTTCAATATCTTCTACAAGATATCAAGTATGAATCATATAGTCACAACTCTCTATATCACAAGATGATATATCATGATTCATCCAAACAATCATAACTAAGACTCGATTGCTCTATCGATCTTTAGACTGCGAACAAATGTTTCAAACTTGTCACAAGGGGTTATCTTGTCAAGTCTGTACTTAATACCCTTTTCGTTGAAGAAAGTTTCAGAGCACAGCTTTAAACATAACTAAACACAATCTTTAAAAGAATGAACATTTATTAATATTAATGTTTCAGCAAAATATAAATACATAAAGTATTTCAATGTCTAATATCTCCTTTGTGGGCACCAATCCCAAAAAATGTAAGCTGTCTGTTGTTACACGTATTCGGCACAACGAAGAGGATAAAGTCCATTGGAAAAGCAGAGGCCCATCGACTAAGACTTGCACCTCAGACCTCCCTGACTCGCCCCCTGGTCAGCTGGCCCCCTGCCCAATTGGCACCCTAGGCTAGCCGGCAGGCCATTCCCTGGCTGATTGGCACCCTGGGCTAGCCGGCAGGCCCCAGCCTGGGCCCTTGCTTATTGGCACCCAGGGCTAGCCGGGAGGCCACTCCCAGGCCAGCCGGGAGGCCCCTGCCTGAGGCCTGGCTGTCCAGACTACTTTCTGGCCCTTAGCTGGCCAGCTGGCTCCACCCTGGCCGACCGGCGAGCCCCTGGCCGACCAAGGTTAAAAAACATAATTTATGGCGTCTACGGACGGTTAGAGACATTTCACAAGTATTTTTATTTCATATCTATTATTAGGTTTTGTGATTTATAAGTTTCAAAGTTCAAAACAATTCTTTTTATCAAACATCGTCTTTTAAACTATTAAATTCTCGCTTAAATGAAATTTTATGCCTTAGGATCCAGTTTTAGGAATCTTTAAAGTTGATTTTCAGTTTGAGATTCTTTTTTCATGTACAACATATCTAATCAAAATTTAGGAGAAATGCTAATATAAAAAATCTCTGACCCGGCCGGAACCGTCGGGGTCTCCGTCCCACACTCCGTCAAGCCGCTCGGTATCCCCTCGCTCACCATTCAAGCGTTCAATGCTTTATCGTCAAACAATAAGGGAGAGAGAGGCTCTGGATTCGAGACAAATGGGGGAGAGAATAAAGGGAAATTGTTATCCTCGTGTTGATAAGAGAGAGCTAATAAAGTCATCCATGGACCAACCATGAATTAAGAAAGGTGAAGGATCAATGACGCACAAATAAAATATAAAATATTCTAAAACGAAGAGTGTCGAGCGTGGCGACATGTATATAACCATGTCTCTGCCCCTTTCGAGGTAAGTCCCTCGCTAACAGTCCCTCGGCTCGGCCCGTCGGAGCTCGAGCGCTGTCAAGGTTGGGTCGACGGCTGCATATTTCCTTCGATGAGTTCATTCCCGATTGCACATTCGACATAGAACTCAGGGGGCTAATGTTGTCGTCGGATTTACGATGATGACTCGATATATATATCACCCTCAGGGTTTCCTGCGAGGGTTAGGCGTTCAACCGCCACGAATAGGGAAACCGAAGGAACCACGAGCGTGACAAGGCTGCATTGCCGACCTTGCCCCGCCTGACTGGACCCAACTCACCCTGGCCAACCCTTCCTTGCCTGGCCGACCCCGATTGAGAAATCTTTAAAGTTGATTTTCAGTTTTAGATTATTTTTTCGATGGAGTATACAACACATATAATCAAAGTTTAAGAGAAATTCTAACCTAAAATAGTTTCCAAGAGCTTTTCAAGGTTAAAAACAAAGTTTGGCGTCTACTTACGGTTAGAAACATTTCACAAGTATTTTTCTTTCATAAAGATTATTAGATTTTGCAATTTATATGTTTAAAAGTTAAAAAAAAAAAGAATTTGATCAAACATCGTCTTTTAACCTATTAGATTCTCGCTCAAATGAACTTTTAAAAATTAGAATCATTTTTTAGAAATCTTTAAAGTTGATGTTTCAATTTTACATCCTTTTTATGTTGGAGTAAACCACATATCTAATCAACGCTTAGGATAAGTTTTAGCTAAAACAATTTTGAAGCGCTTTTTAACCCCAAAAAACATAGTTTAGGGCGTCTACAGACTGTTAGGAACATTTCACAAGTATTTTATTCCATTAATATTATTAGTTTTTGCGATTTATAAGTTTCAAAGTTTAAATCAAAAGAATTTGATAAAACATCGTCTTTAAACTATTCAATTCTCGCTCAAATGCACCTTTATGGATTAGAATCCATTTTCATATATCTTTAAAGTTAATGTTTCAGTTCAAGATTCTGTTGTCAATGGCGTGTACAACATATCTAACCAAAGTTTAGGAGAAATTATAATGTAAAACAGTTTCAAGCACTTTTCAAGGTTAAAAATATAGTTTAAGGGGTCTATGGAATGTAAGAATCATTTCACAAGTATTTTTATTTCATAAAGATTATAAGTTTTTTCAATTTATTTGTTTCAAAGTTCAAAACGAAAGAATTTTATCAAACATCGTCTTTTAAATTATTAGATTCTCTCTCAAATGCACTATTACGCATTAGAATCGTTTTTCGAGAAATCTTTAAAGTTGATGTTTCAGTTTGACATGCTTTTTTCAATAAAGTATACATCATATTATATCAAAGTTTACGAGAGATTCTAACCTAAGACAATTTTGAAGCGCTTTTTAACACCTTAAAACATAGTTTATGGCGTCTGCAGACAGTTAGAAACATTTCACAATGATTTTTATTTTATTAATTTTATTAGTTTTTATGATTTATATGTTTCAAAGTTCAAAACAAAAGTATTTGATCAAAGACCGTGTTTTAGACTATTAGATTCTTGCTCAAATTCACTTTTGTGTATTAGAATCCTTTTTGAGAAATCTTTAAAGTTGATGTTTCAGTTTGACATGATTTTTTCAATGGAGTAAACAATATATTTAATGAAATCTTAGGAGAAGTTTCTAAGATAAAAAAATTTCGAAGCGCTTTTTAACCCCAAAAAACATAGTTTAGGGCGTCTGCGGACTGTTAGGAACATTTCACAAGTATTTTTATTTCAGTAATATTATTAGTTTTTGCGATTTATAAGTTTCAAAGTTCAAATCAAAAAAATTTGATCAAACATAGTCTTTTAAACTATTTAACTCTCGCTCAAATGATTTTTTACGCTTTAGAATCCATATTGAGAAATCTTTAAATTTGATGTTTCAGTTTGCGATTCTTTTGTCGTGTAAAACATATCTAATCAAAGTTCTGGAGAGAATCTAATGTAAAATAATTTCCAAGAGCTTTTCAAGGTTAAAATCATAGTGTAAGGTGTCTACCGACTATTAGAAATATTTCACCAGTATTTTTATTTCATACCTATTACTAGTTTTTGCTATTTATAATTGTCAAAGTTTAAACAAAAGAATTTATTAAAAACTGTCCATGGAGTATACTACATATCTAATCAAGTTTTAGGAGAAATTCTAACATATATCACTTTTCAAGTTTTTTTCAAGATTAGAAAACATAGCTTATGGCATTTACTAACGGTTAGAAATGTTTCACAAGTATTTTTACTTCATTAAGATTATTAGTATATGCAATTTATATGTTTCAAAGTTTAAATAAAAAATTTGATCAAACATCGTCATTTAAACTATTAGATTCTCGTTCAAATGCACTTTTACGCATTAGAATCATTTTTTGAGAATTCTTTAAAGGTGATGTTTCAGTTGTGACATGCTTATTTCAATGGTGTGTACATCATATTTAATCAAATTTTAGGAGAGATTCTAACCAAAAAAAAATTCGAAGCGCTTTTTAACCCCGATAAACATAGTTTTTGGCATCTACGGGCAGTTAGAAACATTTCACAAATATTTTTATTTCATAAATATTATTAGTTTTTGCGATTTATATGTTTCAAAGTTTAAAATTGAACAATTTGATCAAACACTATCTTTAAACTATTAGATTCTTGCTCAAATGCACTTTTACTATTACAATCCTTTTTGAGAAATCTTTAAAGTTGATGTTTCAGTTTGACATGATTTTTTCAATGGAGCAAATAACATATTTAATCAAAGCTGAGCAGAAGTTTCTGAGATAAAATATTTTTCAAGCGCTTTTTAACCCCAGAAAACATAGTTTAGGGCGTCTACAGACTGTTAGAAACATTTCTCAAGTATTCTTATTTCATTAATATTATTACTTTTTGCGATTTATAAGTTTCAAAATTCAAATCAAAATAATTAGATCAACCATCGTCTTTTAAACTATTCAATTCTCACTCAAATGCACTTTTACTCATTAGAATCCATATTGAGAAATTTTTAAATTTGATGTTTCAATTTGAGATTCTTTTGTCGTGTACAACATATCTAATCAAAGTTTAGGAGAAATTCTAATGTAAAACAATTTCCAAACGCTTTACAGGGTTAAAAAACATAAGTTACGGCGTCTACGGACTATTAGAAATATTTCACAAGTATTTTTATTTCATACATATTACTAGTTTTTGTTATTTATAAGTTTTAAAGTTTAAACCAAAAGAATTTGATAAAATATCGTCTTTTAAACTATTCAATATTCGCTCGAATGCACTTTTACGCATTAGACTCAATTTTGAGAAATATTTAAAGTAGATTTTTCAGTTTGAGATTCTTTTGTTGATAGCGTATACAACGTATCTAATCAAAGTTTAGGAGAAATGCTAACCTAAACCAGTTTCCAAAACGTTTTTCAAGGTTAAAAAATATAGTTTATTGCGTCCACGGACGGTTAGAAACATTTCACAAGTTTTTTATTTCATAAAGATTATTAGTTTTTGCAATTTATATGTTTCACGGTTTAAAACATATGAATTTGATCAAACATCGTATTTATAACTATTAGAGTCTCGCTCAAATTCACTTTTACGCATTAGTATCCGTTTTTAGAAATCTTTAAAGTTGATTTTTAGTGTAAGATACTTTTTTTGATGGAGTATAAAACATATCTAATAAAAGTTTAGGAGAAATTCTATCCTAAAACTGTTTCCCAATGCTTTTCAAGGATAAAATAAACATAGTCTATAGTGTCTTCAGAAGATTAGAAATATTTCAAAAGTATTTTTATTTCAGAAATTTTTTTAGATTTTTCGATTGATATGTTTCAAAGTTAATAAAAATTACTTTAATCAAACATCGCCATTTAAACTATTAGATTCTCTCTCAAATACATCTTTACGCATTAGAATCTCTTTTGAGAAATCTTTAAAGTTGATGTTTCAGATTTAGATGCCTTTGTTAATAGAGTATGCAACATTTATAATCAATGTTTGGAAGAAATTCTAACCTAAATTTGTTTTCAAATGCTTTACAAGCCCAAAACATATAATGTAGTTTGTCTACGGACTTTTTGCTATTTATAAGTTTCAAAGTTCATATTAAAAGAATTTGATCAAACATCGTGTTTGAAACTATTCAATACTCGCTCAAATGCATTTGTATGCATTAGAATCCATTTTGAGAAATCTTTAAAGTTGATTTTCAGGTTCAGATTCTTTTGTCGATAGAGTACTATAGAACTTATCTAATTAAAGTTTATAAGAAATTCTAACCTAGAACAGTTTCCAAGAGCTTTTCAAGGTAAACAAACATAGTTTACGGCATCTACAGACGGTTGGAAACATTTCACAAGTATTATTATTTCATAAATATTATTTGTTTTTGCAATTTATATGTTTCAAAGTTCCAAACAAAAGAATTTGATCAAATATCGGCTTTCAAACAATTAGACTCTCGCTCAAATGCGTGTTTACACATTAGAATTCTTTTTGAGAAATCTTTAAACTTGATTTGTAGTTTGATATGCTTTTGTCAATAGAGTATGCAATATATCAAATCAAAGTTCTTGAAAATTTCTAATATAAAATTGTTTCGAAGCGCTTTTCAAGATCAAATAACATAGTTTAGGGCGTCTACATACTGATAGAAACATTTCACAAGTATTTTTTTCTCATTTCTATTATTAGTTTTTGCAATTTATAATTTTCCAAATTCAAAACAAAAGAATTTGATCAAACATCGTCTTTTAAACCATTAAATTTTCGCTCAAATGCACTTTTACGCATTAGAATCCTTTTTGAGAAATCACTAAAGTTTATGTTTCATTGTAAGATACTTTTTTCAATGGATTATACAACATATATTTAATCAAAGTCTAGGAGAAATTGTAAGCTAAAACAATTTCGAAGCGCTTTTCAAGGTTAAAAAAATAGTTTATGGCGTCTACGGACTGTTAGAAATATTTCACAAGTATTTTTATGTCATAATATGACTAGTTTTTAGGATTTATAAGATTCAAGGTTCAAAACAAAAAAATTTGATAAACGATCGTCTTATAAACTATTCCATTCTCGCTCAAATCAAATTTTATGCATTAGAATCCATTTATAGAAATCCTTTAAGTTGATGGTTCAGTTTGAGATGCTTTTATCAATGGAGTATTCAACATATCAAATCAAAGTTTAAGAGAAATTCTAACCTAGAACTGTTTGCAAGCGCTTTTCAAGCCCTAAAACATAGTTTAAGGCGTCTACGAACTGTTAGACACATTTCACAAGTATTTTATCTCCTTTATATTATTAGTAAATGAAATTTATAAGTTTAAAGTTCAAAACAAAAGAATTTAATCAAACATCGCCTTATAAAAGATGCTTTTAAGGATATGTTTCAGTTTGGGATGCTTTTTCAATGGAGTATACAACATATCTAATCAAACTTTAGGAGAAATTCTGACCTAAAACAATTTCAAAGCGCTTGTCAAGGTTAAAAAACATAGTTTATGGCATCTACGGACAGTTACAAACATTTCGGAAGTATTTTTATCTCATAAATATTAATAGTTTTTTCTATTTATAATTTTCGAAATTCAAAACAAAATAATTTGATCAAACATCATCTTTTTTAAACTACTAGATTCTCGCTCAAATGCACTTTTACGCATTAGAATCCTTTTTCAAAAATCATTAAAGGTTATGTTTCATTTTGAGATACTTTTTTCAATGGATTATACAACATATTTAATCAACGTTTAGGAGAAATTCTAAGCTAAAACAATTTCGAAGTGCTTTTTGACCCTAAAAACATAGTTAAGGGCATTTATGGATTGTTAGAAACAATCACAAGTATTTTTATTTCACTAATATTATTAGTTTTTGCGATTTATTAGTTTCAAAGTTCAAATCAAAAGAATTTGATCAAACAGTCTTTAAAAGTATTCAATTCTCGATTAAATGCACTTTTACGCATTATAATGCATTTTGAGAAATCTTAAAAGTTGATTTTTCAGCTTGAGATTCTTTATTGATTGGTAGGTACAACATATCTAATCAAAGTTTAGGAAAAATACTAACGTAAAATAGTTTCCAAGTGCTTTTCAAGATTAAAAAACATAGTGTAGGTTGGTTACGGACGGTTAGAAACATTTCAGAAGAATTTTTATTTCAAAAATATTATTCGTTTTTTAGATTTATAAGTTTCAAAGTTCAAAACAAAAAAAATTGATCAAACATCGTCTTTTAAACTATTCGATTCTCACTCAAATGCCCTTTCATCCATTAGAATCCATTTTAAGAAAAGTATAAAGTTTATTTTCAGTGTTAGATTTTTTTTTCGCTGGAGTATACAACATAAATATTAGGAGAAATTATAACCTAAAACAATTTCCAAGCGCTTTTCAAGATTAAAAGACATAGTGTATGGCATCTACGGACGGTTAGAAACATTTCGCAAGTATTTTTATTTCATAAATATTATTAGTTTTTGCAATTTATAATTTTCGAAATTCAAAACAAAAGAATTTGATCAAACATCGTCTTTTAAACCATTAAATTCTCGCTCAAATGCACTTTTACGCATTAGAATCCTTTTTGAGAAATCATTAAAGTTTATGTTTCATTGTGAGATACTTTTTTCAATGGATTATAGAACATATATTTAATCAAAGTTTAGGAGAAATTGTAAGCTAAAACAATTTCGAAGCACTTTTCATGGTTAAAAAAATAGTTTATGGCATCTACGGACTGTTAGAAATATTTCACAAGTATTATTATGTCATAATATGACTAGTTTTTATGATTTATAAGTTTCAAGGTTCAAAACAAAAGAATTTGATCAATGATCGTCTTATAAACTATTCAATTCTCGCTCAAATCAAATTTTATGCACTATAATCCATTTATAGAAATCCTTTAAGTTGATGGTTCAGTTTGAGATGCTTTTATCAATGGAGTATGCAACATATCAAATCAAAGTTTAGGAGAAATTGTAACCTAGAACTGTTTGCAAGCGCTTTTCAAGCCCTAAAACATAGTTTAAGGCGTCTAAGAACTGTTAGAAACATTTCACAAGTATTTTATCTCATTTATATTATTAGTAATTGGAAGTTATAAGTTTAAAGTTCAAAACAAAAGAATTTAATCAAACATCACCTTTTAAATGATGCTTTTAAGGATATGTTTCAGTTTGGGATGCTTTTTCAATGGAGTATACAACATATCTAATCAAACTTTAGGAGAAATTCTGACCTAAATTAGTTTCCAAGCGCGTTTCAAGGTTAAAATACATAGTTTATGGCATCTACGGACGGTAAGAAACATTTCGCAAATATTTTTATTTCATAAATATTATTAGTTTTTGCGATTTATATGTTTCAAAGTTCAAAACAAAAGAATTTGTTCAAACATCGTCTTTTAAACTATTCAATTCTCACCAAAATACACTTTTATGCATTAGAATCTATTTTGAGAAATCTTTAAAGTTGATGTTTCAGTTTGAGATGCTTTTTTCAATGATGTATGCAACATATCTAATCAAAGTTTAGATTAGAAATTCTAAAATAAAATTTTGTCCAATTGCTTTTCAAGCCCAAAAAACATAGCTTAAGGCATCTACGGATTGATTGAAACATTTCACAAGTATTTTATCTCTTTTATATTATTAGTTTTTGCAATTTATATGTTTCAAAATTCAAAACAAAAGAATACAATCAAACATCATCTTTTAAACAATTAGATTCTTACTCAAATGCACTTTTAAGCGTCAGAATCCTTTTTGAGAAATCGTTAAAGTTGATGTGTCAGTTTGAAATTCTTTATTCAATCGAGTATACAACATATTTAATCAAAGTTTAGGAGAAGTTCCAAGCTAAAATGATTTCGAAGTGTTTTTAAACCCCAAAAAACATAGTTAAGGGCGTCTACGGACTGTTTGACACATTTCAGAAGTATTTTATCTAACTAATATTATTAGTTTTTGCGATTCATAAGTTTCAAAGTTCAAATCATAAGAATTTGATTAAACGTAGTCGTTAAAACTATTCAATTCTATCTTAAATGCACCTTTACGCATTATAAAGCATTTTGAGATATCTTTAAAGTTGATGTTTCAGCTTGAGATTCTAAGCTCAATGGCAGGTACAACATATATTATCAAAAGTTTAGGAGAAATACTAATGTAAAATATTTTCCAAGCGCTTTTCAGGATTAAAAAACATAGTTTATGGTATCTATGGACGGTTAGAAACATCACACAAGTATTTTTATTTCATTAATATTATTGGTTTTTGCGATTTATATATTTCAAAGTTCAAAAAGAAAAAGAATTTGATCAAACATCGTCTTTTAAACTAGTAGATTCTCCCTCAAATGCAGTCTTACGCATTAGAATCCTTTTTGAGAAATCATTAAAAGTTATGTTTCAGTTTGAGATGCTTTTTTCAATGTAGAAATCTTTAAAGTTAATTTTCAGTTTGAGATTCATTTGTTGATGAAGTGTATAACATAACTAATCAAAGTTTAGGAGAGATTCTAAGCTTAAACATTTTTGAAGCATTTTTCATGGTTTAAAAACATAAATTATGGCGTCTACAGACAGTTAGAAACATTTCACAAGTTTTTTTATTTCTTAAGTATTAACAGTTTTTACGATTTAAATGTTTCAAAGTTCAAAACAATGAATTTAATCAAACATCGTCTTACAAACTATTCAATTCTCGCGCGAATGCACTTTTACGCTTTAGAAACTATTTTGAGAAATCTTTAATATTGATGTTTTAAATTGAGATGCTTTTGTCAATGGACTATGCAACATATCTAATCAAAGTTTGGGAGAAATTCTAACTTAGAACTTTTTGCAAGCGCTCTTCAAGCCCAAAAATCATAGTTTTAGGCATCTACGGACTCTTAGAAACATTTCAAAAGTATTTTTATCTCATTTATATTATTAGTTATTGCATTTTATAATTTTAAAAGTTCAAAACTAAAGAACTTAATCAAACATCGCCTTTTAAACTATTCCATTCTCGTTCAAATGCACATTTACGCATTACAATCCATTTTGAGAAATGTTTAAAGTTTATTTTCAGTTTGAGATTCTTTTTTCATTGGAGTATACATCATATCTAATCAGAGTTTAGGATAAATTCTATCCTGAAACAATTTCGAAGCGCTTTTCAAGGTTAATAAAATAGTTTATGGCGTCTACGGACTGTTAGAAATATTTCACAAGTATTTTTATGTCATAATATGACTAGTTTTTACAATTTATAAGTTTCAAGGTTCAAAACAAAAGAATTTGATCAATGATCGTCTTATAAACTATTCAATTCTCGCTCAAATCAAATTTTATGCATTAGAATCCATTTATAGAAATCCTTTAAGTTGATGGTTCAGTTTGAGATGCCTTTATCAATGGAGTATGCAACATATCAAATCAAAGTTTAGGAGAAATTGTAACCTAGAACTGTTTGCAAGCGCTTTTCAAGCCCTAAAACATAGTTTAAGGCGTCTACGAACTGTTAGAAGGATTTCACAAGTATTTTATCTCATTTATA
This sequence comes from Urtica urens, assembly GCA_958296335.1. Classification (NCBI taxonomy): domain Eukaryota; kingdom Viridiplantae; phylum Streptophyta; class Magnoliopsida; order Rosales; family Urticaceae; genus Urtica; species Urtica urens. The sequence goes on from OY282520.1 coordinate 30,295,695, forward strand.
TTATTAATCATTCGAATTTCTAAGTTTAAAGTTCAAAACAAATGAATTTAATCAAACATTGCCTTTTAAACTATTTAATTCTCGCTCAAATGCACTTTTACGTATTAGAATCTATTTTGAGAAATCTTTAAAGTTGATTTTCAGTTTAAGATTCTTTTGTCGATGGAGTATAAAACATATATAATCGAAGTTTAAGAGAAATTTTAACCTATAACAGTTTCGAAGTGCTTTTCAAGGTTAAAAAGCATAAATTATGGGTTTGACTCAACTTAAGCCCAACTTAAACTGTTTATAAAAGTGCTTAAGAAATTCCCAATGACTTAACCCGACCCTAATAATTTTCTGCAAAAGCTCTCTTCCTCTCCTTGTTTAACACTCAGCCCAATCTCCCAAAAAAAAGAGAAGAGAAATTTTTTTTCATCTTCTCTTGATTAATTCCCGAGAGCTCATGAGAGCCCACCCTCTAAATCTCAACAGATTCCTCGTGTATTATTGTTGATTCTTCATTGTGGTGTTTGATGTGTTTTTTATTCTCAAAATTGTGACTTTTAGAATCAGTTTTGAAGTCCCAAGAGCTCCAAGCCATCCTCGGCCGGCCAAATCCTCTCGCGTGCCTGCAGTCCGGCTAGAACTCCAGTCCAGCATTATTCCCTGTCAGGCGCCCCGTCCGGCAAGAATTCCAGTCCAGCGAGTCCCTGTCTAGCGAGTCCCAATCCGGCGAGTCCGAGTCCGGTGGAACCGTCCATGTCCCACCCCAAATAAGGTGTCTGTCTGGCAAAGGTCCCTGTCCGGTGAAGGCTCCAGTCCGGCGAGCAGGTCCTGTCAACTGATATGTTCCAGTCCGGCGACCCTGTTCCCCCTTTCCGGTCAGCGTGAGCCTAGGGCGATCCGGCAGGCCTCCTTCCACGTTTTGACTTGGTGTGGCCTTCCGGTGATAGCGAGCAACGTCGGGATTCTTTACAATTTCTATTGTAAGTATTTCTCAACGAGTTGGATGCCCTTTAAATATATAAATTGTTTATATAGGTTGATAGTGTGTTCAATTGTTGCTCAACATGTTTTAATAAATTATTTATTAACATGTCAATAAATTTTAATGCCTAGGTTGTTAATACATATTAAAATTAGTTTTAATATACTAGATCTAATTATATTTTTCCGCCACATATGATGTGTAATATAATTAAATTGTTTAAATTGTTAGATAAATTTCAATAAATGGTATCAGAGCTAATTAAAGGCATTAAAATTTAGGTTTAATGACTAGTTTTGAAATTTGTTTGACTAGTTGGTGTTGGCATTTTTGTATGATTATATATTGCATTGTCAATGTCATAAAAATTGTGATTGTGTTTATGGATGGATCCTCATTTAATATGGCCCTAGGATTTTCTTACGGTTATCGTCCCGGTTTTTATTTTATTTATTTAAATTGTGAGCCTCAATTTGCGATGATATTAAAATTGTAATTTAAATTTATTGTAATTCGACAACGAGAAGACCAGAGGGCAGCATCTCGGGCTTGGCCGCACGTTGGAGAACGTGTAGGGTCTAACCAGAGAAATCCGATAACGCGTCACAAGACCCTTGTCCGGATTCTTTCACGAAGAATAAATTAGTTTAATTTTCAATTTTATTTTCTTATTGGGTTATATTTAGAAACGGGCCATTTAGTAAGTTAAATATTTTATGCTTTAAATTATTTAATCTCATTACATATCACCTCACATGTCATATAGGATAGAACGCCAATATCATTTTAACATGAATTGTTCATATAGTTTATAATTAAATAATGAGTTATAAAATTGTAAACTGTTTCGAGAGAATGATTCTTTGCAAAAACTAAGTGGGAGGGTTGTTTATCGTTGAAGCAACCCAAGGTCCCCGACACGAGTATAGTTAACTAAATATGTGATGAACTAAGAGTCACACATAGTGGCCCTCCCTTAAATGGGAGTACTTTGGAAGTATTTGTTAATCATATTGTTAAGAACTAAGTCTTAAAGAGGAACGATGAAGCTGGGTCTCCACATAGGTGAACCGTCTTTAAAGTAACTTGAGTAAAGACCCACGTGTCGGTAGCGCACTTAGGCTTATGTTTTAAAGTAATCCTCACATAGAGGCCCTGCATTAAAAATAAGTGACCAAACATTTATGGTAATTAGTGAGATCTAGAAGTTGTGACTTCTTGGATGGTTCGAACTAAATAGTGATGTATCACGACTATGAAAGGTGGTTAATTACAGTTTCCCCATTGGAAAAGTAATTAACCGTTGATGTTCATAATACCATGAATTATTTAATGCTTTCCTCACCATATTATGATTGTTTATGCATGCATATTTCGAAAAAGTAGCACATACTAAAGTTATTTATTTTATTTATTTTTTCAGCTAAATGTCTTTTAACCCACTTCAAACAATATTACGTTCCAATAAACTCGAGGGTGAGAATTACGTTGACTAGAAACGTAACCTCGACATCGTACTGACGGTGGAAAATCACAAGTATGTTCTCACAACCCCATGTCCTCCTCCTCCGAGTGTTGAATCGAATAAGGAAGAGAAGGATGCCTACGATGTGTGGATGAGGTCTGACGGGATTTCTCGAAGCTACATTTTGGCATCGATGAGAAATATGTTGCAACAATCTCATCGAGACATCCCCAGTGCATATGAAATCATGTTCAATCTCCATGAGATGTTTGGATGCCATGGGCGTCAGGCGAGGCAGCAAGCTATCCGCAGTTTCATGAACTGCAGGATGAAGCCAAGATCTTTCATTTGGGAACACATGCTACTGATCATGGGTCACCTGAACGATATGGAGATCCTTGGTTCTGAGATCGACAGAGAGACCAAGATAGACATGATCCTGGAAACTCTGCCAGAATCTTATGATAACTTCCATCTAAACTACTCCATTAAGAAGCTCAATTACACAGTGACTTAGCTCATGAAGGAGTTGCAGACTACCGAGGGACTTCTCCCTAAGAACAAGAAGAAGTTGGGAGAACTCAATGTTGCTAAACATAGAGCCTCGACCTCTGGTTCGAAGAGGATAATGAAAAGATCCAAAAACACCAATCGTGCGGGTTCCAAGAAGCCTTACAAGAAGGCTTTGTATGCTAAGGGCAAAGGCATCGCAAAGGTGGACAAGTCTGAGCACAAGTGTCACCATTGCGGAGAGGCTAGCCAGTGGCGGAGGAACTGTCCTACCTACCTCAACAGTGTCAAGGGGAAAGGTACGATCCTTGTTACTCAAGCTTGTGACACTACAAATAACGCATAGCCCTTGGTCCTAGATTGCGGGGCATCTGACCACGTAGTGTGTAATTTGAATGGTTTTAGGAAAACCAAGAGCTTAAGTGACGGGGAGTTCGGATTATACTGGGATGATGGAACGAAGGTTGGAGCAAGATCTGTGGGGACCATGAAGCTCAAGTTTGGAAATGAAACTTTATTATTGAATAATGTTTATTATGTTCCGGATTTTTGCAAGAATTTTTTTTTTTTGGTCGTTTAGAAGAACAAGGTTTCAACTTTAAGATCAATAATGGTATTGAGATATTTATTGATGATTCCTTTATTACTAACGCTCAACAAGTGGATTCTATATATTATTTGTATCCTCTTTAGCCGACAATCTTGGATACCAAAGTAAATAGTGATTCACTCAAGAAGCGTAAAACGTTTCATAGTGATGAAACAGACGATACATATCTATGGAACTTACGTCTTGGACATATTGGCCTAGATAGGATTAAGAGATTAACAAAGGATGGTGCTCTGAAGTCTCTAACTGTGAGAAGTCTTCCCACGTGTGAATCCTATTTTGAGGGCAAGTTTACCAAGAGACCTTTCTTTTCGGAGGGTCTAAGAGCCACGCAAGCTTTGGACATCATACATAGTTATGTATGTGGTCCAATAAATATCGAGGCAAGAGGAGATTACGAATATTTTGTAACCTTCTTTGATGACTACTCAAGTTTTGGTCACATCTACCTTATGCGACATAAGTCGGATACTTTTGAAATTTTCAAAAAGTATAAGGCTTTAGTTAAAAAGCAGGTGGAGAAACAGATCAAAACCCTTTGATCGGATCGAGGGGGAGAGTACTTGTCTAGTGAGTTCAAAGATCTTCTTAGAGAAGAAGGCATTTATTCTAAGCTTACGGTGTTGGAATAGGTCTAGGGCTAAAGAAAAATACATTAATCAAATTAATGACGGAATTTTAAAATTTCTTTTTCAAGTAAAACAATTTTACTAACCTAGAAAAAGCATATACATGTTATATATTAAAAGCATTATTTAATTTACTAGAATACCAACCTTTATTTGTAGCTTGATCTTGAAGCGTCTCGAGAAAGGTAAATTCTCTTCCTTGGCTCACTCGTCACCTTCACACCTAATCTTGAAGTCGAGAAACCTAAGATTTCAATTACAAGAATCTATAGAGGTTTTGGAAGGATTACTGTGTGGGCACAATTAAACAATATGAACCAAGAACAATTTTTGGATCATAAGCTAATTCTCTAGATCAAGTACGGATCTAGGTGCAAAATAAGAAGAGTATTTTCTAGAGAGAGAGAGAGAGAGAGAGGGTCGGCCACAATAGGGAGAGAGCAAGAAAAAGCTTAACATTCACATCTCTATGTGAGGCTCTATTTATAGGAGAAGGAAAAATCTATAACGGTAAATTATTCATTCATGAATGAATAATGTATTCATGACACAATATTTGATTTTTCCTTCCCCTTTCCCTCTTTGTTTGGCCGGCCATGCACATTGCATTAGTGAGGAAATTTGTTTCCTCACTTAGCACATTTGTTTCCTTCTTAAGGAAATTCATTTCCCTTTTTCTTTTGGGTAATTATCCTTATAAGAAAAAGGAAATAAAACTCTCCTCTTGATGCACTATCTTGGCCGAACTGTACCTAGGGGGGAGCATCTAGATGCTTCCTCATTTCTTATAAGACAATTCTTAAAATACCCATTGTAGAATTATAATTGCACAAATAACGAAATTAATTTCATAATGCCTCAAATGACTTTTCGGCTTTAGAAAATAATTTATATTTTCATCAAATGAAAATATTCAAAATCTTATTTTGACATTCACATCATTTTATGTCCTTGTGGAAAAAAATACCCTTTAGCCATTTTCCGAGAAAAAGTCTAGTTCAACACTTGAACTTATTTTGACTTAGTTTCTAGTTTAACAATCCTACTCTAATGACCTGTAATAGTGACCTTATGGATCCAAATGAACAAAGCTTGAGCTTCTATACTCGGACTCAAAAGTTCTCAAACCTTTTCCGAGTATTAGCTTAATGTCGACAGACTCCACTAAAGAGTCGACACTGAGAATCTCTCGGTTCAAATGAATTTATTATCTACTCAAGTTCAACCTAATTATATTGAGTGGATCCATTGAATGTTATCTATGTTTACCCTTCATGAATATCATCAACTAGGTCGGATTTATAAAATTACCATTTTACCCTTCTAGTTGTTATTTCCTCAACTCCTCTGTTACTTGTGAATAAGTCAGAAACAATGTATTGACGAGGTGCTAACAAGTCACATTGTTTCATCCAAATAAAGTCGCTACTTAAATTTGGACATTGCGCAATTCATTTATTCACAATCCAAGTAATAAAGCATGAGGTGATATATATATTGCATCTCAGCAATCTTGTACATGAATTCCATATCTAAGATAACTTCACAAAGTTGGTTCATGACATCTTCATAACGTAATATCTCACCAATAGGCCTTGTCTAGATCACACATTGGACCTAGAATTTGACTTTCTCAAATGAGAGTATTAATGCTATGAAATGACATGTCTCATTTCAGGATTTAGGTAAGCATGATGCGATTCATACGTAGTGACCTTGAGATAGAAGATGTTAAATGGTTTGTTCTTCTATTGTCTCTAAAGGTGCACTGGTCAAGTCAGTATCTTCGAAAGATACACTGGAAGAACTACAGAGTTCCTAAATCTCAATGCCTCGTAACCAGACATCCTAGATTCTTCCAACAATCATACTGGGATCAATAGTCCGCTGATCTTTAGATTGCGAATATATCGTTTTAGTCAAACCATGAAGAGTTTGTTCACACAAATCTACATTTGTCTCTTCATACATTGTTAGGTTTGATTAAGGACTATAAGACTATTGAATATCATAAATCTTCAATCAAACTAAAAAGGAATGAATGAACGTTTCAACTTTTATTAATTTAATCAGCAAATTACAAAGATTTATATATTACATCAATATGTAAATAAACATTATTTTAATAAGGACTTTACAAAGAGTTATATATTACATCAATATTGAAATAGAGGAATCTTGTGATCGGCTGAGATGTTACAGAAGATGTTCCTGTCACACAAGATTACAACACGAATACCATACTGTAAAAGACACAAGCACGTTGTTAACCTAGTTCGGCAACTGCCTACGTCTGGGGAGATTGCTTATCCCGGTGACTTAGATTACTTTATAATGAAAGAGCAAAGTTAAAAAGGTTACACAAAGACATCACGGATTCTTTGACCTAACACTTCCTATCTCTCAAAGTGAATCTACCTAAGGCTCCCCCTTAGAGTGAGCACTTCTCACTTAGTCACACTGGTTAGGAACACGTCCTAGATAATGTTTACAACAAGGAAGGTAAATAAAAGATGCACTTACAGAAAAGATTTTCCTTCTTAAAGCTATTCCAAGAACAAGAAGAACGCAAGAAGAAAAGCAAAGGTTGAACTTGCTAGGGCGGCGTCTTTAGAAAAATGCATAAACCCTAGAGAATGCGAGAGAGGGTTTATATACTCCAGTGTCATGCCAAAAGCCCAAGGTAACCAAAGAACCAGCGAATAATAGACTGGCGCCAAAAAGCAGCTGGGAAGAAGGTACAGGATGAAAGGGACAACGTCTTCTGAGAAGAAAGAGACAACTGGAGGGACATCAGGGTTTTGACGAAGCAACAATGCCAATCTGTACTAACAAACTCCCCCTTTGGCTTTGCTGAGGAAAAACCTGAAAAGACAAGCTTAGCCAAAAACAAAACTCATGTCACAGAAAAACTGACATATGAGCAAACAACCTACTTCAGAGTATCAGAGTGTCACAGAGTTTTAAACATACAACAACCACAAGAACTCCCCCTTTTTACCTAAGCAAAGGCAAGGGAGAGAGGCAAACGAAATAAAAACATCGTTCAAACAGGGATACAACTCATAACAGGGAAACAAGAAACACGACACATGAAAAGTTATGCTGGAGAGGATGGACGAGTCGATGTCGAGACAGGGGAGGGAACAACCGCACGCAGAAGAGACTCCAATTCTTGACGGCGAAGAGTGGCAGCAGCAATGACACCATCCAGGTACCTCAGCTCATCAGAGACCGACACAGCAACGAGAGACCTGATCTCGGCGGAGAGTGGTGGAACAACAGGGGCGGTGCCGTCGGAGAAGGCTGAATGCAGAAAGCTGGAAGGAGGAGGTGGAGCCAAATCCGGTACATGGTTTGCCTGAAAAAGTTTGTAATTGAAGACAATCTTTCCCGGAGAGGTACTGCACTTGGTTACTTCAGCCGGAGACAGAAGATCAGGATCTTGAGATAGTAGGATCCCACAGATGAGAGAGGGAAATCGAATGGGGAGCTTGATGGCCGATGAACCTGCATGACGGAGAATCTGCTCGTAGAAGAAAGCAGCAACATCAACAGGAGAACGAGTCCTGACAAGATAAAGAAACCCAGCAAGGGCTAAGGATACGCCAGTATGATGGGTTGTGGGACACCAGTTCTTGATCCCAATCTTGTGCAAGATTGGGTATTTGGTGCTGAGTTTGGAGGCAGGATACGGGCCACGATCAGGTCATCCCTTCAAGTCACGACCACCCGATAATTCTTTGACGAGATCTTCTTTGGAAGGGAGGTTCGGCTGAGAAACTTGCTGCGGAAGCTCAAGAGACAGGGCGATATCCTTTGGAGAAAAGGAAAAACACTTTCCACGAACATGCACCTTGTGAAAGTGCGGAGACCCTGGGGTGTTGATGTCAGCCGACAAGTTAACAACAAATTCTCGGACAAGGCGAGGATGGCAGGGACCAACAGACGTGATAGATTTCAACAAGCATGCATGTTTCACAATGTTGATAAGGTCCAGGCATTGAAGGGCTTCAGAAGAGAGAACACACTCAGGAGAAATGCTGCGGCGCAGAACATACTTCCAGTTTAGTGCATTAGAGATGGAGTGAAAGGAAACACCGTCTATGGAGACGTCGGGAATATCATTTCGAGGGGCCCTGGTCTTCTTCTTCTTCTCAGGAAGAGGAGCCTCAGTGTCAACATCCTCAGCTTGTTCAACCTCATTTGCTATAAACTCTGAATCCTCTAGAGAGTGAGAGGAAACAGAAGGAGAAACATCCTTAGGGTCAGGGACAGCAGAAGTCGATGCACGCTGAGTTCTTTTGTTAGTAGATTTCTTGCGAGGAGGCTGCTGAGGAGAAGACTTCCTCTTTCGCAGAGAAGCAATCGGAGCATCGGAGTCAGACCCGGGGTTGTCTGAGTGACCCAAAGAGATCTGAGGAGAAGATCCAACAGGAGCAGTCGGTGCATGAACATGAGGGATTGGAGAAACATGAGCATCCTCCATAGGTGGGTCTAGAGCAGAGCCTGAGGGAACAACACTTTCATCCATGATTCGATGAAACTCTTCTTTGGAGATAAACTTTGATGGAGACGAAGAAGGAGACTGACGCTCAACACGTAATTCCTTTGTCATGGCATCCAGGGAAGTATTATCAAAGACCCCCTTTGCCTGAGAAGTAGAATCACCGACTTTGTCTAACCTCATGTTAGAGACATCAACAAGACCCAAGATGGTATTTGCCGCTGAACGAGAAAGTTTAACAGAGGGCAAAGGATCATCGGAGGAAGTAGAAGCAAATTTACCTTGACGAGTGTCGTCAAAGGGCGAAGACAGAGGATGCTCCACAGAAGGGAGAGCGTTAGGGTTTGGAGACATACATAAACAAAAACTTAATCAAGAATGAATATTTAATTTTATTTAATGTTTAGCAAAACTAAATACAAGAAAGTTATTTTCTTTATAACTTAATAAATAATTAGTTAGTTCTTTTATTTATTGAATCATTGATTATTATTATGTTGATAATAATACACTTGAGTAATTTAAGTTAATAAAAGAAGAAAATAAATAATTTTTTATTTCGTACTTATTTGATAACTATAAAATTATTTTAATGAAATGTCATTAAATAAAATGAGAGTTCTAAATTAATTTTAGAAAAAAAAATCAAAAGTATTTGGGAATTAAATAAATGAATTTGGACGAGTAGGAGGAGAGATTTCGGGTGAATTATTTAAGTGATTAGGGTCATGGGTTCGACCCAGCGTAATCCCATTTTTAAGTTGTTTATAAAAGGCTTGAAAACCCTAATCACACTTAACCCTAATCTTATTATTTTCGGCCAAGTTCTCTCCCTCCCCTTGTGTGACACTCGGTCGAATACCCCAAAGAAAAGAGAAGAGAAAAATTGTTTCATTCATCTCTTGATTCAATTATGAGAGCTCATGACAGCCCACCATCTAGATCTCAACATATTCCTTACGTTATATTGTTGCTAAACTTGTGGTGTTTGATTAATTCTTTCTGGAACTATTGTTTTTAAAATCTCTTTTAAAAGATCCCATTCCAGCGTCCTAGTCCGGCGAGGGTGTCCAATCCGGCGAGCAGGCTCCTGTCGCATCCTGTCCGGCGAAAACCCCAGCGAAGGCGTCCTGTCTGGCGAGGGCGTCCAGTCCGACGAGAAGTGTCTTGTCCGGCGACCAGCCCCAATCCGACCATGAGTACCCTGTTCGGCGACCAGCCTCAAATCCGGCGAGCAGGTACAGCACCCCAGGCGCGCTGATTCTAGTCCGGCGATGTCCCAGTTGAAGCGTCTAGTCCGGCGACCAGTGCCCAGGCACGTTGTTACCAGTCCGGCGAGGCTTCCCTGTCCGGTGAAGGTCCTGTCTGGCGAGGCAGACTTCCCAGTCCGGCGAGCGCGCGTCCAACCCAGTCCGGCGAGCCTGTTTTCACGTTGGGACTTGGTGTGGCATTCCGACGATAGCGAGCAACGACGAATTATTTATAATCTCAATTGTACGTCTCCCTTAATGATTTGGACTGCTAAATATTATATAAATTGTTTATATAGGCTATTAGTATTTTTAAATGTTGAGTGACATGTTTTTAATAAATTGGTTTATTAAACATAGAATTAAATTTTAATGTCTTATGCTGTTAAATATATAAAAATTGTTTTAATATGTGTAGATCCAGTTATATTTTTTCCGCCAAATAGGATGTGTTATATAATTAAATTGTTTAAATTGTAAAATAAATTCCAACAAATGGTATCAGAGCTAAATAAAGGCATTAAAATTTAGGTTTAATGACTATTTTTGAAATTTTTTTGAGTAGATAGTGTAGGTGTTTTTTGTATGGTTAATTTTTGCATTGTGAATGCTTGAATTGTATGTTTGTGTTTATGGATGGATCCTCATTTAATATGGCCCTAGGATTTTATTTCCGGTTATCGTCTCGGGTTTTAAAGTTATTTATTTAAATTGCGAGCCTCAATTTGCGAGGACATTTAAATTGTAAATTAAATTTATTGTAATTCGACGACGAGAACACAAGAAGGCAGCACCTCGGGCTTGGCCGCACATTGGAGAACGTGTGGGGGCTAACCCGAGACATCCGATGACGCGTCAAAAGTCTCCTTGGCCGATGAAGATTAAACTACTTTAATTTTATTTAATTTTTTTATGGGTTGTATTTAGAAATGAGCCATTTAGTGAGTTAAATATTTTATGTTTTAAATTATTTAATCTCATTGTATATCACTTCAAATGTCATATAGGATAGAACACCAACATCATAATAACATGAATTGTTCATATAGTTTATAATTAAAGAAAGAGTTATATATTGTAAACTATTTTAAAAAATTTGATTCTTTGGAAAAAACTAAGTGGGAAGGTTGTTTATCGTTGAAGCAACCTAAGGTCCCCGACACGAATATAATTAACTAAATATTGATGAACTAAGAGTCACACATAGTGGCCCTCCCTTCAATGGGACTACTTCGGACGTATTAAGGGAGTTATATTGTTAAGAACTAAGTCTTAAAGAGGAACGATGAAACGGGGTCTACACATAGGTGAACCATCTTCAAAGTAGCTTGAGTAAAGACTCATGTGTCGGTTGCACACTTAGGCTTATGTTTTAAAGTAATCCTCACATACAGGCCCTGCATTAAAAATGAGTGACCAAACGTTTATGGTAATTAGTAAGAACTAGAAGTTGTGACTTCTTGGATAGGTTCGAACTAAATAGTTATGTGTCACGACTATGAAAGGCGGTTAATTACGGTTTTCTCATAGGAAAAGTAATTAAGCATTGATGATCATAATACCATGAATTAATTATCGTTTTCCTCACCATATTAGGATTGTTCATGCTGTTGGCATTTGTGCCCACAAAGGAGATTTTTGATATTAAATACTTTTGTATTTCTTTTACTTTGAAATTAAATAAAGATTGAATATCCATTCTTATTTAAGATTGTGTTTACGCATTTATGTCTACGCTCTGAAACTGTCATCAACGAAAGAAGTGCTAAGTACAGACTTGACAAGATACCTTCTTATGACTAGTTTAAATAATAGTTCGCAATCTAAAGATCGATTGGGCAATCGATTCCTAGTAATGATTGTTAGAATGAATTAAACGATATCTTATCTTGTGATATGGAGAGTTGTGAATGGATCCTTACTCTAATTGGCCCTAGGATTGTTTACGGGTTACGTCCCGGTTTTTTATTTTTTATTTTATTTAAATTTGTAATTTGTTGTAAATTTAAATTTATAATTTTGTAATCCGGGAGACAAGAAGAAGGAAGGCAGCCTCCGGGAATGGCCGCGCGTTTTTTTGAAACACGTGGGAGCTATCCCGGTCGATTCCGAACACGCCTAAGGACCTGTGTATTGGACACAAGAGGGCTGTTTGGGTCGGCCAAAACCCTAGCGTGGCCGTGTGTCTTCGGACGCGCGCGAGCTAGCTAGGGTTAGGCCCGACGACCGAGATTCGGAAATCGTTTCCGAATAAATTAAAATCTTGAATAATTAAATTTATTTATATTATTTTTGAAATAATAAAAATGAATTTAATTATTTGAGTGGGAGATATTAATCTCTAAGTTTTAAAACTCGGAAATTCGACGACTCGACACAAGACTAGGAATAAAGTAGTTTATTGTTTTTTCTTTTGTAAAGGGTTGTAATTTTAGAAATGGGCCATTAGATAAGTTAAATATTATGTTTTATTTTATTTAATCTTATATTATATTCATCCACATGTCATATAGGATAGAACGCCAACACTATATGAATTGTTCATGCATCATCATAGTTTAATTTAAATAACTAGTTATGAAATTGAACATCGTCCACAAAAATATGATTTTTGCAAAAACTAAGTGGGAGGGTTATTTGTCGTTGAAATAACCCGAGGTCCCCAACATGAATTTAATTAACTTGTGTGAATGAACTAAGAGTCACCCTCGTGGCCCTCCCTTCAATGGGAGTACTTCGGAAGCACATAGTCAATTAAATTGTTACGAACTAAGCCCTACAGAGGAACGATGAAGCGGGGTCTCCCCTAGGAGAACCGTTTTCAAAGTAACTTGGATAAGGGCCCACATGTTGGTTGCACGCTTAGACTTATTGTTTAAAGTAACCCTCCATAGAGGCTATGCGTTAAACATAAGTGACCAAAGTCCATGGTAATTAGAGAGAACTAGAAGTTGTGACTTCTTGTATGGTTCCAACTAAATAGTGATGTGTCACGACTATGAAAGGCGATCAATTACGGTTTCCCCTAGGAAAAGTAATTGATCATTTTTGTTCATAATACCATGAATTATTAATCGCTTTCCTCACTCATTTAGGATTGTACATGCATTATAATTCGAAACTGTAGCATATGCTAAATTTATTCATTTCATTTAATTTCAGCAATATCATGAATCCACTTGCATCTATACTCAGTTATAACAAACTCGAGGGTGAGAATTACGTTGATTGGAAACGTAACCTCGACATCGTACTGACGGTGGAAAAGCACAAGTATGTTCTCACTACCCCGTGTCCTCCAGCTCCGAGTGCTGACTCAAGCCAGGAGGACAAGAACGCCTATGACACGTGGGTAAGGTCCGATGAGATTGCCAAGTGTTATATCTTGGGTTCCATGAGCAATGTGTTGCAGCAATCTCACAAGGACATTCCCACGGCATATGACATGCTCTACAATCTTCATGACATGTTTGGATGTCATGGGCGTCAGGCGAGGCAGCAGGCAATCCGAAATTTCATGAATTGTCGGATGAAGCCGGGAACGTCAGTCAGGGACCACATGCTAGTGATCATGGGTCACCTGAACGACATGGAGATTCTCGGATCGGAGATCGATGGACTCACCAAGGTCGATATGATCTTGGAGACTCTGACGGATTCTTTCGATAGCTTCCGTCTGAACTACTCCATGAACAAACTCGATTATTCTGTAACCGAGCTAATGAAGGAGTTGCAGACTGCCGAGGGACTTCTCCCTAAGACCAAGAAGAAGACTGGTGAAGCCAATGTTGCTGAACATAGGGCTTCCACTTCTGGATCGAAGAGAGTGATGAAGGGTCCCAAAAACGCCAACCGAACGGGATCCAAGACGCCCTACAAGAAGGCTGCGGATGTCAAGGGCAAGGGCATCGCAAAGGTGGACAAGTCTAAACACAAGTGTCACCATTGCGGAGAAGTCGGCCATTGGCGAAGGAACTGTCCTGCCTACCTCAAGACCGTCAAGGGGAAAGGTATGGCTTTCGTCACCCAAGCATGTTACACGACATATAAAGAATCACCCTGGATTTTAGACTGCGGGGCTTCTGACCATATTGTGTGTAATCTGAATGGTTTCAGGAAAACCAGAAGCTTAGGTGAAGAAGAGTTCACGTTCAACTGGGGGAATGGAACGAAGGTCAGAGCCAGATCTGTCGGGACCATGCAGCTGAATTTTGGGAATAAGGCTTTATTATTGAATAACGTTTATTATGTTCCAGATTTTTGCAAGAACTTAATTTCTTTTGGTCGTTTAGAAGAACAACATTATGAGTTTAAAGTCAATAATGGTATTGAAATTTTTCTTAATGATTGTTTTATTTCTAAAGCTCATCGAGTAGATTCTATTTATTATCTATATCCTAATGAGCCGACAATCTTGGACACTGAGGTGAATAGTGATTCACTCAGGAAGCGTAACACATTTCATAGTGATGAAACGGATGATACATATCTATGGCACTTACGTCTTGGACATATTGGCCTAGATAGGATTAAGAGGTTAACAAAGGATGGTCCTTTGAAATCTCTAAATGTGGGATCTTTGCCCACGTGTGAATCCTGTCTTGAAGGCAAAATGACCAAGAGACCTTTCTCTTCGAAAGGTCTAAGAGCCACACAAGTATTGGAACTCATACATAGTGATGTATGTGGTCCAATCAGTATTCAGGCAAGAGGAGGTTACGAATACTTTGTAACCTTCACTGATGACTACTCACGTTTTGGTCATGTTTTCTTAATGCGACACAAATCCGATACTTTTGAAATGTTCAAACAATATCGGGCCTTGGCTGAGAAGCAAAGAGAGAAACAAATCAAAACCCTTCGATCAGATCGAGGAGGAGAGTACTTGTCTGATGAGTTCGAGGATCTTCTTAAAGAAGAAGGCATTCATTCTCAGCTTACAGCACCTGGCACTCCACAACAAAACGGTGTGTCAGAGAGAAGGAACCGAACGCTACTAGATATGGTGAGATCAATGATGAGTTACTCATCTCTTCCTGATTCGTTCTGGGGATATGCCTTAGAAACGGCAGCTCATATTCTGAACCAGGTTCCGTCAAAAACGGTTCCCGGCACTCCCTACGAGAGATGGTGTGGTAAGAAATCTGTTCTAAACCACATCAAGATCTGAGGTTGTCCAGCACACGTGCTGAGAAAAAAGACTAGCAAGTTGGCTAGTCGTTCAGAATTATGTTTTTTCATAGGATATCCGAAAGAAACAAAAGGGTACACATTCTATAGTCCTACTGACAAGAAAACGTTCGTTAGCACGAACGCTAGGTTTCTTGAAGAGGATTATATGAAGAGTACCGTACCGAGAAGCAAACTTGTGCTGAAGGAAATGTTGGGTGAAGTAGCTGGTACTTCACAAGATAGGACAAGTCCTACACCAACAATAGAAGAACCACATTCAGAACTTGAGCCTCCTACGATTCGTCGCAGTAGCAGGATTGTACGACAACCTGAGCGATTGATGTACATCGGGGAGGCCTTTGCTGCAGTCGCATACAAGGAGGAAGATGATCCAGTATCATTTTCCCAGGCGATGCAAAGTTCTGAAGCAAACCTATGGCAAGAAGCCATGAACGTTGAAATGCATTCGATGTATGTCAACGAAGTCTGGAAACTTGTAGATTTACCTGAAGGCATCAAGCCTGTTGGGTGTAAATGGATCTACAAGAAGAAAAGAGGACCAGATGGAAATGTCGAGACATTTAAAGCACGACTTGTGGCGAAGGGGTTCACACAAAAGGAAGGTATCGACTATGAAGATACCTTCTCGCCCGTGGCGATGCTAAAGTCCATTCGTACTCTTTTATCCATTGCGGCCACCCTAGATTATGAAATCTGGCAGATGGATGTCAAGACTGCATTTTTGAATGGAAATCTTGACGAGCGCATTTACATGGCTCAACCAGACGGGTTCATGGAGAAAGGCCAACAGGGCAAGGTTTGTGAGTTGCTAAAGTCCATTTATGGACTAAAACAAGCATCTAGATCGTGGAATATTGGATTCGACGAGACTGTGAAAAGTTACGGCTTTGATCAGTCACTAGATAAGCCATGTGTTTATAAGATGATAAACGATGGCAAAGTGGTCCTCTTAATCCTTTATGTAGATGACATACTACTCATTGGGAATGATGTGAGAAAGTTATCAGAGGTTAAGATCTGGCTGTCAGAGCAGTTTGAGATGAAGGATCTTGGAGAAGCGGCTTACATTCTGGGGATTCAGATCTTTAGAGATCGGAAGAACAGAAAGTTAGCGCTTTCTCAAGCATCTTATATTGATAAGATTATGGATCGCTTCAGTATGCAGAACTCCAAGAAAGGACAGCTACCTTTCAGACATGGAGTGCATCTATCCATTGAGCAGTCTCCCAAGACTCCTCAAGAGATAGAAGACATGAGACATATTCCCTACGCCTCAGCCGTAGGAAGTCTCATGTATGCAATGCTCTGCACTAGGCCAGATATTTGTTACGCAGTGGGCGTGGTGAGTAGATTCCAATTGAATCCTGGACCCGAGCACTGGGTTGCGGTCAAGCATATTCTCAAGTATCTCCGGAGAACGAGAAATTATATGCTTGCATACTCAGGTGATGACCTGAATATGACAGGGTATACCGATTCCGATTTTCAAGCGGATAAGGATTCCAGGAAATCCACATCAGGGTCTGCGTTCACCCTGAATGGTGGATCTGTGGTCTGGAGGAGTATAAAGCAATCTTGCGTTGCTGACTCGACCATGGAAGCCGAGTATGTGGCTGCTTGCGAAGCAGCAAAGGAGGCTGTATGGCTGAGGAAATTCCTAATGTACTTGGAAGTAGTTCCAAGTGCCAACGAGCCCATTACACTTTACTGTGATAACAGTGGGGCCGTTGCTAACTGTAAGGAACCAAGAAGTCACAAGCGCTCAAAACACATCGAGCGGAAATATCACCTGGTACGAGATATAGTTCATAGAGGGGACGCGACGGTTATGAAGATCTCAACGTTGGACAACCTTGCTGATCCCTTCACGAAGCCTTTAACCAGTAAAGTCTTCGAGGGACACCTAGAAGGATTAGGACTGAAAGATCATTCGCATCTCCTTTGAGTCAAGTGGGAGTTTGTTGGCATTTGTGCCCACAAAGGAGATTTTTGATATTAAATACTTTTGTATTTCTTTTACTTTGAAATTAAATAAAGATTGAATATCCATTCTTATTTAAGATTGTGTTTACGCATTTATGTCTACGCTCTGAAACTGTCATCAACGAAAGAAGTGCTAAGTACAGACTTGACAAGATACCTTCTTATGACTAGTTTAAATAATAGTTCGCAATCTAAAGATCGATTGGGCAATCGATTCCTAGTAATGATTGTTAGAATGAATTAAACGATATCTTATCTTGTGATTTGGAGAGTTGTGACTCTGTAATTCATTCTTGATATCTTAATGAAGATATTGAACAAGACCAGTGAAGTTTTGAAGTTCGAGATAAAACCGTTTAATCACTCGAAACCTCACACTCACATACGAGGGGTATTTTAGTAATTACCTAAATCCTGAAGTGAGTACATGTATTCTTGTAACACTTTATGACATTTGATTTGTCAATGGGAAATGGCTAAATGAAGTTTCATTGACCCGACGGTTGGTGTCATAATACTGTTTCGTTGAAACATGTGATTCACAGATATGGAATTTGTGTTGAAACAATGCTAAGGCATTAGTATCACACCATGCTCTGTTATGAGAGTGTGAGCGAATAAACCAGGCCTGGTATTCATCGAATAAAGAATTCTTTGAAATAAAACATGTGACATGTTGAGACATTTCACTTTATGTTTTTCTCGTTCACAAATAACAGAGGACTTGGTGAAATAATAACTCAGGGGTAAAACGGTAATTTTACATTCCTCTGAGTTAATGATACACACAAAGGGTAATATCGTAAAATACACCGTGGACCGTGTGAAGAATAGTTTTGTCACATCAAACGGAAATATAAACGCATATGAACTTAGAGATGTTCAATATTGGTCCTTTAGTGGAATCGACTAATATTAAGAATTAAAAGCCGGAAAAAGTTTGTGAACTTTTGTGTCCGAGCTTTATTATAAAGCTTCGTTCATGTGGGTCCATAAGGTCTCAATGATAGACTCTCGGACGAGATTTTGGTGAACAATAAATGATTGATTTTCTCATTCAACGTAAATTGTGATTTACGCTAAGAAAATTATTTTCTGAGTAATTAAATAAATAACTGGTTATTTATTATTACATTTATTTCACGAATCATATTATGTTATTATATTGATAATAATATAATTTGATGATTCAAATAAATAAAAGATGAAAATAAATATTTTCTCGTTTCGTACTACATTGATTAGTATGAAAATAATTAATGACTTGTCATTAAATAAATGAGATGTTCTAAATTAATTAAATATTATTTTAGAAATAAATCAAATAAATTTGGGAGATAATTAGGACAATATGGCCGGCCATAATAGGTGTTTTATGGGCTGGAAAAATTGTTTAAACTCATTAAAAGGAGTTTTGGGCTTAAGTTTGACTAATGGGTCTTAACTGGATTTTGACCTAACTTAAGCCCATTCTCTCTGATATAAAAGGAGGCTTTCTCTTTGGTAACCCTAGCCTAATTTCGACCAACACTCAGCCAAACCTCTTCCCCATTGTGCTTGAGAGGTTTTGGCCGAAATTAAGAGAGAAAGAGAGAGAGGAAAACTGTTTCCCGGCAGCCCTTCCTTTTATTTGAGTTTCCCCTTCTTCCCTTGTTCCCACGAAAGAGCCCACCCTCTTTGTCTCCTAAAATCCCTTGAGTATTATCATTGACTCAACTTGTGGTTGTTTGAGTGATTTTTCTCTCCTCAGGGCCGGCTAATTTTGGAGGATCGAAGGCACGACGGTTTTGAGGATTTCTTGGACGCGCGTGGCGTAGAGGATCGGCCGACCACCTTGACGTACACCGAGACTTGCTCTCGCAGATCCAAATCTTATGTAAGTATCCCTCGAATGAATTGGATCTGAATAATATGATATTTTAGAATATTTATATGTATTTGGATTATTCGTATGCATGCTTAGATAAATTTATTGATGTGATTGTAAATTTATTGACATGTTAGGTTAGATTTAATGATATGGTTATCGAACATGTTTTAAAACGTTTATAATATGTTAAATTGAATTATGAAATTCCGCCACATATTGATGTGTTTCGTAATTAAATTAGGTTAATTGTTAATCAAATTCCATCACATGCATGCATATAATTCGAAAAAGTAGCACATACTACAGTTATTTATTTTATTCATGTTTTCAGCAAAATGTCTTTTAATCCACTTCAAATGATTTTAAGTTCTAATAAACTCGAGGGTGAGAATTACGTTGACTGGAAACGTAACCTCGACCTCGTTCTGACGGTAGAAAATCACAAGTATGTTCTCACGACCCCATGTCCTCCTTCTCCGAGTGCTGACTCGAGTAAGGAAGACAAGGACGCCTACGATACATGGATGAGGTCTGACGAGATTTCTTGATGCTACATTTTGGCATCTATTAGCAATGTGTTGCAATCTCATCGAGACATCTCCACTGCATATGACATCCTATTCAATCTCCATGAGATGTTCGGATGCCATGGGCGTCAGGCAAGGCAACAAGCTATCCGCAGTTTTATGAACTACAGGATGAAGCCAAAATCTTCTGGTCAGGAACACATGTTACTGATCATAGGTCACCTCAATGATATGGAGATCCTCGGTTCTGAGATCGACGGAGAAATCAAGATTGACATGATCTTGGAGACTCTAACATAATCTTATGATAGCTTATGTCTGAACTACTCCATGAACGAGCTCAATTACACTGTAACTAAGCTCATGAAGGAGTTGTAGACTGCTGAGGGACTTCTCCCTAAGAACAAGAAGAAGTTGGGAGAGCTTACTGTTGCTGAACACAGAGCCTTGACCTCTAGTTTAAAGAGGATGATGAAAAGACCCAAAAATGCCAACCGAATGGGTTCCAAGAAGCCTTACAAGAAGGTTGTGGATGCTAAGGGAAAAGGCGTCGCAAAGGTGGACAAGTCTGAGCACAAGTGTCACCATTGCGAAGAGGTTGGCCACTGGCGGAGGAACTGTCCTACCTACCTCAAGAGTGTCAAGGGGAAAGGTACGATGTTAGTTACTCAAGCATGTTATACTACAAACAAGGCATCGCCATGGATACTTGATTGCGGGGCATCTGACCACGTTGTGTGTAATTTGAATGGTTTCAGGAAAACTAAAAGCTTGAGTTTCGGGGAATTCGGATGCAACTGTGGTGATGGAACGAAGTGTTGGCAGAGATGCCCACAAGAAGATTATTTATTTACATATTGATGTAATATATAAATCTTTGTAAAGTCCTTATTGTAATATGCTAATTAAATTAATAAAAGTTGAAACGTTCATTCATTCCTTTTTAGTTTGATTGAAGATTTATGATATTCAATACTCTTATAGTCCTTAATCAAACCTAACAATGTATGAAGAGACAAATGTAGATTTGCGTGAACAAACTCTTCATGGTTTGACTAAAATGATATATTCGCAACCTAAAGATCAACGGACTATTGATCCCAGTATGATTGTTGGAAGAATCTAGGATGTCTGGTTACGAGGCATAGAGAGTTAGGAACTCTAAAGTTCTTCCAGTGTATCTTTCGAAGATACTGAATTGCCCCTTTAGAGACAATAGAAGAACAAACCATTTATCATTTCATAGCATTAATACTCTCCTTTGAGAAAGTCAAATTCTAGGTCCATTGCGTGATCTAGACAAGGCCTATCGGTGAGATATTAAGTCATGAAGATGTCATGAACCAACTTTGTGAAGTTCTCATAGATATGGAATTCATGTACAAGATTGCTGAGATGCAATATATATCACCACATGCTTTATTACTTGGATTGTGAATAAATGAATTGCGCAGTGTCGAAATTAAGCAATGATTTTATTTGGATGAAACAATGTGACTTGTTATCTCCTTGTCAATACATTGTTTCTAACTTATTCACAAGTACTAAAAGAGTTGAGGAAATAACAACTAAAAGGGTAAAATGGCAATTTTATAAATCTCAACAAGTTGATTATATTCATGAAGGGTAAACATAGATAATATTCAATGGATCCGCTCAATATAATTAAGTTTAATTTAAGTATTAAATAAATTCATCCGAGTATAAAAGCTCAAACTTTGTTCATTTGGATCCATAAGGTCACTATTACAGGTCATTAGAGTCTGATTGTTAAACTAAAAGCTAAGTCAAAATAAGTTCAAGTGTTGAACTAGACTTTTTCTCGGAAAATGTCTGAAGGGTATTTTTGTCCACATGGACATAGAATGATGTTAATGTCAAAATAAGATTTTGAATATTTTCATATGATGAAAATATAAATTATTTTCTAAAGCCGAAAAGTCGTTTTAAGGAATTATGAAATTAATTTTGATATTCGTGGAATTGTAATTCTACAATGGGTATTTTAATAATTGTCTTAATAGAAATAAGGAAGCATCTAGAAGCTCCCCCTAGGTAGAATTTCGGCCAAAGAGTCCATCAAGAGGAGAGTTTTATTTCCCTTTAATTATAAGGATAATTACCCAAAAGGAAAAGGGAAATGAATTTCCTTGAGAAGGAAATAAATAAGCTAAGTGAGGAAACAAATTTCCTCTTTGCTTGAGGTGTATGGCCGGCCATCCTAAGAGAGAAAGGGGAAGGGAAAATCAAATATTGTGTCATGAATACATTATTCTGTCATGAATGAATAATTGACCTTTATAGACTTTTCCTTCTCCTAGAAATAGAGCCTCACATAGAGATATGAAAGGTTAAACTTTTGCCTTGTTCTCTCTTGCTCTTGACCGACTTTTCTCCCTCTCTCTCTCTAGAAAATACTTCTTTTATTTTGGCACCTAAGTCCTCATTAGACTCAGGCTTAATTAGCTCTCTAGCTCATAAACTTGTTCTTGAGGTATTGTGTTTAATTGTGCCCACACACAAATCCTTCTAAACCTCTATAGATTCTTGTAATAGAAACCTTAGGTTTCTCAAGTTCAAGAATAGACGTGAAGGAATCAAGCAAAGGAAGAAGATCTACCTTTTCCAAGACGCTTCAAGATCAAGCTACAAAAAAAGTTAGTATTCAAGTAGATTAAATAATGTTTTCAGTCATAACATGTATATGCACTTTGTTTAGGTTATCAAAAATTGTTTTACTAGTAAAAATAAAATTATATTCCGCCATTAATGTGTTAATGATAAACTTTTCTTAACCCTAGACCTATTCCAAAACATGAGAACCATCTTATATTAGTGAGCAATCACAGTACATGTATTTTTCATAACTATGTTCACTAACTACCAATTTTATAGGAATTGTTGGCCATATGAGCAAGCACCAATTGGTTCATACATGAGTCGACCCAACATTTCAGTGAAAAAAGTCTACCCCAACATTTCATATTAGCTAGTACACGCAGAGATCAACCCTCCCACCTATCGTCAGAAACACAACCTTGGTATTGGAATAAGAAAATAATGTCTTGAGGAATAGACCTTCCATCTCTTAAAAGAGCGCAGGTCACACATAGATCTTACATGCTCACAATGTTGTGTCAATGTTGGAGGCTTAAGACTCAATATAATTTTAGTATTTTAAGATTCCTAGCATTAATTTTTAATCTAGGCGATCCACTACGAGTTAACTAAATCATATTAAAAACTCGAGTGTTTCTAAACTACTCTTAGAAACATCTGTTTCGATATAGTTTAGTTATTAGGTATTCGTCATATCTAGTCTTGATTAACCTAATAGCATTCCTTCACGAAAAATCTCTCAGTTGAGAAGATGAGACATTAGGTCTTCTTAAATACCCCACAGCTTAGCCTCTTATCAGTTTGGTGACAAATCTTTCCGATCTGTTCAACTCATTCATTAATTAATTATCCTAATCCAATTACATAATTTTTAATGAATGAAAGCCATTGACAGCCATAAACAAACGATACAATATACTACCACAAAAACGTACATCAACTACAAAAAAAATTTGTTTAACTACTATTTAGTCTTAAAATGTAGTATGTTTATAAGAGCGAAAGCGTTTTCGTGAAAAAGGCGAGGCGTAAGCCTTGAAGGCGTAAAAGATGAATGCCTTTTTGCCTTTTTGCTTTAGGCAAAATTAATTAAAAATAATGTAAAAACTAAAATAATACAGTCAAATAAATTTAAAATAAAGGATATCTTCGATATTTAAAATAGATCTTCGATATTGTCTTCATAATCATCATTATTATCATCATTGTTATCATCATTGTTATCATCATTGTCGTCATCGTCTTCGTCCATTTCCTCGTTAAACACCGGAGTTCCTAATTGAAAGTATTAAATTGTCAAGCAAATTCATTTAAAAAAAATCATAGTGCTAAGTTTGTCAAAAATAATAATTACCTCTCACCCTCTTGGTTCTTTCTTCATTGTTTTGCGTCTTTTTTTTGGAAGAGGAAACACTCATACCATCGATTTCTTCACTCTCATCTCCACCATCAAATAGCCATTCATCATCGGAAGCCACGTCGTCAACGATCAAAGGATCGAATTTCTCATCACCCTTCTTCTCTTTAGTTGCTAACTTCAAATGACGATCTTTCAATCTCTTATTGAACATGACATAAACCAATTGGTTCATCCTCTCGGTGGCTAGCCGATTCCTGCTTTTTGTTTGAATTTGATTGAAGATGCTCCAATTACGCTCACACCCCGATGCGGAACAAGTAAGACTAAGAATTCTAACCGCTAAATTTTGAAGTTCTAGTGTTTCGTCTCCAAATTAAGCCCACCAACGATCTACATTGAAATTAAATAATTATTTTAATTATTATTCATTTATATATTTAAATAAATACAATAACGTAGACACGTATCGGGAGAACGTATGTCAAAACATAATTTAGTCGCTCTCATGTAAAACATTCTTCTTCTCATCCGAAAGTCTTCTAGTTGATCACTCCGAGTATTTGTAAAAAAAAATTAACCCCGGAACCTCGTCTATAACCGGAATCTTCTTGCAATACTCATTAGTTAAATCTTTTAATCTCATTCTCCTAAAACAAAATAATAAAATTAATATTCAGAAAGCATTTAATAGTAAACATTCAATATTCAGTAAACATTGAATTTTTTAATATCTGTTTGTTATCATACTTTGATAGTTAAACATACATCATCCTTTAATTTAATCATCATACATACATACAGTAACATCATCATACATACATACAGTAACATCATCATACATTTAATATACACTCGGTGGACATGAAAAAAAAAATTACACAAGTAAAGAGATGGACGCATAGCAGAGCAGATCGACGGCCGAAGAAGATAACCGGTCGAACAGAGCAGAGATGTACGCAGGAAGAAGATAACCGGTTCTTTTATTTATTTTTAACTGAAACCCTAAACCCTTTTATCGGGCCCATTTTAGTTTTTTAAAACCCTTTTATCGGGCCTTTAGCGTTTTAAAACTGACCCAAAACTCAAAGCAGTGAAAAAAAAAGTCCAGCGCGCTTCCGGGGCAAAGCGGCCGCCTTTTTGGGTCCAGGGCGGCCGCCCTTTTGGTCCGAGGCGCAACCCGCCTCCAATCTTTTAAGGCGTAAGCCTCAATGCGCCGGAGGCCTCAAAATGCGTAAAGCGCGCCTTAAGGCGCGCCCTTTTCACGCCCTTTTAACGTTGGTCCAGGGCGGCCGCCCTTTGAAGTTTGAAATGGTGTTTTCTCTTGTTGATGGTTTGTAACTAAAGTAATTTATTCAAACGAGACTGTAAATAAGTTTCGTTCTTGGCTCAGGGTATGGAGTCAGATGGTATGGTGTTTGAAGAATTACCTCCATCACCAAAATCCCCTTTATCGCCTGAAAAGACATTTCAAGCAAGGGAGAGTAACCGCGACTGTATGTACCTGTGTATGTCATATATAAGAGTAAATATACAAGCTGTAATTTTTTTATCATGCATTTTAAATGCAGTCAATCGGGATCCCGAGGGCACTATATCCGCTATTGGTCAAATGTTGAGAATTCGTGTGGGTCCGTTGAAGGGATATCTATGCTGTGTATTAGCTATACGCCGTTCTGATATCAGTCAAACTTGATTCTAAGCAGAAAGTTCTTACAGGTTTGGCAGTTATATTCTAATTCTGATTTTTTTTTATTTTAGAAGAAATTATTATCATTGTTGTTATCTGTTCAGTGCGATACTAATGGTGTTGCAAATTTCAAGTTATATGCTTTTGCATGTTGCAGATATTTAACACTTTAACTTGTTATTAAGTATTGCAGTTAAAAGTGTGCACCTTGCTGAGGTTCAAAAGAAAAATTATATCACGTCTAGGTAATCTATGTCATGTGTAATTATCCTGTCAATGTAATTATTATCTAAATGGAATTTTACCTTTCTTTCCCTATCCATAGTGATGATCCGGAATCTACTGCTTTTAAACCTTATGATATGACTGGAGGCAATGGAAGCTCAAGCGGTGGTCTGTTGACTCCATTGCTTTTCTTGTTACGAGACATAGAGGAAGGTCTTTGTAAAATGGCACAACCTGGATGCAAGTGAGTCACTCGTGGTGGCCAAAGCACACCAGGAGTCAGGCTAGCGAGATAGCTGTCTGCCAGAAAGTTGCCTGTGACGCTGTGGGTTCATCCGGGAGAATCTGACCGCGAAACTTTGCAAGAACGTGGAAGAGACCTAGAGTTAGATCCTTGTAAAAGGGCTTGAGCACTCAAAAAATCGAATTAAGAATCAAGAAAATAATTTTTCTTGATCTTTCTCTCTATTCTCGGCCAAGAACTCTCTAGGGGAAGGAGAGTGGCCGAATTTATGAGGTTAAGTCGAAATTAGGGTTTCTTTTTTATCCTTTTATAATGAGATTAAGTTAGGTCAAACTCATTAGTCAACTTAAGTCCTATTAAGCTTTTTTAATGAGTAATTGAAATTAATTTCGGCCATAATTCATGAATTATTTTCGGCCAAACTAATTTAATTTTATTCCCAAATATAGTTGATTTATTTCTAAATTTAATTAATATATAACATCTCATTTATTTAATGACATTTCATTAAATCTTTTCATACTATGCAAAAAAGTACGAAACGAGAAAATATTTAATTTCGTCTTTTATTTATTTGAATCATCAAATTACATTATTATTAATATGATTCATTAGATAAATGTAATATAAATAACAAATTATTTATTTAATTACTTAGAAATTAACTCTCGTTGTGTAATTCACAATTTACATTCAATGAGAAAATCAATTGTTCTATTTCAATAAATCTCGTCCGAGAGTCTATTACTGAGAGCTTATGGATCCACATGAACAAAACTTTAGAATGAAGTCCGTACACAAAAGTTCACAAACTTTTTCTGACTTTTAATTCTTAATATTAATCGGTTTCACTAAAGAACTAATATTGACACTCTCTAAGTTCACATGCGTTTATTTTTCCGTTTGATGTGATGAAACAATTCTTCACACGATCCACGAAGTATTTTACGATATTACCCTTCATATATATCAGTACTCACATGAATGTAAAATTACCGTTTTACCCCTTGAGTTATTATTTCACTAACTCTTTTGTTATTTGTGAATGAGGAAAACATAGAGTGAGATATCTTTACATGTCATATGATTTAATCAATTAATATTCTATTCGATGAATATCAGGCCTGCTTTATTCATTCACACTCTCATAACAAACCATAGTGTGATACTAATGCATCATCATTGTTTCAACATGAATTCCGTATCTCTGAATCACATGATCAAATATAACGACGTTATGACACCAACCGCCGGGTCAGGTGCAACCATAACTTAGTCATCATTGCCCATTGACAAATCAAATGTCATAAAAATGTCAAATCGATTATGCATTCACTTCAGGATTTAGGTACATACCAAAATACCCCTCGTATGTTATCTTGAAGTTTCGAGTGATGAAACGGTTTTATCTCGAGCTTCAGAGTATCACTGGTCTTCTTCAATATCTTCTGTAAAATATCAAGAATTAAACACAGAGTCACAACTCTCTGTATCACAAGATAAGATATCATAATTCATTTAAACAATCATTACTCAGAATCGATTGCCCTATCGATCATTAGATTACTAACTAATATTTTAAACTAGTCACAAGGGGCTATCTTGTCAAGTCTGTACTTAGCACTCATTTCGTCGATAACAGTTTCAGAGCGTAGCAAACATACATAAACACAAACTTAATCAATAATGAATATTTAATGTTATTTAATGTTTCAGCAAAACAAAATACGAATGTATTTATAACGTATAATATCTCATTTGTGGACACCAATCTTAACACTTAAGGCCCACCAGGCATCGGGGCCCAAGCCCGGATCATCCTCGAACTCGACAAAAAAGACGATATAGTCCTATCTCGTTTTCATCGATTCGTGTAGTCTTGATCAATACTGCATTGTGTAGTCCAAGACAAAACCCTTCTTTAATATTAGAATTATATTTACTCACTGTAACGAGTGTCCATTGGTATAGTCAGTTCTTGATAGAGATCCTCTTGGTTCACCCTGTGTAAGATAAGTCAATTTTTTTTTGTTATACTTCTCTTGACACATATCAGCTCTAAGCATTGTTGCTTCCCTAGCGAAAGATTCTTTCGAACGTTAACTTATTTCGAAAGCGAGCGCAATTAATCAGTTCTGGAATCTACCCTTAGATGAGTGAACATTAACATTCTTTCAAGAAGGCTGTATTTTGTATTTGTAAATAACGTTTCACTCGAATCATGCTCTGAGAAACTCACAAGACATAAGTTCTGATTAGCATCATTAGTCTTTTAGAGAATGAATCAAAGAGTTCAGTAACATGATCCAGTGTCCATGATCACTTCGGGATTAAGATCAAGTCTCACTTTGACCATCATAGTAGTCTCGGTTAGTGCATCGTAAAAGTCTTTAAATTATACATCTACCCCGAGGCTAAATTTAATTAGTATGTAATTCACGTAAATTGAGTTATGCTTTACAACATAAATGGAATTTTACATCGTTAATGACATATTAATTAACAGAGATCTTCGGCGATCGAGTTCCAACCGATGTCCAGAGCCTGAAGGTTCGCACAGGAAGCTAGAGACTCTAGAGAGATTCAAGACTTTCAAGGATTGAAGTCTCCGAGAGAAAGGTCGAGAACATCGAGGCTCTTCATCTCTCCGACCTAGCTCAAAACCACGCCTTCAAACGAGTTCACGCGCATATTTAGACTATTGCAGAGAGAAAGCTTTTGGAGAACGAATTCTCGTTGAGATCGACCGATCGCAAGAGCAAAATGCTTCTGATTCCGTCATGGACTATCCCTGAAAATTGATTTTTCGCCAAGCTAATCCCTTCGAGCGATTCACGAACCTGCCGGTCTTCGACCAGATTCGCAATGTCCGGAAGATCCACCTGAATACGATGATGCACATCGGCGGAGTCGTGACTCGCCGCTCCGGTGTCTTCCCCGAGCTCTAGCAGGTCAAGCTCGACAGTGCGCATGAAGATCGGTGCACAAGAAGATTTGCAGAGAGAATTCAAAATATATGTTTGGATGCGTCGGTTTATACTGGGAATCACATAATATATATTTGAGTTAATGATTTGCAAAATTGCAGGGAGTAATTAACACCGAAAATTATTATTTTGTTTAATTCAATATTATTTCAAATGCGCGAAAATTGTTATTTTGGGATAAATTGTGTACAATTTTTTTGTAAATTAAAGTGGTGGACATTTACAAAATTTTACAAAACGTTTGACAAAACCAAATTACTAAACCTGTAGAGGACTATTATATACATTAACCCATTAATTAATTATAAACATTTTTAAAGTTGTCCAGTTTGCTGCATGTTAAATATCTTTTTTTATACATATATATATATTTTTATTATGTTTATTGAAGGACAGATAATTTTTATTTTTATGATTATTTATTCGCTATAAATAAACAGTTATTGTAACGATTTTTTCAGTACTTATAGAAGTAGACTAGTCAATATATATCAGTTTATTTTGGTCCATTAATATTAACCAATTTTTTTAAACGTTAACTATAATTAGTATGTTTTTAATAGCTATTATACTACTTATTTCTTAAAATAAATGCAAAGAATAGATTCTTTTCAGACTTAATACCTCAAAAATCTCTTAGTTTTTTAATTTCGTCAATACATTTTCTGTCAGTAATTTTTCCATGTGACAAATTGTATGTGAATTAACATTTTTAACGCATAATTTTAATTAAATATATGCTTTTCTCTTTCATTTACAATACGACAAAATTATCTTAAGAAAAAGCCGTCCCATGTATGGTGGCTTTGGAAAGGTAATTTGTTCTAGAAATTACCATCGTCTTCAATGCGAAGAATTCATTGAATTTACGCGTAAGAATTACGCATGTACAATGTCTTGTTTTGATGTGGACCCCACACGACCTTGATAGTATCGTTTTGCCAAAGGTGTATTAAAGATTGTTGAATGTTTTCTTGACTCGTCAAAGCTCTAAGCCTCACTTTAGGTTCGAGGAGAGACAATATTGTTTGTTCTTTAGTTTTTTGTTATCCATTTTACTAGTAAGAAAGAAACCCAAAGAAGATGTCAAGCCAGCCCACAGAGACAATCTACGATATCACCGTGAAGGTTTGTTCATAATTTACTTTTTGTACCCTCTCATTTATTTATTTATTATTTTTCTATGGTGGTTTCTCAAGTTGATTGCTTCTTCTTACACATGCATAAAAAATAATAATAAAAAAAATAATTGTGTGTTGAGTGTTTTAACATACAAGATGATATCTCTTTTGTCTGGAGATCATATACTTAAACTACCATAATCCAAATATGTTCTATGTTTGTTTAATTTATAAGGTTTATAGTATTTATTCTATTAAAATTCTAAAGTTTATTTTATTGTAATGTTTATTTGTCATTCAAATCGATTATTTTAAAATTAGAGATTATAACTACATATATGATTATTTTTATACCATATGAATTTAAAATATATAATATATAGGGTGGTTAAAAGAATTAAATATAAAATAGGGAAGAGTTGTCTCATTTAGTAAAAAGTACATGAATTCTTTTGAGAAATTTCAGTTCGTGGACTCAGTTTTGTAGGAAATATCAAAAGTTCTTATGTCCTTTTTAACTCAAATTGAATATTTTTTACCCATTTTTAGTAAAAAAATAACATTCGATTCAAACAAATTCATTTTTTTTCTCCACACGTTACATCTTTCACCAAAAATTACAATAAATTTCTTCTCTTGATTTTTATGGTATTTTTTGAATGATTTGATATTGAATAAACTTATTTTAAAATTGTTTTTCGAGATTTTTTGATTATTTAAGGTTAGGTTTAAAATAAATAAAATTAAAACAAAGATGTTCCAATGATTTCTCATGAAAAGAATTATGGAATTATTTTTATTTTTCCGATAGGTGTATCCAATAATTTCTGATGACATTTTTTTCCTGACAAACCTCGCCGCTGCCGTATCCCGATTGATTTTAAATGGTTCCGATAATTTTCAAAAAATTTCGAAGAAAAATAAAATTAATTTTTTTTACGAAATTCGTTGGATGCCATAACTTTCGATAATTTTTGATAAATTCATATAACTTTCGATGATTTCAGATGAAATCGACGCTTTTATTTTCATTTTAGAAGTAGTTTAGTCCAACATTAATTAAAAAGTCTATTTTGAATAAAATTATCATATGAATTTATTTTTAATATTTTCTACGGAACTAGTCCACAAACGAAATTTCTCAATTCTCTTATGATACAATCTTGATGATTCTGAAACGATATATATAAAAGGTAATCATTCCTAAAACTCCCAATAAAACATTTAGAATAGCCACACTCATATATCTATCATTTTTCTGCTCTGTTTTATCTTTTCTTAATTGACGTGTATGCACAGGATGATAAGGGAAATGATGTCGATCTCGGTATTTACAGAGGAAAAGTTCTGCTCATTGTCAATGTCGCTTCTAAATGGTATTATCTTTGTCTTGTCTTTAACTTTATTTTATCAAATATGAAATCATACACTATTTGTTAATGTTGTCTCACACAAGAAGTCTTGTGTTGATCATTGAAGTGGACTCACCAACTCAAACTATGAGGAGCTGAATAAGCTATATGAGAAGTACAAAGATCAAGGTGAGATTGCTTTATTATGTAAGCTGTATGATAAGTTTATAAACCATACTTTTTTCTATTAATTTTTTTTAACTTTAATCCTCTTCTGTCAGCTGTTATTTTGTATGTTATGCTAGACTAATTTGACTAATATTTGAAGTTTCTTAAGTGATACAATTGACTCAACAAAATAATATTATGTATAGTTAATCCACTGACCAGAATTAATGTAGTTGCTACAATGAACAAATTCACAGAACAGATAGAATAAAAGTGATACAGCTTGTAATTTGCTATAGTATATAACTTCGCGTAATAGATAAAAACATGAAACGAGAGGATAATTATGAGCGATAAAAGTTGTTGTTTTTTAGTTTTGATTGCTTCATTTATAACAGTACATAAACGAAAAAACAAAGGAAATATGATCGTGGTTTAGTGGCCTATATCTTTGGCTCAGATTCTACAAACATGGTCAACGTATATGAACGTGTTTATTTTCTGAAATATAAAACAGACTACTTCAAACTACATAACTTAGGTGTAGGAGATTAATTACTGACAAATCACCCCCTTAAGCTCCATACACCATGTTAATTTTCTTGACACCAAGGTATTGACGCATCTCGATGAACTTGTTTCGTGCTAACGCCTTTGTCAAGATATCTGCTAGCTGGCCGTCGATTCCGACGTGATCGACGTCCATTTTTCGGTCTCGATGCATTCTCGAATGTAATGAAATTTTGTGTCGATGTGCTTGCTCCTCTCATGATGCACCGGATTTTTGCTAAGAGCAATGGCTGATTTGTTATCAACCAGTAACTTGAACTTCATTTCTTCTTTCCCGATGAGTTCGCTGATGAGACGGCTGAGCCATACGCCTTGGCACGCTGCGGTTGTCGCTCCGACATATTCAGCCTTGCATGAGGACAGAGCAACAATCTTCTGTTTCTGCGATGTCCAAGTCACAATGTTGCTTCCAACAAAGAAAGTTATCCTGGGGGTGCTCTTTCGATCGTCGATATCGCCGGCATGGTCGCTATCACCGTAGCCAATCAGGGCTGCTTCTCCTTCGTTTGACTTATAACAGCACCCGTAGTTTAGCGTACCTTGTAAATACCTAAGTATTTGCTTCACCGCAGCCCAATGTTGCGTGCTTGGCTGTTTCATGTACCGACTAGCGATGCCTACTGCGTGTGCAATATCTGGGCGTGTGTTGACGAGATAGCGGAGGCTACCAATCACGCTATAGTACTGTGTTGCGTAACAGCTGCGCTCCCGTCTTGTTTGCTCAAACGAAGTCGATGCTCCATCGGTGTGTGCCACGGGTTGCAGTCACCCATGCCCGCTTGCTCCAAGATCTTCGCCGCATATGCTCCTTGGCATACTGTGATTTCTCCGTCTCCTTGACGCACCTCAATCCCTAAGTAATAGCTGAGGAGTCCCAGGTCGCTCATTTTGAACAATTTTTGCATCTGCGCTTTGAACTTGATGATGTTGTTTACGCTCGTGCTCGTAATGATCAAGTCGTCTACATAAACACCCACAAGCAAGAAGAGATCAGAATCACCTCTCTGATATACGCCGTGTTCGAGCGGACATCGAGTGAATCCGAGAGAGGCAAGGGATGCGTCCAGCTTCGAATTCCAAGCACGCGGCGCTTGTCGAAGCCCGTATAATGCCTTGCATAGCCTGAGGACCTTGCGATCATTGTCGTTGTCAACGAAGCCCGGTGGTTGCTGGACATATACCTCCTCTGCGAGATCGCCGTTCAAGAACGCAGACTTGACGTCCATATGATGAACTTCCCACTTGTTCTGCGCAGTGTAGAGGTCGATTTTCACCGAGACTCTTTCAGTCACAAGGATTAATAACAACCGTTAATATGCGAGGGTCTAATTACGTGTTAATGTCCTTGAGTTTATGTATATGGAGCTCGGTCTTTCTCGTTTATTAGCTTGGAAGCTTGTCAAAGAAAATACAGACGATGATGAACAATAATGATTAATATCTCTCTCTAGGGTTTCGATTGGGATCCCTTCTATGTGGTTTTTCCCTTGATATTTATATTCCCCCCTCTTTTTGGTCTCTCCCTTTCTCTCCAGTCTGTCCCTCCATTAGGGTTTCCTCTTTCGGCCCGGCCTCCCTCTGACCAGTCCCGTAATTTCTTCCTGATCTTTACCTATTAATTCCCGTGATTGCCGCTCTTTTCGACTGACTCTCTGACGCCAAGTCTTCTCGAGCACGCTTCCGCTTTCCCGCCATTTACACAGCGACGATACCTCTCTGAGGCAATACCCCTTCGTGGGTGGAACGAGGAGAGATTCATCGAGGGGATCTCCTCGCAGGAAAGACCCCCCCTTCGCGAAGGATCTTCCTCGCGGAAGATTTGCCTTCCTCGCCCGGGGCTGAGTTCCCCTCGCGGAGACGAATCTGTCCTCTCGCACCGCTGTCGCCAACTGCGGGCCTCGCTTGCTTCTAACCATTTCGTCGTCTGAGGGCCGAAACGACATGTGTTTAGGTTAAGAGGGATTTGACGAAATCCCACCTTAACAGTTAGTCCCCCATTTTATCAAGTGTGGGCACTTGGTAAAATAATACAAAGGATCCTGTTGATGGGCCCCTGTCTATTGGGCCGAGCCCTCTGTTGATTGACTACTCGCTGGCGATTCTGCTCTCCTCGCTCCTTTTTAGGCGCGTGGTCTTGGTTCCCGTGAACCTCCTTGCGGGCAGAGTACTCGAGTGCCTGTCTCCGCATAGGATTGCTCCTCTCACCGCTTCTGTCCGTACAACAGTTCCCCATGACGTCTTTTCGCTCAGCGTCCCTTCGCATTCCATCCGTCGATTCGCCTGCGTCGTTTCGGATTTCCACCGTTGGATCTCCCCCTTTCCCACCTATAAATTGTGGGTCTTAGTGGGGGAATGGGATTTCAAACGTTGCTTCCTTTCGTTCTGCTGTACTCCCAAATTGGCATCCCGCCTAATCCTTATTATTCAAATTTATTCCGCTGTTACTCTCTTGCTTTCTCAATGGCCTTGATCCCAACTTCGCCAAATCTCGGCCGCGTCCTCAGACGTGGCCCTGACCACTCCGCCATGACCCTGGAGCGGCTCCGCGCTATCCAGGAGAGGTGTTGCGACGGGGACGTCTGTCAGGTCCGCCTTCCGTACCCCGACGAGCAGCCGGAAGACCCCTTGGACGAGGGATGGGTCACCGTCTACGAGGGTTTCTTCCTCGACGCGGGGCTCCGCTTCCCAATCCCATACCTTCTCCTCTCCTTCCTTCATGCGTTCGACATCCCCATCGGCCAGATGCATCTCAGCGACATTCGTCTCATCCTGTGCACCATGGGAATCGTTGTCGAGAAGGGGGTTTTCCTGGCCCTGGAGGATCTGATGCGCCTGTACAGGCCATTTCGGATTTCCAGACGCCTAGGGCGTTTCACGCTCATCCTCTTCGATCGGGACCTGATCGTCCTCAACGCTCCTGTCGAGGCGCCGGGATGGCAGAGCTGCTATTTCTTTGTCAGGGTCGACAACAGCTCCTTCGGCTACCACCACGAGTCATTGCCCACGCGATGGGTAGAGACTGACCAATCTCCCCCGGTTTACTCGCCCAGCTTGGGTGACCCCCACGAGACCATTTTCCGGGGAATTCGTCGGGCCCTCCTTTCGAGCACGCGTCGCGACTGGGGGAAATTTTTCCGAGATCCTCGGCGGCTGTTGGAACTCGGAATATACCGGGAGGAGTTCATTAGTGGCCCG
Source organism: Urtica urens (assembly GCA_958296335.1). Lineage (NCBI taxonomy): Eukaryota > Viridiplantae > Streptophyta > Magnoliopsida > Rosales > Urticaceae > Urtica > Urtica urens. The sequence continues at coordinate 30,330,740 of OY282520.1, forward strand.
CCTATCTCCGACTGCTTCCCGGTTGGGTTTCGCGGACCGGGGCTCGCTATTGGTGGCCCTTTCCCCGACGCGACCATGGCAGGGGCGAGCTCGGTACCACGAGTTGAAGAGGAAGATTCTGAAGACGAGGAGGGCTCGCCCGAGCGGCCCCTCCTACTGAGGCATAACCGTGCTCCTCGCTCGCCGAGGGGTCTCCCGGAGGCCTCGCCTCGTGCCGAGATTGCTGCGGGAAAACGACCCGTCGGAGGTGGTGCTAGTGACCGTAACGCGAAGAGGGCTAGGAGCGAAGGTACATCCGGCATAGCGCCGCGTACCGTGGGGGTTCAAATTGCTTCGCAGCAATGTGCTCCTCCTGGTGCTTCTCCAGGATCTCCTCAACCGGAGCTTCCCCAGCGACGGCCGGGTCGCCCATGCCCCTCCTCTCCTCCTCCTTCAGCCTCCGTTTCTTCTCACTCTTCGCTTCCTCTTCAGGTCCTCTTTTCATCCTCCGCTTCTTCTCACTCCTCCACTTTCGTTTCTCCTCACTCCTCGCCTTCCGTTTCTTCTCACTCCTCACCTTCCGTTACTTCTCACTCCTCACCTTCTCTTCCTTCTCACTTCTCACCCTCTCTTCCCGCTCTTCTGTCCTTTGCTTCCGCTTCTCTCCATCCTTCACCTCCTCCTTCTCCCTGCCGCCATCCCCCGGCCGGTCCTCGTCCGCCTCCCCTCGTCACTCCCGGTGAGCCTAGCTGGGACTCGCCCATCGAGGTCTGGAGGGAGTACTCCCTGCACACGTACCGGGACCTGTCCAAGGGGATCTCCGGCTCCTCCGCTACTCGTCACTTTGTCGCAGAGGTCGATGGGTACTCCGAGGCGGTGGCCTTTTTGCTCGAAGGGGTTGCCCGGGTGAACGATGTCGTCCTCCGCGAGGCCGACAGGTCCTTGATGGTGGAGGAGTCCATTGACGCCTCCCATCAGACATCAGAGCTCCAGGGGCAGCTCGATCTCTCCCTTCACAGCGAGCGCCTATCTCGGGGGCGGATCGCGAGGCTAGAGTCTGCCCTGGCCGAGGAGAAGCGGGATCGCGCTTCCGCCCAGGTTGAGTTGGCAGAGTTCAAAGCTCGATCGGGGCGGCAGATCGAGGAGTGCGAGCGGCGACTCTCCGCTCGCGGGGCTCTTCTGGAGGAGGAACGGAGGCGCCATCAGGAAGCCTCGGAGCTTTCTCGCCACCAGGATGAGCTCCTCGCACAAATCGGCGAGGTCGTGGGCGCCCCTGTTGTCGTGAAGGAGGGTCTGCCCTCCCAGGTTCGTGGCGTTTTGCGGACACTCGCTGATGAGCTGGAGGCGGCTCGTGCTGAGGCGGAGAAGGAGCGTCGAGCTCGGCTGCGCCTTTTCGAGAAGGCCAAGGGTAAGCTCGAGCGAGCCTCTTCGCGTTTCCGGGCTCTTGGGGATTCCGTCGAGGCCAACCGCATGGCGGCCTCCTACCAGGCTCACCAAAGGGCGGTCGACGCGCTCCCTCCCGGGGCGTCGGTCGAACTTCTCCGTGCCCAAGTCTCGGAGTGGGAGCAGGACCGCATTCGGGAGGAGGCCCTCGTTTCAGCGCTCGAGGAGAAAGCCGCGGCCGACCCCAATTCTCCCCCTCTGTCTCCCGGAGGCCTTCCGTCGGCCGCGCCTCCTCGCTCGCCTCCCCTCGTCGTTGGAAGTCCTTCGACTGCTCCTGGGTCGCTAAGCGAGCAAGAGGCCACCAAGGCCTGATCTCGTCTTGGCGACTTAGGCCTTTTTGTAGCTTGTGACTTTGCTCTTTCTCTTCTTGCTGTAGGGCTTTTGTCGACTTTTGTAGGGTGTTGCCTGATTGCTGTGCTTGTAATTTTGTACCACCTACTTGTAACTTATTGAGATTCAATGAAACATCCTTGTCCTTCTTTTAAGTTTTTGTCTCTTACTTTTTCTGCATTCGGTCACGGTTAATTACCTGCTCGCCCCTTTGCATTGCATTACTTTGTCGTACCTGTTTGACATTTCCCGAGGTTGTCTGCTTCGACGACCCTTGCAATTGATGCGAGCAACTTTTATGCTGATGAAGTTGTGGGGACGGCCAGCCCCCCTTTGTTTTATCAAGTGGGAACACTTGATAAAAGAAAAAGAAATTTGTGCCCAATAGGCTGCTCGAGGTTGTCTGCTTCGACGACCCTTGCAATTGATGCGAGTAACTTTGATGCTGATGCGGGGACGGCCAAATTGATGCGAGCAGGTTTGAAGAGCGGCATTGATGCTGATGTGGGGACGGCCAGCCCCCCTTTGTTTTATCAAGTGGAAACGCTTGATAAAAGAAAAGGAAGTCCGTGCCTTAATAAGCTGCTCGAGGTGGGGATCTCCCTGCACGTGACGTCCGCACTAACTTGTTTACTTATTATTTTGGGCGCGTCTCCTCGGTCTCCGCGATTTTCTCTCTCCTTATTAAAGCTGGTGCAGGCACTTGAGTGTTGATGACTTTTCAGAGCCCATCACTTCGAACGGCTCTTGGGCTCTTGCTTCTTTTTGGCGATCCACGCGTCCTTTCGCATGACATGGGGTCGAGACGCGTTGATTCACATGGCCTCGCCTCTTCCCACTATAAAATCGGAAACCCTACTTCGAGGCATAGTTTTACTTCCTCTCAAAACCAGATTCCTCTGAAAACTCAGATTCCTTCTTCGTCTTCTCCTCTTTTTGCTTAACTTCCGTCGCTCTATAAACTTCGATCGATTATGTCTCACACCCACGGCGTCGGTCCCATCTTTACTACGCGATCTCCTCCCTCGGTGATGACGGAGGAGACCCTGGAGCGTTTTCGGGAGGAATTTGTCTTGGAGCCGAGGGTCGCTCTCGCCTTCCTCGCCACGGTGAGCGTGCCGACGCCCCGAGGGACAAGTGCTCTCGCCTTCTTTCGGAAGACGGGGCTCTGTTTTCCCATTCCGTCGCTCATCGTGGCCTTCTTCTGTGCTTTTCTGGTTCCCATCACTCAGGTGAGTCCATAGTTGTGGCATTGGAGGCGAACGTTGACCTCACCCTGGAGGACCTCATGTGGCTGTTCAAATTCTCCAAGAACCCCAAGAACATTGGTCGCTATTCTCTCTCCCACCGGGTTCCTGGTCATGTCATCGACAGCACTCCGTCGAACGAGTCCGGGTGGGAGGACAAGTTCTTCTTCGTGTCAGTGGACGAGTACAGCTTTGGGTGCTTCCACAAGTATTTGCCCAGGGAGTGGCTTATCGACGAGTCCCCTCTTAGGTATGTTCCCAGTACCGATGATGAAGCCGCTTGTCGCTTTGAGGTGACCCACAGGAGGCTTCTTGCCGTGCCCAACCGCGATTGGACCTCGGACTTCTCCAACGTTAGGGTCAAGAAATCTGGGATTTTCTCATGGCCTTATTCCTCCGGGATGAATCTCCGGGATCTTCTTCCGTCTTCTGGGTTCAGCGGCCTTACGTCGTCCGGGGTCTCATCGCGGGCCGCTCGAGGTGGGGCTCAGGACCAGAGAAAAAGGAAGGTGTCCCGAGGAGTCCCGGGCGTCGCCGGGAGTGGTCTGTCGCGGAGAGGGAACGCTTCCTCGGATGGGTCCCCCGCGAAGAGGCCTCGCGGCGATGGGGGCTCTGCCGGCGTTTTCCTTAAACCAAAGGGTATCGGCGGGCATTCTTCCGATGGGCCCGGGGGCAGCCGTTCCCCTAAGAGGGCTAGGGTATCCCCTCCGTCTGGCGGAGCTCGGGAGGCGTTGAACCCTCGGGGAGGTGCTTCCTTGAGCCAGGTGCCGTCGCCGATTCCAAAGTGTCCTGCCCCGAAACAGACTTCGGCCGCTTCTTCCACTGCCGATCCTTCTCGCGAGACGGGTAACCGCTCCCCTAAGAAGGTTAGGATACCTCCTTCGTCTGGTGGAACACGGGAGGCGTCGAATCCTCGGGAAGGTGTTTCCCTGGGCCAGGCGCCGACGCCGACTCCGACGGGTCCTCCCCCACAACAGACTTCAGCCGCTCCGTCTGCTACCGACCCTTCTTGCGAGGCGGAGGTCGGTCCAACGGGGAATCGCGATCCTCCACCTCCTCCTCCCAAGGATGAGGGTGGGCTCCCCGTTAAAGGGGCCGTCGGGGGCGGACGTTCTTCCTCGCGCTCGCAAAAGAGGCCGGCGATCGCAGTGAAGGTTGCCGTTGACACTTCCGAGATTGCGACCGCGGCAGTCGGGACAGGCATTGCGGCCGTTGCCGCAGGTTCCCCACGGCCTCGCGGTCGCTTGGAGGATTCCGGAGATGCGAGGGTGACGCCGCCTAAAGAAGTAGACGCTCCCGCCAAGGTCTCGGATCCCCTGGACTCGGCTGTGCAGGCGGCGGAGGGGAGTGCCCTCCAAACTGAGGCGCCGGCAGTCGCGGATCCTCTGCTGTCGCTAGATGCCGCCCGCGCCGGGACCTCAGCTGTCATGGGCCAGGCCGTGCAGGGGACGGAGGAACGAGTCCTCGAGCCCGAGGACCTGGCCGTCGTGGATTTTCCCGCGGCGTCGGAGGCTGCTCCTGCCGACGAGCTTTCTTCGCCTTCCGAAGGAGGGACGTACTTGTCTCCTCTTCGGTTTACTGATGGTCCGCCCTGCGCTCCTGCTTCGGATGCTCCCGACGAGGCTTGGGAAACGTACTTTGCGTTTATGCGCCAGAGACTAACGCGCCATGCGCTTGGGGTGCCCAGGCCCGCTTTGGTCCTCAGCCAGTACGAGCAGTACCTCCACGCCACGGGACATCTATTTCAGAGCGTTGCCTACCTGAATGATTTGATCCTCCTCGAGCGCGATCAGAGAATGTTGGCCGCGGAGGAGTCGGTGGGTGAGAAGCAAAAATCCCAAGAGGTCAGAAAGCAGCTCGACGCGTCTATGGCCCGGGACCGTCAGAACCGCGAGCGAATTGAGCAACTCGAGTCCGAGTTGGCAGATGAGGCTGCCCGGAAGAAGGCCTTCCAAGCTCCGATCGCTGAACTCAAAGTCAAGACGGATCGCGAGATCGAGGATCTTGGTGCAAGCTTGGCTGCTCGCGAGGAGACTTTGGCCGACGAGAAGAAGAGACACCTGGATACGGTTGGTGTGTTGAAAGAGAACGACGAGCATTTCGCCCAGGTGTGCGAGATCCTGGGGGCAACTGGCTCGGAAAGGGTGTCGTTGCCGGCGGTGGCCAAGTCCGTCGTGGGAGGACTCCGTGGTGACCTCGCGGCGGCCCGAGCCTTGTCGGAGGAAGAGCGGAACGCCCGATTGCGCCTCTTCGAAAGAGCACGTACAAAGCTCGACAAGGAATCGGCTAGACTTCAAGCCTTAGACTCTGCAATCGACTCCCATCGCCTCGCCGCGTCGCACCAAACCAACATTGCGATGATCAAAGCTCTTGCCATTGGGGCCTCGACCGAGTTGCTCCGATGCCAGCTTCCGGAATGGCGACAACTCGAGGAAGAGAAGCAGGCGCAGGCTGACGAGCTCGAGAGGGAAGCCGAAGTCGACCCCGAGTCCCCTCCTCTTTCGCCGTGTAATCCCGCTCCGGCAGAGAGCGCTCAGCTCGCGTCTCCGGAAGTGTAGATTATTTATTTTACAACCATTTTCTTGAACGGACCAAAGGATATAAACTTCTTGTCTGTAATAATAATTTCTTTTCCTCCTTCGCTCGCTTGTTGATATTTCATGACTTCATATTAATATGTTGGCTGGGGGTCGTGTTTGACATTTTCTACATTTGGATGGAGTCAATGGAATGATATTTTTGGTAAAATACAGATACTTACATAGGGCTGTACAGACGCGGTGGGATGTTTCCGTTCCTCTCTTCCCTCATGGAGGGGCTTTAGCTGTTCCTATTGGCACATTTTATAAGTTTTGCTCCCTTAGGAGCCTTTGATTGTGCTTGCTAGGAGACTTTCATCGGCGATGTATGTCTTAGGTAACTTTCGGGGCACTCTCGCCTCTTTATTTTGGGCACTCTCGCCTCTTTCATGTTGGGCATTCTCGCCTCTTTTATGCTCGCTGTGGAGTCTTTTAATTGCTCGCTGGGAGGCTTTATTTGCTCACTGGGAGGCTTTATTTGCTCGCTGGGAGGCTTTGATTGGCGATGTATGCCTTAAGTAACTTTTGGGCACTCTCGCCTCTTTATTTTGGGCACTCTCGCCTCTTTTATTTTGGGCACTCTCGCCTCTTTTATGCTCGTTGTGGAGTCTTTTAATTGCTCGCTGGGAGGCTTTATTTGCTCGCTGGGAGGCTTTATTTGCTCGCTGGGAGGCTTTGATTACTCACTGGGAGGCTTTAACTGGCAATGTATGCCTTAAGTAACTTTTGGGCACTCTCGCCTCTTTATTTTGGGCACTCTCGCCTCTTTATTTTGGGCACTCTCGCCTCTTTTATTTTGGGCACTCTCGCCTCTTTTATTTTGGGCACTCTCGCCTCTTTTATGCTCGCTGTGGAGTCTTTTAATTGCTCACTGGGAGGCTTTGTTTGCTCACTGGGAGGCTTTATTTGCTCGCTAGGAGGCTTTAATTGGCGATGTATGCCTTAAGTAACTTTTGGGCACTCTCGCCTCTTTTATGCTCTGGTCGTATGTTTCGAACCCTTCGAACCGTGTGTATATATGAATTGCCGAAGCCATAACAATGTTCCCGAATAAAAAGGTCGGTGTCCCCTTAAAAAAAACTTGACAGAAATGTTAGAATGCTTACAGAGATTTAAGATAAGGCCACGGGAAGCAGAAGATGGTCTCTCCTTTAGTAGAATTTCTTCAGGTGCTTCACATTCCAGCTCCTCATCACCTTGGCGCCTTCGGTGTTTTCGAGCTCGTAAACCCCTGGTCGGATGACGCCAGTGACCATGTATGGCCCTTCCCAATTCTGCCCCAGCTTCCCGGCGTTGGCCTCGACTGTGTTTTGGAATATTCGTCGAAGAACCATTTCCCCGACCCGAAAGCTTCTAGGGCGTACCTGCCTGTTGTAGTAGCGAGCGACGACATTCTGGTAGTTAGCGACGTGGACACTTGCCTATTCGCGTCGTTCGTCTACATGATCGAGTTGGTCGAGTAGGCCTCGTCCGTTAGCTTCTTCGTTCCCTGGGGCCAGCAGTCGACGAAGACTCGGAGTTCCCATCTCTGCTGGTATGACCGCTTCTACACCATATGACAAAGAGAACGGAGTTTGGCCGGTGGCCGAGTGCAGAGTTGTTCGGTAGGCCCAGAGGACGCCAGGGAGCTCATCGGCCCAGAGTCCCTTCTTGGCGTCGAGCCTCTTCTTGATGTTGTCGGTGATCGTCCGATTGACCGCTTCGGCGTTCCCGTTGCCCTGGGGGTATCTTGGTGTCGATGTGTGCAGCTTCACACCCCATTGCGCGCAAAATTCCTGAACCTCTTCGAGATGAACTGCGAACCGTTGTCACCGATGATCTCCCTAGGCAGTCCAAAGCGCGTGAAGATGTTCTTCCACACGAAACCTTCCACGTCGGAGTCCTTGATGTTGGCGTATGCTTCCGCTTCCGCCCACTTGGTGAAGAAATCCGTGACTACCAACATGAACCTCCTTTGCCGCGTGCTTATGGGCATTGGGCCGACGATGTCCATAGACCATTTCATGAAAGGATACGGGACGGTCACCGAGGACAGCTCCTCGGCTGGACAATTTATAGCCGGGGCGTGTCGCTGACACTTCTCGCATCTCTTGGCATGATTGGCGCAATCCGCCACCATCGTGCTCAAAAAGAAGCCTGGGGGCTTGGCCTTCCTCAGCAGGGACCTTCCTCCGGCATGGTTCCCGCACTCCCCGCTGTGGATCTCTCCCATCACGTAGTCGGCCTCTTTCTTGCCGAGGCACCTTAGGTAGGGTCCGGTGAAGCTTTTCAAGTAGAGCTTCTGCCTGATGATGGCGTACCTCGCGCTCTTGGCCTTGATTTTCCTTGCCTCATGGCGATCATCTGGCACGATTCCCTCTTGGATGTATTTCTTGATGGGCGTCCGCCAGTCCTCCTCATCGTCGTCCTCCACCACTCCTCGCTCGTCATCTTCCGGCTCTCCGTTCACGAGCTCGTGGATGATGAGCTCTTCGGGAGACTATTCTTACTCCTCGCCTCCGCCTCGAGGTTTCTTCTTCGCTGGGCCCTCTTCTCTTCTTATACTTGGTCTCTCGACTGTTTCCACCGTAATGGATCGGAGTTCGCCCACTTCCGTTGTCGAGCCCAATCCTGCTAATGCATCGGCGTGGGTGTTGTCTCCTCGCGTCACCTGAGTCAGGCTGAAGTAGTCGAACTTCCTGGAGAGTGAATCCACGAGTGCCGCGTAAGCCTCCATCCTCTCGTCGCTTCTCTCATACTCGCCGCTGACTTTCTTGACGACTAGTTGGGAGTCTGAAAACACGCTGACGTTCTTCACGCCGACTGCGAGGGCGGAATTCAAGCCTAAGAGGAGGGCCTCGTACTCGACCTCGTTGTTTGTAGCCCGATAGGCTAGGCGGCACGCCTTCTCGACGACTTCTCCCATGGGCGAGGTGAGTCTGACTCCGGCGCCTGCTCCTTGCGCGGTGGAAGACCCGTCCACGTGTAGCTTCCAAGTCCCATCTTCATCGCTCAAGTCGAGGGGTTCCCTTGGAAGCTCGATCAGGAAATCCGCGGACTTGAGATTTGTGACTCGTCCGGAGTCTGTACTCGATGTCGTATGCTCCGAGCTTGATCGACCACTTCGTGATCCGCCCCGACTGGTTTGGACTATGGATGATGGCGCGCAACGGTCTGTCGGTCATAACGACGACGGGATGCCCCTGGAAGTGGAACCTGAGTCTCTCCGAGGCGTCGTAGACTGCCAGGGCTAACTTTTCCACCAGCGGCTAATGTAGGCCAACGGCTTCTGCTCTCCCTCATCTTCTCGTACGAGTACCTGGCTGATTGCCTGGTCCGAGACGGCGACGTACATGTATAGGGTCTCTCCCGGGATCGGCTTCGTCATCACCGGGGGCGTCGAGAGATACGCCTTCAGAGCTTGGAAAGCTTCCTCGCATTTGCCGGTCCATTCAAACTTCTTGTTCTTCTTTAACAACTCATAGAAGACGAGTGTTCTGTCGGCCTTCCTCGAGATGAAGCGGCCCAGGGCGGCGATTCTCCCTGTCAGCCTCTATACTTCACGCCGATTGCGTGGAGATGGCATACTCTTGATCGCTTCGATCTGCTCGGGGTCCGCCTCGATCCCTCGCCGGGTGACCATGTGACCCAGGAATTTCCCGGAGGAGATGCCGAAGGTGCACTTGGAAGGATTCAGCCTCATCTGGTGCCAGTTCAAGATCCGAAGCACTCCGCCAGGTGTTCGATGTGCCCCTCCGCCTTCATCGTCTTGACGACCATGTCATCGATATACACCTCCATGCTCCTTCCAATCTGCTCGTGGAACATCTTGGTCACCAGCCTTTGGTAGGTCACACCGGCGTTCTTCAAACCGAACGGCATCACCTTGTAGCAATAAGTCCCCCGCTCGCTGATGAAGGCTGTCTTCTCTTCGTCGTATGGATGCATCCTTATCTGATGGTGTCCCGAGTATGCGCCCATGAAGCTGAGGAGCTCATATCCCTGAGTGGCCTCGACGAGGCGGTCGATATGCGGCATAGGGAAACTATCCTTCGGGCAGGCCTTGATGAGGTCGGTGAAGTCCACACAGACCCGTCACTTCCCGTTCTTCTTCTTGACGACGACTGTGTTCGCCAACCACTCGGGGTATTTCACCTCCCTGATGGTGCCCATAGAGAGTAGTTTATCGACCTCCTCGTTGATCACCTTATTCCTGTCTGGCGCCATCTTCCTCCTCTTTTGGATGACGGGACGGTGGCGCGGGTCGGTGTTGAGACGGTGGGCGATCACAAACGGGTCCACCCCTGGCATGTCTTCGTGGGTCCATGCGAAGCTCTTCCGATTCTCCTTCAAAAAGGCTATCAATATGACCCTGACTTCTGGGTCGAGCTTTGCTCCATGCTGGTGGTCCTAGTCGGGTCGGACTCGTCGATGCAGACTTGCTCGACCGCTTCGACCTGCGGTCCTGGTTGCCCCCTCTCAGCCGCTCGCTCCTCGAGGGTCTCCGTCGCCGATGACTCGAGGAGCGGAGTCGCTGGACTCCACCTCTCGTGTCCCCACGAGCCGTTCCCCAGTACCTCGCCTGCCTTGTTCGGGAGGGGAGAGGCTAGCTGCTATAAGTCGGTAGCCTCCTCCTCGCTTACTTCCGCCGGTGTCTTCTCCCCATGCACTTGGCGGTGGTGCATCATGTAGCAGACACGGTAGGCGTCCCTGTCGCCCCGTATTTCTTCTATCGTCCCGGCTTCTCCGGGAAACTTGATGCACTGGTGGTAGGTGGAGGGTACGGCCCTCATCGAATGGATCCAGGGTCTCCCCATGATCATGTTGAAGTGCGAAGGCACGTCCAGGACCATGAACTCGACCATCCTCTGCACTCCTCTTGCACGGACGGAGAGGTGGATCGTGCCCAGGGAGATAGCCACGTCCCCGTTGAACCCCGAGACCTTTCGCCGCCGTCCTCCGATCTCCATGCCCTCGATCTTCATCTTCTCGAGGCAGCATAGAAAATGACGTCGACGGCGCTTCCGTTGTCGACGAGGACCCGGCACACATTGGCGTTGCCGATCTCGAGCACGAGGACCAGGGCGTCGTCGTGCATCTCCGCACATTCCCCGGTTTCGACGAACTCAATCTTCGCCTGGGAGCCGGTCGCCACTGGATCCCCGCGGTTGTGCTCTTTCCCCGACGCTGGAAAGCCTTAATGCTGTTTACGGAATCGCCGCACAATCGCGACCTGCCCATGATCACCTCGATCCTGGCTCTCGTCGCCGGTCTATCTTCTGCGACCCGATCCGCCATCTGCCTTCCCGCAGTCGGGTCCCTCCTCGCTCCTTCAGGAGCGCCTTCGGCGCCTCGCGCCTGAGCGCCTTGCGGCCTTCTCCATGTTCGATTGTCGTTCCTCCATGGCTCGCGGTGGCTCGGGGCCAAGTCCCGCAGCTCTCCCTGCGCATACCTCCTCTGGAGCTCGCGATTCAACATGGCGCACTCCTCGGTGGCGTGACCACTCATGTTGTGGAAATCGCAAAACTTGCTCGCGTCTTTCGGCCAAGGTTTCCTCTCAAAACCTCCTCGCCCTCCCGAGGGTCCTCTTCCTCCCTCGACGTGGCCTCCTCGCCCGCAAGAGAATCCTCCTCGGGCCGACACGAAGCCTCCTCGCTGACCTCCTCTCTGCTCGCCCGAGGAATCTCCTCGCGGCTGACCCCTTTCAGCGGGGTCTCTCATTTCCTCTAATTGATAGACCCCCTTTCTTGGGGCCTCACGACCTCTTCGCTCTCCGAGCGCTCCCCAGCTGTCCCTACGGGCTGTCGTCGCCCGGGCCTCGGCCTCATCCCGGTGTTCCCTCCTCTCAGGGTGCTTTCCTCTTCCGCCTCCTTCATGGATCTTCCTCAGCGCTACTTCCTCCTCTTCGATCTCCATGAAAATCGAGGCCCGGTGGAGGGCGTCCTCGATCGTTGAGGGGCGCATCTTTGCCAACTCCGGTCGAAAGGGGGAGGTGTAGAACACGCCGTTTTTCAAAGCCTGGATCGCGATCAACCTTGTTGTCGCCGTATTCTAACACGGCAACTCTAGTATATGCCTCCCTTGTCGTCCTCTGATCGAGAAACACTTGGAACCCATGCCAGGTTTACAATGGCACGCCTTGGGCCTTTCGGCGAGCCTAAATCCGGCGGCGACCTCTGTCTGGCCGGCGACTTCTGGGCCGGCGACATCCGGCCGGCGACTTCCGAGGCGCGAAGGGGAGACGCCTCCCCCGGGACAACCATGACTCGCCCTCGCGCGCCTAGCCGATCGTCCCTACACCCGGGAGGGACCTGGTCGGCCATCATCACCCATGGGAGGGGCCTGGCCGGCCTTCCTCACCCATGGGAGGGGCCTGGCCGGCCTTCCTCACCCAGGGGAGGGACCTGGCCGGCCTTCCTCACCCAGGGGAGGGACCTGGCCGGCCTTCCTCACCCAGGGGAGGGACCTGGCCGGCCTTCCTCACCCAGGGGAGGGACCTGACCGGCCTTCCTCACCCGTGGGAGGGGCCTGGCCGGCCACCGACGCCCAGAGGCTCCCCACTCGGCCCCAAGGGTACACCCACGGCTATAAATAGCCCTCCATGCTCTCTACGCAGGGGAGGCTCTTGACTCCAAAAAGAGACACTTTTCCCTTATTCTCTAGACACATATCATACTCCCACGTGAGGTATTTCGGATATTCTTTCCCGACCGGAAGAATACTCCCTAAAGATCCGAGATCCGAGCTCTGAGACGCCAGCGATCCTAGTATCCTCGTCTCGCTCAATCTCGTCGATCCCTCCTCGTCATCCTATAAACTCCACCCACATTATACTAATGTTGAGCGTCGGAGAGGTAAACAGAGGACCCCCCTCTATTTTCCCTTCTTAGTTCACGTCTGTTTACTCTTTTCAGATAACAGAAGGACTCGAAGACCACACGACAGCTAAGAGACGATCTGGGACACCGGATCTGACACGCTTAGGCCGAAGCGAGGGTCACCCGCTCTGAGCGAGGATCTGACCGCTTAGGTCTCTAAACGTTGTCCAAATTTCAGCGACAACATTTTGGCGCTAGAAGGAGGGGCCTTCAATCTTGAAGCTCATCCAATCCACATCTCTCTATCACATCTCTTTTCTTTTCCACTCACATAAAATGAGTGACGTTCCGGTAACCCCCGCGGTTGTCCGATCGAGCAATCTCATCGTTCGAGCGACTAGCTAACGATATGAGTTGCGGAAACTCCCCCACCAAGTGACCAGGCAACAGCCTTCGGTGAGGAATTCTGGAAACGTCGCCTCTGCCCTTCGTGACAACGAAAGCGGCCTAAGAGATGAGAACGACCGCCGCCTAGCAGAATTGCTAGCGCAGCCGGGGGTGAACAAGGGTTTGGCCGTTAACCTCCTCGGATACGACGAAGAGGATAATTCGACCCGGGACGAGAATTATGTCGAAGATGACATGGTCTCGAAGACGGACACGAGTCAAACCTTCACCCCGTCGCCCTTGACAAGCGCGGACGACGCTACGTTAGAACCATCGGTTGGTTGAGCTCAGACAGGCTCTCAACGCGAGGGCTGTAGCAATGCCCGCAGCGGATGGTCCCGACGTTTGTGCCAAACGTCTTCTCGACGAGGAGATGATGGCGCGAATAGTCGTGGGGTCCGTCGCAAAGGTCGCCCATCGATGGTTAGACCCTCGCACTCCGCCAAGGAAGACCTTAGGACCCGTCTCGGCTCGCAACGGGATCCCCACGAGGGGTACCTAAGGAGAAAATTGGACGCCCGTCGGGCAGCTTCCGGGACTGCAACCCTCGAGAATCCTCCTCCCAACTTCATGGACCAAAGGTCCGATGAGCGGCAGGCCCCCACGCCAGTGGGACCAGTCGCAGGTGCCGCTAACGGGCTTGAGATGATCACCATGATTCGGGGACTCCAGAATCAGATCATCAAGCTTCGGGAGGCAGGCCCGGGGGGCTCCAAACCTAACAACGGCCTGGAGGGATCATACTCACCTTTCACGGCGGTGGTGCTTGCACAACCGACTGGAAGGAGGTTCAAGCTCCCCGTCGGCTCTTCATACGACGGGCGTTCTGACCCCAATTTCCACATCCACCACTATGAAACGTGGATGTTGATGCAGGGACTGTCAGACGCAACTCTCTGCCAGGCATTTAGCCTGACATTGATCAGATCGGGCTTTGATTGGTTAAGAAGCCTTAAACCCGGGAGTATCAGCTCTTTTCGAGCTCTCCGAGAGGCTTTCCTCGCCAGATTCGCCACCTTAGTGGTACAGAAGAAGTCCAAATCATACCTTTGGACAATCAGGCAGAAACCGGGCGAGAGCCTGCGTCAGTACCTGGCTCGCGTTACCGAAGAATCTCACAAAGTCGAAGACTTCGACGATCGGGATGCCATAGTCGCCATCACAGAAGGCGCCGAACCCAGCGACTTCTTAAAGTCGATTGTGGGAAAGCCCCCGAGGGACATGGCAGAGCTCATGGCCTGTGCCAAGACACATATGAGAATCGAGGATTACCTCGACGGCAGAAGGGGCAGGGGGCCAAACAAAAGCTATTGCACCGATGATTGTCCCGAAACTCGAAGCAAACAGGGAAGGGATAGTTATGTCACCAGTGACACCCCCCCGTCAAGGCTAAAGAGGCCTTACGCAGATGAGTACCGGGGAGAAGCCCTCACCCCGCAAAGTTCATCTCCAGCCCAAATCTTGACTCTTTATCAAGATGAACTTGGGTCGCCCGCTCCATTGAAAAAGAGTTATGCGACGCGGGACAAGAGCAAGTTTTGCGAATACCACCGGGATCATGGACACACGACCTCTGACTGTTCCAAGCTAAAGAAGCGAATCGAGGCACTGGTAAAAGGTGGAAGACTCAAAGAATTTGTCACACGCTCTCCGGAATCAAGTAACTCGGTGGAGAGCTCTCCCGCAACTTCACCTACCAGCTCGATTGCATAAGGGGTACAAGTTAATCCTACGGCATGCTATGTCCCTTTCCTATGTATCTCAAACGAGGCTACGAGCCAATAAAGGGGTCCAATTCTATGTTTCGCAATAAAAAATGTCCTTTGTTATTCACCCTGTTTCGTATTCTCCAAATTTGTGTTTTATGGTCATTCCACGAATACCACCAAACTCGGGGGGCTAGGGCGGTTCAATAACAAAGTCGATAAAAACTCGACGAAAATACGTCGCGCTCCTAAACGGCGTCCGAGTCAGCCCCTAACGGCAACTCGATGAAAATACGTCGCTCCTAAACGGCGTCCGAGTCAGCCCCTAACGGCAACTCGACGAAAATACGTCGCTCCTAAACGGCGTCCGAGTCAGCCCCTAACGGCAACTCGACGAAAATACGTCGCTCCTAGACGACGTCCGAGTCAGCCCCTAACGGCAACTCGACAAAAATACATCGCCCCTCAACAGCGTCCGAGTCAGCCCCTAACGGCAACTCGACGAAAATACGTCGCTCCTAAACGGCGTCCGAGTCAGCCCCTAACGGCAACTCGACAAAAATACGTCGCTCCTAAACGGCGTCCGAGTCAGCCCCTAACGGCAACTCGACGAAAATACGTCGCTTCTAAACGGCGTCCGAGTCAGCCCCTAACGGCAACTCGACGAAAATACGTCGCTCCTAAACGGCGTCCGAGTCAGCCCCTAACGGCAAATCGACGAAAATACGTCGCTCCTAGACGACGTCCGAGTCAGCCCCTAACGGCAACTCGACGAAAATACGTCGCCCCTCAACGGCGTCCGAGTCAGCCCCTAACGGCAACTCGACGAAAATACGTCGCTCCTAGACGACGTCCGAGTCAGCCCCTAACGGCAACTCGACGAAAATACGTCGCTCCTAAACGGCGTCCGAGTCAGCCCCTAACGGCAATTCGACGAAAATACGTCGCTCCTAAACGGCGTCCGAGTCAGCCCCTAACGGCAACTCGAAGAAAATACGTCGCTCCTAAACGGCGTCCGAGTCAGCCCCTAACGGCAACTCGACGAAAATACGTCGCTCCTAGACGACGTCCGAGTCAGCCCCTAACGGCAACTCGACAAAAATACGTCGCCCCTCAACAGCGTCCGAGTCAGCCCCTAACGGCAACTCGACGAAAATACGTCGCTCCTAAACGGCGTCCGAGTCAGCCCCTAACGGCAACTCGACAAAAATACGTCGCTCCTAAACGGCGTCCGAGTCAGCCCCTAACGGCAACTCGACGAAAATACGTCGCTTCTAAACGGCGTCCGAGTCAGCCCCTAACGGCAACTCGACGAAAATACGTCGCTCCTAAACGGCGTCCGAGTCAGCCCCTAACGGCAAATCGACGAAAATACGTCGCTCCTAGACGACGTCCGAGTCAGCCCCTAACGGCAACTCGACGAAAATACGTCCCCCCTCAACGGCGTCCGAGTCAGCCCCTAACGGCAACTCGACGAAAATACGTCGCTCCTAGACGACGTCCGAGTCAGCCCCTAACGGCAACTCGACGAAAATACGTCGCCCCTCAACAGCGTCCGAGTCAGCCCCTAACGGCAACTCGATGAAAATACGTCGCTCCTAAACGGCGTCCGAGTCAGCCCCTAACGGCAACTCGACGAAAATACGTCGCTCCTAAACGGCGTCCGAGTCAGCCCCTAACGGCAACTCGACGAAAATACGTCGCTCCTAGACGACGTCCGAGTCAGCCCCTAACGGCAACTCGACAAAAATACATCGCCCCTCAACAGCGTCCGAGTCAGCCCCTAACGGCAACTCGACGAAAATACGTCGCTCCTAAACGGCGTCCGAGTCAGCCCCTAACGGCAACTCGACAAAAATACGTCGCTCCTAAACGGCGTCCGAGTCAGCCCCTAACGGCAACGCGACGAAAATACGTCGCTTCTAAACGGCGTCCGAGTCAGCCCCTAACGGCAACTCGACGAAAATACGTCGCTCCTAAACGGCGTCCGAGTCAGCCCCTAACGGCAAATCGACGAAAATACGTCGCTCCTAGACGACGTCCGAGTCAGCCCCTAACGGCAACTCGACGAAAATACGTCCCCCCTCAACGGCGTCCGAGTCAGCCCCTAACGGCAACTCGACGAAAATACGTCGCTCCTAGACGACGTCCGAGTCAGCCCCTAACGGCAACTCGACGAAAATACGTCGCCCCTCAACGGCGTCCGAGTCAGCCCCTAACGGCAACTCGATGAAAATACGTCGCTCCTAAACGGCGTCCGAGTCAGCCCCTAACGGCAACTCGACGAAAATACGTCGCTCCTAAACGGCGTCCGAGTCAGCCCCTAACGGCAACTCGACGAAAATACGTCGCTCCTAGACGACGTCCGAGTCAGCCCCTAACGGCAACTCGACAAAAATACGTCGCCCCTCAACAGCGTCCGAGTCAGCCCCTAACGGCAACTCGACGAAAATACGTCGCTCCTAAACGGCGTCCGAGTCAGCCCCTAACGGCAACTCGACAAAAATACGTCGCTCCTAAACGGCGTCCGAGTCAGCCCCTAACGGCAACTCGACGAAAATACGTCGCTTCTAAACGGCGTCCGAGTCAGCCCCTAACGGCAACTCGACGAAAATACGTCGCTCCTAAACGGCGTCCGAGTCAGCCCCTAACGGCAAATCGACGAAAATACGTCGCTCCTAGACGACGTCCGAGTCAGCCCCTAACGGCAACTCGACGAAAATACGTCGCCCCTCAACGGCGTCCGAGTCAGCCCCTAACGGCAACTCGACGAAAATACGTCGCTCCTAGACGACGTCCGAGTCAGCCCCTAACGGCAACTCGACGAAAATACGTCGCTCCTAAACGGCGTCCGAGTCAGCCCCTAACGGCAACTCGACGAAAATACGTCGCTCCTAAACGGCGTCCGAGTCAGCCCCTAACGGCAACTCGAAGAAAATACGTCGCTCCTAAACGGCGTCCGAGTCAGCCCCTAACGGCAACTCGACGAAAATACGTCGCTCCTAGACGACGTCCGAGTCAGCCCCTAACGGCAACTCGACAAAAATACGTCGCCCCTCAACAGCGTCCGAGTCAGCCCCTAACGGCAACTCGACGAAAATACGTCGCTCCTAAACGGCGTCCGAGTCAGCCCCTAACGGCAACTCGACAAAAATACGTCGCTCCTAAACGGCGTCCGAGTCAGCCCCTAACGGCAACTCGACGAAAATACGTCGCTTCTAAACGGCGTCCGAGTCAGCCCCTAACGGCAACTCGACGAAAATACGTCGCTCCTAAACGGCGTCCGAGTCAGCCCCTAACGGCAAATCGACGAAAATACGTCGCTCCTAGACGACGTCCGAGTCAGCCCCTAACGGCAACTCGACGAAAATACGTCCCCCCTCAACGGCGTCCGAGTCAGCCCCTAACGGCAACTCGACGAAAATACGTCGCTCCTAGACGACGTCCGAGTCAGCCCCTAACGGCAACTCGACGAAAATACGTCGCCCCTCAACAGCGTCCGAGTCAGCCCCTAACGGCAACTCGACGAAAATACGTCGCCCCTCAACGGCGTCCGAGTCAGCCCCTAACGGCAACTCGACGAAAATACGTCGCTCCTAAACGGCGTCCGAGTCAGCCTCTAACGGCAACTCGACGAAAATACGTCGCTCATAAACGGCGTCCGAGTCATCCCCTAACGGCAACTCGACGAAAATACGTCGCTCCTAAACGGCGTCCGAGTCAACCCCTAACGGCAACTCGACGAAAATACGTCGCTCCTAAACGGCGTCTGAGTCAGCCCCTAACGGCAACTCGACGAAAATACTTCACTCCTAGACGACGTCCAAGTCAGCCCCTAACGGCAACTCGACGAAAATACGTCGCCCCTCAACGGCGTCCGAGTCAGCCCCTAACGGCAACTCGACGAAAATACGTCGCTCCTAAACGACGTCCGAGGCAGCCCCTAATGGCAACTTGACGAAAATACGTCCCTCGCTCCTAAAGGCGGCTCAATGAAATTAAGTTGATACAAAACAACATCCGAGTTTGCCCCTCGGGGCGACTCGATGAATTACGTTGTGCTGAAACAACGTCCGAGTTTGCCCCTCATGGCCACTCGATGAGAAGACGTCGCTCCAAAAGCGACATCCAAGCTTGCCCCTCGGGGCGTCTCGATGAAAAGACGTCGCTCCAAAGCTAACCTCTGACGATAAGCTGAAAAAAATAAATTATTCCCATACGACATCTGACGGTTCTGATCAGACAATTGCCACGCAAGTTAGAGGAACCCACAGCGGACCTTTAGGTCATGAAGTCGTAACATGCCACTCCACCATAGGTCACCTCGGTGAACTTAGGGACCACAATGTCCCTCGAAGACATTTTGACTCTACGATGACGTTCATCAGGAGATACTCAATGGTCTAGCTCGAACGACAATAAGAGGATCCTGATTTGAGTTCATTCTCGACCACATGTTCGACATTGAACTCGGGGGGCTAATGTTGTCGCCGTATTCTCACACGGCAACTCTAGTATATGACTCCATTGTCGTCCTCCGATCGAGAAACACTTGGAACCCATGCCAGGTTTACAATGGCACGCCTTGGGCCTTTCGGCGAGCCTAAATCCGGCGGCGACCTCTGTCTGGCCGGCGACTTCTGGCCGGCCGGCGACTTCCGAGGCGCGAAGGGGAGACGCCTCCCCCGGGACAACCATGACTCGCCCTCGCGCGCCTAGCCGATCGTCCCTACACCCGGGAAGGACCTGGTCGGCCATCATCACCCATGGGAGGGGCCTGGCCGGCCATCCTCACCCATGGGAGGGGCCTGGCCGGCCTTCCTCACCCAGGGGAGGGACCTGGCCGGCCTTCCTCACCCAGGGGAGGGACCTGGCCGGCCTTCCTCACCCGAGGAAGGGACCTGGCCGGCCTTCTTCACCCAGGGGAGGGACCTGGCCGGCCTTCCTCACCCAGGGGAGGGACCTGGCCGGCCTTCCTCACCCAGGGGAGGGACCTGGCCGGCCTTCCTCACCCATGGGAGGGGCCTGGCCGGCCTTCCTCACCCAGGGGAGGGACCTGGCCGGCCTTCCTCACCCAGGGGAGGGACCTGGCCGGCCTTCCTCACCCAGGGAAGGGACCTGGCCGGCCTTCCTCACCCGTGGGAGGGGCCTGGCCGGCCACCGACGCCCAGAGGCTCCCCACTCGGCCCCAAGGGTACACACACGGCTATAAATAGCCCTCCATGCTCTCTACGCATGGGAGGCTCTTGACTCCAAAAAGGGACACTTTTCCCTTATTCTCTAGACACATATCATACTCCCACGTGAGGTATTTCGGATATTCTCTCCCGACCGGAAGAACACTCCCTAAAGATCCGAGATCCGAGCTCTGAGACGCTAGCGATCCTAGTATCCTCGTCTCGCTCAATCTCGTCGATCCCTCCTCGTCATCCTATAAACTCCACCCACATTATACTAATGTTGAGCGTCGGAGAGGTAAACAGAGGACCCCCCCTCTGTTTTCCCTTCTTAGTTCACGTCTGTTTACTCTTTTCAGATAACAGAAGGACTAGAAGACCACACGACAGCTAAGAGACGATCCGGGACACCGGATCTGACACGCTTACGCCGAAGCGAGGGTCACCCGCTCTGAGCGAGAATCTGACCGCTTAGGTCTCTAAACGTTGTCCAAATTTCAGCGACAACAAACCCATCCAGGTTTGATATTCTGACCATGACAGCCTTGAACCTTTCGATGTAGTGGCGGAGCGTCTCTCCTTTTTCCTGGGCGAGGTTCCACAACGTGGTTATCATCGCGTCGCTCTACACGTATATCGAGTAGTGGCATAGGAACGCTGCGACGAGGTCGTCGGAGTTGTCGATGGACTCCGAGGGTAGCTTGGCGATCCAATCGCTAGCCGGTCCTTGTAGGCTCTCAACGAACAGGCGGCAGAGGATGGCCTCCACCTTCTCCGTCTCCCCGGTGATACGCTCCGTCACGATTCGGAATGACTTCACGTGGGTGTTCGGGTCTGAGGTTCCTTGTATGGGGTGATTTTGACCTTCGGGAGTTCTCCCAGCTCCACCCCCCGGATCTTGGACGAGAAAGGAGTGGCTCTCGCCTCTCTGACCATCCGGTCGATTTCCAGTGCCGAACTCGTCGCCTGGTGCACCCTAGACGCGACCTGTCCCATCCTGGACTCTATTCCAGAGGATAGCTCTTTCACCATCTTCTTTACCTCGTCTACCATAAGGGGGATCAAAACGGGACGGGCGTTCACGGCTTTCACCGGGTCTTCTTCCT
The DNA here is from genome assembly GCA_958296335.1 of Urtica urens. Lineage (NCBI taxonomy): Eukaryota > Viridiplantae > Streptophyta > Magnoliopsida > Rosales > Urticaceae > Urtica > Urtica urens. Next base: position 30,351,551 of record OY282520.1, read on the forward strand.
TTGCTGTAGATGGCGTGAGCACGGTGGTCTGGAAGAGATTTCTGTGGACCGGGGCTCCGGACGCCGTCCATCCCCCCATCCCTCCGTTGGTCATGAACTGGTCTAGGCGGGTCGCGAGTTCCCTGTTCAGCTCGGCTTGCTCCTCGGCCCTCCTGTTGGCCTCTTGCGCTGTTGCCAAGGCTTCGGCCAGCTGCTGTCGGAGCACTCCTGCCTCCGCCATCTCCTCTTGACTTCCTCCTGCGTTGCTGTCGTTGTTCGCCATGTCTTTGGTCTTCGCGAGCTCCCTGGCTATGAGATAGAAAAAGACAGAGCCCCACGGTGGGCGCCAAACTGTAGAGGTCGATTTTCACTGAGACTCTTTCAGTCACAAGGATTAATAACAACCGTTAATATGCGTGGGTCTAATTACATGTTAATGTCCTTGAGTTTATGTTATATGGTGTTGTCGCTGAAATTTGGACAACGTTCAGAGACCTAAGCGGTCAGATCCTCGCTCAGAGCGGGTGACCCTCGCTTCGGCCTAAGCGTGTCGGATCCGATGTCCCGGATCGTCTCTTAGCTGTCGTGTGGTCTTCGAGTCCTTCTGTTATCTGAAAAGAGTAAACAGATGTGAACTAAGAAGGGAAAACAGAGGGGGGTCCTCTGTTTACCTCTCCGACGCTCAACATTAGTATGATGTGAGTGGAGTTCGTAGGATGACGAGGAGAGATCGACGAGGCGAGATGGAAACGGAGATTATGAAATCAGCGTCGTTCCCAAGCTCAAGTCTCGGATCTCGGGAGAATTCTTTGGAAGGAATTCTCTCTTTTAGCTATCTTTTTGTTCGTTACCTTGGTGAGAGGCGCCTTGGACTATTTATAGCCTAGAAGATCGACCATGCATGCCCAAGACGAGATAGGGCCGGCCAAGGAGAGCCAGGACCGGCCAGGGGAGGGCCAGGACCGGCCAGGAGAGGGCCACAACCAGCCGAGGGAGGGCCAGGGCCGGCCAAGGGAGGGCCAGGGCCGGCCAAGGGAGGGCCAGGGCCGGCCAGGACGTGCCAGGGCCGGCCGGGGCGTGCCAGGGCCGATCGGGACGTGCCAGGGCCGGCCAGGACGTGCCAGGGCCGGCTAGGACGTGCCAGAGATGGCCAAGGCGGGTTAGGGCCGGCCGGGGGCGTTTCTCGGTCGGCCAAGGGCTAATCGGGACCCGAAGGGGCCGGTCGATGCGTCGAGAGAGCCCACGGCATCCTCTGGTGGTCGAGTCTGGGGTCGTCCATAGACGGTATATTTATACTCATTGCCGTCGGGAAAATCCGACGACAACATATGGAGCTCGGTCTTTCTCGTTTATTAACTTGGAAGCTTGTCAAAGAAAATATAGACGATGATGAACAGTAATGATTAATATCTCTCTCTAGGGTTTCGATTGGGATCCTTCTATGTGGTTTTTCCCTTGATATTTATAGTCCCCCTCTTTTTGGTTTCTCCCTTTCTCTCCAGTCTATCCCTCCATTAGAGTTTCCTCTTTCGGCCCGGCCTCCCTCTGACCAGTCCCGTAATTTCTTCCTGATCTTTACCTACTAATTCCCGTGATTGCCGCTCTTTCGACTGACTCTCTGACGCCAAGTCTTCTCGAGCACGCTTCCGCTTTCCCGCCATTTACACAGCGACGATACCTCTCCGAGGCAATACCCCTTCGTGGGTGGAACGAGGAGAGATTCATCGAGGGGATCTCCTCGCAGGAAAGACCCCCATTCGCGAAAGATCTTCCTCGCGGAAGATCTTCCTTCCTCGCAGAAGATCTTCCTTCCTCGCCCGGGGCTGAGTTCCCCTCGCGGAGACGAATCTGTCCTCTCGCACCGCTGTCGCCAGCTGCGGGCCCCGCTTGCTTCTAACCATTTCGTCGTTTGAGGGCCGAAACGACATGTGTTTAGGTTAAGAGGGATTTGACAAAATCCCACCTTAACACGCAGCGAGTGCGAGTAGTAAACGCACCGTCTCGTCTACATAAACACCCACAAGCAAGAAGAGATCAGAATCACCTCTCCGATATACGCCGTGTTAGAGCGGACATCGAGTGAATCCGAGAGAGGCAAGGGATGCATCCAGCTTCGAATTCCAAGCACGCGGCGCTTGTCGAAGCCCATATAATACCTTGCGTAGCCTGAGGACCTTGCGATCATTCTCATTTTCGACGAAGCCCGGTGGTTGCTGGACGTCCATATGATGAACTTCCCACTTGTGGTGCGCAGCGAGTGCGAGTAGTAAACGCAACGTCTCCATCCTCGCCACATGAGCAAATACTTTGTCAAAGGCTACTCCTTGGCGCTGTGCGTATCCTTTGGCGACGAGTCTCGCCTTATGCTTCACCATGTTCCCAGTGCGGTCTTTTTTCACCTTGAAAACCCACTTGTGCCCGATGACGCGGTGGCCGGTCGAAAGTGACACAAACTCCCATGTCTTGTTCTCGAGAATCGACTTCATCTCGTCCTCCATGGAATTCTTCCAAGACACGTCGGCAAGTGCGTCTCCTACTCTTGTTAGCTCTTCCGCGCCTAAGAAGCAGAGACCACTCTCCTTGATGTCGGTGGTTTCGTTTGTGACATCGTATACATCATTGATGAGATGATAGCGTCGACGCCCCGAGTTGGTGTTGCGGGCATCGTCGTGTGTGAGTGGCGTGACCCACTTTGTTTGCGTTGACATAGATGCAGGTGTTTGCGGCTCAACTTTCGGCATTTCAACCTCAAAGAATGGAGTAGGTGGTGAGCAAATGGTGGAGTTGTTGGTCTTTGGGATTTGAAACTTGGTGAACGTTGTAGGGGTTGTTCCTGTCTTTCCTTCGCATGAAGTCTGCCAGTCCCAAGCTCGACGTTCCTTGAAGGTGACGTCTTTGGTCACGTACAATCGCTTTCCTGCTGTATCGTACACCCGGTAAGCTTTTGCACCTTCTTCGTAGCCCACGAACACCCCCAACGTCGAGCGATCTGCGAGCTTGTGTATGCCTGGCCCAAGATTCTTGACGTGTGCAACGCATCCAAAAGTACGTAGATGGTATACATTTGGCTTCTTCTTGTGCCATGCCTCGTAAGGCGTCATGCCTTCCACGCTCCTCGTCGGGGCAGGATTGATGAGGTATATAGTTGTCTTCATCGCCTCTCCCCATAACGTCTCCAGCGTAGTCATCGACTTCATGAGACAACGTGCCATCTCGACTATTGTTTGGTTGCGTCTTTCTACCACGCCGTTTTGCTGCGGCGAGTAAGGCGCGGTGGTGTTGTGCTTGATGTCGTGCTCCTCGCAGAACTTCACAAATTCGTCGGAGTTAAACTCGCCGCCACGATCGGAACGGAACGCAAGAAATTTGCACCCACGCTTTGTTTCGGCCGCCACTTTGATCTTCTTGCAGTGACAAAATGCTTCGTCTTTTGTCCTGAGCATCTCGAGCCACATATATCAACTAAAATCATCGACTATAAGAACCTTTTTCCACTTGCGATTGTTGGTGTGATTGGGCCGCATAGATCGAGGTGCACTAAATCTAGTGGACGTCGAGCTCAAAATGTTGTGACTCGCGGAAACGGTGTTCGGTGTTGCTTCCCCAGCGTACACCCATCACAAAGTTCCTCTACGTGCTCGATGTTTGGAATGCCTCGTGCCAACTTCTTATTTGCGAGGTTCCACAAAGCGCAAAAATGTAGGTGTCCAAAACGAGCGTGCCACAACCAAGCGATGTAGCCTTTCTGCGTTAACAGACTCACCGGCATCGCAAGGCTCAGGTTCAGGGTATAGAGCCGAATGCCGAAAGATTCCACCCCCTCGCCTTCCTTGAACGCGAGATTCTCGAACTCCGTCCAGCGTGTCAGCGCCTTAGCCTCTCAAACGCGCTCGCACCGACCCACATGATCTTGAGTGTTATCCAAGCTTATTTCTCCGTTTGCTTAACGCCAAGCGTTCGGATCAGCTCCGACGGTACTGCCCGAAGCAGCACCGACATGGCTCGTTGGTCTTCTTGGAGATCACCAGGGCCATCTTCGACGACCTCCCACAAGCCTTGCGCTTGCAGCTGCTCCTTCATGAGGATCGTCCAGCCCGTGTAGTTGGTCCGCGTCAGGGCCGAAAGGTGTACCGCGCCGTTGCTGACTACCCGCTCCACGTTCCGCAGCTCGCCACCATCTCCGCCACTAATTCTCGCCATCGCGGGAGATGAACTCGCCCCTTTGTTCTCGTTGTCTTCTCTGTGTGCTTCCATCGTCGAAGCGGATTGAACACCGATCGACTACAAAGGTTTATACCGAACACCAAACACTCTGATACCAAATTTAGTTGCTACGATGAACAAATTCACAGAACAGAGAGAATAAAGTGATACAACTTGTAATTTGCTACAGTATATAACTTCACGTAATAGATAAAAAAAAGAAACAACTGAGGATAATTTTGAGCGATAATGGTTTCTCTTTTCTGAGTTTTGATTGCTTCATTTATAATAGTACAGAAACGAAAAAACAAGGGAAATAGGATCGTGGTTTAGTGGCCTATATCTTTGGCTCAGATCCTACAAACATGGTCAACGTATATGAACGTGTTTATTTTCTGAAAATATAAAACAGACTATTTCAAACTATATAACTTAGGTGTAGGAGATTAAATACTGACAATTAATAAGTATAGTTATGTCCATGGACTATTTGCACTAGATAAATACATTTCATTCTTAAGCTCGATATTTAGTTTCAAAGTAGCAAAATTCATTCTAATTTTGTCTAATCTCATCTTGTTGTATTTTCATTTCAGGGTTTGAGATTTTGGCATTTCCGTGTAACCAGTTTGGTGCTCAAGAACCCGGAAATGCGGAAGAGATAACAGACTTTGTCTGCACTCGATTCAAGTCTGATTTTCCGATTTTTGGCAAGGTAACATTTACAACTATATCGATCTGATCCAAGATTTAATCCAACTTAAAATATTTCAAGAATTAATATATTTGTGTTCTTTGATAGATCAATGTAAACGGGGAAAACACTGCTCCAATTTACAAGTTCTTGAAAGCGGGAAATTATGGCATTTTCAGTGACAACATTCAATGGAACTTTTCCAAGTTTTTAGTAAACAAAGAGGGGAAAGTGACCAACCGCTTTTACCCTTCAACCACCCCGCTTTGCCTCGACGTAAAATTAAAAGTCACCAACTAACTTGTTACTAAGGAAGTTAATTCATTTAATCATGTCAAACTTTTGTGTGTCATTTTTGCAGCCAAGCATCGAGAAGCTCTTGGGGTCTATGTGAATGCATACGGGGATATGTAAACGAGCTTCAGAATGTTACAAAAATAATATGCACTTTCTTTTTTAAACTTGTAATCCCTTCATTGAGAGCTCGTAAAGACTCTTAAAGCTTCTGAAATCTCAACTATCTCTTATTGAACAAACTTCATCGAATACATTAATAAGAATATATGCAAGTTAGCCCATATTATTTGTTTCTCTTGTAATTGACATTTCATTCTACGATTGAATTGATTGTGACTTAAATTGCAAAACCAAGGAAGTCTCGAGAGACTAAAACTATCAAAAGAAACAAAATGAACTAACACATTCCAAATTTACGGTGTAGAGAAAAGACGGAAATATCAAAGTTATACTCACGCAAGATGTCGTCCACAGTCAAACAGGCTCGAGCTGAAGAGAAACGAGACATTTGAAAGTCTCAGTTTCGTTGTTTAAGATGTCTTTAATAATGTTATTAACTTATATAACAAAAGATAAGTTTATATATGATAAGATAATAAATAAATGATAATCTAGTTCGGGCACATCACGTACGTCTGGGAGTCCTTAATCTCGGTGACAAGAGAATTTTTCTTAGAAAAGCATTGAGTACACATAATATTTATACACATACGACGGAGAGTATTCCGTCAAGAATAGCTACCGGGTTGCGATAGAGAGAGCCATTACTCTCGTCTCCAGCTATTCTGACCCGACAATGTTCGAGAGTTGGTGGAAAAAGTTCTGGCAGTTGAGAGTTCCACTGAAGGTGAACTCCTTTGTTGGCGAGTTTGCTTAGTTCAGATACCTGTTGGCAGAGATGCGCACAAGAAAATTATTATTTATATCAATGTAATATAAATCTCTCATGAGTCCTTAGTATAATTTGCTGATTAAATTTTAATAAAAGTTGAAACGTTCATCCATTCTTTTTTCGTTTGTTTAAAGATTTATGATATTCAATAATGTTTAAGTCCTTAATCAAACCTAACAATGTATGAAGAGACAAATGTAGATTTGCGTGAACAAACTCTTCATGGGTTGCTTAAAAAGAAATATTCACAATTTAAAGATCAACGGAGTATTGATCCTAGTATAATTGTTGGAAAAATCTATGATGTCTGGTTACGAGGCAGAGAGAGTTAGGAACTCTATATTTCTTCCGGTGTTTCTTCCGAAGATACTGAATTGACAAGTGCACCTTTAGAGACAACGTAAGAACAAACCATTTAACCTCTTCTGTCTCAAGGTCACTATGTATGAATTGCATCGTGCTTACCTTGATCCTGAAATGAGACATGTCATTTCATGAGACGATATCGTACGAAAGTGTACGGTATCGTACGACGACATACGATGCCATACGACGTCGTACAATGCCATGTATAGTGTATGATATGTTATTGTTGAAGGAGGTATTTTGACAAGTTTAGATGATTTTTGGAGAAGTTTAGATTATTTTAGATGACTTGAAGGTTATTTTAGATGGTTTTTGGATAAGTTTTGATGAATTTTGGACAAGTTTAGATTATTTTAGATGAGTTTTCGATAATTTTAAATGGTTTTGGACAAGTTTATATTAATTTTGGACAAGTTTAGATGAATTTTGGATACGTTTAATTGATATTTGGATATGTTTCAGTAGTTATTGACAAGTTTTTTATGAATATGTTTTCATTTTTCATCATTGTTGGTGGAGCGTGGGTAAGAAAAAGAGACAGGTGGGATTTTAGTGAAGCTCGTACGTATACGGTGAATGCTACAAAAGAAACAACATATGATGAGTTGGTCCATATGTTTTACCAAATTTCCAAGATGGATATGATGGCGTATGACATAAAAATTGAAGTCCCGTACACTCTGGGTAACATTGTGTTGGCGCCAGCAGTCTTGGTGTCAGATGATGATGTCGCATATTATATGAACCACGACTACTGGACTAAATTTCCTATTTGTGAGAGCTTTGAACCGAAACGAATAATGTCACCAATTCCTAACGATGTGGATCCTAAGCGAAAAGGAAAAAAAGTGTTGAAGGTTCCTCGCATTGAAAGCAGAAGACAACATTATCCTCTCGCAATTGAAGTCTCACAAAGTAATCCAAAACGAAACGATGAACGCTCGGTTGCCGAGGCTGAGTTTTTAGCAGACAAGAGTGACGAAGATGAAACGTATAGGCACGATAGAGATCCCTTTGACGTCGATTTTGAAGATTTTGAAGAAAACGAAGATGATGAAGACGGTGATGACGTCGAAGACGCTGAAGATTTTGAAGAGTATGTGAATGATGAAGAGTACGATCACTTTTTTGAGAACTATGAAATTCCTTCTGGTGTCTACAATCCCAATGTTAATCCTTGTGGAGGATCTTCGGGAACTTATACTTGGAAAGATACTCAATTCACGCAAGAACAATTGGTTAAGGAGATATAATATATTGAAGGCCTGACTCAATCCTCTACAGGTAATTTTTCAAGTTCACGTATAAATATTTATGTTTTGAACTTAACCGTTTATCGTTTAATGTAATAGGTAGCTCAGAAGACTTGTATTTGGGAAAATATTTTGAGAACAAATCGGAAATGAAGACACACGTGCACCTATACGCAATGAAAAGTAATTTTGAGTTTCGAGTTAAATCAGCATCGACAAAAAGGTGGTACGTTCTTTGCAAAGATGAGACTTGTACGTGGAAACTCCGGGGCGTCGTACAGTGGTCGGGAATATGGGAGGTTGTGGCTTTTGAAACATCTCACTCGTGCTCGCGTGTTGTTCGAGCGGAAAGTTAACGAGGACCTGCACCGTGGGTTATTGGACACGTGTTTAAAGACAAATATTCGATCAACTCAATGGACGATTATTCAGCACATAACGTTAGAGAAGAAGGGAAGACAAGATGGGGTTTAGACATATCATATTTGAAGGCGTGGGGATCTAAAGAAGTAGCTATTGGACTCGTTCGTGGTACACATGAACAGTCGTACCAGAAACTACCTTCTTGGTTGTACATGTTCAAGCAAAAAAAACCCAGGCACGGTTACTGATTTTGTGAGAGATGGCGTCAAATTCAAATATTCATTTATTGCCATTGGGGCTTGTCTTCGAGGATTTAAGTATTGTCTGCCGGTCATATCTTAGGATGGTTCATTTTTGAAGACTAAATACGGGGGACAGTTTCTTGTAGCGATTGCATTGGATACGAATTCACATTTGTATCCAATCGCTTTCGGCGTTGTCGACAAAGAGTGTCATGAATCATGGACGTGGTTTTGGTTGAAGTTGAAAGAAGTCATTGGGGAATACGTACCTGCTTTAGCATTCATATCTGATCGACATGTTAGTATCAGCGATGGTGTTGAAGTTGCTTTTCCGGGAATACCTCATGGTTATTGGTACAATCATATGCAGCTTAACGTTCAACACAAGTTTAAGACAGATCATTGTCACGGTGAATTGTACGAAGTTGCTTATTGTTTCAATAAGACATCATTCGAAGCTCACTTCAGATAGTTGAGGCAAAAAAATGTCGAGATGGAAAAATATCTCGAAGACATCGGGTTTGATCGTTGGGCAAGACCGTTCTTTCCTGGGAAAAGGTAAAATTCAATAACGTGTAATCAAATATTCATTTCCTAACAACTCAATTGTTATTTTTGACAGGTATGATATTATGACGTGTAACAACGCCGAAAGTTTTAACGCTAAAACAAGGCATGCGAGGTCATTCCCGATAACGACGCTTCTTGAGTTCATAAGATCCACACTACAAAATTGGTTCTTCAAACGAGAAGACATTGCACATAAGTTAAACACGGAACTTACACCAAGGTGGCAAACTGACTTTGAGAATATGAACAATAAAGCACAATTTGTACATGCGTACGGGCTTGGGTTGTACGAATGTCACGTAAAAGACGGTGGGGGTGAGCATGATATAAACTTGCAACAAAATACTTGCACTTGTGGAAATCCTCAATTTCTAGGTATCCCTTGCGAACATACCATTGCATCAGCTCAACATCGTTCCGTGGACGTATATGCTTTATGTAGTCCTTTCTACGTAAAGAAAACATGGATCGAACAGTATAAAGACGCCATCTGTCCAGTTGGGAGTGAAGAAAAATGGAACGTTCCAAAAGATTAAGCATATGAAAGTATTAATTCCCGTTGAAAAGAAACAAGCCGGTCGTCCAAGAAAAAGTAAACAAGGAATGCGAAGGGTAATCCGATATCCATCTCAAGGTGAAAAAGTCGTTGTAAGGGGAAAACGAGGAAAATGCGGTGGTCTAGGTCACAATACAAAGACATGCACATGGCGAGAGTAAAGTGTGAATTATGTAGCCGTTGCTTACATATTGAAGTTGTGTTGTTGAATTATGTTGAATTATTTTGAACTATTTTGAATTATGTTTCGTTTTTACAAGTTATACACAATCAAAATCATATCTTCGTAACATATATATCATCCAACAAAAACAAAAGTTAAAGTGTTTTAATATAAAAACAAGTCATCGGGTAACTCTATCTAAAAACAAGTTAACCACCCATTTTTTCCTGAATATCTTCATGTTCTTCGTTATGAGCGCGTCAAAGGGAGCTCCGACGGGAATTTGCTCAACTTATTTCACAAAAAACATCCCACAATCAACGCTACAATAACGATACATGAGAATGTGGCAACAAATAACTTTTTGTACAAAACAATATATATCTTAAACGTTGACCTTAAACTTGACTGAGGGACTTTTTGGTCAATGAGCCATGTGAGCTCATGAAGCGTCGGTCGACTTGTTGAGAGAGGTTGATACATTTTCGGGTGGTTGTTGAACAGGCCACTCAAAAGCATTACTTGTGGCAATGCGCGACTTCAATCCTACAGTATTCCAAAAAAATATTAAGTAATTACAAATTTATTATAGATATTGTTTGAGTCAGATTTAAACTTACGTGCATGAACTCCATAAAGTATGCCGAATGCTGCTCCTGCTCAACTAGCACCTTATGACAATCAAGAACCGTGATCATCCACTCTATCAAATCAACTTAAAATGTGAACCAGTGAACATTCCTAAAGTTGACGACCAGGAGGATCTCCTTAGCACCCCTCCACGATTTGATCTTGATGTCTCGGTATCCCGTCATCAGCGTAATGACGGACTTCTAATCCCAATCAACTCTCTCGAGTTCAGCCCGACTCTTTCACCTTCTCTATGTTCGCCTGCTCTTGCTTGTACCTCCCGAAGACATTTTGAACCCATACGGTGTCCATAATGCGGACATCCTGCCGATAACCACTGAGTTCATGATGTCGAGTCTTCAGCATATGCAGGATTGCATCGATATGCTGCAATACAAACATATGATTATACAAAATATCTAATATGTGACAGTGGAACAAATAAAATGCATTGTACCTCGTCAGTCAACCAAACTCCTACGTCGGTAATCGGGCTAAAGAACTTCGGACCCACTTCTCTCGTCACTAACCGAACGTTAGGCATATAGCGGCCATAGTACTTCCCCGTCGTCACCCACAACATCATCTCGACATAATCGTTTTTGGTTAGACTCCTTGACCGCCTTGAAAGAAGTTGTATGTGTTGTGTACCTGCGCTTCGTCGGATCAGTGAAGTCGTCCCACTTCTTTGATTTATGGGGTGGTGCCTTCGCTGGAGATTTGGGTGGCTCGCTCCGTTGACGCTTCGACGTTCCCTCGATGGCTTGGCCCTTTAACTTCTCATCTTGTCGTGTCGTTCGTCTTTTGAATAAGCCGGCTTGTTTATCCGGGATTGTCGGTGAAGGGCTCTGACTGCTCTCGGGCGTAAAAGGAGATGGAGGCCTATTATCAGGGGAAGGCCTATTATCAGGAGCATCCGTAGGGGGAGGTGTGGAGCGTTGAGGGGGATGAGGGTTAGCATTCTTGCCCTTGCTCTTGCTCCTGCTCTTGCTCTGCTTCTGCGTATCAAGACCACGCGCTTGTGTGGTAGGAATGGGTCCACCTGGCATCCCCGTAACGTCACAGAATACGTGATTCAGACGCTCCTAGGTACGAATCTGTAAAAATTGTTAGTTAGATTTTTAATAAACTTTTATAATTTTCAAACCATCTTATTACATGTTTGTTGCGTATGCGCTCAACTCTATTGTTAACTACGTTCATCCCTCATCCTATGGTAGCCATCTTCTGGAGTATGTATCCTATTCCTTGACGAAGCTCGTTCCACATCCGACCATTATAACAATTGGGTCATCATTGCTGGGCTCGGAACCACGAGCTTGTGGAGGAGGCAAAGTTCTTGGGCTCCGTTGACGAGGAGAGTTGGGACGAGGAGGGCGAGCTTTTGACTCTTTCGTCGAACGCGTTCGAGGAGTATCAGAGATATACCCCTTATCATCGTCCTCCTCCTCGTCGTAGCCGAGGAAGTCGGCTTCCTCCGCGGCTGAACCGATGATGTTGATTTCTTCCTTGGCTCGGCCGCATTTTCTCCTTCGATGTCTATCGGATATAGACATTTCTTCGTCTGGTCTTCAAGAATATCGAAGAACCCTTTCTCTGACGGTCTAGGTCGAAGCATTTGAAGGACGCCCAGTTGAAAACATAAAAAAATGTTATGATTTATTAAAGATCAATATCAATTAAAGAAAAATATGAAAGATCAATAAAACTTACCAATTTCTTCTTCAGAATCTTCTCGACGTCCTTCCTGACGATAGTACTCGACCAGGAATGCATTCTCGGCATTCGATTTCCAATGCTTGTTCCGAAGGCTTGCCCAATCTCCGGGATCGCCTCGTACGCCATATACTGAAAGGAGTGAAGATTCCCAGATAATGTGTACTTTGCCTCCTTTTGTTGAACGTCGGGCTTCTTCTTGTTAGAAATTATTTAACAATTTAAACAATAATATTGCATAACACATCTATATGTGGCGGAATTATATAATATGATCTGTTTTAAAACTCATTTTAATAAACTAACAATCTAGGCATTAAAAATCACAAACATGTCAATAAATCATTTATTCTAAACATGTCAACAAATTGAACCAAACCATCTGATAACTTATAAACACATTTTATAAATCATTAAAACATATCCAATTTGTTTAGAACACTTACATGTGAGGTTGTAAAGAACCTCGTGCGTTGGTAGCTAACTCCTGAAGGCCTCGTCCAAATTCTGAAATCTGACCCGCTGGATTGGAAATCCTAACCCACCGGAATGGATTCTGGCCGGCCGGCCAGAAATTGGCCTGCGACGCTGTGGCTTCCTCCGGTGGAATCTGACCAAGAAACTTTGCAGGAACGTGGAAGACACCTAGGGATAGGTGCCTGTAAAAGGGCTTGGCCAGATTCGTCGTCAAACTCCCGTGGTGAGATAGGCACGTTTCGAGTTCGGTGAAATCCTCCAGTCCGGGGACCAATCCGGCGACCCAATTCGGCCAACAGGCTGAAATGAGCCTCGCTCCGTTTCGCTCGATTTATTCACGTCTCGAGTGAATACATGCGTGTACAAAGTCACTCAAACACCAATAGAAGAGTCAATGGTAATTCCCTCGGGATTTGAAAAGATTAAGAGGGTGGGCTCTTCAATTGAACAACAAGGGACACTCGGGATCACTCAAGAACTTTCGGGAGATCAAGAAAATATTTCTTGATATCTCTCTCTCTAAAATTTTGACCATAGAACTCAGAGAAGAGGGAGAGAGTGGTTGGTCAAAAATTATGTGATTAAGATTAGGGTTAATTATGGCCGAGTATTATCCTATATATTTCGAAAATATTAATTTTGATTTATATCCATTGTAATATTTAATTATTTTGGAATATCTCATTTATTTAATGACAAATCATTATTTCCATACTATTCAAGATAGTACGAAATGAGAAAATATTTATTTTCATATTTTATTTATTTGAATCATTTAAATATGTTAATATCCATATATTAACATAATACAATTCATTAAATAAATTTAATAATAAATAACAAATTATTTATTTGATTACTTAGAAAAATATTTTCTTAGTGTAAATCACAATTTACTTAAATGAAAAAATCAAATTGTCCTTGTTCAATAAATCTCGTCCGAGGGTCTATCATTGAGACCTAATGGACCCACATGAACGAAGCTTTAGAATAAAGATCGGACTTAAAAGTTCACAAATCTTTTCCGTCTTTTAATTCTTAATATTAGTCAATTCCACTAAAAGACTAATATTGAAACTCTCTAAGTTCATATGCGTATATTTTCCATTTGATGTGACAAACCAATTCTTCACACGATCCACAGAGTATATTACAATATTACCCTTCATGTGTATCAGTAACTCAGAGGAATGTAAAATTACCGTTTTACCCCTGAGTTATTATTTCACTAACTCCTTTGTTAGTTGTGAATGAGAAAAACATAAAGTGAGATGTCTTTACATGTCACATGTTTTAATCAAAGAATGTTCTCATTCGATGAATACCTGGCCAGGTTTATTCTTTCACACTCTCATAACAACGTATAGTGTGATACTAATGCATTGGCATTGTTTCAACATGAATTCCGTATCTGTGAATCACATAACCCAACATGACAGCATTATGATACCAACCGCCGGGTCAGATGCAACTATAATTTAGCCATTGCCCATTGACAAATCAAATGTCATAAGGTGTCACATCGATTATCCATTCACTTCAGGATTTAGGTAAGTACCAAAATACCCCTTGTATGTGATTTTGAAGTTTCGAGTGTTTAAACGGTTTTATCTCGAGTTTCAGAGTATCAAAGGTCTTGTTCAATATCTTCTATAAGATATCAAGAATGAAACACAGAGTCACAACTCTCTATATCACAAGATAAGATATCATGATCCATTCAAACAATCAATACTCAGATTCAATTGCTCCATCGATCTTAAGATTGCGAACAAATGTTGAAACTAGTCACAAGGGGCTATCTTGTGAAGTCTATACTTAGCACCCCTTTCGTTGATGACAGTTTCAGAGCGTAACATACATACATTAAATGAAGAATGAATATTTAACTTTATTTAATGTCTCAGCAAAATCAAATACAAAGTATTTATAACGTCTAATATCTCCTTTGTGGGCACCAATCCCAATTGACTCAAAGGAGATACGAATGATCTTTCAGTCATCTCCTCTGTGAACGATGTATCGTACCAGGTGATACTTGCACTCGATATGTTTTGAGCGCTTCTAACTTCTTGGCTCCTTATCATAATAAGGTTTGATAGGCTCGCTTGCACTTGGAACCACTTCCAAGAACATAAGGAATTTCCTTAGCCACACAGCCTCCTTCGCAGCTTCACAAGCTGCCACATACTCGACTTCCATGGTCAAGTCAGCAACGTAAGATTGCTTGATACTCCTCCAGACCAAGGATCCACCATTCAGGGTGAACACAGACCCTGGCGTGGATATCCTGGAATCCTTATCCACTTAAAAATCGGAATTGCTATATCCCGTCATATTCAGGTCAACACACGAGTATGCAAGCATGTAGTTTCTCGTTCTCCGAAGATACTTAAGAACATGCATCACAGCAATCCAGTGATCGGGTCCAGGGTTTGACTGAAACCTACTCACCACGCCCACTGCGTAGAAAATATCTGGCCTCGTGCAAAGCATAGCAAGCATGAGACTTCCCACGGCTGAAGCGTAGGGAATATGTCTCATGTCCTCAATCTCTTGAGGAGTCTTAGGAGATTGCTCACTTGAGAGATGCACTCCATGTCTGAAAGGGAGCTGCCCTTTCTTGGAGTCTTGCATACTGAAGCGATCCATGATCTTATCAATATAAGATATTTGGGTGAGCGCTAATTTTTGGTTCTTTTGATCTCTGAATATCTAAATACCTAAAATATAAGCTGCCTCTCCTAGATCCTTCATCTCAAATTGCTTTGACAGCTGGATCTTAACCTCTGATAACTTACCTACATCATTCCCAATGAGTAGTATGTAATCTACATATAGGATTAGAAAAACCACTTTGCCATCGTTTATCATCTTATAAACGCATGGCTCATCTACTGACTGATCAAAGCTGTAGCCTTTCATAGTCTCGTCCCATCTAATATTCCACAATCTAGATGCTTGCTTAAGTCCATAAATGGACTTCAGCAACTCACATACCTTGCCCTGTTGGCCTTTCTCCATGAACCCGTCTGGTTGAGCTATGTAAATGCGCTCGTCAAGATTTCCATTTAGAAATGCAGTCTTGACATCCATATGCCAAATTTCATAATCTAGGGCGGTAGCGATGGATAAAAGAGTACGGATGGACTTCAGCATTGCGACTGGCGAGAAGGTATCTTCATAGTCGATACCTTCTTTCTGTTAAACCCTTTCGCCACAAGTCGTGCCTTAAATGTCTCAACATTTCCATCCGGTCCTCTTTTCTTCTTGTAGATCCATTTACATCCTACAGGCTTGATGCTCCTTCGGGTGGATCTACAAGTTTCCAGACCTCGTTGACATACATCGAATGCATTTCAACGGTCACGGCTTCTTGTCATAGGTTTGCTTTGGAACCTTGCATCTTCCTCCTGGTATGCGCCTGTAGTGAAAGTCTCAGGAGGCTCCGGTTTTGAACGTGGTTCTTCCATCGTTGGTATAGGATTGGTCCTATCTTGTGAAGTACCAGCTACTTCAGCACAAGTCTGCTTCTCGGCACAAAATTCTTCATATAATCTGCTTCATGAAACCTAGCATTCGTGCTAATGAACGTTTTCTGATCAGCAGGGCTATAAAAGAAGTACCCTTTTGTTTCCTTTGGATATCCCACGAGAAGGCACAATTCTGAACAACTAGCCAACTTGCTAGTCTTTTGTCTCAGCACAGGTGTTGGACAACCCCAGATTCAGACGTGGTGTAAATTAGATTTTCTACCAGTCCATCTCTCATAGGGAGTGCCTGGGACCGTTTTAGATGGAACCTGGTTCAGAATATAAGCTGCCGTCTCTAAGGCATATCCCCATAACGAATCGGGAAGTGATGAGTAACTCATCATGGACCTGACCATATCTAGCAGAGTTCGATTCTTTCCCTCTGACACACCGTTTTGCTGTGCAGTGCCAGGTGCTATAAGCTGAGATTGAATACCTTCTTCTCTAAGAAGGTCTTTGAACTCTCCAGACAAGTACTCTTTGTTGGCAGAGATGCCCACAAGAAGACTGTTTATTTACATATTGATGTAATATATAAATCTTTGTAAAGTCCGTATTGAAAGATTGTTTATTTACATACTGATGTAATATATAAATCTTTGTAATTTGCTGATTGAATTAATAAAAGTTGAAACGTTCATTCATTCCTTTTAGTTTGATTGAAGATTTATGATATTCAATAGTCTTATAGTCCTTAATCAAACCTAACAATGTATGAAGAGACAAATGTAGATTTGCGTGAACAAACTCTTCATGGTTTGACTAAAACGGTATATTCGCAATCTAAAGATCAACGGACTATTGATCCCAGTATGATTGTTGGAAGAATCTAGGATGTCTGGTTACGAGGCATAGAGAGTTAGGAACTCTGTAGTTCTTCCAGTGTGTCTTTCGAATATACTGAATTTACCAGTGCACCTTTAGAGACAATAGAAGAACAAACCATTTAACATCTTCTATCTCAAGGTCACTACGTATGAATCGCATCATGCTTACCTAAATCCTGAAATGAGACATGTCATTTCATAGCATTAATACTCTCATTTGAGAAAGTCAAATTCTAGGTCCCATGTGTGATCTAGACAAGGCCTGTTGGTGAGATATTAAGTTATGAAGATGTCATGAACCAACTTTGTGAAGTTCTCATAGATATGGAATTCATGTATAAGATTGATGATATGCAATGTATATCACCTGATGCTTTATTACTTGGATTGTGAATAAATGAACTGCGCAGTGTCCAAATTTAAGTAGCGACTTTATTTGGATGAAACAATGTGACTTCTTAGCTCCTCGTCAATACATTGTTTCTAGCTTATTCACAAGTACTAAAGGAGTTGAGGAAATAACAACTAGAAGGGTAAAATGGTAATTTTATAAATCCCAACTAGTTGATGATATTCATGAAGGGTAAACATAGATAACATTCAATGGATCCGCTCAATATAATTAAGTTGAACTTGAGTAGAAAATAAATTCATTTGAACCGAGAGATTCTCAGTGTCGACTCTTTAGTGGAGTCAGTCGACATTAAGCTAATACTCGGAAAAGGTTTTGAACTTTTGAGTCCGAGTATAGAAGCTCAAGCTTTGTTCATTTGGTTCCATAAGGTCACTATTACAGGTCATTAGAGTAGGATTGTTAAACTAGAAGCTAAGTCAAAATAAGTTCAAATGTTGAACTAGACTGTTTCTCGAAAAATGTCTAAAGGGTATTTTTGTCCACTAAGACATAAAATGATGTGAATGTCAAAATAAGATTTTGAATGTTTTCATTTGATGAAAATATAAATTACTTTCTAAAGCCAAAAAGTCGTTTGAGGCATTATGAAATTAATTTCGTTATTTGTGCAATTATAATTCTACAACGGGTATTTTAAGAATTGTCTTAAAAGAAATAAGGAAGCATCTAGATGCTCCCTCAACCTATGAAGAATTCGGTCAACATAGCATCAAAGAGGAGAGTTTTATTTCCTTTTTCTTATAATGATAATTACCCAAAAGAAAAAGGGATATGAATTTCCTTGAGAAGGAAACAAATGTGCTAAGTGATGAAACAAATTTCCTCACCAATGCACCCATATGGCCGGCCATACAATGAGGGAAAGGGGAAGGGAAAATCAAATATTGTGTCATGAATACATTATTCATTCATGAATGAATAATTGACCTTTATAGATTTTTCATTCTCCTATAAATAGAGCCTCACATAGAGATGTGAAGGTTAAGCAATTTTCTTCTTCTCTCCCTATTGTGGCCGAACCTCCCTTTCTCTCTCTCTACAAAATACTCTTCTTATTTTGCACCTAGATTCACATTCAATCTAGAGAATTAGCTTATGATCCAAGAATTGTTCTTGGTTCATATGGTTTAATTGTGCCCACACACAAATCCTTCTTAAACCTCTTTTGACTCATGTAATAGAAATCTTAGGTTTCTCGGGTTCAAGATTAGGTGCGAAGGTGACGAGTGAGCCAAGGAAGAGGATCTACTTTCTAGAGACGCTTCAAGGTCAAGCTTCATAGAAAGGTTCGTATTCTAGTAAATTAAATAATGATTTCAATATATAACTTGTATATGCTTTTTTATAGGTTAGTAAAATTGTTTTACTTGAAAAATAAATTTTTAAATTCCGCCATTAATTTGATTAATGTTAAATTTTTCTTTAACCCTAGACCTATTCCAACAAATGGTATCAGAGCTATGGTAAAAGCATAAACATGTACACGTTATTTAAAATCATTATGGATGTCAGCTATCCAATGCAATTGGTTTCAGCTCAATCGGATACCGGATGTGTCATTTATGACCTTTTTATTCCGAGGTGTACGGCAGTCCGCGAATCTAGATTTTTAATCCGGATTTTGCGACTCCAAGCTTTCTCTCGTCTTTTTTATGCTATCGTGGATTTCCGACGTTCTCGCGCTCAACCACCATGAAGACGCCATGAAGAAAGATGTCATCAAGATATATATATATATATATATATATATATATATATATATATATATGGATATACATATTAGTTTTACGAGATTTTTAATCTCAAAAACTTTCAAGTGCAAAAGTGACGATTTATTAATCGCACACACTTTCCTTAGGAAAAATAAATTAATAGACAAAAAGATCCGAGTATGTTCCTTGTGCCTTAGTGCATTAACACTGCTCTCCCCTCACAAATATCAATTTTAGGGTTCTTTTTCTCTAGGGATCCACTCTATCTCTCTTTGGTAATGGAAATATGTTTCCTATATGTACAAGAGTAGACGTGCCATTTTTCCAAAAATTAAGTGGGAGGATTGCACTCGTTTGCAATCCAGTGTCCCCTTATTTTTTCCTAAAAACTAAGTGGGAGGGTTGTACTTATTGTTTGCAACCCGCGATCCCCAACACTAATGTGAAGTGCACATGTCGCCGGACTAAGAGTCACCCTCGTGGCCCTCTCTTAAATGAGAGTACTCATAGACGCATTGCTCCTAACATTGCTTTTATAGCTACGTTCAAAAGTGAAACAATGAGTCAAGGCCTCTCCTCGGCGGATTGTTTTCAAAGTAGATCTTGTTGAACTAAGTTATTGATTACACACTTAGACTCAAACTCTAGTAATCCTCCCTCGAGGCTCTGCGA
Organism: Urtica urens; assembly: GCA_958296335.1. Taxonomy (NCBI): domain Eukaryota; kingdom Viridiplantae; phylum Streptophyta; class Magnoliopsida; order Rosales; family Urticaceae; genus Urtica; species Urtica urens. The sequence goes on from OY282520.1 coordinate 30,371,111, forward strand.
AACTTTTTGAGTGATCAAACATTTTTATAAGGTGGCTAGTCAAACACTGATGTATTGACATCATGACTATGCATTAATGATGTGTCATTTACTTATGAAAGGTGACTCTTTGCGGCCTTCCCTCGAAGGAGTAAAGTGACATTTTGTTCATAACACCTTTGGATTTTTTCCTTGTCTAAATAAAATTAAACTTAAAATCCTAAACAAAAGACTAATCGTAAATTGTTTCAACTTATCAGCAACATGTCTCTAAACACTTTCTCTATCATCGTTTCCTCAAATTAACTGAAAACTACGTAAATAAGAAACATAACCTAGACATTGTCCTTTCGAAGGAGAAGCACAATTAGGTACTCATCACCCCATGTCCTCCTGAAACGAATAATGATTCGACTCAAGAGGACAATGGCGCCCTAACAGCCTGAATCCGATCAGATGAGATTGTGAGATGCTATGTTTTAGCATCGATGAACAATATGTTGCAACAACATCATCGTGATATTGATTCGGCCTGAACCATACTCTTCAATATCTATGAGATGTTTGAAGGGCAAAGGCGCCATGCTAGATAACAAGCGGTTCGACGGTTTGTGAACTATCGCATGAAAGCTAAGACTCCTGTTAGAGAACACATGATATTGATCATAAGTTATCTCAATGACATGGGAATCTTTGGATCTGAGATTGATGGAGAAATCAAATTAGATATGATCTTAGAAACTCTCCTTGAATCTTTCGATACTTTCAAACTAAACTACTCCATCAGTAAGCTAGGGTAAACTGTTACCGAGCTGATGAAGGAGATTCACACCGCTGAGGGAGTCTAGCATAGAAACTATCCTATCTACCTCAAAGCTAAAGGGAAAGGTATTGTACTGATTACCGAAACTTGTTTAGTAGCTGATAATGGATCATTGTGGATTCTTGACTCCACTGCTACTAACCAAATTTGTTGTTCCTTGAATGAGTTCCGGAAAAGCAAAAGCTTAGAGGATGGCGACTTCTGTTTCAAGTGGGGTGATGGGAGCTTGGTGTCTGCTAAGGCTGTGGGATCCGTGACACTGTCTTTCGAAGACAGGACTTTAAATTTGAATAATGTGTATTATGTTCCTTCCTTTGGGAAAAACTTAATATCTGTAGCTCAAATTGTTGAGCAGAATTATTATTTAAAGTTTATTGATAATGGAATTCATATTACTTTTTCCAATTCATTTGTCACAGATGTATGTTTAAAGAATGGTTTATACTATCTTTATCCTACACAACCTTTGCTTTTAGACACTGAAATAGATAATGATCTAATTAGGGAACCTAAGAGGATCAAACTTAATGACTCCTCTGATCTAATAAAATCAACATATCTCTGGCACTTAAACTTGGTCATATTAGTATAGATAGGATTAAGAGACTTGTGAGGGATGGTCCACTCAAAGCCTCTACAATAGGCTCACTGCCGACTTGTGAATCCTGTTTAGAAGGAAAAATGACCAAACGACCTTTCTCTAATAAAGGTCGAAGAGACACAGAGCTGCTAGAACTAATACATTCTGATGTATGTGGTCCGCTCAGAATTCAAGCACGGGGAGGATACGAATACTTCGTTACCTTTACCGATGATTACTCAAGATATGGATTTGTCTTTTTGCTCAAACACAAATCCGAAACCTTTAACGTATTTAAGGTCTTTCGGGCTTTAGTGGAAAAGCAGACTGGCAAACAGATCAAAACCCTTTGATCTGATCGAGGTGGTGAGTACTTGTCTGAAGAGTTCGACGACTTTCTTAAAGAAGAAGGTATCGCTTCTCAGCTTACAGCACCTGGCACACCTCAACAAAACGGAGTGTCAAAGAGAAGGAATCGAACTTTGATGGATATGGTTAGATCAATGATGAGTTACTCATCACTCCTTAATTCCTTTTGGGGATATGCCCTCGAAACTGCAGCATACATTCTGAACCAAGTTCCGTCTAAGACGGTTCCTGGTACTCCTTATGAACGATGGACTGGGCGTCAAGCTAGTTTAAGCCACATCAGAATTTGGGGTTGCCCTGCACATGTGCTAAGGCAAAAGACTAGAAAGTTAGCTAGTAGGTCAGAATTATGTGTATTCGTTGGATATCCAAAGGAAACCAAAGGTATAGTCCCGAGGATGACAAAACGTTTGTCAGCACTAATTCTCGTTTCCTTGAGGAGGACTATATGAAAAATGCGAAACCTAGAAGCAAAATTGTGCTTGAAGAAAAGTTGGGTGAGGAAGCTTCTGCCTCATCTGTAAGAACTGTTCTTACCCCAACTAAAATGCAACCTTTAAATTCAGAATCTCATCAAGTGGTACTTCGACGTAGTGGGAGGGTTTTTGAAAAACCTGACAGGTACATGTCCTATGGCGACACTCTCGTAGCCGTCGCAGATATGGATGAACCTGTTTCCTACAACCAAGCGATGGCTGGTTCTGAATCAAACCTTTGGCTTGATGCCATGAAAGTTGAGATGCATTCGATGTATGTCAACAAAGTCTGGAAACTTGTAGACCTACCTGAAGGGGTTAAACATGTAGGGTGTAAGTGGATCTATAAGAAGAAAAGGGGTCCGGATGGAAACGTTGAGACGTTCAAAGCGCGACTAGTGGCTAAGGGTTATACCCAAAAGGAAGGTATCGATTATGAAGGAACCTTCTCGCCAGTCGCAATGCTTAAATCCATCTGTATACTTCTATCCATAGCTGCTGCTCTCGATTATGAGATCTGGCAGATGGATGTCAAAACTGCCTTTCTGAATGGCAATCTTGACGAGCGCATTTTTATGGCTCAGCCAGACGATTTCGTGGAAAATGATCAAGAGGACAAAGTTTGTGAATTGCTTAAATCCATTTATGGATTAAAGCAAGCATCTAGATCATGGAATATCAAATTCGATGATACTGTTAAAAGCTTCGGTTTTGAACAGTCAATAGATGAACCTTGTGTCTATAAATTGATACATGAGGGTAAGGTTGTGTTTCTGGTATTACATGTCGATGATATACTACTCATTGGGAATGATGTAGGTAAATTATCTGAGGTTAAAATCTGGTTAGCTAAACAGTTTGATATGAAGGATCTAGGGGAAGCTGCATACATTCTGGGGATTCAGATCTTTCGATATCGAAAGAACCGGACCTTGTCGCTCTCCCAAGCATCTTATATAGATAAGGTGATGGATCGCTTTGCCATGCAAAACTCCAAGAGGGGTGAAAACCCCTTTAGACATGGAGTCTCATTCTCTAAGGACCAGTCTCCCAAGACTGCGCAAGAGATTGAGGACATGAGAAAGATTCCCTATGCCTCAGCCGTAGGAAGTCTCATGTATGTTATGCTGTGCACTAGACCGGACATATGTTTCGCAGTTGGCGTAGCTAGCCGTTTCCAATCAAATCCTGGACCCGAGCACTGGATTGCTGTTAAGCATGTTCTCAAGTATCTTAGGAATACTAGGAACCTGATGCTTACATATTCAGGTACTGACCTAACTATGACGGGGTATACTGATTCCGACTTTCAGGCGGATAAGGATTCCGGGAAATCCACTTCAGGATCTGTGTTCATCCTGAACGGTGGATCTGTTGTTTGGAGGAGTATCAAGCAATCTTGTATTGCTGACTCTACCATGGAAGCAGAATATGTCGCTGCTTGTGAAGCATCCAAAGAGGCTGTATGGCTTAGAAAATTCCTTTAAGTATTTGGAAGTTGTTCCAAATGTCAACGAGCCCATGACACTTTATTGTGATAATAGTGGGGCTGTTGCTAACTCAAAGGAACTTAGAAGCCATAAGCCCTCTAAGCATATTGAAAGGAAATACCATTTGATTAGAGAGATCGTGCAGCGTGGAGACGAGGAGGTGAAGAAGATCTCAACGGTGGACAACCTTGCAGATCCTTTCACCAAGGCCCTATCCAACAAGGTCTTCGACCAACATCGAGACGGATTAGGCATGACGGACTACTCTCATCTTCTTTGAGTCAAGTGGGAGTTTGTTGGCAGAGATGCCCACAAGAAGATTGTTAATTTACATATTGATGTAATATATAAATCTTTGTAAAGTCCTTATTGAAAGATTGTTTATTTACATACTGATGTAATATATAAATCTTTGTAATTTGCTGATTGAATTAATAAAAGTTGAAACGTTCATTCATTCCTTTTAGTTTGATTGAAGATTTATGATATTCAATAGTCTTATAGTCCTTAATCAAACCTAACAATGTATGAAGAGACAAATGTAGATTTGCGTGAACAAACTCTTCATGGTTTGACTAAAACGGTATATTCGCAATCTAAAGATCAACGGACTATTGATCCCAGTATGATTGTTGGAAGAATCTAGGATGTCTGGTTACGAGGCATAGAGAGTTAGGAACTCTGTAGTTCTTCCAGTGTGTCTTTCGAAGATATTGAATTGACCAGTGCACCTTTAGAGACAATAGAAGAACAAACCATTTAACATCTTCTATCTCAAGGTCACTACGTATGAATCGCATCATGCTTACCTAAATCCTGAAATGAGACATGTCATTTCATAGCATTAATACTCTCATTTGAGAAAGTCAAATTCTAGGTCCCATGTGTGATCTAGACAAGGCCTGTTGGTGAGATATTAAGTTATGAAGATGTCATGAACCAACTTTGTGAAGTTCTCATAGATATGGAATTCATGTATAAGATTGATGATATGCAATGTATATCACCTGATGCTTTATTACTTGGATTGTGAATAAATGAACTGCGCAGTGTCCAAATTTAAGTAGCGACTTTATTTGGATGAAACAATGTGACTTCTTAGCTCCTCGTCAATACATTGTTTCTAGCTTATTCACAAGTACTAAAGGAGTTGAGGAAATAACAACTAGAAGGGTAAAATGGTAATTTTATAAATCCCAACTAGTTGATGATATTCATGAAGGGTAAACATAGATAACATTCAATGGATCCGCTCAATATAATTAAGTTGAACTTGAGTAGAAAATAAATTCATTTGAACCGAGAGATTCTCAGTGTCGACTCTTTAGTGGAGTCAGTCGACATTAAGCTAATACTCGGAAAAGGTTTTGAACTTTTGAGTCCGAGTATAGAAGCTCAAGCTTTGTTCATTTGGTTCCATAAGGTCACTATTACAGGTCATTAGAGTAGGATTGTTAAACTAGAAGCTAAGTCAAAATAAGTTCAAATGTTGAACTAGACTGTTTCTCGAAAAATGTCTAAAGGGTATTTTTGTCCACTAAGACATAAAATGATGTGAATGTCAAAATAAGATTTTGAATGTTTTCATTTGATGAAAATATAAATTACTTTCTAAAGCCAAAAAGTCGTTTGAGGCATTATGAAATTAATTTCGTTATTTGTGCAATTATAATTCTACAACGGGTATTTTAAGAATTGTCTTAAAAGAAATAAGGAAGCATCTAGATGCTCCCTCAACCTATGAAGAATTCGGTCAACATAGCATCAAAGAGGAGAGTTTTATTTCCTTTTTCTTATAATGATAATTACCCAAAAGAAAAAGGGATATGAATTTCCTTGAGAAGGAAACAAATGTGCTAAGTGATGAAACAAATTTCCTCACCAATGCACCCATATGGCCGGCCATACAATGAGGGAAAGGGGAAGGGAAAATCAAATATTGTGTCATGAATACATTATTCATTCATGAATGAATAATTGACCTTTATAGATTTTTCATTCTCCTATAAATAGAGCCTCACATAGAGATGTGAAGGTTAAGCAATTTTCTTCTTCTCTCCCTATTGTGGCCGAACCTCCCTCTCTCTCTCTCTACAAAATACTCTTCTTATTTTGCACCTAGATTCACATTCAATCTAGAGAATTAGCTTATGATCCAAGAATTTTTTTTGGTTCATATGGTTTAATTGTGCCCACACACAAATCCTTCTTAAACCTCTTTTGACTCATGTAATAGAAATCTTAGGTTTCTCGGGTTCAAGATTAGGTGCGAAGGTGACGAGTGAGCCAAGGAAGAGGATCTACTTTCTAGAGACGCTTCAAGGTCAAGCTTCATAGAAAGGTTCGTGTTCTAGTAAATTAAATAATGATTTCAATATATAACTTGTATATGTTTTTTTCTAGGTTGGAAAAATTGTTTTACTTGAAAAAGAAATTTTTAAATTCCGCCATTTATTTGATTAATGTTAAATTTTTCTTTAATCCTAGCCCTATTCCAACACTCTCCCCCTCGATGCGATCGAAGGGTTTTAATCTGCTTTTCCGTTTGCTTCTCAACCAAAGCCCGATATTCTTTGAACATTTCAAAAGTATCGGATTTGTGTCGCATAAGGAAAATGTGACCAAACCTTGAGTAGTCATCAGTGAAGGTTACAAAGTATTCATAACCTCCTCTTGGCTGGATGTTGATTGGACCACATACATCACTATGTACAAGTTCCAATAACTGTGTGGCTCTTAGACCCTTCGATGAGAAAGGTATGTTGGTCATCTTGCCCTCAAGACAGGTTTCACAGGTGGGCAAGGATCCCACTGTTAGAGATTCTAAAGGACCATCCTTTGTTAACCTCTTGATATTATCTAGGCTACTATGTCAAAGACGTAGATGCCATAGACATGTGTCGTCAGTTTCATCACTATGAAACGTTTTACGCTTCCCGAGTGAATCTCTATTCACTTCGGTATCCAAGACTGTCGGCTCATTTGGATATAAATAATAAATTGAATCCACACGATGAGCTTTGGTAATAAAACAATCATCAACAAAAATTTCAATACCGTTATTGATTTTAAAATTGAAACCTTGTTCTTCCAAACAACCAAAAGAAATTAAATTCTTGCAAAAATCGGAACAAAATTAACATTATTCAACAATAAAACTTTGTCTCCAAACTTGAGCTGCATGGTCCCGATAGATCTTGCTCCGACCTTCGTTCCATCACCCTAGTTGAAACCGTACTCTCCATCACCTAAGCTCCTGGTTTTCCTGAAACCATTCAAATTACACACAATATGGTCAGAAGCCCCGCAATCTAAAATCCAAGGCGACACCTTGTTTGTTGTGTAACAAGTTTGTGTAACAAAGATAATAACTTTCCCCTTGACACTCTTGAGGTAGGCAGGACAATTCCTCCGCCAGCGGCCAGCCTCTCCCCAATGGTGACACTTGTGCTCAGACTTGTCCACCTTTGCGATGCATTTTCCCTTAACATTGACAGCTTTCTTGTAAGGCTTCTTGGAACCCGTTCGGTTGGCGTTTTTGGGCTTTCTCATCACCCTCTTAGAACCTGAAGTTGAGGCTCTATGTTGAGCAACATTGAGCTCTCCAAACTTCTTCTTGTTCTTAGGAAGAAGTCCCTCGGCAGTCTGCAACTCCTTCATGAGCTTAGTAACAGAGTACACGAGCTTGTTCATGGAGTAGTTCAGACGGAAGCTATCGAATGAGTCCGTCTGAGTTTCCAAGATCATGTTTATTTTGGTCTCTCTGTCGATCTCAGAACCCAAAATCTCCATGTCGTTCAGGTGACCCATGATCAGTAGTATGTGTTCCCGAACTGAAGATCCCGACTTCATTTTGCAATTCATAAAAATGCGGATAGCCTGATGCCTTGCCCGACGCCCATGACATCCAAACATCTCATGGAGATCGTACAAGATTTCATATGCAGTGGCGATGTCTCGATGAGATTGTTGCAACACATTTCTCATCGATGCCAATATATAACATTGAGCAATCTGGTCAGACCTCATCCACACATCGTAGGCGTCCTTGTCTTCCTTACTCGAGTCAGCACTCGGAGCAGGAGGACATGGTGCCGTGAGAACATACGTGTGCTTTTCCACCGTCAGTATGATGTCGAGGTTACATTTCCAGTCGACGTAATTCTCACCCTCGGGTTTGTTTGAACTAATAATCGTTTGCAATTGGTTAAAAGACATTTTGCTGAACACATTAAATAAGATAAATAACTTTAGTATGTGCTACTTTTTTGAAATATATGCGTGCATGAACAATCCTAATATGGTGAGGAAAGCGATAAATAATTCATGGTATTATCAACAATTATGATTAATTACTTTTCCTATGGGGAAACCGTATTTAACCACCTGTCATAGTCGTGACACATAACTATTTAGTTCGAACCTATCCAAGAAGTAACAACTTCTAGTTCTTACTAATTACCATAAACTTTGGTCACTTATTTTTAATGCAGGGCCTCGGGGGAGGATTACTTTAAAACATAAGTCTAAGTGTGTAACCGACGTGTAGGCCTTTAATCAAGTCACTTTGATAACGATTCACCGAGGGGAGACCCAGCATCATCGTTTCTCTTTAAGGCTTGCTTCGTAACAATTTGATTAACTTAATGCTTCTGAAGTACTCCCATAAACGGGAGGGCCACGAGGGTGACTCTTAGTTCATCACACATTAGGTCAATTAAATTCACGTCAGGGACCGTGGGTTGCTTCAACGATAAACAACCCTCTCACTTAATTTTTGGAAAACAGTTTACAATTTTTATAACACTTTATTAATTATAAAATATATGAACGATTCATTTTAATGTGATGTTGGCGTTCTATCCTATATGACATATGAGGTGATTCATTCAATGAGATTAAATAAAATAAAGCATAAATTATTTAACTCATCCTACGGCCCATTTCTAATTACAACCCATAAAGAAAAAACACAAAGAAATTAAACTATTTAAACTTCAATGTCGAACCGGCCAAGGACTCCTCGTGACGCGTCATCGGATGTCTCGGGTCAGCCCCCACACGTTCTCCAACGTGCGGCCAAGCCCGAGGTGCTGCCTTCCTTGTCTTCTCGTTGTCGGATTACGATTAGGTGAAATTACAATATAAACTATCCTCGCAAATTAAGGCTCACATATTAGAAATTTAATAAAATAAAATAAACTCGGGATGATAACCGGAAAACTCCTAGGGCCATAACAATGAGTATCCATCCACGAAGCACACACAGAAGCATTCATAACGCATTATAAATCATACAAAAAATGCCAACACCAAACTAGTCAAACAATTTCGAAACTAGTCAACAAATCCTAATTTTTAATGCCTTTTACTAGCTCTGATACCATTTGTTGAAAATTATTTAACAATTTAAACAATAATATTACATAACACATCTATATGTGGCGGAATTATGTAATATTATCTGTTTTAAAACTCATTTTAATAAACTAACAACCTAGGCATTAAAAATCACAAACATGTCAATAAATCATTTATTTTATACATGTCAACAAATTGAACCAAACAATCTAACAACTTACAAACACATTTTATAAATCATTAAAACAGATCCATTTCGTTTAGAACACTTACATATGAGGTTATAAAGAACCTCGTGCGTTGCTAGCTAACTCCCAAAGGCCTCGTCCAAATTCTGAAATCTGACCCGCTAGATTGGAAATCCTAACCCACCGGAATGGATTCTGACCGGCCAGCCATAAATTGGCCTGCGACGCTGTGGCTTTCTCCAGTGGAATCTGACCAAGAAACTTTGCGAGAACGTGGAAGACACCTAGGGATAGGTGCCTGTAAAAGGGCTTGGCCAGATTCATCGTCAAACTCCAGTGGTGAGCTAGGCACGTTTCGAGTCCGGCGAAATCCACGGGGACCAATCCGGCGACCCAATCCGGCCAGCAGGCTGAAATGAGCCTCGCTCCGTTTCGCTCGATTTGTTTGCGTCTCGAGTGAATACTTGCGTGTACAAAGTCACTCAAACACCAATAGAAGAGTCAATGGTAATTCCCTCGGAATTTGAAGAGATTAAGAGGGTGGGCTCTTCAATTGAACAACAAGGGACACTCGGGATCACTCAAGAACTTTCGGTAGATCAAGAAAATATTTTTTGATATCTCTCTCTCTAAAAATTTCGACCAAAGAACTCAGGAGAAGGGGGAGAGAGTGGTTGGTCGAAAATTATGTGATTAGGGTTAGGGTTACGGTTTTCAAAAAAACCTTTTAAATAGAGAGAGAGCGGGCTTTTCTTAGGTCAAACCCAATAGTCAAAATTAAGCCCATTATTCTTTTAATTAATTTCAAAAATTAATTCTCTGACCTAATTCATTAATTATGACCGAGTATTATCCTATATATTTCAAAAATATTAATTTTGATTTATTTCCAGAACAATATTTAATTATTTTGGAATATCTCATTTATTTATTGACAAATCATTATTTCCATACTATTCAAGATAGTACGAAATGAGAAAATATTTTTTTCATATTTTATTTATTTGAATCATTTAAATATGTTAATATCCATATATTAACATAATACGATTCATTAAATAAATGTAGTAATAATTAACAAATTATTTATTTGATTACTAAGAAAAATATTTTCTTAGTGTAAATCACAATTTACTTAAATGAAAAAATCAAATTTTCCTTGTTCAATAAATCTCGTCCGAGGGTCTATCATTGAGACCTAATGGACCCACATGAACGAAACTTTAGAATAAAGATCGGACTCAACAGTTCACAAATCTTTTCCGTCTTTTAATTCTTAATATTAGTCGACTCCACTAAAGGACTAATATTGAAACTCTCTAAGTTCATATGCGTATATTTTCCGTTTGATGTGACAAAACAATTCCTCACACGATCCACAGAGTATATTACGATATTACCCTTCATGTGTATAAGTAACTCAGAGGAATGTAAAATTACCATTTTACCCCTGAGTTATTATTACACTAACTCCTTTGTTAGTTGTGAATGAGAAAAACATAAAGTGAGATGTCTTTACATGTCACATGTTTTAATCAAAGAATGTTCTCATTCGATGAATACCTGGTCAGGTTTATTCTTTCACACTCTCATAACAACGTATAGTGTGATACTAATGCATTGGCATTGTTTCAACATGAATTCCGTATTTGTGAATCACGTAGCCCAACATGACAGCATTATGACACCAACCGCCTGATCAGATGCAACTATAATTTAGCCATTGCCCATTGACAAATCAAATGTCATAAGGTGTCACATCGATTATGCATTCACTTCAGGATTTTGGTAAATACCAAAATACCCCTCGTATGTGATCTTGAAGTTTCGAGTGTTTAAACGGTTTTATCTCGAGCTTCAGAGTATCACATGTCTTGTTCAATATCTTCTATAAGATATCAAGAATGAAACACAGAGTCACAACTCTCTATATCACAAGATAAGATATCATGATCCATTCAAACAATCAATACTCAGATTCAATTGCTTCATCGATCTTAAGTTTGCGAACAAATGTTTAAACTAGTCATAAGGGGCTATACTTAGCACCCCTTTCGTTGATGACAGTTTTAGAGCATAACATACATACATAAACACAAACTTAAATGAAGAATAAATATTTAACTTTATTTAATGTCTCAGCAAAATCATATACAAAGTATTTATAACGTCTAATATCTCCTTCGTGGGCACCAATCTCAACACTTCTTCAACTTCGTATCAAGACCCTCGAGGTGATGCGTCAAGTCGACCGAGAGCGATTGAAACGTCTCGGCCCAACTCATGTTCCCCTACGGCAAACTGTAGAAGAAGGGGAGATCTTCTATGTATTGCATGAACGGTTGCCACTTTGGCTCGATAACTTTGTTCGCCGGCTGTCCCTATAGATATCCAAGAACGAAGACGCACAATCCGATCTTGTAAACGTCTACGGGGTTCTTACAGGCATTCCAAAATCCAATGAGTGCGCTGAATTTTATATTGCTTGTCCCATTAAAGTACTCATCAATGAACCTTCTAGAAGATCGTTTGTCTTTCTCGTCTTTTGTCGGACCGTCAGTGTAGTCTAAACCCGAGATTAGGGCATACTCGAGACGGCCAAATCGAACCCTCTTTCCGCCAAGCCCAAATTGAATCTCTGCATACTTGATTGACTCGACCTTCCTCTCCAAAAGGGCGTGCACAAGAACGGGCGCGAAATGCAACTCGGAGTTGCTCGATAAGTTTCATTTCTTCGAACCGGCTCTTCACATTTTTCAACACGGCGGTCCCACCATATGTTATACGCCCCGAGAAAGTCTCGTTAATGAGGAATTTCGTGTGGTCCTACACAAAAACACAAAAAATTAAGATTATCATACAAAAAGAGGTTTTTATCGTATGTTATCGTCCAATATCGCACAATATGAGCATGAAGGCCATCGTACGGTATCGTACAACCATCGTATGGTATCGTACAATATCGTATTGTATCGTACGATTATGTCTAAGATGGTGTTCGTCGTTTTTCCAAAAAATCTAAAATCCTAAAATCTCTAGACTAACTCAAATCTTTCTAAATCAAACCGATTTAACATACATTATGGTCGAAAACACTAAACAAACTAAATTTAATTGATTTAAAAGAACAAAATGAATAAATCATACCTTTTTTGGGATTTTTTTTCTTGTGATGTTTCTTGAGTTTTTCGGCCGTCTCCCCCGCCGGTGAAATGATTTTCCGTGCTCTGAGACATTGATTTTATTGTATGCAATCACGGTCTCTATAGTTTGCACTTGTGAAGATATATTTGAAGAATTTTTTTTTTGAAATGGTAAGGGTGAGTTTCGGTCGAGAAAAGAGAAGAGAAAGAGAGAAAGAGTGAGGGAAGGAGAGGGAAAGGGTATTTTTGTCTCTTTTAGGGGATAAAGTCCGTTTTTGGATATTTTGAATAAGAGGGATATTTTAATTCTTTTTAGGTCCATATTATGAAATTTCTCAATATGAATATAGATTGTGGTTGCTGGGTTTTATGTGGGCTGACTCAACATCTTCTATGGCTCGGGTATTGAGTTGAAGAAGAACCAAAAATCAAAGTGACGAAATCTTCGAGCCTTCTCTCTCTCTCTCTCTCTCTCTCTCTCTCTCTCTCTCTCTCTCTCTCTCTCTCTCTCTCTCTACTTCACTCCCCACATGAGGTAAAGCAAGGAACGACTTCCAACCAGAATAGTTCACTGAGATCCAAGATCCGAGCGCTGAAACAAGATCGACCTCGGGACTTCCGTTTCACCCCATCTTGTCTATCCCTCCTCGTCATCCTATAAATTCCACGCACATTATACTAATAATGAGCGTCGGAGAGGAAAATAGAGGACCCCCCCTATGTTTTCCCTTATTAGTTCATGTTTTTTTACTTTTTTTAGATAAGGAAAGGACTCGAAAACTCCAATCGAGGGACCAGTCGACAGCCTGCGATGAGGAGTTCTGGGAACGCCACCTCTGCCCTTCGTGACCCCAAAAGCGGCCTAAGAGACGAGACCAACCGCCGCCTAGCAATGTTGCTGGCCCAACCGGGGGTGAACAAGGGTTTGCTCATGAACCTCCTCGGATACGAGGAAGAGGATAGATCGACCCGGGACGAGAATTATGTCAGAGAGTACATGGACCCGGAGACGGATACGAGCCAAACCTTCACCCGCTCACCAGCGGCAGACGCGAGCGACGTTCTGCTGGATTATCGGTTGGTCGAGCTCAGGCAAAGCTCACGATGCGAGGGATCAAGCAACCCTCGAACGGGGGTGGATGGCAACGATTCTCGTGGCGAACGGTCTTGACTGGTGCGTCGTGCTCATCTCGACGGGGAGATGACGACGCAGAGAGTCGCAAGATCCGTCGCGAAGGTCACCCGCTGTTGGCTAGACCCTCGCACTCTATCAAGGATCTAGAACTTGACTTTCTCAAATGAGAATATTAAAGCTATGAAATGACATGTCTCATTTAAAGATTTAGGTAAACATGATGCAATTCATACATAGTGTCCTTAAGTCCGAAGAGGTTAAATGGTTTGTTCTTACATTGTCTCTAAAGGTGCATTGGTTAATTTAGTATCTTCGAACCATATACTGGAAGAACTATAGAAACATACACTGGAAGAACTATAGAGTTACTAACTCTCTATGCCTCGTAACCAGACATCACAGATTCTTCCAACAATCATATTGGGATCAATAGTCCGTTGATCTTTAGATTGTGAATATATCGTTTAAATCAAACCATGAAGAGTTTGATTAATGACTATAAGACTGTTGAATATCATAAATCTTCAATCAAACTAAAAAGGAATGAATGAACGTTTCAAATTTTATTAATTTAATCAGCAAATTACGATACGGACTTATGATATTTTTATATATTATATCAATATGTAAATAAAACTTTTCTTGTGGGCATCTCTGCCAACATATTAATGACTACAGCAAATTGCTTGAGGTGGTAGACCTGGTACGTGTCGACCCGATTCAGACCATCCGTAAACGAGAGATATTCTTAAAATTCATCGGTCGTCATTGCCCGGCTTTTCTTTGGCAGACGGCCACTACCGATAAACGACGGAAACATCTGAGCCGCATGCACCTCCAACCAAAGCAAAATCTCTTCGACCATAGGTGGAAAAGGTAGCCAAAGTCCTCTCAGGAGACTAGCGAAATGCAACGCGGGAAACTCGAGTCGTGGGCAAGTGGGTAGAGACTTTAAAGGACCATCCTTTGTTAATCTCTTAATCATATCTAAGCCAATATGTCCAAGACGTAAGTGCCATAGACATGTCTCGTTAGTTTCATCAGCATGAAACGTCTTACGCTTCCCGAGTGAATCACTATTCACTTCGGTGTAGAAGATTATCGGCTCATTAGGATATAAATAATAAATAAAATCCACACGTTGAGCTTTAGTAATAAAACAATCATAAATAAAAACTTCAATACCATTATTGATCTTAAAATTGAAACCTTGTTCTTCTAAACGACCAAATGAAATCAAATTCTTGCAAAAATCCGAAACATAATAAACATTATTCAATAATAAAGTTTCATTTCCAAACTTGAGCTTCATGGTCCCGACAGATCTGGCTCCGACCTTCGTTTCATCACCCCAGTTGAATCCGAACTCTCCGTCACATAAGCTCCTGGTTTTCCTAAAACTATTCAAATTACACACAACGTTGTCAGACGCCCCGCAATCAAGAATCCAGGGCGATGCCTTGTTTGTAGTATAAAAATCTTGAGTAACAAAGATCATAACTTTCCCCTTGACACTCTTGAGGTAGGTAGGACAGTTCCTCTGCCAGTGGCCAGCCTCTCCGCAATGGTGACACTTGTGCTCAGACTTCTCCACCTTTGCGATGCATTGCCCTTAGCATCCACGGCCTTCTTGTAAGGCTTCTTGGAACCCGTTCGGTTGGTATTTTTGGGTCTTTCCATCATCCTCTTACAACCAGAGGTCGAGGCTCTGTGTTCAACAACATTGAGCTCTCCCGACTTCTTCTTGTTCTTAGGGAGAAGTCCCTCAGCAGTCTGTAACTCCTTCATAAGCTCAATCACTGAGTAATTGAGCTTGTTCATGGAGTAGTTCAGACGGAAGCTATCAAAAGATTCTGTTAGAGTCTCCAAGATCATGTCAATCTTGGTTTCTCCGTCAATCTCTGAACCGAGGATCTCAATATTGTTCAGGTGACCCATGATCAATAGCATGTGTTCCCAAACCGAAGATCATTGCTTCATCTTGCAGTTCATGAAATTACGGATAGGTTGCTGCCTTGCCTGACGCCCATGACATTCGAACATCTCATGAAGATTGAACAGGATGTCATATGCAGTGGAGATATCTCGATGAAATTGTTGCAACACATTCTCATCGATGCCAAAATGTAGCATCGAGCAATCTCATCAGATCTCATTCATGCATCGTAGGCGCCCTTGTCTTCCTTACTCGAGTCAGCACTCGGAGCATGAGGACATGGGGTCGTGAGAACATACTTGTGCTTCTTCACCGTCAATACGATGTCGAGGTTACGTTTCCAGTCAACGTAATTCTCACCCTCGAGTTTATTAGAACTTAAATCGTTTGAAGTGGATTAAAAGACATTTTGCTGAAAAACATAAATAAAATAAATGATTTTAGAATGTGCTATATTTTTGGAATTATATGCATGCATGAACAATCCTAATATGGTGAGGAAAGCGATAAATAATTCATCGTATTGTGAACAACAATAGTTAATTACTTTTCCTATGGGGAAACCGTAATTAACCTCCTTTCACAGTCGTGACACATCACTATTTAGTTCGAACCATCCAAGAAGTCACAACTTCTGGTTCTCACTAATTATCATAAATGTTTGGTCACTTATTTTTAACGCAGGGCCTCTATGTGAAGATTACTTTAAAACATAAGTCTAAGCGTGCAACCGACACGTGGGCCCTCACTCAAGTCACTTTGAAGACGGTTCACCTATGTGGAGACCCCGTTTCAAAGTTTCTCTTATAGGTTTAGTTCTTTAACAGTGAGATTAATTAAACACTTCCGAAGTACTCCCATTGAAGGGAGGGCCACTATGTGTGACTTTTAGTTCATCACATATTTAATTAATTTCGCTCGTGTCGGGGACCTTGGGTTGCTTCATCGATAAACAACCCTCCCACTTAGTTTTTGCAAAGAATCATATTCTTTGATAATAGTTTATAATCATTTTATAACCTTTATTAATTACAAACTATATGAACGATTTCATTTTAAAACGATGTTGGCGTTCTATCCTATATGACATGTGAGTGTTATATGCAATGAGTACAATTAATTTAAACATCGAATATTTAAAATATTTAACTCATCAATAGGCCCATTTCTAAATACAACCCTTTAAAAACAAAATAAATTAAATTAAACAATTTAATTATCATCTTCAATGACGCGTCATCGGATGTCTCGGGTTAGCCCCCACACATTCTCCAACGTGCGGCCAATCCCGAGGTGCTGCCATCTTGTCTTCTCGTCGTCGAATTACAACAAAATTAAATTACAATTTAAATGTCCTCGCAAATTGAGGCTCACACTTTAAATAAATAAATTTAAAATCCGGGACGATAACCGGAACAAACATCCTAGGGCCATATCAAATGAGGTTCCATACATAATCACAAACACACACGACAAGCATTCACAATACATACATCCAATCATACAAAAATCGCCAACACCAATTAGTCAAACAATTTTCAGAACTAGTCATTAAATCTAAATTTTAATGCCTTTATCTAGCTCTGATACCATTTGTTTGAATTTATTTATAAATTTAAACAATATTAACTATAATACACATCCTATGTGGCGGAAAATTATAATTAGATCTAATATGTTAAAAATAATTTTAACATATTTAAACAACCTAAGGCATTAAAATTTATTATGTGATTATAAACAATTTATAAAACACAACACTCAAAAAATAAATATACTAAACAGCCTATATAACAATTTATATAATTTTTAGCTATTTAATAAATTGAGAATTACTCACATCTAATGCTGTAAACAACCTTGACGTTGCTTCCTATCGTTGGAATGCCACACCTCACCCAAAACGATGAAAAACGCTCACCGGATTGCGCTGGAACACCTTTGCCGGATTGGGAGGGTTCGCCGGACTGGGTGCCTGCGGAAGGCTTCATCGGGCTGGGCTTTCTCGCCTGACAGGATGCTCGCTGGACTGAGAAGCTTCGCCGGACTGGGGAGTCTCACCGCACAGGAAGCTCGCCTGACAGGGAAGCCTCGCCGGAAAGGACGCTAGCCGGATTGGGAAGCCTCGTCGGGACCTGCACGATGGAGAAGGCCTAGCCGGATTGGAGGACCTCGCTGGAGATCACCCTCGCCGGACTGGAGATCGTTGGGACGCCTCGCGGATTGGCCTCGCCGAACTCGCCTCACCGGACTGGAGTCTCGTCGCCGGAATGGCCTCGCTGGACGCGGGAGAAGTCGCTGGAATGGACGATGGACGTCCTGACGGGGATCCATCGCCGGAATGAGTCGTACATGGGAATTTTTGGGCTTGCGGGATGTTTTAAAATAAAAACAATGCAAAAAATCAATCAAACACCACGAGTAGAAAATCAACAATAATACACAAGGAATTATTGAGATTGAAAGGGTGGGCTTTCAAGAACGATTAGGAATCAATAGATGAAGAATTGAAAACAATTTTCTCTTGATCTTTTCTTGGGAATCGGCCGAGTATCTCTAGGAAGAGAGAGAGAGAGCCTTTGCCGAAAATTAACTAGGGTTAGAGTTCTTTTGATTAGGGTTTCTTAAGCTTTATTTATACAATTATAAATGGGATTAACCTGGGTCAAACCCACGACCCTACTCACTTAAAGAATTCGGCCAGCTCCCTCTCTCCTACTCGTCCAAAATTCTTTTATTTTATTCCCAAATATATTTGATTTATTTTCTAAAACTAATTTAGAACTCAAATTATATTTAATGACACATCATTAAAATTATTTCATAGTTATCAAATAAATACGAAATGAGAAATTATTTATTTTCTTCTTTCATTAAATCAAATCACTCTAGTGTATTATTATCATCATAATAATACTCTATGATTCAATAATCAAAATAAATAACTAATTATTTAGTTAGTTACAAGAAAATAACTTTCTCAGTATAAATCACAATTTATATTTAATGAGTAAATCAACAATTCCAGTTCTTTTAATCTCTTCCAAGTGTCTATCATTGAGACCTCATGGACCCACATGAACGAAGGTTTAGAATAAAGATCGGACACAAAAGTTCACAAACCTTTTCCGTCTTTTAATTCTTAATATTGGTCGATTCCACAAAAGAATCAATACTGACACTCTCTCTGTTCATATGTGCATATTTTATGTTTGATGTGATAAAATAATTTCTCACACGATCCACGGAGTATTTTACGATATTACCCTTCATGTGTATCAGTAACTAAGAGGAATGTAAAATTACTTTTTTACCCCTTGAATTATTATTTCACTAACTCCTTTGTTATTTGTGAATGAGAAAAACATAAAGTGAGATGTTTTTACATGTCACATGTTTTAATCAAAGAATGAACTCATTCAATGAATACCTGGCCAGGTTTATTCATTCACACTCTCATAACAAAGCATAGTGTGATAGTAATGCATTTGCATTGTTTGAACATGAATTCCATATCTGTGAATCATGTAACCTAACATCGCATCCTTGTGACACCAACAGTCTGGTCAGATGAAACTAAAACTTAGCCATTGCCCATTGATGAATCAAATGTCACAAAGTGTAATGTCAATTACATATTCACTTCAAGATTAAGGTAAGTATCATAATACCCCTTTAGTTGTGATCTTGAAACTTCGAGTGTTTAAACAGTTTTATCTCGAGCTTCTAAGTATCACTGGTCTTGTTCAACATCTTCTATAAGATATCAAGTATGAATCATAGAGTCCCGACTCTCTATATCATAAGATGAGATATCATGATTCATCCAAACAATCATTACTAAGACTCGATTGCTCTATCGATCTTGAGATTGTGAACAAATATTTAAACTAGTCATAAGGGGCTATCTTGCCAAGTCTTTACTTAGCACCCTTTTCGTTGATGATAGTTTCAGAGCATAGCAAAACATATCTAAACACAACCTTCAAAAAGAATGAACATTTATTAATATCAATGTTTCAACAAAATTTAAATACATAAAGTGTTTCAATGTGTAATATCTCCTTTGTGGGTACCAATTCTAACAGACCGGTTGTTGAGGACTTGGGAGAGGCCTGGCCAGCCATTGCAGACTGTTGTCACGAAATAGATTAAATGTTGTCACGAAATCAAAAGTACTACTTATTACTACCATAACCAATTAGGATCGTTAAGTTATTGGTCAAGCTTGTTCGTTCAACAAGCTCCCGAGTTTGTGAGTTACACCTTCAAGTACCTTAACTATAATTTGATATTTAATGTCATATTATGATTATTAGTTAGTTATATGCACGTGAGTAGTATATTAACATACCCAATTGAATATAATACTAATTAAAATTATACTTTAAAAGTTAAGTTTGTGTGCACAGTAGTATACTAATATTATATGACCGGATCTTTTACATTGTTGGTTTACATGATTAGTAGAGGCACATATAAATACATGATAATTTTTTTAAAAACTTCAATCCAACAAAACATCGTGTATGAGGTTGGACTACGTCTATAAACTCCAACCAACTTGATATCATGAGAATGGATGAAAGAAAAACCAATTTCTTGACAAAGTTGTTACTAAATTTATTGTTTTCGTGACTAGAAAATAAGAGTTTCGGGACAAAATTTTCACAAAATTCTTAATTTCGTGACAACTATTTAGTCACGAAACCAAAATTTTCGTGACTAAGTTATCACGAAATAGGCTAAATGTTATCACGAAATCAAAAGTACTTCTTATATCTACTATAACCAATTAGGATCCTTAAGTTATTGGTCAAATTTGTCCGTTCAACAAACTCCCGAGTTTGTGAGTTACACTTTCAAGTACATTAACCATAATTTGATATTTAATATTTCATATTATGATTATTAGTTAGTTATATACACGTGAGTAGTATATTAACATACCAAATTGAATATAATACTAATTAAAATTATAATTGAAAAGTTAAGTTTCTGTGCACAGTAGTATACTAATATTCTATGATCGGGTCTTTTACATTGTTGGTTACATGATTAGTAGAGCCACATATAAATATATGATAAATTTTTTTTTTAAATTCAATCCAACAAAAGATCTAGTACGAGGTTGAACCACGTCTATAAACTTCAACCAAGTTGATCTTATGAGAATTGATTAAAGGAAAATTTCTTTTTGATAAATTTGTCACTAAATTTATCGTTTTCGTGACTGAAAAATACGAATTTCGTGACAATTTATGGTCACGAAACTCAAATTTTCGTTTCTAAATAGTCACAAAACGAAGTAGATGTTGTCACGAAATCATGAATTTCGTAACGTTGATATATTTCATGTCAAGGTTGTCACGAAATTTACTTGGGTTTTTTTTTTTGGAAAGCGGAAAAAATGCTATAAACGAAGAACAGAGAGTTGCAGAGTGCTGAGATGGTCGAAAAAATCGAAAAAATGTTAGTTGGTGATAATGAGGAACAAGTTAAATATAATACTTGAGTTTAATATTTAAAATTTATAATTTGATTTTTCTACGGTCGATGGAAGTGGTTGTCGTATCTTTTCGGAAGTGGGAAGGATGACCGGAGCCGTTACAGATGATGAATGTGATTAATGGTATGAGCATACTTAGATGGAGAATATTTGGGAGATAACGAGTTTAATATTTACAATTTATTATTTAAATTTCTCCTGTCGACGGAGGTGGTTGTCCTACCTTTTCCGAAGGTGGGATGGATGACTGGAGTTGGTGGAGATGACGAAGGTGATTAAAGGTATGAGTACCGATATAAATGAGGAATATAGTATAGATACAATTCAAACAAGTCAGGAGAGAGTAAGTTAACAAAAAACAAATAAGGAGAGAAAGAGAGAGTAGAGAGAGTATATTAACTCAGATTATCTTTTAAGGGTATATTAGAGAATTTTTATTTCTTTTTCCTACCAGACTCCTAGTTGAGTCCTTTTTTCAAAAAAAAAATATAGTTCGAATTCAACCCGATTTTACTTTTATAGATGTCAAATTCTATTGATGTTTTGTAAACGAAATTTGCTGACTATCTATTATCCATTAAACAAACGTTGGATATAACTAAAATTACACTAATTTACTTAGCTTTGTACTAGAATTACCCTTAATTTTATATCATTCAAACAAAAACTATAAAGCATGAAGATAATTTGTGCCTTGAATTTAGTTTTAAACTAAAACATTAGTATAGTATAAACTATTTAGGCTAACATACCTAAAATGTGTTGATATGTCTTGAAGATCATAATACTAATATGATGTCATACACAATATGTTTCTTTTTTTTTATCATTGAAGCGGACTGACCAGCTCAAACTACAACGAGCTGAATCAGTTGTATGATAAGTATAAAGATCAAGGTGAGTGTCACGGTATTAAACATATTTAAGTTTCATTACAATTTCAAAATACTATTACTTCGTTCTGATGTAGAAAATCATTCTAAATTTTTTTATACAAAAAAAATGTACAGCGTTTGAGATACTGGCGTTTCCATGTAATCAATTTGGCGCTGAAGAACCCGGAAGTAATAAAGAGATCACAGACTTTGTTTGCAATCGCTTCAAGTCCGAGTTTCCCATTTTCGACAAGGTACAATTAGCGTTGTAATATCCCGGTTATTGGTAATTTATACTAATTTTTTTACAAAAAGATGATGGCTCTTTCTTTTGTTAATATTTTAGTCAACCAAATTTTGACTCGTTAATTTTAATCGACCGTTCAATTCTAATTTGTGGGTATATTTAAAAGCCTAGCCTCTAAATTAAATCGGACTTCCCATTTTCGACAAGGTACAATTAGCGTTGTAATATCCCCGTTATTGATAATTTATACCAATTTTTTTACAAAAAGATGATGGCTCTTTCTTTTGTTAATAGTTTAGTTAACCAAATTTTGACTAGTTCATTTTAATAGACCGTTCAATTCTAATTTGCGGGTACTATTTAAAAGTCTAGCCTCTAAATTAAATCGGGCTTGAATTTGATAAATGGAAGTAAACAGAGACAATGCTGATCTGCTTTACAAGTTCTTAAAAGCTGGAAATTGGGGGTTTTTCAAAGACAAAATTCAGTGGAATTTCTCCAAGTTTTTGGTTAACAAAGAAGGGAAAGTCTCTTTGCCTCGAGCTAAATCATTATTGTAAAATTCAATAATGAGTTTGTTAAAGTAATGTTTTTATTCATCAAACATTTGGTGGCATTTCTGCAGCAAAGCATCAAGAAGCTCTTAGCAGCCTAAGCGAGTGTACTGATGAAATCTCCGCAACAAGAGGAGAGCGTTAGAATTCTTTCCAGTTAGATCCTTTTTCGTTTTCAAGATTGAAATTGTGAACCTTTAATTTGTGATTTATAATGGATGTTACAGTTGTGACAACTTATACATTAATCTCATAGATTTTAATTTTTCTTTTCTTTTCTTAGGAAATAGGAACGGAGAAGCTTCTATGTTATATAATATAAAAAAGGCTGTAATATTACACTAATAAAGACTATATAAATGTCAGACTTGAAACATAAATGGAATCTGAATACTATACTTCTAAGAAACCATGTATAATAAAGTCAATGAACAGAAAGGATAGAGAAACACTCAAACAAATGGTTACAGAATCAGAAACGCTTCCATTTTAAATAATAATAAAAATAAAATAAAATAAAAAAACTCCCAAATGAATGTACCTTAACTCTTACGCTACAAATGAGAGACTCTCTCTAACTTCAGACCTCAGAAAAATTAAAACCATAAAAAACTCCTTCAACAAGTTCAAACTTAAAAAAAATAAAAACTACTTAAAACCCTTGGAAGAAACTGCCTTTGTTACACAGAGAGAGAGACATAGAGAGAGAAAGAGAGATATGTTAGCACATAAACCCGATTTGAGTTGTCATTTACAACAACACATATGTACAAAAATTGCAATGTGTCTGTTGAGTTTTTTATGATATCATCCGCGAGTCAAGTCGATGCCGGTGTGAGGGCCTCTGAGCTCGACCGGCCTCGAGCCCGGCCACAATCCGCTGCTCGAGGGGCTGAATCCGTGCCCCCCCGTCTGAGCAGGAGCGCTCGTCGGAGTCACTAGGCCAAGCTTATCCTCGCTCTGCTCTGCCTCGGGGCTTCCCTCGCTCTTCGCGCCCGCGATCTGCTTGTTCTTTGCCACCAGCTTCACGTTTCCGTGTACGAAACTACAAACTACTACCTATTGAAAAACCCAAATAAAAAAAATGAATAAAGGTTTCAGCTTTTGTCGATTAATCACGAGAGGATATCAAAATCCACAGAGTCGAAGGAGCAGCGTTCTAAACTAATTGGATTAGCGAACTAGACAAGCAAACTCAATTTTTTCTGATGCTTATTCATTCCAAAAGGTAACAGATTTCTGATTTTTTTAATTGAGATTCTGAACCCTTATTCCAAACAAAATTGTAAACACTACGAAACACAAAGTTGAAAAATGATCCTGTTTGAAAATACTGTAACATCAAGGAACATAATTGTTTAAGCTTCGAAAAGCCAGAACTTACAGGATTAATTACGTTGTAATAAGTTTCAAAAACTTGGTACGCCGTGTATTGTTTTCAAATTGCTAATTGGTCTTGAGAATGAACCCTATTATGACACTTAACATCGTATCAAACCCCCCTTAAAGCTCAACCGATATACCATGATCATGCCCAAAGTACCATTTGACCCCATATCATACACTTTAAACAAGGCATATGAGGTAATTGATTACGCAATCGAAAAGGGGTACCTGGACGAGGCTGGCTGCAATGAGCACAGCCACGCCGCCACCAACAACGTGGCCGTCGGGGCTGGCAAGGGAAGCGCTTATTCCTCCGGTTCGATTACGCGGACCACCATCCTCCGACACCAAGTACGAACCCGACAAGCATAGTATTTGAAAGCGACCCTGTACAAATGTCGAGATGTGATTAGTTGCAACAAGAGAATGTGTATTGTTATGTCGTGAATGCAAAGGTAAACTACATTTCTAGAACTGAAGAAGAAGAAGAAGAAGAAGAAGAAGAAGAAGAAGAAGAAGAAGAAGAAGAAGAAGGAGAAGGAGAAGGAGGAGGAGGAGGAGGAGAAGGAGAAGAAGGAGGAGGAGGAGGAGGAGGAGGAGAAAGAAGAAGCAGCAGAAGGAGGAGAAAGAAGAAGCAGCAGAAGGAGGAGGAGGAGGAGGAAGAAGAAGGAGAAGAAGAAGAAGAAGAAGAAGAAGAAGAAGAAGAAGAAGAAGAAGAAGAAGAAGAAGAAGAGGAGGAGGAGGAGGAGGAGGAGGGAGGAGGAGGAGGAGGAGGAGGGAGGAGGAGAGAAGAAGGAGAAGGAGAAGGAGGGAGGAGGAGAAGGAGAAGAAGGGAATATTTTTGCTAGTATTGAAAGATGAAAGCGTTTGAGGCAAGTTGAAAAAGGTACATTTATATTGTACTTGTTGCTGTGATTAAGCCTTAAAGTAATGGACCATCAATTAAGAATTAAGTTTTCGAGTTGTTCATTGATTAACAATCAAATCCCGAAGTCATGAAAGACCATAAATCTACTTTAACACTTGATAAACCAATTAGGAATCAGTTTTAAAGCAGGCTATCACAAACATTGGTGATTTTAATGAACATGAGGGATAGAGAGAGAGAGAGAGAGAGAGAGAGAGAGAGAGAGAGAGAGAGACCTCGTAAGTGACACTAACACCGGTGGAAGCGGGCTGGCGAAGTGACACCGAGGAGACCAAACCACTGCCCGACAAAATGCATAGTGCTCTCGGCCTTTGTTGTGCAAAGGATAGTAGTTTTGCAACTATGTCCTGCCATGATATTATAACAATAATAACAAGTAAAATGAGAAAAGTCACGATAAGAACCGAGTATTCTGTCACTAACAATTGACCTAACTAAGAACTGGATTCTAGTTACGGTTACACCCTAGTTCCCAATGGCTCATTTCAGGTTCCAAACGTTGCTTCATAATGAAAAGATTAAAACTTTCACTTTCGCTTCTTCAGATCATTATTGTGTTTTACTAATTAGTTCGTTACCTCTCCGATCCCGATGTTTATGACATGTGGCGCAAAAGCAATTCCAGCCGAATTGTTCATCCAGTCACCTGCACAATACAGCAACAAAAATGCATTTACTCACTCCTCACAATCAAACGTGCAATGACGATTTGAAGATATTATCAATCTCTCTCTCTCCTCTCAGTCTCTCAAGTCTCACCGAGCTGAGCCAATTGCTGTTTCCGACCAGTCCCAGGAGGCCGGCCTCTGCTCCTCTTCGGCGATGAAGACCCAGGCGATCCAACTCCAACGAGGCTCTGCGACGACGAAGACATCGAAGAGAGCCTCAGCGAAACTGGGCCCGGCCCATCAGGCCCATACTTCCTGGGCCGGCCCCGTTTCTTCTTCACGACGGGCTCGCTCGAAGCCATTCCCATCCTCGGCCCATGAGGAAAACCCCCCGCCACAGCTCGCTGCTGTTGCTGAGTCGCCGAGGACTCCACCGGGAAAGTGGGGCCCACAGACCCAGCCCTGTGCGGCTGTTGTTGCTGTTGCTGTTGCTGCGAGTTAGGGATTCCGGGGTTGGACAAGGGTCTGAACCCAGATGGGTTGTGAAGCCCAGTGGGCTGAGAAGACCCGGAATGTCCTCCTCTATGAATGTAATATGAAGCTGACCCACCAGACAATGCCATGGCTTCTCTTCCATCCATGCATTTAGTGATGAATTGGTTCGCTAGACACTGAATTTGGGGGTTATAAAGTTTCAGTCTTTTTGAGCTGGAAAGTGAAACTACAAGGCTTCAAGTTCCAGTCTTTTTGTGTTCCCTAATGCTATTATTGGTTTGAGAGAAGGAAAGACGCAAACTTTTTTTATGGAAGAGACAACAAATGAAAATCTGATCACTTTCAAGTTTAACCCTAACTGACGGGCTTACTGAACGGGCTTTTCTTCCTCCACCTAGAAAAAACCCATTAAAAAAACATACACACTGAGAATATTACTGAAAACGAAAATTAAATTTCAAATCTCGGACTTATTTCACAGCCCAAAGAGAAGAAAAAAAATTGTGAGGGAGAGTAATTTAGAAGCTCACTGAAGAAACGAAAGGAAGTGCGTATGTATCACCAGGGAGGTCTTGAACAACCGGCTTAGAGACGCTATAACAAAACCCTAGATTTCAAATCTAGGGTTTTGACAGAGAAGAAATTGCAGTGAGGTGGGAAAAGAGGGAGAGAATGAAAGACAAGGAAGAGAGAGAAAAGAGAGAGAAGGGTTGGGAAAATTGAATTGAAAATTTGAGATTTTGAATTAAAGTTGGTGTCTTTGTGTGCATATGTGTGACTGTGTGAACTGTGAACTACTACTACTAACAAGACAAGACCTCATTTTTTTAAATATAATTTGTTATGAATTTTTGGGTTTGCTTTATTTCCTCTTCTGATGCATTTATGGCTTGCATATATTATTATATAATATCGGTCCAAGTATCTGCCTATCACAAAGTGAAGCCTAATTGGTATTGGAGGGACAGGCTATATGGCCTACCAAATTACCAACTTTCATGTCCTCATCATTTTTTCTAATTTCTTAAAGAGTAGCGAGTGAGTGAGTACTACTTTTATTAGCGAGTGGAGTTAATAAATTTTTTGGTTACAATTCTGCTGGATTTGAGCTTTGCTATATTGCCATTTTAATGTATATGAGAGTTTGGAAAGGGGGTAAGAAAAAAATAAAAGAGAAAAAGAAAAGAGTTTTAACCTCTTTCCTTTTTAAGTTGAAAGGGATGTAGAGTTTTTTGGGGGTCCTCTATTATATAGTCATGGAAAGAAAGAAACAGACAAACCTGATAATAAAGTAATAATATGATTTGTATGAGTGAATTATATTATATGGGTGTATGTTTGTATATTTCTTGTCATATTTTGTTTTCAAAAATGGGGATCGATGTTGCTTTGCTTTTGGTTTGAAAAATACATGTGACGGTTACATGGAAGTTTTGCTTTGTGAAGAAAATGACATGTGATATTTCACTCTTTTGTGCTACTATAAACGGTTTTCGTTTCATTTGTTTTATGAGAAAGCGCGGTGGGTGTCGCGAGACATCATAAAAATCATCACGTTGGAAGAAAACTGTGATTACAAAGATAAGAATAAAAATAAATCAACGGAAATAAAGCAGAAACACAAAAGACTCAATCAACAAGAGCCCTAAGTGGCCGTGCGGGACCTCAACTCACGAGCATCGGCTCTAATGGTTTCCTCCGAACAAGGCAGGACTAAAACCAACCAGGTCGAAGATAAGTGATGGTTAAATCTTGCGCCGCAACATTACAAAGACGATAGATATGTCTAATACTAAATTTCTCAAGCACCCTCACCTCTCCGAAAATGCGGTGCAAGATCGTCTCAAGCTCTGTCGCAGGTGTCGCGCCCTCGTCGATCATCCTCACTACCCCCAAAGAAGTCAGATTGGATCACCGCTCTCCTGCCGCCGACACTGCGAACTAGCTCTATGCCACAGAGGACAACGTACGCTTCCGCAAGCTGGTGGACGAACCCCCTAACCAGGAAAAACGTACGGGAAGTGATCACCTTTCTGGTGTGGTCTCGAACAATACAAATGACACCGAAGCCTCCACGGTCGCGACCTAGAGCCGCGTCAACATTAATCGAGCGGGTCCCGTCCCTTGGGGGGTCCATCTGGGGGTCGTAGTCACCCTCAAGCTCGTCTGAGTATCTCCAATCATAGCCGCTCTGTACTCCTCGAGCAAGCTCATCGTCCACTGGACTAGATGAAATTGGCTCCAAGCAGATCTCTCGGTGAGTACATTGTTCATGTGGTTCCAAAGTTTCCAGATAATAGTAACGAAAAACTCATAAAAACGAACCTCAAGGACATCTGTCGCTCTGAGAATAGCGTCGAAAGCGTCGCCGTCTCTGAAGAACGGAAGGATGTGGTCGAAGTCTGCCTTCTTCCAAACTCTCCTGCTCCACATGCAACCCCACATCGCGTGAAAAATTGTTTCTCTCGCCTCCCGACAAACAAGTTAATTGTTGTCGGAGGTGATCCTCTTCTTGGCTAAGACTGCTCTGGCCGAGACCAAGACAGACTCGCCAACAGAAGAGTTTCACCTTGAAAGGAACTCTTAGCTGCCAGAACTTCGACCACCACCTCTCCATCACAGTCGGGTCAGAGGAGCAGGCGGTCAGAGTACTGGCTCTCTACCGCAACGCGGTATCCGTCCTCAGTAAAGTGTCAGCGACGCACATCTGGGATACTCTCGCCGCCACTCGGGATGCTCAGGATCGCCACAACGTCCTCATCCCCAAACATCGCAAAAACAAGATCGACGTCCCGATTACCGTTGAGTCTCATAAGTTCAGCAACACGCATGTTTGGGGGAATCGAAGGGGGATCAATACAAGTGGCTGGTCCTAGGGACCTAATTGTCACCCATGACCAACACAGACTCTCTGTCCCCGATCCGCCATCTCGAACCAGACTAAATAATCGTTCGATCCCAAATAAGACTGCGCTAAATGAAAGAGCTATACGAGTCAGGACGAGCCGTCATAATGTCCCTATCGGAAAAATAATTCCGTCTGTAGACCCGTCTTAATTATAAGAAGAAATGTTGTTATGTGTGTAATTCGAGTAGTGTAGTATTTAAAAAAAAATAGTGCAGTATTAAATGTGAGAGATAACTTTAAAACAAATAGGAGATAACTCTTAAAAAACTGGGAGATAATTCAAATTGTATTTGGTGAAAATGAGAATTAGATGATTAATAGGAATTCTGAGCTCAAAGCAAACATATTTTTATATTGGTCAATGCTTCCTTACAACGGTCAAACGTGTTTTCTGTTTTATTATTTCAATTCAGTCTGAAGATTGAGATATAATAAATGCATGAAAAATGCTCAGTCAGACAGAATAACAACACAAGCATTATTTCCTTTGGGTCCTACACTTGCACTTTTCTTCACACATGATTGTTTTTTCATCCAAAATGTTAAAATTGATGATAAAAAAAGTCCAAAAATGCTACACTTTTAGCTAATTATTTTCTGTGACCAAGATGAAAATGAAGTAAAAATACTGGTATAATATTGTTTGGAATCTCACGTGGAAAATAAAACACAAATCAACAATTTTGTGTTAATTAATTTTTTTGATGTAATAAATATAACCCCTAGAGAAGTGTTCGGGGCATGAAGTGCCGTTTAATGTAAAAAATAAACAGAACAGAATAACTAGTTTGTCATTCCATACTTTTAAATTAATTGGAAATGTGTTGCAAGGGAATAACAAAGAGAACCCCAAATCTTGAAAGAAAATATGGAATTCCCAGCCGCAATTCGAGATCATATAATTCATATGACTTCATTCATTCATTTATTCGGTGCTCATTAAATATTATATTAATTTTTATTGTAAAATGTTGTTGTCGGTACTTGAAGCAAAGATGTGACCACCTGCTTTGTCTTTACTCTTTGCAGTGACTTTCACATGGGCCTAAAAGATGCCCCAATCTAACACCCTTTTAATTTGGGCTATACTCACTTACCTAAACATAATCAACTCACTCATTAGCCTTGCTTTTTCCACACTTTGACACATAGGACAAACTACAATCAATAACCAAACAAATTTTGAAAGAGAAAAATAATTGATTTTTTTTTTTGTAGATAATACACTAAGTACTAGATAATACACTAGTACTTAATAGTCCTAGGCTTAGCGTAGCTATTAGAATTCCTCTTTTTTGCGCATTTTTAGGGTGCGAAGATGCCTTTTTTTCATTTTGCAAATACATTTGCCTAAATTTTGTGGACGGCCACGGCGTTGGAAATTATTTAATAAATTAACTAACAATATTATATAACATATCTATATATATATATATATAGCGGAATATATAATATATAATCTGTACTAAAACTCATTTTAATAAGCTAAGAACATTAAAAATCATAAGCATGTCAATAAACTATTTATTCTAAACATGTTAACAAATTCAACAAAACGATCTAACAACTTATAAACTCATTCATAAATTATTATCACAAATCCAATACGTTTAGAACACTTACATGTGAGGTTGTAAACAATCTCGTGCGTTGCTAGCTAACGTCGGAGCGCCTCGTCAATTTTCTGAAAAATGACCCGCCGGACCGGAAGCTGAGGCTCGCCGGATTGGATGATGTCCGGCCGGCCAGAAGTGAGCTTGCGATGTTGTGGCTTCCTACGGTGGAAGTTGGCTACGAAACTTTGCAGGAGCGTGGAAGAGACCTAGAGGAAGGTCCATGTGAAGTGGCTCGTGCTGGAACGTCCTAGGTCTCACGTGCTGGCACAGACACGTCTGAGGCCCGGCTGGTCAGGCAATCCGGCGAGTGTTGTCCGGCCGGCCAGAAGGCTGAAATGCGCTTCGTCGCGTTTTGCTCGATTTCTTCGTGTTTCGAGTGAAAACATGCGTGTACAAAGTCACTCAAACACCAGTAGAAGAGTCAATGATAATTCCCTCGGGGAGGAGATTGAGAGGGTGGGCTTTTCGATTGAACAACGATGGACTCTCGGAATCACTCAAGAACGTTCGGGAGATCAAGAAAATATTTCTTGATATCTCTCTCTCTAAAAATCTCGGCCAAGACTCAGGAGAAAGGGAGAGAGAAGTTGGCCGAGTGTTTTCTTAGGGTTTGGTTTAATTAGGGTTTTTGAAAAACCCTTTAAGTAGAGAGAGAGAGAGCGAGCTTTTTCTTAGGTCAAACCCAATAGTCAAATTTAAGCACGTTTTTCTTTAAATTGGTTTCAAAAATTAATCTCTGACCTAATTCAATTAATTATGGCCGAGTATTATCCTATATATTTCGAAAATATTTATTTGATTTATCTCCATAATAATATTTAATTATTTTAAAATATCTCATTTATTAAATGACAAGTCATTTATTTTCATACTCTTCAAAGTAGTCTTCAAAGTAGTACGAAACGACAAAGTATTTATTTTCATCTTTTATTTATTTGAATAATTTAAATATGTTAATATCCATATAATAACATAATTTGATTCATTAAATAATGTAACAATAAATAACCAATTATTTATTCAATTACTTAGAAAAATATTTTCTTAATGTAAATCACAATTTACTTAAATGAGAAAATCAAATCGTCTTTGTTCAACAAATCTCGTCCGAGGGTCTATCATTGAGACCTAATGGACCCACATGAACGAAGCTTTAGAATAAAAATCGGACTCAAAAGTTCACAAACCTTTTTCTTTTTTTAGTTCTTAATATTAGTCGATTCCACTAAAGGAATGATATTGAAACTCTTTAAGTTCATATGCGTATATATTTTCCGTTTGATGTGACAAAACAATCCTTCACACGATCCACTGAGTACTTTACGATATTACCTTCATGTGTATCAGTAACTTAGAGAAATGTAAAATTACAGTTTTACCTGTGAGTTATTACTTCACTAACTCATTTGTTATTTGTGAGAAAAACATTGAGATGTCTTTACGTGTAACATATTTTAATCAAAAACTCTTCTTATTCGATGAATACCCGGCCGGGTTTATTCATGCACACTCTCATAACAAAGCATAGTGTGATACTACTGCATTTGCATTGCTTCAACATGAATTCCATATATGTGAATCACATAACCCAATATAAAAACGTTATGACACCAACCGTCGGGTCAGATGCATCTATAACATAGTCATTGCCTATTGACAAATCAAATGTCATAATGTGTCACATTGATTATGCATCCACTCCAGGATTTAGATAATTACCATAATACCCATCGTATGTGATCTTGAATCTTCGAGTGACTGAACGGTTTTATCTCGAGCTTCTAAGTATCACATGTCTTGTTCAATATCTTTCATAAGATATCATGAATGAAATATAAAGTCACAACTTTCTATATCACAACATAAGATATCATTTTCATTCAAACAATCATTACTTAGATTCGATTACTCTATCGATCGTAAGATTGGAAACAAATGTTTAAACTAGTCACAAGGGGCTATCTTGTCAAGTAAGTACTTAGCACCCCTTTCATTGATGACTGTTTAAGAGCGTCACATTCATACATAAACACAAACGTAAGATTGCATAATACTCCACCAGACCCCTTTGCAGCTTCACAAGCTGCCACATACTCGGCTTCCATGGTCGAGTAAGCAACGCAAGATTGCATAATACTCCACTAGACCACGGACCCACCATTCAATGTGAACACAGACCCTGATGTGGACTTCGTAGAATGCTTAACCGATTGAAAATCGAAGTCGGTATATCCCATCAAATTCAGGTCATAACCTGATTATGCAAGTATATAGTTTCTTGTTCTCCGGAGATACTTGAGAATATGCAAGAAAACAACCTAGTGCTCGGGTCCAGGTTTTGACTAAAACTTACTCACCACGCCCACTACGTAGCAAATATCTAGCCTTGTGCAACGTATAGCATACATAAGTCTTCCTACGGCTGAAGCGTATGGAATAGGTCTCATGTCCTCAACTTCTTGAGGAGTCTTGGGAGACGGCTCACTTGAGAGATGCACTCCATGTCTGAAAGGTAGCTATCCTTTCTTGCAGTCTTGTATACTGAAGCAAATCTAATCTAATCATTATAAGATGCTTGGGAAAGCATTAACTTCCGGTTCTTCCGATATGAATCCCCAGAATGTAAGCTGCTTCTCCTAGATCCTTCATCTCAAATTGCTTTGACAGTTAGATTTTAACCTCTGATAACTTTCCTACATCATTCCCAATGAGTAGTATGTAATCTACATAAAGGACTAAGAAGACCACTATGCCACCGTTTATCATCTTATAAACGCATGACTTATCTACTGAATGATCAAAGCCGTAGCCATTCACAGTCTCGTCGAATCTAACATTCCACGATCTAGATGCTTGCTTCAATCCATAAAAGGACTTTAGCAACGCACAAACCTTGTCCAGTTGGCCTTTCTCTATGAACTCGTCTAGTTGAGCCATATAAATGCGCTCGTCAAGATTTCCATTCAAAAATGGAGTATTGACTTCCATCAGCCATATTTCATAATCCAGGGCGGCATCAATGGATAAAAGAGTACGGATGGAGTTCAGCATCGTGACTGGCTAGAAGGTATCTTCATAGTCGATACATTCCTTCTGTGTGAACCCTTTCGCCACTAGTCGTGCCTTAAATGTCTCAACATTTTCATCCGGTCCTCTCTTCTTCTTGTAGATCTATTTAAACCCAACAGGTTTGATGCCTTCTACAAAATCTACAAGCTTCCAAACCTCGTTGGCATAGGTTTGACATAGGCTTGATGCCTTCCAAAATCTACATCGAATGCATTTTAACACTCATGGCTTCTTGCCATAAGTTTGCTTTGGAACTCTACATCGCCTGGGAAAACAATATTAGATTATCTTCCTCCTTGTATGCGCCAGCAGTGAAAGTCTCCCCGACACCCATGTATCGATCGGATTGTCGTATATTCCTATTACAGCGACGAATCACATGAGACTCTGGTTCCGAACGTGGTTCTTCCACTGTTGGTGTAGGACTCGTCCTATTTTGTGTAGTACCAACTAATTCACCCAACAGCTCCTTCAGCACAAGTCTGCTTCTCGGTACAGAATTCTTTATATAGTTTGCTTCAAGAAACATAGTGTTCTTGCTAACGAATGTTTTCTTATCAGCATGACTATAGAAGATGTACCCTTTTCGTTTTGTTACAATATCCCATGAAAAGGCATAATTCCAAACGACTAGCCAAGTTGCTAGTTTTTTGTCTTAGCACATGTGCTGGACAACCCCATATACGGATGTGGTGAAAAACATATTTTCTACCACTCCATCTCGCATAGGGAGTGCCAGGAACCGTCTTTGACAGAACCTTGTTTAGAATGTAAGCTTTCATTTCTAGGGCATATCCCCAGAACGAACGGGAAGTGATGAGTAACTCATCATCGATCTCACCATATCTAGCAAAGTTTGATTTCTTCTCTCCGACACACCGTTTTGCTGTAGAGTGTCAGGTGCTGTAAGCTGAGAATGAATGTCTTCTTCTCTAATAAGGTCTTCAAACTCTCTAGACAAGTACTCTCCCCCTTGATCTGATCGAAGGGTTTTGATATGTTTCTCCATCTGCTTCTCAACTAAATCCTTATACGCTTTGAGCATTTCAAAGGTATCCGACTTATGTCGCATAAGGTAGACATGACCAAACCTCGAGTAGTCATTAGTGAAGGTTACAAAGTATTCGTAACCTCCTCTTGCCTGGATGTTGATTGGACCACATACATCACTATGTATAAGTTCTAACACATGCGTGGCTCTTAGACCCTTCAAAGAGAAAGGTCTCTTGGTCATTTTGCCCTCGAGACAAGATTCACACGTGGGAAGAGATCTCACGGTTAGAGACTTCAAAGGACCATCCTTTATTAACCTCTTAATCCTATCTACGCCAATATGTCCAAGACGTAAGTGTCATAGATATGTGTCGTCAGTTTCATTACTATGAAAAGTCTTACACTTCCCGAGTGAATCTCTATTCACTTCGGTATCCATGATTGTCGGCTCATTTGGATATAGATAATATATCGATTCCACACGATGAGCTTCAGAAATGAACGAATCATAAAGTAAAATTTCAATACCATTATTGATTTTAAACTTGAAGATCTGCTCTTCTAAATGACCAAAAGAAAACAAGGTTCTTACTTAAATCCAGAACGTAATAAAAATTATTCAATAATAAAGTTTTGTTCCCAAATTTTAGCTTCAAGGTCGCGACTGATCTTGCTCCGACATTCGTTCCATTTCCCCAGTTGAACGTGAATTCTCTGCTATCTAAGCGTCTGGTTTGCCTAAAACCATTCCAAGTTACACACAATAGGGTTAGAAGCCCTGCAATCTAATATCAAGGGCGATTATTTATTTTTGTGATGTAACACGCTTAAATAACGAGATTCATTCAGTTGGCGTTTTTGGGACTTTTCATCAATGTGTTAGAACCCGAAGTCGAAGCCCTAAGTTTAGCAAAGTTGACTTTAGTATACTTATTCTTGTTCTTAGGGAGAAGTCCTTCGGTAGTCTGCAACTCCTTCATGAGTTCAGTTACAACATAAGTAAGTTTTTCCATGGAGTAGTTCAGACAGAAGCTATCAAAAGATTTTGTTAGAGTCTCCAAGACCATGTCAATCTTGGTCTCTCCTTCAATCTTTGAACCGAGAATCTCCATATCACTCAGGTGACCCATGATCAGCAGCATGTGTTCCGGAACTGAAGATCCTGGCTTCATAATGCAGTTCATGAAACTGCGGATAACTTGCTTCCTCGCATGACGCCCATGACCTCCAAATATGCCTTGGCAATGTCCCGACGAGATTGTTGCAACACATTGCTGATAGATGCAAATATATGTAGCATCTAGCAAGCTCATCGGACATCATCCACGCATCATAGGCGTCCCTGTCCTCTTTACTCTTGTCATACTTGGAGGACATGAGGTCGTGAGAACATACTTGTGCTTTTCCACCGTCAGCACGATGTCAAGGTTACATTTCTAGTCAACGTAATTCTCACCCTCGAGTTTATTTGAACTTAAAATCCTTTGAAGTGAGTTAAAAGACATGTTACTGAAAACATAAATAAAATAAATAAATTTAGTATGTTCTACAATTTCGAATTATATGCATAAACAATCCTAATATGGTGAGGAAAGCGTAAAATAATTCATGGTATTATCAACAACAATGGTAAAGTAATTTTTCTATGGAGAAATCGTAATTAGCCGCCTTTTATAGTCGTGACACATCACTATATTGTTCAAATCATCCAAGAAATCACAACTTCTAGTTCTTACTAATTACCATAAACGTTTGTTCACTTATTTTTAATGTAGGGCCTCTATGTGAGGATTAATTTATAACATAAGTCTAAGTGTTTAACCAACATGTGGGCCTTTAATCAAGCCACTTTGATAACGGTTCACCTATGTGGAGACCACGCTTCATTGTTTTTCTTTAAAGCTTAGTTTGTAACAGTTTAATTAACAAATTGCTTCCGAAGTACTCCCATTAAAGGGAAGGCCACTATGTGTGACTCTTAGTTCATCACACATTAAGTTAATTAATCTCATGTCGGGAACCGCGGGTTTCTTTTGTTTGAATTTAGTTAACAATTAACCTAATTAATTAGGATACATATCTATATATGGCGGAAATTCATAATTCAATTTAACATATTAAAAACGTTTTTTAACATATTCATAACCATGTCATTAAATCTAAACTAGCATGTCAACAAAATTTATGAACATATCAATAAATTCATTTAAGCATGCAAACGAACAATCTAAATAAATATAATCATTCTACAATACTATATCATTCAGATCCAATTCGTTTAAGAGACACTGACATAGGGTTTGGATCTGCGAGAGCAAGTCTCGGTGTACGTCCAAGTGATCGGCCGATCCTCTACACCACGCGCGTCAAGGAGATCCTCAAATCCGTTGTGCCTTCGTTCCTCCAAAAGTGGCCGGCCCTGGGGAGAGAAAAATCACTCAAACAACCACAAGTTGAGTCAATGATAATACTCAAGGGATTTTAGGAGACAAAGAGGGTGGGCTCTTTCGTGGGAACAAGGGAAAAAAGGAGAAACTCAAAGAAAAGGAAGGGCTGCCGGGAAACAGTTTTCCTCTCTCTCTTTCTCTCTTAATTTCGGCCAAAACCTCTCAAGCACAAGGGGGAAGAGTTTTGGCTGAGTGTTGGTCGAAATTAGGCTAGGGTTACCAAAGAGAAAGCCTCCTTTTATATCAGAGAGAATGAGCTTAAGTTAGGTCAAAATCCAGTTAAGACCCATTAGTCAAACTTAAGCCCAAAACTCCTTTTAATGAGTTTAAACAATTTTTCCAGCCCATAAAACACCT
This sequence comes from Urtica urens, assembly GCA_958296335.1. Lineage (NCBI taxonomy): Eukaryota > Viridiplantae > Streptophyta > Magnoliopsida > Rosales > Urticaceae > Urtica > Urtica urens. Next base: position 30,408,583 of record OY282520.1, read on the forward strand.
ATTATGGCCGGCCATATTGTCCTAATTATCTCCCAAATTTATTTGATTTATTTCTAAAATGATATTTAATTATTTTAGAACATCTCATTTATTTAATGACAAGTCATTAAGTATTTTCATACTAATCAATGTAGTACGAAACGAGAAAATATTTATTTTCATCTTTTATTTATTTGAATCATCAAATTATATTATTATCAATATAATAACATAATATGATTCATGAAATAAATGTAATAATAAATAACCAGTTGTTTATTTAATTACTAAGAAAATAATTTTCTTAGCGTAAATCACAATTTACGTTGAATGAGAAAATCAATCATTTCTTGTTCACCAAAATCTCGTCCGAGAGTCTATCATTGAGAACTTATGGACCCACATGAACGAAGCTTTAGAATAAAGTTCGGACACAAAAGTTCACAAACTTTTTCCGGCTTTTAATTCTTAATATTTGTCGATTCCACTAAAGGACCAATATTGAACATCTCTAAGTTCATATGCGTTTATATTTCCGTTTGATGTGACAAAACTATTCTTCACACGGTCCACGGTGTATTTTACGATATTACCCTTTGTGTGTATCATTAACTCAGAGGAATGTAAAATTACAGTTTTACCCCTGAGTTATTATTTCACCAAGTCCTCTGTTATTTGTGAACGAGAAAAACATAAAGTGAAATGTCTCAACATGTCACATGTTTTATTTCAAAGAATTCTTTATTCGATGAATACCAGGCCTGGTTTATTCGCTCACACTCTCATAACAGAGCATGGTGTGATACTAATGCCTTAGCATTGTTTCAACACAAATTCCATATCTGTGAATCACATGTTTCAACGAAACAGTATTATGACACCAACCGTCGGGTCAATGAAACTTCATTTAGCCATTGCCCATTGACAAATCAAATGTGATAAAGTGTTACAAGAATACATGTACTCACTTCAGGATTTAGGTAATTACTAAAATACCCCTCGTATGTGAGTTTGATGTTTCGAGTGATTAAACGGTTTTATGTCGAACTTCAAAACTTCACTGGTCTTGTTCAATATCTTTATTAAGATATCAAGAATGAATTACAGAGTCACAACTCTCCATATCACAAGATAAGATATCGTTTAATTCATTCTAACAATCATTACTAGGAATCGATTGCCCAATCGATCTTTAGATTGCGAACTATTATTTAAACTAGTCATAAGAAGGTATCTTGTCAAATCTGTACTTAGCACTTCTTTCGTTGATGACAGTTTCAGAGCGTAGGCATAAATGCGTAAACACAATCTTAAATAAGAATGGATATTCAATCTTTATTAAATTTCAAAGCAAAACAAATACAAAAGTATTTAATATCAAAAATCTCCTTTGTGGGCATAAATGCCAACATCTTCAACGATAAACAACCCTCCCACTTAGTTTTTGCTTAAATCATATTTTTTTTAAACAGTTCACATTTTATAAATCTTTCATAAACTATAAACTATATGAACAATTTATTTTAATATGATGTTGGCGTTCTATACTATATGACATGTGAGGTGATTATTCTTATGAAACTAAATAAAATAGAAACATAAAATATTTAACTCACCTAATGGTCCATCCATTTCTTATTACAACCCATAAGAAAAACTTAAATAAAAATAAACTATTTATGTTATAAGTTTGGTCGGCCAAGGAGCCTTGTGACGCATCATCGAATGTCTCGGGTCAGCCCCCACACGTTCTCCAACGTGTGGCCAAGCCTGAGGTGCTGCCCTCCTTGTCGTCTAGTAGTCGAATTACAATTAAATAAAATGACAATTTAAATTGTCCTCGCAAATTGAGGCTGACAAATTTAAATAAATTAAATTTAAACTCGGGACGATAACCGGAAAATTACTAGGGCCATAACAATGGGGATCCATTCATAATTACACACAAAAGCAGTCATAATGAGAAATCAAATCATACAAAAAATGCAAACACCAAACTAGTCAACAAATTCAAAACTAGTCCAAAAATCCTAATTTCTAATGCCTCGATACCATTTGTTGGAAATTAGTTAACGTTTAACCAATAATATTATATAACATATCTCAATATGCCAGAATTATATAATATGATCTAATATCTTAAAACACATTTTAAAGATATTCAATTAACCTAGGCATTAAAAATTAATAGCATGTCAATAAATTCTATTCTAAACTTGTTGTCAACAAATTGAACAAACGATCTAACAACGTATAAACAATTTATAAATTTCAATCACATATCCAATTCGTTTAGGAGACTTACATGTGAGGTTGTAAACCACCTCGTGCGTTGCTTGCTTACGCCCGAATGCCACACCAAAGTCTCGCCTGAATTCATCCTAGTCCATGCTTTGTCGTGCCTATGTGTACACATGTCCTTCAAGTGAAGATCCTTGGACCCGCGCCTAAAAGTCGCTTGAAAAACAACATGCTTTCACGCCTAGAATTCATCTGATTGACCTGCAAGCATATGCGCCTCACATCCCGTCGGATTGCAAGCAGCCGCGCCTAAGAACCCGCCGGAGTGGGTTTTATGCCGCGCCTAAGACTTCGCCAGAAGGGCAGCTTGTGCCCCTTCCCTCTTGCTGGATAGAAGGGGATTCTTTGAGCCTACCTTTAGCCTCAAGCCCTCGTCGTAATGAACCTGGAAGATCCCCGGAGTGGGGCTACTTGGGGCTCGCCGGTTTGCCACACGCGCGCCACGAACCCTTCGCCGGAATGCCTCGCATGCACCTTCGTCTCTCCTTGAGTTTTAACCGGCCCTGTAAAATAATAATTTAACTCAAACACCACATGAAGAGTCAGAGATAATTCTCTCGGAGTTTTAGAGATTAAGACGGTGGGCTCTAGGATTGAACAACGGGAGAAGAGGAATCAATCAAGAATCAAGAAACGATTTCTTGATCTCTTTTTCTCTCTCAATCTCTCGGCCAAGCACACAAGGGTGGAGAATGAAGGCTGGTCAAAATTATGAGCTGGGTCAAGTTAGGGTTGTTGGCAAAGATGCCCACAAGAAGATTGTTTATTTACATATTGATGTAATATATAAATCTTTATAAACTCCTTACTGTAATTTGCTGATTAAATTAATAAAATTTGAAACCTTCATTCATTACCTTGTAGTTTGATTGAATATTTATGATATTCAATAGTCTTATAGTCCTTAATCAAACCTAACAATCTATGAAGAGACAAATGTAGATTTACGTGAACAAACTCTTCATGGTTTGATTAAAACAATATATCCACAATCTACAGATCAACAGACTATTGATCTCAGTATAATTGTTGGAAGAATCTATTATGTCTGGTTACGAGGCATAGAGAGTTAGGAACTTTATAGTTATTCCAGTGTATCTTTCGAAGATACTGAATTGACCAGTGCACCTCTAGAGACAATGGAAGAACAAACCATTTAACCTCTTCTGTCTCAAGGTCACTATATATGAATTGTATCATGCTTACCTAAATCCTTAAATGAGACATGTCATTTTATAACATTAATACTCTTATTAAAGTCAAATTCTAGATCTATTACGTGATCTAGACTAGGCCATTTGGTGAGATATTAAGTTAGGAAGATGTCATGAACCAACTTTGTGAAGTTCTCATAGATATGGGATTCATGTACAAGATTGCTGAGATGCAATATATATCACCTCATGCTTTATTACTTGGATTGTGAATAAATGAACTGCGCAATGTCCAAAATTAAGTAGCAACTTTATTTGGATGATAAAATGTGACTTGTTAGCTCCTCGTCAATACATTTATTCTAACTTATTCACAAGTACTAAAAGAGTTGAGGAAATAACAATTAGAAGGGTAAAATGGTAATTTTATAAATCCCATCTAGTTAATGATATTCATGAAGGGTAACCATAGATAACATTCAATGGATCCGCTCATTAGAATTATGTTGAATTTGAGTAGAAAATAAATTCATTTGAACCGAGACATTCTCAGTGTAAACTTCATTTAGTGGAGTCATGACATTAAGCTAATACTCGAAAGAGGTTTGTGAACTTTTGAGTCGGAGTATAGAAGCTCAAGCTTTGTTCATTTGGATCCATAAGGTCACTATTACAGGTCATTAGAGTAAGATTATTAAACTGGAAGCTAAGTCAAAATAAGTTCAAATGTTGAACTAGAATTTTTCCCGATTAATGTCTAAAGGGTGATTTTTTCCACCTTGACATAAAAAGATGTGAATTTCAAAATAAGATTTTTAATATTTTCATATGATGAAAATATAAATTAGTTTCTAAATCCAAGAAGTCGTTTGAGGGATTATGAAATTAATTGCATTATTTGTGCAATATTAATTCTACAATGGGTATTTTAAGAATTGTCTTAAAATAAATAAGGAAGCATCTAGAAGCTCCCTCCTAGGTAGAATTTTGGCCAAGCATCATAGAGAGAAGGAAATTATTTTTAAAAATTCTTTTTCCTTTAATTATAAAGATAATTACTCAGAAGGAAAAGAGGAAATTAATGTCTTTGAGAAGGAAATAAACGTGTTAAGTGAGGAAACTAATTTCTATCACTTATGTCATAGAATATAGCCGGTCATATACATAGAGGAAGAGGAGAGAAAATCAAATATTGTGTCATGAATGCATAATAGGAAACAATAATTACCCTTTCTTGATTTTCCTTCCCTTATAAATAGAGCCTCACATAGAGATGTGAAAATAACTTTCTTGCTCTTGTGCTGTCAATTTCGGCCGACCCCTCTCTCTCTCTCTCTAGAAAATACTTCTTTTATTTCGGCACCTCCTTAGACTTAGGCTTAATTAGCTCTCTAGCTCTAAAATTAAACTTTTATTGATTTCCACTTGTTAAATATGCTATATAAATACATTAAAAATAGTTTATAATTATTTTATGTTTAGCAAACTCAAAGTCAATTTTTTGACAAGTTTGAGATTTTTGTACATAGTTTAAACTAGTTTATTGAACTTCTAGTTTAAATTTGTTATTGAATGTTTTATATTATGTTGCTTGTTTTATATTGTTTTTAATTATTAAGATGTTTATATAACACACAATTGAAATCAAAAAATACAATTAAAATGTTTCAATAAATCTCTTTCCAATTACGTCTAGATCCGACGTAATTTTTTTTTTCAATTTCTGAACAAATTATTATGGCTCAGTAAAACGGGCATAACTCTTTGCTCGGAACTTGAAATTAGTGGTTCTTGAACCAAATTAAAGGTACGGAAATTAGCTATCCAATGCAATTGGTTTCAGCTCAATCGGATACCGGATGTGTCATGTATGACCTTTTAAGTCCAAGGTGCACGGTAGTCCGCGAGTCCAGGATTTTGAATCTGGATTTTGTGACTCGTAGCTTCTTCCCCTCTTCTTCATGCTTTCGTGGATTTCCGATGTTCACACACTCAACCACCATGAAGACGCCTTGAAGGAAGATGTCATGAAAATGTAGATATTAGTTTCAGGAGATTTTGAATCTCAAAAACTTCCAAGTGGAAAAGTGAGATTTATTAATCTCACACACTTTCCTTAGGAAAAATTAATTAATAAACAAAAAGATCCGAGTATGTTCCTTGTGCCTTAATGCATTAACACTGCTCTCCCCTCACAAATATCAATTTAAGGTTTCTTTTACTAGTGATCCACTCTATCTCTCTTTACACCTGGAAATGTGTTTCCAAATGTACAAGAGATGATGTGCTTTTTCCAAAAATTAAGTGGGAGGGTTGCACTTATTGTTTGCAACCCAGGATCCCCTTATTTTCCAAAAACTAAGTGGAAGGGTTGTATTTAATGTTTGTAACCCGCGATCCCCAACACTAGTGTGAAGTGCATATGTCGCCGGACTAAGAGTCACCTTCGTGACCATCTCTTAAATGAGAGTACTCATAGACGCATTGCTCCTAACATTGCTTTTATAGCTACGTTCTTAAGTGAAACGATGGGACAATGCCTCCCCTCGGCGGATTGTTTTAAAAGTAGATCTTGTTGAACTAAGTTGTTGGTTAGACACTTAGTCTCAAACTCTAGTAATCCTCCCTCGAGGCCCTGCGAAAAGTTTTGAGTGATCAAACTTTTTTATAAGGTGGCTAGTCAAACCCTGATGTATTGACATCATGAGTATGCATTAATGATGTGTCATTTACTTATGAAAGACGACTTATTGCGGCCTTCCCTCGAAGGAGTAAAATTGTCATTTTGTTCATAACACTTTTTATTATGTTCAATATTAAACTTAAAATCCTAAACAAAAAGAATAATCATAAATTGTTTCAACTTTCAGCAACATGACTCTAAACCCCCTCTCTACTATCATTTCCTCGAATAATCTTGAAGGTAATAACTACGTAGATTGGAAACGTAACCTAGACATTGTCCTAACCATGGACAAGTACAAATGGGTACTCACCACCCCATTTCCTCCTGAAACGAATGATGATTCAACTCAAGAGGACAAGGACGCCCTTGCGGCCTGGCTCATATCCGATGAGATTGCGAGATGCTATATTTTAGCATCGATGAACAATCTGTTGCAACAACAACATTGTGATATTGGGTCAGCCTATGAAATGCTCTACAATCTCTAGGAGATGTTTGGAATGAAAGGGCGTCACGCTAGGCAACAAGTGGTACGACAGTTTATGAACTGTCTTATGAGAGTAGGGACTCCCGTTAGAGAACATATGATGCTGATCATAAGTTATCTTAATGAGATAGAAATCATTGGATGTGAGATTGATGGAGAAATCAAGATAGATATGATCTTGGAAACTCTCCCTGAATCTTTTGATACTTTCAAGCTGAATTACTCCATGAATAAGCTAGGGTACACTGTTACCGAGCTAATGAAGGAGCTTCATACTGCTGAGGGACTCTTAAAGAAAAAGAGGACTTTTGGAGAATCTCATCCTACTGAGCACAGAGTCTCCACCTCTGGATCTAAGAAGAGATCTCATAGAGCCAACAAGAAAAACCCTAGCAAGGTTTAGAAGAAGAAGATGCCTCGGACAACAAAGGTGGACAAGTCTAAGGACATCTGTCACCATTGCAATGAGCCCATACACTGGCGTAGGAACTCTCCTACCTACCTCAAGGCTAAAGGGAAAGGTATTGTACTTATTGTTGGAAATTACTTAATGATTTAAGTAAATTATTATTAAACATAACAAATTACGTGCATAATTAATAATAAAAACGATCTAGCATATTAAACTATTTAATATCTAATAACCTATTGGCATTAAAATCATAAGCATGTTAATCAACAAATTAATTCTAATCTAGGAACATGTTAATTAACAATTTAATTATAAACATGTACGTCGATAAAATTTAAACACTCCAAACAATCATATAACAATTATATTAATTAAGAGTATTTAAGGTTATCGAAACTTACATCGTCGAGATATAAATAACTCGGTCGAGGAAATGTGCTCGAGTTCGATGCGAGAATCTTCAAGCTTCTCCAATTCCGGGTAGCAAGAGACTTCCTCGTCTCGACAATACGGGCAGCGAAGGCGGCAAGGAGGCGTGGCCTTGGGGCTGGTCCGGGTAGGTTGCAGTGGATGCGCGCGGTCCTCGGCAGGCTGGGAATGGGCGGCAGCGGCGGGACTCGTCCGACGCACAAGGCAACGGCCCAAGGAGACCCCGGAGCGGCTGAGAGGGGCACGTGCCTCTAGGCTCTGGCGGAGAAACACCAGGGACGTCGGCAACGTCCTGGTGAGAGGCAGACCCGGCAGGACAAGGCGGCAGGCTGCTGAGACTCGCCAAGGCGCGGTCGGGCGGAGTCAGGCGTAAGCAGATCGCAGACGAAACTTCGGGACAACGCTGAGAGCTCATGGAAGTTCGGATCGGGACGCATTTTTTTGCGTTGCATTGGCAATGAACTGACTTAAATGGGTTCAGAAAGAGTTTAGGGTTTCCGGATTCGGTTTCGTCAGATTCATCAAATCTTTTGTTCGGAGGTGATATTTCCGGAAAAATAAATTTTAATGAATATGGACCAAACAACCACAAGTTGATTCAACGATGACACAAGAAGAAAAATGATAAGATGAGTGTGGGCTCAGATGAACGCACACGAGAAAACAAGAAACGAATTTTTCGTCCTCCCGGGTGATAGGTTGGTCGGCCAAGAGGGGAGAGAGAGAGAGCAAGCTTGACCTAAGGTTTCCTCAAATCCTTTATTTATAGGCACTGTTAATGGGCTTTCATGTGGGCTTTTGTTGAATCAATATTCAGCCCAAAACCATGTTAATGGCCGACCCCTATGTCCTACTCGTCTCTCAATTTTGTTTCCCAAATTGCCTTGATTTAATTTCCAAATTCGACTTAATTTAGAACTTTCATCTATTTAATAACTTGTTATTAAATTGTTTCATGGTTATCGAATAACATAAAACGAGAAACGTTTTATTTTCTAATATTGTTATTATAAATTCTCAATAAAATTATTATCACAATAATAAAGTTCTTTAATTCACAAAATCAATAATTAATGAATAACACATTATTCATTAATTCGTTTGGAAAATAAATTTCTCTATACAAATCACAATTTGTATTTTATGAGTAAACCAATTTATTGCGTTCAATTAATCTCTTCTAAATGTGCATCATTGAGACCTTATGGACCCACATGAACGAAGCTTGAGAATAAAGCATGGACTCAATAATTAACAAATTATTTCCGGCTTGTAATTCTTAATAATGGCCGACTCCACTAAAGGACTAATATTGAAAATCTCTAAGTTCATGCGCGCATATTTTTCCGTTTGAAGTCACATAACTTTTCTGTACTCGATCCTGTAGGAATTTATTTAACAATTAAACAATATTAATTATAATACACATCCTATGTGGCGGAAAATTATAATTAGATCTAATATATTAAAACTAATTTTAATATATTTAACAACCTAAGGCATTAAAATTTATTAAGTAATTATAAACAATTTATAATTCACAAGCTCAATCAAATAATAATAATTTATATAACATTTATATAATTATTTAATTGAGAAAGACTTACGTAAATAGTTGTAAACAACTATGACGTTGCTAGCTGACTCCGGAATGCCACGTCACGCCCAAATCCCGAGAAAAAGCTCGTCGGAATGCACAGGAGCGTCCTCGCCGGAATGGAAGCTGTCGCCGGATTGCACAGCTCCTGGAAGCCTCGCCGGACTGGGATTCCTCGCCTGACAGGGAGTCTGCCGGAATGGGTGACCTCGCCGGACTGGGGTCTGTCGCCGCGCAGGGACCTGCCTGACAGAGAACTCGCCGGATTGGGAGCCTCGCCGGACTGGGACTTCTCGCCGGACTGGAGATCACTGGGACCCCTCGCCTGATGACCTCGCCGGATTGCCCTCGTCGGAATGCCCTCGCCGGAATGCCCTCGCCGGATTGGATCTCCTCGCCTGACAGACAGACTCGCCGGATTGGATCTGCCTCGCCGGATTGCCTCTGTCTCGCCGGATTGGATCCGCCTGACTGGTAGCCCTCGCCGGATTGGATCTGGGTCGCCGGAATGGGCTCCTGGAGGCTGGGAGGTCGCCGGAATGCACAGAAAACGACCTAGGGTGTTTTGTGATGGCTGAAACCTTTTTAAAACAATTTTAAAAATTCCAAAACAGTTTTCTAAATTATTCAAACACCACAAGTGATGAATCAACAATATTACACAAGGAAAATATTGAGATCAAGAGTGTGGGCTCTCAAGAACAATTAGGAATCAAAGATGAAAAAGGGAAAACAATTTTTCTCTCTTTGTTTGGGGTTTTGGCCGAGAATTGCACAAGGGGAAAGGGAGAGAGAGTTGCCGAAAATCACTTAGGGTTAGCCTTAGGTGATTAGGGTTTCTTAGCTTATTTATACAGGTTATAAATGGGCTTAAGCTGGGTCAAACCCATGACCCTATTCACTTAAGGAATCCGGCCAAACACTCTCTCCTTACTCCTCCATGTCTTTGATTTTTGTTCCTAAATTTATTTGATTTAATTTCTAAAATTAATTTAGAACTCTCATTATTATTTAATGACACTTCATTAAATATATTTCGTAGTTATCGAATAAGTACGAATTGAGAAACAATTTGTTTTCTTCTTTTAACATATTTAATCACTGGAGAATGTCATCATCAATATGATGTTATCTTGTGATTCAATAAACAAAATAAATAACTAGTTATTTATCGAGTTTCAAGAAAACAACTTTCCCAATATAAATCACTATTTATATTTAATGAGTAAATCAACTTTTCAAGTTCTTTTAATCTCTTCCAAGTGTCTATCATTGAGACCTCATGGACCCACATGAACGAAGCTTTAGAATAAAGTACGGACACAAAAGTTCACAAACTTTTTCCGACTTTTAATTCTTAATATTGATCGATTCCACTAAAGGACCAATATTGACAATCTCTCTGTTCATGTGCGTATCTTTTATATTTGATATGAAGAAACAATTTCTCATACGATCCACGGAGTATATTACGATGTTACCCTTCATGTGTATCAGTAACTGAGAGGAATGTAAAATTACTGTTTTACCCCTTGAGTTATTATTTCACTAACTCCTTTGTTATTTGTGAATCAGAAAAACATAGAGTGAGATGTCTGTACATGTCACATGTTTTAATCAAAGAATGAACTCATTCAATGAATACCTGGCCAGGTTTATTCATTCACACTCTCATAACAAAGCATAGTGTGATACTAATGCATTTGCATTGTTGTTACATGAATTCCATATCTGTGAATCATGTAACCCAACATTGCATCCTTGTGACACCAACAGTCGGGTCAGATGCAACTAAAATTTAGTCATTGCCCATTGACGAATCAAATGTCACAAAGTGCAATGTCAATTACATATTCACTTCAGGATTAAGGTAAGTATCATAATACTCATTTAGTTGTGAACTTGAAGTTTCGAGTGTGTAAACAGTTTTGTCTCGAGCTTCTAAGTGTCACTGGTCTTGTTCAGTATCTTCTATAAAATACTCAGTATGAATCATAGAGTCACAACTCTCTATATCACAAGATGAGATATCATGATTCATGCTAACAATTAATAATAAGATACGATTGCTCTATCGATCTTTAGATTGCGAATAAATGGTTTCAAACTTGTCACAAGGGGTTATCTTGTCAAGTATGTACTTAACACCCTTTTCGTTGATGACAGTTTCAGAGCATAGCTTAAACATAACTAAACACAGTCTTATAAAGAATGAACATTTATTAATATCAATGTTTCAACAAAATATAAATACATAAAGTATCTTAATGTCTAATATCTCCTTTGTGGGCACCAATCCCAACAAACTCCCACTTGACTCAAAGGAGATGCAAATGGTCCTTCAGTCCCAATCCTTCTAGGTGTCCCTCGAAGACTTTACTCGTTAAAGGCTTCGTGAAGGGATCAGCAAGGTTGTCTAACGTTGAGATCTTCATGACTTCTGCATCCCCTCTGTGAACGATGTCTCGAACGAGGTGATACTTGCGTTCTATGTGTTTAGAGCGCTTGTGACTTCTTGGCTCCTTACAATTAGCGACTGCCCCACTATTATCACAATAAAGTGTAATAGGCTCGCTTGCACTTGGAACAACTTCCAAGTATATAAGGAATTTCCTTAGCCACACAGCCTCCTTTGCAGCTTCACAAGCTGCCACATACTCGGCTTCCATGGTCGAGTCAGCAACACAAGATTGCTTGATACTCCTCCAAACCACGGATCCACCATTCAGGGTGAACACAGACCCTGATGTGGACTTCCTTGAATCCTTATCCGCCTGAAAATCGGAGTCGGTGTAACCCGTCATATTTAGGTCACCACCTGAATATGCAAGCATGTAGTTTCTCGTTCTCCGAAGATACTTGAGAACATGCTTGACAGCAACCCAGTGCTCGGGTCCAGGGTTCGACTGGAATCTGCTCACTACGCCTACTGCGTAGCATATGTCTGGTCTCGTGCAAAGCATAGCGTACATGAGACTTCCTACGGCTGAAGCGTAAGGAATGTGTCTGATGTCCTCAACTTCTTGAGGTGTCTTGGGAGACTGCTCATTTGAGAGATGCACTCCATGTCTGAAAGGTAGCTGTCCTTTCTTGGAGTCTTGCATACTGAAGCGATCCATGATCTTATCAATATAAGATGCCTGGGAGAGTGCTAGCTTACGGTTCTTTCGATCTCTAAATATCTGAATACCTAGAATGTAGGCTGCCTCTCCTAGATCCTTCATCTCAAACTGCTTTGATAGCCAGACTTTAACCTCTGACAACTTTCCTACATCATTCCCAATGAGTAGTATGTCGTCAACATGAAGGACTAAGAAAACCACTTTGCCATCGTTTATCATCTTATAAACGCATGGCTCATCTACAGACTGATCAAAGCCGTAGCTCTTTACAGTCTCGTCGAATCTAATAATCCACGACCTAGATGCTTGCTTGAGTCCATAAATGGACTTGAGCAATTCACAAACCTTGCCCTGTTGGCCTTTCTCCATGAACCCGTCTGGTTGAGCCATATATATGCGCTCATCAAGATTGCCATTCAGAAATGCAGTCTTGACATCCATTTGCCAGATTTCATAATCTAGGGCTGCGGCAATGGATAAGAGAGTTCGGATGGATTTTAGCATTGCGACTGGCGAGAAGGTATCCTCATAGTCGATACCTTCTTACTGTGTGTACCCCTTCGCCACAAGTCGTGCTTTAAATGTCTCGACATTTCCATCCGGTCCTCTCTTCTTCTTATAGATCCATTTACAGCCTACAGGCTTGATGCCTTCAGGCAGATCTACAAGCTTCCAGACCTCGTTGACATACATCGAATGCATTTCAACGTTCATGGCTTCTTGCCATAGGTTTGCCTCGGAACTCTGCATTGCGTGGGAAAATGATACGGGATCATCTTCTCCATTGTTTGCAACTGCAGTAAAAGATTCTCCGATACCTATGTATCGAACAGGTTGTCTCACAACTCTGTTGCTACGACGAAGCGCAGGAGTCTCTGATTCCGAGCTTGGTTCTCCCACTGTTGGAATAGGACCCGTCCTATCTTGTGAAGTACTAGTTGCTTCACCCAACAGTTCCTTTAGCACAAGTCTGCTTCTCGGTACTGTATTCTTCATATAATCTGCTTCCAGAAACCTAGCGTTCGTGCTAACGAACGTTTTCTGGTCAGCAGCATTATAGAAGATGTACCCTTTTGTTTCTTTTGAATATCCCACGAACAGGCATACTTCTGAACGACTAGCCAACTTGCTAGTCTTTTGTCTCAGCACATGTGCTGGACAACCCCAGATGCGAGTATGGTGTAAAACAGATTTTCTACCACTCCATCTTTCATAGGGTGTGCCAGGTACCGTTTTAGATGGAACCTGGTTCAGAATGTAAGCTGCTGTTTCAAGGGCATATCCCCAGAACGAATTAGGAAGCGATGAGTAACTCATCATCGATCTCACCATATCTAGTAAAGTTCGATTCCTTCTCTCTGACACACCGTTTTGCTGCGGAGTGCCAGGTGCTGTAAGCTAAGAATGAATGCCTTCTTCTCTAAGAAAGTCTTCGAACTCTCCAGACAAGTACTCTCCCCCTCGATCTGATCGAAGGGTTTTGATCTGTTTCTCCGTTTGCTTTTCAACTAAAGCCTTATACTGTTTGAACATTTCAAAAGTATCTGACTTATGTCGCATAAGGTAGATTTGACCAAATCTAGAGTAGTCATCAGTGAAGGTTACAAAATATTCGTAACCTCCTCTTGCCTGGATGTTAATTGGACCACATACATCACTATGTATCAGTTCCAATACTTGCGTGGCCCTAAGACCCTTTGTTGAGAAAGGTCTCTTGGTCATCTTGCCTTCAAGACAGGATTCACATGTGGGAAGGCTTCCCACGTGTAGAGATTTCAAAGGACCATCCTTTGTTAGTCTCTTGATCCTATCTAGGCCTATATGTCCAAGACGCAAGTGCCATAGATATGTGTCGTCAGTTTCATCAGTATGAAACGTCTTACGCTTCCTAAGTGAATCACCATTCACTTCGGTGTCCAAGATTGTCGGCTCAGCAGGATATAAGTAATATATTGAATCCACACGTTGAGCTTTAGTAATAAAACAATCATCAATAAAAATTTCAATACCATTATTGATCTTAAAATTGAAACCTTGTTCTTCTAAACGACCAAATGAAATCAAATTCTTGCAAAAATCCGGAACATAGTAAACATTATTCAATAATAAAGTTTCATTTCCAAACTTGAGCTTCATGGTCCTGACAGATCTTGCTCCGACCTTCGTTCCATCACCCCAGTTGAATCCGAACTCTCCGTCACCTAAGCTCCTGGTTTTCCTAAAACCATTCAAATTACACACAACGTGGTCAGACGCCCCGCAATCAAGAATCCAGGGCGATGCCTTGTTTGTAGTATAACAAGCTTGAGTAACAAAGATCTTACCTTTCCCCTTGACACTCTTGAGGTAGGTAGGGCAGTTCCTACGCCAGTGGCCAGCCTCTCCGCAATGGTGACACTTGTGCTCAGACTTGTGCACCTTTGCGATGCCTTTGCCCTTAGCATCCACAGCCTTCTTGTAAGGCTTCTTGGAACCCGCTCGGTTGGCGTTTTTGGGCCTCTTCATCATTCTCTTAGAACCAGAGGTCGAGGCTCTGTGTTCAGCAACATTGAGCTCTCCCGACTTCTTCTTGTTCTTAGGGAGAAGTCCCTCGGCAGTCTGCAACTCCTTCATAAGCTCAGTCACAGTGTAATTGAGCTTGTTCATGGAGTAGTTCAGACGGAAGCTATCGAAAGATTCCGTAAGAGTCTCCAAGATCATGTCAATCTTGGTTTCTCCGTCAATCTCCGAACCAAGAATCTCCATATCGTTCAGGTGACCCATGATCAATAGCATGTGTTCCCGTACGGAAGCTCCTTGCTTCATCCTACAGTTCATGAAACTGCGGATAGCTTGCTGCCTCGCCTGACGCCCATGACATCCAAACATCTCATGGAGATTTAAAAGGATTTCATATGCAGTGGCGATGTCTCTATGAGATTGTTGCAACACATTGCTCATCGATGCTAAAATGTAGCAACGAGCAATCTCATCAGATCTCATCCACGCATCGAAGGCGCCCTTGTCTTTCTTGCTCGAGTCAGCACTCGGTTCAGGAGGACATGGGGTCGTGAGAACGTACTTGTGCTTTTCCACCGTCAGTACGATGTCGAGGTTACGTTTCCAGTCAACGTAATTCTCACCCTCGAGTTTATTCGAACTTAAAATCGTTTGTAGTGGGTTAAAAGACATTTTGCTGAAAAACATTGATAAAATAAATGACTTTAGTATGTGCTATATTTTCGAATTATATGCATGCATGAACAATCCTAATATGGTGAGGAAAGCGTTAAAATAATTCATGGTATTGTGAACAACAATAGTTAATTACATTTCCTATGGGGAAACCGTAATTAACCTCCTTTCACAGTCGTGACACATCACTATTTAGTTCGAACCATCCAAGAAGTCACAACTTCTAGTTCTTACTAATTACCATAAATTTTGGTCACTTATTTTTAATGCAGAGCCTCTATGTGAGGATTACTTTATAACCGACACGTGGGCCCTCAATCAAGTTGCTTTGAAGACGGTTCACCTATGTGGAGACCCCGTTTCAAAACTTCTCTTTTAGGCTTAGTTCTTTAACAATGAGATTAATTAAATACTTCCGAAGTACTCCCATTGAAGGGAGGGCCACTATGTGTGACTCTTAGTTCATCACATATTTAATTAATTTCATTCGTGTCGGGGACCTAGGGTTGCTTCAACGATAAACAACCCTCCCACTTAGTTTTTGCAAATGAATCATATTCATTTATAATAGTTTATTATTATTTCATAACTTTTATTAATTATAAACTACATGAACAATTTCATTTTCAATGATGTTGGCGTTCTATCCTATGTGACATGTGAGTGCTTTATGCAATGAGATCAATAAATTTAAATATCAAATATGAAAAATTATTTAACTTATCAATAGGCCCATTTCTATTATACAACTCTTGTAAATAAATGAAATAAAACATTTTAAATTTCATCTTCAAATGATGCGTCATCGGATGTCTCGGGTTAGCCCCCACACGTTCTCCAACGTGCGGCCAATCCCGAGGTGCTTCCTTCTCGCTCCTTCGTCGTCAAATTACAATAATAAATTACAAATTTACATGTCCTCTCAAATTGAGGCTCACAATTTTAAATAAATTAAAATCCGGGACGATAACCGGAATAAAAACATCCTAGGGCCATATTGAATAAGGATCCATTCATTCACAAGCGCACACACAAAAACATTCATAATGTATTCATACAAAAACGCCAACACCAACTAGTCAAACAAATTTCCAAACTAGTCATTAAATCTAAATTTTAATGCCTTTTACTAGCTCTGATACCATTTGTTGGAATGTATTTAACAATTAAACAATATTAATTATAATACACATCCTATGTGGCGGAAAATTATAATTAGATCTAATATATTAAAACTAATTTTAATATATTTAACAACCTAAGGCATTAAAATTTATTAAGTAATTATAAACAATTTATAATTCACAAGCTCAATCAAATAATAATAATTTATATAACATTTATATAATTATTTAATTGAGAAAGACTTACGTAAATAGTTGTAAACAACTATGACGTTGCTAGCTAACTCCGGAATGCCACGTCACGCCCAAATCCCGAGAAAAAGCTCGTCGGAATGCACAGGAGCGTCCTCGCCGGAATGGAAGCTGTCGCCGGATTGCACAGCTCCTGGAAGCCTCGCCGGACTGGGATTCCTCGCCTGACAGGGAGTCTGCCGGAATGGGTGACCTCGCCGGACTGGGAGCCTCGCCGGACTGGGGTCTGTCGCCGCGCAGGGACCTGCCTGACAGAGAACTCGCCGGATTGGGAGCCTCGCCGGACTGGGACTTCTCGCCGGACTGGAGATCACTGGGACCCCTCGCCTGATGACCTCGCCGGATTGCCCTCGTCGGAATGCCCTCGCCGGATTGGATCTCCTCGCCTGACAGACAGACTCGCCGGATTGGATCTGCCTCGCCGGATTGCCTCTGTCTCGCCGGATTGGATCCGCCTGACTGGTAGCCCTCGCCGGATTGGATCTGGGTCGCCGGAATGGGCTCTTGGAGGCTGGGAGGTCGCCGGAATGCACAGAAAACGACCTAGGGTGTTTTGTGATGGCTGAAACCTTTTTAAAACAATTTTAAAAATTCCAAAACAGTTTTCTAAATTATTCAAACACCACAAGTGATGAATCAACAATATTACACAAGGAAAATATTGAGATCAAGAGTGTGGGCTCTCAAGAACAATTAGGAATAAAAGATGAAAAAGGGAAAACAATTTTTCTCTCTTTGTTTGGGGTTTTGGCCGAGAATTGCACAAGGGGAAAGGGAGAGAGAGTTGCTGAAAATCACTTAGGGTTAGCCTTAGGTGATTAGGGTTTCTTAGCTTATTTATACAGGTTATAAATGGGCTTAAGCTGGGTCAAACCCATGACCCTATTCACTTAAGGAATCCGGCCAAACACTCTCTCCTTACTCCTCCATGTCTTTGATTTTTGTTCCTAAATTTATTTGATTTAATTTCTAAAATTAATTTAGAACTCTCATTATTATTTAATGACACTTCATTAAATATATTTCGTAGTTATCGAATAAGTACGAATTGAGAAACAATTTGTTTTCTTCTTTTAACATATTTAATCACTGGAGAATGTCATCATCAATATGATGTTATCTTGTGATTCAATAAACAAAATAAATAACTAGTTATTTATCGAGTTTCAAGAAAACAACTTTCCCAATATAAATCACTATTTATATTTAATGAGTAAATCAACTTTTCAAGTTCTTTTAATCTCTTCCAAGTGTCTATCATTGAGACCTCATGGACCCACATGAACGAAGCTTTAGAATAAAGTACGGACACAAAAGTTCACAAACTTTTTCCGACTTTTAATTCTTAATATTGATCGATTCCACTAAAGGACCAATATTGACAATCTCTCTGTTCATGTGCGTATCGTTTATGTTTGATGTGATGAAACACTTCCTCACACGATCCACAGAGTATATTACGATATTACCCTTCATGTGTATCAGTAACTGAGGGGAATGTAAGATTACTGTTTTATCCCTCGAGTTATTATTTCACTAACTCCTTTGTTATTTGTGAATGAGAAAAACATAAAGTGAGATGTCTGTACATGTCACATGTTTTAATCAAAGAATTAACTCATTCAATGAATACCTGGCCAGGTTTATTCATTCACACTCTCATAACAAAGCATAGTGTGATACTAATGCATTTGCATTGTTATTACATGAATTCCATATCTGTGAATCATGTAACCCAACATTGCATCCTTGTGACACCAACAGTCGGGTCAGATGCAACTAAAATTTAGTCATTGCCCATTGACGAATCAAATGTCACAAAGTGCAATGTCAATTACATATTCACTTCAGGATTAAGGTAAGTATCATAATACTCCTTTAGTTGTGAACTTGAAGTTTCGAGTGTGTAAACAGTTTTGTCTCGAGCTTCTAAGTGTCACTGGTCTTGTTCAGTATCTTTTATAAAATACTCAGTATGAATCATAGAGTCACAACTCTCTATATCACAAGATGAGATATCATGATTCATGCTAACAATCAATAATAAGATACGATTGCTCTATCGATCTTTAGATTGCGAACAAATGGTTTCAAACTTGTCACAAAGGGTTATCTTGTCAAGTCTGTACTTAACACCCTTTTCGTTGATGACAGTTTCAGAGCATAGCTTAAACATAACTAAACACAGTCTTATAAAGAATGAACATTTATTAATATCAATGTTTCAACAAAATATAAATACATAAAGTATCTTAATGTCTAATATCTCCTTTGTGGGCACCAATCCCAACAGATCCAAGGTGTACTTTACTAAAATACTCTTCGTGTGTATAAGTAAGTCCGGGGAATGTAAAATTACCGTTTTACCCCTAGAGTTATTATTTCACTAACTCGTTTGTTACCTGTGAGAAAAAACATAAAGTGGGACATCAATACGTGTCACATGTTTTAATCAAGGAATCTCATATTTAATGATTATCTGGCCAGATTAATTCATTCACTATCTCGTAACAAAGCATAGTGTGATACAATGACTTTCATTATGACTTTCTTAATGAGTAAATCAACTTTTACAGTTCTTTTAATCTCTTCCAAGTGTCTATCATTGAGACCTCATGGACCCGCATGAACGAAGCTTTGGAGCAAAGATCGGACACAAAAGTTCACAAACTTTTTCCGTCTTTTAACTCTTAATATTGGTCGATTCCACTAAAGGACCAATATTGACAATCTCTCTGTTCATGTGCGTATCGTTTATGTTTGATGTGATGAAACACTTCCTCACACGATCCACAGAGTATATTACGATATTACCCTTCATGTGTATCAGTAACTGAGGGGAATGTAAGATTACTGTTTTACCCCTCGAGTTATTATTTCACTAACTCCTTTGTTATTTGTGAATGAGAAAAACATAAAGTGAGATGTCTGTACATGTCACATGTTTTAATCAAAGAATTAACTCATTCAATGAATACCTGGCCAGGTTTATTCATTCACACTCTCATAACAAAGCATAGTGTGATACTAATGCATTTGCATTGTTATTACATGAATTCCATATCTGTGAATTGTGTAACCCAACATTACATCCTCGTGACACCAACATTCGGGTCAGATGCAACTAAAAAATTAGTCATTGCCCATTGACGAATCAAATGTCACAAAGTGTAATTTCAATTACATATTCACTTCAGGATTAAGGTAAGTATCATAATACTCCTTTAGTTGTGAACTTGAAGCCTCGGGTGTGTAAATAATTTTGTCTCGAGCTTCTAAGTGTCACTGGTCTTGTTCAGTATCTTCTATAAGATACCAAGTATGAATCATAAAGTCACAACTCTCTATATCACAAGATGAGATATCATGATTCATGCTAACTATCATTAATAAGATTCGATTGCTCTTTCGATCTTTAGATTGCGAACAAATGTTTCAAACTTGTCACAAGGGGTTATCTTGTCATGTCTGTACTTAAAACCCTTTTCGTTGATGACAGTTTCAGAGCATAGCTTAAACATAACTAAACACAATCTTCAAAAGAATGAACATTTATTATTATCAATGTTTCAGCAAAATAAAAATACACAAAGTATCTCAATGTCTAATAGCTCCTTTTTGGGCACCAATCCCAACAAACTCCCACTTGACTCAAAGGATATGCGAATGATCCTTCAGTCCCAATCCTTCTAGGTGCCCCTCGAAGACTTTACTCGTTAAAGGCTTCGTGAAGGGATCAGCAAGGTTGTCTAACGTTGAGATCTTCATGACTTCAGCATCCCCTCTGTGAAAGATGTCTCGAACGAGGTGATACTTGCGTTCTATGTGTTTAGAGCGCTTGTGACTTCTTGGCTCCTTACAATTAGCGACTGCCCCACTATTATCACAATAAAGTGTAATAGGCTCGCTTGCACTTGGAACAACTTCCAAGTACATAAGGAATTTCCTTAGCCACACAACCTCCTTTGCAGTTTCACAAGCTGCCACATACTCGGCTTCCATGGTCGAGTCAGCAACACAAGATTGCTTGATACTCCTCCAAACCATAGATCCACCATGCAGGGTGAACACAGACCCTAATGTGGACTTCCTAGAATCCTTGTCCCCCTGAAAATCGGAGTCGGTATATCCCGTCATATTCAGGTCACCACCTGAATACGCAAGCATTTAGTTTCTCGTTCTCTGAAGATACTCGAGAACATGCTTGCCCTGTTGGCCTTTCTCCATGAACCCATCTGGACTTGCCATAAAAATGCGCTCATCAAGATTGCCATTAAAAAATGCAGTTTTGACATCCATTTGCCAGATGTCATAATCTAGGGTTGCGGCAATGGATAAGAGAGTGCGGATGGACTTCAGCATAGCGACTGGCGAGAAGGTATCCTCATAGTCGATACCTTCTTTCTGTGTTTACCCTTTCGCCACAAGTCGTGCCTTAAATTTCTCGACATTTCCATCCGGTCCTCTCTTCTTCTTGTAGATCCATTTACAGCCTACAGGCTTTATGCCTTTAGGCAGATCTACAAGCTTCCAGACCTCGTTGACATACATCGAATGCATTTCAACGTTCATGGCTTCTTGCCATAGGTTTGCCTCGGAACTTTGCATTGCTTAGGAAAATGATAAGGGATTATCTTCTTCATTGTTTGCAACTGCAGATTCTCCGATACCTATGTATCGAACAGGTTGTCTCACAAATCTGTTACTACGACGAAGCGCATGAGTCTCTGATTCCGAGTTCGGTTCTCCCACTGTTGGAATAGGACCCATCCTATCTTGTGAAGTACCAGTTGCTTCACCCAACAGTTCCTTTAGCACAAGTCTGCTTCTCGGTACTGTATTCTTCATATAATCTGCTTCCAGAAACCTAGCGTTTGTGCTAACGAACGTTTTCTGATCAACAACACTATAGAAGATGTACCATTTTGTTTCTTTGGAATATCCCACGAACAGGCATAATTCTGAACGAATAGCCAACTTGCTAGTCTTTTGTCTCAACACATGTGCTGGACATCCCCAGATGCGAGTATGGTGTAAAACAGATTTTCTACCACTCCATCTTTCTTAGGGTGTGCCATGTACCGTTTTAGATGGGACCTGGTTCAGAATGTAAGCGGCTGTTTCAAGGGCATATCCCCAGAACGAATTAGGAAGTGATGAGTAACTCATCATCGACCTCATCATATCTAACAAAGTTCGATTCCTTCTCTCTGACACACCGTTTTGCTGCGGAGTGCCAGGTGCTGTAAGTTGAGAATGAATACCTTCTTATCTAAGAAAGTCTTCGAACTCTCCAGACAAGTACTCTCCCCCTCGATCTGATCGAAGGGTTTTGATCTGTTTCTCCGTCTGCTTTTCAACTAAAGCCTTATACTGTTTGAACATTTCAAAAGTATCTGACTTATGTCGCATGAGGTAGATTTGACCAAACCTAGAGTAGTCATCAGTGAAGGTTAAAAAATATTCGTAACCTCCTCTTGCCTGGATGTTTATTGGACCACATACATCACTATGTATGAGTTCCAATACTTGCGTGGCCCTAAGACCCTTTGTTGAGAAAGGTCTCTTGGTCATCTTGCCTTCAAGACAGGATTCACACGTGGGACGACTTCCCACGTGTAGAGATTTTAAAGGACCATCCTTTGTTAATCTCTTGATCCTATCCAGACCAATATGTCCAAGACGTAGGTGCCATAGATATGTGTCGTCAGTCTCATCAGTATGAAACGTCTTACGCTTCCTAAGTGAATCACCATTCACTTCGGTGTCCAAGATTGTCGGCTCAGACGGATATAAATAATAAATAGAATCCAGACGTTGAGCTTAAGTTATAAAACAATCATCAATAAAAATTTAAATACCATTATTGATCTTAAAATTGAAACCTTGTTCTTCTAAACGACCAAATGAAATCAAATTCTTGCAAAAATCCGGAACATAGTAAACATTTTTCAATAATAAAGTTTCATTTCCAAACTTGAGCTTCATGGTCCCGACAGATCTTGCTCCGACCTTCGTTCCATCACCCCAGTTGAATCCGAACTCTCCGTCACCTAAGCTCCTTGTTTTGTAGCTCAAATTGTTGAGCGGAATTATTATTTAAAGTTGATTGATAATAGAATTCGTATTACTTCTTCCAATTCATCTGTCACTGATGCATGTTTAAAGAATGGTTTATACAATCTTTATCCTACACAACCTTTACTATTAGACACTGAAATAGATAATGATCTAATTAGGGAAGCTAAGAGAATCAAACCTAATGACTCATCTGATCTAATAAAATCAACACATCTTTGGCACTTAAGTCTTGGTCATATTAGTCTAGATAGGATTAAGAGACTTGTGAAGGATGGTCCTCTCAAAGACTCTGCAATAGACTTGTGAATCATGTATAGAAGGAAAAATGACCAAACGACCTTTCTATGATAAAGGTCGAAGAGCTAATGAGTTGCTGGGAACTAATACATTTTGATGTGTGTGGTCCACGCAGAATTCTGGCACGGGGAGGATACAAATACTTTGTTACTATTACCGATGATTACTCAAGGTATGGATTTGTCTATTTTCTCAAACAAAAATCTGAAACCTTTAACGTATTTAAGGTTTTTCGGGCTTTAGTGGAAAAGCGAACTGGCAAACAAATCAAAACCCTTCGATCTGATCGAGGTGGTGAGTACTTGTCTGAAGAGTTCGATGACTTTATTAAAGAAGAAGGTATCGCTTCTCAGCTTACATCACCTGGCACACCTCAACAAAACGGAGTGTCAGAGAGAAGGAACCGAAGTTTGATGGATATGGTTAGATCAGTGATCAGTTACTCATCATTCCCTAATTCCTTTTGGGGATATGCCCTCGATACTGCCGCATATATTCTGAACCAAGTTCTGTCTAAGACGGTCCCTGGTACTCCTTATGAACGATGGACTGGCGTAAAGCTAGTTTAAGCCACATCATAATTTGGGGTTGCCCTGCACATGTGCTAAGGCAAAAGACTAGCAAGTTGGCTAGTAGGTCAAAATTATGTGTGTTCGTTGGATATCCAAAGGAAACCAAAGATTTCATATTCTATACTCCCGAGGACGACAAAACGTTTGTAAGCACTAATGCTCGTTTCCTTGAGGAGGACTATATGAAAAATACGAAACGTAGAAGCAAAATTGTGCTTGAAGAAAAGTTGGCTGAGGATGCTTCTACCTCATCTGTAAGAACTGTTCTTACCCTAACTGAAACGCAACCTAAAAATTCATAACCTCGTCAAGTAGTACTTCGACTTAGTGGGAGGGTTTCTGAAAAGCCTGACAGGTACATGTCTTATGGCGATACTCTCGTAGCCGTTGCTGACATGGATGATCCTTTTTCCTACCGCCAAGCAATGGCTGGTTCTGAATCAAACCTTTGACTTGATGCCATGAAAGTTGAGATGCATTCGATGTATGTTAACAAAGTCTGGAAACTTGTAGACCTACCTAAAGGGGTTAAACCTGTAGGGTGTAAGTGGATCTATAAGAAGAAAAGGGGTCCGGATGGGAACGTTGAGACGTTCAAAGCGCGACTAGTGGCTAAAGGTTATACCCAAAATGAAGGTATCGATTATGAAGAAACCTTCTGACCAGTCGCAATGCTTAAATCCATCTGTATACTTCTATCTATAGATGCCGCTCTCGATTATGAGATCTGGTGGTTGGATGTCAAGACTTCCTTTCTGAATGGAAATCTTGACGAGCGCATTTTCATGGCTCAACCAGATGGTTTCGTGGAAAGTGATCAAGAGAACAAAGTTTGTGAATTGCTTAAATCCATTTATGGATTAAAGCAAGCATCTAGATCATGGAATATCAGATTCGATGATACTGTTAAAAGCTTCGGTTTTGAACAGTCGATAGATGAACCTTGTGTCTATAATTGATACACGAGGGCAAGGTTGTGTTTTTTGTATTATATGTCGATGATATACTACTCATTGGGAATGATATAGGTAAATTATCTGAGGTTAAAATCTGGTTGGCTAAGCAGTTTGATATGAAGGATCTAGGGGAAGATGCATACATTTTGGGGATTCAGATCTTTCGAGATCGAAAGAACCGGACCCTGTTGCTCTCCCAAGCATCTTATATAGATAAGGTGATGGATCACTTTGCCATGCAGAATTCCAAGAAGGGTCAAAACCCCTTTGGACATGGAGTCTCACTCTCTAAGGACCAGTCACCCAAGACTGCACAAGAGATTGAGGACATGAGAAAAATTCCCTATGCTACTGACCTGGCTATGACGGGGTTTACCGATTCCGACTTTCAGGTGGATAAGGATTCCAAGAAATCCACTTCAGGATATGTGTTCATCCTGAATGGTGGATATGTAGTTTGGAGGAGTATCAAGCAATCTTGCATTGCTGACTCCACCATGGAAGCAGAATATGTGGCTGCTTGTGAAGCTTCCAAAGAGGATGTATGGCTTAGAAAATTCCTTAAGTATTTGGAAGTTTTTCCAAATGTCAATGAGCCCATGACACTTTATTGTGATAATAGTAGGGCTTTTGCTAACTCAAAGGAACCTAGAATCCATAATCGCTCTAAACATATTGAGAAGAAATACCATTTGATTAGAGAGATCATGCAGCGCGGAGACCTGATGGTGAAGAAATCTCAATGGTGGACAACCTTGCAGATCCTTTTACCAAGGCCCTATCCAATAAGGTCTTCGACCAACATCGAGACGGATTAGGAACGAAGGACTACTCTCATCTTCTTTAAGTCAAGTGGGAGTTTGTTGGCAGAGATGCCCCCAAGAAGATTGTTTATTTACATATATATGTATTATATAAATCTTTATAAAGTCCTTATTGTAATTTGCTGATTAAATTAATAAAAGTTGAAACGTTCATTTATTCCTTTTTAGTTTGATTGAAGATTTATGATATTCAATACTCTTATAGTCCTTAATCAAACCTAACAATGTATGAAGAGACAAATGTAGATTTGCGTGAACAAAGTCTTCATGGTTTGACTAAACCGATATATTCGCAATCTAAAGATCAACGGACTATTGATCCCAATATGATTGTTGGAAGAATCTATGATGTCTGGTTAAGAGGCATAAAGAGTTAGGAACTCTATAGTTCTTCCAGTGTATCTTTTGAAGATACTGAATTGACTAGTGCACCTTTAGAGACAATAGAAGAACAAACCATTTATCGTCTTCCATCTCAAGGTCACTATGTATGAATCCTGAAATGAGACATGTCATTTCATATCATTAATAATCTCATTTGAGAAAGTCAAATTCTAGATCCATTACGTGATCTAGACAAGGCCTATTAGTGAGATATTAAGTTATGAAGATGTCATGAACCAACTTTGTGAAGTTCCCATAGATACGGAATTCATGTACAAGATTGCTGAGATGCAATATATATCACCTCATGCTTTATTACTTGGATTGTGAATAAATGAACTTCGCAATATCCAATATTAAGTAGCGACTTTATTTGGATGAAACAATGTGACTTGTTAGCTCGTCGTCAATACATTGTTTCTAATTTATTCACAAGTATTTAAGGAGTTGAGGAAATAAAACTAGAAGCGTAAAATGGTAATTTTATAAATCCCTACTAGTTGATGATATTCATGAAGGGTAAACATAGATAACATTCAATGGATCCACTCAATATAATTATGTTGAATTTGAGTAGAAAATAAATTCATTTGAACCGAGAGATTCTCAGTGTCAACTCTTTAGTGGAGTCAGTTGACATTAAGCTAATACTCGGAAAAGGTTTGTGAACTTTTGAGTCCGAATATGGAAGCTAAAGCTTTGTTCATTTGGATCCATAAGGTCACTATTACAGGTCATTAGAGTAGGATTGTTAAACTAGAAGCTAAGTCAAAATAAGTTCAAATGTTGAACTAGACTTTTTCTCGGAAAATTTCTAAAGGGTATTTTTGTCCACATTGACATAAAATGATGTAAATGTCAAAATAAGATTTTGAAATTTTTCATATGATGAAAATATAAATTATTTCCTAAAGCCGAAAAATCGTTTAAAGCATTACGAAATTAATTTTGTTATTTGTGCAATTATAATTCTACAATGGGTAATTTAAGAATTGTCTTAAAATAAATAAGGAAGCATCTAGATGCCCCTTCCCTAGCTAGAATTCGGCCAACATGCATAAAAAAGGAGAGTTTTATTTCCCTTCAATTATAAAGATAATTACCCAAAAAGAAAAGGGAAATGAATTTCCTTAAGAAGGAAATAAATAAGCTATGTGAGGAAACAAATTTCCTCCTTGCTCTAAGTGTATGGCCAGCCAACTAAGGAGAGAAAGGGGAAGGGAAAATCAAATATTGTGTCATGAATACATTATTCTTTCATGATTGAATAATTGAACTTTATAGATTTTTCCTTCTCCTATAAATAGAGCATCACATAGAGATGTGAAGGTTAAGCTTTTGCCTTGTTCTCTCTTGCTCGTGGCCGACCCTCTCTCTCTCTCTCTAGAAAATACTCTTTTTTATTTTGCACCTAGATCCATACTTGATCTAGAGAATTAGCTTATGATCCAAGAATTGTTCTTGGTTCATATTGTTTAATTGTGCTCACACACAAATACTTCTAAACCTCTATAGACTTTTGTAATAGAAATCTTAGGTTTCTCAAGTTCTCGTTTAGGTTTGAAGGAATCAAGCTAGAAGAGAAGATCAAACTTTCCCAAGACGCTTCAAGTTTGAAGACACAAGAAAAGTTAGTATTCAAGTAGATTAAATAATGTTTTAGTCATAACATGTATATGCACTATGTTTAGGTTAGTAAAAATTGTTTAAGTAGTAAAGAAATTTTTATATTCTGCGATTAATGTGTTAATGATAAATTTTTCTTAACCCTTGACCTATTCTAACAGGAGGTTCACACTGCTGAGGGACTCTCGCATAGAAACTGTCTTGCCTACCTCAAGACTAAAGGGAAAAGTATTGTACTGATTACCGAAGCTTGTTTAGTAGCTGAAAATATATCATCGTGGATTATTGAGTCCATTGCTACTAACCAAATTTGTTGTTCCTTGAATAGGTTCAGGATGGAGACTTTTGTTTCAAGTGGGGTGATGAGAGTTTGGTGTCTGCTAAGGCTGTGGGATCCGTGACATTGTCTTTTGAAGACAAAACTTTAAATTTGAATAATATGTATTTTGTTCTTTCCTTTGGAAAAACTTAATATTTGTAGCTCAAATTGTTGAGCAGAATTATTATTTAAAGTTTATTGATAATAGAATTCGTATTACTTCTTCCAATTCATTTGTCACTGATGCATGTTTAAGGAATGAGTTATACTATCTTTATCCTACACAACCTTTGCTATTAGACACTGAAATAGATAATGATCTAATTAGGGAACCCAAGAGTATCAAACTTAATGACTCCTCTGATCTAATAAAATCAAGACATATCTGGCACTTAAGACTTGATCATATTAGTCTAAATAGGATTAAGAGACTTGTGAGGGACAGTCCACTCAAAGTCTCTGCAATAGGCTCACTGCCGACTTGTGAATCTTGTATAGAAGGAAAAATGACCAAACGACCTTTCTCTGATAAAGGTTTACGAGCCACTAAGCTGCTGGAACTAATACATTCTGATGTATGTGGTCCGCTCAGAATTCATGCACGGGGAGGATACGAATATTTCGATACCTTTACCGATGATTACTGAAGATATGGATTTGTCTATTTGCTCAAACACAAATCCGAAACCTTTAACGTATTTGAGGTTTTTCGGGCTTTAGTGGAAAAGTGAAATGGCAAACAAATCAAAACCCTTCGATTTGATCGAGGTGGTGAGTACTTGTCTGAAGAGTTTGATGACTTTCTTAAAGAAGAACGTATCGCTTCTCAGCTTACAGCACCTGGCACACCTCAACAAAACGGAGTGTCAAAGAGAAAGAACCGAACTTTGATGGATATGGTTAGATCAATGATGAGTTACTCATCACTCCCTAATTCCTTTTGGGGATATGCCCTCGATACTGCCGCATATATTCTGAACCAAGTTCCGTCTAAGACGGTCCTTGGTACTCCTTATGAACGATGGATTGGGCGTAAAGCTAGTTTAAGCCACATCAGAATTTGGGGTTGCCCTGCACATGTGCTAAGGCATATTACTAGCAAGTTGGCTAGTAGGTCAGAATTATGTGTGTTTGTTGGATATCCAAAGGAAACCAAAGGTTTCACATTCTATAGTCCCGAGGACGACAAAACAATTGTCAACACTATTGCTCGTTTCCTTGAAGAGGACTATATGAAAAATACGAAACCTAGAAGCAAAATTGTGCTTGAAGAAAAGTTGGGTGAGGATGCTTCTACCTCATCTGTAAGAACTATTCTCACCCGAACTGAAACGCAACCTAAAAATTCAGAAACTCGTCAAGTAATACTTCGACGTAGTGGGAGGGTTTCTGAACAACCTGACATGTACATGTCTTATGGCGATACTCTCTTAGTCGTCACTGACATAGATGATCATGTTTCCTACAGCCAAGCAATGGCTGGTTCTGAATCAAATCTTTGGCTTGATGCCATGAAAGTTGAGATGCATTTGCTTTATGTGAACAAAGTCTGGAAACTTGTAGACCTACCTAAAGGGGTTAGGGTGTAAGTGGATCTATAAGAAGAAAAGGGGTCCGGATGGGAACGTGGAGACGTTCAAAGCGCGTCTAGTGGCTAGGGTTACACCCAAAGAGAAGGTATCGATTATGAAGAAACCTTCTCGCCAGTCGCAATGCTTAAATCCATCCGTATACTTCTATACATTGCTGCAACTCTCGATTACGAGATATGGCAACTAGATGTCAAGACTGCCTTTCTGAATGACAATCTTGGGGAGCGCATTTTCATGGCTCAACCAGACGGTTTCGTGGAAAGTGATTAAGACAACAAAGTTTGTGAATTGCTTAAATCCATTTATGGATTAAAGCAAGCATCTAGATCATGGAATATCAGATTCGATGATACTGTTAACAACTTCGGTTTTGAATAGTCGATAGATGAACCTTGTGTCTATAAATTGATACACGAGGGCAAGGTTGTGTTTTTGGTATTATATGTCGCTGTTATACTACTCATTGGGAATGATGTAGGTAAATTATCTGAGGTTAAAATCTAGTTAGCTAAGGAGTTTGATATGAAGGATCTAGGGGAAGCTGCATACATTTTTGGGATTCAGATCTTTCGAGATCGAAAGAACCGGACCTTGTCGCTCTCCCAAGCATCTTATATAGATAAGGTGATGGATCGCTTTGCCATGCAGAATTCCAAGAAGGGTCAAACCCCTTTAGACATGGAGTCTCACTCTCTAAGGACTAGACCGGATATATGTTTCGCCGTTGGCGTAGTTAGCCGTTTCCAATCAAATCCTGGACTCGAGCACTGGGTTGCTGTTAAGCATGTTCTTAAGTATCTACGGAGAACTTGGAACTTGATGCTTACATATTAAGGTACTGACCTGACTATGACGAGGTATACTGATTCCGACTTTCAGATGGATAAGGATTCCAAGAAATCCACTTCAGGATCTGTGTTCATCCTGAATGGTGGATTTGTTGTTTGGAGGAGTATCAAGTAATCTTGCATTGCTGACTCCATTATGGAAGCATAATATGTGGCTGCTTGTGTGAAGCATCCAAAGAGGCTGTATGGCTTAGAAAATTCCATTTATTTATAAGTTGTTCCAAATGTCAACGAGTCCATGACACTTAATTGTGATAATCGTGGGGCTGTTGCTAACTCAAAGGAACCTAGAAGCCATAAGTGCTCTAAGCATATTGAGAGGAAATACCATTTGATCAGAGAGATCGTGCAGCATGGAGATGTGGAAGTCAAGATGATCTCAACGGTGGACAACCTTGCGTATCCTATCACCAAGGGCCTATCCAACAAGGTCTTCGACCAACAACGAGACAGATTAGGCATGAAGGACTACTCTCATCTTCTTTGAGTCAAGTGGGAGTTTGTTGGCAGAAATGCCCACAAGAAGATTGTTTATTTACATATTGATGTAATATATAAATCTTTATAAAGTCCTTATTGTAATTTGCTGATTAAATTAATAAAAGTTGAAACGTTCATTCATTCCTTTTAAGTTTGATTGAAAATTTATGATATTCAATAGTCTTATAGTCCTTAATCAAACCTAACAATGTATGAAGAGACAAATGTAGATTTGCGTGAACAAACTCTTCATGGTTTGACTAAAACGATATATTCGCAATCTAAAGATCAACGGACTATTGATCCCAT
This sequence comes from Urtica urens, assembly GCA_958296335.1. Taxonomy (NCBI): domain Eukaryota; kingdom Viridiplantae; phylum Streptophyta; class Magnoliopsida; order Rosales; family Urticaceae; genus Urtica; species Urtica urens. Next base: position 30,439,588 of record OY282520.1, read on the forward strand.
TATGATTGTTGGAAGAATCTGTGATTATCGTCTTCTATCTCAAGGTCATTATGTATGAATCGCATCATGCTTACCTAAATCCTGTAATGAGACATATCATTTCATAGCATTAATAATCTCATTTGAGAAAGTCAAATTCTAGATCCATTACGTAATCTAGACAAGGCCTATTAGGGAGATATTAAGTTATGAAGATGTCATGAATCAACTTTGTGAAGTTCCCATAGATACGGAATTCATGTACAAGATTGCTGAGATGCAATATATATCACCTCATGCTTTATTACTTGGATTGTGAATAAATGAACTGCGCAGTATCCAAAATTAAGTAGTGACTTTATTTGGATGAAACAATGTGACTTGTTAGCTCCTCGTCAATATATTGTTTCTAACTTATTCACAAGTAACTAAGGAGTTGAGGAAATAACAACTAGAAGGGTAAAATAGTAATTTTATAAATCCCAACTAGTTGATGATATTCATGAAGAGAAAGTTAGATAATATTTAATGGATCGGCTGAATATAATTAAGTTGAATTTGAGTAGAAAAAAATTCATTTGAACCGAGAGATTCTCAGTGTCAACTCTTTAGTGGAGTCAGTTGACATTAAGCTAATACTCGGAAAAGGTTTGTGAACTATCGAGTCCGAGTATAGAAGCTTAAGCTTTGTTCATTTGGATCCATAAGGTCACTATTACAGGTCACTAGTGTAGGATTGTTAAACTAAAAGCTAAGTCAAAATAAGTTCAAATGTTGAACTAGACTTTTTCTCGGAAAATGTCTAAAGAGTATTTTTGTCTAATGATGAAAATATAGATTATTTTATAAAGCCGAAAAGTCGTTTATGGAATTATGAAATTAATTTCGTTATTTGTGCAATTATAATTCTACAATGGGTATTTTAAGAATTGTCTTAAAAGAAATAAGGAAGCATCTAGAAGCTCCCCCTAGGTAGAATGTCGGCCAAAGAGTGCATCAAGAGGATAGTTTTATTTCCCTTTAATTATAAGGATAAATACCCAAAAGGAAAAGGGAAATGAATTTCCTTGAGAAGGAAATAAATAAGCTATGTGAGGAAACAAATTTCCTCCTTGCTTGAGGTGTATGGCCGGCCATCGTAAGAGAGAAAGGGGAAGGCAAAATGAAATATTGTGTCATGAATACATTATTCTTTCATGAATGAATAATTTACCTTTATAGATTTTTCCTTCTCCTATAAATAGAGCCTCACATAGAGATGTGAGAGGTTAAGCTTTTGCCTTGTCCTCTCTTGCTCTTGGCCGACCCTCTCTTTCTCTCTCTCTAGAAAATACTCCTTTTTATTTTACACCTAGATCCATACTTGATCTAGTGAATTAGCTTATGATCCAAGAATTGTTCTTGGTTGATATTGTTTAATTGTGCCCACACACAAATCCTTCTAAACATCTATAGATTTTTGTAATGGAAGCCTTAGGTTTCTCAAGTTCTCGTTTATGTTTGAAGGAATCAACCTACAAGAGAAGATCAACCTTTCCCAAGACGCTTCAAGTTTGAAGACACAAGAAAGGATAGTATTCAAGTAGATTAAATAATGTTTATAATTTATAACATGTATATGCACTTTTTCTAGGTTAGTAAAAATTGTTTTACTAGTAAAAGAAATCTTTATATTCCGCCATTACTATGATTAATGATAAATATTTCTTAACCCTAGACCTATTCCAACAATCATTTCATAGCATTAATACTCTCATTTGAGAAAGTGAAATTCTAGGTCCATTACGTGATCTAGACTAGACCAATTGGTGAGATATTAAGTCATGAAGATGTCATGAACCAATTTTGTGAAGTTCTCATAGATATCGAATTCATGTATAAGATTGCTGAAATGCAATGTATATCACCTCATGCTTTATTACTTGAATTGTGAATAAATGAACTGCGCAGCGTCCAAAATCAAGTGGCGACTTTATTTGGATGAAATAATGTGACTTGTTAGCTCCTCGTCAATACATTGTTTCTAACTTATTCACTAGTACTAAAGAAGTTGAGAAAATAATAACTAGAAGGGTAAAATGGTAATTTTATAAATCCCATATAGTTGATGATATTCATGAAGGGTAACCATAGATGACATTCAATGGATCCCCTCAATATAATTAAGTTTAATTTTAGTAGGAAATATATTCATTTGAACCGAGAGATTCTCAGTGTCAACTCTTTAGTGGGGTCAATTGATATTAAGCTAATACGGAGAAAAGGTTTTTGAACTTTTGAGTCCGAGTATAGAAGCTGAAGCTTTGTTCATCTAGATCCATAAGGCCACTATTTTAAGTCATTAGAGTAGGATTGTTAAACTGGAAGCTAAGTCAAAATAATTTCAAATGTTGAATATTTTCATATGATGGAAATATAAATTAGTTTCTAAAGCGAAGAAGTCGTTTGAGGCATTATGAAATTAATTGCATTACTTGTGCAATATTAATTCTACAATGAGTATTTTAAGAATTGTCTTAAAATAAATAAGAAAGCATCTAGAAGCTCCCCTTTAGGTAGAATTTCGGCCAAGCATCATAGAGAGAAGGAAATTATTTCTAGAAATTATTTTGCTTTTTATTATAAAGATAACTACCCAAAAGGAAAAGAGGAAATGAATTTCTTTGAGAAGGAAACAAATGTGCTAAGTGAGGAAACAAGTTTTCATCACTTATGTCATAGTATGGCCGACCATATACATAGAGGAAGAGGAGAGGAAATCAAATATTGTGTCATGAATGCATAATAGGAAAGGGTAATTACCCCTTCTTGATTTTCCTTCTCCTATAAATAGAGCCTCACATATAGATGTGAAAATAAGCTTTCTTGCTCTTGTGTTCTCAATTTCGGCCGACCCCTCTCTCCCTCTCTTTCTCTCTCTCTCTCTCTCTAGAAAATACTTCTTTTATTTTGGAACCTAAGTCCTCATTAGCTTTAGGCTTAATTAGCTCTCTAGCTTATTGACTTGTTCTTGAGCTATTGTGTTTAATTGTGCCCACACACAAGTCCTTCTAAACCTCTATAGACTCTTGTAATAGAAAACTTAGGTTTCTCGAGTTCATGTTTAGGCTTGAAGGAATCGAGTTAGAAGAGAAAATGAAATTTTCTCAAGATCCAACCAAGTCAAGGTTCAACAAAGGTTAGTATTCAAGCTCTCTAAATAATGTTTTAACTAGTAAAAGAAATTTTTATATTCAGCCATTAATGTGTTAATGATAAATTTTTCTTAACCCTAGACCTATTCCAACAAGGGTTTCATAAAATCTCTTTTACATCTGAGAGAGCAGGCTTCAATTAGGTCAAAATCCAATTTTTGCCCGTTAGTCAAATTTAAGCCCAAAAATCTTTTTAGTGAGTTTTAAAATAATTTCTTAGCCTAATTCTCTTAATTATGGGCGACCAAAATTATTCATTTTCTTTCTGAAATAATATTTAATTAATTTAGAACATCTCATTTATTTAATGACAAGTCATTAATTCTTTTCATACTATGTAAACAAGTACGAAACGAGAAAATATTTATTTTCATCTTTTATTTTCATCAATATAATAACATAATACGATTCATTAAATAAATGTAATAATAAATAACTAATTATTAATTTAATTACTTAGAAAATAATTTTCTTTGTGTAAATCACAATTTACATTCAATGAGAAAATCAATTGTTCTAGTTCAATAAATCTCGTCTGAGAGTCTATCATTGAGTCCTTATGGACCCATATGAACGAAACTTTAGAATAAAGATCGGACTCAAAAGTTCACAAACTTTTTTTGTCTTTTAATTTTTAATATTAGTCAATTCCACTAAAGGACTGAAATTGAAACTCTCTAAGTTCAAATGCGTTATTTTCCGTTTGATGTGACAAAACAATTCTTCGCATGATCCACATAGTATTTTATGATATTACCGTTCATGTGTATTATTAACTCAGAGGAATGTAAAATTATCGTTTTACCCCTGAGTTATTATTTCACTAACTCCTTTGTTATTTGTGAATGAGAAAAACATAGAGTAAGATGTCTTTACATGTCACATGTTTTAATCAGAGAATATTCCATACGATGAATACTAGGCCTGGTTTATTCATTCACACTCTCATAACAAGGCATAGTGTGATATTAATGCATCAACATTGTTTCAAAATGAATTTTGTATCTGTGAATCACATAATCCAATATAACAACGTTATGACACCAACCGCAAGGTCAGATGCAACTATAAATAAGCCATTTCCCATTGAAAAATCAAATGTCATGAAGTGTCACATCGATTATGCATTCACTTCATGATTCAGGTAAGTATCAAAATACCCCTCGTATGTGATTTTGAAGCTTCGAGTGATTAAACTGTTTTATCTCGAGCTTCAGAGTATCACAAGTGTTGTTTAATATCTTCTGTAAGATATCAAAAATGAAACACATAGTCACAACTCTCTATATCACAAGATAAGAGATCCTGCTTCATTTAATAAACAATCATTACCCAGAATTGATTGCGCTATCGATCTTTAGATTGCGAACTAATATTTTAAATTAGTCATAATCGGCTATCTTGTCAAGTCTCTACTTAGCACCCCTTTCGTAGATGACAGTTTCAGAGCGTAGAAAACATACATAAAACAAACTTAATCAACAATGAATATGTAATTTTATTTAATGTTTCAGCAAAACAAAATACAAATGTATTTATAATGTCTAATATCTCCTTTGTGGGCACCAATCGGAACATGTCCCTCACAAGTCTCTTAATCCTATCTAGACTATTATGGCCAAGTCTTAAGTGCCAAAGATGTGTTGATCTTATTAGATCAGAGGAGTCATTATGTTTGATCCTCTTTGGTTATCTAATTAGATCATTATCTATTTCGGTGTCTAGCCGCAAAGGTTGTAATTAAACCATTTTTCATACAAGCATCAGTGACAAATGAATTGGAAAAGGAAATTGGAATTCCATCATCAATAAAATTTAAATAATAATTTTGCTCAACAACTTGAGCTACAGATATTTCCCAAAGGAAGGAACAAAATACACATTATTGAAATATAAAGTTTTGTCTTTAAAAGACAATGTCACAGATTTCACAGCCTTAGCAGACACCAAGCTCCCATCACTCCACTTGAAGCAGAAGTCGCCTTCTTCTAAGCTTTTGTTTTTCTTGAACTTATTCAAGGAACAACAAATATGGTAGTAGCAACAAAGTCAAGAATGCACGATGATACATTATCAGTTACTAAACAATCTTCGGTAATAAGTATAATACCTTTCCCTTTAGCTTTGAGGCAAGCAAGAAAAATCCTACGCCAGTGTTCGGGCTCATTGCAATGGTGACATTTATCCTTAGACTTGTCCACCTTGATAGCCCGGGGAGCCTTCTTCTTCTCGGCTCTATGAGTTCTCTTCTTAGATATTGAGGTGGAGGCTTTGTGCTGAGTAGCATGAGCCTCTCCATTAATCCTCTTTTTATTTAAGAGTCCCTGAGCGGTGTGAAGCTCCTTCATTAGCCCGGTAACAGTGTAACCTAGCTTATTCATGGAGTAGTATAGCTTGAAAGTATCAAAAGATTGAGGGAGAGTTTACAGGATCATATCTATTTTGGTATCTCCATTAATCTCTTATCCAAGGATTTCCATGTCATTGAGATAACTTATGATCAACATCATGTGTTCTCTGACAGGAGTCTCAACTTTCATACAAAAGTTCATAAACAGTCGAACCGCCTGTTGTCTAGCCTGACGCCCTTGCCCTCCAAACATCTCTTGGAGATTTTAGAGCATGTCATAGACCGGCCCAATATCATGATGTTGTTGTTGCAACACATTGTTCATCGATGCTAAATTATAACACCTCGGAATCTCATCAGATCTGAACCAGGCCGCTAGAGCGTCATTTTCCTCTTGAGTCGAATCATCATTCGTTTCAGGAGGACATGGGGTGATGAGTACTTCGTGGGAAGGCCGCAAAGAGTCTCCTTTTATAAGTAAATGGCACATCATTGATGCATAGACATGATGTCAATACATCTACGCTTGACTAGCCATCTTATAAAAATAATGACCACTCAAAATCTTTTCGCAGGGCCTCGAGGGAGGATTACTAAATATTGAGTCTAAGTGTATAATCAACCACTTATTTCAAAAGATCTACTTTGAAAAAATCCACCGAGGGGAGGCCTTGTCTCATCAAATCACTTTTGAACGTAACTCTACAAGCAATGTTAAGAGCAAAGCACCCTTGAGTACTCTCATTAAAGAGAGGCCCACGAGGGTGACTCTTAGTGTGGAGACAATTGCACTTATCATTAGTGTTGGGGATCGTGGGTTGCAAACAACTAGTACAACCGTCCAACGTTTTTTTTTAGAATTGGATAATATTCTCTTGTACGTTTGGATACATGTTTCCTTGAGTATAGAGAGATAGAGTGGAACACTAGAAAAAAGAGCCCTAAAATTATATTTGTAAGGGGAGAGCATTGTTAATGCACTAAGACACAGAGAACGTACTCGAACATTTTTCTAATTTAGTTTCCTAAGGAAAGTGTGTGAGATACAATCTCACATTTACAGTTGGAAGTTTTGAGATTCTTAAATGTCCCTAAAACTAGTTTCTTTGTCTTCATATCATCTTCCTTAAAGTCATCTTCATGGTGGTTGAGCGCGTGAACGTCGATAAGCCACAATTGGCATTGTTAATGCACTAAGACACAGAGAACGTACTCGAACATTTTTCTAATTTAGTTTCCTAAGGAAAGTGTGTGAGATACAATGTCTCACTTTTACACTTGGAAGTTTTGAGATTCTTAAATGTCACTAAAACTAGTTACTTTGTCTTTATATCATCTTCCTTCAAGTCATCTTCATGGTGGTTGAGCGCGTGAATGTCGATAAGCCACAGTTGCATAAAAAATAGGGGACGAAGCATGGAGTCGTAAATCTAGATTAAAAATCTTGGACTCGCAGACTGCTGAACACCTTAGAAAAATCATAAATGACACATCCGATATCTTAAATAGCTCTTGGTTAAAAAATTTGGACTCGCGGACTGTCGAACGCCTCGGACTTAAAAAGTCATAAATGACACATCCCGGTATCCTAATGAGCTGAAACTAATGGCATTGGATAGCTTATATCCGTACCTTTAATTCTTTTCAAGAACCATTAATTTTCATACTTTGAGAAAAAAGTTATTACCATTTTATGGAGACATAACGATTTGTCCGAAAACCTGAAATCAATAAAAAGTACGTTGGATCAAGGTGTTTGAGAAACAAAGTTTATGGAAGATGTTTTAAGGTGAACATTAATCTTAGTTATGTGTTATGTTAACATATTAATAACAAAACCAACAACAACAAGATAAAATAATAAAGAAGTAAGACAATGTTACTACTTTATTAAAAATTCAAACGATTTTAAATAACGTTTTTGGACATGCTAGTCATTAAATTATTTAGAACTGATTCTAATGTAATTAAATAACATCCCCAGGTTGTATAAAATCAAAATGTTATTTATTTTAAAGTCATACACAATAAAACAAATTATTGAAGACAAACCTAGCATATTCAACATCTAAAATTTTAGAAACAATTTCTTTTATTGTAGTTTTAAAAGCATGCTAATATTTAAACTTTGAACCAGGCTTTGATACAATTTTTTGGAATAGATCTAGGATTTAACAGTTAATTATCATATCATATATGGCGGAATATAAAATATTATTTTCAAACTTGTAAAACTATTTTACTACCTAGACAAAGTGCATGAACATGTTATCATTAAAACAAATAATAAATATGAAAAAGATTTAATCGCTGAAATTTGGACAACGTTTAGAGACCTCGGCGATCAGATCCCCACTCGTGGCAAGTGACCTCACTTCGGCCTTAGCGTGTTGGATCCGATGTCTCGGATCGTTTCTTAGTTGTCTTCGGGGTCTTCAAGTCCTTCTATTATCTGGAGGGAGTAAAAATATGTGAACTAAGTAGGGAAAACAGGGGGTCCTCTGTTTACCTCTCCGACGCTCCACATTAGTATTATTTAGGTGGATTTATAGGATAACAGGGGAGGATATCGACGAGGTTTGGAGGAAACAGAGGTTCTTGAGCCAACTTCGCTTCTCGCTCGGGTCTCAGATATAAGAGAAATATCCCGTCGAGAGTTGTTCTTTAATTATCCTGTGATAAGAGATAAATGGGTAAATAGACTTGAGACTTGGGGCAAGATTTCTACCTCATCTCGAATGATAGTGGGGATATTTATAGCCAAAATGAGCAAGGAGAACCGGCCAAGAGTGCTTAGGCAAGACTTGGCCAGTTGGGTGAAGTCTATCCGGCCCTAGGTGAGCAGGGGCGGCAAAGAGGAAGGCAGGGACGGCCGGACGAGGCTAGGCCGGCCATGGGTGAGGCAAGGCAGGTCGAGAGAGGGGCAGGGCCGGTCGGATGAGGCTAGGCCGGCCATGGGTGAGACAGGGCCGACCAGGTGAGGGAGGAACGACCATGAGAGAAGTTGGGCCGGCCAGGGAGAAGTTGGGCCGGCCATGTGGCTTTTCTGCGGGCGTGGGCCAGCCCCTCCGCAAAGGAGGCCCGTCGCTCCTCTGGTTTCCCTAGTCGAGGCGGTCGACCGCTCAACACTCCCGAGAAACCCCGGGAGTGATATATATCGAGTCGTCGCCGTAAATCCGACGATAACATTAGCCCCCCGAGTTCAATGTCGAACGTGCGATTGGGAATGAACTCAGAGAAAGAAATTTGCAGCCACAAACCCAACCTTGGGGGTGTACGATCTCCTGTGCGCCGGACCGAGGGGTTTTCGACGAGGGACTCACACCGGAGGTGACAGAGGCGTAGTAATATATAAGTCGTCACTCTTAACTCTTTTTCTTTTTAAAAATTTCTATATTATTTTATACGTAGGTCATGGATCCTCCACTTTTCTTGATCAATGGTGGGTCCATGGATGGCTTCGTTGGTTCTTTTTTACACACACCCGAGGAAAACAACTGTCCTTTATTTTCTTCTTTGTTTGCCTCGAATCTCGAGCCCTTATGGACCAAAATGAATGAAGCTTTAGAATAAATATCGGACGCAAAAGTTCATAAACTTTTTCCGACTTTTAATTCTTAATATAAGTCGATTCCACTAAAGGACAAATATTGAACATCTCTGAGTTCATATGCGTTTATATTTCTGTTTGATGTGATAAAACTATTCTTCACATGGTCCACAGTGAATTTTACGATATTACCCTTTGTGGGTATCACTAACTCAGAGGAATGTAAAATTACCGTTTTACCCCTGAGTTATTATTTCACCAAGTCCTCTGTTATTTGTGAACGAGAAAACATAAAGTGAAATGTCTCAACATGTCTCATGTTTTATTTCAAAGAATTCTTTATTCGATGAATACCAGGCCTTGTTTATTTGCTCACACTCTCATAACAGAGCATGGTGTGATACTAATGCCTTAGCATTGTTTCAACACAAATTCCATATCTGTGAATCACATATTCCAACGAAACAATATTATGACGCCAATCGTCGCGTCAATGAAACTTCATTTAGTCATTGCCCATTGACAGATCAAATGTCATAAAGTGTTACAAGAAGACATGTACTCACTTCAGGATTTAGGTAATTACTAAAATATCCCTCGTATGTGAGTTTGAGGTTTCGAGTGATTAAACGGTTTTATCTCGAACTTCAAAACTTCACAGGTCTTGTTCAATATCTTCATTAAGATATCAAGAATGAATTACAGAGTCACAATTCTCCATATCACAAGATAAGATATCGTTTAATTCATTCTAACAATCATTACTAGGAATCGATTGCCCAATCGATCTTTAGATTGCGAACTATTATTTAAACTAGTCATAAGAAGGTATCTTATCAAGTCTGTACTTAGCACTTATTTTGTTGATGACAGTTTCAGAGCGTAGACATTAATGCTTAAACACAATCTTAAATAAGAATGGATATTCAATTTTTATTTAATTTCAAAGCAAAACAAATACAAAAGTATTTAATATCAAAAATCTCCTTTGTGGGCATAAATGCCAACAAACTCCCACTTGACACAAAGGAGAGGCGAATGATCTTTCAGTCCTAATCCTTCTAGGTGTCCCTCGAAGACCTTACTGGTTAAAGGCTTCGTGAAGGGATCAACAAGTTTGTCCAACGTTGAGATCTTCATAACCGTCGCGTCCCCTCTATGAACTATATCTCGTACCAATGTGTTTTGAGCGCTTGTGACTTCTTGGTTCTTTATAGTTAAGAACGGCTCCACTGTTATTAAAGTAAAGTGTAATGGGCTCGTTGCCACTTGGAACTACTTCCAAATACATCAGGTATTTCCTCAGCCACACAGCCTCCTTTGCAGCTTCGCAAGCTGCCGCATACTCGGCTTCCATGGTCGAGTCAGCAACGCAAGATTGCTTTGTACTCCTCCAGACCACAGATCCACCATTCATGGTGAACGCAGACCATGATGTGGATTTCCTGGAATCCTTATCCGCTTGAAAATCAGAATCGGTATACCCCGTCATATTCAGGTCAACACCTGAGTATGCAAGCATATAATTTCTCATTCTCCGGAGATATTTGAGAATATGCTTGACCGCAACCCAGTGCTCGGTTCCAGGATTCGATTGGAATCTACTCACCACGCCCACTGCGTAACAAATATATGGCCTAGTGCAGAGCATTGCATACATGAAACTTCCTATGGCTGAGGCGTAGGGAATATGTCTCATGTCCTCTATCTCTTGAGGAGTCTTGGGAGACTGCTCAATAGATAGATGCACTTCATGTCTAAAAGGTAGTTGTCCTTTCTTGGAGTTCTGCATACTGAAGCGATCCATGATCTTATCAATATAAGATGCTTGAGAAAGCGCTAACTTTCGGTTCTTCCAATCTCTACAGATCTGAATCCCCAGAATGTAAGCCGCTTCTCCAAGATCCTTCATCTCAAACTGCTCTGACAACCAGATCTTAACCTCTGATAACTTTCCCACATCATTCCCAATGAGTAGAATGTCATCTACATAAAGGATTAAGAAGACCACTTTGCCATCGTTTATCTTCTTATAAACACATGGCTCATCTAATGACTGATCAAAGCCGTAGCTTTTCACAGTCTCATCGAATCTAATATTCCATGATGTAGATGTTGTTTTAGTCCATAAATTGACTTTAGCAACTCACAAACCTTCCCCTGTTGGCCTTTCTCCATGAACCCGTTTGGTTGAGCCATGTAAATTCGCTCGTCAAGATTTCCATTAAAAAATGCAGGCTTGACATCCATCTGCCAGATTTCATAATCTAGGGCGGCATCAATGGATAAAAGAGTACGAATGGACTTTAGCATCTCCACGGGCGAGAAGTTATCTTCATAGTCGATACCTTCATTTTATGTGAACCCCTTCGCCACAAGTCGTGCTTTAAATGTCTCGACATTTCCATCCGGTCCTCTTTTCTTCTTGTAGATCCATTTACACCCAACAGGCTTGATGCCTTCAGGTAAATCTACAAGTTTCTAGCCTTCGTTGACATACATCGAATGCATTTCAACATTCATGGCTTCTTGCCATAGGTTTGCTTCAGAACTCTGCATCGCCTAGGAAAATGATACTGGATCCTCTTCCTCCTTGTATGCAACTGCAGCAAAGGCCTCTCCGATGTACATCAATCGCTCAGGTTGTCGTACAATCCTGCTATTGCGACGAATCGTAGGAGGCTCAGGTTCCGAATGTGGTTCTTCTATTGTTGGTGTAGGACTTGTCCTATCTTGTGAAGTACCAACTACTTCACCCAACATCTCCTTCAGCACAAGTTTGCTTCTCGGTACGAAATTCTTCATATATCCTTTTCAAGAAACCTAGCGTTCGTGCTAACGAACGTTTTCTTGTCAGTAGGATTATAGAATGTGTACCCTTTTGTTTCTTTTGGATATCCTATGAAAAAGCATAATTCTGAACGACTAGCCAACTTGCTAGTCTTTTGTCTCAGCACGTGTGCTGGACAACCCCAAATCTTGATGTGGTTTAGAACAGATTTCTTACCACACCATCTCTCGTAGGGAGTGCCGGGAACCGTTTTCGACGGAACCTGGTTCAGAATATGACCTGCCGTTTCTAAGGCATATCCCCAGAACAAATCAGGAAGGGATGAGTAACTCATCATTGATCTCACCATATCTAGTAGCGTTCGGTTCCTTCTCTCTGACACACCGTTTTGTTGTGGAGTGCCAGGCGCTGTAAGCTGAGAATGAATGCCTTCTTCTTTAAGAAGATCCTCGAACTCATCAGACAAGTACTCTCCGCCTCGATCTGATCGAAGAGTTTTGATTTGTTTCTCTCTTTGCTTCTCAACCAAGGCCCGATATTGTTTAAACATTTCAAAAGTATCGGATTTGTGTCGCATTAAGAAAACATGACCAAAACGTGAGTAGTCATCAGTGAAGGTTACAAAGTACTCGTGACCTCCACTTGCCTGAATATTGATTGGACCACATACATCGCTATGTATGAGTTCCAACACTTGTGTGGCTCTTAGACCTTTCGGAGAGAAAGGTCTCTTGGTCATCTTGCCTTCAAGACAGGATTAACACGTGGGCATAGATCCCACGTTTAGAGATTTCAAAGGACCATCCTTTGTTAACCTCTTAATCCTATCTAGGCCAATATGTCCAAGACGTAAGTGCCATAGATATGTATCATTCGTTTCATCACTATGAAACGTCTTACGCTTCCTTAGGTGAATCAATATTCACCTCTGTGTCCAAGAGTGTCAGCTCATTAGGATATAGATAGTAAATAGAATCTACACGATGAGCTTTAGAAATAAAACAATCATTAAGAAAAATTTCAATACCATTATTGAATTTAAACTCATAATGTTGTTCTTCTAAACGACCAAAAGAAATTAAGTTCTTGCAAAAATCTGGAACATAATAAACGTTATTCAATAATAAAGCCTCATTCTCAAAATTCAGCTGCATGGTCCCGATAGATCTGGCTCTGACCTTCGTTCCATTCCCCCAATTGAACGTGAACTCTTCTTCACCTAAGCTTCTAGTTTTCCTGAAACCATTCAGATTACACACAATATGGTCAGAAGCCCCGCAGTCTAAAATCCAGGGTGATTCTTTATATGTCGTGTAACATGCTTGGGTGACGAAAGCCATACCTTCCCCTTGACAGTCTTGAGGTAGGCAGGGCAGTTCCTTCGCCAATGGCCGACTTCTCCGCAATGGTGGCACTTGTGTTTAGACTTGTCCACCTTTGCGATGCCTTTGTCCTTGACATCCGCAGCCTTCTTGTAAGGCGTCTTGGACCTCGTTCGCTTGGCGTTTTTGGGACCCTTCATCACTCTCTTCTATCCAGAAGTGGAAGCCCTATGTTCAGCAACATTGACTTCACCAGTCTTCTTCTTGGTCTTTGGGAGAAGTCCCTCGGCAGTCTGCAACTCCTTCATCAGCTCGGTTACAGAATAATCGAGCTTGTTCATGGAGTAGATCAGACGGAAGCTATCGAAAGAATCCGCCAGAGTCTCCAAGATCATGTCGACCTTGGTGAGTCCATCGATCTCCATTCCGAGAATCTCTATGTCGTTCAGCTGACCCATGATTACTAGCATGTGGTCCCTGACTGACGTTTTCGGCTTCATCCGAAAATTCATGAAATTTCGGATTGCCTGCTGCCTCGCTTGACGCCCATGACAGCCGAACATGTCATGAAGATTGTAGAGCATGTCATACGCCGTGGCAGTGTCCTTGTGAGATTGTTGCAACACATTGCTCATGGAACCCAAGATATAACACTTGGCAATCTCATCGGACCTTACCCACCTGTCATAGGCGTTCTTCTCCTCCTGGCTTGAGTCAGCACTCGGAGCTGGAGGACACGGGGTAGTGAGAACATACTTGTGCTTTTCCACCGTCAGTATGATGTCGAGGTTACGTTTCCAATCAACGTAATTCTCACCCTCGAGTTTGTGGATTCATGATATTCCTGAAATTAAATGAAGTGAATAAATTTAGCATATGCTACAGTTTCGAATTATGATGCATGTACAATCCTAAATTGATGAGGAAAGCGATAAATAATTCATGGTATTATGAACAAAAATGATCAGTTATTTTTCCTAGGGGAAACCGCAATTGATCGCCTTTCATAGTCGTGACACATCACTATTTAGTTTGAACCATACAAGAAGTCACAACTTCTAGTTCTCGCTAATTACCATGGATTTTGGTCACTTATTTTTAACGCATAGCATCTATGGAGGGTTACTTTAAACAATAAGTCTAAGCGTGTAACCAACATGTGGGCCCTTATCCAAGTTACTTTGAAAACGGTTCTCCTAGGGGAGACCCCGCTTCATCGTTCCTCTTTCGAGCTTAGTTCGTAACAATTTAATTAACTATGTGCTTCCGAAGTACTCCCATTAAAGGGAGGGCCACAAGGGTGACTCTTAGTTCATTCACACAAGTTAATTAAATTCATGTTGGGGACCTCGGGTTATTTCAACGGCAAATAACCCTCCCACTTAGTTTTTGCAAAAATTATATTTTTGTGGACGAAGTTCAATTTCATAACTTGTTATATAAATTAAACTAAAATGATGCATGAACAATTCCATATAGTGTTGGCGTTCTATCCTATATGACATGTGGATGAATATGAGATAAGCTTAAATAAATAGAAACATAATATTTAACTTATCTAATGGCCCATTTCTAAATTTACAACCCTTAAAAAAAAAAACTACTAAATTTCTTGTCTTGCGTCGAGTCTTCGAAATTCCAAGTTTTAAAACTTAGAGATTAATATCTCCCACTCAAAAAACTAAATTCACTTTTATTATTTCAAAAATAATATAAGAAAATTTAATTATTTAAGATTTTAAATTTATTCGGAAACAATTTCCGAATCTCGGTCGTCGGGCCTAACCCTAGCTAGCTCTCACGCGTCCGAAGACACACGGCCACACTAGGGTTTTGGCCGACCCAAACAGCCCTCTTGTGTCTAATACACAGGTCCTTGGGCGTGTTCGGAATCATCCGGGATAGCTCCCACGCGTTTCAAAAATGTGCAGCCATGCCCGGAGGCTGCCTTCCTTCTTCTTGCCTCTCGGATTACAAAATAATAAAATTTAAATTTACAACAACTTTCAAATTTAAATAAAATAAAAAAAACGTAACCCGTAAACAATCCTAGGGCATATTAGAGTAAGGATCCATTAACATAAACACACATACATTCACAAATGCAATTCATACAAAAACGCCAACACTCAAAATCGATTTAATGACAGTTATGGCTCTGATACTGTAAAGTATAAACTTTTGTATCACTGAATTGTTCAAATTTAAGGGACATACCGAACTTTTTTTGTTGCAAGTAAATCTTTAGGAATGGCTCCGTATGAAGCTCTCTACGGACGAAAGTGCCGTTCTCCAGTTCATTGGGATGAAGCTGGTGAAAGTAAGATTATCGTAGCAGAAATAGTAGAGCAGACCACAAAAGCGATTAAAAAGATTCAAGCTCGAATGAAGATTTCCCAAAGTCGCCAAAAGAGCTACGCTGACAAGCAAAGAAGACCTCTAGAATTTGAGATAGGAGATAAAGTCTTCTTGAAGGTTTCAGCGATACGTGGCGTGATGAGGTTTGGAAAGAAAGGAAAACTCAGTCCAAGATATGTTGGACCTTTTGAGATCCTTGAGGGTATAGGGAAGACTGCATACTGTCTAGCTTTACCGCCATCTATGTCTAACCTCTATGACATTTTTCACGTTTCGATGTTACGGAAGTACGTGTCTGATCCCTCACACGTACTTCAAGATGAAGAGGTTGAGATTTCTCCTGACGTCAGATATGAAGAACCAGCTGTCGCAATCCTTGATCGTAAGGAGAAGATCTTAAGAAATAAGACTATTCCTCTTGTAAAAGTGATGTGGAGGAGACACTCGGCAGAAGAAGCCACCTGGGAGCTCGAAAGTGAGATGCAAAAGAAGTACCCTACCTTCTTTTAAGTTTCGAGGACGAAACTCTTTTAAGGGCGGAGAATTGTAAATTATAAAATTTTGTATCATTGGATTGTACAAATTTAAGGGATATACCAAACTTCCTTTGTTGCAAGTAAATCTTTAGTGGATCGAGTTCAATGAAATCAAATTAATTTAAATATCGTTAAGGGAATGAAATATCTTGGAGTTATTAAAGGATAATAACAAATTCCGAGAGACCTTAATTATATTTATATTAATATAACGAGAAATTTTTTGGGTTAGTCACAAATTAACTATCCATTTTTATCATGAATTTATGGACATCATTTTGTGACAAGGACCTAATTGTTACCAAAATTAAGGACTTAAATGTCAAAATAAATTGAGTTTGGGGTCACTTTTAGAAGAGGACAAAAATTAGAGGACTTAAATATGGAAAAGTTGATGATACTTATGTTACACGTCCAAAACATCAAAATTGAGAAAAAGAGGCAAAACCCGAGAGAGTGAGAGAGAGAGAGAGAGAGAGAGAGAGAGAGAGAGAAGGGGAGTTTACCGGAGAAGAAGGCCGAGTCGGTCTATGTCCGCCGAAGTTGGAGATCGAGGATCTTCTCCGAGCCACCATCTTCTTCCTCCTTTTTATTCTTTTGCCTGAGATTTGAAATCCATTTCTCTTGGCTGCAAATTTCTAGGGTTTGGAAATTCATTCTCATCTTCCGGTTCAGGACTATTGAAGCTCAATCCGATACCGGGAAAAGACTATTATCGGCTCGGGTTACTCTCATCTCCGACGAGGTATAGAAATTGACTAAAACCCCCAATTTTTAATCTTCGAATTTAGGGTTCTTGAATTCGAATTTGGGGATTTCGTGTTGGATGATTATATTCGTGGTTTATGGTGTGTTTGAAGTCGAATTGAGTAGGATTAACCTTGGGTTCATTTTGAATTGAGTTTGAAAAATCTGGAAAAAAAATCTCCGACCCGGTCCTAAATCGGGGTCAGAACCTCACCTGTGATGGTGATTATTTTCTTTTGATATTTTTGGCGTATATAAGAGGTTCTGGGCTTTCCAAAATGTATAAGAACGTGAAATTTTGTTAAATAACGAAAGAGATATGAATTTCTGAAGTTGTGATTCAAAGCTGTGAAATCTGAGAACGGAATCCGCTAATTTTATTATTGCGAGATGTTTTGAATTAGCAATCCTACTTCAAATTTAACTTGTAATACGTCAATAGAAAGCTACAGATGTCTACTTTATTTAGGAATTGGAATGGGTTGAATTGGAGTTTTGTAACTTGAGATATGCGTTTTTCGAGGAGTGGCGGAACTGTCGTGCGGGTGTCGACGAGGCGAGGTCGGATCAGGCCGAGAAAGAAAGGCCTTTCGGCTTTGGCTCGGAGGCTCGCGAAGTGTTCGTTCAGCGTGTAGCGAATCGAGAAGTTCCTGAGTCTTGACTCGAAGTGATTACGAATTGTTAAATTATTTGTACAAGTTGTTTAATATATTATTAATTATAGTACGATTATATTGTTAATGGTTAAGTGTTTCAATTTTCAGTTTTATTGGATGCCAACTATTAGAACATATTATGTTATTATTATTAAACTCGTTGATTATTAATGTAATTAGTTAGTATTCTTATTTTGGTTATTTATAAAAAAATCGAGTTCGGCTATAAGCTCGGCTCTTTTAGTTTGAAAAAAGAAGAAGAATATCAACGAGAAATGTTATATTTACGTTCTTTTCTTTAGTTTCAACTCTCGGGAATCTATTCTAAACTCTGGGCCTTGCCCAGTTATAAGAGTAGATGGTCGAATGATATAGGACGTTTTTAAGCTGTTTCCTATGTTTTGTTCTGATTTGAGTGTTTTTATGTCGTCAACCGAGACGTTCGCGGTAGCGCAACTAGGGGAACGTTTTGAATATGTTTAAAGTAAACTTTCTTCTAGTAAGAGCTTGTTCGTTAGTGTGTCGGTGAACGAGATACTAAGTACCCTCGACATTCAATCTTTTTCTTCTATAGATAAGTCCAGACCGTTGCAAGGATAGCAGCGAGCATAAAGGTAGTACGTAGACAAAGCGACGTGAAGTAAAGAAACGACTCTTTTTGTTAAAAAGGATTCGGGGTTTGAAAGAGTCGTATGCAGGTAAGTAGAAACATTTCAACTGTATCACAAAAACGGTGTGTTGTGTGATGTGTGTATGCTTGCATTTACATTATATGTGATGTTGAGTTGATTGCATTTGCATACATATGCAAATATTATAAAATGGAAGTGAAAATAGTTTGAAATGAGAAATGAGGTTTTCAAAAAAATGGTGTGGTGTTGCTGGTCGTTCACCATGGCCCGTGAGATAGGATTGGTCTCACGAGTCGTCGGGCCATATGTAGTATTGGGTACCGTTGGTCGCGACCGCCAAACCATATGTAGTCTGGGACCTTATGATTTTGGTTGAGTTAGTCATACATGTATGTGAGACAAGACATGGTGAACCTCTTACAACACATACCACGCGCGCGAGTAAGAAAAGTTATCAAATGAGAAAAGTTGAAAATAATGGATTGATTTGTTATTGACAGTCATATCATATGCATCGTTTATGCTTACTGGGCATTAGCTCACTCAGTTTTTGTGATACAGGTAAGGGGTGTGAATAAGATATGCAAGTACATATAGCAGGTTGACTGGAAGGCGCCTCCACTCGGGCAAGACCTCGTATATGAACTAGTTTGACCTGATGGGCCTTATTTTGAGTAATGTTTTGTGAACTGTGTGTGAATAGAAATATATTATGAATGTTTATATTGTGTGATGTGTGCCTAAGATTAGAAACCTAATGTTTTAGAAGTTTGTTATGTTTTATGTAGATATAAACTAGGTGTTGCTAGACTTCGAGTTAAGTCAATGTTATTTTGTATAATGATATGAAAGGTTGTCACACGACATGTCGTTTATATTTATACTTTGACAAAAAAAAAATCTCCAAGTTTTGAGTGAATGATAAACGACTTGTCGGGGTGTGACTAAGTTTGGTATCAGAGCCCAAGTTTAAAACAAATCGATTTTGTAGACCGTTCATATACGAGTGTTGCCAAGGGGGGGACGTGCCGTCAACTAGTAAGTTATTTGTGCATTCTTTTAATTCTTACTTTAGGGGTAGGTTAATAACTTTAGTAAGTCCCATATTCGGGTAACGGTTTTAGAATATTATTATTATTATTTTTTTGCTTTTAAAGGCTCTTATTAAGATTCTGGTACATGAATAGGTTTCGAGTAAAGAGATATGGCTGAAAGTGGAGAGCGCGGCTTAGGGGTCGATGCTGAGGTACGCCCAGCCGAGCGAGATCGTGTTGATCGACTCGCCGAAATCGTTGAGAGGTTTCTAGATCGATATTTGAGACGTGAGGCTGAAGTGCGCGAGCCTTCACCAAGACCTGACGCAGTAGATATGGCTGGAGAGAGATTTCAGAGGTTGAACCCTCCAACTTTTGAGGGAGACGTTGACCCAATGGCAGCAGAGAATTGGCTTCGAACTGTAGAAAGACTGTTTGACTATGCAAGGGTTCCCAATGAAGCCAAAGTCTCTTGTGCGGTGTTCTACTTTCGAGATAATGCGGGCTATTGGTGGGATACAATGGTCAGGGTGCATGATCTCACGACCATGACATGGAACACGTTCAAAGGATTGTTTGAGACAAAGTATGTCACAAAAGCAGCTCGAGCAGCTAAGAAGAACGAGTTCATGAATCTGAAGCTGTGGGACCTATCCATCGATGAATATGTCCGGAAGTTTGAGGAGTTGTCTCGTTATGCTCCACACATGGTATGCACTGAGGAGCTAAAGGTCGAGCAATTTGTAGAAGGATTGCGATCTGAGATATTTAGAGACGTCTATGTCGGAGAGACCGAGGGTATGACCTATTCAGCCGCTGTTCTGAAGGCTTCAAAGGCTGAAATCTCGTTGAAGAAAATTGAAGAAGAGCGTAAAGAAAAGGATTTAGAGAGGAGGGCTGCTAGAGAGAAAGAAGCGGCAGGGAAAGGAAATCAACCAGGATTCAGGCAAAATTACCCACCGATCATGGGTGGTCAACCATCATGGAATGCTGCCAACAAGAAACGAAACCAAGACGCTCAAGTGCAACGGAAAAATCCAGGAAGATGGGAACCAAAGCGTTTCAGAGGAAATAATCAAGGTCAATCATCCACCCCAGCAAATCCGAAACCCAAGTGCGCAAAATGTGGACGATACCATATTGGAGTTTGCATGGATGGACCAGGAGCGTGTTACAATTGTGGAAAGATGGGGAACTTTGCAAAAGATTGCCCTGTTAAGCCAGATGAAAGTCATAAAGTGAAAGCTAGAGTTTTCGCACTCACTCAAGAAGAAGCAGATGCAAACCCTTCAGTCGTGTCAGGTAACATGCTGATCCGTGGAATCCTTGTTTACACATTATTTGATTCTGGAGCTACACGTTCATTTATATCATCAACGTGTGCTAAAAAGTTAAGAAACTCAATAGTTGTCATGAATGTGCACTATAGTGTCTCAACCCCATCGGGAGAGTCACTCAATTCGGACGAAGTTCTTCATAAGTGTCCAATTGTTGTGGATGGAGAGAATTATATGCAGACTTGGCTGTGCTAAACTTGCACGACTATGAGGTTATTCTGGGAATGGACTGGTTGTCTAAATACTATGCCTCCATAGATTGTAAGAGGAAGATAGTGTCGTTTAAACCACCCAATCAAGAGAAATTCTCATTTATTGGGAACACCAATACATTGAGAACGCCTCTCATCTTGGCGATGAAGGCACATAGGTTGTTGGATGGGGGATGTGTTGGTTTCTTAGCTAGTGTGGTAGACACAAAGGTTGAGTCCAAGCTAAGTCTGGTGGATGTGCCTATAGTTAATGAATTTATTGATGTTTTTTCCGAGGACTTGCCTAGGTTGCCTCCGGATCGAGATATTGAGTTTGTTATCGATTTGATTCTCGGAACTGCTCCTATATCTAAAACTCCATATCGAATGGCACCGGTAGAGTTAAAAGAGCTTAAAGTCCAATTACAAGAGTTATTGGATAAAGGCTTTATTCGTCCTAGCTTTTCTCCATGGGGAGCCCTAGTGTTGTTCGTTAAGAAGAAAGATGGGACTATGCGACTATGCATCGACTATAGGGAGCTCAACAAGGTCACGATCAAGAACAAATACCCACTGCCAAGGATTGACAATTTGTTCGATCAACTACAAGGAGCTGCAGTATTTTCAAAGATCGACTTGAGAAGTGGTTATCATCAGTTGAAAGTCAGGGTTGAGGATATCCCGAAAACAGCTTTCAGGACAAGATATGGACACTATGAGTTTCTAGTCATGTCTTTTGGATTAACAAATGCCCCAGCTGCTTTCATGGATCTAATGAACCGAGTCTTCAAGGATTTATTGGATAAGTTTGTCATAGTCTTCATTGATGATATCCTTATATATTCTCGCACAAAAGAAGAACACTCAAAGCATTTAAAGCTAGTCTTGGAAAGGCTGAGGGTCAATCAGCTCTACGCAAAGTTCAAAAAGTGTGAATTTTGGATCGATCAAGTGGCATTTTTGGGTCATGTTCTCTCAAAGGAGGGTATTGCTGTAGATCCATCAAAGGTTGAAGCTGTTAGCAAGTAGCCTCAACCAAAGAATGCCACCGAGATTCGTAGCTTCTTGGGTCTAGCGGGTTATTATCGGAGATTTTTGGAAGGATTTGCAAAGCTTTCCGCAACACTTACACGTATGACTCGCAAGAACGTGAAGTTTCAATGGTCTGACGCGTGTGAAAAGAGCTTCGAAGAGCTAAAGCGTAGACTAGTGTCAGCCCCAATATTGACTATTCCAATCCAATCACAAGAATTTGTGATATACACAGACGCTTCTAAGTGCGGATTAGGATGTGTATTGATGCAAGGTGGTAAAGTTATCGCGTATGCGTCTCGCCAGCTTAAGGAGTACGAGCAAAACTACCCAACTCATGACTTAGAGTTAGCTGCTGTAGTGTTTGTGTTGAAACTATGGAGACATTATCTCTACGGAGAGAAGTGTGAGATCTACACAGATCACAAGAGTTTGAAGTACTTCTTCACCCATAAAGAGTTGAATATGCGGCAAAGACGATGGCTGGAGTTAGTAAAGGACTATGACTGTGTAATTGACTATCACCCGGGGAAGGCAAATGTTATGGCCGATGCGTTGAGTAGGAGGACCCACAAGCGTTGACGCCTTGTCAGTAACACAAAAGCCACTAATGTCAGAATTGCAGAATCTTCAGCTAGTGATTGTGCATAAAGTGTGGTTAATGTCTATGTCGCTGCAACCTACGCTGCTGGAAAGGATAAAGGACCGACAATCCTCAGACCCTTACTTAGAAAGGATCCGTGATGAAATAGGACCTAAAAAGAGAATGAATTTCCAAGTATCAGATGGGGTGCTCAGATTTAATACGAGGCTTTGTGTCCCAGAAGACGAGGATTTAAAGAATAAGATTCTCGTGGAAGCTCATGGAACGTTGTACTATGTACATCCAGGTGCGACCAAAATGTATCATGACTTGAAAAAAGTCTATTGGTGGCCAGGAATGAAGAAAGATGTGGCTACATTTGTTCAAAGATGTTTAACATGTCAACAAATCAAGGCAGAGCACCAGAAACCAGCCGGAATGTTGCAACCTTTAGAAGTTCCACACTGTAAGTGGGAACAAATCACGATGGATTTTGTGTCAGGTTTGCCAAAAACGTTCGCTGGTCATAATTCTATATGGGTCATTGTTGACAGATTGACCAAGTCAGCACATTTTCTTCCGATCAAGACCACTCACTCTGTGGATAAGCTTGCTGAGCTATACATCAAAGAGATTGTGCGCCTCCATGGAATTCCCAATTCGATTAGATCTGATCGTGACACTCGTTTCACGTCAAAGTTTTGGAAGAGCTTGCAAGAGAACTTGGGGACGAGATTGAAGTTCAGTACTGCCTTTCATCCCCAAACTGATGGTCAGAGTGAGCGTACGATTCAAATACTGGAAGATATGCTCAGGGCGTGTGTCCTAGACTTTCATGGCTCGTGGAGTCGTTTTCTTCCTTTAATCGAATTTTCGTACAACAACAGCTACAAAGCGACTATAGGAATGGCTCCGTATGAAGCTCTCTACGGACGAAAGTGCCGTTCTCCAGTTCATTGGGATGAAGCTGGTGAAAGTAAGATTATCCTACCAGAATTAGTAGAGCGGACCACATAGGCGATTAAAAAGATTCAAGCTTGAATGAAGATTTCCCAAAGTCGCCAAAAGAGCTACGCGGACAAGCGAAGAAGACCTCTAGAATTTGAGATAGGAGATAAAATCTTCTTGAAGGTTTCACCGATGCGTGGCGTGATGAGGTTTGGAAAGAAAGGAAAACTCAGTCCAAGATATGTTGGACCTTTTGAGATCCTTGAGCGTATAGGCAAGACTGCATACCGTCTAGCTTTACCGCCATCTATGTCTAACCTCTATGACATTTTTCACGTTTCGATGTTACGGAAGTACGTGTCTGATCCCTCACACGTACTTCAAGATGAAGAGGTTGAGATTTCTCCTGACGTCAGATATGAAGAACCAGCTGTCGCAATCCTTGACCGTAAGGAGAAGATCTTAAGAAATAAGACTATTCCTCTTGTAAAAGTGATGTGGAGGAGACACTCGGAAGAAGAAGCCACCTGGGAGCTCGAAAGTGAGATGCAAAAGAAGTACCCTACCTTCTTTTAAGTTTCGAGGACGAAACTCTTTTAAGGGGGGCGAATTGTAAAGTATAAACATTTGTATCATTGGATTGTACAAATTTAAGGGATATACCAAACTTCCTTTGTTGCAAGTAAATCTTTAGTGGATCGGAAATTCAATAAAATCAACTTAATTTAAATATCGCTAAGGGAATGAAATATCTTGGAGTTATTAAAGGATAATAACAACTTCCGAGAGACCTTAATTATATTTAAATTAATATAACGAGAAATTTTTTGGGTTTGTCACAAATTAACTATCCATTTTTATCATGAATTTATGGACATCATTTTGTGACAAGGACCTAATTGTTACCAAAATTAAGGAATTAAATGTCAAAATAAATTGAGTTTGGGGTCACTTTTAGAAGAGGACAAAAATTAGAGGACTTAAATATGGAAAAATTGATGATTCTTATGTTACACGGCCAAAACATCAAAATTGAGAAAAAGAGGCAAACCCCGAGAGAGAGAGAGAGAGAGAGAGAGAGAGAGAGAGAGAGAGAGAGAGAGAGAGAGAGAGAGAGAGAGAGAGAGAGAGAGAGAGAGAGAGAGAGAGAGAGAGAGAGAGAGAGAGAGAGAGAGAGAGAGAGAGAGAGAGAGAGAGAGAGAGAAAAAGAGAAGAGAAGGGGAGTTTACCGGAGAAGAAGGCCGAGTCGGTCTATGTCCACCGGAGTTGGAGATCGAGGATCTTCTCCGAGCCACCATCTTCTTCCTCGTTTTTATTCTTTTGGCTAAGATATGTTATTATTATTAAACTCGTTGATTATTAACGTAATTAGCTAGTATTCTAATTTTGGTTATATATAAAAAAATCGAATTCGGCTATAAGCTTGGCTTTTTTAGTTTGAAAAAAATAGAATATCAACGAGAAATGTTATATTTACGTTCTTTTCTTTAGTTTCGACTCTCGGGAATCTATTCTAAACTTTGGGCCTTTGCCCAGTTATAAGAGTAGTTGGTCGAATGATATAGGACGTTTTATAGCTGTTTCCTATGTCTTATTCTGATTTGAGTGTTTTTATGTCGTCAACCGAGACGTTAGGGGTAGCACAACTAGGGGAACGTTTTGAATATGTTTAAAGTAAACTTTCTTCTAGTAAGAGCTTGTTTGTTAGTATGTCGGTGAACGAGATACTAAGTGTTGGCAAAGATGCCCACAAGAAAATTGTTTATTTACATATTGATGTAATATAATATAAATCTTTGTAAAGTCCTTATTGAAAGATTGTTTATTTACATATTGATGTAATATATAAATCTTTGTAATTTGCTGATTAAATTAATAAAAGTTGAAACGTTCATTCATTCCTTTTTAGTTTGATTGAAGATTTATGATATTCAATAGTCTTATAGTCCTTAATCAAACCTAACAATGTATGAAGAGACAAATGTAGATTTGCGTGAAAAAACTCTTCATGGTTTAACTAAAACGATATATTCGCAATCTAAAGATCAACGGACTATTGATCCCAGTATGATTGTTGGAAGAATCTAGGATGTCTGGTTACGAGGCATAGAGAGTTAGGAACTCTGTAGTTCTTCCAGTGTATCTTTCGAAGATACTGAATTGACCAGTGCACCTTTAGAGACAATAGAAGAACAAACGATTTAACATCTTCTATCTCAAGGTCACTACGTATGAATCGCATCATGCTTACCTAAATCCTGAACTGAGACATGTCATTTCATAGCATTAATACTCTCATTTGAGAAAGTCAAATTCAAGGTCCAATGTGTGATCTCGACAAGGCCTATTGGTGAGATATTAAGTTATGAAGATGTCATGAACCAACTTTGTGAAGTTCTCATAGATATGGAATTCATGTACAAGATTGCTGAGATGCAATATATATCACCTCATGCTTTATTACTTGGATTGTGAATAAATGAACTGCGCAGTGTCCAAATTTAAGTAGCGACTTTATTTGGATGAAACAATGTGACTTGTTAGCTACTCGTCAATACATTGTTTCTAACTTATTCACAAGTACTAAAGGAGTTGAGGAAATAACAACTAGAAGGGTAAAATAGTAATTTTATAAGTCCCAACTAGTTGATGATATTCATGAAGGGTAAACATAGATAACATTCAATGGATCCGCTAAATATAATTAAGTTGAACTTGAGTAGAAAATAAATTCATTTGAACCGAGAGATTCTCAGAGTCAACTCTTTAGTGGAGTCAGTCGACATTAAGCTAATACTCGGAAAAGGTTTGAGAACTTTTGAGTCCGAGTATAGAAGCTCAAGCTTTGTTCATTTGGATCCATAAGATCACTATTACAGGTCATTATAGTAGGATTGTTAAACTAGAAGCTAAGTCAAAATAAGTTCAAGTGTTGAACTAGACTTTTTCTCAAAAAATGTATAAAGGGTATTTTTGTCCACAAGGACATAAAATGATGTGAATGTCAAAATAATATTTTGAATATTTTCATTTAATGCAAATATAAATTACTTTCTAAAGCCGAAAAGCTGAAATTAATTTCGTTATTTGTGTAATTATAATTCTACAATGGGTATTTTAAGAATTGTCTTAAAAGAAATGAGGAAGCATCTAGATGCTCCCCCCCTAGGTATAGTTCGGCCAAGATAGTGGATCAAGAGGAGATTTTTATTTCCTTTTTCTTATAAGGACAATTACCCAAAAGAAAAAGGGAAATGAATTTCCTTAAGAAGGAAACAAATGTGCTAAGTGAGGAAACAAATTTCCTCACTAATGCAAGGTGTATGGCCGGCCAAACTAAGAGGGAAAGGGGAAAGGAAAATCAAATATTGTGTCATGAATACATTATTCATTCATGAATGAATAATTTACCTTTATAGATTTTTCCTTCTCCTATAAATAGAGCCTCACATAGAGATGTGAAGATTAAGCTTTTTTCTTGCTCTCTCCCTATTGTGGCCGACCCTCTCTCTCTCTCTCTCTCTCTAGAAAATACTCTTCTTATTTTGCACCTAGATTCACATTTAATCTAGAGAATTAATTTATGATCCAAAATTGTTTTTGATTCATATTGTTTAATTGTGCCCACACACAAATCCTTCCAAAATCTCTATAGACTCTTGTAATAGAAATCTTAGGTTTCTCGAGTTCAAGATTAGGTGTGAAGGTGACGAGCGAGCCAAGGAAGAGGATCTACCTTTCTCAAGACGCTTCATGATCAAGCTACAAAGAAAGGTTCGTGTTCTAGTAAATTAAATAATGATTTTAATATATAACATGTATATGTTTTTTCTAGGTTAGTAAAATTGTTTTACTTGAAAAAGAAATTTTTAAATTCCACCATTAATTTGATTAATGTTAAATTTTTCTTTAACCCTAGACCTATTCCAACACTAAGTACCCTCGACATTCAATCTTTTTCTTCTATAGATAAGTCCAGATCGTTGCAAGGATAACAGCGAGCATAAAGGTAGTACGTAGACGAAGCGACGTGAAGTAAAGAAACGACTCTTTTTGTTAAAAAGGATTTGGGATTTGAAAGAGTCGTATCCAGGTAAGTAGAAACATTTCAACTGTATCACAAAAAAGGTGTGTTGTGTGATGTGTGTATGCTTGCATTTACATTATATGTGTCTGTTGAGTTCATTGCATTTGCATACATGTGCATATATTATAAAATGGAAGTGAAAATAGTTTGAAATGAGAAATGAGGTTTTCAAAAAAATGGTGTGGTGTTGCTGTTCGTTCATGGATGGCTTGGCTGGTTCCTAGGATCGGGGAACTAGTTTGGTTAACTCCTAGGATCGGGGAGTTAACCATGGCCCGTGAGATAGGATTGGTCTCACGAGTCGTCGGGCCATATGTAATATTGGGTACCGTTGGTCGTGACCGCCAAACCATATGTAGTCTGGAACCTTATGGTGTTGGTTGAGTTAATCATACATGTATGTGAGACAAGACATGGTAAACCTCTTACAACACATACCACGCGCGCGAGTAAGAAAAATTATCAAATGAGAAATGTTGAAAAGAATGGATTGATTTGTTATTGATAGTCATATCATATTTATCGTTTCTGCTTACTGGGCATTAGCTCACTCAGTTTTTGTGGTACAGGTAAGGGGTGTGAATAAGATATGCAAGTACATATAGCAGGTTGACTGGAAGGCGCCTCCACTCGGGCAAGACCTCATATATGAACTAGTTTGACCTGATAAGCCTTATTTTGAGTAATGTTTTGTGAACTGTGTGTGAATAGAAAGATATTATGAATGTTTTTATTGTGTGATGTGTGCCTAAGATTAGAAACCTAATGTTTTAGAAGTTTGTTATGTTTTATGTAGATATAAACTAGGTGTTGCTAGACTTCGAGTTAAGTCAATGTTATTTAGTATAATGATATGAAAGGTTGTCACACGACATGTCGTTTATATTTATACTTTGACAAAAAAAAAAATTCTCCAAGGTTTGAGTGAATGATAAACGACTTATTGGAGTGTGACAGATACCATTTGTTGGAATTTATTTAAGAATTAACCTAATTTAATTAAGAAACACATCAATATGTGGCGGACTTTCATAATTCAATTTAACATATTATAACGTTTTAAAACATGTTCGATAACCATATCATTAAATCTAACCTAACCTGTCAATAAATTTACAATCATATCAATAAATTTATCTAAGCATGCAAACGAATAATCCAAATACATATAAACATTCTAAAACATCATATTATTCAGATCCAATTCGTTCGAGGGATACTTACATAGGATTAGGATCTGCGAAGATGAGTCTCGGGATTTGCCAAAAAGTTGGCCGATCCTCTACACCACGCGCGTCAAGGAAATCCTCAAAATCGTCCATCCTCCGTTGCTCCAAAAATGGCCGGCCCTGTGGGAGGAAAAATCACTCAAACAACCACAAGTTGAGTCAATGATAATACTCAAGGGATTTGTGGGAGACAAAGAGGATGGGCTCTTTCATGGAAACAAAAGAAGAAGGAATAAAAGGAAAGACTCTCAACGATTCGCTCTCTCAATTCTCTTTGGGATTTTGGCCAAGTATTTTTCTCCTTGGGAGAGAGCAAATAGTCGGCCAAGAGGAAAGGGGAGAGAGAGCTTGTGGCCGTGTGAAAGCTAGGTCAAAAGAGAGAGAGAAGAGCTCATTTTATTTCAGGAAGAATGGGCTTAATTAGGTCAAAAACAATTAATGACCCATTAATCAAACTTAAGCCCGATAAATCATTTAAGCAATTTTTCAACTCACTTATTTGTGTTAAGTGGCCGGCCACCTTATACTATTTATCTCCCAAATATTTTCGATTTATTTCTAAAATAATATTTAATTAATTTAGAACATCTCATTTATTTAATGACAAGTCATTAATTATTTTCATACTAAACAATGTAGTACGAAACGAGAAAATATTTATTTTCATCTTTTATTTATTTGAATCATCAAATTATATTATTATCAATATAATAACACAATATGATTCGTTAAATAAATGTAATAATAAATAACCAATTATTTATTTAATTAACTTAGAAAATAATTTTCTTAGTGTAAATCACAATTTACGTTTAATGAGGAAATCGATCTTTTCTTGTTCACTAATATCTCATCCAAGAGTCTATCATTGAGACCTTATGGACCCACATGAATGAGGCTTTAGAATAAAGATCGGACGAAAAAGTTCATAAACTCTTTCTGACTTTTAATTCTTAATATAAGTCGATTCCACTAAAGGACCAATATTAAACATCTCTAAGTTCATATGCGTTTATATTTCCGTTTAATGTGATAAAACTATTCTTCACATGGTCCACGGTGTATTTTACAATATTACCCTTTGTGTGTATCACTAACTCAGAGGAATGTAAAATTACCGTTTTACCCCTGAGTTATTATTTCACCAAGTCCTCTGTTATTTGTGAACGAGAAAAACATAAAGTGAAATGTCTCAACATGTCACATGTTTTATTTTAAAGAATTCTTTATTCGATGAATACCAGGCCTGATTTATTCGCTCACACTTTCATAACAGAACATGGTGTGATACTAATGCCTTAGCATTGTTTTAAAACAAATTCCATATCTGTGAATCACATGTTTCAACGAAATAGTATTATGACACCAATCGTCGGGTCAATGAAACTTCATTTAGCCATTGCCATTGACAAATTAAATGTCATAAAGTGTTACAAGAAGACATGTACTCACTTCAGGATTTAGGTAATTACTAAAATACCCCTCGTATGTGAGTTTGAGGTTTCGCGTGATTAAACGGTTTTATCTCAAACTTCAAAACTTTACAGGTCTTGTTCAATATCTTCATTAAGATATCAAGAATGAATTACAGAGTCACAATTCTCCATATCATAAGATATGATATCGTTTAATTCATTCTAACAATCATTACTAGGAATCGATTGCCCAATCGATCTTTAGATTGCGAACTATTATTTAAACTAGTCATAAGAAGGTATCTTATCAAGTCTGTACTTAGACTTATTTCATTGATGACAGTTTCAGAGCGTAGACATTAATGCGTAAACACAATCTTAAATAAGTATGGATATTCAATCTTTATTTAATTTCAAAGAAAAACAAATACAAAAGTATTTAATATCAAAAATCTCCTTTGTAGGCATAAATGCCAACAGTTCTCGCCGGACTAGAGGAACGCTGGAGGATTTGGCCGACCAAGGAAGGCTGGGAGCTTTTAGGACTTCAAAACCGATTCTAAAAATTGCAATTTTAAGAATAAAAACACATCAAACACCATAATGAAGAATCAACAATATTACACGAGGAATATGTTGAGGATCTGTGTTCATCCTGAATGGTGGATCTGTAGTTTGCAGTTAAGGAAATAACAACTAGAAGAATAAAATGATAATTTATAAATCCCAAGTATTTGATGATATATATGAAGGGTAAACATTGGTAACATTCAATGGATCCACCCAATATAATTAAGTTGAATTTGAGTAGAAAATAAATTCATTGAACCGAGAGATTCTCAGTGTCAACTCTTTAGTGGAGTCAGTTGATATTAAGCTAATACTCAGAAAAGGTTTGTGAACTTTTGAGTCTGAATATAGATGCTCAAGCTTTGTTCATTTGGATCCATAAGGTCACTATTAGAGGTCATTAGAGTAGGATTGTTAAACTAGAAGCTAAATCAAAATAAGTTTTTGAATATTTTCATATGATGAAAATATAAATTATTTCTCCTATAAATAGAGCCTCACATAGAAATGTGAAAATTAGTTTTTTGCTTGCTATTTCTTAATAGTGGCCGAACCCCCTCTTTCTCTCTCAAAATACTTCTTTTATTTTGGCACCTAAGTCCTTATTAGACTTAGGCTTAATTAGCTCTCTAGCTCATAGACTTGTTCTTGAGCTATTGTGTTTAATTGTGCACACACACAAATCCTTCTAAACCTCTATAGACTCTTGTAATAGAAACCTTAGGTTTCTCAAGTTCAAGACTAGACTTGAAGGAATCGAGCCGAGGACGAAGATCCACCTTTCCCAAGACGCTTCAAATTTGAAGACACAAGAAAGGTTAGTATTCAAGTAAATTTAAATAACGTTTTTTTAATTTATAACATGTATATGCATTTTATCTATGTTAGTAAAAATTGTTTTACTAGTAAAAGAAATTTTTAAATTCCTCCATTAATTTGATTAATGATAAATTTTTCTTAACCCTAGAACTATTCCAACAAAATCAAATGCCATAAAGTGTAATATCAAACATATATTCACTTCAAGATTAAGGTAAGTATCAAGGTACCCCTCGTATGCGATCTTGAAGCTTCGAGTGGTTAAACAGTTTTATCTCGAGGTTCTAAGTATCTCAGGTCTTGTTCAATATCTTCTATAAGATATCAAGGATGAATCATAGAGTCACAACTCTCTATATCACAGGTTTAGATATCATGATTTATTCTAACAATCAATACTTAGATTCGATTGCTCTATCGATCTTAAGATTGCGAACAAATATTTAAACTAGTCACAAAGGGCTATCTTGTCAAGTCTGTACTTAGCACCCATTTCATTGATGATAGTTTCAGAGCATAGCAATCATACATAAACACAAACTTAACAAAGAATGAATATTTATTAATATTAATGTTTCCGCAAATGCAAATACAAATGTATTTTATTATCAAATATCTCCTTTGTGGTCACCAATCCCAACTTGTACAAGAACTTGTTCGATATATTGGTATCAGATAGTATTTCACTGCTGTCACATATCATGAGGAAGATGTTCCAATATCATTTTCTCAAGCAATGTAGAGTTCCGAAGCAAATCTATGGCAAGAAGTCATGAACTTTGAAATGCATTTGATGTATGTCAACGAGGTCTGGAAGCTTTTAAATCTACCTGAAGGCATCAAGCATGTTGAGTGTAAATGGATCCACAAGAAGAAAAGATGACCGGATGGAAATGTTGAGACATTCAAGACACGACTTGTGGTGAAGGGATTCTCACAGAAAGAAGGTATTGACTATGAAGAGGGGGTTCCTCACGAAAGCACCCAGCCGTCTGTTCAGTGAGAGATGCACAGTCAAGCTCCCGTCGTCTGGTCGGCCTTCCCTCGCCCGGAGGCGGGGGCTCATTCTTCCTAGAAGAAGCGACGTTGAGAGACTACAGGTCTTGGTGTCTTGCAGAGTCATACCCGGAATGCTTCAAGGAACTTGTCGTGGTCAGCGACATGGAGCTCTTCTGCCAAGGGACTCGCGATGCCCGAAAGGTTGGTGTTTGCTCCTTTTACTTGCCTTATGATCCATGTTTATGCGTCGGACGTTTATAGGCCTTAGCCCCCCACGAATGGATGGAACTGATGATACAAGACGCCATTTGTCGTGAGCAGGCGTCGAGGGAAACATGTGATCGCCAGCATGCAAAGGCTTTGGTAAAGGCCGTGTCGGAGTTACGAGCTGCCAAGGCAAAGCTCGCGGAGGAACGGGCCTCGAGGGAGCAAGCAGAGAGGTGAGTTGTTGCCTTTACGGTTGAGAACAGGGCGCTCGAGAGGACGGTGGTGGCTTAGGACGCGGATTCGGTGTTGATTCGGGTCAAACTCTATGAAAGCGACACCGCTCGAGAGGAAGGGTTCTAAGAAAGCGAATGCTTCTTGTCGGAGCGAGAGATTGTTCAGGAGTGCGACGAGATTGCGCGTGCCAAGGGTGGTGCTGAGTAGGATTAGGAGGTTGCCTTGTGAGGCTCGTCATGCTGTCGTGTTACGTGTCCGGGATGCGACCATTTCCGAGAACGGGTCGCGCGAAGTTACCTTTGCGTTCTTTGACACCATGTTCCCACCGTCCAAGGATGATGCGAATCTCGATCCCACGGATTGCCGCCCCGCCGAGAACACCCACTCTTCCGTCGACACGTCTCCTTCGCACCTGACGTCGCTCCCCCCTGCTGAGGAGGAGCGCGTCGATTTTGGTTATGACTAAGCTTTGTTCCTTTCGTACCCTTTGTACGGGGTTTTAATTTGTTGCGCCGTTGTTTAGCGCTTTCATATTTTGTTCAACTTTGGATATTTTCAGGTTCTTCTTATATGATTTTCACTTTCTATCGAAAGCCTTTCGATCATCTTTTCTCGCCCAAACTTTATTATATATGTGGGAACGTCTCGCGTGGTTGTGCGGTTTCTGTGATTTGTGTCTCTTTGCCACCTATTCATCTTATCATTGCGTAACCATTGACCTTGGGATTTATGGTCGCTTTCCCGATCGCGTGTTCTCTTTGACTCTGGTTCCCCGTCGCCGTCGATTACTCGTTGGACCCACGACCCATGCAATTGGGGAGGATGACGACATGTCATACATTCTACGTGGTCGGTGGTTGTAGACTCTCCTGGCCACTAACCTGGGTCAGTTTTGTGTGTACCCGGACTTCAAGAGCGATAGTGTTCCCTCCGAATTACGCCTTGTTAATTTGGTGACACCCGGGCTCGCTTTATTCGATACGGGCAATTCACGTGTTTTGAACACTTTTATCCGTGAACCTTCGATGATGGCCTACGGGCTTACGATTGTGCCCTATGGCGGGGGGTAATCCCGAGATTTAGCTTGATCGATGAACTGTCGGTTTACGATTTGCCACTTATGGAATCGTGCGCATTCATCTCAAGGGAATTCTCCTTAGGATCGGGTTTGACATTGACCCGACTTTTTGTCAGTTGGCGTTTGTCAATTTTCCTCATAATCATGGGCGCCTAGATGCAAGGTTGTGACCTTTTTACTGTTTTGGTGGACATTTCCGACCATGGGGCTATCACCTTGTGGTTTCATTTCGCGGGTTCTCATTTTCCCAAATGCAAGGTTGTAAGGCCTTGTGATCGGTTTGCCCGTTTTTGGGTTATTATTTCCCTTGAATGAAAGACCCTGAGGGCGTTGTTATCGGTTCACCCTAACCCCCCAAGTTTCATGAAATTTCAGGTTTGACATAAATTTTTAGAAAGTTAAAAGTGGGGAAGAACACATGATGACACAATTAGACTTTTTATTCAAGAAGTACATAACCGACTTAATTGAATTGCGGAAGTCACGACATTGTGTTTACACAAATGGGAATCAGGCGCTTTGACAGGCCGCCTTTAGTGTTAGTACTGCCTCAGGTGGTCGGCGTTCCATGGGTGAGTGAATATGAGGTCATCCATGTTCTCGAGTTCGTATGTACCTTTGTGAATGGTTTTTCGAAGATAGGCCCAATATGTTGGAATTTATTTAACGATTAAACAATGTTAATTATAATACACATCCTATGTGGTGGAAAATTATAATTAGATCTAATATATTAAAACTAATTTTAATATATTTAACAACCTAAGGCATTAAAATTTATCAAACAATTATAAACAATTTATAATTCACATGCTCAATCAAAATAAATTAAACTAATAATTTATATAACAATTATATAATTTATATTTAATTATTTAATTGAGAAAATACTCACATTAAAGGTTGTAAACAACCTCGACGTTGCTAGCTATCGTCGAAATGCCACGTCACGTTCAAAACGGAGAAATAATCCTCGCCGAACTGTTTGGGAACGTCTTCGCCGGACTGGGAGATGGTCGCCAGAATGGGTGCTTGCGGGGAGCCTCGCCGGATTAAGATTTTTTGCCTGACAGGGAGCTCGCCGGACTGGGAAGCCTCGCCGGATTAGAGATCTCTGGGACGCCTCGCCGGACTGGAGCACCTCGCCAGATTGGACTCGCCTGACAGGAGATCCTTTCGCCGGACTGGAGCGCCTCGCCGGATTGGATCACCTCGCCGGATTGGATCACCTCGCCGGATTGGAGCTCGCCTGACAGGGAGCCTTCGCCGGACTGGATCGCTGGAGGCTGGGGAACTCGCCGGAATGAGCCCAGATCGTCCTAGGGACGTTTTTGGCTGGGTTAAAGCTTTTGAAACAGTTTAAAAACCTTAAAACAACTCACAAAATCATTCCAAACACCACAAGTAATGAATCAACAATAATACACTAGGAAATTATTGAGATTATGAGTGTGGGCTCTTAAGAACAATTAGGAATCAAAGATGAAAGAATTGAAAAACAATTTTTCTTTTCTTTGTTGGGGATTTCGGCCGAGAAACACACAAGGGGAGAGAGAGAGTGTTGGCCGAAAATTAACTAGGGTTAGAGTTTGTTTAGCCTTATTTATACAGGTTATAAATGGGCTTAAACTGGGTCAAACCCATGACCCTATTCACTTAGGGAATTCGGCCAAAAACCCTCTCCCCTTACTCGTCCACATCTTTGAATTTTATTCCTAAACATATTTGATTTAATTTCTAAAATTAATTTAGAACTCTCATTATTATTTAATGACACATCATTAAATATAGGGTCATTTTGATGGATACCCATGTAAACTATAGCTATTTTGGATATACCCAACGTTTGGTTAATAAGTTGAAAATAGCCGGCTAAATTTGTTTACAAAATTTTAGAGACAAATGTACCCTCATAATAACTTCCCGCCAGTTACAATTAACTAAAAAAAAGAAATATAAAAAAACGAAAATCAATGTCATTAATGTCACAAATCAAACCTCCCACCCAGTATAACTAAATAAAAAATAAAGAATAATAAATCAACCGAGATTCGAGGCATTCAAAAAGATGGACTGAAAAAAAAAACAAGATTAATCGTGTAAAAAGAAGGAAGAAATACAAAAAAACAGTGTAAATATAACGAAAATAAACTGTTAACAGAAGCCATACCAAAATCTTGCAACGATCGTGTAAATAGAAAGAAAAAATACATAAATACAATGTAAATATAACAAAAAGAAACTGTTAACAGAAGTCGTACTAGAAGCTTACAACAAAAAATCATCTTCTTCAACCAATATCATTGCTCTCGAATTGTTTTTTTCCGATCAAAACAGAGATTATGATGGTTGATATTAAGTTTCGGCCGACCAGAATGAGTGAGAATAATTTTAGGTAATTAATATGAAAAAAGATAATGTTTCCTTTAATATAGGTAATTAACTAATTAGGATATTTAAACTTAATTGGATACAATATTTCGGGAATCAAAATTTGGTCAACCCACTAATTATGGTGATTCGAAATTCGAAATCCAAATCCAAATTCGAATTCAATTCGATCGTGTAAATAGAAAGAAAAAATACAAAAATACAAAAATAAACTGTTAACAGAAGTCGTACCAGAATCTTGCAACAAAAAATCATCTTCTTCAAACAATCTCATTGCTCTCGAATTGTTTTTTTCCGATCAAAACAGAGATTATGATGGTTGATATTAAGTTTCGGCCGACCAGAATGAGTGAGAATAATTTTAGGTAATTAATATGAAAAAGATAATG
This sequence comes from Urtica urens, assembly GCA_958296335.1. Lineage (NCBI taxonomy): Eukaryota > Viridiplantae > Streptophyta > Magnoliopsida > Rosales > Urticaceae > Urtica > Urtica urens. The sequence continues at coordinate 30,476,246 of OY282520.1, forward strand.
TTTTCTTTAATATAGGTAACTAACTAATTAGGATATTTAAACTTAATTGGATACAATATTTCGGGAATCAAAATTTGGTCAACCCACTAATTATGGTGATTCGAAATTCGAATTTCAAATCCAAATTCGAAATTCGAAATCCAAATCCAAATTCGAATTCAATTAGATCGTGTAAATAGAAAGAAAAAATACAGAAATACAGTATAAACATAACGAAAATAAACTGTTAACAGAAGTCGTACCAGAATCTTGCAACAAAAAATCATCTTCTTCAAACAATCTCATTGCTCTCGAATTGTTTTTTTCCGATCAAAACAGAGATTATGATGGTTGATATTAAGTTTCGGCCGGCCAAAATGAGTGAGTAAATAATTTTAGGTAATTAATATAAAAAAAAGATAATGTTTCCTTTAATATATGTAACTAACTAATTAGGATATTTAAACTTAATTGGATACAATATTTCGGTAATCAAAATTTGGTCAACCCACTAATTATGGTGATTGGAAATTCGAAATCCAAATACAAATTCGAATTCAATTTTTTAAAAACTATTTTTCCAAAATAAATTCGGCAAAAGGGTAAATTGGTATGTTCATGTGATGTAAATGAATCTACCTGGCTATTTTCAATCCATTAACCAAACCTTGGGTATATCCAAAACATAAACGTTTAATAAGGCTATAGAGCCAATTTTTTCTTAAATATATTTCATAGTTATCGAATAGGTACGAAATGAGAAATAATTTATTTTCTTCTTCTAACATATTTAATCACTCGAGAATGTCATCATCAATATGATAACATTTTGTGATTCAATGAACAAAATAAATAACTAGTTATTTATTGAGTTTCAAGAAAATAACTTTCTCAGTATAAATCACAATTTATACTTAATGAGTAAATCAACTTTTACAGTTCTTTTAATCTCTTCCAAGTGTCTATTATTGAGACCTCATGGACCCACATGAACGAAGCTTTAGAGCAAAGATCGGACACAAAAGTTCACAAACTTTTGCCGTCTTTTAAATCTTAATATTGGTCGATTCCACTAAAGGACCAATATTGACAATCTCTTTGTTTATGTGCGTATTTTTTATGTTTGATATGATGAAACACTTTCTCACACGATCCACGGAGTATATTACGATATTACCCTTCATGTGTATCAGTAACTAAGGGGAATGTAAGATTACTGTTTTACCCCTCGAGTTATTATTTCACTAACTCCTTTGTTATCTGTGAATGAGAAAAACATAAAGTGAGATGTCTTTACATGTCACATGTTTTAATCAAAGAATGAACTCATTCAATGAATACCTGGCCAGGTTTATTCATTCACACTCTCATAACAAAGCATAGTGTGATACTAATGCATTTGCATTGTTATTACATGAAATTCCATATCTGTGAATCATGTAACCTAACATCGCATCCTTGTGACACCAACAGTCTGGTCAGATGCAACTAAAAATTAGTCATTTCCCATTGACGAATCAAATGTCACAAAGTGCAATGTCAATTACATATTCACTTCAGGATTAAGGTAAGTATCATAATACTCCTTTAGTTGTGAACTTGAAGTCTCGAGTGTGTAAACAGTTTTTTCTCGAGCTTCTAAGTGTCACTGGTCTTGTTTAGTATCTTCTATAAGATACCAAGTATGAATCATAGAGTCACAACTCTCTATATCACAAGATGAGATATCATGATTCATGCTAACAATCAATAATAAGATTCGATTGCTCTATCGATCTTTAGATTGCGAACAAATGTTTCAAACTTGTCACAAGGGGTTATCTTGTCCAGTCTGTACTTAACACCCTTTTCGTTGATGACAGTTTCAGAGCATAGCTTAAACATAACTAAACACAATCTTCAAAAGAATGAACATTTATTAATATCAATGTTTCAGCAAAATATAAATACACAAAGTATCTCAATGTCTAATATCTCCTTTGTGGGCACCAATCTCAACAATAGAGCCTCTTTGGATGCTTCACAAGCCACATATTCTGCTTCCATGGTGGAGTTAGCAATACAAGATTTCATGATACTCCTCCAGACAATAGATCCACTATTGAAGATGAACACAGACATGAAGTGGATTTCTTGAAATCCTTATCCGCCTGAAAGTCGGAATCGGTATACCTCGTCATATTCAGGTCAGTACCTGAATATGTAAGAACCAAGTTCCTAGTTCTCCAAAGATACTTAAGAACATGCTTAACAGCAACCCAGTGCTCGGGTCCGGGATTTTATTGGAAACGATTAACTATGCTAACTGCGAAACATATATCCGGTCTAGTGCACATCATAGTATACATGAGACTTACTACGTCTGAAGTATAGGGAATCTTTCTTATGTCCTCAATCTGTTGTGTCCTTAGAGAGTGAGACTCCATGTATAAAGGGGTTTTTACCCTTCTTGGAGTTCTGCATAGCAAAGTGATCCATCACCTTATCTATATAAGATGCTTGCGAGAGCAACAAGGTCCGGTTCATTCGATCTCGAAAGATCTGAATTCCCAGAATGTACGCAGCTTCCCCTTGATCCTTCATATCAAACTGCTTAGCTAACCAGATTTTAACCTTAGATAATTTACCTACATCATTACCAATGGGTAGTATATCATTGACATACAATACAAGAAACACAACCTTGCCCTCGTGTATCAAATTATAACACAAGGTTCATCTACTGACTGTTCAAAACCGAAGCTTTTTATAGTTTCATCGAATCTAATATTCCATGACCTAGATGCTTGCTATAATCCATAAATGGATTTAAGCAATTCATAATCCTTGTTTTCTTGATCACCTTCCACGAAATCTTCTGGTTGATCCATGAAAATGCGCTCGTCAAGATTGCCACTCTGAAAGGCAGTCTTGACATCCATTTGCCAATTTCGTAATCGAGAGCGGCAATTATGGATAGAAGTATTCAGATGGATTTAAGCATTACGACTAGAAATAAGGTTTCTTCATAATCGATACCTTCCTTTTGGCTATAACCCTTAGCCACTAATCTCGCTTTGAACGTCTCAACGTTCCCATCCGGACCCCTTTTCTTCTTATAGATCCACATACACCCTATAGGTCTAACCCCTTCAGGTAGGTCTACAAGTTTCCAGACTTTGTTGACATACATCGAATGCATCTCAACTTTCATGGCATCAAGTCAAAGGTTTGATTCAGAACCAGCCATTGCTTGGCTATAGGAAACAAGGTCATCCATGTCAGCGACAGCTACGAGAGTATCTCCATAAGACATGTACCTATCGGGCTTTTCTAAAACCCTCCCACTACGTCGAAGTACTACTTGACAGGGTTTTGAATTGTTAGGTTGTGTTTCAGTTGGGGTAAGAACAGTTCTTAAAGATGACGTAGAAGCTTCCTCACCCAACTTTCCTTCAAGAAAAATTTTGTTTCTTGGTTTCATATTCTTCATATAGTCCTCCTTAAAGAAACGAGCATTAGTGCTGACAAAAGTTTTGTCGTCCTCGGGACTATAGAATGTGAAACCTTTGGTTTCCTTTGGATATCCAACGAACACACATAATTCTGATGTGGCTTAAACTAGTTTCACGCCCAGTCCATCGTTCATAAGGAAAAACAGGGACCGTCTTAGACGGTACTTGGTTCAGAATATACGCGGCAGTTTCAAGGGCATATCCCCAAAAGGAATTAGGGAGTGATGAGTAACTCATCATTGATCTAACCATCCCTATCAGAGTTCGATTCCTTCTCTGTGACACTCTATTCTGTTGAGGTGTGTCAGGTGCTGTAAACTGCGATACTTTCTTCTTTAAGAAAGTCATCAAACTCTTTAGACAAGTACTGACCGCCTCGATCAGATCAAAGGGTTTTGCTCCGTTTGCCAGTCTGCTTTTCCACTAAAGCCCAAAAAAACTTAAACACGTTAAAGGTTTTGGATTTGTGTTTGAGCAAATAGACAAATCCATATCTTGAGTAATCATCAGTAAAGGTAACGAAGTATTCGTATCCTTCTGAGTGGACCACATACATCATTATGTATTAGTTACAGCAACTCAGTGGCTCTTCGACCTTTCTCATAGAAAAGATGTTTTGTCATCTTTCCTTCTATAAATGGTTCTCAAGTCGGCAATGAGACTATTGCAGAGCCTTTGAGTGGACCATCCCTCACAAGTCTCTCAATCCTATCTATACTAATATGACCAAGTCTTAAGTGCCAGAGATGTGTTGATTTTATTAGATCAGAAGAGTCATTAGGTTTGATCCTTTTTGGTTCCCTAATTAGATCATTATCTATTTTAGTGTCTAATAGCAAAGGTTGTGTAGGATAAGATAGTATAAACCATTTTCTAAACATGCGTCAATGACAAATGAATTGGAAGAAGTAATACGAATTCCATTATCAATAAACTTTAAATAATAATTCTACTCAACAGTTTGATCTACAAATATTAAGTTTTTCCCAAAGGGAAGAACAAAATACATATTATTAAAATTTAGAATTTTGTCTTTATAAGACAATGTCACGGATCCCACAGCGTTAGCCGACACCAAGCACCTATCACCCCACTTGAAACAGAAGTCGCCATCCTCTAAGCTTTTTCTTTGCTGAATCCATTCAAGGAACAAATATGGTTAGTAGTAGTGGAGTCAATAATCCACGATGATACATTATCAGCTACTAAACAAGTTTTGGTAATCAGTACAATAACTTTCCCTTCAGTCTTGAGGTAGACATGACAGTTTCTATGCTAGAGTCCCTCAGAAGTGTTAGTCTCCTTCATCAGCTCGGCAACAGAGTACCCTTGCTTATTGATGGAGTAGTTCAGCTTCAAAGTATCGAAAGATTTAGGGAGAGTTTCTAAGATCGTATCTATTTTGATTTCTCTATTAATTTCAAATCCAGATATTTCCATGTCATTAAGATAACTTATGATCAATATCATGTGTTCTCTAATAGGAGTCTTAGGTTTCATACGATAGTTCGCAAACTCGAACCGGTTGTTATCTAGCATGACGCATTTGCCCTTCAAACATCTCATAGAGATTGAATAGCATGGTTTAGGCCGAATCAATATCAGGATGATGTTGTTGGAAAATATTGTTCATTGATGCTAAAACATAGCATCTCACAATCTCATCTTATTGGATTCAGGCCGCTAGGGCGTCCTTGTCTTCTTGAGTCGAATCATCATTCGTTTCGAAAGGATATGGGTTGGTGAGTACCTATTTGTGCTTTTCCTTCGTAAGGACGATGTCTAGGTTACATTTCTAATCTACGTAGTTTTTCCGTTCCTGTTAATTTGAGGAAAGGATGATTGAGATAGTGTTTAGAGACATGTTGCTGATTGTTGAAACAATTTATGATTAGTCTTTTGTTCAGGATTTTAAGTTTGAATTTAGACAAGAAAAAATCCAAAGGTGTTATGAACAAAATGATACTTTACTCCTTCGAGGGAAGGGCGCAAAGAGTCACCTTATAAATGACACATCATTAATGCATAGTCATGATGTCAATACATCAATGCTTTGACTAGCCACCTTATAAAGAAGTTTGATCACTCAAAACTTTTCGCAGGGCCTCGAGGGAGGATTACTAGAGTTTGAGTCTAAGTGTGTAACCGACAACTTTGTTCAACAAGATCTACTTTGAAATCAACCCTCCCACTTAGTTTTTGAAAAATAAGGGGATCCTTAGTTCCGAACAATAAGTGCAACCCTTCCACTTAATTTTTGGAAAAATCACATCATCTCTTGTACGTTTGGAAACACGTTTCCAAGTGTAAAGAGAGATAGAGTGGATAATTAGAAAAAAGAACCCTAAAATTGATATTTGTGAGGGGAGAGCAGTGTTAATGCCCTAAGGCACAAGGAACATACTCGGATCTTTTTGTTTATTAATTTATTTTTCCTAAGGAAAGTGTGTGAGATTAATAAATCTCACTTTTGCACTTGGAAGTTTTGGAGATTCAAAATCTCCTAAAACTAATATCTTCATCTTCATGAAATCTTCCTTCAAGGTATCTTCATGGAGGTTGAGTGCGTGAACGTCGGAAGGCCACGAAATCACCAAGAAGAGGGGAGGAAGCTAGGTGTCGCAAAATCTGGATTTAAAATCCTGGACTCGCGGACTGCCGTACACCTCTGATTTAAAAGGTCATAAATGACATATCCAGTATCCGATTGAGCTTAAACCAATTGCATTGGATAGCTAACTCCCGTAAATTTTATTTGGTTCAAGAACCACTAATTTTTAACTTTCGAGCAAACATTTATACCCATGTTACTGAGCCATAATAATTTTTCCAGAAATTGAAAAACAATTAAAGGTACGTCGGATCTAGGCGTAATTGGAAAGGAGTTTATGGAAACATTTTAATTGTATGTTTTGATTTCAATTGAGTGTTATATTAACATGTTAATAATTAAACACAATATATAACAAGCAACATAATATAAAATATTCAATAACAAATTTAAACTAGAAGTGTAATGAACTAGTTTAAACTATGTACACAAAGTTTCAAACTTGTCAAATAATTGATTTTGAGTATGCTACACATAGAATAATTAAAAACTGTTTTTAGTGTATTTATATACCATATTTAACAAGTGGAAAATCAACACAAATTTAATTTTAGAGGTCGTACGAAAAAATTAAAATTTTGTAAGATCTAGTCTTTGAAAAACCATTATTCAAGCAAATTTTAAAAATAATTTTCTTATAATGATTATAAATAACATGTACATGCTTATACTTTGACCATAGCTCTGATTCCATTTGTTGGAATAGGTCTATGGTTAAGAAAAATTATCATTAATCATATTAGTGGCAGAATATAAAATTTCTTTACAAGTAAACTATTTTACTAACCTATACAAAGTGCATATACATGTTATAATTAAAAACATTATTTAAACTACTTGAATACTAACCTTTTTTGTATCTTCAAACTTGAAGCGTCTTGAGAAAGTTGGATCTTCTTCCTTGACTCGATTCCTTCACGCCTAGTCTTGAACTTGAGAAACCTAAGGTTTCTATTACAAGAGGCTATAGAGGTTTAGAAGGATTTGTGTGTGGGCACAATTAAACAATATGAACCAAGAACAATTCTCGGATCTAGGTACCAAAATAAAATGGAGTATTTCTACAGAGAGAGAGAGAGGGTCGGCCACAATGCAAGAGAGAGCAAGAATAAAGCTTATTTTCACATCTCTATGTGAGGGTCTATTTATAGGAGAATGAAAAATCTACAAAGGTCACTTATGTATTCATGATAGAATAATGCATTCATGATACAATATTTGATTTTCTCTTCCCCTTTCTCTCCTAAGTTGGCCCGCCATGCATTGAGCATTAGTGAAGAAATTTGTTTCCTCACTTAGCACATTCGTTTCCTTCTCAAGGAAATTCATTTCTCTTTTCCTTTTGGGAATAAAATAAAAGCACATGGCCGAGTATGAGGAAGAGATAGGGCCGAGTAAATTAAGTGATTGGGCCATAGGTTTGACCAAACTTGAGTCATTTAACTTGCTTATATAAAAGGGCTTAAGGAACCTTAATCACAGAGTTTAACTTAATAGAATTTTCGGCCACCATTGAAAAAGGGTTATGTGATGCGGGACCATAGCAATTATGTGAATACTACTGGGATCGTGGACATTTGACCTCTGATTTTTTCAAGCTAAAGAAGCGAATCGAGGCGCTGATGCAATATGGAAGACTCAAGGAATCCATCACACGCTCTCCGGAATCAAGTAACTCGACGGGGAGCTCTCCCGCAACTTAACATGCCAGCTCGATGGCATAAGGAGGTACAAGCTACTGCATGCTATGGCATGCTATGTCCCTTTCCTATGTATCTCAAACGAGGCTACGAACTCAAAAACAAGTCAAATTCTATGTGTCGCATAAAAAAAATGTCCTTTTGTTATTCGCCCTATGTCGTATTCTCCATATTTGTGTTTCATGGTTATTCCACGAATCCACCAAACTCGGGGGGCTAGTGCGGGTCAATAAAAAAGTCGATAATTAACGATGAAAGTACGTCGCTCCTAAACAACGTCCGAGTCAGCCCCTAACGGCAACTCGACGGAAATACGTCACTCCTAAACGACATCCGAGTAAGCCCCTAACGGTTACTCGACGAAAATACGTCCCTCCTAAATGACATCCAAGTCAGCTCCTAAAATCAACTCGATGAAAATACGTCGCTCCTAAACGACGTTTGAATTAACACCAAACGACAACTCGATGAAAATACGTCGCTCCTAAATGACTTCCGAGTTAACTCATAACGGCAACTCGATGAAAATACGTCATTCCTAAACGACGTCCGAGTTAGCTCCTAACGACAACTCGATGAAAATACGTCGCTCCTAAACGACGTCTGAATTAGCTCGTAACAGTAACTCGATGAAAATAAGTCGCTCCTAAAAGACGTCCGAGTTAGCTCCTAACGGCAACTCAATGAATATACGTCGCTCCTTCACGACGTCCGAGTTAGCTCCTACTGACAACTCGATGAAAATACGTTGCTCCTAAACGATGTCAGAGTTAGCACCTAACATCAACTCGATGAAAATATGTTGCTCCTAAGCGACGACCGAGTTTGCTCCTAACGGAAACTCAATGAAAATACGTCGCTCCTAAACGACATCCGAGTTAGCTTCTAACGGCAACTCGATGAAAGTACGTCGCTCCCAAACGAAGTTTGATTTCACTCCTAACGGCAACTCAATGAAAGTACCTCGCTCCTAAAAGACGTCCGAGTTAGCCCCTAACGGAAGCTCGATAAAAATAAGTCAGTCCTAAATGACGTCCGAGCTAGACCGTAACGGCAACTCGATGAATAATCGTCACTCCTAAACCACTTCCGAGTTAGCCCCTAAATGACGTCCGAGTTAGCTCCTAACGGAAACTCGATGAAAATACGTCGCTGCTAAACGACGTCCGAGTAAGAACCTCACAACTGATGGAATTAATTTAACAATCTAAAAAATTTAAATATATTAACATCCTATGTGGCAAAAAAATATAATAGATCTAATATATTAAAACTAATTTTAAAATATATAAACAACCTAACGCATTAAAATTTAGCTATATGTTCAATAAACAATTTATTAAAACAAGCACTCAACAAATAAATTACTAAGAACCTATATAAAAAATTTAAATGTAATTGGCAATTTAAAATTGTTAAGAATACTTATAATTAAGGATACTAAATTATCCCGACGTTGCTCGCTATCGTCGGAAGGCCACACCAAATCCTCGTCGGAATGCCCTAAGAGCTGCTTCGCAGGACTGGGAAGAACAGGGTCGCCGGAAAGGGACTTTGCCGGACTGGGAGCCTATAGGAGATCCACCGGATTGGCCTCGCCGGAATGGAAGATTTCGCCTGACAGGAGACCCGCTGGATAGGAGACCTTTGTCGGATTAGGAGCTCGCCTGACAGGTGACCTTCCCCGGAATGGACTCGCCGGACTGGAGACTCTCGCCGGACTGGGAACAAGCGCCTGACAGGAACCTTCGCCGGATGAGAAACTCGCCGGACAGGTGATCCTCGCCGGACTAGGACCTGGACGCCTTCGCTAGACTCTGGGAGGGACGTCGGAATGGAGATCTTCGCCGGATTGGAATCCCTTCGCCGGATTGGACGCTGGGAACCATTCCGGACGGCAGGAAACTTCAAAAACCTTTTAAAAACAATTCTAAAAATAATTATTGAATTAAATCAAACACCAAAAACCACAAGTCTTGAATCAATAATAATACACAAGAAATTGTGATGAGATCTAGAGGGTGGGCTATCAAGAACTCTTGGGAATTGAAAACAAAACAAGGAAAAACTATTTCTCTTTGTTGTGTCTTTAGGAATTTTGGCTGAAAGACCCAAGGGAAGAGAGAGAGAGGGTTTGGCCGAGTGATCTAGGGTTAGGGTTAGTGATTAGGGTTTTCTTAAGTCCTTTTATAAACAGTTTAAGATGGGTTTAAGTTTGAGTCATACCCAAGACCCTATCACTTGTAATTCTCGGCCAACTCTCCCTCTCATACTCGTACATATACTTCCAATTTATTCCCAAATTATTTTGATTTATTTCTAAATTCAATTAATTTAGAATCTCATTTTATTTAATGACATTCATTAAAACAATTTCATACTTTCCAAATAAGTACAAAACGAGAAATTATTCATTTTCTTCTTTTATTTCTTTTGAATCACACAAGAGTATTATTATCAACATAACGATACTGTATAACTCAATAAATAAATGTAACAATAAATAACAAATTATTTATTAAGTTACATAGAAAAATAACTTTCCCCATATAGATCACAATTTATATTTGATGAACAAATCAATAATACTAGTTCGTATAATCTCTTCCAAGTGTCTATCATTGAGACCTTATGGACCCATATGAACGAAGCTTTAGAATAAAGATCGGACTCAAAAGTTCACAAACGTTTTCCGTCTATTAATTCCTAATATTGGTGGATTCCACTAAAGGACCAATACTGAAACTCTCTCTGTTCATACGCGTATATTTTCCGTTTGATATGACAAGACAATTCTTCACACGGTCCACACAGTACTTTACGATAGTACCCTTCATGTGTATCATTAACTAAGAAGAATGTAAAATTACCGTTTTACCCCTTAAGTTATTATTTCACTAACTCCTTTGTTATTTTTGAATGAGAAAAACATAGAGCGAGATGTCTATACATGTCATGATTTAATCAAATAATGTTCTTATTCGATGAATACATGGCCAGGTTTATTCATTCACACTCTCGTAACAAAGTTTAGTGTAATACTAATGCATTTGCATTTCATCAACATGAATTCCATATATGTGAATCATATAACCCAACATCACAACCTTATGACACCAACCGTCGGGTCAGATGAAACTAAGATTTAGTCATTGCCCATTGACAAATCAAATGTCATAAAGTGTAATGTCAATTATACATTCACTTCAGGATTAAGGTAAGTATCCAAATACCCCTAGTATGTGATCTTGAAGCTTCGAGTGTTTAAACGGTTTTATCTCGAGCTTCTAAGTATCACTGGTCTTGTTCAATATCTTCTATAAGATATCAACGATGAATCATAGAGGCACAACTCTCTATATCACATGATAAGATATCATGATTCATTCAAAACAATCATTAATTAGACACGATTGCTCTTTCCGTCTTAAGATTGCGAACAAATGGTTTAAACTAAGTCATAAGGGGCTATCATGTCAAATCTGTATTTAACACCCTTTTTGTTGATGACAGTTTCAGAGCGTAGCTAACATATTAATGTTTCAGTAAAAATATAAATACAAATGTATTTCATTCAGGAATGCAGTCTTGACATCCATCTGCTAGATTTCATAATCTAGGGCAGCGACGATGAATAAAAGAGTACGGATGGACTTCAGCATCGCGACTGACGAGAAGGTATCTTTATAGTCGATAACTTCTTTCTGTGTAATCCCCTTCGCCACAAGTCGTGCATTAAATGTCTCAACATTTCCATCCGGTCGTCGTCTCTTCTTGTAGATCCATTTGCACCCAACAGGCTTGATGCCTTCAGGCAGATCTACAAGTTTCCAGACTTCATTGACATACATCGAATGCATTTCAAAGTTCATGGCTTCTTTCCATAGGTTTGCCTCGGAACTCTGCATTGCTTGGGAAAATGATATTGGATCATCTTCCTCATGATATGCAACTGCAGTGAAAGATTCTCCGAAACCCATGTATCGAACAGGTTGTCGTACAACTCTGTTACTGCGACGAAGCGCATGAGATTCTTGTTCCGAGTGTGGTTCTCGTACTGTTGGTATAAGGTTAGTCCCATCTTGTGAAGTACGAGTTACTTCACCCAACAGTTCCTTAAGCAGAAGTTTGCTTCTCGGTAATGTGTCCTTCATATAGTCTTCTTCCAGAAACCTAGCGTTCATGCTAACGAACGTTTTTTGATCGGCGGCACTATAGAAGATGTACCCTTTTGTTTCCTTGGAATATCCCACAAAAAGGAAGACCTCTGAATGACTAGCCAACTTCCTAGTCTTTTTTCTTAGCACTCTGCGGGATAACCCCTGATGCGAATGTGGTGTAAAATAGATTTTCTACCATTCCATCTCTCATAGGGAGTACCAAGTACCGTCTTGGACAGAACCTGTTTCAGAATTTAAGCTGCCGTTTCTAGGGCATATCCCCAGAAAGAGTTAGGAAGTGATGAGTAACTCATCATCGATCTCACCATATCTAGCAGATTTCGATTCCTTCTCTCTGACACTTCATTTTACTGTGGGGTGCCAGGTGTCGTAAGCTGAGAATGACTGCGTTCTTCTCTAAGAAATTCTTCGAACTCTCCATACAAGTACTCTCCCCCTCGATCAGATCGAAGGGTTTTGATCTGTTTCTCTGTTTGCTTCTCAACTAAAGCCTTATACATTTTGAACAATTCAAAAGTATCAGACTTATGTCGCATAAGGTAAACATGACCAAACCTGGAGTAGTCATCAGTGAAGGTTACAAAGTATTCGTAACCTCCCCTTGCCTGGATGTTTATTGGCCCACATACATCACTATGTATGAGTTCCAATACATGCGTGGCTCTTAGACCCTTTGAAGAGAAGGGTCTCTTGGTACTCTTGCCTTCGAGACAGGATTCACACGTAGGAAGGCTTCCCACGGTCAGAGACTTTAAAGGACCATCCTTCGTTAGTCTTCTAATCCTATCTAGGCCAATATGTCCAAGACGTAAGTGCCATAGATATGTATTGTGCGTTTCATCAGTATGAAACGTCTTACGCTTCCTAAGTGAATCACTATTCAATTTGGTGTCCAAAATTGTCGGTTCAACGGGATACAAATAATAAATAGAATCCACTCGTTGACCTTTAGTAATAAAGGAATCATCAATATACATCTCAATACCATTATTGATTTTAAAACTGAATCCTTGTTCTTCTAAACGACCAAATGAAATCAAATTCTTGCAAAAATCCGCAACATAATAAACATTATTCAATAACAAAGTTTTATTTCCAAACTTCAGCTTCATGGTCCCGACAGATCTTGCTCCGACCTTCGTTCTATCACCCCCAGTTGAATCTGAAATCCCCGTCGCTCGAGCTCTAGGTTTTCCTGAAACCATTGAAATTACATACAACGTGGTCAGACGCCCCAGAATCTAGGATCCAGGGAGATGCCTTGCTTGTAGTATAACATCCTCGAGTAAGTAAAATCATACCTTTCCCCTTGACACTCTTGAGGTAGGTAGGACAGTTCCTCCGCCAGTGGCCAGCTTCTCCGCAATGGTGACACTTGTGCTCAGACTTGTCCACCTTTGCGATGCCTTTGCCCTTAGTATCTATGGCCTTCTTGTAAGGCTTCTTGGAACCCGTTCGGTTGGCGTTTTTGGGTCTTTTTATCATCCTTTTGGAACCAGAGGTCGAGGCTTTGTGTACAATAACATTGACCTCTCCCGACTTCTTCTTGTTCTTAGGGAGAAGTCCCTCAACAGTCTACAACTCCTTCATGAGCTCAGTCATTGAGTAATTGAGCTTGTTCATGGAGTAGTTTAGACAGAAGCTATCAAAAGATTCCGTTAGAGTCTCCAAGATCATGTTAATCTTGGTTTCTCCGTCAATCTCTGAACTGAGGATCTCCATATCGTTCAGGTGACCCATGATCAATAGCATGTGTTCCCGACCTGAAGACCCTTGTTTCATCCTGCAGTTCATAAAACTGCGGATAGCTTGCTGCCTAGCCTGACGCCCATGAAATCCGAACATCTCAGGAGATTGAACAGAATGTCATATGCAGTAGAGATATCTCGATGAGATTGTTGCAACACATTTCTCATCGATGCCAGAATGTAGCATCGAGCAATGTCATCAGATCTCATCCATGCATCATAAGCGTCCTTGTCTTCCTTACTCGAGTCAGCACTCGGAGCAGGAGGACATGGGGTCGTGAGAACGTACTTGTGCTTCACCACCGTCAATACGATGTCGAGGTTACGTTTCCAGTCAACGTAATTCTCACCTTTGAGTTTATTTGAACTCAAAATCGTTTGTAGTGGGTTAAAAGACATAATGCTGAAAAATATAAATAAAATAAATAACTTTAGTATGTGCTACTATTTCGAATTATATGCATGCATGAACAATCCTAATATGGTGAGTAAATCGTTAAATAATTCATGGTATTATGAACAAAAATAGTTAATTACCTTTCCTATGGGGAAACCGTAATTAACTGCCTTTCATAGTCGTGACACATCACTATTTCGCTTGAACCATCCAAGAAGTCACAACTTCTAGTTCTTACTAATTACCATAAACTTTTGGTCACTTACTTTTAATGCAGGGCCTCTATGTGGTGATTAATTTAAAACATAAGCCTAAGTGTGCAACCGACACGTGGGTCTTTACTCAAGTCACTAAGAAAACGGTTCACCTATGTGGAGACCCCGCTTTATCGTTTCTCTTTAAGACTTAGTTCTTAACAGTATGATTAACTAGATACTTCCAAAGTACTCCCATTGAAGGGAGGACCACTATGTGTGACTCTTAGTTCATCACATATCTATTTAATGATACTCGGGTCGGGGACCTTGGGTTGCTTCAACGACAAACAACCATCCCACTTACAATTTTATAACTTATTACTCAATTATAAACTATATGAACAATTCATGTTATTATGATGTTGGCGTTCTATACTATATGACATGTGAGATGATATGTAATGAGTATAAATAATTTAAAGCATAAAATACTTAACTCATTAAATGGCCAATTTCTAAAATACAACCCAAAGAAAATTAAAAGAAAAATTAAACACTCTTAATCTTCTAGGCAAAGGGGATTCTTGACGCGTCATCGGATTTCTCGGGTTAGCCCCCACACGTTCACCAACGTGCGGCCAATCCCGAGGTGCTGTCTCCAAGTCTTCTCGTCAACAAATTACGATAAAAAAAAATTTACAATTTAAATGTCCTCGCAAATTGAGGCTCACGATTTAAATAAATAAATTAAAAAATCCGGGACAATAACCGGAAACAAAATCCTAGGGCCATATTAAATGAGGATCCATCCATAAACACAAACACACAATTCAAGCATTCACAATGGAATAAATAATCATACAAAAATGCCAACACCAACTAGTTAAATTACTAAGAACCTATATAAACAATATATATGTAATTGGAAATTTAAAATTGTTGAGAATACTTACAATTAAGGATAATAAATTATCCCGACATTGCTCGCTATCATCGGAAGGCCACACTGAATCCTCGTCGGAAATCAGCCTCGTCGGAATGCCCTGGGAGCTGCTTCGCCGGACTAGGAAGAACAAGGTCGCCGGAAAGGGAGTTTGCCGGACTGGGAGCCTTCAGGAGACCCAACGGATTGGCCTCGCCGGAATGGAGGATTTCGCCTAACAGGAGACCCGCCAGATAGGAGACCTTCGTCGGATTGGGAGCTCGCATGACAGGTGACTTTCGCCGGAATGGAGTCGCCAGACTGGGAACAAGCGCCTGACAGGAGACCTTCGCCGGATGAGAAACTTGCCGGACAGGTGATCCTCCCCGGACTGGGACCTGGACGTCTTCGATGGACTCTGGGAGGGACGCCGGAATGGAGATCTTCGCCGGATTGGAATCCCTTCGCCGGATTGGACGCTGGGAACCATTCCGGACGGCAGGAAACTTAAAACCCTTTTAAAAACAATTCTAAAAATAATTATTGAATTAAATTAAACACCAAACACCACAAGTCTTGAATCAATAATAATACACAGGGAATTGTGATGAGATCTAGAGGGTGGGCTCTCATGAACTCTTGGGAATTGAAAACAAAACAAGGAAAAACTATTTCTCTTTGTTGTGTCTTTAGGAATTTCGGCTGAAAGACCCAAGGGAAGAGAGAGAGAGAGAGAGTTTGGCCGAGTGATCTAGGGTTAGGGTTAGGGATTAGGGTTTTCTTAAGTCCTTTTATAAACAATTTAAGATGGGTTTAAGTTTGAGTCAAACCCAAGGCCCTATCACTTGTAATTCTCGGCCAACTCTCCCTCTCATACTCGTACATATACTTTCAATTTATTCCCAAATTATTTTGATTTATTTCTAAATTCAATTAATTTAGAATCTCATTTTATTTAATGACATTCATTAAAAAAAATTCATACTTTCCAAATAAGTACAAAACGAGAAATTATTCATTTTCTTCTTTTATTTCTTTTGAATCACACAAGAGTATTATTATCAACATAACGATACTGTATAACTCAATAAATAAATGTAACAATAAATAACAAATTATTTATTAAGTTACATAGAAAAATAACTTTCCCCATATAGATCACAATTTATATTTGATGAACAAATCAATAATACTAGTTCGTATAATCTCTTCCAAGTGTCTATCATTGAGACCTTATGGACCCATATGAACGAAGCTTTAGGATAAAGATCGGACTCAAAATTTCACAAACGTTTTCCGTCTATTAATTCCTAATATTGGTTGATTCCACTAAAGGACCAATACTGAAACTCTCTCTGTTCATACGCGTATATTTTCCGTTTGATATGACAAGACAATTCTTCACACGGTCCACACAGTACTTTACGATAGTACCCTTCATGTGTATCATTAACTAAGAAGAATGTAAAATTACCGTTTTACCCCTTAAGTTATTATTTCACTAACTCCTTTGTTATTTTTGAATGAGAAAAACATAGAGCGAGATGTCTATACATGTCACTGTTGGAATTTATTTAACAATTAACCTAATTAATTATGAAACATATCGATATATGGCGGAAATTCATAATTCAATTTTAACATTTTAATTACATTTTAAAACATATTCGATAACCATGTCATTAAATCTAATCTAGCATGTCAATAAAATTATATACTTATCAATAAATTCATTCAAACATGCAAAAACGAGCGATCTAAAATTCTAACAATCCTACAAGATTATATCATTCAGATCCAACTCGTTTATAGAAAACTTACGTTCAATTCGGATCTGCGAAATTGAGTCTCGGGATGCGTCCAAAAGGTCGACCGATCCTCTACACCACGTGCGTCTAGGAAATCCTCAAAAGCGCCGTGCCTCCGTTGCTCCAAAAGTGGCCGGCCCTTTGGGAGGAAAAATCACTCAAACAACCACAAGTTGAGTCAATGATAATACTCAAGGGATTTTTAGGAGACAAAGAGGGTGGGCTCTTTCGTGGGAACAAGAGGGAGAAGGAATAAAACTCAAAGAAAAGGAAGGGTTGCCGGGAAAAAAATTTCCTCTCTCTCTTTCTCTCTAAAATTCGGCCAAAACCTCTCAAGCACAAGGGGGAAGAGGTTTGGCTGAGTGTTGGTCGAAATTAGGCTAGAGTTACCAAAGAGAGAAACTCCTTTTATATCAGAGAGAATGGGCTTAAGTTAGGTCAAAATCCAATTAAAAACCCATTAGTCAAACTTTATCCCAAAACTCCTTTTAATGAGTTTAAACAATTTTTCCAGCCCATAAAACCCTTATTATGGCCGGCCATATTGTCTTAATTATCTCTCAAATATATTTGATTTATTTCTAAAATAATATTTAATTAATTTAGAACATCTCATTTGTTTAATGACAAGTCATTAATTATTTTCATACTAATCAATGTAGTACGAAACGAGAAAATATTCATTTTCATCATTGAGACCTTATGGACCCACATGAATGAAGCTTTAGAATAAAATACGGACGCAAAAGTTCACAAATTTTTTCCATGAACGAACCTTTAAAATACGGACCCAATTATTTATTTAATTACTTAGAAAATAATTTTCTTAGCGTAAATCACAATTTACGTGGAATGAGAAAATCAATCATTTTTTGTTCACCAAAATCTCGTCCGAGAGTCTATCATTGAGACCTTATGGACCCACATGAACGAACCTTTAGAATAAAGGTCGGACACAAAAGTTCACAAACTTTTTCCTACTTTTAATTCTTAATATTAGTCGATTCCACTAAAGGACCAATATTGAACATCTCTAAGTTCATATGCGTTTATATTTCCATTTGATGTGACAAAACTATTCTTCACACGGTCCACAGTGGATTTTACGATACTAACCTTTGTGTGTATCATTAACTCAGAGGAATGTAAAATTACCGTTTTACGCCTGAGTTATTATTTCACCAAGTCCTCTGTTATTTGTGAACGAGAAAAAACATAAAGTGAAATGTCTCAACATGTCACATGTTTTATTTCAAAGAATTCTTTATTCGATGAATACCAAGCCTAGTTTATTCGCTCACACTCTCATAACAGAGCATGGTGTGATACTAATGCCTTAGCATTGTTTCAACACAAATTCCATATATGTGAATAACATATTTCAACGAAATAGTATTGTGACACCAACCGTCGAGTCAATGAAACTTCACTTAGCCATTGCGCATTGACAAATCAAATGTCATAAAGTATTACAAGAAGATATGTACTCACTTCAGGATTTAGGTAATTACTAAAATACCCCTCGTATGTGAGTTTGAGGTTTCGAGTAATTAAACGGTTTTATCTCGAACTTCAAAACTTCACAGGTCTTGTTCAATATCTTCATTAAGATATCAAGAATGAATCACAGAGTCATAACTCTCCATATCACAAGATAAGATTTCGTTTAATTCATTCTAACAATCATTACTAAGAATCGAATTCTCAATCGATCTTTAGATTGCGAACTATTATTTTAAACTAGTCATAAGAAGGTATCTTGTCAAGTATGTACTTAGTACTTCTTTCGTTGATGAAAGTTTCATAGCGTAGACATTAATGCATAAACTCAATCTTAAATAAGAATGAAAATTCAATCTTTATTTAATTTCAAAACAAAACAAATACAAAAAGTATTTAATATAAAAAATCTCCTTTGTGGGCATAAATGCCAACAAACTCCCACTTGACTTAAATGAGATGTGAATGATCTTTCAGTCCTAATCCTTTTAGGTGTCCCTCGAAGACCTTACTGGTTAAAGGCTTCGTGAAGGGATCAGCAAGGTTGTCCAACGTTGAGATCTTCATAACTGTCACGTTCCCTCTGTGAACTATATCTCGTACCAAGTGGTATTTTCGCTCGATGTGTTTTGAGCGCTTGTGACTTCTTGGTTACTTACAGTTGGCAACGGCCCCACTGTTATCACAATAAAGTGTAACGAGGGGGGGAATGTTCTGAGTTCTCCATTGATCTCTCGCTCAAAGTCAAACTCAGGGGGCTAATGTTTTCGATGTTATCCGGGAATGTGAACGACGACCGACGGACGCCGGAAGTACGTACGATGTTTTATCGTGACAGCCTGAGAAGGGTGCCTAGCCCGCCGAGAACCTCCCCTGGCGTCCCCTTTGATCAGCCCGGACGTCCTTCCGGCCTCCCCAAGGGCCTGGACATCCTCCTGATCTTCTGGGCGGCCGGCCGGCCCGAACGTACCCCAGGCGGCCGACCAGCCTAGACGTCCTCGCAGCGACGGCCGGCCTGGACGTCCTCCCAGCGACCGGCCGGCCTGGACGCCCTCCCAGCGGCCGGCTGCCCTGGACGCCCTCCCAGCAACCGGCTAGGACGCCCTCCCAGCGACCGTCTAGGACGCCCTCCCAGCGACCGGCCGGCCTGGACGTCCTCCTAGCGGCCGGCCCGCCTGAACGTCCTCCCCGCGGCGTCTGATCGGCCTGGACGTCCATAGCGTGTCATATGGAAGATAATCTTAGTGTCAAGAGACCTACTGAAGAGATGACTAATATTGAAGAAAATTTCAACATCAACGAAGAGATGGGTAACGTTGGAGACCACATTCGTGGTACCTCTCAATTAGGTAAGTTCTTTTTATTTTTATTATTATATAATATAGTTATGCATTTATATGTTTTTATATTAAGTTGTTGATATATGTAGTTATTTTTTAGAACACGATGATGTTTGCGTGGATATTCGTGATGATTAAAAAATTGTTTCATGATAGTTAAGTCCAACAGTGTTTGTGTTAGTTGCTTATTGAATCCAACAACACCACGCGAGTAACACGAAGTTCGGATGAACACGCCGAATGTCGTCTTTTCATTGATGATGGTGCGAATGAAGTCATGGTTAATGTTGTGGATGAGCGAGCGACATGAATAAAGGCGTAGTTCACTTCACAATTTAGGAGGAAGAAAATATATGAGTGAGCATTTTAGGGGTTTTGATAAATAAATAAAAAAAAAGTTTACAATTCTTACTGAAGAAATAATCAATGTTGAAGATGCTATTGGTGGATTTGTTGAGTGGCCAAAATTGTTGATCGAATTTGACATGGCAAGATAAAGTCGCAGTTTGTTTGTAAAAAAAAAACAACCAGTTTAAAGAGGCAACCGTGTATGGACGATGGTACGAAAATTTCATATAAGATTATTAATATCAAGTTTTGATTGCTCGCTCAACATGTCAACAAAATAATGTTACCACGAGTGGATGTAACGATGCTTCTTACAAGTCTCGCCGCTATCCCAATTGTTATAGCGATTGAACATATTTTCGATTTTTGCACTACGACAAAATTGGCGCGGGATGCATTTATATAAATTAAGTGTTCATTTTAAATGATTTTTTTTTTAGTATTTTGATGAATTTAATATTTGTTTGTCATATTTATCTATGCTCGAGGTCAGAAACGGTAAAAAATCAAGACTATCAATTTGTAGATGTGAGCATAAGTTGTTACATTATAACCAATGAAAAAGATGATATTTTCTCAGACGAGTCAAAGACATCGCAAATCGCATAAAAAATACAATCTTGAACAAATAGGCTTGATGTCGTACAACATTAACAAGCACTGGATGGCCGTTGTCCTTGACTTTTGGAGAGATGACGCTATATTTTTGAACCCGTTGAGCAAGAAAATATTACTCGATCTAACTCGATTGATGAAAAGATAATGATTTATTTTATTTAACTATTGTTATGACATATAACTCTAATGTTTTTCGTGTTATATGGTGTTTGTGAGTTTTAAGCTCCGGCACCAAGAATTTTAAATACATATAACAATTTAAAATTCAGGTTACTGCAAGTTTTCTGGTACAAAAGTATAATTTATGGGCACGTGTTGGAGTGAAAGTAGAGCAAGACATTCACTCTTTTATACATCGACTGAAAGTATTAAGTTAAAGACTTAACTGAGTGAGCGTTAAAAAACCCTTCACTTTCACTGCCTCTCGAAGTTCATCTTCGCTCCAAAATCCACATATCCATTATGGACTTAACCCAATCCAGCTCCAGAGAAGAAACAAACACACTTTCTTTACAAGTCTTCGGTATCAAGGAGAATAGTGATAATCTAGTTCAAGATCAAGCACCAACTAAGCTTACATGAAACTCTGAGAGATTGAGAGACTTCTTTTTTTAAGCACTAAGCTTTCTGTTACCGTAATCCAGATATTCCTGCAACATATATAAACAAAACACGAACAATTTTGAATATACCCAGAGCTTTATTAGGACAGATGACAAAAGACATGAATTTTTTCTATACAAGCATTAAATATGTTAAACAAACTGATCAAGTTTGTATTTTCCTAAAAAACTTCAAAATACATTGATGTACTGGAAAAGAACTAGTTTTCATTCAAGTTTTACTCAGAACCAGCCACAAGCCTTAGCATATTTCTTTTCTTTCTATAAGAATTTGCTTTAGTAAAATGTTCACGAAGCAGTTCATGTATATAATCAGAAATCCATTCAACAAGACCTGATTTTTTTCCCGGAACAAATCGAATACACTTAAAACACGAACGTAATAAAAGAACCTGAAGAATCGAATACACTTAAAACACGAACGTAATAAAAGAACCTGAAGAATGCCAACGGCGGCAAATTTGTCCATGATCGTCTTTGCATGAACTGGATGAATATCCAACGGCTTCAAAAGCAACTCCACATTCTGCAAAACAATTCACAAAAATAAATGAATAAATTTAAAACTCAGGGTGTACATAAAGTTCGAAGGTTGCAACGAAAAACAAGAATATTTCACGTGCCTTTGACGTGTAACGCTCGTCCCAAAACGTGTATCTTAATCCATCGAGTTTCTTTGTTTTCCCGAGCTCATCGACGAACAGTTTCACTTGCACGGACTGAAATGCACCGCCAAAGCGCATAAGTGTTGCTTAGAATTTGAATCAGCTTGAATTCGAAAGGTCTTAATGACTAACTATTCAGAAAGAATGATTTTAGGGTATTGAAAATGAAAGGCTCACGCACATCATTAGTACTTCGTTGTCTGTCAAAAGGAACTCCCACAATCATACCCTTCAACGAAAACTCCAATATCTATATATAAAATCCCAGAAAAATCTTCACTGGTTAAACAATTAAGACTTGAACTTTATAACCTTTTCCTCTTCCAAGTTCGATTTCATTATTGTTGATCAAACCCTTTAAAAGGGGTTTTAATATACGCCCTCTATATTCCAATTTTTTCTTATTATTATAAATGATTAAACCCTGTAAAGGGGTTTTCAAAAATGCCCTTTAGAAAGAATAAAAGAGAGAATATAATGAGAATACTGACCAGGGTCTGAAAATCGTCAGCCATTAACTTAATATTGGATTTGTTCCGAAGCAATACACTGGAAGAAAAAAACCGCAATGAGGAAAATTCGAGTCATTATCAAGTAATCTACGGTAAAAAAAAACTGTTAAATTTGCGTACCTTAAAGGAGAAGCAACCTTGTTGCCAGTGTCGGAGACGGACAAGCCAATGTACTTTGACCCGACATCGAGACCGAGCAAGCGACCTCGTTTGAGACCGTCGTTTTTGAGAAGCTCTTGGAACAAACTCAGTGGCTTCAAGTACCTCATTCTATGTCACTATCCACGGTTTGCGAAGCTTGGCATGGGATTCTGAGATGTTTGAGTTGCGAGTTTATGGGAAAAGGCCATTGAAGAAACTAAAGAAAAAGAAGGTATGACTGACTGTGCGAAAAATGACTTATTTGGGCTTTGGTCCTTTAAGTAACGAGCTTTTTCTCTCATTTGCCGAAGTTTTTATTTTTAATATGCTTTCTATTAAATTGTTAATTTTATTTTTGGCTTTTCCAAACAGTAGTAAATTCATGTCTTTTTCCAAATGTTTTTTTTATGTTTTTTAAAAATACTTAATTAGGGGTTTGAGAAGAGAGATGAACTTTTTGTCTCCTGTTTATTCTTAATTTTTGCAAATAAAATACTATTTATTTTTATAATTACATAACTAATTTACTTAATTAATTTTCTCTCACTCCGTATTCTTCCACCAAACTTCATCTTCTCCACCAATACTTCATTTTCTTCATCAATTTTTTTAACCCACAAAAATGTTATCGTCTATTGTTCTTCCATAATTCAGGAGTGGGTCATGACATCTTAGCAACCATAGATAAAAAAAACTCACTTATTTCCAACCAAAGAACCTCAATATAACCTTCCGCCCCCTAAAAGAATCAAACAACCATTTTCTACCGGAAAGATCTCCAACTAACAATTTTTATTCGATTTTTCCGACCATCCCAACTCTTTGTATCTATCGGTCTTTTTATTTTCTCCATTTTTTCCGATTCTCAGAAAAATCCAAGTTGTACGGGTTTTAATTTTTCGTGACAACTTTGTAACGAACGATAAATTATGTGACAATGTTGGTACTGTTGGTGAATCCATTGTGGTATCAGACACGAACAATCACTCTGATACCACTTGTTAGGGAATCAAGCGAGTATCAGACACGTATAATGATTCTAATACTGCTCGTGGTGAACGATTTACATAGGAAACCATATGAGTGCCGAATATATTAATTACACTCACAATATCCAATTAATAATTATGGTTACCAAACAATATCTAGATTTACTTTATTAATTAACACTGAAAGCAATTGATATATGAGAAGAAGTTAATTAGAAAGAACGGGTTTTGGATCTGCTACAGAACGCTCTGATGTAGTGCTTTCTCCATTTCGTCCTTCTTCTGACCTAAGTACTCTAGGATGAGTGGACACGGTTGATATCTCACTAGATCTCTGAAACCAGGTGTTTCGGGATCATATTTCTATTTTCTTGGAACATAATTTGCACTTCTAGGGAAAAAGGGAAGAAAAAATCCGGCCAAAGAGAGGGAGAGAGAGTATGTGGCCGAGGGTTTCAAGTGAGAGTTAAATGATCGTTTTCTTCTCCTTTATCCCTACATATAACATTTAGAAGGAGATAATGTTTGAGAGATTTTCTCTCTTTTTTTAGAGATACTTTCTCCTTCTATAAATATTTTCTCTCATAGTTTTAATTTGGGATATTAAATCTCAACAGTGAATCTACAATCTCTCTCATCCATCATATCAATATATGTAGAAGAGATTTTCTATCCTAATAGAAAAATTCAAGGCTTACACTAAGGGAGGAGTTCGGCCACCCCTAGGGCTTATCCCTAGGGGATTTTCGGTCAACTCAAGTCCCAAGCCCACCCGCAAACATCAAAGTCGGTTTGCTTAAAAAACCAATCAATTATTTAATTACTTTATCCAACATTAAATTAACAATTTTGCTAAAAACAGTCATTTAATTCTGAGAATACCTATTTTCCATAATTAATTATGTCAATCATAATTACAGCATGTGAGATTAAATAATGATTAACACTATTATTCGAAAGTTTTTATCCTCCTTTATCATAGCCGAATCGGGGACTATGGATCTAGTAGTAGAAGCGTAACGAACCCTACAAAAAAGACGATACAATCCTATCTCTTTTCATCGATTCGTCTAGCGTTTACCAATACTCCACCGTGTAATCTAAGACTGAACTCTTCTTTAATACTAGAATTATATTTACTCGTCGTGAAGAGTGTCCCGTGATATAATCAGTTCTTGATCAAGATCCTCTAGGTTCATCTTGTGTCAAGAGAAGTCAAATTTTTTGTTATACTTCTCTTGATACATATCAGTCCTAAGCATTGTTGCCTCCCCAGCGAAAGATTCTTTCGAACTTTAAATTACTTCGAAAGTTCTAGCAATCTATCGGTTCTTAAATCAACCCTTAGGTGACTGATATTAACCTTCTTTCAGTAAAGCTAGATTTTGTATTTGTAAATCAATTCCCAATCGAATCATGCTCTGAGAAATTCCCAAGACATAAGCTGTGATTAGCATGGACAACTTTTTTACCGAAAGAGTCAAAGAGTTCAGAAATATGATCCAGTTTTAGTGATCACTTCAAGATTTAGATCAAGTCCCACAGTGACCATCATAGTTGCCTCAGGTGCCCAACACGTGATTTAATTTAATACGGAGGCTATGGAAGATAGTTGTTATTGATTCTAATTATTTAGAACTCAACCCACTAATCATATAATGCTAATAAAGTTATGTTATTATTGAATTCAGTAATTATTCATTCGCCATCTTCAATTGGTAATATTCCTAATAATCTATCACTTTGACCAGAGAAGATAGGATTTTTCGAGCAAATTTAATGCTTTGCCATCTTGGTAGACGGTTAAGACTTTGACCCAAGATTGAGATTCCCATTACATGGATTCTTACTTTTATCTATTCTCTTTCATTTATGACGAATATACATGTGTCCCACTATCTATCATTCTAGTTAATGCCTCTTTGCTAGTGATTATTGACTTACCATTTAAGGTCAAGTCAAATTGCTCACGTAAATTAATTTACTTAGAACATATTAACAATTTGCATATCTTTATATTTACACTAGACTATATATCTCAAGATAACAAGTCTCTCTACCTCGGTGCTCATCATTTGGTGCCAAAACAGGTTGCACCATTGCATGCTTTGATCTCATCACCACTCACTAGAGTGTGATTTATTAAACATTTTTTAATAAGAACTTTATTCACCTTTTTCCATTACATGGTTATTTATAGTCCATCAATGTTTGTCGTGTTCATATTCCATACACATAAGACTACAATTCTCTTCTATATTCAATAACTGAGCATCTAACTATTTTAAGAAATTACAGTGTTTACAACACATGTTCTCATTCTCAGAATTTGACATTGTCTAAGGTCTAATTATTAGTTCTTTCATAGAAAATTTCTACAACCTCAATAATGAGCTCATACCTTATATCCAATAATTATGTTTAAGACATAATGAAACGAGCTTGTTGTTTCTAAATTAAACATTAAAAAACAATTAGATCAATCAATTTACTTGTGTCATAATTGTTGGCAGAGATGCCCATAATAAGATTACTTATTTACATATCGATGTAATATAAATCTCTCATGAGTCCTTATTATAATTTGTTGATTAAATTAATAAAAGTTGAAATGTTCATTCATTCATTTTTTTTTTGTTTGAAGATTCATTCAAACCTAACAACGTATGAACAGACAAATGTAGATTTGCGTGAACAACTCTTCATGGTTTGTTTAAAACGAAATATTCACAATCTTAAGATCAATGGACTATTGATCCTAGTATGATTGTTGGAAGAATCTATGGTGTCTCGTTACGGGGCATAGAGAGTTAGGAATTTCTTCCATTGATAAAACCGTTTAGTCACTCGAAGCATCAAGATCACATACGAGGGGTACTTTGGTATTTACCTAAATCCTGAAGTGAATACATAAATTGATATTACACCTTATGGCATTTTATTTTTCAATGGGCAATGTCTGAGCTATAATTGCATCTCACCCGACGGTTGGTGTCATAACATTGTCATATTGGGTTATTCTTGGAATAGGTCCAGGGTTAAGAAAAATTATCATTAATCATATTAATGGCAGAATATAAAATTTCTTTACAAGTAAAATAATTTTACTAACCTAGGCAAAGTGCATGAACATGAATAAATTTTAAAAAAATTATTTAAAGTGATTGAGTGCAAACCTTTCTTGTACCTTGATTTGGTGGAGTCTTAAGAAATGTTGATCTTCTCGTATGGCTCGATTCTTTCATACCTAAACGTTAACTCGAGAAACCTAAAGTTTCTATTACATGAGTCTTTAGAGTTTAAGAAGGATTTGTGTGTGGGCACAAGTAAACACAATAGTTAGAGAAAACGTTTATGAGCTAGAGGGCTAATTAAGGCTAAGTCTAATGAGGACTTACGTGGCACAATAAAAAGGGATTTTCTAGAGATAGAGAGAGAGAGGGGGTTAGCCAAAAGTAGAGAGACAAGAACAATAATGCTTATTTTCACATCTTTATGTGATGTTTATAGGAGAAGGAAAATCAAGAAAGGGTAATAACCCTTTTCAATTGTGCATTCATGACACAATATTTGATTTTCTCTCCTCTTCCCCCTTGTACATGGCCGGCCAACGTATGCATTAGTGTGGAAAATTTGTTTCCTCACTTAGCATATTTATTTCCTTATCAAGGAAATTTATTTCCTCTTTTCCTTTTGGGTAATAATCTTTATAATTAAAAGCAAATAATTCTCTCCCCTTTGATGTATCTTGGCCGAACTCTACACTAGGGAAGGGCATCTAGATGTTTCCTTATTTCTTTTAAGACAATTCTTGCAATACCGATTGTAGAATTAATATTGCACAAATAATGAAATTAATTTCATAATGCCTCAAACGACTTCTCGGCTTTAGAAACTAATTTATATATTCATCATATGAAAATATTCAAAATCTTATTTTGACATTCACATCATTTTATGTCCATATGGACAAAAATAACCTTTAGACATTTTCCGAGAAAACGTATAGTTCAACACTTGAACTTATCTTGACTTAGATTCTAAGTTAACAATACTACTCTACTGAGTGACCTTATGGATCCAAATGAACAAAGCTTGAGCTTCTATACTCGGACTCAAAAGTTAACAAACCTTTTCCGAGTATTAGCTTAATGTCAACTGACTCCACTAAAGAGTAGACACTGAGAATCTCTCGGTTCAAATGAATTTATTTTCTACTCAAATTCAACTTAGTTACATTGAGCAGATCCATTGAATGTTATCTATTTTCTGTTAGAAACAATATGTTGACAACGAGCTAACAAGTCACATTGTTTCATTCAAATAAAGTTTCTATTTAATTTTGGATACCGCGCGGTTTCATTTATTCACAATCCAAGTAATAAAGCATGAGGTGATATAGATTGCATTTCAGCAATCTTGTACATGAAGTATATATCTATGAGTACTTCACAAAGCTAGTTCATGTCATCTTCATAAATTAATATTTCACCAATTAGTCTAGTCTAGATCACATAATGGATCTAGAATTTGAATTTCTCAAATGAGAATTTTAAAACTACGAAATGACATGTCTCATATCAGGATTTAGGTAAGCATGATGCAATGCATACATAGTGACCTTGAGACATAAAATGTTAAATTGTTTATTCTTACATTGTTTCTAAAGGTGCACTGGTCAATTAAGTATCTTCGGAAGATACACTGGAAGAACTATAGAGTTCCTAACTCTCTATGCCTCGTAACCAGATATTATAGATTCTTCCAATGATCATACTAGGATCAATAGTCCGTTGATCTTTAGATTGCTAATATTTCATTTTAACCAAACCATGAAGAGTTTGTTAACGCAAGTCTACATTTGTCTCTTCATACATTGTTAGGTTTAATTAAGGACTATAAGACTATTTAATATTATAAATCTTCAAACAAACTAAAAATGAATGAATGAACGTTTTGACTTTTATTAATTTAATCAGCAATTACAATAAGGACTTATAAAGATTTATATTACATCAATATGTAAATAAATAATCTTCTTGTGGGCATCTCTGCCAACAGTTATGTGATTCACAGATACAAAATTTGTGTTGAAACAATGCTGATGCATTAGTATCACAGTATGCTTTGTTATGAGAGTGTGAATGAATAACCTTGCCAGGTATTCATCGAATAAGAACATTCTTTGATTAAAACATGTGACATGTAAAGATATCTCATTCTATGTTTTTCTCATTCACAAATAACAACGGAGTTAGTGAAATAATAACTCAGGGATAAAACGGTAATTTTACATTCCTATGAGCTAATGATACACATGAAAGGTAATATCGTAAAATACTCTGTGGATCGTGTGAAGTATGGTTATGTCACATCAAACAGAAAATAAATGTATATGAACTTAGAGAGTCTCAATATTAGTTGTTTAGTGGAATCGACTAATATTAAAAATTAAAAGACGGAAAATATTTGTAAACTTTTGAGTCCGATTTTTATTCTATAGCTTCGTTCATGTGGGTCCATAAGGTTTCAATGATAGACACTCACAAGAGATTAAACGAACAAGAATAATTGATTTGTTCATTGAATATAAGTTGTGATTTATATCGAAAAAGTTATTTTCTAAGTAGCTTAATAAATAATTAGTTATTTATTGTTACATTTATTTAATGAATCATATTGTATAATTATATTGATAATAATACATTTTAGTGATTCAAATAAATAAAAGAAGAAAATAAATATTTTCTCATTTCGTACTTATTTGAGAAGTATGAAATGTCATTAATAAACGAGAGTTCTAAATTAATTTAAATTAGAAATAAATCGAAAGAATATGCGAATAACTAAATTATTTTTGGCCGTGTGTTTTGACCATTTTTGGCTGAAAATAATATGCTAGGGTTTATAAAATGGTTTAGAGTTAAGTAATGGGTTTGACCCAGCTTAAGTCTAGTTAACTTCTTATTTAAAGATATAAGGAAACCCTAAAACCTAACTTAACCTAACAAAAACTCTCGGCCATCTCCCCCTCTCCCATTTGTGTGTGTTTTGTTCGAAAGTCAATAGAGAGAACAAGAAAAGAAAATTGTTTTTTTTCGTTCTTGAGTGTTTTATAAGAGCCCGCCCTCTTAATCTCCATGTCATCTTGAGTGTTTTATTATTAATTTATCATTGTGGTATTTGGGTGATTTTATATTCATTAGGGCCAGCCAAATCTGTGGATAAATCGACTTAAAACTCAATCGAAACCTCGATTCTCACCCCCGGATTCAGCCTAGGCGTGCCAGCCCTTGTCCAGCGAGACCTACCCGTCCGGTGAAGCTCCCAGGACTCCTATGTCCCTGTCTGGCGTGTTCCAGGCGCAAGGTCTCCCTGTACGGCGACCTGCCCAGGCCCACAGGCCCTGTCCGGTGGACTCCCAGCTCTTGTCCGGCAAAGACCGAAGGCGCAACAGGCCTGTCCGGCGAGTCTCCCAGGCCTGTCCAGAGAACCCCATCTCCCTGTCCGAACGGTGTGATTCCTAGCCAATCCGATGAGCCTCTTTCACATGATTAACTGGATGAGGCCTTCTGGAGATAGCTAGCAACGTCCGGATTGTTTACAATCTTTCTTATAAGTAATTCTCAACAAATTGAATATGTGAATATATATAACTTGTGTATATAGGTTGCTAGTGTGTTCAATAGTTGCCTAACATGTTTAAAATAAAATTGTTTATTGACATCTTCATAATTTTTAATGCCTAGGTTAAATTAAATATGTTAAAAATGGTTTTTAATATATTAGGGCAAATTATATATTTCTGCCATATTTAAATATGTTATATAATTTATTGTTTAATCGTTAAATAAATTCCAACAAATGGTATCAGAGCTAAATAAATGCAATAAAAATTAGATTTAATGACTAGTTTTGAAATTTGATTGAGTAATTTCTGTTGGCGTTTTTTGTATGATTGTTTATTGCATTGTGAATGTTATGAATGATGTGAATGTGTTTGTGGATGGATCCTCATTTATATGGCCCTAGGATTTTGTTTTTGGTTATCGTCCCGTTTTATTTTAAATTTTACTTTATTTAAACTGTGAGCCTTAATTTGCGAGGACATTTAAATTGTAATTTTATTTAATTGTAATCCAACGACGAGAAGACAAGGGAGGCAAAACCTCGGGATTGGCCACACGTTGAAGAACGTGTGGGGCTGACCCGAGACATCCGATGACGCTTCACAGGGTCCCTTGTCCAGTTTACAAGTTTAAGATTAAATTAGTTTAATTTTCAATTTATTTTTCTTTTGGGTTGTACTAGAAATGAACCATTAGATCAGTTAAATATTTTATGCTTTAAATTATTTAATCTCATTTCATATCACCTCACATGTCATATAGGATAAAACGCCAACATCATTTAAAAATGAATCGTTCATGTATTTTATAATTCATAAAAGAGTTATAACAATTTTAAACTGATTTTCAAATATATGATTTTTTGCAAAAGCTAAGTGGGAGGATTGTTTATCGTTGAAACAACCCAAGGTCCCCGACACGAGTGTAATGAATTAAATATTGTTGGAATTTAGTTAACAATTAACCTAATTAATTATGAAACATATCTATATATGACAGAATTTCTTAATTCAATTTAACATGTTAAAAAGTTTTAGTACATATTCAATAAACATGTAATTAAATCTAATCTAGCATGTCAATAAATTTCTAAACATATTAATAAACTTATTCAAACATGTAAACGAATTATCTAAAAAATCTAACAATCCTACCACAATAATGATATTCAGATCCACTTTGTTTTTAGAAGACTTACAACGCGTTCGGATATGCAAGAATAAGCCCCGGGGTGTACATCCAAGTGCACAGCCGAAACTCCTTCCCACACGCGTCTAGGATGTCACGAAATTCGTTCTTGCTCTGTTACTCCAAAAAGTGGCCAATCCTGTGGATTAATTAACACTCAAACAACCAGAAGATGAATCAATGATAATTCTCTAGGAGTTTTTAGGAGATTAAGAGGGTGGGCTCTTTGTGGGAACAAGGGAAGAAGGGGAAACTCAAAGCTTAAAAGGAAGGGCTACCGGGAAAGCAAATTTCCTGTCTCTCTCTTTCTCTCTAGAATTTGGCCAATACCTCTCAAGCAGAAGGGGGGGGGGGGGGGGGGGGGAGAGAGAGATTTGGCTAATTCTTAGTCGAATTATGGCTAGGGTTTTCAAAGAGAGAGCCTCCTTTAATATCAGAAAGAATGAAATTAAGTTAGGTCAAAATCCAATTAAGACCCATTAGTCAAACTTAAGCCCAAAACTCCTTTAAATGAGTTTAAACAATTTTTTCAGCCTATAAAACCTTATTTATGGCCGGCCATTTTGTCTTCACTATCTAACAAATTTATTTGATTTATTTCTAATATAATAGTTAATTAATTTAGAACATCTCATTTATTTAATGATAAATCATTAATTATTTTCATACTCTTCAATGTAATACGAAACGAAAAAATATTTATTTTCGTCTTTTATTTATTTGAATCATCAAGTCATATTATTATCAATATAATAACATAATATGATTCATTGTATAAATGTAATCATAAATAATCAATTACTTATTCAATTACTTATTCAATTACTTAGAAATAATTTTCTTAGCGTAAATCACAATTTAAGTTGAATGAGAAAGTCAATAAATTCTTATTCACAAAAATCTCTTCCGAGAGTCTACCATTGAGACCTTATGGACCCTCATGAATGAATCTTTAGAATAAATCTCGGACACCAAAGTTCACCAACGTTTTTCCACTTTTAATTCTTAATATCAGTCTATTCCACTAAATGACCAATATTGAACATCTCTAAGTTCATATGCGTTTGTATTTCCGTTTGATGTGATAAAATTATTCTTCACATGGTCCACGGTGTATTTTACGATATTACCCTTTGTGTGTATCATTAACTTAGAGTAATGTAAAATTACCGTTTTACCCTTGAGTTATTATTTCATAAAGTCATTTGTAATTTATGAACGAGAAAAACATAAAGTGAGATGTCTCAACATGTCACATGTTTTATTTCAATTAATTCTTTATTCGATGAATACCAAGCCTGGTTTATTCACTCACACTCTCATAACCGAGCATGGTGTGATACTAATGCCTTAACATTGTTTCAACACAAATTCCATATCTGTGAATCACATATTTCAACGAAACGGTATTATGACACCAATCGTCGGCTCAATGAAACTTCAATTAGCTATTTCCCATTGACAAATCAAACTTCATAAAGTGTTACAAGAAGATATGTATTCACTTCACGATTTAGGTAATGACTAAATTACCCCTCGTATGTGAGTTTGAGGTTTCGAGTGATTAAACGGTTTTATCTCAAACTTCAAAACTTCACTAGTCTTGTTCAATATTTTCATTGAGAAATCAAGAATAAATTACATAGTCAGAACTCTCCATATCACAAGATAAGATATTGTTTAATCTATTCTAACAATCATTACAAAGATTCGATACTCCAATCGATATTTAGATTGCAAACTGTTATTTAAACTAGTCATAAGATGGTATCTTGTCAAGTCTGTACTTAGCACTTCTTTCGTTGATGACAATTTCAGAGCATAGACATTCATGCACAAACACAGTCTTAAATAAGAATGGATATTCAATTTTTATTTAAATTCAAAATAAAACCAATGAAAAAGTATTCAATATCTAAAATCTCATTTGTGCGCATAAATGAGAGTACTCATAGAAGCAAATCTCCTAACATTGCTTTTATAGCTACGTTCAAAAGTGAAACGATGAGACAAGGCCTCCCCTCGGCGGATTGTTTTCAAAGTAGATACTGTTGAACTAAGTGGTTGGTTACACACTTAGACTAAAACTCTAGTAATCCTCCCTCGAGGCCCTGCGAAAAGTTTTGAGTGATCAAACTTCATTATGAGGTGGCTAGTCAAAGCATTTATGTATTGACATTATGACTATGCATTAATGATGTGTCATTTACTTATGAAAGGCGACTCTTGCGGCCTTCCCTCAAAGGAGTAAAGTGTCATTTTGTTCATAATACCTTTGGATTGTTCTTGTCTAAACTCAAACTTAAAATCCTAAACAAAAGACTAATCATAAATTGTTTCAACAATCCGCAACATGTCTCTAAACACTCCCTCAATCACAATTTCCTCAAATTAACTGGAATGGAAAAACTACGTAGATTAGTAACGTAACCTAGACATCGTCCTTACGAAGGACAAGCACAAATGGGTACTCACCACCCGTTGTCCTCTTGAAACGAATGATGATTCGACTAAAAAAGACAAGGACGCCCTAGCGGCCTGAATCTAATCAGATGAGATTGTGAGATGCTATGTTCATCAATGAAAAATATGTTGCAACAACATCATCGTGATATTGGTTTGGCCTAAACCATGATCTTCAATCTTTATGAGATGTTTGAAGTGCAAAGACGTCACACTAGATAGCAAGCGGTTCGATAATTTGTGAACTATCGTATGAAAGCTAAGACTCGTATTAGAGAACACATGATATTGATCATAACTTATCGTAATCACATGGAAATCTTTGGATATGAGATTAATGGAGAAATCAAAATAGATATGATCTTAGAAACTCTCCCTGAATCTTTCGATACTTTCAAGCTGAACCACTCCATCAATAAGCGAGGGAAAACTGTTACCGAGCTGATGAAAGAGGTTCACACTACTGAGGGACTCTAGCATATAAATTGTCTTGCCTACCTAAAGGCTAAAAGGAAAGGTATTGTACTGATTACTGAAGGTTGTTTAGTAGCTAATAATGTATCATTGTGGATTCTTGACTCCACTGCTACTAACCAAATTTGTTGTTCCTTAAATGGGTTCAGGAAAAAACAAAAGTTTAGAGGATGGAGATTTCTGTTTCAAGTGGGATGATGGGAGCTTGGTGTCTGCTAAGGCTGTAGGATCCGTGACACTGTCTTTCGAAGATAGAACTTTAAATTTAAATAATGTGTATTATGTCCCTTCCTTTGGGAAAAACTTAATATTTGTAGCTCAAATTGTTGAGCATAATTATTATTTAAAGTTTAGTGATGATGAAATTCGTATTACTTCTTCGAATTCATTTGTCACTGATGCATGTTTAAAGAATAGTTTATACTATATTTATACTACACAACCTTTGCTATTAGACACTGAAATAGATAATGATCTAATTAGGGAACCAAAGAGGATCAAACCTAATGACTCATCTGATCTAATAAAATCAACACATCTGTGGCACTTGAGACTTGGTCATATTAGTCTAGATAGGATTAAGTGACTTGTGAGGGATGGTCCACTCAAAGGATCTGCAATAGGCTCAATGTCGACTTGTGAATCCTGTATAGAAGGATCAACGATTTATTAATCTCACACACTTTTCTTAGGAAAAATAAGTTAATAGAAAAAAAGATCCGAGTATGTTCCTTGTGCCTTAGTGCATTAACACTACTCTCCCTTCGCAAATATCGATTTGAGGGTTCTTTTTTACTGGAAACATGTTTCCTATACGTACAAGAGTAGACGTGCCTTTTTCCAAAAAATTAAGTGGGAGGGTTGAACTTATTGTTTGCAACCCAGGATCCCCATATGCACTAATGTGAAGTGCATATGTCGCCGGACTAAGAGTCACCCTCGTGACCCTCTCTTCAATGAGAGTACTCATAGACGCATTGCTCCTAACATTGCCTTTATAGCTACGTTAAAAAGTGAAACGATGAGACAAGGCCTCCTCTCGGCGAATTGTTTTAAAAGAATTCTATATTCGATGAATACCAGGCCTGGTTTATTCGGTCACACTCTCATCACCGAGCATGGTGTGATACTAATGCCTTAGCATTGTTTCAACACAAATTCCATATGTTCTAATTACGTATTTTAACGAAACGGTATTATGACACTAATCTTCGGGTCAATGAAACTTCAATTACCCATTGCCCATTGACAAATCAAATGTTATAAAGTGTTACAAGAAGATATGTATTCACTTTAGGATTTAGGTAATTACTAAAATGCCCCTCGTATGTGAGTTTGAGGTTTCAAGTGATTAAACGATTTTATCCCGAACTTCAAAACTTCACAGGTCTTGTTCAATATCTTTATTAAGATATCAAGAATAAATTACAGAGCCACAACTCTCTATATCACAAGATAAGATATCGTTTAATTTATTCTAACAATCATTACAAAGATTCGATACTCCAATCGATATTTAGATTTCAAACTGTTATTTAAACTAGTCACAAGATGGTATCTTGTCAAGTCTGTACTTAGCACTTCTTTCGTTGATGACAATTTCAGAGCATAGACATTCATGCACAAACACAGTATTAAATAAGAATGGATATTCAATTTTTATTTAAATTCAAAACAAAACCAATGAAAAAGTATTCAATATCTAAAATCTCATTTGTGCGCATAAATGCCAACAAATGTGTGATGAACTATGAGTCAAACATAATGGCCCTCCCTTCAATGGGAGTACTTCGGAAGCATTTTGTTAATTAAACTCTTGCGAGCTAAGTCTTAAAGAGAAACATTGAAGCGGAGTCTCCACATAGGTGAACCGTCTTCAAAGTGACTTGATGAAAGACCCACGTGTCAGTTGCATACTTAGACTTATGTTTCAAAATAATGCTCGCATAGAGGCCCTGCATTAAAAATAAGTGACCAAACATTTATGATAATTAGTAAGAACTAGAAGTTGTGACTTCTTGGATGGTTCGAACTAAATAGTGATGTGTCACGACTATGAAAGGCGGTTAATTATGGTTTCCACATACGAAAAGTAATTAACTATTTTTGTTCATAATACCATAAATTATTTAATGCTTTCCTCACAATATTAGGATTGTTCATGCATGTAATTCGAAACTGTAGCACATACTAAAGTTATTTATTTTTATTAATGTTTTCAATAGAATGTCTTTTAACCCGCTACAAACAATTTTAAGTTCTAACAAACTCGAAGGTGAGAATTACGTTGACTGGAAA
Source organism: Urtica urens (assembly GCA_958296335.1). Taxonomy (NCBI): domain Eukaryota; kingdom Viridiplantae; phylum Streptophyta; class Magnoliopsida; order Rosales; family Urticaceae; genus Urtica; species Urtica urens. The sequence goes on from OY282520.1 coordinate 30,513,071, forward strand.
CGTAACCTCAAAATCATGCTGACGGTGGAAGACCACAAGTATGTTCTCACGACCCCATGTCCTCCTTCTCCGAGTGCTCACTCAAGTAAGGAAGAAAAGGACGCCTATGATGCATGGATGATGTCTTACGAGATTGCTCGATGCTATATATTGGCATCGATGAGCAAATCTCGAGGGCAAGATGACCAAGAGACCTTTCTCTTCAAAGGGTCTAAGAGCCACGCAGGTGTTGGAGCTTATACATAGTGATGTATGCGGTCTAATCAACATCCAGGCAAGAGGAGGCTACGAATACTTTGTAACCTTCACTGATGACTACTCATGTTTTGGTCATGTTTTCCTAATGCGACACAAATCTAATACCTTTGAAATGTTCAGAGAGTATCCGGCTTCTTATCATAAAATGTTCGTTAGCACAAATGCTAGGTTTCTGGAAGCAGACTATATGAAGAATTTTGCACCGAGAAGCAAACTTGTGATGAAGGACCTGTTGGGTGAAGTAGCTAGTACTTCACAAGATAGGACTAGTCATATTCCAACAGTGGAAGAACCACGAGTACTATGCACAAGATAGGACGAGTCCTATTCCAGCTAGAGCCTCCTGTGATTCGTCGCAGTAACAGTATTATATGACAACCTGATCGATACATGGGTATCAGTGATAATTCACTACTGTCGCATGCATGGAGGAAACTTGTAGATCTACCCGAAGGCATCAAGCCCGTTGGGTGTAAATGGATTTACAAGAAGAAGAGAGGACCGAATAGAAATGTTGAGATATTTAGAGCACAACTTGTGGAGAAGGGCTTTACACAGAAGGAACTTATTGACTATGGGAATACCTTCTCGCCAGTCGTGCTGAAGTCCATCCGTACTCTTCTATCCATATCTACCACCCTAGATTTTGAAATCTGGCAAATGGATGTCAAGACTTCATTTTTTAATGGAAGTCTTGACGAGCGCATTTTATGGCTCAACCAGACAAGTTCATGGAGAAAAGCCAGTAGGGAAAGGTTTGTGAATTGCCAAAGTGCATTTAGGGAATGAAGCAAGCATCTAGATCGTGGAATATCAGATTGGACAAGACTGTGAAAGGCTACGGCTTTAATCAGTCAATAGATGAGCCATGCGTTTATAAGATGATAAACGATAGCAAAGTGGTCTTCCACGATCTGGCTAAGAGGTTAAGATCTGGCTATCAAAGCAGTTTAAGATGAAGGATGTAGGAGAAGCGGCTTACATTCCGGCAATTTCAGATCTTCAGAGATCGGAAGAATAAAAAGTTAGCGCTTTCCCAAGTATCTTATATTGATAAGATCATGGATCACTTCAGTGTGCATTACTAGAAGAAAGGAAAACTACCTTTCAGATACGGAGTGCATCTCTCAAGTGAGCAGTCTCCCAAGACTCCTAAAGAAGTTGAGGATATAAGACATATTCCTTACGTTTCAACCGTCGGAAGTCTCAGATATGCTATGCTTTGCACGAGGCCATATATTTGGTACGAAGTGGGCGTGGTGAGTAGGTTTCAGTCAAACCCTGTACCCGAGCACTGGGTTGCTGTCAAGTATCTCTGGAGAACGAGAAACTACATGCTTGCATACTCAGGCGGTGACATGAATATAACAGGATATAACGACTCCGATTTTCAAGCAGATAAGGATTCCAAGAAGCGACGTCAGGGTTTTTGTTCACCCTGAATGCTGGATCCGTGGTTTGGAGGAGTATCAAGCAATCTTGCATTGCTGACTCGACCATAGAAGCCGAGTATGTGTTTTGGGATTGGTGCCCACAAAGGAGATATTAGACATTGAAAAACTTTATGTATTTAATTTTTGCTGAAACATTGATTTTAATAAATGTTCATTATTTTGAAGATTGTGTTTAGATATGTTTACCTATGCTCTAAAATTATCATCAACGAAAAGGGTGCTAAGTACAGACTTGACAAGATAGCCCCTCGTGACTAGTTTGAAACATTTGTTCTCAATCTAAAGATCGATAGAGCAATCGAGTCTTAGTAATGATTGTATGGATGAATCATGATATCTCATCGTGTGATATAGAGAATTTTGACTCTATGATTCATGCTTGGTATCTTATTGAAGATATTGAACAAGACCAGTGATACTTAGAAGCTCGAGATAAAAATGTTTAATTACTCGAAGCTTCAACATCACAACTAAAGGGGTATTATGATACTTAACTTAATCCTGAAGTGAATATGTAATTGACATTACACTTTGTGACATTTGATTCGTCAATGGGCAATGGCTAAGTTTTAGTTGCATATGACCCGACTGTTGGTGTCACAAGGATGTGATGTTGGGTTACATGATTCACATATATGAAATTCATGTTGAAACAATGCGAATGCATTAGTATCACACTATGCTTTGTTATGAGAGTGTGAATGAATAAACCTGGCCAGGTATTCATTGAATGAGTTCATTCTTTGATTAAAACATGTGACATGTAAAGACATCTCACTTTATGTTTTTCTCATTCACAAATAACAAAGGAGTTAGTGAAATAATAACTCAAGGGGTAAAACAGTAATTTTACATTCCTCTTAGTACTGATACACATGAAAGGTAATATCGTAAGATACTCCGTGGATCGTGTGAGAAATGTTTTTTTCACATCAAACATAAAATATGCGCATATGAACAGAGAGATTGTCAATATTGGTCCTTTAGTGGAATCGACCAATATTAAGAATTAAAAGACGGAAAAAGTTTGTGAACTTTTGTGTCTGTTCTTTATTCTAAAGCTTCGTTCATGTGGGTCCATGAGGTCTCAATGATAGACACTTGGAAGAGATTAAAAGAATTGGAATTATTGATTTACTCATTAAGTATAAATTGTGATTTATACCGAGAAAGTTATTTTCTTATAACTCAATAAATAACTAGTTATTTGTTTTGGTTATTTAATCACAGAGTATTATTATGTTGATAATAATACACCTGAATGATTTGATTCAATAAAAGAAGAAAATAAATTATTTGTCATTTCGTAGTTATTCGCTAACTATGAAATAATTTTAATGATGTGTCATTAAATATAATGAGAGTTCTAAATTAATTTTAGAAAATAAATAAAAAATATTTGGTATCAAAATGAAAGATTTTTGACGAGTAGGAGAGAGGGAGTTAGCCGAATTCTTTAAGTGAGTAGGGTCATGGGTTTGACCCAGCTTAAGCCCATTTATAACTGTATAAATAAAAGCTTAAAACCCCTAATCAAATAACGCTAACCCTAATTAAATTTCGGCAACATATCTCTCTCTCTCTCCCAGGAGACACTCGGCCGAAATCCCAAGAAAAGAACAAGCGAAAAGTTGTTTTCAATTCTTCTTCTAAAATTCCTAATCGTTCTTGAAAGCCCATCCTTTCAATCTCAATAACTCCTCTTGTATTATTGTTGATTTCCCACTCGTGGTTTTTGATTTGTTTTGTATTGTTTTATTGATTTGAAAATTGTTTTTAAAAACATATAGAAAACCTGAAATCCAATTTTAGGTTTCAATTCAGCTAGGAACCCTTCCCAGGACGTCCAGCGTCCCATCCGGCGAGTTTTTCCCTTCCAGCGCCATTCCGGCGACTCCAGCCCGGCGAGGCCAATCCGGCGAGGGGACTCCAGTCAAGCGAGGCGAGTTTGGCGAGGTCAATCCAGCGTGGCTTCCCAGCGATCTTCAGTCCGGCGAGGGCTTCTTCATCACGCAGGTCCCGGCGAGGATCCCCAGTCCATAGAGTGTGCGATCCGGCGAGATCTCTGTGCCAGGCGAGTTCCCCGCGCGGCGAAGTTTGCCCATCCGGCGAGCGCCCAGACCGGCAAGGCTCCCCAGTCCGGCGAACATCCTGTCAGGCAAAAAATCCCAGTCCGACGAAGCCTCCCCCAGGCGCCCATTCCGGCGAACCTCCCCGGTCCGGAGAAGGTGTTCCCAGGCATTCTTGCGAGCGCTTTCCAGCATTTTCGACGAGGGGTTGCACTCCGACGATAGCGAGCAACGTCAAGGTTGTTTACAACCTTAGATGTTAGTAATTTTGAATTTATTAAATAGCTATAAATTATATAAATTGTTATATAGGTTGTTTAGCTTATTTAAATTGTTGAGTGTTGTGTTTATAAATTGTTTATAATCACGAAATAAATTTTAATGCTTTATGTTGTTTAAATATATTAAAATTGGTTTTAATATATTAGATCGAATTATAATTTTCCGCCACATAGGATGTGTATTATAATTAATATTGTTTAAATTGTTAAATAATTTCCAACAAATGGTATCAGAGCTAGATAAAAGCATTAAAATTTAGATTTAATGACTAGTTTCGAAATTTGTTTGACTAGTTGGTGTTGGCGTTTTTGTATGATTGTTTGTTTGCATTGTGAATTTTTTGTGTATCTGTTTGTGATTGTGAATGGAACCTCATTTGATATGGTCGTAGGATTTTTGTTCCGGTTATCGTCCCGGATTTTAAATTTATTTATTTAAAGTGTGAGCCTCAATTTGCGATAACATTTAAATTGTAATTTATTTTCTTGTAATTTAACGATGAGAAGACAAGATGGCAGCACCTCGGGATTGGCCGCACGTTGGAGAACTTGTGGGGGCTAACCCGAGACATCTGATGATGTGTCATTGAAGAAGAAGATTAAATTGTTTAATTTTTATTCTCTTTGTTTTTAAAGGGTTGTATTTAGAAATGGGCCTATTGATGAGTTAATTATTTTAAATATTCGATATTTAAATTGTTTTTACTAATTGCATATAACACTCACATGTCATATAATATAGAACGCCAACATCATTTTAAAAATGAAATCGTTCATATAGTTTATAATTAATAAAAGTTATAAAATGATTATAAATTGTTATCAAAGAATATGATTCTTTGCAAAAACTAAGTTGGAGGGTTGTTTATCGTTGAAGCAACCCAAGGTCCCAGACGCGGGTGAAATTAATTAAATATGTGATGAACTAAGAGTCACACATAGTGGCCCTCCCTTCAATGGGAGTACTTCGTAAGTATTTAATTAATCTCACTGTTAAAGATCTAAGCCTAAAAGAGAAACTTTGAAACAGGGTCTCCACATAGGTGAACCGTTTTCAAAGTGACTTGAGTGAGGGCCCACGTGTCGGTTGCACACTTATGATTATGTTTTAAAGTAATCCTCACATAGAGGCCCTGCGTTAAAAATAAGTGACCAAATATTTATGGTAATTAGTGATAACTAGAAGTTGTGACTTCTTGGATGGTTCGAACTAAATAGTGATGTGTCACGACTGTGAAAGGATGTTAATTACGGTTTCCCCATAGGAAAAGTAATTAACTATTGTTGTTCACAATACCATGAATTATTTATCGCTTTCCTCACCATATTAGGATTGTTTATACATGCATATAATTCGAAAATATAGCACATACTAAAATCATTTTTATTATCAATGTTTTTCAGCAAAATGTCTTTTAATCCACTTCAAACGATTTTAAGCTCTAATAAACTCGAGGGTGAGAATTACGTTGACTGGAAACGTAACATCGACATCGTATTGATGGTTGAGAAGCACAAGTATGTTCTCACGACCCCATGCCCTCCTGCTCTTAGTGCTGCTCGAGTAAGGAAAACAAGGACGCCTACGATGCGTGGATGAGATCTGACGAGATTGCTCGAAGCTACATTTTGGCATTGATGAGAAATGTGTGCAACAATCTCATCGAGATATCTCCACAGCATATGACATCTTGTTCAACCTTCATGAGATGTTCGGATGTCATGGGCGTCAGGCAAGGCAGCAAGTTATCCGCAGTTTCATGAACTGCAGGATGAAGCAAGGATCTTCGGTTCGGGAACACATGCTATTGATCATGGGTCACCTGAACGATATGGAGATCCTTGGTTCAGAGATAGACGGAGAAACCAAGATTGACATGATCTTGGAGACTCTAACGGAATCTTTTGATAGCTTCCGTCTGAACTACTCCATGAACAAGCTTAACTGTAATTGAACTTATGAAGGAGTTGCAGACTGCCGAGAGAATTCTCCCTAAGAACAAGAAGAAGTCGGGAGAGATCAATGTTTTTGAACACAAAGCCTCGACCTCTGGTTCTAACAGGGTGATGAAGAGGCCCAAAAACGCCAACCGAACGGGTTCAAAGAAGCCTTACAAGAAGAATGTGGATGCTAAGGGCAAAGGCATCGCAAAGGTGGACAAGTATGAGCACAAGTGTCACCATTGCGGAGAGGCTGGCCACTGGCGGAGGAACTGTCCTACCTACCTCAAGAGTGTCAAGGGGAAAGGTATAGTCTTTGTTACTCAAGGTTGTTATAATACAAACAAGGCATCGCCCTGGATTCTTGATTGCGGGGCGTCTGACCACGTTGTGTGTAATTTGAATGTTTTAGGAAAACCAGGAGCGTAGGTGATGGAGCATTCGGATTCAACTGGGGTGATGGAACGAAGGTTGGAGCAAAATCTGTCGGGACCATGAAGCTCAAGTTTGGAAAGGAAACTTTATTATTGAATAATGTTTATTATGTTCCGGATTTTTGCAAGAATTTGATTTCATTTGGTCGTTTAGAAGAACAAGGTTTCAATTTTAAGATCAATAATGGTATTGAGATTTTTATTAATGATTTTTTTTCTTACTAAAGCTCAACGAGTGGATTCCATTTATTATTTATATCCTGTTGAGCCGACAATCTTGGACACCGAGGTGAATAGTGATTCACTTAGGAAGCGTAAGATGTTTCATACTGATGAAACTGACGACACATATCTATGGCACTTACGTCTTGGACATATTGGCCTAGATATGATCAAGAGACTGACAAAGGATGGTCCTTTAGAATCTCTACACATGGGAAGTCTTCCCACGTGTGAATCCTGTCTTGAAGGCAAGATGACCAAAAGACCTTTC